>HG992166.1:15755094-17083427 GCA_905220505.1 Laothoe populi | reverse complement strand
CCCTAAGTTCGATTCTCAGATGGCTTGCGCGCGTTTTGAATTATTTGATATTGCGTTGTGTACAACATTAACAACATCAGCGGTATCATGGGTACCTTGGCGGTTGAGAAAAGCAAACAAAAGTTTTTCATCATATCCATACTAATACTATAAATGCGAAAGTAACTCTGTTTGTTTGTTACCTTTTCACGACTAAACGGCTGACCGGATTGTGATGAAATTTAGCAAGGAGATAGATTATATCCTGGAGAAGGACATAGGCTATCTTTTTTCTCAAAACACAACTTTGTTAGGGGTCAAATAGGAGTTCAATATTTGTATGGGAAATCTATCATTCCTCAAGTTAGGGATCTGAAAAATCATATTTAGGCTTTTGGTAGGAAATAAAGAAATACGTGTTTCAACGTTTTTAAAAATCATCCCTGAAAGGGGCAAAGTGAGGTTAAACTTATGAGGTATTCTTTAGATGCAATCTCAAGATTCAGGCGCAACAACTGAGAGGCTGGACAATCGCTACAGGTGCCTCAGTGCAGAGGACAACTCCTTGGATTGTATACTTCTGCTCCCGAAAATAACCTCCACGCGGGCGGAGCCGCGAGCAACAGCTATTAAATTATAAGACAAGACAGCCTCCATGGCGCAGCGGGCAAGTAGCCGCCTGCCAGCTGTGAAATGAGAGGCCAGGTTCGATTCTCGCAGAGATTTTTTTTTAAAGACAGTTATCTGTTTAGGGTGTGGGTGTTAAGCGACCCTCGTTCCCGTAGTTGTTCATACCCACGCTACAGGTTTGACCTTGTGGGGTCAGGACTATGTGTGTTGTTGTTGAGTGTATTTATTTTATGTATAGTTTTGTCAACCCCAATAGGATGGTTGTCTCAAAGAAAACATATGAAGTGACCGGTTACAGTATATACTGCCCCTAATGGTAAATACGGCACCACGAACCACTCATAGAGCATTCGGACACCGGTGTCCAGACAAAAACAGACAATACTCGCCCTTATTGACTAGCGTATTAAGCGTATTTGTAACGTTAATATTATGGATATAAAGATGATTTTGGCTTGTACTTTTACTTAATACTTATTACTTTTTTTGCGGACACCGGTGTCCTTGTGAACCGTAAGAGGTTCAATGGTAAACAACACTGATGATCGTTTATTCTGCACATAGGATCATATATCACTTTTACACGTACCTCTTTTATAAGCTAGATGGCGCCGGTATTCCTCGTCTGAATAATACTGAGAAAAATGCGGTAACAACTTATAGGTTATTGGCTCTTAAAATCCAGACATTTACGCAGAGAATTATGCAAACATAGATCTTCAGTAGACTAGGGTTATAGGGACATGATACTATAGCTATAATAATAAAAAAAACAACAGAACATTAGTCCTAATCCTACTTCCTACGACCCTACTAATATTATAAATGTTTGGATGGATGGATGTTTGTTAATCACGCTAACTATTAGTTACTAACCCCAACGTGGGCAACATCTAGTAAATTTATAAATACGTACTACCGCTTAAAATCCCCGAAGGGGTAGGTAAATATATATAACCAGTACAACCACATTTCGCTAAGATTATTACCGTCCCATAATGTGATGGGGGGGGGGAGCTTATCACCATACCAGGCACATATCCAGGCTGATACCGAATATTACCGAAAATAACCTTTATAATTTACTTGTGGTCCCGGGCAGACGTTGCCCTGCCATAAACCGCCTTCTCTGTGGACCGAATTTTCGTTGACAAAATAAGAAATTCACATCTCGACAACAGCGCCACCTATCGGATCTGAAACTATCCTATCTTTTAAGTTGGACGCAACCACACAGATAAACAAAATTTCATTGAAATCATCAAGTGGTTTCAAAGTCTATAACGGTAGGTAGGTAGAAACAATTTTTGTGTTTTATACCTAGTCAGGTCATAAATGCTATCACATGTTTAATATAAAATAATTGAAACAAGTTTATTCATTATGTAACCATTTATATACCAAAATGAACTTAACAAAACATAGATTCTTATGACACTAAAGTTTATTCAAAATGACCTCCGTGATTTTGAATACAGGCCTTCAATCTGCGCGGCCAGTTGTCTATCGCAGCACGAACGAGGTCCATGTCAATATCGGCGGCTGCCTTAATCAAGGATGTCTTGAGTGACTCCAAATTGGGATGAGGCTTTGAGCACGCCTTTTCCTCTAAGTGTTGCCATATCTTGTAATCTAACGGATTCAAATCTGGACTGGAGGAGGGCCAGTCTTCGTGCCGGATGAAGTCGATTTCACGCGCCGCCAGCCAGTCTTGTGTGCTCTTCGCTCTATGAGCTGGCGCCGAATCTTGTTGGAATACCCAGTGCCTGTTATTGAACATGGTATGAGAAACAGGTTCCACAAGGTTCGTCAGGACTGTATTTTGATACACAACTGCATTCGTTTTTACACCTTTCTCACAAAAATGTACCTCTGTTAAGCCCCAATAAGAAACTCCCAACCATACCATGAGCGAGGATGGAAAATGACCTCGTTGGACACGCGGAATACGGTTGCTCGCTTTTTCACTACTGTGTGCATACACCTTATCATTTTGTTTGTTGTAGCTCTCTTCTACGGTAAAAATTTTTTCATCTGAAAAAAGAATTTCCCGATATTTTTTTCCCGCGTACCGCTTCAACAAAGCGCAGCATCTCTTCAGTCTCAGGTCCATTAGACGAGCATTCAAACGATGTCCTGTTTTTCTTCGATATGCCCGAAGCCCTAAGTCTTCATTTAACACCCTTTTCACCGTGGTTCTGCTTAACCCCATCTGAAGGGCCAACAGTTTCTGCTTACGTCTGGGATTTCTTTGAATTCGCGCCTTCACAGCTTTTATCACTGCTCGAGTCCTAACAGACCGAGGGCGACCACTTCTTGACCTGTCATCTACACTAGAGTCTTCATTGTATCGTTTGATGGTACGATAAACGAATCTTTTGGTTACATTCAAATTTTTCAGTATGTCAAAAATTCGAATCGGCGCGTAACCGCAACGATGCAACGCAATTACTGCAACACGGTCTTCTTTAAGCGTCCACTCCATATTTAAAAATGAGTAAAATTCTAAAAAGTATACATTTTTATTTTCATGAACAATTTGAAATTCGAATTCAATAAACTTTTTTGTGGCCAGCATTCTAAAATAAAAGTTTTTACTGTGTGACAATACTTATGACCTGACTGTGTATATCATAGAAAGATACAATAAGAGCATCGAATGCTTCACTTTCATTCATGAGGAAGATTTAGGTACCTATAGAATTTAAAGTTTTGTGTAATTTGACTGGAATAGGATGATGCTTGTTGAACATAACATAAAAATCATGCTATGAAACAGCGCATATGGAAAATAAAATATTTACGTTAATAATTACCGTTAAACCAAGGTAATCGTGGGACATTGCGGAACTCCTGTTCTATCACCATTTTTTTTATGAAAATTATATTTTTTATATAATACTATAAATACGAGTAGTATGAATACCATTTACATTTTAATATTACCCACATGCTCTAACTCAATAGGCTGGTACATTAAGACTAAGAAAAATGTTGGCATATGCTACAAAGCCGGGAGTGTGGCTAAAGTCACTTGTGTGGGTCAAGTTAAAGGCCGCTAGTAAAAATAAATAACAAATAGGCACACACATAGTCCCCCACAGAAAGATATTATCTTGAGTCGTATCAGGAACTACGACAGACTTTCGGTGGCATAACACCGAAACAAATATATATGGATAACATAGCCGTTATTTAAAATACGGTATAAATACAATAACAACTCTGTAACACAATTAAAGTGTTTACGCACATACATTTATCTGGCTCCCGACAACAAATTAAATGTTAAACAAACTAATTGTTTGCCACCATTGTGGCATAAAAAACTTATTAAATGTCAATATTGTATAAATGGACTACATACCAATCGGAAATTTTTTTGTTTTTGATGCATAAATATGGTAATACTAATAATATGGATTAATATTTGGTTAATTTAATAGCGATTCTAAAGCATTCTGTAATTTTGCAATGTTTATCAAGCCTTCGATAGCTCAGTTGGTAGAGCGGTGGACTGTAGAGGAAATTTAATGGCTATCCATAGGTCGCTGGTTCAAATCCGGCTCGAAGGAATCTTTTTACTTTTTATTATAATATTTTCTAAGGTATATATTTTTATTACGTCCTTGAAATTTTTATAATCACAAATACTAATATAAAACATTTTTGTGATGTTTGCAAAAACCTAAATTATTTTTATTGCAGTTTATTAATACATATTTTAAATGATTATTTACTAATTACCGCTATTTCTCTTATATTGGAAGGCCAATTTTTTTTTAATTTATGTCTTTATAATAGATTTTGGCACTTTTACAAAACCAACCAATAGTTGTAGTAAACAAAACATTCGTAATAGAGTAGTTTCAATAGAAAGGAAGACTTTCCACATTACATTAAAATTAATAAGTCCTGAGCCATTCTTCATGTGCAACATGGATTATAATAGCCAAATAATAAATGTGATCAGGACGAGAAAAGTGAGAGGAACAATACTAGGAATCCTAAACGCTTGTGTTAATTTTAATAATACTATAATGGCTTTTCTAATATCTAAAAAGGGGTCAACTGAAGATGATGGGTCGATTGACGAAAAGAAAGGAATGGGTTCGGAAGTATCACATCGGCGCAGTGTGACGACGGGCATAGATTTAAATCTACTGCTTAAACTAAATGATACAAAACTTTGGAACTACTATGTTCTTTTTGTAAACAGGGTCCATAAAATAGTAACTTTTTATGTTTATGATTGCTTGTCAATAAATTATAGAACTTTATACACGTGCTTATGTCAAAAGTTTAATAAATCATGACGATCACGCGAGTTTAGTGCTTTTTCGCAATCCCAAAACTCCAGAGGTGCCTAGTGTGCCTAAAGAAGTTATCGCGTCAATAGTAAGTAATCTTCAATCGGAAAAATACTTATTCAAAACATTGGTGCTACCAAGAGGAAAAAATCACCCATCAATGCCTCACTACCTTGTTAACACGACGAGTTATACATAGAAATATGAATGTGCTTACCACCATCATCGAAGAAGGAATCTGTGATGATCCGGGGTGATCTGGAGCCGTCGGGTACTCCTCGGATCGACATCCTTACCACACTTAATTACTATACATAGTCAATAGATCAAATCACTGTATCACGAGATATAAACGAAAAATCGGTTGAAGATTACATTATTTTTGGTAATTGTCCGGCGTCCACGACGAGTGGGCGTCGATAGCAGTAACAAAAGTCCGAGATTTGCAGTTGTTAAGCCGATAAAAAATGTTTAGATATGTTTTACTAATGCAGTTTGTCTGTTTATCATATTCTTCGGAGTAGGTGATGAACCGGTCAGAAATGAGCTAAATATGGTGTAACTACAGAAAATGTATACTGTGTTTATAAGTAAGGTCCAATCATACACGAGTCTAGTTATTTGACCGTTCTTCTGAACGTACTGAGTACTTTGACAGTAGACTTTCGACCGCTTCTTCACCTTCTTGCCCATGGCGTAGTGTGGAGTAGGCCGGCATGATTGTGTTGAGTAGCGAGGGATAGATTGTCTATCACTACTTCATACTCTAATTAGACGGCACTGCGCTTACCATCAGGTGCAGTGTGGTTACTTTGCCGTGCAAGGATAAAAAAACGTTCTAATTTCCTGGAACTTCATCACTAAAAGCTTAATTCCTTACTTTTTTCTTTATCCCGCCTCAAATTACTACTCTGTTACAAATCTACTGTTATCCAAACCGGCTTTTACCTTTTTTCAATATCTATTTTATTAAAGACTAATAAAATATGACCCTAAATACACTAGGCTCCTGAAAAACCAGAGGAAAGGTAGCAATGACGTAACATCATGAGGAAACCTGCATATCTGAGAATTCTCTATAAACATTTCGAATGGATACGTAGGTATGTAACCTAAATGATGTCCACCAAACCGCATAAAGCCTGTTTCACTAGAAGAGGGGCTCCGTGTCCAGCAGTGAGAAGTTACAATATAGGGTTGATATATATTAGTCACTCAGTAGTATGGAGCGAGCAATGCTGGGGATTTCTCTGGTGGATAGAGTTCGAAACAAAGTCATCCGCCAGAGAACCAAAGTCACCGATATTGCTCGCAAAATTAGCTAAAGTGAAAGTGAGTTGGTCAAGTCTGTAAACGGACAGATGGTCGGTGGAGCAGAAATGTGCTGTAGTGGAGACCGCGTTAAGGCAACGTCCTGCTGCACGATGGACCAACGACTTGAAGAAGGTGGCGAGTATGGGTGGATCGATCGCGAGCTACCCAAGACCGGGATAGTTGGCGTTCACTTGGGGAGGTCCAACATACATACATACATATACACTCACGCCCGTATCCCATGGGGGTAGGCAGAGACTATTGAGTGCCACAAGCTACGATCCTGACACACTTCTTTCGCCTCTTCCACATTCATACATCTTCTCATACATTTACGACGGTTGGAGGTACTCCTGATTTGCCCTTTTAGGAGAAGATCGTTTATCTGATTCGTAAACGTTCTCCTTGGGCGCCCTCTATCCACTCTTCTAGGAGGTCCAACAGTGGATGGCAATAGGTTGAGATATATTATGATAGTATAAGGAACGCGGTTAAAGCGATTTGATAACAGCAAACCACTATGCCTAAAATAATTAAAAATAAAGACCAATTGGAAATAAAACCAATATGGGAGGAAGCCAAATATTTTCATTAGTGTACGATATATCCGAGATACTGTTGGAGCGTGATTGATGGTATTTTTATCGTAACGTCTTTATTATTTAGTAAGTACTTGCGATAAATTCAAGAATGCGGACGTGAGGACGTTATTTGTTTAAATGTACAGATTTAGCGGACTTTCCTTTGTTATTTCTTTACGTGGGAGGTTTCAGACATATTTAAATGGGTTTAGTGACTTCTTTTTTTTTAGTGCCTCGGCAGACGAGCAGACGGGCCACCTGATGGTAAGTAGTGACCGCCGCCCATAGACTTCGGCAATACCAGGGCACAGCAAAGCCGCTACCTACCGTTCAAATGCAAGACAAGTCAACGTTGGCTTGGCACTACCCATAGACATAGATAATGGACTGAGCGCTCCTTATCCAGCTATTAAGTGAATACGGGCAGAAAAATTTGAGATATAAAGTGCGGCCAGCAGTTGTCTAGAATTTTGATTGGACGTCACAGACTTGCCGGAACGAAAAGAAATAGGCACTGGCAGCACAGTCGCTTTGTCTCTTTCTACAAAGTGGTCAATTTTGTGAGGATATTGCTCAGTCTAGTTCTGTGTCTATGGCAGTACCGCCATATAAATTATTTTAAATCCGTACAGCGCTGAGTGACTGTATGTAAACAGCGAGAACCCGATGTTGCCAGTACTAACGAAGCTAATTTACCCAATGTAAATCTGGTGTTCGTTCTGCCTCACATTTATCATGAGTTAGTGATAAAGCGTCACATATCCGGAATAGGGTTTCGATATAATTTATTATTATCGTATTAAGTTTAGTCAATGTGTATCTTAATGGAAATTGTCAAGAATTTTATCAAATTCTGACATCGCAATTCCATGATTATCTGATACGTCACCAGCGTTTTGACACCATTTAAATTACGGTTGTGGGGAGTCTTTATTTAGATAAGAAAACTTAAAGTAAACAAAATTTGATTAACAAAATAAATAATCACATATATTTATTCAAATATTAAAGATATATTGACACTTTTCATAAATACCATGGTTTCAAGAGCCAATGATACCCAATACAAGTAAGCCCTTACTTAAAAGGAGACTTAAATTTTTATAATTGACATGATACCTAAATGTCTCAATTGCTTTTAGTCTGAATTGTACGACGACCTAGCATCAGAAGTATTTTTAACAGAATTACAGGGGGGGCGAGCATGTTGCTATACCGGACACAATTCCAGACTTCGGGATTATCGATCTTACGAGGGTCATCTACGGCAATAGGTCTTGTAATAAGTTTTATATAATTCGCTAATAAACTCGCTATAATACAATACGGCAACTTAATTTCGGCTCATCATTTCCACATGTAAGATGACCACACACTCTCCAGGAGTATTATATAAATATGGCGACCCAAAAAGTCTAATAGCACCGAATTACTGCCCCAGAGACATGAAGACATCCCGCTTTCAGCATGCCATAGCTATTTCAAAGTTAGACGACATTCATGAATGTCTTAATACCATTGCAACAGAACTTGCCAGACGCTGTCGTGGTCAATAAACGTTAAACAGTAAACACTTCAAATAACTTTGGAAAGATATTAGATACTAACCAATATCTCTCAGATGCAATTAACAGAATCAAAGGAAGGGAGCCGCGTGTGAGCCGCGTACGCGCCATGATAATATTTATTTTTGGCGGGAACCTTGCCAAACACCCACTCTGGTTTTCAAGTCAAAGACCTATTCCCACTGAATATTTAATAGCTACGAAAGGCCGAAATTTTGCTTGTGCCGATACAATAAATATAAAAGTATTCAAAAGGGATTGACTAGGTTCGTGTGTTAAGGGCTAAGTTTGGCGCCAAGGTCACGGCTGAATCGAGCATTGTAATAATTCGTGGAAGATATTTTTACTGCCTCATATAAAGACTAAGATCGTCTAGGTGATAGTCTTGGATAACTTTTGTAAGAAAAATAGTAAAATCCATGGCATGTACTGATAAATTTTATTTGAAATGGATTTCTTGGAAGTACAAAATTGCGGTTAAAGAAAAGTTACTAAAGGGAATCAAGGGAAGCCACAAAAGCACATTAAAAAGAAAGTTTCAAAACTTTCACAAAGAAATAAGAGGAAAATGGTTCTAGGCTCTCAACTTTGTCGCAATCCAATATCAATAAACTTTAATATTATGAAATTGCTTGTTTACAGCCAAATAATAATGACGTGGAAAATTTCAACTGAACAATGAATCATCTGTAATGCCCGTGACATGAACATTTAACTGAAACGTCTTTGATTTATCAAACATACACTGATGCACATTCTAGAATCTAGAACAAATATTTAAAACACATAAACCTTTCCTACACGTTACACATGTACATAAAATCGTGAATGAATAACGGCTTGCAACTGCAAATATCGAATTATGTCACATACACCTGTCGGATCGTTCGTAACTCGCGCTGGAATTTTCCAGAAATCCGCCGGTAATGACGGACGGAGGTCGCGTCGCCACCAACAACTAAAAACCGGGAGATTTCCTTTTTACAATACTTTTGTATCTGATTGAGAGAATGTTGTTGTGCGAATGTTTGGACGATGACTGAGCGGAGTTGGCAGACGCAAGCACGCCGCGCTTTGTTCACTACAATATCTATGCCATCACGGTTTGTCACGCACTCTTTTGTGCCTTGTAATATTGCAAATTAGCGCTAAACATTTCGGGTAACCAGAGCATAACACTCAAGTTTCAATTTTATTTATATTGTTGTCAAATCAACCTTGAAATGTAGATTATTCGAATTTCTGTCCACGAGACGGAATCTTTGCACATATATTCACCCACATATATAAGTCGGTGGTTTCCATGGATCTTCTGCTATTGTGAATACTAATGGGTGAACCCATACATTTACCATAATCTATTTATTGGCTTGCTACAAAATACATATTTTTTTAACCGACTTCAAAAAAGGAGGAGGTTAACAATTCGTCGGAATCTTTTTTTTTATGTATGTTACCCGATTACTCGAAGACGCCTGGACCGATTCGAGAAATTCTTTTTTTGTTTCAAAGGGTATACTTCCCAGGTGGTCCCATTGGCACCAAGTCAGGATCTGATGATGGGATCTCATAAAAATCGAGAGCAACCCTCAAATTTTAAAGGGACGCATGATTTGTTTTTTATTGAAGTCGGTGTACTTTTTATGAATAAAAAACTTTTATTATTATTGCATTAACTGGTATTGATGCAAAAAATTAACAAAGATCTCATGTCTTTATTCTATTTTTTTTAAATCATCTTTGACATATCGTTTTCAAAGTGCAGTAAGTAAAAACATAAATCTATCGTGCAATAAGGGTAGACAGTTTATATTTGTTGTCTCATAGGGACGAAAGTTAGCTGAAAAATCGGCTTCATAAATCAGAGACTGGACGTCCCTGCGTGCGTAGGATTGCGGGTTCTGTAGACGACACCGACAACACTGATTGCATGTCTAAAGAAGACCGCGTTTATGCTCTTGAATTGTTCAGTTTTGAGTGTCATGTCATTGATATGATGCATATAAAAGTACGCAATACCAGAAGCTGGCAACAGAACAATTCAGTAATCTGATCGTGATTGATCTCCATCGCGATACCAGAAAAACCATGTTTGCCTCGCTGACGGTAAAATAAGGAGCGGTGAGGAAAAAGGATGATTTGAACTTAAATGTCTGTCATCGTAAGAAACGCAACTCCAAGCTAACTTCTCCCAGCGATGACATTGGAACTACTTTGCCGCAAGCTGTAAAACAGTTTGCCGGCCATCGTGTGCCCATCCTGAATCCCTTAAGCGTTGTTGTTTTAGTGACTCGATATCTTATAGCGTAATGTGAAGAAGCTATTGATCAGGCCGGCATGATTGTGTCGATGTGGGATAGTTGTCTCTCGCTACTGGATACTCTAACTGGACGGCACTGCGTTTACCATCAGGTACAGTGAGGTCACTTTTCCTACCTTCGTAACACGTAACGTATTTAAAGAATCAAATTTCGATTGGTATATAGTGTTCAAATAATATCAAATATTACCAGCCAGAAACAAGAAAAATATCAGATATTTGCGTACAAATCATCATACGTCACTGTAACATAAAAATAAAAGATGAAACAATTGTGGAAATATTTCTGTGTCATTGTTAACAGTAGTTTTGACACGGTAATTGAGACAAAGCCAGACGGAAGAGAGACAGACAGTACTCAGGCAATACTCTGGTGTATATTTAGAATAGGTACACCCGCACGTGTGATACTCAATAGAATACTTTAAGAACGTTCGTCGGACCAATCATAAAAATTACGCGGAGCTCCAAGATTTTTTTTTAGGTGCCGTACATAAAATACGTCACAATTTTTTTATCTTTTTAGACCCCCTCCCTCCCTTCCTTTCTTCACGCTATGTCACATTTTATGCGATCTCCCTATCAATATTGTATCACAAATTATAGACCCCCACATGATTTAAAGCAATTAATAGTCAATTTACATATTATAAAATATTTATTATTTGCAATAATAAATACTTCAATAAAATCAATGATATCGAACAAATAAATATTTTTGTGATTTATCAGAAATTATATGGACAAACCGAAAAAAATTGCAAAATTATTTGATGAGCTACGAACGTTTTCATTAGGATTGTTTAATTTACCGGAGGTTTAAAAAATCGCTCAAACTCCTCTTGCATAACCCACGATTTCCCTGGCTTTGTGCGCAGGAGTATACTTACCATCAGATGACATTTACTACTAGAATAGATATACGAGCTAGCACTGTACACGTATACTTCCACGTCAGCATATTACGCCAGTATTAATAACATAATATAGTTCGCCCGCAACGTAAGGATTGCAAACGGGGCGCGCAAATTAAAAAAAAACAGGACCTTAACAAGGCGGTTATAAACCCAGGATGCTGCTTAAAAACTATCCAGGACATCCCAGGACATGTCCCTTGGCAACTCTACCATACACTATACAATAAATGAATAGATTACGACCGTGTAATGATATTTATTTCTATAAAAGTTCTTCAGAAAATACGTATCAACTGCGTAGAAAGGTCACACACGGTATTAAAGCTATTAATATAGTGTTATTTATGTCTGTTTGCGCTATTAAATATAAATTTGATCAATATTTCTGTACGTAACGATATTTCAGAATTCTTATTAAGATTATCTCGTATAAACATTTCGATTTCTGCTATACATGCAGCGATCTATATGTACTACGTACTAGATGCGGCGACCAGAACAAACATTATGTTCCACCGAGTTGCGGTGGAACCACCGCACCGACGTTAGTTTGCTTCATGCCACCTAAGAATGCACACCACAATGCATCTTTCAGTGTCGAGTTAATTTTAGTTATTTGTAGTGACATTCCCGAACAAATCTGCCTTAAATTGATTTACAGTGAAACTGTTAATAGTTTATAAGGTAAATAACATCATTTCATAACGTTCAGAACGTAATATCCATAAACATGAATTCATTTCAATTCGGAATATAATACGGGAAATAGAATAGAATACGTGAAGTCTATATTTCACAACAAAATTCATTATATAGTTTGTCCCGTTTTGGCGTGCGGAAATTCCCGTTCGAGAAAAAGTGACGGAGTTATCACTAACTACCAAGTAGTTCTTAGTAAAATGAATAGATGGCATTAGTGGGCGGACAAGGTCTTTGGAACATATTGTTTCTTCGACAGTTCGTGTCTATAGAATATAAGTCAATGTATACATGCAATAAATAAGTTACAAAGGGTGTAAAACTCGCTATAGAGGCAAACGCAAGTGTATCGCGTTCCAGGGTCAGCCAGTGAACATCCGGTTTCTTTCGGGGATCTAGAGTTAGGGTACGTTGTTTGGCTTTGTTGCGGCCTTCTGAGTACTCTGACACTAGACTCTCGATCGCTTCTTCACCTCCTTGCCGCATGGCGCAGTGTGAAGAAGCTACACAGCAGGCCGGCATGATTTGTGTTTAGTAGCGAGGGATAGTTTGTTTCTCGCTACTTGATACTCTAACTGGGCGGCATTGAGCTTACCATCAGGTGCAGTGTGGTCACTTTGCCGTACCAGGATAAACAGAAAGTTGAATGATTGAATTTGGTTTTTGTAAAATTATAACATAACGTGTTCATACACGATTTTTTGGTAACTGCAAACACATGGCTGTGATATTATATTTTGCACAAAGGTACAAAGCCTGTGTTCTAACTATAGAAAATCTTTTTATAGATATAAAGTACAGTCGGCACAAAAACTTGAAACTAATTTTAATAAATTCAGCGTGCCTATTCATAGTGGCAATTCTTTTGTGACGAAGTAAAGCGAATTACAAATAATGGAGACCTCTGTAATATAGAAATAACTATACGTTTTGGTTTAGTCGTTCAACAGAATTGTGGATAAATAATTTGAATTTTAGATTAATTACTCTAAGCTAATTTCTACTTTGTTAAATAAATAGGTTTATTTTTCATACTGAGAGCTTGGAAATTGTTACGTGGGGCTTTTTGTTGCAAATATGATAAGCCGAACCTTTTGCAAGTCGCAGGCTAACAGATAAAGTAAATATGAAGGCTTTTAAACTTTTGTTTTTTTTTTAGTGCCTCGATAGGCAGACGAGCAGACGGGCCACCTGATGGTAAGTAGTCACCGCCGCCCATAGACTTCTGCAATGCTAGGGCACAGCAAAGCCACTGCCTACCGTTACAAAGCCGCTGCCTACGGTCGCAAAGCCGCTGCCTACCGTTTTAAACTGATACCACACAGTGAAGTAAGGAAGACAATATTAATATAGAAACAGGAGTACTTATTCAATCAGTTTTGTTGCATACTGTACAGTCTCATTGCACGCCGCAAGCGGCAGCGTGGTGCCGGCAGATGGTAAGGCAAACAGCTGATAACCAGATTAGATAACATACCCCGACTATTTCAGGGCCAAGTTTCAGTCGTTTGCCTACATTACACACTGATTATAGAATGAAATATCTAATTATCAGCAAATTGGTTTATGGTTTAAAATACTTTGATACGCTGAATTGAATATTAAAGATAATTTAAGAAGGTTTCAATAGATTGATTTGCATTATTTATTTAGCTAATTGTACTTTGATTTATTTAACACTATCAGGAGGTGGTCTTTCCCTGATTTAAATATTTCTAGTTTAATCACAATGTTTTATTTAACTTGCGATGTTTGTATGTTTGTTTAGGTCACAATTTGCAACTGAATTTTGTGCCAGTTAGACTAAAATTTCGTATTCATATATAACCTGATGACAATGCAATATTGTAGCTGAACCTTATGTTGCTGCCAGGAACACCTGCAGACCACCCAACTTCTCAATAGCTTACAGCAGCCATATCGTGTTAGATTATCGTGTGGACCTTTAGATTTGTCTTGAAAAGTACAAATTACTACTGTAATCACTATTCTCTTCTTTTTAGAGCATTTAAATGTTTTTAGGAATACACTTATGTGCCCTACATAGAATCATCAATCATCAATCATTTTTTTATTGAGACGAGCAGACGGGCCTTCTGATGGTAAGTAGACACCGCCGCCCACAGACTTCTGCAATGCCAGGGCACAGCAAAGTTTCCTAGATTAATTTAGATTGTAAACATCCTACTAGATATTATGGTCTCGTAATTTGCAGACTTCGATCGCCAGCCATTTGCAACGTGCTATCATTAGCACAATCATCACAAGGACGACCTCACGATATGCCAGTTTCAATAATATTTACGCAGTATTGTTTCATATTGAGTGTTAAATGTATTTCAAATAGAGTGCTCTATGTACTATATGTATAAATGGTGACGGCGACTGATTTATTTTATAGATGTATACTACAATGTTCCATATTTCGTATGAGGAAATTAGGAATATGTCTTTCTAGCTATTTAAAACTAGATCTAGCCATAAACTAGGCATTAAGCTACAACTGACTACTAACTACTTCACCCGTTCCTCTACAAACTATTATAATTACTATTGTCAGTTTTTATTATTGCCAAAATAATAGTTAGCCCTAATTTGCCGACTTTAGTTCTACATATCACGTATACTCTCTCACATATCACACATCTACAAAATGCTCGTTATTTGTCGGTCCATTAAACTCCGTTATATGTTCCGTCACCTTTAATCTAGCACAGAGTATTAATCAGGATTACCACAATCTCAATGTCGGACATACGATAACATCGGCGTTTATTGAGCGTCGTATCGATTTGTTTGATATGGGGCCTTTGTATCCATTTTGAAAATTGCGGTAAGCCGCTAGTAAGAGGTTATTAATATGCTCCGGTTGATTTTATAGTTCAGTTTATCTAGGTACGGTAGAGTGGCTAAAGGTGGTCTGATGAGATCAAGATGGTCACGCGTTATAGCCACCGGCATTGCATGATGTAACTATTAGAAGAGCATACGGCACGGGTAATTTGAAAAGCTAAATACACCTCAAGATATTGAGAAAGAAAGTAAATAATCTAGCCCTGAATTTTAGGTTTCTGGGTTTTCAATATACATGAGAGGAATCGGAATATATCGAAGTAAATAAATGCTTTATGAAATGCTCGAGATTTAGCCAGCAAACCTGAACTACGCATGAATCTATCTATATAAGTCCTTTTTTCAAACCATGTTTAATAATATTTGGAGCATCTAAGAGAATGGTCAATGTCTATTATCATTCCATGAAATGAACAAATAGATCGTTGTCAACTGGTAAAATATCAAACACTGAAACTTCAATACGGTTTGGGTCGATTTTAAGTTTGCGAAACTTCTACAGATTCTGGAATGTAGGTCGGGCAGCGCTTGAGGCGGTCAAGATTCAAGAACATGCTGCGTCGTCGGTCGTCTCCATACTTCATATATTAAAGAGTAATTTCTTAGTCTTGTAAAGAAAAGGTTATTTTCATTTCAGAGAGCTGAATGCAATGGCTTATGCGTTCTGGTTTATATTCTTTACAATAACTAACAAAACTATTTTAAGTGAAGCACCATCACACTAGTAGCAGTAGTGGTTTTGGTCAAGAAGAAATGCTATTCTTTGTGTCATAGCAAAAATGTTATGGCTCCTTCGTGTTAATATTTTTTTAGATGGTAAATAAACTAGTGAATTTGGTAATTTAAACAATGGCAACATGGACGAACTTTATTTGGAATTGAAAATTAATGCTATACAATGTAGGTATATCCACAACTGTGGCGTACATACTTCACGGACCTTTTCAGTACACATATGTACTCGGTCTCGCCGATCAGCTGAGTTCAGTATCGATCCGACAATGTGGCAAAGTAAAAATGTTCGAAATCTCTCGCAGTTGTTATTTGCTAGAGTCCTTCTCAATTGAGTCGGTTTGCAATGACGCAGTAGAGTGTTTAAAAGCGTGTTTTTACACTTCGGGGTTATAGCGATGCGACACGAATAGCTTTAGTAAATAGCACTTTTAATGTAGCTTTTGTGGTATTAGGTACTTCAATATATTAGTGTATATTTCCATTATCATATTTATATTCTATACAAGATTTTCAGCATAATAGTAAACCTGTGGAAGTCAACATGACCAAATATTAAAAACATTCAAAGTAATCTCTGTTTGATAGAACCCAATTCGTCCCAATAATACAAGCATTTAGCATATTCAAAGAATGGGGAAAAGTCAAATACTTAAATGAGTTCAAGAAAACGTGGAACCGCGCTAGTAGCTTCCAAGCATACGATATGTTTAGTACCTATTAAAACTTCTTGTAATGTTTTAGACTTTCGCGATTTCTATTCATCTTATATTAGGGAACGGGTATTAATTGCACTTTTAATGGTATAAATACTTATTACCCGACGTTTCAATATTGAATCGGCCAGTATCACGGGTTGACAACCCAACTTACAATAACTTCTTTAGTCATCATTTTGCCTTTATCGCATTGTAACGTGTATACATTTTGCTGAAGGACTTAGCATAGTTTAGACGACCGACCTTGCCGTTTGCCTAATTAATTGTGTTTGGAAAACTCGCACAAAGTATTGCTTTGAATGGAGCCCCCTGTTCACAACACCATGTATGCTACCAGAAAATGAGGCGAACTTTTCAGAATTATTGGGGTTTAATTATAACGCAAATATAAATAATGTTATAAATCGAGGCATAAGGCATAAATATACGCATTCAAAACACATATTTTTGTATAAAGTAGGTGTGTTGGAAATTGTTATTTAATGAAACCAGGTATTTAGTTAATTAATAAACTAGCTATAAAAGTACTTGTATCTGTTCATTAAAAAAGACCATTTATCGTGCAGACATAGCAAATAACGCAGTTTCATGACGCAGACTGTACTATCCTAGATAAAAGGATTGCTTTTATTGCATTATAATGCAAACGATCTAAGGTAAATTACCCAATCGTTCTCTGTAAGGACAAATAGCTCGCTAAAAATAAACTATTGAACTTGGGAATATGAATCAACGATTTATAACCAGTGGGTATATATAGCAAAATTATAAACAATAATGAAACGAAATAATTTTAGGTAAAGCGGCTATTTCCCAAATATCAAAAATAATGTCACGACCGTCTATGAATAACAAAAAATCATTTTATTAGAGATACTCAAAAAAAGAATATTGTTTGTTTTCATAAATCATATTGCGGAAATGGCAACGAATTCAAAACATTCAGCCGGGTCATCGACGTAAACAACGCCGGTTGGCTTACCGATTCTTTTGTTCAAATGCGGTGTTGTCCTGCCGGCCTCATCGTCTTCGACGTCCATGTCGAACGAGAAAGGGAAATTCTTTGTGGAACCCACAAACCCTGTAGCCATGGTGACACTTTTTATTATTGTTGTATCTAATCTAACGATTCACGCGTCGACACCGCGCGGGTTGATTCAGTTGACTGGAGGGACGCATGCCGGGCTGCCACACTCGCTTGTTTTCTGCAAATCATCGGAGTTTTTTCACCTTGTTTGATGTAATCACGTTTATTACGTTGTACAGATAGTATAAGTTTATTAACCCCTCAAGCCGGGAGGCAAATTTTGACAATCTAAATATGTACCTTAGATGACGTAAGCGTAAAACGCGGGAATCTCAAATTTCGGAGGCAGTATTATGGTACATAGTCCATAAAAATAGTTATACTATATGAAACTTCGTTCTCTAAACGGCATAAGAAAACTAAAGGGTATTTATAACTACATTGTATTGTGATACCCACAAAACAAACTCGACATTACGACTTTTAGTAAATTGCGAAAATTGCGGAATTGCGTAATCGTGTGTTGAGCGACTTGTTGTTGGAATAATATAAAATTATAACTATATTTTTTATGAATAGTCTAATTTATTTCATGTACAAGAGACACGCTAACAAAAAAAACAAACCTTTCTTTTGTCCTGCTCGGGTTATGTGAGCAAAAAAAGGGCCTTGAAATAACCACTCAGTCTCAGATTACGTCAAGTGTTTACGATTTGTAAACATTTTTTTGTTATATTGCGAGCGCGGACTGACCCTAATAATAAACAACAGATCATTATTTGACATTGTTTTCTATAGTTGTGAAAGAATTATCAACATTTACTAAGTAAAAACGGATATACTATGACAATTTCAAATGTCTATTTTCAAGGCCTAAGCTACCTACATACTTTACGTAAACATTATATTATCATGATAAATACTCAATATAGTATATTTATAGTAAATTGCTATAATTTACACTTAGAATAAATAACAAAATGGTTGAAAATAAAAATATAGATTTTCTTCGAACACGTACTTTATTTACGACTAGTAATGTGCCGCTGCTGCCCAAGTGTCTTATCGATGCTTATCGATAAATCAGAACAAAGTCTAGGTGTAACTTTATTATTATTTTGTACAAAATAAAAAACAGAGTTGTGTATATTATTTCTTTACATTTTGTTGTTGTTGTAAATGAATAAATAGATGTTTAGAACGGAAAGTTTGTTTCAATTCGTGTTCCTAAATAGTGCCTTACATCAATTACACAGGTTTACATAATTTGAAACATGTACATAGTGGCAACATATAATGTCTTGAGTTGAAAATACAGAATATTACTAAAAACAAAAAAAATAAACGCAACAAAAACAACCAGCATAAAGGATACCTATTGCCAAACAGCTTGTAAAAACTAGCTAAATCCTCTCTGCGCCGTTGGACTAGGAATGGTAAGCCTTGAAACAATTTACCGCACACAGCGGTATATGACAAGACTCACATTCGAATGGTGTTGTTTTGTTTCTGTGCCCCGCCCGCACGCACATGAAACATTTCTTCCTGACTTGGCGATTCCTCACCGGCCCACTATCTGTAATTATATATTTAGGCCAGTGTGAGGAATTACTTGACAATCGGGATATATCCATATGTCTATGCGAGCGACGCTCCGGACCCAAACGACACACGGGAACGTGAGAGATGTGTTTCTCAAGGATGGATTCTACTAACTGGAGTCTAAAAACTAAATGCTGTTGGGATTGTTTGGTAGAAGACTCCATAAGGATACGCGCATTGAGGATAGAGCAGTTCAATAACCGCTTGAACAATTTCATGTACCACTTGGCACATCGCTTCCGCTCAATTAAGTACGGCTCGAGCATTTGGTCCTTTAGGTCCACCCCACCCATCCCCCTGTTGTAGTCTAAGACTACTTGGGGTTTGAAGACTAGTGGACGAACTGGGTTCGTGGGTACACTGGACAAGGCAGTGGCAGTACCATGACAAGTTGAGAGCATGGTAACCCTCTTCTTGTCCTGCCAAGCCAGTACACAAACGTCCTCAGAGTGCCTGGCTACGAATTGTCCTCGCTTGAGCGGAGCTTTAGATACCAAGTAAGGCACATCTTTCCTGGACGGACGTAATGTACCAACACAGTCGGTACCATTACGTTTTAGAAACCTGGCCAATAGGGGGGAATTGAACCAGTTGTCCATGAAAAGTCGGTACCCTTTATTTAGTAAGGGATCAATAAGCCTCTTGACCACTGCAGTACTTGCCAAGTCCCCCGAAGCTTGGGAAATGTCTACACTGGTCTGCTTACCCGTGTACACTATGAAAGACCACAGGTAACCTGTGGACTCACAAAGTTCAAAGGTTTTGATTCCAAATTTTGCAGCCTTGGACCGAATATACTGTTTGATATTCAGCCTTCCCTTCCAGAGGGTTAGACTTTCGTCTATGCAAATATCCTTCATCGGAACGTAATTTGCCTGAAATTTGGCGTTGAGATGGTTTACTATAGGCCTCAATCGGTATATACGATCCAAGCTTGCAGCAGGGTCAACGGTGGAAGGATTCGCTGTGTGGACGACAGGGTCCTCATCCACGAAGTGTAATGCTCTTGTGAGCTGT
The DNA here is from genome assembly GCA_905220505.1 of Laothoe populi. Taxonomy (NCBI): domain Eukaryota; kingdom Metazoa; phylum Arthropoda; class Insecta; order Lepidoptera; family Sphingidae; genus Laothoe; species Laothoe populi. The sequence continues at coordinate 17,063,162 of HG992166.1, read as the reverse complement.
AAATAGCGGTCCAGTGTGAAAATCTTCCGAAAAGTTTCGGTTCTCAGCGTTGGATTTGTAGAAAAGCAGCTTCGGATTGTAGGCATCCTAATGATACCCAGCATCATCCAAAACGCGAAGAGTGTTAGCACTTCGTGGATGTTCGTATCATGCCAACTACTAACAAAATCGTCTGAGGGAATCTTCCTGGCGTAATTGTTAGTCTCATTTACAATGTGCTGTAGGATGTTGTCGTCCCAAAAGGAACGAAAAGCATCATAAGCACATGTAAATGTACCAACTGCACCAGGCTCTTCCTCAGGCCTAAATACCTCCTCTTGACATTGAAAAGTCTCCGTTGGAGACCATTCAAAGTGAAGGGATTCTCTCTCCAGCGGAATATCACTTCTATCATTGGCATCCACATTACCCATGCTATCCCTTTCATTCATCGCCTGTCTCCTCCTCACAACTTCTCTCGCCATCTGAGCCAATTCCGAGGGGACATCGTCATCGGAAGTCCAGACTTCTTGTAGTGGGTGACCAAGTTCCCACTGAAAACGTTGGTCACCACCTACTCGATGACGACGTCCACCCCGTAAACCACGACCTGGACGCCCTCGCCCACGCCCACTACGGGCGTCAGTCATACGGCCTGGCATACGACTCATTCTTTCACCCCTTGCATTCAGGACATGAGCGTCCGGGTCAAAAAACTCTTCCTGGTCTCCAAGCGCCGGCGTATCTTCTGCCACGATGAGCAGAATCACATCATCCTCATCTTCTAGAAGTAGCCGACTGCTTGGAGACTCCGGTGGTCTGAAAAAATAATGGAAGAGACACATAAAAATTGAATAAAAAAAAATTTGCAGTAGTCTTGTTGAAATTTACTTACTTTCGTAATTAGGTGTAATAGATAGAATATTGAGAGAGCGGTATAAATGTTTCGAGACAAAGAAAACGCTTCGTATACAGTAAAGAAATTTTAGCTACAATAAAACTATAAATGTGTTCTGAAGGTATGTGGATGAAAAATATAAAGCTTACAAATTTGACTGGGGAGACAGCGGTGGAGATCTCGACCGGGATCTATTGAGGGCCGCATCGTCGCCGTCTCGCCGCTCCGAAGATCTTCTGGTGCAGAGCGGGGGAGGATGCGGGTCCGGTGTCTCGTACTATAAAATAAATAACCAAAGTTTGCTACAAATGAGTTTACAATTTACATTGAGACATGTAAATAACCACATCAAGAATAGGGTGAATTCTTGAAAGATACTTCATGCATGAGTCAAAAAATTAAACCAAGGTAGATAAATTCCACAGCACCAAAAAAGCCCCAAAGCTCTTAGATAAGCATTAGATACTTCTTGTGAAGATTTTGCAGGGTGTAAACATCTGGTATACATATTTCTAGATGCTTTTCTAAAAATTATACCTTACATAAACATCAGTAACAATTGCATACAAATACCTCGTCACTATCGCTCTGGTCTTCGGAGTCCGTGAGCTCCTCAGAGTCCGTCTCATCCTCCCCAAACAGCTCCTCCAGAAAGTGCGACGATGGCGGCCCGTCGTTGATTCTCCACGGTCGAGACATGGTACTGTAATATAAAAACAAAAATTGCAACTGTAATAACTTCAAAATTGTTATTTTTCCTGTACAATCTAATAGGTCCATTTCGCCATATTAGCCATAAATTATAATTCCGAGCAATTTATAAACGAATGCCGACTTCGAAGTACAAATAACAATCGTTATCGTAAGAATATCGTATCGCACAACGGTAAATATTCTAGAATTCAGCACTATTAGAAACACGTTACCTAAACCGGTTGAATGCTTCGCTAAAAAGAAAACAGTCCCTAATTTCATAGCAATACAGCTCAAAGTTGTATGCAACAAAATTTTCTGCTGTTTTTGTGCCGATGCGTCGTATTTTGAATTTCACCAACCGATATTATTGAAAATTATTTTACAAGTTTTATCAAAATTACATGCAGATATTTACTAAAACAATCACTGTATATGATTATAAAGCTTATTTCAACGTTATTATGTACAAACTGTATTGTAAATAACCGAAAATTGTGAGTCACATAGTCTCGTTTTCGAGATGCAAAACTTACACGAAAACCAATATATTTATTTACATTTATTGCATCGATCGACTAAACAATTATTATAGTTCAACTCACCTTGTAATCACAACACAAAACACACAAAATCACAAGAAATACACAATAAAATCACTACCGGTCAATGGCCGCGCGGCGTAAACACTAATGTAGTCGCACTTATTATTTTTGATATTGGCACATATGCATCTTACTTTATTTGGTTGGCAAGGCTTCCAAAATATTTATGGTAAAAAGTAGTGAGTAAAACACAAGCAAAAATGAATTTTATTTCGATAAATATACAATTCAAAATCACTCGTCAATAAGGGCGACTTTCGCCTGTTTAGTTGCGCCGCCGGCATATCCTCCTGTCACGACAGTTTAAATGCACAAATTCGATTAGTAGCTACTTAATTGATCCAAATCTTAATTAGATTGGTTTTCAGTATTGATAAAATATGAACTGTGGATTCTAATATGTAGACCGTAATATACTAAAAACATATTACTATGCTACCCACGTACTAAGTTACGGACCGGTATTTGTATTTTACTATGTATCAAGCGCTTTTTTGCAATTATAAACGTTTAAATCCTATAAAATTCCTTCCCAGTGAACACGTTTATGTAAATATGACATCAGTATGATGTCGTTCAATATCATGCTTTACATAACATAAGACTAAGGACTGACTCATAAATGACTCATTATTTCGCACTTAGTGACGTAAGTTACGTGACATAATGATGATGTCAACCTGACATCCTCATATACTCAGTTTTACGTACTACTGACGGAATAATGACGCTTCATTTATTTAGAAATTACATTGATGTTGCTTTTTATTTTTATTAAATTATTGATTTTTAACTAATTAAAACAACAAATTATTTCTATAACGTGGGGTGTTATATAAAAAGGCGGTGTAAATACAAATACGTGTACTCTGGTTTTGCACTGTATATTCAATTATTACAGGTATCATACATAGGTTACATTATAAATTACAATACTCGTCGCCGCGGTATGCGGCGCGCGCGCAGATAACGTCATGCGAACGGTAAGGGGTTGCGGGACCGACTGGCGACTCGCGAGTCGGGCAGACGCGCCGCGCCGAGCGACTCAGCGCGGGAAAGAGCGAACGGGAAGCGAGACCTAGCAACAGCGCGGTGCGGCGTGGCGTTGCCACCGGCCGCATCGGAGCCCTAGTACCGCGTGAAAATAAGGGCGCGCTACATACTCCCCCTCTAGTTCGAACGGTGCGTCCTCGCGTTCGGACTAGGATTCATCGCCTACTTGCCACATATGCGCTTGTCCAACCGGGATGTCGACTTCACCGACCGATAGAGTGGAAAGGGACATATGGTAACGTCCGACATGCTCACCTTTCCTGTCTCCATCTACATATCGGGTAAATGTGTCGACCACAGTTCCGGGGTCTAAAGTTCGGGCTCGCCAGGAGGCCGTGTCATTCATTCTGCTTCATTGTTAAAACAAGGTTACAAACTCTGTACCTGGGATGCGCGGCCTCGTAGTCACTGAGCATACCTGGCAACCACCTGTGGAATTTCGCGCAGCAGGCGGTGTGGCTCAGTGCGTCGGCAGCCGCGTGCACATTTCTGGTGGGGTACTATATAGGCTCCCCCTACATCAGAAATGGATTGAGAACAAATCCGCTGCAATCATAGCAGGGTAGCCAGACACAATGTGTCGGATATAACAAAGGTTGGTGATAGCTTCAATCGCTCGAAAACCCATAACATCGCCACGGACTTGTTACCAACAAGTTCCGGGTGGGGCCTCGGTACTACCACCTGCTTACCTTCGTCGCTCGACGGGTCACGCCCAGGTTCGATTTGACAGCAATCGATTACGCGCTAAAACGTGACACCGGAGTTGAAAACCTTATCAGCACCATAGATCTAGTGATGTCAGAGTGGAGGGATGAGCTAACCTCAAAGCTCTGTAAGGGCGCCTCACACTCTGGTTACATCCTAGTGTGCAGCAGCTCCTTGGGTTCTACGTCCAACAAGTCATGCGTACCTTGGAACATTCGGTGAGTTGGTGAAGCGGTCGACTCCAGCTTCTCATCAACTCGGATGCGTTGGGCAGCAAAACTTGTTGAAGATCCTTTGAACTACGTACTCAGGGGACTCACCTTATCGGTAGGAAACGTGCCTTCGCACGCAGCACAGCTCGAACGGGTTTCGCCTAGTCTGCAAATGTAGCATGACAACAGCGTCTTATGGGTCTTACCACTATCGCCGTTCGGTTCATTTCGGCACCGATCAACTGAATGATCGACGAATGTATTGTAGAAAGCGCAACGTGGACATACAAGCACCTGGCTCGAGGAACGAACATCGCTCGAACTAGGGTCGGAAATGGCTGCATTCAAAGCGTAGGTATAATCAGAAACAATCGAAAGTTCGGGAATAGGTAACATTAAAACATCCGCGAGTTTACTATGAATATCGCTCTTCCCGTTCGAATAAGGCAATTGTAACTTTGCCTCGCTTAGCGACTCTTCCACGCACCTAGCGCGCTCAAGCAGGCATTGGAGGCCCGCGGAAACATTATCGCGGATCATACGCTTATGTCTACAGTACAATAGGCCGTGCACAATGTCCACTTGCATCACTTCTATCACTTTTAGCACTTTATACGGAAATACAGAAATATTCGCACGCACACGTGAAACGAAGGAGTCGACGTGATGATCTTCTTCTTGGAGGACCTTGCATCGGGCAGGTCGCAGGGCACCGTGCGTCGGCCGAAGCCGACGTGCAGCCTCGTTCCACGTGGTCACCGTAGTATCCTCGCCGCGCCACCGCGTGGCGGCCTCGACGGTCAGCAGCATCGCCCTGCCGCAGGGCGTGTACTCGACGCTCGATGAAGCACACTCCGTAAGCACGCCGTCCATAAAATCTTCAAGGTCGCCTGCACTTCGGGCGGCGCCGTAAATTCGGGCCGTGCACCGAGATACTTTCCTCTGCAGGTTTATGTTTGGATGGTTGCCGGCGGATGGAGTGGGAGTCGGCCCCTCACGTTCGCCGGTTGTTCTGGCTGTCGTAAATTTTGACATGATGCTAATCAAAGGTCTGGCTAGTTGATCCTTTGGTATGCCAGATGTGATCTTCGTAGTGATCCGCATTCGGCGCCGCTGTGGAGTCCGCACGTGCCGCGTTCGGCGCGGCCGTGGAGTCCGAGCACGTGGGTTCGAAAAATACCAAGCGTCGTTCTGGTCGTTCGTCTTCAGATGATGCGGCGCTTGTTTCGTTACCCTTCTTCGTGTTTCGTGCCGTCCACTGCATACTTGGATCACTACCGATTCCACGGGTTCGTACAGCGTAGAGCGTACACGTGGTCCGAGCCGCTAGTTGGGCGCAATTATAATGCGGGGGGGTTATATATAATGACGGTGTAAATACAAATACGTGTACTCTGGTTTTGCACTGTATATTCAATTATTACAGGTATCATACATAGGTTACATTATAAATTACAATACTCGTCGCCGCGGTATGCGGCGCGCGCGCAGATAACGTCATGCGAACGGTAAGGGGTTGCGGGACCGACTGGCGACTCGCGAGTCGGGCAGACGCGCCGCGCCGAGCGACTCAGCGCGGGAAAGAGCGAACGGGAAGCGAGACCTAGCAACAGCGCGGTGCGGCGTGGCGTTGCCACCGGCCGCATCGGAGCCCTAGTACCGCGTGAAAATAAGGGCGCGCTACATTTCTTATTTTTTATTTCACAAGTATTTATACATTACATAAGAAATCTGTTACCATTTCTGGATATACCAACCAAATAATATATTAGATTAAAATTATTGACTCCTCACTTTCGCTGTTTGCTACAGTTTAGCTTTTTTTTGTTGACCAAGTTGTTCCACTGCGCGTCGGTTACCAAGTCGTAAGTTGAAAGCCAAGTTGGTTACCAGCGATTTTTTCCAAATTCGGCAGAACGCCAAGAAGGAAATTTCGTCAATATAGTTTCTGGAATGGAAAAAATTATTAGCTTCATTTTAATTTTAATAATAAATTTAAAAATAATGGAATAGTGTCTGTACCTTGATTTATATTTATCAGAGTCAAATCTTTAACAGGATATTTTGAGATTCTCCCATCCCGTTCTCCCATTTGACAAACGGTGAAAATATTTTCTTAAATATTCTGTCCATATACTCTTTTCCGTTAGACTCACCGATTTGCATTATAAGTTTGATCTGAAAATGATTAGTATAATCATATAAATTTCTCATTATCCTGCAGTCACAATTTTAAATTAAAATATAAGGATATACTTATTCCCAGGTGATATTACAAATAGCCAATAATAAAATAAAATTTGTCGTTATGTTAAAAACTTATTATGCGATGTAAAAAATCATTTGCAATTATTAAGCAAGACACTCGCTCGTCTATGTTCAGTGAAAAAGGCGCCATCATTGAGCGGCGTGCGCGCCAAATTTGAAGGCAAAGGGTTCAATTCATACAGCCTCATCAATCGTAGTATATGGAATGGAATTATTTGCAGTAAAGCCTAAGCCCAGTCTTCGTTTTATTTAAAATTGTTGTAAAATTAACATTATTTTATTAAAGTAAGTATTAAACTATTTCTTTAATGCTAGAAATTCATTTATAACGTCTTATGTCAATATTTTCCCGTGCATATTATTACTTTTATTAATAAATCCAAGTCATTACATAATAATATTTTGATTATTAATGAAAATATGATTTCACTTTAAGATTTAATTCTTGTAATTTTAATAAGTTATTTTCGAGCCGACAATTTATTAGTTATATTTACAAATAAAGATCACGTTTATCGAACGGAGCTTCTTTTAAAAAAGTTCTGCAACAAACTGTTAAAAACAAAATATATTAAGGTTTTAATTTTTTTTCGGGGTTAATTAAAAATATCAGCATGCCCAACCTTATGCTAAATAATTTGTCTAAGCGGAGGATTCAGCAGATGATCAGAGATAAAGTTTAATAATGCACGAATAAATGTGGAATAATAATTGAAACATTTAGGTATAATTATTATCGGGCAGTTAGTAACTTAGGTCGTAATTCCGAAATAATGTTTGACTGACGTTACCTAAAAACATATTAAGTTTAGAATAATTATGTCTTAAAACATTAGTTTTGCGTGAGAAAATTAACATCATTGCTACGTCAAATGTACGTAGAAAAGGATATTAATATTATATAGTTATGATGTCAGAATTATATCATAAATAATACCAATAAAGGATGTTACTTATACGTGAAAATTACATAAACGCGACATTATCTAACTATGACTTATCTGTTATATCATATCAAGGTCATGTGTTCACTGGGTTATATTACCTGGTAACCCCTTGCAGGTCGTATGGACCTGGCAATCCAGCTGGAAACGCGCTCGATAGCGCCGCAATCGATCCGAGCAGCTGCGGAGCAGCATTGTAATTCAGCGCTTATTGTGCTGCGGCTGAGTCAACATTATTTTCAACTGAATGAGGCTGGAACAAGGTCTGTCATATATCATTAATGTAGGTCATCAAGTATGGGAATATCGCAAGAAACACCTGCAACTTCCTTTACAGTAAACATGGGATGCAAACTGAATTTATATAAGAAATCTTTTTGGGATGTTCAACCGCTCAATTGACTACCTGTCACATATATTTTTTTTATATCAGAGACAGACTGCAGAGATGACTGTCTCGGTGGCAAAGTTGTAATTGCGCATGCGTTACGACTACTGTGCTGAGGTCTCGGGTTCGATCCCCGGGTCGGGTAAAGTGATATTGGGTTTTTCTATCTAGAAATTCTCAGTATTAGCCCGGAGTCTGAAATCTGTGCCCGGTGTGGCGATAGGCTCGCCCCCTATCACATTACAGGACCGAAATTCGGCGAAAAGTGGGTGTACTGGTTACACCTCTGCCTACCCTTCAGGGATTACAGGCGTGAGTGTATCAAATCAAATCATTTATTTTGTAAATTAGGCCACTATGGGCACTGTTTACATTTCATAATAATGTTAAGGTCTTCTCGTGCTTCGGAAATGCCCACTGGTCTGAGAAGAAGCACCAAGAAACTCAGCCGTAGGTCTTTTGTAATTTGTCATTACAATTTACATTAAAAAATAATTCACATATAAAATACATTGATCCTTAAAGAAGTCAAGCATAATGTGAATGCACATGAAACAAAAAAAATACGGTACCTATACACGAGGCTATACAACCTGTTATTTATTTTCTCTAACTAACAATCAATGAGCAATCCAGGTAGACCAGTCCACACAAGCAGCACCCGTTCACGAGTATGACGCATGTGCCAGCCATCGGCCTCTTCAACCATGACACAGGGAAGTGATACCGACCCGGCACATAACGCCGCCGCAAGCACAGACCATGACATACCTTAATCGCGTCAAAGAATGATAGAGATACAAATTCACAAGATATAAGTATATGTATGTATTTAAAACATCTTTAGTTTCTACCGTCTGTCTGTTCATTTGTTTGAGCGTCACGTAAAAACTACAAAGGGCTTCCATGTATGTTTCAATAATGCTAATCGTTTGGTAAAATTTCGGCTTTCAGTCTATAAAAACTAAGTATTATTTATCTCATATTAAGACTCACCGGGCCCAGGTCCGCGAGTAAAATTTTCCTAGTATGTAGTACCTTTTGAAGGCCTTTTTTCTTAGTATGTAGTAGGTACCTTTTATTTAATGTGCCTTACGAAGTAGACAAAGTGTTTATGGGCGTAGCCAGGGCGGGGGGGATAAGTCCAAACCCTCCCCTACTGAACCCATCACACATATTTTTTTTATATCAGAGGCAGGTAAACAAGTAACTCGTTGTGGTAGTAATCTTTTTTACTGAATTATGCTGGTATATACTACCAATATACTATTATTGGTATTTTGTCATTTCTACTACATAACTTTGTTTTCAACAAACAGTCACACAACTAGTCCAGAAACCAAGTAGGTAAACCGTTTTCATGGGCGGTTCAAAAACTAAAAGAGACTACGATTCTCAAACACCAGGACTGAAACAAATATTTGTGGACCACACAAACATTTGTCTCGAATCGGGGATCGAACCTGTGGCCATCGTCAAAACGCTGTCATGATCAATGAAATTTAACGCTGAAACGTTCTGACTCTTTATGTAGGCAAACCACGTAATATAAAGCGAGTGTAAAAAGTCGTTATGGACGGCAACATGGTCTGAATAAATCACAAAGTCATTAACCATTCTTTTAAACTTCTCTTCGAGCTTTTTATGACTTATTTTTTGTAGGAAAACTTGTTTTACGTTTAACTGTACGAATTTGGTTTTACCTGTAGGTAACTAACGTTGAAGACAATCAAAAGTTTTTATTTTGTGCAATTGCATCCGCGTCTGTATGGATAAATTTGATTTTTATGCCGAGATAGGCAGAGGAGCAAGCGGGCCGCCTAATATGCTATTAAGGGCACTTTATGAGTTTAAAATGTGTGTTTTAACGGTAAAGTAATGTAAGTTACCGCTTCTCACGGATATCAACAATAACAAAGACAATTAACCCACAGCCTAAATCATGCGTGAATAGGTACCGACTTAAAATGGTAGCTTGTATTTTGTACGACGTAAATTATGAGACTTTTCAGAGCCGAAAAAATCACCCTATTCCCCCATTCCTATATGTGAAAGTCAGCAATCCACTCACGGTTCCACTGTCATTGTATGTTTTCAAAACCGACGGTGATCACATTCCCCTACATGACCACCATTGAATGAATGAAAATTACGATGCGTGATTTTAGGCCAAGGTGTATTGTACCCCTGCCCTGTGGCTCTGTAGAATTCTACCACGGTATACCCTGCCTGTCGTAAGAGGCGACTAAAAGGGGTCACGGGGGTCGCGGCTGCACAGCGGGGGATGTGTGGCCTTTATAAACATACTTATTTTCGTGGTGCGACCCTGAGTTGGGTGGCGGCGCGAAATATCGCGCTGCTGTAGAATGTGGAGGGCAACAAGCCCTAAAAGAGACGGGCCGTAAAGGCAACGCGCAGAGATCGTTCCAGTAGCAATCCAGGATCCACCGGGACCGTCCCACATGCGCTGCAGAAGGCTACCGCGGGGTTTTTAGTGGGTACACCGACGTAGGAAATTTGTTAGGGCCCCGACCCAGTAGTCCCTCAGGTGAAATGGGTCGGAAGGTCGGTGAGTCCGGCATAACCGACTCTCCTCCCCCGAGGTCCAGAAGGTATCTGTAAGATGGATTTTCCCCGCGATAAAAAAAAGAAAAGGTGTACTGTACTCCGATATTATAGCGCCTGTTTTATAATAGCGGCAAAATATGTACATAACACTAAATGATTACTTATTACAATTTTATAATACCTATATTTTTAAAGTAAAACTTATAAATCAAATATATAAACTTCTTATTATAAATGTGGTATCTAGAACTTACTATAACTGAGCTACGAGCAAAACGACAGTCGACCATTTAGCATGCGCCTCAGCGATTACTGTCGGACCGCGTAGAAACAAAAGAGAAGCAAGATGACAGAAAGGTTCGCTAGGATTACTTTCATACATACATAAAAATAAAACGTTATATTGAAAACAACTAACAACTTTGTTCTATATTTAAATATACATATACACTCACGCCTATAATCCCCGAAGGGTTAGGCAGAGGTGTAACCAGTTCACACACGTTTCGCAGAATTATTACGGTCCCATAATGCGATAGGGGCGAGCCTATCGCCATAACGGGCACCGATTCCAGACTCCGGGCTAATACTGAGAATTTGTAGATAGAAAACCCAATATATTTAAATATAAAATGTATGTATTATTTTTTTACCAACTAATGTCGGTATGCGACAGATATATTTGCGTTAAACATTTTTAGAGGTAAGTTCACGATTATTTAGATTAACATAGGTATATTTTTTCATTACTAACTAAATACATAATATTACTAATTAAAACTAAATACTAATTTTAATTTACTTAGTTTTAGATGTATTTTTAAGTTCAATTAATCTTTATTTTATTAAATACTATTAGTATAAGTCTGTAATACATATATATTATACATATGTATACATGCTACTTATTCAGCAATTGTTATGCGCTCCATAAGTGTCGTGTATATCAGACCTATTTATCAGACGTAAGTTAATTTAAGATAAATTGTTAATATACATGATGTGGACATGCTTAATAAATAAATAAATAAATAAATACATTTTTGTATAAATGTGTTTAGATTAACCATTTTGGTTGTGGTCAGCCCCTTAAAACTCCTAGATAGGAAAGACATTTTTATAGAAAAAAAATAAAACAATCATTATGTAGTGCCTAATAATTTATTACATAAACCACATCTTAACATAATTTCTTCCAGCTCTCATTACTAACTCATTCACTTGGCTTGAGCTGGTTGCTCGTTGATCGGGTCAAGCTTCGGTTCTTCAAACTTAAAGTTGGGGAAGGAAGTCATGTCAGCACCGGCACCACCTCCATACTGCTTCTCCAGCTTTTCGAGTTCCGCTTTCAGTTCCTTCTGAATGGCAGGGCTGGCATCCAAGAGTTTTCCTCCACTGTGAAAAAGGGGATTTATAAAATTATTTTGGGTGGATCTTTCGTATGATGCTGTAAGGCATTATATTCTATGCCTTATTATGAAAATATTAGATAATCCAAAAAAAATATGTACTTTGAAATAGAAACAAGTGTCCAGTTTGGTATTCCAATCCAGAATTATAAAAAAAAATAATGACCTTTACAGTAGGAGCATATGATGTGTAGTAACATCTGACATCTCACATTGGTAATAAACAATATTAACCTTATAGCCTACACAAAATGCAAAATTACTATGTTTATAGTCTTGTTCTTTGAAATAGCAAAAGTTTTTTTCAGTCGGGTACACAAGGAATGATTAACACGATCCTTGTGGCTCACTCGCTTAAATTCGCAACGCGCATGCGGGCGCCACACGCGCTGTGTGTTTTTTTCATACATTCGCGATGCGAGCCGCATAGGCCTATCATCGCAATATTTGGCACCTCAGTCAACGTGTTAAGTTTAACGGAGCCACAGTTTTATGGTGTCTACAACCCTGGCCTGAACCAAGAGGTTCGCAAATTCGTATTTTTGCCACACCATCAAGCTGTGGAACAGTTTGCCAGCCACTGCGTTCCCTACTTCCTATAACCTTGGCTCCTTTAGTTGTAGTGTGAAGAAGCTAAACAATTGGCCGGGACGATTGCCTCTCGCTATTTGATACTCTAATTGGACGGCACTACACTTACCATCAAGTGCAGTGTGGTCACTTTAACATGCCAGAAAAAAAAAATTATTAGATCTACATTGTATATAAAACTAATAGCTAGATATATATTCTCTTTCTTTAATATTATTTCTTTATTCATTCTCTATTATGAACGTCAATTTTCAAAGTCATAACAGTACTTACGCGCTCTTCTGTTTGTATTCTCTGATCTTGTCGAGGAACAACTGTTGTATGGGGTCGGTCGCTTTCTGTGCCGCCGCCAAGTTCCTAGTGATCAGCACCGAGGAGGTCACCGCTCGTAGACCGACAAGGGTTGAGGTAAGCATCTGAGGGTAATAGAAACATAACCTATATCACAAGTTACATAACTGCAAAAAAAAATATACTATGGACTAATGATTTAAATACTGATTATATATTTAAAATTACTTGAGATTCATTAATTTTGGTGAAAATAATTATACAAATTATCGAATAATACCTTTATGTCTTTTCGTCTATGCAGAGATTTTGACAGTACTCGATGACAATTTGACAAATAATATTATTTTAAATCGGCTGAATATCATCGGCGTAAGTCCGACTATCATACGGCCAAAAAATATTACAAATATTTTTCTTGCTTACTTACACTAAGGGAATAAACCTTATGAAGGATTTTTTAAATTATATACACTCTTATCGGAGTAAAATAATTTATATACTGAATGCGATTTTCATAAAAAAAGTCCATACGTATCCCAAGAATGTTAGTTTAGACATCATTAGTCTTGAGAAATTAACATTTGTAACAAGTGACCATTTTCAACAGTTCCTGCCTTGTTAGTAGTATTTGTCTCATTTTTATTCATATCTGTAATGTTAGGAATAATTGGTTTATACTTGAAAGATTAATTGGTACTGGAAAATATCTGTCGATGACTATAATAGACTCAGATGGAGATTTTTCTCAATGATCTAGTGGTAACGTATTGAGGCTCACGACACAGATGAGGTTTATATAAAGCGCAAGTGCGGCCGGGAATGGAATACTGCTCGCACCTCTGGGACGGTTCCACAAAATACCTTCTCGATGCCTTGGATGGGTTGCAGCGGCGGGCCACCCGCATTGTGAATGATGCAGGCGTGAGTAACAGCCTGGAACAGCGTGTTCTACCGTCTGTAACATGGCAAATGCTCTGAAGAATTGTTTGATCTTATCCCATCCTCTCCCTTCCATACCATAATTACGCGTACTGGATTGCGGAGCCACAGCTTCGTGGTATCTACTACCCCGGCCCGAACCAAGAGGCTCGCAAACTCGTATTTTTGCCTCATCTCGTATATACTCGGATATATCAAGCTGTGGAACAGTTTGCCAGATACCGTGTTCCCTCCTTCCTATGATCCTGGGTACTTTAGGCGTAGTGTGAAGAAGCTAAACAGCAGGCCGGCATGATTGTGTTGAGTAGCGAGGGATAGACTGTCTCTTGCTACTTGATACTCTATCTAGACGGCACTGCGCTTACCATCAGGTGCAGTGTGGTCACTTTGCCACGCCAGATTAAAAAAAAGAGGTCTTGGTTTGAAATCTCATGTTAGGAAAATCACTATTTGTCTGTTGATTTATTTGATTTGAAAAATGACTCAGAAGATTTCTGAATCAAAAACTGTACCGTTATTGTTGATATATTAGTCATCCTTTAACATTATTGAAAAAAAAAATTACGTTATGGAGGATATTCAAAACAAGGTACTTACTAATATTAGTTTGACAAAAAATACACACACATACACTCACGCCTGTAATCCCCGAAGGGATAAGCAGAGGTGTAACCAGTACACCCACTTTTCGCCAAATTTCGGTAACATAATGTGATAGGGGCGAGTCTATCGCCATACCGGGCACATATTCCAGACTCCGGGCTAATACTGAGGAATTTCTAGATAGAAAAACCCAATATCACTTTACCCGACCCGGGGATCGAACCCGAGACCTCAGCACTGCAGTCGTTACGCATACGCAATTACAACTGCGCCACCGAGACAGTCAAAAAATACGTACCACAATAATAAAACATTTTATTTATAATTTGGTCTATAGCTACAGTTTTGTGATAATTAATATGTATTATGACAGTAATATATTATTATGCCTCATAAAATTTACATTGTTTTGGCCATGATATAATACAGAGTCTGGCAATGTTGTAGCGAAATTATTGCATGATCTTTAATTTTAAATTGGTCACACTGTATTTGTCAATTTGTAACATAAATATTCACAGTTAAGCAAGACTAGGCAGTATGGTCGGTTGACTATAGCCTGTCCTTTGGACGAATAAAAAAAAACGATTTGTCACATTTTGTCATTTGTGTTGTTGCCTGTCCCGTGTGTATTATTGTATTATTATTGCCAATTCCTGTAAAAGGACTAATAGCAACGAAATTGCATGCTGCAGTGCGATGAGTCTCAGGAAACCTAGGTCTCAAAGTACTTGACGTAAGCCTACTATGGACCGCGGCAAGATGCCGTCGGCAGGTCGCGGAGCTAAGAGCAAGGCTCCGCAACATCCCCAGGACATCTTCGCGTTAGGTTCTAAGTCTACTGTGGTGGTCTCCAGAGATTCGGAGAAAAGGAATATACATAAACCATCTACTAGCGGTAAGTTACGAAGTTCATAAAATAATACTTTGCCTTATTTATTTACTCTTTAGTCTTTATTTTGTTAACTTTGTTTTACTTTTCGGCATTTGTCTGTCTAGGTTCTAGGTAACTTTATAAACAAGAATTACCAAAATTTTGATAACTTTTCCATATATTGCTATTCATATATATTTTACAGTTTGTGATAAATATTTTACTATTTATTTTTCTTTTAGTCTTGTGATGTTCTATTGATTTCATCTCTATTCTTCAAATCATTTTGATTGCCAAATATTAATAAGATCCCTATAATATTACAATAGGTTACTCTTGACTTCCTATTTTTCTTCTTAGTATCCTTAAATAGTTGTTTTTGTTTAATTTACCTCGGTTCGAACATTTTTTAATTTCAATATGTGACATTGGCAAAATTGTAGAATTGTTCCTCCACAAAGACTGTTGAAAAAAAATATCTTTGTATTTCTAACTTTTTCAGTCAGTTAATTTAATATTATGTGACATTGGCCAAATTGTGGAATAGTTGCTCCACAAAGGTCATATAGACAAGAAGAAAAGACATTTTAGAGATAGAAAGCAACAATTGATTTCTTAAGTTTACATGAATGTTAGACATTGGAATAAATCATATTTTGCAAATTTTATTGCGGTTTATTTTATTTTTTTATCCCTACGTAAGGCTATTTAAGCTATATCAACTTCCACTATTAAAACTAGATTATATTACTTTATATTACAGGTGTAGAACGTAAGAGAGAAGCTACCGCTTTCGGCAGTCAACCACCTAACAAGCGTTCTAGGATTGGCTCTCCAGCTGAAGCCATAGGCGGGACTTCTTTGGAGGTGGACCCTGTAGATCTGGTACCTAACGTATTGCAAGCATTGGATACACATAACTCGGATAAATTGGTATGTGTTAAAAATATATATTAATAATACTGTATATATTAGATAGACTCCGTGGCATAGCGGGCGAGTAGCCATCTGGGAAGCGAAAGGCTGTGGGTTCGATTCCCGCACTGAGACAAATGTTTGTGTGATAGATAGATATTTGTTGGCCTCTTCTACTAATTGCTCCGTATTGCTTTAATGCAATTTGGTAAACTTCACACACCTTAGATTTTCCTGTTAGATATGCAGGTTATTATAAATTTTAATTCAACCATTAAAGAGAGCAATAAGTTTACAGTTAAAAATCTGTTTAAATTCTAATCGGTCTCTTAAACCAAATATACATATATGTACTTAACGGTTTCTTATGTTTACTCGAATATTATACATTGTAATAAAACGAAATTTACGGATTCTATGGCGGTTTATTTTACTTTGTAAATTTCGTTTTATTACAACATATATGTACTATTAATGTTTCTCCACAGCTGGGCCTACTGACAGGTTCAATACGTCTCCTCAAATCTCAACGATCCAAACCAGACCCAGTACTATGTATGAGCCTTCTTTATCTTACAAAAATCCGGCCAAACATGTTCGCCCATGACACGGTCACTCAGAGCCTGTGCACGTTACTGAAGAGAGAGCAGGGGGCCGCTTTCAAGAATAAAGGCAATCCATTGGTGTTTGTACTTGCTTGTAATATGCTGTACGCTGGACACAGGGAGAGTACGAACTGGCCGGATGTATTTATAAAGGTATGTATAGATTGTATTATTTATTGAACACACTATATACCATTAAGTATAGGCGGTCTTAACTATTACTTATTATAAGACGGCTTCAGAAATATGTATGTTTCTTGGATATTCTCAAGTCAATATAAATATATATTTTACTGTTTATTGCTCCATGATTGTACATCTGATAGTCCAATTGTTTCGTGTCACCCTTTATATATTGGTTGTCACGGCACAATTGTTCCATGTTCAAATTTCATTGTATTCTAGAATATTTTCTTTTTAATACATTTTGAACTACTTATTCTGTCACATGATAATCTGACTTAAAAGGAAAACAATAGAACTTAACCCTTATTTATTTAATATAATATAGAAATTATAAAAATAGGCTTACACTATTATGTAATGTTAA
Organism: Laothoe populi; assembly: GCA_905220505.1. Classification (NCBI taxonomy): domain Eukaryota; kingdom Metazoa; phylum Arthropoda; class Insecta; order Lepidoptera; family Sphingidae; genus Laothoe; species Laothoe populi. The sequence continues at coordinate 17,046,066 of HG992166.1, read as the reverse complement.
TCCACAATGTCACTACTATTTCTAGTGGGGGGAATTTTTAGACTGGTTTTTTCTAATAGAGGAAGAGCCCGTGAACCCCAGACCTACGTTATTTTATAAAAGCTGAAAGTTTGTCAGCGCATGCTCCTAACACAGGTAAGAACGATGGACAATTATGAAGTTTGGGTTACAGTGGCTTTGGCAGGTAAACGTGACTAAAGGTGTGTAAAATACCGATCTAAATACATCAAATAATAAAGTGCGATTTTTTGGTATTACCTTTAGAATATTATTAAAAATCACGTTATTCATTGCCAGACACTTAACATCGTGGCAACCCCTTGCCAGACACCCTTAATGGTCATGAAATTATAATTTTACTTACGTTATAGTATAAAAGCTGATTTTCATAAATAATACTTGGGTAATAAATAGATGATGTTTCCTCATTAGCCAGACACTTTTGATAGTTCCAACCCCTTGCCAGACAAGCATGTAGGGTAGCTGTAGGAGAGCGCGAGTATGGATTGTACAGTCTTACAATTTTGTAGTTTATGATGGTATCAACCAGTCAACAAAGACAGGCCAATAACTGATTTAAAATTCACAATTATTTTCAGTTTAATTATTAATTGTCAGTTTATGATCTAGGAACACATAAGTACTAGCAATCACAATGTTATTGAAATAAACTATTATTTAAACTGCAATATAATTTACAAAGTGTTACAACATGATTAACTTTCTGTATTGACTAAGAGTAGTTATTAAGATTTGTTTTATATTGTAAATTTGAGAAAATTTTAAACTTTGTTGTGGTTACAGTAACACTAAATCTCTTACCATAATATCACTGCCTAATTAGCAGTTAAACAAAAACTTCAAATATTAATTTAAGTACCATCAGTTTTAATAAAACTAAAAGAAGAATTACCATCAGATTTTAACACGAAAAATTAAAACAAAAATCAATAAGGTAGGAAATAGAACCTGGTATTTTTAACTTAATGAATTGTTTAGTTTATCAGAATGAACAAAATTAAAACTCATCCTGTACATTTTAAAACCAGAAGCGACTCACCAAATTTTAAATACATCCATAGGAACTAGACCTATGTAGGTAGGCAGGCAAACAACCAGCTATCTCAGTATTTGCACTACCAGAGAACCGCCTCAACAACTCAATAGCGCCAGGGGACACCATCCACAGCATATGGAATTATAACACCAAAATCATTAACACAGTAAACATTGACACTTAATTTTGACTATCGTTTAAACGATTTAGTTTGGAACATAAAATAAATCAAAATGATTTACAAAACTTAAGGGACTTACTATAATTTATAAACATAGCACATCCAAATGATTCTCAACATTCGCAACCTTGAAATTTACTGGAGACTAGCAAATTTACAGTACCATTGAGCACTTTTTACCACGCGTAAAGCAGTAGCATATTACACTTTACCATCACTATTTTATTTCGGACTAGCTGTTGCTCGCGGCCCCGCCCGCGTGGAGGTCATGTTTGAGACAAAAAGCATACACTACAAACTACCAATTTTCATGCATTTAACTTCAAAAATGAAGAATTTTCATACAAACTTTCTTACCCTATTTAACCCCCTTAGGGGTGGAATTTCCAAAAACCCTGAAATATGTGTTTTTAATTTTTAACTGTAAGGCCAAATACCAAATTTCATGCGTTTAACTGCAAAAAATGACAGATTTTCATACAAACTTTCTTCCCCTATTTTACCCCCTTCGGGGTGGAATTTCCAAAAATCCTGAAATACATATTTTTTATTTTTGACTAAAACGCCAAATACTAATTTTCATAAACTTAACTTAAAAAATGACGGATTTTCATACAAACTTTCATCCCCTATTTTACCCCCTTAGGGGTGATATTTCCAAAAACCCTTCCTTAGTGGATGCCTACGTCATAAAAGGTACCTACTGTCAAAATTTCAAGTCTCTAACCCCAGCCGTTTTGGCTGTGCGTTGATCGATCAGTCAGTCAGTTTCTTCTTTTATGTATACAGACAGACAGAAGATGATAGAATTTCAATAATTTATAACTTTTTGCACAACCCAAAAAAGTGCATAAAACTAATGATTAATGTTTTCCAAACTCTCAAAGAACAAAAATAACATGGTACGAGACTGTAGGATTTACATCACCTGATTTACGATAGTGGATGTCAAGTTCAATCCCACTTCTGATATCCGGGTTCTATATGTTGTGGTTAGAATGGCTGAGGTCATGACGTCATCATAGGTCATGACTATGAGGGTTATTCATCCTTCTTTGATCTTCAGATAACCAGGATGCATAGCGTACGATAGTTCAGCAGAAATAACACACTTTCATCTGTTCATTGTTTATTAAGCTACACCGGTTCGGAATGCAGTTATCCACTAGGAAAGAAGCCGGCAATAAAACCTGTAGTTGCTCTTTTAAACATATCACTTTTACATCAGTTGACAATTACACTTTTTACTTATTCAGTCCAATAATTAACAAAAACGACAACCGGCCTTCAATAATAATATTTTTACATTGTATATTGTACATTGTGTATTGTATTTTAACCTGTTATTGACATAGTAAATTAAAATTTTTAACAATTTAAGGTAGTTGTAGCATCGAATGTATTTTCTTAAAATGTTTTTATAATTTACATAGACTATCAGTAGAAATAACAACTGCGCAGTGAGGGACCGCGGTAGACTTAACTCGCTATCTCACTCGCACTCACCCATATGCATACTGCCTCGCGTTCTCTTACAGCTACCCTACATGCTTGTCTGGCAAGGGGTTGGAACTATCAAAAGTGTCTGGCTAATGAGGAAACATCATATATTTATTACCCATGTATTATTTATGAAAATCAGCTTTTATACTATAACGTAAGTAAAATTATAATTTCATGACCATTAAGGGTGTCTGGCAAGGGGTTGCCACTATGTTAAGTGTCTGGCAATGAATAACGTGATTTTAATAATATTCTAAAGGTAATACCAAAAAATCGCACTTTATTATTTGACGTATTTAGATCGGTATTTTACACACCTTTAGTGACGTTTACCTGCTAAAGCCACTGTAACCCAAACTTCATAATGGTCCATCGTTCTTACCTGTGTTGGGAGCATGCGCTGACAAACTTTGAGCTTTTATAAAATAACGTAGGTCTGGGGTTCACGGGCTCTTAGACCATAATGTACTTACAGTGATTACATAACAGAATGTTGTTTGTTATATTACATTCAAGGCTTTAAGTCACCAATGTAGTCATCGTTATTTATCATCATCAAAAAATAATTCAAGGAATGTAATCAATGGCTAAAACAGTTCCTTCTCCTTGACTGCCTCTTTGGCGCAGTGGGTGAGTAGGTAACTGTGAAACGACAGATTACAGGTTCGATTCTGCCACTGAGATAAATCTGTATGTGATAAACAATCATTTTTTTGCGTGTTTTGAGACGGAACTTCTCCTAGTTGGTCTTTGATAGATAATTATATTATTGAATGCTCAAACGCAACTCGATCATATAAGATCGTGTTAAACATTTGAGATCCTCTAATATATCTATAATATCATAATTGTAATTGTGTTACAAAATAAGTAGCTGTTAGCCAGTTGACCAGTTAAGTAATTGAACCATTGACCATTTGAATATTTGGGCGATAGTCAATAAAAACAACATAATTATAATTTCTACTATCAGGTATACATTGAAGACGCGTTGAACGAGCGCTGGTGGGTGGACTGCACGTGGTGTAAGTGCTTGGTTGAGAACATCGTCACCGCATTCGGTACTAAACATCCTCCACCCAGCCTGAAACCCACTGAAAGCACTTTGGGTAAGTCATAATAATTTATCTAACAGGGATTTTTTGAAGAACACTATATCGATTGCGGTACACATTGAATCATTCATAAAAAAAAAGAATCATTTGTGCAATAAGATTTTATTTAAACAGCTCTCTTGCGATCTGCCTATTCGGCTTTTAGCTGGAAATTAGTAGCTTATCTAGTTTAACCTCACGGATCACAACGACATTGGTGTTCGGAAGGTTTTTTTTATCCTAGCACAGCAAAGTGACCACACTCAGCTCAGTGCAGTCCAATCAGAGTATCGAGTAGCGATAGACAATCTATCCTCCGCTACTCAACACAATCATGCCGGCCTACTTCTTCACACTTCGCCATGGGCAAGGAGGTGAAAAAGCGGTCGAGGGTCTAGTATCAGAGTACTCAGAAGGCCGCTCAACGGCCAAACATCTTACCTAAACTCAATACCCCCGACAAAAATACCCGGCTGATCCCGGAACATGACACACTTGCGTTTACCACTATGGCGGGTTTTACACCCTGTGTACGGTGGTCGCTATCCGGACGGATATGAATATTCTACCACCAGCATAATAATACAGGTAATAAGTAGTGAGTAAAATACAAGCCAAAATCGATTTTATTTCCATAATATTAACATTACAATTATGCTTATTACGCACTTCAAGAAGGCCGAATATAGCCAGTTTTTGACTGGACACCTGTGTCCTAATATCTGTGAGTGGCTAAATTTAATAAACTGAATGTCTGATCAGTGCACCATAGTTGATTCAATATATAATATTTTAATAAATAAGTTATGTTTTAATTATAGGATTTACCTATTATTGAGATAAAAGTACATTTTGTGCGATAATCACTACATCAGCTTTTCTTTTTAATATTTTTATGTTTTAACTCAGTCAGTATAACTTGTACCTGTAACCAACTTCACACTAACACAGTATAAAGTAGAATTGATCAAAATGAGAACATTGACGCAGGTACCATGTCGCCCTCAGGATCTGGGTCCCCTCTGATGGGGAGCACTGAAGAGGACCCTGACAATGAGCTGGAGTACACAGTATATCCTAGGTAAGTGGTTTTATAATTTATATGACTAGCAACCCTGGCTTGGCATGGTCACTTCCTTAAGGAGTCGGCACATGTGGCATCAGATCTTGGCCAAATTCTCTTCTCAAAATCTCTCGTCAGAGCTCTCGTCGAACAAATAAATAAAATGTCTGTGGTATTTTCTGTGTATTACTTAAAATAATAGTGATAAAATGCACTCCTTGTTTCACTTTCTTTGTTACTCTTTTTTTGATTGGAAATATAGTGCAGATTTGTGACTAGTAAGTCTACATTATTTCGTACAGATATTCCAGCAGTTACGAAGCTGTAGAAGCCTTGGTCCTGGAAGCCATTAAAGACCAGCTGCAGAGACGTTCCGCAGCGCCTGACGCTATTGGAAAAGGGTTTCTAAAGTTGTTGTCGGCTACTTGTGGGTTTCCGGAGGTAGATATTTTTTAACATCTTCTGTTTGTCCAGGATAATATTAACTCAGCCAGTATTTATATATAAATTATGTTTATAGATCCGCATGATAGCTGCATCTCGTCTAGAAGCATGGCTGCACTCTGGCAAGCTGTGGAAGTGCGCGCAGGAGCTGCTGGCATACGTGTGCTGTAACTGCGACGCGTGTGGTCCTACCGCCGCGCGCGACCACGAGGTGCTCGCACAGCTGGCACGCATGCGGCTTAAGACCAAGCAGCTGCAGCTGGCGTACCACGCGTGTCTCAGGTGAGTGTCGAGTGTTGAGAACCCCTCACGTGCTGTAACTGCGACGCGTGCGATTCGACCGCCGCGCGCGACCACGAGGTGCTCGCACAGCTGGCACGCTTGCGGCTCAAGACCAAACAGCTGCAACTGGCGTACCACGCGTGTCTTAGGTGACTGCGACGCGAGCTGTATGTTTTCAGTTCGGATACATGAGTAAGATGCATAAAAACAACAAAACATTGAAAGAAAGTAAATAAATTTTATTTGGTCAACACTTTAAATGACATACAAATTAAAAAACACATAAAGGTGTTATACAAAAATAAATTATGAACCCTAAACATCCGCTACTCCTCAATCTGGAACACCTGTCTAAAGTATCACCAAAAAGACCATAGGCCCAGTATTTGCCTGGTAAAATATTGCCTGTTTTTTTTTTGTTGTCGCGGGGAAAGCGTTTTATTACTACCGCCCGCTTCGGGGGGAAGCGGAATAAGAATAAAACGGTTATGCTGGACTAGCCGGTCTTACGACCCAGCATCCCCCTCGCCCGGATGATGGCTATCCGGGCAGCCGCTGGGCCGAGTCCCTACCCCCTATGTACACCCCACCCGACACTACCAGCTAAAACCCCGCGGTGGCCTTCTTCGGCGCTTACGGAGCGATCCCGGGGTATTCTAAGGAGTGCTAGAATTGCTGCCGGAACCGCCCCTGCGCGGTGCTGCGTAGCAGCCCATCTCCATGGGGTAAAATATTGCCTGGCACTGATATTCTGCCTAGGCCATTGTAGACAAACATGTTCTGTGTGTTGTCTTCCATATTTGTAACATGGATATTGTTGTCCCAGGGAGATGGTGTCAGACAGCCCGGCGCTCCTGCGCAGCGTGGTCACCCACACCATCTACAACGAGTTGTCGAACGTGCGCTCGCCCAACAACATGGCCGTGCTCGCTGCGTTGGTGCACGCGCAGCCGCAGCTCGTGCCAGCCGCTATGGCCGACACTTATCTGGTAAGAACACCTGGTGGAATTACAATAGTGGACACTTACCTTTCAACCACCTTCATGACTTAGGGCTAGGAGCTGGTTTTTTTTTATTAACAATAAGATGTAAAGGACAATTTTGTCAAGAATAAGGCAGACCCTTCCAGGTTTATAATTTGAAATATACTTTTTATACCAGCCCCATATAGTTAGTACCACTAACTCAAACATACGATCAAACATCAGTGAAGTAACAGGTTGCTGTGCATTTCGTATGCAGCAAGCGAGCAAGATACCGAAGACTCCAAAACCACCTCTGCTTCCCAATACCCATTTCCAGTATTTAAACCAGAAACATAACCATGGTGGTCTTCTTTAGCAGTGGAAATCTCACACCATATGTAAAAAGCAAAATATAGCCAACTGAGCAGACGGGTGACTTGATCTGACTACTGTTCTTGTATTTACGGAAAGAAATGATGATTAAGGGGGTTGGGATTTGCTGAGCTTCCCGTAATTTTCCTTCTGTATCGCGCAGGAACTGTGCGTTCGTGCGGAAGACTACCTCCGCGGCTTGCGTGCTCTGACGCGCGAGTGGGCTCGTGCGGCGCGCACTGATGCGTTTGCAGCGCCCGCGTTGGCCGCGCTAGCACGGGCGTTAGCAGCACCACCACCGCTAGAACCAGCTGCAGAACTTCGGGAACGGGCCTTCGCCTCTCTAGCTGATCTGTTCTGTCTCTGCTGTTTGCTCATAGCGGGGCTAGCGAAGCACCACGCGGACTACAAGCCGCATCTAGTAGCAGCTCAAGCGGCTGGACTGGGTTGGCTTCTGGAAGCTGCTGTGTCACTGTACAGGCCCTCGCGTCATGACTTCCTCCACGCGTTGAACAAACTGATGTTCCTGGAGCCTCCTGACTCGTACTCCAAGCTGGACAACTGGCCCCCGGAGTCGGAGCGTGCTGTGACGTATCGCCTGTGCTGTGAGGCGCCGCTGAGGGAGAACACGCTGTTGAGGCTGATATTCATCGGGCTGGCGAAGGTGAGTTGATTCATTTTATAAAACCTTGTTTTTTTTCTATGAACTCCTCTACTGGTAGACTTTATCCAGAATATGACATTTCTCTTGGGTCTTCCTAAAATTAATATAATGACTATTTATTTTTATTATTATATTCTGTAAACCAATGTATTGAGCAATTTCTTCATCAGTCATAGCATGGCCAATTTACTTGCCTCCAGTAAATTCTAGTAACAGAAGTGTCTGTACTGGTCCATGTTCTTCTATATCTCTTTCTTGTTCAATTAATGAATGTGATAACTAACTTGATGCTTCTTCCAGGAGATCCCAGTATCTCCAGCAGAAGTGTTCGAGCTGCTGGAACAAGTGGTGAGACGAGCGTGTGCTCTGCCACCTGATGACAATCCGCTGCAAGTTGACAAGCTGGAGATTGCAGACTACATCTTCCAGCTGTGCCAGTTCAATCCACCTGATAATATCACGCTGCCTCAAGGGTATGTCCAAACTTGATGATGACCAAAACATAACTGAATCTTACTAAAATAACTCCAATGATTCTTTTGGACTTCAAATATTTGAAAATCTGAAGACAACAGTCCACAATAGAAGTAGAAGCCTTTATTTGCCTGTTGATTCATCATACCTTCTTCCCCGGGCCGTCCCTAATACGCCGAAGAGAGCCACCGCGGGGTTTTTAGTTAGTATTGCCGGTGTAGAGAATTTGTTAGGGACTCGGCCCAGCGGTCGTCCGGATGTCGCCATCTTTCCCGGACGGCTCAATGCTGGGTCGTAAGACCGATGCGCCCAACAAAACCGTCCGGCCTCCCCCCGGTGGGGCGGTAGTGATGAATTGCTTTTCCCCGCGAAAACAAAATCATACCTTCTAAATCATTTTTATATCGTTTTTAAAAAAAACAGTCACCTGATAGAAAATGGTCGAACTAGATCCTGAACTCACAATGTAAAAAACGTTGGTGTGTTGCCAACTTTTAGGGAAAGAAATGAGGTTTAGAATGGGATAATTCCACTATCCGTACAAAAAAATAAAATCTATTCCCCAGTGGTACTATTCATCCTGTAGACGATATTAACTACAGTATGAGTGTGTGGAATTTCTTAAGAAATCATTGTTCGCAGGTACTCCCCGCCTGCGCTGGCCATCACGTCGCTGTACTGGCGCGGGTGGGTGGTGCTGGTGATGCTGGCCGCCCACAACCCTCAGCAGTTTGCACCACGAGCGGCGGACATGTACCCCACGCTAAGGGCACTCATCGAGATGTGCATCACCAAGTGAGAAAATACTTTTTTTTTACTCCTAAAAGTATCACACATAACCCCGACCCCACACTACGATACGAGTCTTGTGTTGCGTTCAGGGACTACGAGAGACGCACGGGCTCACAACACCCAGACCACGGACACAAATATCTGTCGTGTCACACAAAAATTTGTCCCGATGTGGGAATCAAACCCACAGCCTCTCGTTTCACAGCCGGCTACTCGCCTACTGCGCCACGGAGGCTGTCATATACTTTGATTGATATCACACTATATCCTCCACTCTCTTGTCTATTAGGTCAGGTCTTAGATATTTGTAAGAATGGGACTATCAGATGTAGATCCATGGAGGTATTAGAGGAACTGGCGAAATACGCCATAAGTCCAAAAACCCAAATTCCTTGTTAGAATTTATTATGCTAGATTGGACCCTGTCCTTCTAACTATACACACTATTACCTAGACAACTGATCCAGCACTACACATTGTTTTCTCTATATTCATCTCCATGCCTTTTTTTTGGAGGGTCTAGAGTTGGGGTACGGTGTTTGGCCGTTTTGCGGCCTTTCGAGTACTTTGACACTGGACCCTCGAGTGCTTCTTCACCTTCTTGTACCATAGCGTATTATTAAGGAGCAGCCGGCATGAGTATAATAATAAATAATCAGGTGCAGTGTGTTCACTACTTCTATGAAGTAGCGAGAAATAACTGTACCTCAGTTTTCGACACAATAATGCCAGCCTGCAGATCTGTCCAAGTCCATAGGCTTGGGCAGATCTGCAGACTGTAATGTCCCAATAGCTCTATAGCCTAATGAGTATTTGTTGACAGCAAGCCGAGCATCGAATGGAGTGCCACAGGGTCGGCAGGTGCCACAGAGACTGAACGGAGTGAAGCCGAGAGAGCTGCCATACTCCAGCTGGAGACACATCTGGCAGCTGCCAGTAATGCCAAGCTACCTGTCACAGAGCACACCTCCAGGCTGCTCAGCCAGGTTGTATTAATATTTCACTAATAAACCAACTTTAACCTCTCAGGCCCGGCCCGGCTGAATATAGTCGGTCCGAAACAGGCGAAATTCGCATTTATTGCATGGGTATTCAAAATGTTTTATTGCAGCATATGTGAATCGAATTCTTCCCTGTGTGTAAATCGATTATGATAATGTTTTGTCCATAGTGTTATTCCCATATAAATTTGGTCGTAGTATAATTGAATATGAAGTAAACAATCCAGTTATTGTAAATAAGATCAATCGTCCTGCTACACCAGTTATAAGAGTCCAGTTTTGTCGAATTCCCAAATCGACTATCGATCGATGTTTATCGATTATTTTGTTGTGGAATCGATTAATTGTTATACTATGTTGGTCACGAGTATGATCTCATGTCCAAGTCCAACTGATTGGTAGATCACCTGGTCTGAATGCGATATTTTCTTTCGCAGCTAACAACCTTGGAGCCTTTAGGAGCTGCACGCAAGCCACCCCAATCAATAATAGAACAGCTGCAGTCGATGAACTCTCAAATGCGACTGGGCAAGCTGCTGTGCCGGCAGCCGGCGCTACTCCTGGAGCTGGTGGAGCGGCACGGCACGCGCCGAGCCATGCCCTGGCTGCATCAGCTGCTGCGGCACGACCAGTTGGAGCTCAGGTGAGGCTGTTACAAATAATTATTAGAACCTACAGGTATCCGTAAAAACAAGGAATGTTGTTTTCAAGATCACGGTAGGCAGCGGCTTTGCTGTGCCCTGGCAGTGCAGAAGTCTATGGGCGGCGGTGCCTACTTACGATCAGGTGGCCCATGTGCTCGTCTGCCTAATCAGTCACAAAAAAATTGCTAAATGTGTCTTCACATGCGTTTTCGTATAATTTAAAGAATGATATCAATTATCTATAGTGTGCACCTGTACACTACCCAAATAACTTGGCCGGTCTGAAGTAAGTCATAAACAATGTGATTAACCCTTTTTAAATAGGTGAAAAAGATTGTAGAGGATGGATGAAATAATTATTTATAGGCCAAGTAAGTTAAATCATATATGCTGGTGGTAGGATATTCATATCAGCAGGCCGACATGATTGTGTTGAGTAACGGGGATTGTTTCCCGCCACATGATACTCTAACTGGACGTCACTGCGCTCACCATCTGGTGCAGTGTGGTCATTTTGCCGTGCAGGATAATAAAAAGAAATTGTTGGTAGAGTTACCATAGTCATCATTACTATTTTCATTATTATTATTTGTTGGTCCTTCGAGCCGGAATTGTGAATGTGAGTTTAACCGCAATATTGATTAATATTTGATGATGTTCGTCCAGCGTGCTGCCGGTGCAGTGTCTGTGCGAGTTCCTGTGCGCCGGCGCTGGTGGTGGTAGTGGTGGTGGTGGTGGGGAGGCAGGCAAGGCCGGCGAGCTGTGCGCTCACCTGCGGCGGACGGTGGCGGACGCGCCGGAGGGAGCCCGCGCCGTGTTGCACTACTACCTGGCACGCCTGGCGCATGCGCACGCGCCCACCAGGACCTCCGCCGGCAGGGTACGTACTCACTTTTTTTTCTTAGTGCCTTAATAGGCAGACGAGCAGACGGGTCACCTGATGGTAAGTAGTCACCGCCGCCCATAGACTTCTGCAATGCCAGGGCACAGCAAAGCCGCTGCCTACCGTTTCAATTCAACCTCGTTGGTGCGCACGATGCTGTGACTAACTTTCACTGCACGAAAATAAACCCATGTATTTTTATTTACAAAGTGAACATTGAACCATTGTTGCGTCCTTTTTTAACCAAGATTTTTGTGCTTTTTTCAACAATGTTGACGTACTATTTTTTAGACACAAAAATGCAAAGACATACATTTTCCCGTAGATCGCGTTCCAAACCACTTAAGTCCCTTGCCAAAAACAAATATGACCAATCAACGATTTATTACAAAACTGTAATTGTTTGTTTTTTTGTTTCAAACATCACGCTAAAGTTACTGGATTGATTTAATTACTATTATACTTCTATCCCACCATCGAAAAACAAGTGTATTAACTATTATATTGTGTTATTCTAGGGTCTGAAGCTAGTCCTGACGCAGTCCTCAGAAGAAACTATAGAGATGGATTACAACACTGAAGTTAGCCCTGAGTGAGTAATACATTACCTAATCATGAATATGTAGAATATGTTAACAGCATCAGAGAGTTCAAGTGACTATGCGTCGTGGTATATGTCGTTAAATATTAATTGGACCCTATTAATTCAACTGACATTATCATAATGGTTTCTTAGGTTCGAGGCTATTGAGATTAAAAAACATCCAAATTTCAATAGAGAAGATGGTTGGAAGCTAGCACCAGCCTGGGATCCAATTATACATTTAATCAAATCGGAACCCAAAAGACCAGCTGCCACACCTCAGGACACTGTGAGCTCCTTCTGCGTAGATCGGACTACAATAAATAAAAATTAAAAATAACTATATGGAGGGTAGGAACATTGCACTATACTTCGTGACGACATACAACTCAGTCCGCCCCGTGACCATGAAGGATGTAAAGCTTTCGAAACGTCGAGATAAAAAGTTAAATAAACCGCGATAGAATCCGTAAAAATTAGTTTTATTTCAATGACATTATCATACTTTTGAGTAAATGCAGTTCAAAGTTTGACAGCGAATTTAAAAATAGTACAATGCAGTAACTAACTGAAATTAGTTGGGTTATAAAACATGACAAGTTTTTTTAGGAAACACATATGAAACTTAATTAGGACATAATGACTTTGTATTTAACTCGATTTTATAAAAAATGTTGATTAGATCTTTTCTGATTAACTGGGTCCAATTAATAATAATAACATAATAAGTGTTATGAAATAACTAAATTGTGTAAAGTATTTTGTGTTAAACTAAAAGTTTAGTCCCGTCACTTTCGATGATCTCTTGATACAAAACGCAACAAATGTTATTTTCTTCGTTTCATGTCTATTTTAGAGATTTTATTCAGAATCAACTCTTATGTGATATAACTTCAAACCGAAACACGACACATCAATTTCGTATTAGAAGTAGGCATATCTTTTCTCGTAAAAAAATGATCTTCGAAATGAATCGAACGTCCTAGAATCGATTCTCGATTTAATCGAGCATTAAAAACTATTGTGGATCCATCAAATAATAAGTTTATTTTTAAATATTTGCTTAGAAAATTAATAGATTAAAAAATATAAAGTTCAGAGGAGCAATTTGTTACAAACTTAATAAAACAACATAAATAATATTTGTTTGAACATATGTGAATGTGGAGTGGTAGCAATACAAAAAATTCATATGTTCCAAAAAAACCTAGTTGCAATTATCAGTCCGGTCTGCTTTCACAGTTCACACGAATATGAATCGGTTCGAGGGGTTCATGAATCGATGCAGTGTTTTAGATCGATTTATAAAAATCGATTACTTCATTCAAAAATATTCATTTTGCGATTAACGTTTTTAAAGAGACATGCCTAGTCAAAGCCATCAATGTGTTTACCATCGTCTGTCAGGGAATGGCTGGACCTCCTGTGGGAGCTGCGGCACTGGGACGCGGTCCGCGAGGAGGTGGTGGCGCGCGTCCGAGCCGCGTGTCTCGTCGAGTGTGTACCCAGGCACGTCGCCGCGTACATCCACTTCCTCGCCAAGTATGTCGAGCGCACGCCGCTCAAACTGCACACGGACATCGTGCTGGTGAGTGGCTGGAGAAGGGAGCAATCCCATCAGCCTGGTAATCATCTATCAATTGGGAATTGGAGTAAAGTAGGGGGATCTTTAGGTTTTTCTAGTCAGGTAATATTGACTTGAGGGGTGTGGTAAAAACTGACTAAAATACCTATTAAATATATATTAGTCACAATGTAACTTGATTGAAGTGAAGTTAGTCACTATAGCTGCTCTTTAATCTAAATAATGGCGGACTGATCGAATGTTTTCGATTAAAATATGTAAGCATCAACAATTGTTGAATCAAGAGATGAACTATATTGAAAAAGAGGTCTTGCGAATTGCACATGTCGATCCATATATCATTGTACAACCATAGTTTAGTTTAAATTTGTTTAAATATACAAATAGTTTGTGTGTATATAAAAAAAGCGAAGCATAAAGAAGCAATCCAGCAGCAAGCCGGTTAAATGTGTCTAATATCGAGTGATAATAAATAGCCATACTTACCATCAGGTGCAGTGTAGTCACTTCGCGAACCATCTGTCTTATGTTTTGTTCCAGGATCTAAGCCAAGTGGTGATGGAACGCACTACGGTGATGAACAGCGTGCTGGGCGCCGGCGCGGTGGGGGGTGCTGGTGATCCTGGGGACGGGGGGGAGAGGTTGCACCTCGCGCAGCAACACACCTTGCATGCTCTCACACAGATATTTTACACGCATCTGCAGAAGGTAAGATATTGTCTCTTACGGAAGTGAGTTGCTCAGCTTCATTTTTATGTACACGTGCATTTGTAAGGTGGCGCTGATTAGGACGGAACTGATATGTATGAGTAGTCTTTGGTCTTCCATTTTCGATTTTTCTTTAAGGACTTACAAAAACATCTTTTCCTTGTGCTTTTTAAATAAAACTCTTTTGATAATATATCAGATATTACGATACAATATTTGTTCATAGTAATCCAGAATATCGTTGACCTCCGAATTAGTCACTGTTTGATCTGTCACCATATGTTATGTGGTCAATATCCAGTACAGCATACTTTCCTGCCATTTGTTCTGGTGATCAGGTACGGTCAGGCGCGCCGGATGATGAGGACTCATGGTCGTGTGGGGACCGCGTGTCGCTGCACTGGCCCAGTGGACGGAGGGCTCTCCTGCCGCTGGTGCTGGCACACGCACACCTCAAGCTGCTGTGCTATGGACCTTCGATGTGTGAGTATAGAGGGATTATGTCGAAATCAAACCACTCAGTTATCATAGTTTCCGAGATCTGACAACTTAACCCTGGTCATCATCATCGTCGAATTAGGTTAACTTGGGTATCGAGATTAGATCCAAGTAGAACTATTGTTCGCATTGTATTTCTAGTCGACACTAAAGATATGGGATTTTGGCTGGAATCATTTGGTGGCATATAACCTAACTTCGCTTACATTTTTATAATCGTTTGAAATATAATAGTATGTTAAGATATTAGAGGTATGTGAAGTTTCTCAACCTGCATTACTTCAGAGTGGTGGATTAAGACCTGACCCCTCTGATTAGCTAAATAGACCCGTGCCCAAGAATCATACTATACAATATGGTGGGTCAAAAAAACTACTATTTTTTTACTAGTGACACAGAAAAATTTATTGCTAGACACCTCTAGAAAATTCTCTCCAAAAATGAGCTCTTAGTGTCGATAGGAGATCGATATAGGGTAAAAATAAATCATATCTCACTCATTAATGGATCATACAGCAAAACTTTGTTATAAAAATAACATGATGTATACTTGATCGATCTGAAGTTAGTTACAAGCGACACCTTAGAGATTGAAGAGTCTAAACAGGTTGGGTTAAGTGCCTAACTTCACCTCGATCACGTTTATAAGCAATATAATCCAGCTTATCACTCCCAGACGATACTGACCAAGAGATGTACTCCTGGCTGGAGTCAGTGTGGGTGGGGGCAGATGCTCCCACCGCCCAGCTAACTGATCCAACTGGAGCCGTGGTCCCCGAGGGTGGGGAGGAGGCGGCCCTCCTGCCTGATTGGCTGCGTCTCCACTTGGTGCGGTCGGCAAGGACTCCGCTATTGGACGCAGGGCTCAGAGCCCTACCAGCACATAAACTGGCTCTGTTCATACAGACCTTCGGGATGCCTGTTGCTTCTATGAGGTAAGTGATTACTAATATTAGTGACTGGTAACTGTTGAAATAAAACCACGATAAAATATAAATATTAGTTTTAAGTATTGTGTACGATGTAACATATATTTTACAATGAAACAAAGGCGACTGTTAGGAGATGTTGCCATGGAAACAACGGTTGTGATTTGAAACTCGATGAAACGAAAAAGCGACGGAAAGAAGACGAAACACATAAATCTATAGGACTAAGCCTAAGAGAGAATGAGAGCCTACGAGAGAGTGGGATCGAGTGGGATCGAATCGGTTACTGTTATTGACGTAGTTCTTTAATGGTTTTGAAATATTTTAGTAGTTAGTACTTAGTATGTGTGTGAATACGCGTGTATGTGCCTGCGTATTACAAAGCTTACTCGTAGGTAACTTTTCTGAAGTTTCACTTCTACCGTGTGTGGATTGCACACACACTTTTGTCTTTTTTTTATTTTATGTATTATCAGAACTAACTTAATAATTCGGATTTTAACTTGCGTAGTCATGGTTACCCTCTCAAGTATCACAAGGACACCGGTGTTCGGAAGAAGTTAATAAGTAGTAAGTAAAAATATAAGCCAAAATCCACTTTATTTCCATAATATTAACGGTACATATACGCACGTCAATAAGGACTAATATTTCCAGTTATCCGTGACTACATTAATTACATGTCGGTTGTAATTTAATTCTTAATTTGTTTTTAGTATCGTTCTGTATATAGTTGTCAAACTTGATGAAAGCCTTTTCCCACGTTATATAATAATAACACCCAATAGTCACACACATAGCCCCGATCCCACACTAAGATACTACGAGAGACGCACGGTCTCACAACACACAGACCCCGGACACAAATACCTGTCTGTCACACAAACATTTGTCCCGGTGTGGGAATCTAGCCCACGGCCTCTCGTGTCACAGCCGGCTACTCGCCAACTGCGCTACGCAGGCTGTCAATATGTTAAGTACTCTCTTCAGGATTTTAGGTAGGAATGTGAAGTGTTTGTTTGTGTCAGTGCGTTGCTGCGTGCGCTGGACGCGAGCCCGGCGGGCGCGGTGGCGCGGCTGGGCGTCGAGCGTGCGTACATGTCGCAGCTGCTGCGGGTGCAGCGCGCACGCGGCGCCAGTGGGGGGAACGCCTTCGCCGCCGCGCTACGGCTGCAGCACCACCGCACGCCGCCAGGTACCACACATATACTGGGTTCCCTATTGAAAACCAGCGCTGCAGTATGGGTTAGCCTGTACTGCAGATTGTAGCTGAATGGGGACTACCATTGTTGGTTCGATTACGATTATTATTATTGTAATACTCTTTTTTATATGTGTTAGTTCTTTATTATGTTCCAACAATAAAAAATCTTTTCTTTCTTACATCAGACAACGCGTACACATCACACACGCACACACACATCACACACACACACACACATCACACACACGCACATACACACACACATCACCCACAAATGGCATCAACCCGATCTATTCACTTAAATTATTTTATTTTATATCAAAGTACATTTTAAAACACTTCACAAAATCCTTTGAACTACCCTCAAATTCCCATTACCGTGCCAATAACAGTTTAAATTCCAGATGACCCGCTGTTCACCGAGTCACCTCTACCACCTGAGGAGGAGGAGGCGTGGGACGCGGAGGCTGCGCCCCTGTCAGCGTCCGCGGTGCCTTCCCTCATGGCCACGGCGTTCGCCGGCGCAGTCACCTTCAGCGGCGACGTGGACGTGGCCTTCACGCAGCTCATCACGGTGAAACAGTCTTTATATATTATTTCTTAAAAGTGTTTTTTGTCGGAACGATATAACTTTTATAATTATTCTTCAAATTTAATGATTCAAACACCATTTTAATGCTTATGTTTGCCGGTGCTGACGAAAAATAGACTCAAATCAAATCATTTATTTCGTAAATTAGGCCACTATGGGCACTTTTTACATGTCATAATAATGTTAAGGTCTACTGGTGCTTTGGAAATGCCCACTGGTCTGAGAAGGAGCACCAAGAAACTCAGCCGTGGTATTTTGTAATTTGTCATTACAATTTACATTATAAAATAATTCACATATAAAATACATACATTCTAAAACAAGTCACATTCACAAGAAAGAAAAAATAATTACTGTACCTATACATGTTAATACAAGGCAGAGTCGTAAACGAGGCTATACAACCTGTAATATACTTCCTCTAACTAACAATCAATGAGCAATCCAGGTAGACCAGTCCACACAAGCAGCACCCGTTCACGAGTATGACGCATGTGCCAGCCATTGCCTCTTCAACCATGACACAGGGAAGTGACCGACCCGGCACATGACGCCGCCGCAAGCACAGACCATGACATACCTTAATCGCGTCAAAGAATGATAGAGATACAAATTCACAAGACAATAGCTTTAAAAAAACAAGAAGCCAAGACTATTACGACTCCGGCGTCCTGTAAACTTCTAGAGTAATCCTACTAATATTATAAATGCGAATGTTTGGATGGATTTTGTTACTCAATCATACCAGAACGGCTGAACGGATCTGGTTGAAATTTGGCACAGAGATTATAGCCTGGAAGAACACATAGGCTACTTTTTATTCCGTAAAAAGTAATGTTCCCGTGGGATAGTTTAGTTTTTCACAGAGCACGGGATCGACATGATTAGCTGGTGGTAGGATATTCGTATCCGCCCGGATAGCGACCACCGTACACACGGCGAAAAACCCGCCATAGTGGCACACGCAAGTGTGTCGCGTTCCGGGATCAGCCAGTGTATTTCCGGTTATCGTCGGGGGGCTAGAGTTGGGGTACGATGTTTGGCCGTGCCGGTATTAGCCGGTTCACAGTCGGTTGGAGGCGTGTTGATCCGTCGGCCAGGGAGACCTGTAGAAACGGTTGTACCGCTGGCCGCCCGCGGTACAGTACAGGGGCCCAATCGTGGCTAACCACCACGAGAGGCTGCCCCACCATGCCGCGCATAATCTTGGGTGGGTCCGTCGTGCCGGTTGGTGACCGGATGTGGGGTCCCGGCGGCCTATCCCAGGAGGGTACGGGGGCCCTTCCGTCCGGCGGATCAGCTCACCTCCTCTTGGCTCTTTTAGTGGACCGGCGCTTGTTGCGGCCTTCTGATTACTCTGACACTAGACCCTCGACCGCTTCTTCACATCCTCCCCCCATAACTCCATGACAGTGCCTATAAAGAGAACAGGACCTACAGCGGTGCGTAACCCCACCACCGCTTTCACAATGGAGTTCGCTAACATCCGCGGACTTCATTCGAACCTTAATGCCGTCCACCACCATCTTGAGACGGCCCGGCCTGCTCTTCTCTTCCTAACGGAGACGCAGATTTGTAGTCCGACCGATACCACATACTTGCTTTACCCCGGCTACTCACTTGAAGAAAACTTAAGGCCGAGGGCCGGGGTATGCCTGTATGTTCGGTCGGACGTCTGCTTCCGCCGTCTGCGCTGCATGGAGGACCCCTCCTTCTCCACCCTGTGGGTACACGTCGACCTCGGCTCTCAGAGTCGGGTTTACGTGTGCCTTTACAGGTCACACGACGGGGACGTTGAGACAACTCGGCTATTTGATTACATTAGCCAGGCGACAGACGACGCGCAGGAGCAGTTCCCAACAGCGGAATTGGTAGTTCTGGGGGACTTCAACGCACACCATGAGTTGTGGTTGGGCTCCTCCAGAACTGACCATGCTGGCAGAACTGCTCATGCATTCGCCTTGACTCATGGCTTGACACAGCTGGTGAACCAGCCTACCAGGATCCCAGATGTGGCGAGTCATGCGCCCTCTCTGCTGGACCTTCTGTTGACGAGTCACCCGACCGGGTATACGGTGTCGGTTGGTACTCCTCTGGGGACCTCCGATCACTGTCTGGTTGGGACGTCAGTACCTCGCGCTTTGCCTCCACGTCCCGTGAAGGTCAAGCGCAGGGTCTGGCACTACTCGTCGGCAGATTGGGATGGTATGCGGGATTATTTCGCATCCATCCCTTGGCAGCAGCGCTGCTTTGAGGGAAAGGATACTTCTGCGAGTGCCGACGCCGTTGCCTGCGAGATCAGGCTAGGAATGGAATATTACATTCCTTCCTCTGAGATCGCGGGCAACGGCCGAGGACGCTCCTGGTTCAATCGTGCATGCGCCGATGCTGTTGGTAAAAAACAGACGGCGTATCGCGCTTGGATCAGGGGTCGCGCTAAGAAGGATCCCAATCTCAAGTCCCTCAAAGCAGCCTACAACCGTGCTGCCAAGGCTTGCAAGAGGGAGTATGTTAGAGCGGATGCCCAGCGCGTCTCCAAGATTGGATGTGCTTTGTCCGATCACCCGACAAGCAGTCGTGCTTATTGGAGCTTGGCTAAGGCGGTCCAATCTAATTTCTGTCGCCCTTCGCTGCCACCGCTGAGATATCGTAATGGAACACTGGCCCATAGCTCGCAAGAGAAGGCCGATTTACTGGCAAACCTCTTCGCGGCTAATTCGAGACTCGAGGACTGCAATGCTCCTTTACCACCTACGCTGCCCGGTTGCGGTCACACAATGCCTGATATCCGTATCAGGCATTGTGATGTGCGGCGTGAGCTGCAGTCTCTCGACGTCCGGAAGGCCAGTGGTCCGGATGGTATCCCAGCGCTTGTTCTCAAAAAGTGTGCAGCGGAGTTGTCTCCTGCACTGACGCGCCTATACCGATCGTCCTACCTCTCAGGTGTTGTGCCTGAATCGTGGAGAGAGGCCAATGTGCAGCCGATCCCCAAAAAGGGTGATCGGTCAGACCCTAACAATTACCGCCCAATCGCCATCACCTCAGTGATCTGTAAAGTCATGGAGCGACTAATTAACAGCCAATTAGTTCGTTACCTGGGAGATCACTCGTTGATCAGTGACAGACAATATGGTTTCCGCCATAACCGATCAACGGGTGATCTTCTAGCGTTTGTATTGCATCACTGGGGCGAGGCGATTGACAGGCATGGCGAGGCTCTGGCTGTGAGTCTCGACATAGCCAAGGCGTTTGATAGGGTCTGGCACCGTGGCCTTCTCTCCAAGCTCCCGGCATACGGTCTGCCCGACAACCTGTGCAAGTGGATTTCCGGCTTTCTGCATGAGCGTAGAATGCGTGTCCTCGTTGATGGACACGCTTCGCAGTTCATGTCAGTAAATGCCGGAGTACCACAAGGTTCTGTGATTTCGCCCACCTTGTTTCTTCTGCATATCAATGATATGTTGTCGCTTGGCAACATTCATTGCTATGCAGACGACAGCACGGTTCATGGGCGTTATTGCAGCAAGCCTCCTGGTTGCCGGGTGGATACTGAGAGGAGACGCGAGGATCTTGTCATGGAGCTCAACCAGGCCTTGGATCTCATATCATCATGGGGTACCAGGAATCGGGTTGAGTTTAATGCCAAGAAAACCCAGGTGTGCGCGTTCTCGTGCAAGAAGTCTCCGTTTTCTCCAATCCCCGTTCTTCAGGGTGTTCCACTCGCAATGCGGAATGACCTTAGTGTCCTAGGTATGGATATCCGCTGCGATCTTAATCCAAGGAGTCACATCGAGGGCGTAATATCCGCCACTTCCCGCAGGGTCGGAATCCTGAACAGGGTGCGGCGGTTTTTCACGCCCGGTCAGCTCTACCGCTTATATAAAGCACAGGTGCGACCGGGAATGGAATACTGCTCGCACCTCTGGGACGGTTCCGCAAAATACCTCCTCGATGCCTTGGACGGGTTGCAGCGGCGGGCCATCCGCATTGTGAATGATGCAGACGTGAGTAACAGCCTGGAGCCGCTACAGCTGCGTAGGGATATTTCCTCGCTTAGCGTGTTCTACCGTCTGTATCATGGTGAATGCTCTGAAGAATTGTTTGGTCTTATCTCATCCTCTCCCTTCCATACCAGAACCACGCGTACTGGATTGCGGAGCCACAGCTTTGTGGTGTCTACTACCCCGGCCCGAACTAAGAGGTTCGCAAACTCGTACTTTTGCCGCACCATCAAGCTGTGGAACAGTTTGCCAGCTACCGTGTTCCCTCCTTCCTATGATCCTGGGTCCTTTAGGCGTAGTGTGAAGAAGCTACACAGCAGGCCGGCATGATTGTATTGAGTAGCGAGTGATAATCTATCCCTCGCTACTTGATACTATAACTGGACGGCACTGCACTTACCATCAGGTGCAGTGTGGTCACTTTGCCGAGTCACGATAAAAAAAAAAAAAAAAAAAATGATTTTTTCCATAGTGGTAATTTATGGACCAGAGAATGACATATACTTATACTATATACTTTATATCCAGCATAACTCTTTTTGTCCCACAGCAAATGACGTCAGAAGTGTCCTCGTCGTTGAGTGGAAATCCTTTGGGTCCGTACCTGCTGGCAGTGCTGGAGTATCTGACGTCAGCTGGTGTGGGCGTGGTGATGGGGCGGACTGCCCTGGCGGCGCCGCTGCTCAGGACCCTGGTGCCACTCAGGATCAGCGCTGTCAGGGAGGTACTGTCAACACAATGCCAGGATGAAGTATGGTGAATTTAAGAAAAATGCTGGAAAGACGCTATCAGATGTGTACTGTAGGTTTATTAGGACTTTATTAGATACTAATCCACCCGTAATATAGAATTGTAATAAAAATATGATACAAAATTACTAAAAAACAAAAAAAAAAACATTTGATTGCTGCGAAACTTCACAGGTTGACCTGAAAATCTCATCGAAACCGCTCCAGTAGTTTTAGGGTCCATAGGGAACATACATACACACATCGATTTTTATATATAAAGACAATATAAGCACCTTGGCTTCCAGTTGGCTGGTAACCTCCTCGCGCAGTCGAAGTGTGCCGCCGGCCCAGTGGCGTCCATCCTGCGTGTCATGGCGCAAGGAGACCGGGTCCTGGCCAAAACTGATGATGACACCATTGCTACCACCCCCCATCTACCATCTAACGCCACCAGGGATCAACTTATTGCAGGTAAACCCACCTATCAAATGGTTTGTTTACGGCTTTTGCTGGTATGAGGGTAGTTACTTTTAAGATAATTAGGTAGATTGCTGTGTTTAATTATGTCCATTATTTTTATTGCAACATAAAATAACACACCATTTTTCAAAAACTGATTTAAAAATTAGTCGCAATTGTAATGGTATGAGCTAAAATAGTGAAAGTATCTCCTTATCTCACTCGCACGTCTTCATCGCGGGAGTTGACGTCATGAATCATATCGTGCATCCTCTTGCCGTGGATACAGCTAAGAAATCGGTACTACTCTTTTTCTTTTTTTTGCACGACAAAGTGACCAAACTGCACCTGATGGTAGGCGCAGTGCCGTCCAGTTAGAGTATCGAGAAGCACAATCATGCCGGTCTGCCTTGACAAATCTTGCGACGATGCTTTGGATGGGTTACAGCGGCGGGCCATCCGCATTGTGAATGATGCAGACGTGAGTAACAGCCTGGAGCCGCTACAGCTGCGTAGGGATATTTCCTCGCTTAGCGTGTTCTACCGTCTGTATCATGGCGAATGCTCTGAAGAATTGTTTGATCTTATCCCATCCTCTCCCTTCCACACCAGAACCACGCGCACTGGCTTGCGGAGCCACAGTTTCGTGGTGTCAAATTCGTATTTTTGTCGCGCCATTAAGCTGTGGAACAGTTTGCCAGCTACCATGTTCCCTCAATCCTGGGTCCTTTAGTCTTAGTGTGATAAAGATACTCAGCAGGAATTATTTTATTTATTTATTTAAATATATACAATTGTGGACTTACAGCTAAGCCAAAACGCTCACAATGTTACACTATATTAAGATAAAAATACAATTACAAATTACTTAAATGAAATATAGCATACTTATATAAACATCTGATGGGATCAAAATGTATATCGGCAATTTGAATCTCATTTAGAAAAGAGTTTATTACTCTGACAGCTCTCGCTGTAGGTGCATTGTTAGCATATCGGGTGCGCAAGTCGTCAGACGACAACAGCTGCCGGGTGCCGGCGACGCTGACCAGCGCGAGTATAGCTCCGCGGGATATAATAGTTCAGTCGTTCGAGTCGCCGATCGATCGTTCAATTTATAAAGTGTATGCCTTTGAATTATATTTTAAATGTAAATTGTCTCAACGTAGGTATATGCCAATGTATGGTCAATTGTAAATGTGGATTTAATGCAATGATACACCCTTTAATTTGTTTTTTTTTTTATATGTTATCAAGATTAACGTTTTAACGGTGCTATGTATGCATTAATCCATATATTGATACAATATGTTTATAAATTTATTATAATGAGAAGAAAAAAATATGTTACAATTGATGACGAAAAAAATAAGCCCGGAGTTTCTTTCTGCCTTTCTTCTTCGGGTCGTCATCGCTTAGATAGTTAGTGAAAGGCTGGTAGGTTAGCTAGACTAGGGTTTACTTTCCTTCCAAATCCGTCCTGTTTCCTTTCAACTTCTCCCCTCCCATTCCTGTCCTGATCATCATCATCTCCCGTCAGTTCCTTTACCGACGATTATGATTCCTTTCATTTTCCGGTCATCCTCTTTTCTCCTTTTCCAGTCCTATCCTCGACGTTGTATCCCTGCCTACCAGCCCTTGATGGTAGATTCCAAGTTCCTACGCCACTAACCATAATTACTCATTCCCGTATGGAGAATTTCCATTTGTATTTTGACCTGTCATAAGTGCCTTTTATATGCCTACATGATGAATAAAGATTTTTATTTATTTTATTTTAGTCGCGACAGAACACACGGGTTATCTACTTGGTTACGCATTAACATAATGTAATGTATAATCAGTAGAAGCTTGCGCCTGAGCTCTAGCGTAAGAAGCCCCACCATGCCAGAGACGAATAAAGGGGATAATAACTGTAGATCCACTTGTAGAGATACCTGGCGAATTTACGCTGGACTCTTTCTATCATAAGAGTATATTTTCCCTCTTTCGGATCCCAAATCACAGCACCAAATTCAATTCTATTGTGTCGAGTAGAGAGGGATAGTTCTCTCTCGCTACTCGATACTCTAGCTTTTCGGCACTGCGCTTACCATCAGGTGGTGTGTAGTCACTTTGCCCTTTGCACTGTCAATATAATTGGAAGGTGCCAATAGTGGTACCCGCTACCATATTTCATGAATAAAACGATCAAGGCTAGGGTTTGTTACTATCGGTTATAAATGTTTTGTTGCTTACAGCGTTGGAAGCATCGACTCCGAGCACCCTGGAAGCGGTCGGCAACAAGATCATAGAGACGCAGGACCCGCGGCTGATCGTCGACGTCATATCACATCTGCTCGAGAAGAACCAGGAGGGGCACTATGATGTCAAGGTATTACTCGGGTTTTAGCAACATATAAAAAGTCACTTAAGGTGGGTACCTTAAGAAGCACATGAATTAAAACCACGGTAGTAATCAATTTAATGATCACTGTTTCACAACTTAGTGCTTTAGGTTCGCAACCCCATGTCAAGATGTATTGGTACACCAAATACCACTATCCAAGTCTCAAGTGCGTATGGTCAGCATAACATTTGCTGGTGGTAAGATATTCATATCCGTCCGGATAGCGACCACCGTAAACAGGGTGAAAAACCCGCCATAGTGGCACATGCAAGTGTGTCGCGTTCCGGGATCAGCCAGTTTACATCCGGTTTTTCTCGGGGGTCTAGAGTTGGGGTACTATGTTTGGCCATTTTGCGGCCTTCTGAGTACTCGGACAATAGACCTTACACCTTCTTGCCCATGGCGTAGTGTGAAGAAGCAGGCCGGCATGATTGTGTTGAGTAGCAGGGGACAGATCGTCTCTCGCTTCTCGATACTCTAATTGGACCGCACTGCGCTTACCATCAGGTACAGTGCGGTCACGTTGCCGTGCTAGGATAAAAAAAAAAAAAAAAAAAACAGACCCAGAACGGTATAGGACTCTGGGCACTATACGTCCGTACTGTGGACGGTCAGACAGATACTTCTCAAATTTAAATTTATTCCTAACTTTAGTTTATAAATTTTCTGGAAATTAAATGAGTGAAGGAGTGGGTAGATGACAGATTATATTGCAGAATGAGTGAGTGAGTGAATTATTAAAAGAGTGAATATGAGAGTAAATGAATGGGTGACTGCGTAAATTAGGTACTGAGGGAATGAGGGAGAGAGTGACTGAGTTAGTGAACGAGTGTATTTGTGTGTGCCTACGTATTTGAGAGCTATTTGTGTTAAAACCTGCCCTTGTCTCGATATATAAGTCCATTTTGTTTGTTGTTGCATTTAAAAAAAGACTTACTACCTGGATTTGTGTTTCAATTTCGTTTATTTTGACTGTTCTAAGAATGAACAATACTTAGTTCTTATTCTTTTATAAAAGAAAATGCTTGAAATCGATTCAGTAGTCTATTCATAACAAACTACTGTAGTGTGTGTATTTATTAAATGTCGCATATTTTGTAACCAGGTGAAAGTGGAGGAAGGTACGGAGGCGCCGGTGCACGTGTTCTCTCAGCGAGGACTGGGCTGTGGGCTCCTTCTCGACTGGCTGTCTGAGCTGCAGCGAGAGACCCTCGGACCTCAGCCGCAGAGACAGGTGGATATAACGAGACCAACCTTTCAACTATTTTCAGGTCTTTTCTGATCTTTTCAATGCGTAGACTTCTGTATATGTTATGAATTTATTTTAGCGCTGAGATAGGTCTGACCAATCATGTGCACAAAAATCAGAATGTAACACAGAGGTCACCTAATCTCGATTCTGACTGTCCCTTAAAATACTCGCTAAAGCAGATGTCTCGGACACCCAGGATGTAGTGTTTTTAATAAGATTTTTGAAGTGAATACTTCGTTAGGCACTTTTGTGATGAGGGAAAGGCACTGAACTCGCGTGGCCATAACGCTCAGATTGTCTTACTTTTGACTTTTGACATAAGGCCTATGGAATTCTATAATTATGGACGAGCAATCATAAACAAAAAAAAGTTACTACTTCTTGGACGCTGTTCCATAGAGAACAGAGTAATTCCAAGGTTTTAAGTTTTCACTTCTGTCAGTAGTCCCCGTAGTTTTGGGACCTCGACTCGTTTTACAAGTTACAGCAACATTTTTTATACAAAACATAAGTGAAAACAATTTTAGATTTAAATAAAATTTGATTTAAAACCGATTACAGTATGTTCAGGAATTTTCTGCTGCATTATTTCGTCTTATCGTTCTCTCATCTCATCGTTTATTGACTTTTTTTTTGTTATTATTTTATATATTTTTTGTCTAAAGAGTTTTGCTCACACTCAAACAGCCTAATTTACTTCTATAAGTGACAACTTGTTATTGGCTTTTTGTCACTTAAATTGATGCTATTTTTATGTAACTATTAGCTGTAAGTTTTCCATGCTGTAAATAAATAAAATAAATAAATTATATGACAAATTCTATTGAGTCAAAAAGTTACGTTATATCGATTCAAGAACTCCTTGAAAGTCGATGTTTTTTTTAATTTTCTCGACATACGACCTTAAAGTGCTACGTACGGGCGTAAGAGTCTTTTGAGCCATGTGGTCGAGTGGACGAGTGCCTAGTTGTGAATGGGTATATAGTTGCAGATGCGGCTGATGTTCCGGTGTGGTCGCGCTCGATGGAGGCCGCTGGTGGTGACGCTGCTGGCACACCGCGCCTCCTGGAGGACGCTGCACACCTGTCTCTCGGCACTGCTGCATCCTGACGGGTGAATACTAGCCAATTGTCAATTACAATAACAGAGTATTCCCTTAGGCTACCGTAACACGCACATTGGCCCGACGTAAAACGGGTTAAGTGCGGAGAAAGGAGCCCACAACGAATTATGTGTGTTTTTGTTTTTTTACCCTGTCACTGCACCTTATAGTAAGCGCAGTGCCGTCCAACTAGAGTATCGAGTAGCGAGAGATCATCTATCCCCCGCTACTCAACACAATCATGCCGGCCTGCTTCTTCACACTACGCTATAGGCAGAAGGTGAAGAAGCGGTCGAGGGTCTGGTGTCAGAGCACTCAGAAGGCCGCAAAACGACCAAACATCGTACCCCAACTCTAGACCCCCAACAAAAACCGGATGTGCACTGGCTGATCCCGGAACGCGACACACTTGCGTGTGCCACTATGGCGGGTTTTACACCCTGTGTGCGGTGGTCGCTATCCGGGCGGATATGAATATTCTACCACCAGCACTATAAAATGTGAATAAAAAAAACCTATACATTTCGTAGAACACCCATTTCAAACCTGTTGAGGGCCACCCCTCTTCGCCCTTGACTCTTCGCTCATTGTCCTTTATTTAAAAAAAACAGCATTTAATGCATGTCAATAAGGGCGATTATCGCCTGTAGCAGTTACCGGCAAACGGGTCGGTCTGGAGAGGTTAATTGATTTAATTGTTTCTGTTATGTTGTCAGTGACTGGTCGGCGACATCTGTGTTGAACTTCGCCGAAACGATGATCGGGAGCCCCCGTGTGTGGCAGGGCAGAGACAAATCTACCCCCAAACATTATGTGCACGAGGATACACTGAGGCTAGACCATAAACAGGTGAGATACGTTATGGAAAACTTTTGGTCCTTCGAACCGGATCATTTGTAAAAGAATCGTTTAATTTGTAGAGTAATAATGATACTAGCCCTGTATTATACATTGTACTACTACTGGTACCCGGCCCACCTCTAACTAGAGGGGTTAGGCCTTAGTCCACCACGCTGAGCTGCAGGTCGGCAGACTTCACATACCTTTGAAATTCTTCAAATGAAATGAAATTCAGTAAAGTCAGAGATGGGTGCCATATCATTCTTCAATACATGCGTAAATATTTGATTACAGCTAAACGTACTGGTCTTCAATAAATGCATAAATCTTTTTTTTTATCCTGGTACGGCAAATTGATCACACTGCAACTAATGGTAAGCGCATTGTCGTCCAGAGAGACAATCCATCCCTCGCTACTCAACACAATCAAGCCGGCCTGCTTCTTCACACAACGCCATGGGCAAGAAGGTGAAGAAGCGGTCGAGAGTCTAGTGTCAGAATACTCAGAAAGCCGCAACATGGCCAAACATAATAGACCCCGGACAAAAACTGAATGTAGGCTGTTCCCGGAACGCGACATACTTGCGTTGCTTGCGATGGTTGCTATCCGGGCGGATATGAATATCCTACCACCAGCAAATCTTTAATTGTTACAGCTAAACGTACTGGTGAGGTACGTGATCCGTGAGAGTGAGGAAGCGGAGAAGTCAGGAGGCATCGAGGCCATGAGAGTCCGGATCGAGGCTCGGCTGCCGCTGATGCTGCGCTGCTGCAGCTCCTCGGAGGCGCTGCTGGCGTGCGCGCTGGCGGCCAGGCAACATCCCATGCTGCTACTCTTGTTATATATGAAGGTACGATCGTGGGATATATTCATTAAAGAGATCGCGAGGTTCGGCTTTAATGTGATAAATAAGTTTTTTACTTTATTACCATACAAATTAAATATCGAAAACTAAAACTAAAAATAAATTAGTAACGGCAGATTTGTTTTTCTTTTATTTTTTGTTGTTCATTTAATTATCAGATCAGTCCAAAGGTAATTAAAGCGTGATTTTTTCCCTATTAAGTACAAATAAAAATAAAAAAAAGTAAAAGATATTACAATGGAAAAGTATTGTGCCGAGTTTTTTTTTTGCAAAGAAAATAAAAGCAAAGTATTATTTGTGTGTATGTACGTGCGTACGTACGTGCGTGTTTTTCTTCCATGCTACATTGAAAACAGCTTAATATTAACGGTAGGCAGCGGCTTTGCTGTGCCCTGGCAATATAAAAGTCTATGGGCGGCGGTGACTACATCATCAGGTGGCCCGTCTGCTCGTCTGCCTATCGAGGCACTAAAAAACGTGTGTGTGCCATCCACACACGGTAGAAGTAAAACTTCAGAAAAGTTACCCACGAGTAAGCTTTGTAATACGCAGGCACATACACGCGTATTCACACACATACTAAGTACTAACTACTAAAATATTTCAAAACCATTAAAGAACTGCGTCAATAACAGTAACCGATTCGAGCCCACTCGATCCCACTCTCTCGTAGGCTCTCATTCTCTCTTAGGCTTAGTCCTATAGATTTATGTGTTTGTCTCTTTTTACTGTCGCTTTTTCGTTTCATCGAGTTTCTAATCACAACGATTCTGTTTCACTTAAAAAAATATTTCACTGTGTGTGCCCCCAGGTGCCTCGCATCCTCCAGCTGCTCGGCGAGTGTGAGTCGCGCCCCCCCTCCCAGTGTCCGCTGCGGCCGCCGTGGACGGTGCGCGAGGCTGCGGACCTGTCCACCAGCGCCACCGACAAGGTCTCCCATACACTCCTCACAGCACTGGCGGCGCACCATCCGCACGGGAAGGAGACCACCATGAAGTGAGGACTGTTTATGTATTTCTACCAGATTGGACTTCTTAGGACGATGCTTGTGGTCTGAATGACGTATATGGTTATGTGGAGGTGTTACTAACGTAAAAAAGTAAAAATATAGGTATTTTGTTAAAGAAAAAAAGATACCAGAACCACGCGTACTGGCTTGCGGAGCCACAGCTTCGTGGTATCAACTACCCCGGCCCGAACCAAGAGCAGAGCAAACTCGTATTTTTGCCGCACCATCAAGCTGTGGAACAGTTTGCCAGCTACCGTGTTCCCTCCTTCCTATGATCCTGGGTCCTTTAGGCGTAGTGTGAAGAAGCTAAACAGCAGGCCGGCATGATTGTGTTGAGTAGCGGGGGATAGACTGTCTCTCGCTACTTGATACTCTATCTGGACGGCACTGCGCTTACCATCAGGTGCAGTGTGGTCACTTAGCCGCGCCAGAATAAAAAAAAAAGCTATATTGTTAGTTAGTTAAAATTTTGAAAATCGTTCCTGATCATTGTGGCCAGTATATTGAGGATTTTGGAACGATGGGTTTTTTTTTATAATAAATCTTGTTTGGGCATTACTGAAATATAACAAACTGATATTTGAATGGAATATTTCCTATCGAACACTAGTAAAAGAGTAAATTATGACCAATAATTATAAAAGCCTATAATACCAGAAGAATTATGGGCGTATTGCCGATATTGGAGGAGAGGATTGGGGTCTTTCTAAATGTCACTTACCACGTGTTAAAAAGTGTTTTATTCGGAAGAAAGTGTCTGGGTTTCGGCACCACACCAAACACAGAGCTACACTCATTTATTATAATCAACTCAATATTAATTAGGACACTACTTGTTGGTGCGTCAGAAGGTAAGAGAGAGACCGGAAATAGGGATGCTAACTATAACCATAGTCTAAATGATGTTGCAAACATGCAACAGTAAACTGTACATTAGTCTGTTTTCTGTGGAAGAGTTACACTAGCCATCCAGCATAAAGTGAATGGTGTGTTAGATTGTGGCGCATGGAGGCGGAGGCGCGGGGGCTGTCGTCCCGCGCGGTGGGTGGGGGGCGGCGTGCCCTGCCGCTGGTGCACGCGCTAGTGCGGGGGGCGCGGGCCCCTGCGCATCACACGCACCACCATCTGCTGGCGCTGCTCGAGGTGCTGCACGACGACGAGCTATTCCGACCGCCTGTCAGGTAACCCACCAAACAACCACTTAACTCACCCAACCAACCAAACAACCAACCACTCAAACAACTAACCAACCTAACACCTAAACAACCAACTAAGCGGCCACCAAGCTGGTCAAGTATTGTAATCTAGTCACTTTTAACCCCCTCTTGCCTTTGTAAGTGAAATTAAGCCAAGCTGTTATCCCTCTCCCCCTATGCTTACGTAATTTTTATAATTTTTCGAAAATATGTGTAAGTGTCTATTGGTATTCATGAGTAGTAGGGTCGTTAAAAATGTACCATTTTCCGATGCCCCCAAAAACTTTCCTTTTGATAAAAAAATATGGAAGTTGTATGTGTAAATAATAAAGATATATTAGAAGAAAGGTGCCAAAAATTTTAAGCCATAAAACAGAAAAAACTAAATATTTTCTTCCTTTTAAGCAGTTCACAATTTTTGAATCTAATTTGCACTAGAGGTCGGTAGTATTGTATACCCTAGTATATGTGTTGCAGTGAGGAGGTGCACGGCATCCTGGACTGTTTCCTGGAGATGGTGCGGTGTGGTGGGGGCGGGGGTGGGGGCGTGACACAGCGGGTGGCGGCGCTGGTGCGCCGGTACATCGCGGCCAGGCCACAGAGAGCCGCCGCACTCTTACTAGCACATAGAGATACGCTGCAGTAAGTACAACTCATTCAACGGTAGGCAGCGGCTTTGCTGTGCCCTGGCATTGCAGAAGTCTATGGCCGGCGGTGACTATTTACCATCAGGTGGCCCGTCTGCTCGTCTGCCTATCGAGGCGCTAAAAAAATTATTAAACGACTGAATAGTGTAAGTTTTATTAATGTTTTTTTATGCTGGCTCGGCTAACTGACCATACTGTACCTGATGGTAAGCGATGGTGCCAATGGGATCACCTGGGAAGTATAACGTTTTAACCAAAAAAAGAATTTCTCGAATCGGTCCAGGCGCCTTCGAGTAATCGGGGGACATACATAGAGAAAAAGATTCCGACTAATTGAGAACCTCCTCCTTTTTTTGAACTCACATTACATGATCACTGAAATGCACATAAAATTGTTATTAAATGATTTGTTCAAAATCTCAGACATTTTTACAAAAAATAGTTTCCCGGGTTTTGAATCCCGGGACCGTGTTTCACTAATCTTTAGTACTATGTCAGGGTCGCATGGGCATTGCTAAGATATCTGTTTCAATACCACAAATGTATAAAAGCTGTTGTGTAATACTGTTACTTGCACACATTATTGACAACCTCCGTGGCGCAGTAGGCGAGCCGGCTGTGAAACGAGAGGCAGTGGGTTCGATTCCCACACCGAGACAAATGTTTATTTGACAGACTGATATGTGTGTCCGGGGTCTGGGTGTTGTGAGAGGGTGCGTCTCTCTAGGTCCCTGATACTCACAACACAAGACTCGTATCTTAGTGTGGGATCGGGGCTATGTGTGTGACTGTTGGGTGTTATTTATTATTGCATAAAGCTACACGCTAATCATCAATTACTTTGCGATGGCATTGCATCGCTCGCGAAATTTTAAATTGTTTGCGAACCAAATGTTGACTCCTGCGAACCACTGTTCTATACAAAACTAACTTCACACAAGTGCACGTTGTTCAACTATGTTATGTTGTGTTCAGGTCGGTGCCGGCGCTGAGCTCTCTGTCGTCGGAGGCGGCGCCGTCGTCGTCGGCGACTCCGCCCCCGCACGCACTGCACGGGCTGCAGCGGCGCGCCGACACACCAGAGAACCTGCACTGGTTCATACAGGTACGGTGATTTCAACATATTGGGGTACACTTTCAAATTAAAAGGAGAATGACCAGGAATATATGGACGACGGTACAAGTTTGCGTCAATCCCAACGTGGTTTTAAATAGTCTATAAAGTTTTTTTTTTATCTTGGCACGGCAAAGTGACCGCACTGCACCTGATGGTAAGCGCAGTGCGGTCCAAATAGAGTATCGAGTAGCGAGAGACGATCCATCCCCCGCTACTCAACACAATCATGCCGGACCTGCTTCTTCACACTACGCCATGGGCAAGAAGGCGAAGAAGCGGTCGAGGGTGTAGTGTCATCAATAACAGTCTACACGTGCAAGCAATCCCAATTTGTAAACAAAAGAATGAATTTCTTAGAAA
The DNA here is from genome assembly GCA_905220505.1 of Laothoe populi. NCBI lineage: Eukaryota > Metazoa > Arthropoda > Insecta > Lepidoptera > Sphingidae > Laothoe > Laothoe populi. The sequence goes on along the minus strand of HG992166.1, from coordinate 17,012,579 downwards.
GTTCGGTATGCATGATGCCGACAGTCGAGTTTATTGCGGGCTAGGATAATAAAGCGACAATAGATCGTACACAGCTGCGCAGTTTTTACTAATTTTAGCAACTTAATTGTTGTCGTTATTGAGAGTGGGTGTAATGCTATATAGAGTGAAACATTGTATGAAAAACAAGCTAAACCAACCAAAGCCAATTGATTTCGACGCTTAAGAGAGTTTGTCGTTAAATAGAGTGACGTTACATGGAGTTTACACTGTATTTGATTGATACGACTGTCTTTAATTTCACTCGTTTAATATAAAAAATTGCTAAGTCTATGATGAATGCTTTATGATAATGATATATGAGTACGCGTTTGCCGTCGCCGCGTCGGTCGGAACAATCGACGCACTGAATATCATTTTTATAAAGTTGTAAAAGCAATGCGACGCGCCCGCGCCGTGCTAACGCTGCAAAAATATAATGATGGTTGGCCCGTACAGTAGGTATATAAAGATTTAAACGTAAGACTTGGCAGCATGGTCGATTGACTATAGCCTGTCCTTTGGACGAATAAAAAATCTCTTTCTGTCGTTCCGTAATCGCTGTGCTATATTTTATTTGAAGTGAAACTTTGAACCGATTTGAGTGGGATCGAGTGGGTAAAATATATTTTATAATCAACAAAAAAATTATCAATAAATAACCTTTCCTCGCATTATCATAATAATATAAATAAAGTTTAAGTAATAATCTGAACTTTTCTCAAGTTAAACAATTTCAATATTATATGGTTCAACTTAGATGAGTGTAAGTTATCACTTCTGTCGAGCGTCCAGAGATACGCGTAATACGTCGCACACGTTATTTTTTTTCAGTGCATTGTAAAGTTAGTAATTTAATATGCTCTCTACAACTGCCGTCGTTGAATGCCGATCCGTGGTCGCAGTGATGATGTTTATGTTTCCTTAGGACGTGGAGGCGTGGGGCTCGCGTCGCGGCGGCGCATGGGGCGGCGCAGACAGCGCGGGGGCTCTGCTGCGGGCCGTGGCTCCGCTGGCGGCCACCACGCACGCGCCGCTACGTACTGCCGCGCTCGCACTACTCGTCAAACTGCTGCCCGCTGTACATGACGTCACACCAGGTACACACACACACACACACACACTAATACAAACAAGGACAGCTGACAGTGCAAGGCGTGACGTCATCGGGATTATAACTCATGCGTGCGACATAGACGGCGTTGCTCATCGATATTAGATATGTTCATTACTCCTATATTTTCAAATATTGTTTACATACATATATATACATTCACGCCTGTAATCCTCAAAGGGGTAAGCAGAGGTGTAACCCACCCAGTACACCCACTATTATTATTCTATATACTGTTGTGTCGCACAATCAATAAAACCAAAGGCGGCGAAATTACGTTCTCCATCTAATATTAACAACGCCTCATTGCTACATGAAGACACTTCCACTCAGGTTACCGCGCGGTGGTCGAGTGCCTGGAGTCGTCCCGGGCCGAGGTGGCGCAGGCCGCCCTCGACAAGTTGCCGGAGCTGGCGCTGGGCATGCAGGAGGCGGCGGCGAGGCTGCTGTTGCGCGCCTTCGAGCTGGGCGTGCGCTCCCGGCTGCCGGTGGAAACAGCACTGGCAAGGACTGTGGCAGCAGTCAACCTGCATCGAGGGTGCTGAGGACCATCCTTACTGGTGCAATGTTTAGAACACATGAGTCATATAAGCAAAGTCGGCAAAGCGGGTAGTTGGACGAAAATTAAAATATTTATGGTAATATAAAGTTTAAATATGGATCACCTATTGCTTTATAGTCCAAAAGGCTATAACCCCTTCTAAAACACCGAAAAAAGGAGGCTTTAGAACAAAAGATACCAATATTTTGTAATCAACCAATCGGAAGCATTTCTCAAGTAAACAACTCTATTTCTCCTGAAGGTAAACATTTAGATCAATGTTGTCATTAATTAATTTAAATACCTCCTCAGATTAAAGTAAAATGTCATAGTAATCCAGCATAAGTATCTATCAAGTTAGACAAATTATAAGTGGCCGCTACTTTGCTGCTTTTGATTTTATACTTCTCTATTGTGGGACTCGATAAGTTTTTTTCTAACAATACGAAAATAGTATTTGCAAACTAATCAAGTGTAAGAAACTAGAATTATAAGGACTAGCATAGAATGCAAATAAAAAACTAAGAATTGTATAAAAGTTGTTTTATTGTAATAAATAATATACAGCACCATCTAAGTGAGTTTTTATTATCAATGAAGAGATGAAGTCTTTTTTTTATATCATAGTCCGATAAACGAGCCAAATTTGATTTTTATTTTAGATATGTGAAGTCTACCAACCCGCATTAGGCCAGCGTGGTGGACTAAGGCCTAACCCCTCTCATTAGTAGAGGAGGCCCGAGCCCAGCAGTGGGACAATGTTTAATACAGGGCTAGTATTATTATCATCATTACCAATTTAATCAAACTACGTTAGTATTATGGAAAGAATTTTATAAATCTGATCAAAATGTTGTAATTTAGAAGCCAAACAAGTGTATGAAAACCTAATATGAAGAACAATCTAGTCTAGTGTTAAAATAGCGCGAATACTAAGGTCTAACACCAAGAGGCTTTTATAAAAAATCTGCTAAAAATATTTAGAAGCCATTCAAATCTGGTGGAAAATTTATTTTTCAAACGACAGAAAAAAGGTACACGATATGAATTATGACGTCACCATCCAATTTTTTTTTTTTATAGCATAGTCCGACAAACGAGCCAGTGGGTCACCTGATGTTAAGTGATCTCCACCGCCCATGAACATCCACAATACCGAAAGTATCATGTATGCGCTGTCGGCCATAAAGGACAGGAATGGGGATTAGGCTGTCTGTCTTAGTCTGCAGAATTCTTTGGATTAAATATTCTTCAAATGTTATTTACATTAAAAAGTATTCATAAAAATAAATGTTTCAATCTTGCACTTTCAAAATTCTTCTCTTCCCATTTGATTCATATTAAATACATAATTACTGTTATAATAATATAAATAACATAATTTAAACTATTTTTAACCATGTAAATAAGAAAGGTTTTGTTTTGGTTGTCCTAATCTAGGCCAGCAACATATGTGATGTTTTATTTGAATTTTAAGTAATTGTAATTTGAGCGCCTGTTTCACCATTTATAACTATTTTTCAAGTCATCTCCAAGAGGTGGAAGAGTTTGTTTGTAATATGGCCAGAGCCACAATTTCTGGAATAAAATACAACAACCAAATATAAACCTGACTATGATAGCCCTAAAAATTGTCAAGTGCCTACAAATACTTTTTTGCTGTCAAATATTAACAATAAACAGTGAAACAGGTTCATAATCTCATTAAAATTAACGGAACAATAAATAATACATAAGCGAACCAAACCCACACTCTAAAGCGCAAAAATGCACACTAAACTATCACCAATCATTGTTGCCTAGGTCTGTGAACATTTTATCTTTGATTTTCGGTCTTGGGTCTTCTGTTATTTTTGTGTCCACTGCACCAGCTTGGCCGAGGATGTACTCGAATTCTGGAATGAAAAAGTTGTGATATAGCATTATATAGATTTGTCATTAGTCACCCCAGTAATGTAATGGTTAATTTACGCGAATATTATACATTAAAATAAAACAAATTTTACGGATTATATTGTGGTTTATTTTACTTTTTTAACCCTACGTTCCGAAGGCTGTTGTATGTCGTCACGAAAGTATAGTTAATCAAAATCAAATAGTTATTGAATCCATGAAATGTTATACATAATTTAGATTCAGACAAGTTTTTTACTCTACTGCTAGTTCGGAATGCAGTCTCACTAGAGAAGAACGGGCAAGAAACTCCAGCGTTGCTCTTTTCACACATGTTAACGATATTTGGTCATACAATTAATATACAATTTAAGTTTAATTACATTAGATTAGAGCAGCTCAATGTATGTTAAGTTGCCTTATTGCAATATTGTGAAATAAAAATCACTACAAGACCTAATGCCTCACATTACCATTGTGAGAGTAAAACAGCCAGATAAACTTACCATCACAAGAAAGCGAAGTTCCCCTTAACTCATGAGGCCCCACAAACTGCTTCCTCATCTCTCCCTCGTAGTACACAAACACACTGGGCAGGTTGCGTTCAGGGAAGTTGGGGATGCATGTCTGTGCTACTGCTTTTAAGAACTTTGTGTATGGGTACTTCATTGACAGCACTTTCATATGTTGATTCAGGAGAGCACATTGTTGGATGCTGTAAGAGACAGATGTTGGCTAATTAAGACAAAAAAGCAACAATAAATGGTTTGGACAGACTAAATTTGATTTCTTATGTTTACCCACATATTACACATTAAAAAACATTGATTTTATCTCTCTTGATTTTACCTTTTTAGACCAAAAGTTTTTAAACCTTACAGCTTTCATGGTCACAAAGCAGAGCGCCTTGATAAAATCAGTTTTATATCAATCTACTTTTTTATGTCTTAGTGCACATTCCTGTGTTTTTGAAGTTCCATCTTATATAATGCTGACAAATGCCAGGTGTATGTGATATCTATATAAGAATGGAAACATACAATGCTTAGTTAGTATGTATATTTTAGTAATCTGCTTGTTATCATGCGACTAGTAAGCCACTTCTGAGAAGGAGACAATTCCTCATTCTTTTCTCTATTTTTCTTTAGAAAATGCATTTTGAATTGAATTATATTTCGTATATTTTCATATGTTTAGTATGTACACAGATAAATGTAAGACACATTATCTATGAAACAAAATTATTCATCTATACCATCCTATCATGGTACAGATGAAGAATTTAGCTTCACTTTACTTAGCAAAATATTTCATTCTATAATGCAATGAAATATTTTGCTAAGTGTTTGTGCATGGATGCAGGCATTGTGGGTACTAAAAATGTATATATTTACAAAGCCATCAGAACATAAATTTATATACCATTGCAAAACTCTTATTTTCAAATTTTGATCATAATGATGAACTTAATCTAGAAATGCATTATATGATTGTGACACCCACCCATGCTTATACAAGTGTATGACAACCCATATCCCATCTCCCGCCTTATTCACCTCCTGCACATAGTCCTGTCCCGACACCTCCCTGACTTCACCAAACTTTGGCTTCTCTGACAGTCGCTTTATCTCTGCTATCCTTTTCCTTCTGTATTCTTCTAGAACTGCTTCATCCTCAGAGTCCTCTAGCTCGTCCAGCTCATCCAAATCAAGCTCTGATAGTTGTTTATCCTCTGAAAAATATTGTTAATAAACATATCATTTTAGTATTACAAATAAAAATATTTCAAAGTTAGTACCATTAAAAAATACATTTCTTCTATAAGAGCCTACTATAAATTGTATCCCATTTGTGAATAACACGACCTTGCAACTATTTCTGTATTGTAATGCGCAGAAAAGAAACCAGATGTCTTCCTAACCTAGAAATGCAAAGATACTGTTATTTACTCACTTTCTGCTTGTTTCTGTTGGATGGTTTGCTCTATCATGTTCACGATCTCCTCCTCAGAGACTTCCTTCTCTTTTTGGGGCAGGATACCCTTCGCACGAAGGATGTCATTCCATTCTGTATCCTCATTTGGGTTCTAAAAATAAATACCGCAATATAACACCACATCACAAATATTTTATATTCTTATTTATTCCACTATTTAGTATTTTACCTGCATGTTGTTTATATTTTTTGTTTAAGTTATAAAAGAGTAAATACTTTCTACTTTACTTTCGAAATACGACACCAATGATCGAACCCAATGAAGTTTGACGAATTTGACAGATGAATCAGCAGACCAAAAATGAAACATAGAGTAAAGACGAGCCGTAAACGTAAGACTAGGCAGTATGGTCGATTGACTATAGCCTGTCCTTCGGACGAATAAAAAAAAGACTAGGGCCGTGTTCCAATATACACTGCGAGCACTCTTCAGTGTTCTTACTGGGGGGAAATTCTTACAGTATTCCCTATGGTGACGATTTATGACGTCATAGGGAATGGGGTTGTCTTCTCTTTGGTGTCCTGAAGCACAAAGCACCAAGCTATCTGTTTAGGAAATTGATATGGACATCAAGTCACAGGTCCTATGAGCCCAGGCGATGTGCTGAACAGCTTGCTACTCGATGTCATAGTTCTGCTGTTTTTAGAGGTAGCTTCCGCTATTCCGCAACCAGGTGCTGGAATAATATCCCTCCTCCAGTCAGAAGTCTGCAAAATTTACACAACTTTAGGGACACATTAAAAAAAATCATCTTTGAACATCAGAAAACTGAGGAGACCTTATGAAACCTTAATGAAATCAAGTCCAATTTACGTTTATTTTACAGTATATGTTTATTAGAAGTATTTTTATCACCAATTCAACAGATGTTTATTGTTGTATTATTTATATGCTATTTTTCAATAACTCACCCGCAGTTTTACTCCACTACTTATACTTAATACTTACACTTAATTTGGGGTGTTAGCAGTTTATGTACAATATGACTTGGAAAATGGTGTTTCTCATTCTTTGTGTTTTCTGACCCACTTGTCTGCACAATGCTCATAAGTATTCCGGAACCGTTTGTGGTGCTTTTTGATAAGGCGGATTTATTATTACATATTTGATTTGATTTGTATTGTATTCAATCTTAAATTTCCATGCCACGTTTATGCCACGTAACTTGTATTGATGGGTTATATGACTGTGACACGTGTCACCTCCACCTGTGTCATATTATAAGTGTTGCCAGATCACAAAAATGGAATAAATGAATAATAATAAAAATATAATATGTATGTATGAGTAATTAATAGTGTGTTTAGCTATTTATTTAGTTGGTAGTTTTGTTTAGTTAGTTAGTAGAAGTGACTTTGCGCCCGTGACCTCACCCAACGGCCCGACGTAAGACCAGCACTGGTAATTTATACCAGTATATGCTGAGTCGAGGCCGTATTCTTTATAAGCATGTTTTATATTTCATTTTTTTTTTTTTTTGTTTAGTTTTAGTTGAATTTTATTTATAGTGCTTATATTGAATTAAATATTTCTTTCTTTCATAAATCATGGCACTTTTTTGTACTGTGACGTGTGCATTCGCGTTTTCGAGGCTCTCAGTGCTTTCATCACGAGATTAACAGTGTCAATTTCACAGCTTGCTTTATTCATAAGATACCGGCCATTAAAAACAAACATGGAAAATTAAAAGAAATTGTGTTTATTGTAGCGTAAAACCAATACTATAAAGCTATTATGCATTAAGTTACTTGAAAAACAATATTTTCTTTCAATAAAAAGTATAATTACTTTTATTATGCGATAAATTCATACATATACATACATATACACTCACGCCTGTAATCCCCGAAGGGGTAGGCAGAGGTGTAACCAGTACACCCACTTTTCGCCGAATTTCGGTCCCATAATGTGATAGGGGGCGAGCCTATCGCCACACCGGGCACCATTCCAGACTCCGGGTTAATACTGAGTATTTCTAGGTAGAAAAACCCAATATCACTTTACCCGACCCGGGGATCGAACCCGAGACCTCAGCACAGCAATCGTAACGCATGCGCAATTACAACTGCGCCACCGAGGCAGTCAGGCGATAAATTCATTTGACAATTAACTTGAATATTATTAACTATTTAAATTAACACTTAATTTAAACTTTCAATTAACTATAATATTCAAACAATATTTTTTCTTGTTGAAGATAACTTGTACATTCATAATTATTTTCAAGTGATAACAGCTCCAAAAAACATGGATTATAGTATACTCGACTGCGTTCCGTTTTATAAAATGTAACCAGTATAGCTAACTATAAAAGAACGGCTTCGCAGTATACTAAATTGACGCCACATCTTACAGTGCTCGCAGTGCATTTCGGAACACGGCCTAGATTATTTCCAATATTTATATTAAGGATCCTTGTTAATTTCCTATGCTTATTGTCTATGTCTCAATATCTAATGTGTGTTGTACACACTCTTCGAGACCACGATGTTCGCAACCGCGACGTAAATAGATTAAATTATTCATGACAGTTCCAAGAATAATATAACTATTGCGTTTACTGTGAAATTTCATTATATTCAAATTACTAAAAAGCTAAGAGCTTCTCATTAAGGTACCATAATATAATATAGGTATTCATTCAAGGTGTCACTGATCTAACGAATTAGTTTAATGTAAATAGCTACATTAATAATTCAAGGTTTATTAAATGTTTCGATATGGATAAGAGCTAACGAGTGAAGGCGAAGAAAGTGGCAGAAGAAAAAAAAATCTACTATACATACTCACATTCAGACTTGAACGTGCTCCGTTGCGTGTGAGAGGTTTCGCAATTTCGGCAAGTGTGTACAACTGTAACAATGGTTTTTTAAAAAACTTTTTTAGATTTTACCCATATTTCAATGATTATTATTGTATTTCAAATTTCTATTTTTAATGAGAAGTTTATATGTGGAAATCGATAGCTTTAGAGTTTTAGTATATCACGAAAATATAAATGCATTACGTAGAAACAGCAGTGATTAGCGCAACTAATTAAATAAACCAGAAAAGGATATAATTTTGCATCTAGTATTTTTTTGTTTATAGCGAAGGTAGGAAGTTTCTCTCCTGATTTATAAATAACGTTTTAATGTCGTTTATATGATATTTATTATTAAATACGTTGGTAAACTCCGGTTTATCTCTTTTTGACAAATGACACGTCTTTTTTCCTCCGCAAGGTTGTCAACTTGCGTCGTGTTGGAAAAATTTCACGTCGCTATGTTCAGTCAAGTCAGTAGTCGAAATAAATAAATCGAATATGGCTGTTAACGAAGGATATAAACATCGGGATACTAGTTACCATGAGGGAAAAGGTAAATGATGTTATGATATTACTGCGTAGGGCGCGTTGGTACTGTTGTTAGTGTGACGTTGGGACGCGCGGTGGCGAGACGTTGCCTATACCCTCGTGTTACATTTGTGACATTGAAATTGGGTTCTTTTTATAATTGCTGCGTGGATCGTGGTGCTGGGCCGCCAGGAGCGGAGCGCGCAGCCCGCTGACGCGTTGACTGGTTCCATTTGACTCCGAGATTAGTGAAAATGACCGGGGGCGCGGACAGGAATCTTGACTCAGGTACACAATGTTTTTTTCTAATTGTCTAAGAACACTAAGGTTAGAGAGTACATCGTAAATTGTTGTTTGTATGATTTAACCTTATTGCGAGGACTTGAACTTTGCTCCTCGACCGTTGGAGCGAGTTGTGTGGCGGCTGGCGCGCTCGCCGCTCATTGTGTTTCGATGACACAAGCACATATTTAATTACATGCACGTCATTCGAACTTCGTTATTTAAACGTTTGTAACAAAAAACAATATGTGTTCAAAATACTTTAATGGTAGACTTAATATTTATAATTAATTGATGTTTTTGAACATAAAAATTCAAGGTTAATCAACATGATCGCATTGTTTACAATTTTATCTGTATTGTTTTTATAGCAATTCAATCTTTCTTTATATGTTGAATTGATTGCGTTTTATATCAACAGTATTGGTACACAAGCCCATATTCATTATGTTCTCTGATTTGTCCTAATTTGTGTTATCAGCTGGCATTATGTTTATTCACCGCCCTCATACCTATCAATGTAAAGTGTAAAGTACACCTGTTATAATAAATTATTGTATATTCATAAATACTATGTAAACATACTGCCATATTTCACATATTAACTAAGAGTTAAGGTTGGGTCAAGACATCAAAATGACATGACTTTTTGCAACCCCATAGCAGCCAGTACATCAAAATGGGATGACTTATTCAGTCCTGGTCATCTACTTAAAAAGACGATTTTATTAGTCTTCACTTAAATCATAAATTTTGCTAATAATAAGAGTATTTTATTCTACACTGAGTTTTAATCTGTAGGGCAATAGACAAGGGTGCGATAGAACATCACATGCTGAATTTTCTATGTATAATTTTTACTTTGGCGTTGGACCGGCTCTTGAGCGTTATTAGAAATTAAATTAGAAAGAGAATCACCAGACACTCAACCCCATTTTCGCTTTTATGCTGTCGAAACCCGAGAGGTTATGCCCAAATACTCAACCGCATCTCAAGGATTTAAGATTGTGTTAAACATTTGACACCCTCTTATTTGCCATAATTGTATGGCATATTACTAAATAAGTAGCTGTTAGATGGTCGGCCATTTGAGTATCATTTGAGTATTTGGGCACTATTCCTTTGAAATAACTAGTTTTTTGTAAATAAATACTGCAATTAATCACATACCTACCTAGTCTTAGGTTAAGAAATATCATAAGTTATGAGAACTAGGAGGAACTTATGAACCTGTAAAGTCTAGAAACAACTATTCGAGGATCCCAGAAATGTAGGCTGTATGCAGGGTGGGACCTAATAGCCTAATAGCAGGGGTGGCCAATCTCCTTAATAGTCGAGCCATTTTTCAAAATTTGAAATTTTCGCTAACCGCAATTAATGATGGAAATTAAATTTGATACAACATTGCTTTTAGTCTTTTCATTGCACTTAGTCCCAGTCTTAGTTTTTTCATATTTTTTATCAGTAATTTAAAGGACATTTAGAAACACATACAGAACAATAATATTTTTTTGAATATAATACCACAAAAATGAAAAGGGAACTCAGGTACATTTATCGAGAGCCACAAATAATACTTCAAAGAGCCGTATGTGGCTCGCAACCCGCAGGTTAGCCTTATGGCCTATATCATAACCAGCTACTTGCCTATTACATCATACAGGCCCTCAAAAATATTGACATCATTGTTGTCAAATTATTAATAGTCATCTGTTGCCAATATCCATTAAACTCTACAGTGACATAACACTGTTTTAGATTAAAAATCCTTATTAGTTTATACATTAACATTACAGAGAGTAACTCTGTAACTGATGATTGTGTACGAGAATAATACTTAAGCCTTAGGAGGGATTTATGCAATGTATTTTTTTTTTGTATATGTGATCACAATTTTTTTTTGACACTAATAATGAAGCTATAATATATACAGAAATCTATGCATAGCTCAGTTATTTTACCATAGAATAATCGTGAACCGTGGCATGTGGCATGACATGGAAGTGGCCTATACCCAGCTGTGGATGTTGATGATGAATAAATCTCTACTAATCGGAGGGTGAGACTTGTAGTCCACCATGCTGGCCTAATGCAGATTGGTAGACGTGAGATATCTTTTAATTTTTTATGGAAAATTCTCAGGTTTATAGGTACCCTCACTTTTTCTACACTATTTATGGAAATGATAATTAACTATGTCTACATAAATAATTTTACAAAACATACACTCACGTCTGTAATTCCCGAAGGGGTAGGCAGAGGTGTAACCAGTACACCCACTTTTCGCCGATATTCGGTCCCATAATGTGATAGGGTGCGGGCCTATGGCCATTAATTTTACAAGTCAATAAAAATAACTTTTTATTTTGTTATTGAGTCAAAAACCATTGAAATAAATAAATTAGAATAATTAACATAAACTTAATAACCCATGTATCAGGTTTTTTTTATGGCTACAAGCACTGGGTTGCTGTGCTACGCCAAGGTTTCGAAGTTGTATTTAATAATATTGTACAAAAAGTGGTTCCCAAACAAGTTATTATATTTGAAGTGTTTTTTATGTATCTAAGTTTCTTATGTCTAATATATAAGTATACTATCTTAAGACCGTGTCCTTTTTAGAGCGGACAAAAAATAACCTTGAACCCAGAACTTGAATCCGAGAGTTCTTTTCTCGACCGGCTACTCGGCGGTTAAGCTTATCGGAAGTAGTTATGGTTTCGTTCTTCGGTTAATGCCCTTTCGTATTCCAAAATGCATTATTTACGATATGAACCAGTTTTATGTGTATTCTATCTGTAGGATAGTAGTAACGAAAATAACATATTTGAAAAAAATTGTAATATTCTATACATAAATATAAAGGTTTTGACAGAGCACAGACAAACGACAACTTATTTTGGCGGGAAAAACGGGCAGACAGTGACAGCGACATTGACAAATGTCTATGGTTGCGTTCTATTTCTATTGATTTCTATAATAAACTGCCGACAGCACGCCATCCAAGTTTTTTTGTTCACCTGCTTCTTCAAAATACGCGACGGATTTGATGCGTTTTCACTATTATTTAAAGTATTTTTCCGTAAGATAAATTTATAAATAGAAGAAAAACAAAAAGATTGTAATGTAGCCGATTAAAATATTTTCTGCACTTTTTACACTAGCTAGATCTTATGAGATATATTAACTGGTGAAAAAAATTAAGTAGCTTTGGTATTAAGAAGGTAATATAACAGATGCATTTTTTTTACCACGATAGTGGCAAACAAGCGTACAGCCCGCCTGATGGTAAACGGTTACCGTAGCCTATGGACGCTTGCAACACCAGGAGCACCACATGCGCATTGTCGAACCTTCATAAACCTATTTACTCCCTTCTTAAAGAACCCCATACTGGAGTCACCTTGGAAAACCTCAGTAGGGAGCTCATTCCATATTCAACTTATGCATACATAATAATCAATACACTGGCAATTAGTTTATTTATATTAATTTTGTTTATTATTCATGACGTCTGTGCTTTTATAAGAAACTTCATTTAATAAGCTATCAGATCTCAACCAAATTTATTTGGGACCGAATAAACCCTCTCGATCTAATATTTTTTTAATAATACGTCTACTCAAAACGCACAAATTGGCAACATCCTCTGATTTTTGACGTTTTCAACAATGAAAACTACTTTTCAAATAGCAAATTACTCTCGCGACAATGTTTTATGACCATAAAAATGTCGTTAAAGCCATAGGACGGTGTTATCAACCAGTGAAAGTCCTGGGAAAATCACTAGCGCTATTCTCACATTACGTACGGTCAGACAAAAAATGACAATCGTAACGATGTATTTAATTAGATACAATATTGTATAATGAATTGATGTCGGATACTTATCATGGCTCTTTTGGGCAGATATGTGATTTTTTGGTTATTTATTTTTTATTATAAATCTATAGCCCTTTAAAAATTACATAATATAATCAGATAAAGACATCATCTATAAGATATCTTAAGAAATGTACACTAAACATATCTTATATAAGAGACAAAGTGAAGTATAATATATGAAACAGTAAGGCAAAATAATATTGTAAAAACATTATTTTTTCTTAATCTTATTATTACACTGCACCTAATGGTGAGCGCAGTGCCGTCCAGTTAGAGTATCAAGTAGCGAGAGACAATTTATCCCTCGCTACTCAACACGATCATGCCGGCCTGCTGGGTAACTTCTTCACACTACGCCTAAAGGACCCAGGATCATAGGGAACACGGTAGCTGGCAAACTGTTCCACAGCTTGATGGTGCGGCAAAAATACGAATTTGCGAACCTCATGGTTCCGGCCGGTAGTAGACACCACGAAGCTGTGATTCCGCACGCCAGTACGCGTGATTCTGGTGTGGATGGGATGAAATTAAACAATATCCTGGAGCATCTTCGGAGGATGGTAATGTCTATGTTTATGTTTATGTTGGTTTTTATATATGAGATTGGTCTGTTCACGACGATGCCAAAATGAAATGTATTAACCTAAAAAACCGGTCTAACTAGATCTTCATCGTTTCTGGAAATATTATTCTAAATAAAAACCATTGTCAGCCTCCGTAGCGCAGTTGGCGAGTAGCTGGCTATGAAAAGAGAGGCCGTGGGTTCGATTCCCAGACCGGGACAAATGTTTTTGTGACAGACAGATATTTGTGTCCGGGGTCTGGGTGTTATGAGACCGAAAGTCTCGTAGTCCCTGATAGCACCCACAACACAAGACTCGTATCTTAGTGTGGGGTCGGGGCTATGTGTGTGACTGTTGGGTGTTATTTATTATTATTCATTTATTAACAACTTGCGTCTCGGGTGCCTAAATCCTTTGTATGAGGCGGTTAGTGATAAAATTATGATATAGTGTTGCCCCTTCAACCTTCTGATTTTACCCCAGTCGGGTAAAAATATGTCTATTCTATCATTGTGAATTGCTTAAGCACCTAAGCTTAGATTCTAGTGCAGAGATAAAAATAAAATCTTTTAAAACCAGCAAAGTAGATTTCGTCTTTCAATTAGACAACCAAAGAAAATTAAAAACTACTTTTACATGCTCGAGCTGGTTTCTTATTCTGGTAGATTAGTCTTATTAGTATTAGTTGATGTTTTTATTTGTTGTATATAAGGTTATTGATGCGATTTATAAGTGAGGCTGTCAGTGCAAAAGTGGCCTAACCCTCAATTTTTCATAATCTGACCTATTTACTACAAATGATTTAAAATGTGCGAAAATTTAATGCAAAACCAGCCTATCTCTAGTTTCACCAATTGCCAATATGATGACAACAAGATGGCATTGCAAAAATTGCATTTATGTACCTTGATTTAAAATTCATGGATATACAAACCCTATTATTTTCATACTCATTGTATCAAGCTAAGGCCACTTTTGCGCTGACGGCCTCAATTATTTCAATGATTAAGTTACGTTATCCAAAACCTATTACCGAAACAAATTCATAAATCCGAATTCAAGTATTTAAGTTAAAAGTCGTTCCAAACTTGCGGAAGGGTTAACTGTCAAATGGCCAAAAAAGGATGGATGATATGATGCATGACGTCACCGCTCGCAATGGCCATTAAAATGCAGTCGTGCGAGGGAGATAGATGTTCCCGGCACGCAACTATCTTTCCCATATATGGGCATGAGTATAATTGAAAATAATTGCGGCGACATTCTAATTCCTTTTTTTGTAAAATTGTTGTTTCTTATTACTGGTTGTATCGTCAAATAACGAACAAAATTAATGGCAGGAAACTACCGTATGTTTTATTTAATGCTATGGTTATTCGGAATGTATTATTTTTTGCAGTATATTTCATTACTGGTTCCTCTTATCGTCTCACTAGTAGGTCACTACACTCGTAGGTTTTTCGCAAATATTCTACATAGAGTTTTAAGACTCACTAGAGACTCCGGTTACTCCGGTATTATGAGCACTTTGTAAACAACTTGCGTGGATAACTTAGATGTACGTGTGTGCAATAGGTATAAGGACTAGGGTTGGCACTTGGTAGTACACAAACACAAACTTACTATAGTGTTATATAGATGGCTGAAAGGATTATGCGACATTTTTGATAAATTACAAGAGAAAAGGTGTTTTAGTATTTCCGAAAAAAAAACACAAAAAAAAATGTAAGGGTACTTTAGATTTTTATGGAAATATTGGGGGTCACTTACGGAATATTTGTGGGTAGATTGGATACTCGGTGGGGAAGATTTGTTATAAAAGGTAAAGCCTGAACGCTGGCGGGGCAGTCTATACGAAACTAGCGGGAAACTAGCGAAAGTGCTGCTCGGTTTTAATCAGTGTGTGTACAGTTGTTTTCAGTTTAGTTTGTGTTTAATCGATGATGGCTAATAGTTCAGAAGTGAGATAGTGAATCAACACCCACAATAGTGAATAATATGAAAACCCGATGTTTGGAACAACGATGCTGTATGGATTTATTGGAAATTCGGTGAGTCGCTTCTGGTTTTATTTTTGTACCTTTGAATAAAGATACCAATATTAGTTGGTAGTGAAAATGTGTAACGCATAATGCGTAGGATTTCTTGATAAAATTGAATTGGCTCTGGTTCGATTCCAGTACGTAAGGAATATTTATATTTATGCCTGTGGTAATTATTATAGTTTGAGTTTTAATTCGTTCTACCCAGTATTTAATGAATTTTATAACAGTTAAGTTAAACTGTGCAATTAGTCAAGGTGAGAATATGAGGTTGTGTGTGTCCCATTGATTTACATATTTAGATCAAAGATGGGATCCGTGCCAATGGTTCATAAGATTGTTGATTGCCTTCGTCCGTGGCCTATTCACTTGGGTGACTGTGAGTTAACAGTCCATGCTTAGGCAATATGAGAAACTTAAGTGATTGTGATAAAATAATAATACGTAATTAATCCAATTATATTCTGTTAATGTTTATTGATCAAAGAAAGTGGTGGATCCAAGTGTTGTTGTAAACTTGAACATAACTTGGTTACTTTAAAGGGATTCGAAGGGATACATAGTTGTCTTAAATTATATTTGATAGTAATTTGATCGAGATCATGTTTTGCTTAACTTTTACCCACGCTGTGATATTATAAGGTGTGAAAATATTATTGCAGAGATTTTGATGATGATGATGATGCTGATGATGATAGAAATTGTTACAAGTTTCGTAATTTGCAACTACCCCTAGTTGTTACGGAAAGTTTATAATGTTGTAATCCTCCGTAAATGATATTGCAATTATTTGTGTTAAATAACTACTTGAGCTTTGGTTTAGGTATATTTGGAAAGCCGCAATTATTGTGGAAACAGGAGAACATGCGATTGGGCTAAGTGGCCTAGTTTGACGGATTGAAGCTGTACTTTATTATTTTTGGTTTTGTGATTATTATTGGTTTTCGGGAATGACTTATGACAATTTGTACATAGCCTCTATGCGAACGTGTAAAGTCGCGATGTCTCAATCCGGTAAAGTGACGAACCCATTTACATGGTTTATGTAAACAGGACGGGTCAAGTGAGGAACATATGGAAAGCGATTCAGAATAAAAATGTAGACATGATAGTGACTGCATCGGTGGCCCAGTTGTGATAGGCGCGTGCGTTGCGACTGTTGTACTGGGATCTCGGGTTCGATCCCCGGGTCGGGTGAAGTGATGTTGGGATTTTCTATTTTGAAGTGCACGGAGTCAGCCCGGAGTCTGGAGTTGGACTGGTGTGGCGATGAGCTCTCCTTCTGTCGCATTGTGGGACCGTGATGGGTTCGCCGAGGGGCGTGTGTGCTGGTTGCATCTCTGCCTGCCCTTCGGGGATTGCAGGTGTGAGTGTATATGTATAAAGTGATTGATAGCGATGACCTTTCTATGCGTAATAATGATTTGGCTGTAGGACGAAGTAACAAAGAAAATGTTCTCGATATTGAAAAATCGAATTATGGATAAAAATGTTAATAATTAATTTGATTTGATATAATGAATTCTTTGATAATTTGTTAGTGTTTCGTAATTATTTGAGTATTGAATTGACGAGTATCATTGATTGTATTTCGGAAGCGCAGGAGGCCAATAGGCCATTGTCGGAGGAGTGTCTTATGGTCATTGTGAAGATGTGTGTGATGGTCAACTTGCGAAGTATCTGATAGTTACACGGATTGGAGTGTTTGCATACGCAGGAGGGCGATAACCCAATTATGGAGTATGCTGAAACACAATGGATTGATGGATGGTATTGTTATAAGTTGATAATGTTTAAGCGAATTGAACTTGATTTGAATGCAAAGATCGACAATGAATATGATTAATGGAAATTGGATGAATGGATGAATGGGTCAATTGGAAGTCGGCAGGATGAACGGAGTGAATGACTTGCGATTGAATGTTTTTTTTTTTTTTTTTTTTTTTTTTTTTTTATTATCCTGGCACGGCAAAATGACCGCACTGTACCTGATGGTAAGCGCAGTACGGTCCAAATAGAGTACTGAGTAGCGAGAGACGATCTATCCCCGGCTACTCAACACACTCATGCCGGCCTGCTTCTTCACACTACGCCATGGGCAAGAAGGTGAAGAAGAGGTCGAGGGTCTAGTGTCAGAGTACTAAGAAGGCCGTAAAATGGCCATTGTACCCCAACTCCAGACCCCCGACAAAAACCGGATGTACACTGGCTGATCCCGGAACGCGACACACTTGCGTGTGCCACTATGGCGGGTTTTTCGCCCTGTGTACGGTGGTCGCTATCCGGGCGGATATGAATATCCTACCACCAGCATGCATGCAGCATGCATGCAGCATGTGCTTGAGATGAAGAGCACTTGGTTGGATACGCCCGATGATAAGCGCTTATGAATGCATATGCCTGAGGTTAAGGGCTTGTGGATGAGTGTGCCCGGGGTTAAGGGCTTGTGGATGAGTGTGCCCGGGGTTAAGGGCTTGGGGATGAGTGTGCCCGGGGTTAAGGGCTTGGGGATGAGTGTGCCCGGGGTTAAGGGCTTGTGGATGAGTGTGCCCGGGGTTAAGGGCTTGTGGATGAGTGTGCCCGGGGTTAAGGGCTTGTGGATGAGTGTGCCCGGGGTTAAGGGCTTGTCGATGGATGTGCCCGGGGTTAAGGGCTTGTCGATGGATGTGCCCGGGGTTAAGGGCTTGTCGATGGATGTGCCCGGGGTTAAGGGCTTGTCGATGGATGTGCCCGGGGTTAAGGGCTTGTCGATGGATGTGCCCGGGTTTAAGGGCTTGTCGATGGATGTGCCCGGGCTTAAGGGCTTGCGAATGGATGTGCCCGGGGTTAAGGGCCAACTAATGAGTTTGCCCGAGAGCAAGATACCATTAGTGATTGTGCTCGCGATAAAGGGCCAATTAGTGATTGTGCTCGCGATAAAGGGCCAATTAGTGATTGTGCTCGCGATAAAGGGCCAATTAGTGATTGTGCTCGCGATAAAGGGCCAATTAGTGATGGTGCTCGCGATAAAGGGCCAATTAGTGATGGTGCTCGCGATAAAGGGCCAATTAGTGATGCATTAAAGATATAGGGACTGAAATTGATAACGAATCTGGTGATTCATCGAGTGATAATGCTGATATACAAAGCGAAGGGACTCGCTTGAAGCAGGATGGCCGAGCTGTAAGGGTACTTTAGATTTTTATGGAAATATTGGGGGTCACTTACGGAATATTTGTGGGTAGATTGGATACTCGGTGGGGAAGATTTGTTATAAAAGGTAAAGCCTGAACGCTGGCGGGGCAGTCTATACGAAACTAGCGGGAAACTAGCGAAAGTGCTGCTCGGTTTTAATCAGTGTGTGTACAGTTGTTTTCAGTTTAGTTTGTGTTTAATCGATGATGGCTAATAAAAATATTGCGTGGATTTTAGTAGAATTAATATATTACTTGTGTAAGTACTGCATCTTTATGACTTATCATGCATTTGCGAGCATTATTTTCTAAAATAATTGCGCCCTGAAAATAAGCCTTGTTTTAGCCTTTTCAGTTGATATAAGCTAGGGTTGCCAACCCCGAAATTCAAATACCAGGATTTTTAGTTTTTGAAGTTAGAAAAACCAGGACAATTCTATTTAAAAACAGGACGCATCTTTTGCGAGCCGAGACGCACCAATGGATTGCAAAAGTGGTGTGCTAATTTTAAAACACAGGACCTTATCAAGGCGCTTTAAAAACACAGGACCTTATCAAGGCGCTTTAAAAACCCAGAACCTTATCAAGGCGCTTTAAAAACCCAGGACGGTGCTTAAAAACCCAGGACGCTTGTTAAAAACCCAGGACGCTGCTTAACAACTATCCATGACGTCCCAGGACACTCTTAAAACCAGGACGGTTAGCAACTCTAATATAAGCGCCAGAAAATGCACACAAAATTGAAACTAGGCTCAAAATATGTAGAAAATTATAGAACAGGAAAAAATGGAGTTGTTGACTTGATAGCTACGGACTGCTAAGAGACAAAACTAAGCAAACGATTCGATAAAGTACTAAAAATGAAACATAACTATTATCGGTGTTGTAGGCTGGAAAACGTCGAAAATCACTGAGAATTGTTTCTAAAACATTTTATCTGGAATTCGATCTCTAGAGAGACAATAGTCACTCTCTGGATGTCGCAGGCCTATCTTAAAAAAAATCAAATTCTTTCCGAGATGTATGTAATTATGCGCCACACTATATAGAAACGGTTTACAGGCAGAAATAACCGCTTGCAATGTAATTAAATGTTTCATTTTACTGCTACTGCCACTTTCTGTATTTATAATCGTATTTTAAATCAGAAATAAATCAGCAGCCCTAATAACGTGTCTTGATATAAAATGAATTGAAGCTTGAAATTACACGTGCGGGCGGCTCGCGTAACCACTGTCATTAGATGTCCAACGGATGACTAGTAATGCTGGCTTCACGCTTGTTATAGTTATTGGGTAGCCTGGACCTTAGGGCTGACTGGAGTACAGCGGAATGCAGCGATGTGTTGTTTTTTTAACCGACATCCAAAAAGGAGGAGGTTCTCAATTCCTCGGAATCCTTTTTTATCTATGTTCCCCTATTACTCGAAGACGCCTGGACCGATTAGAGAAATTCTTTTTTTTTGTTTATACATACTTCCCAGAGATCTCAGAAAAATCGAGGGCAACCCTCAAACTTTATAGGGACGCATTATTTATTTTTTATTGAAGTCTGTGTACTTTTTTTTGTTAAAACAACTGGCTCGGTGGCGCAGTTGTAATTGTGTACGCGGTAGGATTGTTGTACCGAGGTCTCGGGTTCGATCCCCGGGTAAGTGACATAGGGGTTTTTACCACGAAATACTCAGTATCAGCCCGGAGTCTGGAATTGTGCCCGGTTTGGATATTGGATAGGC
The DNA here is from genome assembly GCA_905220505.1 of Laothoe populi. NCBI lineage: Eukaryota > Metazoa > Arthropoda > Insecta > Lepidoptera > Sphingidae > Laothoe > Laothoe populi. The sequence goes on along the minus strand of HG992166.1, from coordinate 16,992,003 downwards.
TCGCCCCCTATCACATTATGGAACGGTAATAAGTTAGGCGAAATGTGGGTGTACTGCTTAAACTATGCCTATATTTTTGTTCCATAATGTCAATCATAGGTTATTGTTATTCTTGGATCCGAACCTAGGGTTTGAACTGAAAATCCGTGAGGGTTTGAATCTGGGGAATGTTGCCACTCGTACTACGGTACTTAAATGTATAGATTCCTTGATAGTAGCTTACCGAAACACTCAGAGTCGTTTGTGGACCGATTCTTAGTAAAGATTTTCATAATTGCAACACTAGTAAATCTGCTGTTAGTGTCAGTAATGCCAATTTTGTGGATATTACAGTTATAATCGCATTTCCCAGGTGCATCCATCCAAACATTCGCATTTATAATATTAGTAGGATTACGTAATCATTCAATTTCCTTTTTCAAATATTGGGCATCCTTTGATGTTTGTACTCCGCAGTGGAAACTTTATGTCCCTTCGACTAAATTTGGATTCAGATACATTTACAGTGACAGCTTTATGTAAGGAATTTCATCTTGACGTAACATAAAGTTGTGAGATAAAAATAAGCCCACACCCTTAGCCAATAAATAAATTAAAAAAACATCTCTGAAATCAACTTTCAAACACTTACGTCATTGAAGCTTGTTTTCGTTGAACATAAATGTTTCTATTTAGTATAAAGGTGTGTACGCATGTACGAACATCACGCCGAATGTTTGGATCGTTTGAACTAAAGAGAACATAGGTCGATATATACCCGTAAGACATTCGTAAGCAGTCTATCACAAACGTCGATTTCATATCATGTATTTGACATACGCCTTAAGATAGCTGGTTTTATTTAGTACAATGCATTTTTATAGCTAAGCGCGTCGTAAAGTTAGCTATGAACTTGGCATTGTCAAGTTTAGTGACGCCTGTTTCCTGTAAGATAAGAGCTTGAGCGAGAGAAACGAATAATAATAAATACACCCAACAGACACACATAAACCTCCACACTAGGTCAAACCTGTATCGTGGGTATCAATAATACAAGAGACTACGGCCTTACAACACCCAGACCCGAAACAAATATCTGTCTGTCACACAAAAATTTGTTTCACATTGTTTCACTGCCGGCTTCTCACCAGCTGTGCTTAGGAGACTGGCACTAAGAAGAGAGGTCTTTAAGTGAGTGCTGGTTGAGCCAGCCTGTCATTTTGTAGACAAACTGTCTTATGCCAAGTCAGTATGTCAAGTCAAGTCATTAAGTCAGCCAGTGTACATCCGGTTTTTATCGGGGATCTAAAGTTAGGGTACGATGTTTGGCCGTTTTGTGGCCTTCTGAGTACTATGACAATAGACCTACCTCTTCTTCACCTCCTTGCCCATGGTGTAGTGTGAAGAAGCAGGCCGGCATGATTGTGTTAAGTAGCGGGGGATACATGCACAGCGCTTACCGTCAGGTGCAGTGTGGTCAATTTGCCGTGCCAGTTTAAAAAAATTAAGTTGGGGACTCCATAAATAAATGAAAAGAAATGTCTATCACTTATAGTACATGCCAACTTACTCGTCCCATGATACGCACACATGTTCGCTAGTGTGTACACAACTTATGATGTGTATTGGGAGCCCATCACACGTGCAACGTTTAGAAAGCGGCGCGACCGGTTTATTTGCCAAAATAACACGGACATGTTAGCTTTTGATTGTCGTTTGTCACGCCCAAACATCCGGCGAGGTTCGTTTTGGTATTTGCTGGGAGTTACTACGTGTACTTATGTTGTTTTAATGTATTTCGGTGCTCTACGTACTCTAGTGTTTGATATCCAAGGTATAAATATTGTATCTTATTATGAGCATAGGACTGTCTTTTTATCCTTGCACGGCAAAGTGACCACACTGCACCCTATAGTAAGTGTAATGCTGTCCAGTTAGAGCATCAAGTAGCGAGAGACATACCTCGCTACTCAACATAATCATACGGAGTAGTTTCACACTACTTCTAAAGGACCCCGGGATCATGCGAATAAGGGATCATGGACTTGGATGTTTTTTATTCACCTGTAGTAGCTGCTGCTTGCGGCTCTGCCCCATGACAAAGTGTTTGACATCTGTTTTCGAGTTTCGCTTTATAAACCTATATTGAAATCCGTTCAGCCGTGTTTACGACAAAATCAAATCATCTGCGGGTCCTTTCCAAAGGCGGCAATCCCATTACCAATAAATTATAAATACATCCAACAGTAACACACATAGTTCTGACCCCACACTAGGTCAAACCTGTATTGTGGGTCCACAACTACGAGTAACTAGATATTAATATATTCTTCTAACGTAGAATTCTATTTAAGCACCTATCTTCTTGTATCTCTGCACTACCTCAGGTTGACTGGCAGAGAATGCCTCCGGCATTAAGTCCGCCTATACTTAAATGTATAAAGTGTGTTTAATAAATAAATAACTACGGTCCCACAAAACCCATATACAAAACAAATATCTGTGGATCACACAAACATTTGTCTCAATTGCGGGGATCGAACCCGCGGTCTCTCGCTTCACAGCCGTCTCGCCCGCTGCACCACGAAGGCTGTCGATCCCATTGATCCAATCCTTACCCACTTTCCTTTAAGGTCGCCAACACACCCATGACTCTGCTAGTTTTATCGTGGCCAGTGGATAATGAGGAGAAAAAATGCCAGCAGTGGCCGTAAGTTCTAGCATAGTCATGAGTGAATAGGTATCTTATAGGCAAGCGTGCTCCACCGTAGACCACATCATCACTTACCATCAGGCGAGATAGTGGTCAAACGCAAGCCTGTTTATGTAAAAAAATGGCTATGGGTAATGCGCTAAAATTGTTATCCTTCTAATATTATAAATTTGTAAGTTTGTATGACTGTTACTCACGTCACGATGTTTGTAACACAGTCACACAAAAACGACTGCACGGATTTGGATGAAATTTGGCACACAGATAGCTTATGAGCTGGATTAACACATAAGATATGTTTTATCCCCGAAAAGTGTTAGGTTCTTTATAAATTAATTACTAGGCAGATATCGAAATATGTAGCATAAGATGCCTCTATGGATTGTTTACCTTTTTTCCAAAAGTAACTTGCACACGGGCGGAGCTGCGGGCAACGGCTAGTTATATAAACCGGTTATTATTACATTGCAAATATAGTTGGAAAGGTGCAATGAATTATTTCTACAATTTACTTAGACGACGAAGTAAATAAACACAGGTTAAATTTTAAATTAGTATACATAAAAGTTAGTTAAGATTCCTTTGGTTCGTCGACCTCGTTAAATATACGAATAGAGGAATTGTGAAGGAATTTCGACTCTACAGTCGTCGCATCCTATTATGATATCAAGAAAGTTTGTTACGCGATCACACTGTTATTTTTAGGATTTCGATGAAAGTAGATAGTATGGTGTCCTAGATTGTATTTACAACACGAAGATTTCTAAGAAAAAAAGATTCGATGATTAATCCTACTAATATTATAAATGCGAATGTTTGGATGGATGGATGTTTGTTACTCAATCACGCTCCAAGGGCTGGACGGATCTGGCTGAAATTTGGCACAGAGATGGATGATAGTCACATACTTTTAATTGTACTTTTAATCCCGGAAAAAAGTAAGCTTCCCGCGGGATAGATTTATTTACATAGTTGTAGTTCAGATCAGAGAATGACATAGGCTACTTTTTATCACGGAAAAATGCACCGCTCCTATATATAAAGATGGACTCCATGGATTTTATATATTTTATTTCAAAATAACTAATACGCGGGCGGAGCCGCGGGCAACAGCTAGTATTACTGAAAATAAATAATGTTTGTGTTTGATTCGTAAGTATAGGTAGCAGTGTACGCAGCATGAAGTACGGGCTTGACTAGGATAGCTAGGTGATCAGGCAAAGGTGGGCTCGAAGTAAAAACATCTGACTGTCTCCCTCGCACACCTCGCATGAGTAATATGCATCGAAGGCGGTGAAGTCACTTTTTTGTGCATCCTTTTTGTCATTTGACAATTACGCCTCCTTCTAGATTTGAATGGCTTCCAATTTAATTTTAAAGCGGATTTATAAAATTCTTTCGAATAGTTTTTTAAGTAGCGTAACTTATCCATACTAATACTATAAATGCGAAAGTAACTCTTGTTTGTTTGTTACCTCTTCACGACTAAACGGCTAAATGGATTGTAATGAAATTTGGTAAGTGAATAGATTATATCCTGGAGAAGGACATAGGCTATCTTTTTTCTCAAAAAACAACCTTGAAAGGGGTCAAATAGGAGTTCTAAATTTGTATGGGAAATCCATAATTCCTCGACTTAGGGATCTGTAAATTCATATTTACGCTTTTGGTAGGAAATAAAGAAATACGTGTTTCAACGTTTTTGAAAAATCATCCCTAAAAGGGGCAAAGTGAGGTTAAACTTATGGGGTATTCTTTAGATGCAATCTCAAGATTCAGGCACAACACCTGAGAGGCTGGACAATCGCTACAGGTGCGTCAGTGCACAAGACAACTAATTGGATTGTATACTTCTGCTCCCGAATATAACCTCCACGCAGGCGGAGCCGCGAGCAACAGCTAGTTATGGAAGAATTTTTAACCGACTCAAAAAAGTCTGCATTTTTCTATTCTGTAATGCTACATATATGTGGACATAATTTGATGATTATTTTAACAAGGTTAATATCTGATGAGGTGTGAGAGAAAAACGAGGAAGCACCTTAATTTTGATAACGGGTTTTTAAATTTTTGACAAACTTCAATGTTGTTGATGTTTAAAAGCATTTTAACAAAGATTAACGACCGACAAAGGTTAACGTTCTAATAGAGTCCATTTCGGTTGTAGATAAAGTGGCTAACTGCTCGCCCACCTCCAGTAACAGGATAATGGTTGGCCAACCTATAGATAATTGTCTAGTACAGTTATTAGCTAAGAAATACTGAACGCTTTTGCAGTTATTTTGTTTAGCGCATATGATTTACGGCTAATATCAACCATGTATTAAACACGTGAGCCATCCCACTGCTGGGCAACCTTTACTAATGAGGGTGTTAATGTAAGTTGGTAGACTTCACATACTTTCGAAAATATTGAGATCACTTGAGATGACTATAGCGATGCTTTCCTCATTATGTTTTCTTTCGCCGCAAGCAAGCGATAAAATCGATAATGATTACACACACGTGTAACGCGACGAAAAGTAAAAGTGCGTACCCTGGCACTTGTGAACTGGATTCGAACCCGGGACTTCCGTCTCGATTATAGTTCCTGGTAGGTACATTGCTTTACGAATAGGAAAACATAACTTTAAACGGAAACTAACAGGGAATAGACGTAGCTACCTGTAGGCTGTACCTACCTATGTTTTACCGAGATCATTTCTGTCCCATGATGTGATTGGTTACAGTTGCATATTGCCTAAAATATCAGTTATAACGCATCCATCCAAAAAGCGAAAGATTATGAATATAATAAATAGTATTGCCAAATCGAAAATTAATCTGATACCGGGTTTTTTGCTTCATCGTAAAAGGGATATTAAAAAGTGCTTTTCGTCCTTCCGCCAATCATTTTTTGGACAATCATAAATCCATTTTCGACGAACATGTAAAAGCAATTTTCCCTCCTTATAATGCTTCAATTACGCCAACACTCCGACTTAATTGAAAAAAGTGTTAAATTAATTTTTTAGGGTATCTTTACAATTAATAAAAACAATAGACTGCCTCGGTGGCGCTGTTTTAATTGCGTACGGGGTACGTCTGCTATGCTGAGGTCTCGGGTTCGATCACCGGGTCGGGTAAAAGTGTTACTAGGTTTTTCTATCACGAAATGTCACTAGCATGGCGATAAGTTCGCCCTCTATCACATCATGGAATGGTAATAAGCTCGGTGAAATGTGGGTGTACTGGTTACACCTCTGTCTACCGCTTCGGGGATTACAGGCGAGATGGCGTGTGTATTATAATAATAACACATTTAACAGTGACACACTTATTTCTGACCCCACACTAGGTCAAACCTATATCGTCGGGATCATGAACTAGGACGGTCTACGGTTCCACAACATCCAGACTAGAAACATTTTATTGTGTTTCACACGAACATTTGTTTCGGTCTTGTGTCGGTATGCAAATCAAAGCTGCAGCTTTTTGTTTCTCATGGGATACGTAAAGTACGTCTGTCAAGTAAAACCTTTTTTAGCGTAATTTGATAGCACTAGTGGTTTTTTGTTTGACTCTGCATCACCTGGGCGTTTGCTGCCTTTGATTTCACAGTACAGAATTTGAATTGTATAACAATGTACTAAGTTGAGCCGACTCGTAGCTTACGCCTCAGGCATTGTCAATTTTACTATTGTTAAAGTTTCATAATCAAACATAATTCACCTTGTTTTTTGTGTCTAGCAGAAAAAGTGTAGTTTGTTTAATTTTTATATTATTTATATGAAATGCGTGCGTAGTGGTCCCAATAGATATCTCACTATCTCCCTGGCACGCGTGCACCGTAATGGCCATTCCGAACAGTGACGTCATAAATCACATCTTGCATCCCTTTCTTGTTATTTGCCAATTATACCTTACAGTAGATTTGAATGGTTTCTTAACTATTTAACTTAGTAGGTAGAGTAGGTTTATTAAAGTCACGTGGTAATAGGTCTTATGTATCGTTCCTTACCCTCTTCTGGCTGGTGTCGGATGCCCACAGGTGATTACCGCATAATGATTGGCGAATATTTCCCACCATTACATTCGCGTTGGCAGTGGACCAATATTTGTGAATTTCCGCACACATCTGAAATATTTGACACACATATGTTTCGACCGCGTTTAAAATTATCCCGAGTCCGTGGTGGAAATGTTCTCGATCGAGATCTCTCCGGGGATTACATATATGTATATGAAAAGCAGGCAGAGGTTGGCCTTTCTTTAGATTGATTATAAATCAGCCTTAGGGATATCGGATGTTTTCTGATTCAATTGAAGCACAATTTTAAATTGCCTGGCCTTTTTTTTGCTGTCGCGGGTAAAACATTTTATTACTGCCGCCTGCTCTGGGGGGAAGCGGAATAAGATTAAAATGGTTACGCTGGACTAGCCGGTCTTACGACCCAGCATTCCCTCGCCTGGGTGATGGCTATCTACTACCACTATCTATACCCCCTATGTACACCCCACCCGACACTACCACCTAAAACCCCGCGGTGGCCTTCGGCGCTTACGGAGCGATCCCGGGGTATTCTAAAATTGCCCGCCCTAGGAATGTAACTACGAACTAACAGGTATCGGCGAATTTTTTAGACAATAAGCCATGAGACGATGAGTTATATTCATCTGGCTTTATGTGTATTCGATTTAACCTTTAGTTCAATTCCGATGACATCATATGATACCAATTAACACTTAACAGCGTACTTAACATGATTCGAATTTCGAGTCGGTTTTATTTAATTTTGGTGAAGCATAAGTTTATGTGTTAGACATTCTAGAATCCATTCAATTTAGCTCATGTGCCTACGGCTATATTTGATCTTGACCCAACCGTATTCACTTTTATCCCGGCCAAAGCTGAATTGCTCACCTGTCCACGAATGATGTAAAGGCCATACGAGACCATTAATACGCAACGTACTAAAATAAACCCTCACTACATGACATAAGATTGAATTCAAATTCCTATATTTATATACGTCTTAATGTGGCGGACATTGATGATTAATATAGAATATGTCTTGATTATAAGACTTAAGGTCTAAATTACAACGAGGAATCTCCTCTTGTTGTTGCCAATGAAATTCTTCAGTCATCGCAAGTATTGGAGTAAATATAAATATTTCCTCTAGATGCACAGGTTGGAGTTTGTCCAAGAGTCAGGTTATTGACATGGATGCATGGCGGTTGGCACTATGCTCCAGCGTGTGCTCTAGATGACTACAATTAGCGCTCAGCTGATGTAATTAATGGATCAATTGATACTTGTTTCATTAATAAGTTGTAGTACAGCTGACCAAGAAACGTTGGGTCAGTGTTGCTTGGTCTAATTTTAACTACGGACTAGATCCGCTATTCGTGTGGACTCGTCTGCTCATGTTTTAGTCTTCTTTAAGGAATCGTGATATACATTCTCATGAGGGTTACTTACGGTGATAGGTTTTTAATTTACTTTTATATATTAATTTATTTCTCAGTAAGGCAACAAATATTGAGCTACTCTAATTTATTTGAATCCAATTTAAATTTTATGTCCAAATATTGTTAATCAGTGTTCGAAAAGATTAACGCTAGAGTTTCTTGCCCGTTTTTCTCTAAAGAAACTGCATTCTGAATTGAAATATGATGCTCCCGGAGGTCACAGTCGACCTCTGAGAGTCGATGTAGACCGCATTAGGCATCGTTACAATCTAGTCTGGTTCTACCAGATGCAAAATTACCTTAGGCAATTCAGACATCTTTGTATAGGTCTTGTAATGATTTATATTTCACAGTATTGCAATAAGGCAACTTAACATACATTGAGCTGCTCCAATCTAATATAATTAAACTTAAATTTTATATCAATTATATGACCAAATATTGTTAACCGGTGTGAAAAGACTAACGCTAGAGTTTCTTGCCCGTTCTTCTCTAGCGAAACTGCATTCGGAACTAGCGGTAGAGTAAAAAATTTACTGAATCTAAATTATGTATAACATTTCATGGATTCAATAAATATTTGTTTTTTTTTTATTTTGGGTGGAAACTGAGACCACAATCAGCATGTTCTGATATTCTGTCATAAAATAGAGATAAAGTGTGTTCTACATGTAGGTGTACGTGACCTCACTCCGATAGATACGTGCAAGGTCATCTCAGATGATGCGTTTCATAACATTCACTAACAGATTGTAAATTATTGCTATTGGTATTTTTTCTCGTTGCTATGACACAAACTAGACATGGTCGTTGTGAGTAACAAAATATGCAATAATACGACTTCCAACAGTCACATTGTACTGGCTCCTGACCAGTGGCTTAGCTTGCCTAAGACGGGCCCTGTATCAAAATATCTGAGAGTCTTTTATCCTGGCACGGCAAAGTGACCACACTGCACCTGATGGTAAGTGCAGTGCCGTCCAATTAGAGTATCGAATAGCAAGAGACGATCTATCCCCCGCTACTCAACACAATTATGCCGGCATGTGTCAGAGTACTCATAAGGCCGCAAAACGGCCAAACATTCTACCCCAACTCTAAACCCCTGACAAAAACCGGATGTACACTGGCTGATCCCGGAACGCGACACACTTGCCACTATGGCCCGCCATAGTGGCGTTTACACCTTGTGTGCGGTGGTCGCTATCCGGGCGGAATCCTAACATTCGCAAGGAGTTATTGATTAAAAAAATTGCCGTCGTGTGGATCTGCAGCAGAGATGCTAGATGTGAAATAAGATACTACCGGATCGATCCCGGAACCAAGACCTAGACAAATGTCTGTGTGATCCATAAATATGTGTCCCGGGTTCGGTTTTTTGTGTGACCGAACGTCTTTAGTAGTTCCTGCTCTTTGAAAAACTAAATCATCTCACGGGAACTGTACATTTCCGGGATCAAAAGCCTGTGTGCTTTTGCCAAATTTCAACCAGATCCGTCCAGCCGTTGTTGCGTGATTGAGTAAACAAACATCCATTCATCCATCCAAACATTCGCATTTAGAATATTAGTAGGATTAGATAACATTAAAGGAATATGTTAATGTGTGATGTGATAAGACGGCCTATTATACAACGGTCGGCAGCGGCTTTGCTGTGCCCTGGAATTGCAGAAGTTTATAGGCGACGGTGACTACTTACCATCTGGCCCGTCTGCTCGTCGGCCTATCGAGGCACTAAAAAAAATATTATATACTCTAATATTATTTTCATTGTCTTTCGATATCTGCGGATTATATTGTAATTTATAGTAAATCCTATAGATCACTGTGAAAGTATGCCGAGTCATATATTACTGAAGGATGTCGGACGATATCTGAGTTTTATCATAATCGTAATGCGCTAATATTGGCGGATCAGTAGCGCCAGTTCCCGATATCTAATCATACACCATGGTATTTATTGCTTAGACAAGGGCTATTGTTTTAAAGCTGTTTACAATGGGACAATGGATAAGTGTGAAAAATGTTAGACAATTTTCAGAACAGGGAAGCTGATATTTTTTAATTTAAACAGAACTATGTTACCTATTATAATAATAATAACACCCAACAGTCACACACATAGCCCCGATCCCACACTTAGATACGAGTCTTGTGTTAGCGTAGGCTTTTGGTCTCACAACACCCAGAGCCCGGACACAAATATCTGTCTGTCACACAGCCATTTCTCCCGGTGTGGGAATCGAACCCACGGCCTCTCGTTTCACAGCCTGCTCGCCTACTGCGCCACGGCGGCTGTCAAGTATGTCAGTTATGGAAAGAATTTTATAAATCCGTTTAAAAATAAGTAAGTTAGAACAAGGCTATGAAATCTAAAATTTATAACAATCAAGTTTAGAGTTAAAACAGCGCGAGTTACTAAGGTCCTTTAATATTATTTCAAAATAAAAGTTAACGTCACCGTTAGGTTAACGTTAAGTTACGTCACCTAAGAGCTATACAAAAACAAAATATATTTTGGAAGCATTCAAATCTACTGGAAAATTTTATTTTTAAACTACAGAAAAAAGATACACGATATGAATTAGACGTCACCACCCAATATGGATATTACAGTGTAGTCGTGCGAGCGAGACCGTGATATGTTCTCACGCAGTCACTTATGCTGGTCTTTCAAATAATTGCGACCTTTTTATTGAATTATGATTCTGTTTTCGCAAAAGGGTTTCTTTTTGTTTTTCGGTGAAACAGGTACCATATTCAAGGTCCTAATACCCGTATAACGTATAATTTGTAATGCACACCAAACCTGACGGGGCGAGTGGCCGGCTGTGAAAATAGTGTCCGTGGGTTTGATTCCCACACCAAGACAAATATTTGTATATTTTTTTTTTGTGGGCGGGAACACCCCCCTCTGCTCCCTCTGATATATATTCAGAGATTTTTTACACCTTATGGAGTGGCATACTTTTATTAAAAGAAAATGCTAAAAAATAAAACGACTAGAAGGTGTACATCAAAACAAAATTTAAAAACACGAATTTACAAAAACTAAAAATCTCTATAAATTTACAACATATTCATCCGACAACTACACGACACTAATATTTGTATATTGAAATAAAACTAATTTTACGGATTCTATCGATTTTATTCCGCCCCGTGACCATAAAGGCTGTAAAGCTTTCGAAACGTCGGGATAAAAAGTTAAATTTTTGCGCTTGTAAGAAATGTGCTCGTAACCCGTTCGTGCATTCAGATAGCTCACAGATAGTCTGGCCCTCGGTGTGATCTGTAGCCCGCCTTATCTCTTGCAGTTTCCATTTGTTTTGTATATTGTAATTGTTGCTATGCCAGTGTCTAGATTGTAGTTTCTTGGTAATGTATGTTGTCAGTTCGGAATGCAGTTTCGCTAGAGGAGAACGGGCAAGAAACTCTAGCAGTTCTCTTTGCGAACATCGGTTAACAATATTTGGTCATACAACATACAAATACTCTACGGCATTTTAGTTCAAATATCTAAACGAATTTATTGCGTTGTAACACGTTCCACAGAAGTAAGCCTTGAGAGTTTTGTTTGAGCTTAACGTCTAGTTACTTTTTTATAAGCTGATCAATTTAATGAAATTCCTCCAATAGTAATTAGGTGAACAGTTCAGAACCCCTAACTTTATGTGAAGTAAAAAATGCAATCCAAGTTTAGATTTCACAGCTTCCGTGGCGCAGTAGGCAAGTAGCTCGATCGGGTTCGATTCCCACACCGGGACAAATATTTGTGTGACAGACATATATTTGTGTCCGAGGTCTGGGTGTTGTGAGACCGTGCGTCTCTCGTAGTCCCTGATACCTACGACACAAGACGCGTATCTTAGTGTGGGATCGGGGCTATGTGTGTGACTGTTGGGTGTTATTTATTTTATTTATTTAGATGGCTGAGGCTGAGCTCAGTTGTGCACGCGGTACTATTTGCGTTATGTGTTTACAACTCGATCCGCTCCCTGACCGGACGGTCGTAAAGCTTTCAAAATATCGGGTTAAAAAGTTTAAATAAACCGCGATAAAATCCGTAAAATTAGTTTTATTTCAATGTGTAATATTGGCGTAAACATAACAAACGATTAATGTTGAACAAGTGTGGAATAGTTGTGCATTTGTCTTTTGTTTAATCAGTACATCCACTTTTCGCTGAGCTTATTACCGTTCCTTGATGTGATAGGGGTGAGCCTATTGCCATACCGAGCACACGTGGTGGAAAAACACTATCACTTTTCCCGATCCGGGGATCGAACCCGAGATCTCAGCACAGCAAACGTAACGCCTACACAATTACAACTAATTCTCCCGCAGTCCACATATATACAATGATTAGTGTGACCCTGATAATATAAGCTCCGGATAATCACGTCTCTAAATGAAAAAGTTCACTAATAAAAGTTTTTTAATTCATAAAAAGTACACCGACTTCATTATGCGTCCCTATAAAATTTGAGGGTGGCCCTCGATTTTTCTGAGATCCCATCATAAGATCCTGACTTGGTGCCAATGGGATCGCCTGGGAAGTATACCCTTTTAAACAAAAAAAATAATTTCTCGAATCGGCCCAGGCGTCTTCGAGTATTTGGGGAACATACATAAAAAAAGACTCCGACCAATTAAGAGCCTCCTCGTCTTTTTTAAGTCGGATAAAAATCAACCCAAGAATGATTCGAATATTTTCATTAATTGCTCAGAATACATACATACACTCACGCCTGTAATCCCCGAAGGGGTAGGCAGAGGTGTAACGAGTACACCCACTTATCGCCGAGTTTCGGTCCCATAATGTGATAGGGGCGAGCCTATCGCCATACCGGGCACAAATTCCAGACTCCGGGCTAATACTGAGGAATTTCTACATAGAAAAACCCAATATCACTTTACCCGACCCGGGGATCGAACCCAAGACCTCAGCACAGCAGTCGTAACGCATGCGCAATTACCACTGCGCCACCGAGGCAGTCGGTGCTCAGAAATAATATATAATTGCTCAGAAACATTATCATTGTTACTAATAAAGCATTCCAAAACATTGTATAGCAATTCAATAGCTTTAAATCGTAATAGTTATTGTAAACGTGTTTTTTTAATATTTTCCAGCGCGCGCTGTAGTCGGTAAGCTGTCTATTCAAGTCGCTTTCAAGCGATTCCATAAGAGTAAGTGGAACCGTGTTAAAATGTTTGTATGTAGATGTTCCATTAATCATATGAAGTAATTAATGTTTCATGATGTATATATACATAGTTTTTGATTCGCGAATTACAATTCCATCGTTAATGGTTACGAGTACACGCGAATTTTCGATTCGGAAAGGTCAGATACAAATTGTTATTGCCCGAAATTGGAACCCAGGATCTCACCGATGCCTCAGCGTAAATAAGCTACTACACTACTGAACCTATTGAATTACAAAGTGTGTGTTCAAACAATCCAGCAACGCTTTAACGATTATTCTAAAAATGTGGATACTTATTACTCACAATCTGATACTTTTCCTGGTCCTGCCACCACCATTCACATCCGCCCGGATAGCGACCACCGTACACAGGTCACAGAGTATAAAACCCGCAATAGTGGCACATGCAAGTGTGTCGCGTTCCGGGATCAACCAGTGTACATGCGGTTTTTTTCACCTTCTTGCCCGTGGCGTAATATGAAGAAGCAGGCCGGCATGATTGTGTTGAGTGGTGGCGATATATAAATTGATACTCTAATTGGACGGCGCTGCGCTTACCATCATTTGCAGTGTGGTCACTTTGCCGTGCCAGGATAAAAAAAACGTAACTCTTCGTTTTATGAATAACTAGCTGTTGCTCGCGGCTCCGCCCGCGTGGAGGTCATATTTGGGAGAAATTATCTCGTGGGGTTCAGTCAGCGTTTGCAATGTAAGCTCAAAAAAATGTGTTTATTTACGACATCACATTAGAAACCTGTAAATTCATCAGTGTTTCTCTACAATATTATGCATTTATCTGTATATATAAAAGAAGAAACTGACTGACTGACTGACTGACTGACTGACTGACTGACTGACTGACTGACTGACTGACTGACTGATCGATCAACCCACAGCCTAAACGGCTGGGGTTAGAGACTTGAAATTTTGACAGTAGGTACCTTTTATCACGTAGGCATCCACTAAGGAAGGGTTTTTGGAAATACCACCCCTAAGGGGGTAAAATAGGGGATGAAAGTTTGTATGAAAATCCGTCATTTTTGAAGTTAATTTCATGAAAATTAGTATTTGGCATTTTAGTTAAAAATAAAAAATATATGTTTCAGGATTTTTGGAAATTCCGCCCCTAAGGGGGTAAAATAGGGAATGAAAGTTTGTATGAAAATCCTTCATTTTTGAAGCTAAATGCATGAAAATTGGTATTTTGTAGTGTATACTTTTTGTCTCAAACATGACCTCCACGCGGGCGGAGCCGCGAGCAACAGCTAGTCATACATATAAACCTTCCTCTTGAATCACTCTATCTATAAAAAAAAGCGCTTTAAAATCCGTTGCGTAGTTTTGAAGATTTAAGCATACATAGGGACGGACAGACAGCGACAGCGACAGCGACAGCGACTTTGTTTTATACTATGTAGTGATATAGCGTTTCGTAAAACGATCAACAGAGCATATTAAACATATTTATCGTAGGCATCCGATAGCAACTGATAAATTCATCTCGCATTGATAGTGGCTCTTTTGAAGTTGTCGAGTATTGATACGGAAAAAACACCAAGTTCTGTTTTGTATACGTTTTTTACGTATGGTAACCGTCTCGTCTGTTTACATAGTAGCAACACCACCAAAAATGGAATCATAAGCTAAAGCTCATTAGAGCCACCCGGCACCCGACCCGTACCGCCTCGTCGCGACTCATGGGGCTTGTGCGTTGGCAATGCGCAGCAACGCAAGGCAAGCGTGCGAGAGAGTTATCACCGAGTGGTCAACTCGCCGTCCGTGCGTGGACGGCTTTCGACCGAGGCGATCCGGAGTGGATGTGGGGAGCGCATATCCATAAAGGTCCATATAAAGAATAGTAACCGCTCGAGGCGAGGTGGGTGACCTTTATACTGCACCAGAAGCACGTATACGAAATTTCGATACTTTGACAATGACGGACTTCCATACAACCGTTTTTCTCTTATTTAACATCCTAAGGGGTGAAATTTCCAAAAATCCTTTCTTAGTGGAATGCTTACAACATAAAAAGGAGCGACTGCCAAAATTTCAACTTTGTAGCCCCGGCGGCTTAAGCTCTGTGTTGATGCATCAGTCAGTCAGGGCAATTCATTTTATATGTATAAAATTTAGATAGATAGATGACACTGCAATGCTCTCACCACTCCGAGATATGTTGTCTCAATCGTCCAGTTATTTCACTATAATAATAATATTTATTTCCCAAAAAAGGTACATATGCCAACCAAAATTAAACAACGGACAATTACCTCTAGACCTAGAAATCTTGACATCGTTGATATAGTGTACTAGTGGTCCTCACACTCGGCACAGCCTGTATCGTGAGAACCCTACAGCACTGGCTTCATTGTCCTTCAATAGGAGCACATCGGTTCTTACGTTTGGCTGCTGGGTGCCAAAAATAATTAGAACGGTGGTAGTTTGTCTAGATCAGAGGCCTCCAAACTTTTTGTTTCATAGACCCCTTGCCATGATTTTCGGTTCTGTTTAGACCCCCTATTAAGTTAAAATTGCATGTTTGAAAATTCATCAACTTCAAATGTGTTTTCTCTAACTGTAGATTTATGTAAAAGAATACTGGGTTCAGAATTATGCAACTTGAAAACATACTAGCTAGTCAAGTATGCATCCCACGAACGTCACCTGCATGCAAGAAAACTCAAGCGAGCCCCATTCTATACGTTGATTTCAATACAACACCAGAAGAAAAGACAATATAATGCGTTACAATCTGTTCCAGTTTAATGTACTTAAAGTGATTCATAGAAACCAATGTAGGTCTCATAATAGGCGACTGTTCGACCACAATAGCAGTGCTAGCAACATCTTGCCCTTCAAAACTTGCTTCCGCCAACGCATCCTCGGAAAAAATCGCGTAGTACAGCAAGTTCTTTGTGATTATGTGCACAATATGATTCAATAAAAATATGTAGACATACATACGCAATCCCACCTGTAATCCCCGAAGGAGTAGGCAGAGGTAACCTACAACCACATTTCGCATAGCGTATTTTTGTCCCGTGATAGGCAAGCCTATCACCATCTCGGGTACAATTCCAGACTAGGGTTTAACTGAGTATTGCGTAATAAAAAAACATCAATATGAATTACCCGACCCGGGGATCGGACTCGAGACCTCAGCACAGCAGTCGAACCGCGTATGCAATTACAAATGCGCCACCGAGGTAGTATTATGTAGATACAGTGTTGTTGTCCATATTTGTAAGTATCTATTTCTGAGTGCAAATTTAAAACTGTAGAAGTGCCTTCTAGTGTATTGCCCTCAGAGTGTCTCTGCAGACACTCTGAGGTGCTGGGTTCAAAGCCCAGGTAGAAACTCTAACATAAAGTGTTGGAGTTTTTCGATTCGATAAATTTATGACTAGCCCAGGATTGGAATCTGTCTAATATGTCTATTTGCTTACGGATTTATTAGCCCACAAAATTAGATGCACTAGTTATATCTGCGTACCTCGTCTGGAATCCATACTTGACCAGATTTTTTTGTCTTCACTTATTCATTTTTATAAATTGCAAACTTAGGATTGAAGACATAAAGAGTTGCATCAAACAATGGTGGCATTTTAACACCAAGCCTCGATAACTGGCCTATAGATCTGATAGATACTTTGTAGCTCTTGTATCAGTACTTAAGGACTAAATTACTTTGACCTGCACGACACCACACTTCCGCCGACATATTATACTCGGACACTACTTATTATCTTCATGTTGCTAAACCTTAATAAAATAGTTGCTGATTTCCTACTTTATGTATAAGACAAACAAAAACTACGTCACTCGTTAACGGAAAATGAGGCTTATATCGACCATGATATGGTTGTATTTCCAATGGCAAGGGTATTTTTTAAATCCTGGCGCGGCAAAGTAACCACACTGCATCTGATGGTAAGCGCAGTGCCGTCCAATTAGAGTATCAAGTAGCCAGAGACAATCTAGCCCCTGTTACTCAACACAATCATGCCGGCCTGCATCTTCACACTACGCCATGGGCAAGAAGTTAAAGAAGCGGTCTAGTGTCAGAGTACTAAGAAGGCTGCAAAACGGCCAAACATCGTACCCAACTCTAGGACCTCCGACAAAAAAGTTTTTAGTTGTGCCCTTTTTTGTTATCTCGTGTCGTATGGTTTCAAATTATTTTTAAAGCATCACAAAAATTGCAACGTGTAAAACATAGAGGATACATGTAAGGTCATGACGGTATGATCTCATGACTGTGTCAAGGACAGGTGTTTAGCTCCTTTATTCACCAAATTAAACATGTCTGATATATTCAGTGATTTAAATTCATACATCTACATCTCATAAAGGTTTAGGTCATAAACATTTTTTTATATTGTTCTTTTGATTGAGGTTTCGCATCATGGAAAATGTCCAGATGGTAGATTTTTTGGGAAGTCGGTTATACAGAGCAGGCAGTCGGAGAATGGGAGAATCCTATGTTGGTTCGATAACCTTCCTTTAGGCGTAATGTAAGGAAGCAACTCAGCAGGCAGGTATGATTGTGTCGAGTATAGTAGTCCCTCACTACTTGATATTCTAACTAGACGCCACATGCCAGGATTTAAAAAACAAAACAGACATGAAGACAACTTACCCCGGTCTTGTCGACATATGCCATAGACAAAACTATCTTCAAAACTGACACTTGTACAGCCTCAATATATGTATATTGATGGAATACGTTTGATATCGATAGCCGTAATCGAAATGACGTATTTAACAATGATACGCCGTAACCAGAGTTGTTCCGCTCAGTGTGACGTCAGCATGGGACCGGTTGCGTCGACCTCGGACCGTGGCCGCAAGGTCGACGCAACCCGTTTCTGCATTAAAAGCTGCACTTTCACTCGAACAATCGAATTGTACGTATTACGTGTGATCATCGGATAACGTGGTGTACGGTTGCGGTTTACCGGCCAGTCCGGTAGCCGGTTGCTGATTGGTTGAATGGGTTTATTACATATAATTTATTTAGTTTAATATTTTTTTCATCCTGGCACGGCATACTGACCACACTGCACCTGATCGTAAGCACAGTGCGGTCCAATTAGAGTATCCAGTACCAAGAGACGATCTATACTCCGCTACTCAACACAATCATGCCGGCCTGCTTTTTCACACTACGCCATGGGCAAGAAGGTGAAGATGCGGTCGAGGGTCTTTTCAGAGTACCCAGAAGGCCGCGAAACGGCCAAAAATCGTACCCCAACTCAAGACCCCCGACAAAAACCGGATGTACACTGGCTGATCCCGGAACGCGACACACATGCGTATGCCA
Source organism: Laothoe populi (assembly GCA_905220505.1). Taxonomy (NCBI): domain Eukaryota; kingdom Metazoa; phylum Arthropoda; class Insecta; order Lepidoptera; family Sphingidae; genus Laothoe; species Laothoe populi. The sequence continues at coordinate 16,973,321 of HG992166.1, read as the reverse complement.
CTATGGCGGGTTTTACACCCTGTGTACGGTGGTCCCTACCGGGCGGATATGAATATCCTACCACCAGCTAATTAATTTGTATTAAATATCAGATATTAAAAGTTAATATAATATTATTAAGCCACATACATTAAAAATAGTAGTGAAAATACTTTCCTTCATAATACATACATATACACTCACGACTGTAATCTTCGAAAGGGAAGGCAGAGGTGTAATCAGTACACCCAATTTTCGCCGAATTTATTACGGTTCCATAATGTGATAGGGGGCGAGCCCATCGCCATACCGGGCACAATTGCAGACTCCGGGCTGATACTGTAATGTAACATCTAAAGTGTGTCTCGACTTCTATGTGAAAAATGTGGCTAGACACGCCTCGTCTTTATGTTTATGAGTCCATAACGCCCCGGGACTACGCACAGCTGATTTCTATCTCTATTTTCAATTTAAACTTCTTTGCTAGAAAGGGACAAAAGATATAAGTGATTTAAGCGCATACTGATTACATTATTTACACACATTGTATTCAAATTACACCGAGTTACTTTTCCCGTGACGTATTATGAATTTAAATTGGTAATGGTAATCTATATGGATTTATTGACCCGACACAAAATATTTTCCACTTTTTTACTCAACAGTGATGCAACTATTTGAAATTATACGGCTTTTAGACACAGTTTATGGACTTTCCTATTTGATGCAAAAGTATGGCTTGAAAATAGTCTTATCTTAATTTGATACTACTGGTGGTAGCGAGACGTTGTCCTGCCATAAACTGCCTTCTTTGTGGACCGAAATTTCGTTGAAAAACATTCAGATCTCGGCTACAGCGCCACTTATCGGATCCAAATCTATCCTATCTTTTAGATTGGACCCAACCACACACACATATACGAAATTTCATTGAGATCGGTGGTGTGGTTTTAAAGACTATAACGGACATAGGTCCTGACAACAATCATGACTTGCATCAGGTTATTATTGACTGCCAGCTGTTGCTCGCGGCTCCGCCCGCGTGGGGGTTATTTTTGTAGGAAAAGGTGTACAAGCAAGAAACCTGTAAATTCATCAGTGTTTCTCTACAATGTTATGCATGTATCATACATATAAACCTTCCTCTTGAATCACTCTATCTATTAAAAAAAACCGCTTCAAAATCCGTTGCGTAGTTTTGAAGATTTAAGCATATATAGGGACGGACAGCGACAGCGACTTTGTTTTATACTATGTAGTGATGACGAACCATAATATTATAAAACTATAAAATCGCGACTATATCCACAGGTTATAAGAAGGGCGTTTGATATGATAACAAAATTAATTATAGTTAAATGGAATACATATAGTGATAAAACTACAAAACTTAAACTTCGACTTATAAAGTCCCGATATACAGGCGCTTAAAATTATTAGTTAGATTAGGAAGGCTCACTCTGTCCCTTTCCCGCAAAGCGAGTGTCTGTACCGAATTTGTATGGCGTACTTACAAGACGTAACATTATATGTAAGATTACTCAATTTTGTATGTAGCGAGACATTAAAATCCTTACATCATTTTCAATACCGTCCTACGTTCTACCGTCTGTATCATGGCGAATGCTCTGAAGAATTATTTAATCTTATCCCATCCTCTCCTTTCCATACCAGAACCACGCGTACTGGCTTGCGGAGTCACAGCTTCGTGGTGTCTACTACCCCGGCCCGAACCAAGAGGTTCGCAAATTCGTATTTTTGCCGCACCATCAAGCTGTGGAACAGTTTGCCAGCTACTGTGTTCCCTCCCTCCTATGATCCTGGGTCCTTTAGGCGTAATGTGAAGAAGCTAAACAGCAGGCCGGCATGATTGTGTTGAGTAGCGGGAGATAGACTGTCTCTCGCTACTTGATACTCTATTTGGACGGCACTGCGCTTACCATCAGGTGCAGTGTGGTCACTTTGCCGCGCCAGAATAAAAAAAATGAAATTTTCGGTAATCTGCTCTACATATAATCAGCGATTTTATAAGACAATAAGGAATTATCGGTCTACTGGGTATACTGGTTACTTCACGCATGTGCTCCCCATTGTTCCATTTTAATGTTACAAACTGTCACATACCTCGTCCGGAAGTCTCGGCGTCCTTCACACTACAACGCACAGGAACGTAAGGTTTCCGATTAGCCGGTATTACCGGCTATTCGGTCGCGGTGCAGCACGTCTCTATTACAATAATGTTAATGATATGGAGATCAGGGCTTCTTGTGACTTTGTATTGATAATGTATATAGTGTCAATAAGTTGCACTAAGACTACCACGGTGGCGCATTTGTAATTGCGTATGCGTTACGAATGCTGTGCTGACGTCTCGGGTTCGATCCCCGGGTCGGGTAAAGTGATATTGGGTTTTTCTATCTAGAAATTCTCAGTATTAGCCCGGAGTCTGGAATTGTGCCCGGTATGGCGATAGGCTCGCCTCCTATCACATTGGATGTACTGGTTACATCTATGCCTGTCCCTTATTATTACAGGCGTGAGTGTATAGATATGTATGTCAGTTGTACTATTTAGACATTGTGCGCTCCATGCAAAAGCTACTGAAGTGTAGGTACAGTGCGTGTGAGATGCAACGTGGCGACAGAGGTTTTAATGTTTTTTTTATAAGAAACGTCTGAAATATACCGTGACTTGTATTTTATTATGCCACAGCACTTTTTATTATGCCACATCACTTTTTTTGTTAAGTTCATACGTTTATAGTAGGAGTTGCGTTACATACAATTGCCGTCTGTTTTTAAAGAGTTCAACATGTTTAGCGAACGCCTATAGACATTTTATCGATATTGACATTTGTGGAATTAAACCATACTTCATATATATTTCAGCCTCCGTGGGTAAATAAATATTAAATACACCCAACAGTCACACATAGTTCTGACCCCACACTTGGTCAAACCTGTGTCTTGGGTATCATGAACTACGAGGGACTACGGTCCCACAACACACAGACTCGAATATCTGTCTGTCAGACAAAAGATTCTCGATGCGGGAATCGAACTCACGGCCTCCCGTTTCATAACCGACTCGCCCGCTGCGCCACGGAGGATGCCAGATATTCCATATAATCGTACCTTGCCTTTGGTATATATTTCAAGTTAATTTAAAAGCTATAGGGATTTTATTTAAGGTGATGTTAGTTTGACTTCTGTGGGACAAGATGCCAGACTTTTTTCAACCCTAGCCTAGATGTTTACGGGTTTTAATAATAATAATACTAGCCCTGTATTAAACATATTCCCGCTGCTGGGTACGGGTCTCCTAATGAGAGGAGTTAGGCCTTTGTCCACCACGCTGGCCTAATGCGGGTTGGTAGACTTCACATACCTTCGAAATTCTTATGAGAATTCACAGGTATGCAGGTTTCCTCTCGATGTTTTCCTTCACCGTTAGAGCAAGCGATAATTAACATTTAATATACACGTAACTTTAGAAAAGTCAGAGGTGTATACCATTTGGGTTTCGAACATACGACTTTCGTCTTATCAGTCCGTACCGCAACCAACTGGGCTATCGCTGCTTTTCCTAAATTGAATAATTAATTTAATCAACCGACGGCAAATTACGAAACTCGTTATAGTTTAGTTTGTCAGAAGAAAGCCTAAGAAACTGACCTACGTGTTTAATGCGGCCGTGCCATGCCAACAATTTCACGGCACACATAGTCGATTTCTAACAGCTGTATGTTACAATCGGTTGTGTATAAAGGTCACCCGCCATATGCTTAATGGTCCACTAGCTGTTGCCCGTGGCTCCGCCCGCGTGGTATACAAAAGGTATACAATGGAGGCATCTTAAAGCCTTACACCTTTCTATATTTGCTATCTCATAGGAAGCATGCATTTTCCGGGATAAAAGTAGCCTATGTAATTTTCTAATCCCTGAACTGCCACTATGCAAAAATCGTGTCGATCCCTTGCTCTGTGAAAAACCAAACTATCCCACGGGAACTGTAAATTTTTCCGGGATAAAAAGTAGCCTATGTGCTATTCCAGATATTCTATCTCTGTGTTAAATATTAACGAGATCCGTTAAGCCGTTCTGGCGTGATTGAGTAACAAACATCCATCCAACCAAACATTCGCATTTATAATTCTAGTAAGTAGTATAGTAAGATTAACACTCACGTTGTAATAGGCGACAATGTTTTGCTTACGTCATTCATTGTCTTCGGATAGTTTCTGGTTATTATTGTTTAAACCGTAATTGAATTTCACTATGTGAAGAAAAACATCGTGAGAAAACCTGCATACGCCAGAAATCTCCATAAAAAATTCAAAGGCATGTGAAGTCTACTAACTCTACGTGGTGGACTACGGCATAATTCCCTCTTATTAGTAGAGGAAGTACTTGTAATTAGTCTTTACAAAGTCAAATAAAAGAAGACCGTGTTTATTTTAATAACAATTGTTAGGAACATCAACAAAACTATGCAACATGGATATTTAAAAGGCTCAAATGCAATGTTTATAATTTATTGATTGATTTACACGGCACTGTTACACATCTCAGTGCTTAATATTAACACACACGCATGTCAGGATTCACTTCAAGGCTATAATTAATCTTGGTAGATTAATTATAAAGATAGTAGTTCAGCTTAATGCACTAGCATTACCCTTTAAGCTGAACTACGCGGCCATTGAACTGTTTACACATTGATACACTTACTACCCCGCGAACGAACCACGAATATCCTGGCTATCACCAAGTCTACTTCACAAAACAAATGAACCAACTGAACTGAACTACGCGACCATTGAACCAATTACACTTAGGTACTATACTACAAACTCACTGCTACACCACTAGTCTTCTGAACTGAACACCGGATCGCGGAAGGCACTCTGTTTTATATTAAACATTTACTACTCCCATTTAGGTTGTCATTATTAATCTACCCCCAACTAGTCTCCTAAATACCTCCGTTATACCTTCGGTATTTCTTATAATAGGAAATATCCTAATACAATCAGATTTGATTGCTCTTTTTTTATAGTAGTCAATAGTTAGGTGTGTATACAGCTGATTACGTGATGGCGATTTATTAAACTGACAAAAGATTTTAACAATAGTAAAATTTACGGTAGAAACAACACAACTTTAGGTACCGACTTTCTGTTGAACTGTAATGAATGTAGCTTTCATGTTCACGGGGCGGACGTTGTGTTATTAGATACGGTAGGCAGCGGCTTTGCTGTGTCCTGGCATTGCAGAGGTCTATGGGCGGCGGTGACTAATTACCATCAGGTGGCCCGTCTGCTCGTCTGCCTATCGAGGCACTAAAAAAAACAATTTGTAACAATCCCATAAACATGAGAAACCATTAAATTATAAAATCTATGTAATAATACAAAAAAAATATAAATGATGGCGACGATACAGGCTGTGTCTATGTGTGGACATCATAGTAAAATATAACTGTACTGTAAATTTGGTCCGGGCAAAAAATATATATTCTTATTAGATTTATTATGAATGAAATACTGTTAAATATCAAATAATACACAATGGATTTGGTTTATCATCTAAACGATAATTGAATTCAAACATATCTGTCTGTTTTAACACCTTCTGGCTTTTATCATTACATTACGTAGTACCTAGTCAGGTCATAAATTCTGTCACATGTTTAATATAAAATAATTGAAACAAGTTTATTCATTATGTAACCATTTATATACCAAAATGAACTTAACAAAACATAGATTCTTATGACACTAAAGTTTATTCAAAATGACCTCCGTGATTTTGAATACAGGCCTTCAATCTGCGCGGCCAGTTGTCTATCGCAGCACGAACGAGGTCCATGTCAATATCGGCGGCTGCCTTAATCAAGGATGTCTTGAGTGACTCCAAATTGGGATGAGGCTTTGAGCACGCCTTTTCCTCCAAGTGTTGTCATATCTTGTAATCTAACGGATTCAAATCTGGACTGGAGGAGGGCCAGTCCTCGTGCCGGATGAAGTCGATTTCACGCGCCGCCAGCCAGTCTTGTGTGCTCTTCGCTCTATGAGCTGGCGCCGAATCTTGTTGGAATACCCAGTGCCTGTTATTGAACATGGTATGAGAAACAGGTTCCACAAGGTTCGTCAGGACTGTATTTTGATACACAACTGCATTCGTTTTTACACCTTTCTCACAAAAATGTACCTCTGTTAAGCCACAATAAGAAACTCCCAACCATACCATGAGCGAGGATGGAAAATGACCTCGTTGGACACGCGGAATACGGTTGCTCGCTTCTTCACTACTGTGTGCGTACACCTTATCATTTTGTTTGTTGTAGCTCTCTTCTACGGTAAAAATTTTTTCATCTGAAAAAAGAATTTCCCGATATTTTTTTCCCGCGTACCGCTTCAACAAAGCGCGGCATCTCTTCAGTCTCAGGTCCATTAGATGAGCATTCAAACGATGTCCTGTTTTTCTTCGATATGCCCGAAGCCCTAAGTCTTCATTTAACGCCCTTTTCACCGTGGTTCTGCTTAACCCCATCTGAAGGGCCAACAGTTTCTGCTTACGTTTGGGATTTCTTTGAATTCGCGCCTTCACAGCTTTTATCACTGCTGGAGTCCTAACAGACCGAGGGCGACCACTTCTTGACCTGTCATCTACACTAGAGTCTTCATTGTATCGTTTGATGGTACGATAAACGAATCTTTTGGTTATATTCAAATTTTTCAGTATGTCAAAATTTGAATTGGCGCGTAACCGCAACGATGCAACGCAATTACTGCAACACGGTCTTCTTTAAGCGTCCACTCCATATTTAAAAATGAGTAAAATTCTAAAAAGTATACGTTTTAATTTCATGAACAATTTGAAATTCGAATTCAATAAACTTTTTTGTGGCCAGCATTCTAAAATAAAAGTTTTTCTGTGTGACAATACTTATGACCTGACTAGGTATAATGCACTGGTTTTAGTATTTATTTTCCACAACATTTATTACCAATTGATTTTGGTACTGCAATTTCGTCCGGAAGTACTTGAGTTCAAGGAGAGACCTTAACATTAAAAACGGAAATATCAACGAGAATTTAATAATTCTCTTTTTTTTTATTTCGTAAAACATTACAATTAATTTTACAGTACAGCATTGGGCTGCGCACTAAGTTTTAAACTTGTGTCGCGCAACCTTACAAGTTATACAGAAACTCGTCTTATGTCTTAATTTTACAGCAGATGCCAGTTCGAAAAATCATATAACAATATCTTCAGTTAATAACGAAATAAAATGAACAATGTAGAGACTAGACTATGGTTTGCAAGAACGATTACATACTCTTCATTTAGTCTACAAAATGAGATCAGAGCTTAACTAGTTTGCACTTAATTGTTAATAACTCTAGATCATATTTAAATTTTTTTGCCTATCAAAATAGTCATTTTTTTATTTTTAAAGATCTGCCGGTCTACTCTTGAACACAATACCGATCGATCTGTATTGAATTTGTGAGATTTCGTATTCTGAGTGGGACCCTAGCGCAATATTATTTCCATATTGTATAACCATTCATATGATAATCTTAATTCCCATTACTGTATATTAATGGCTACACAATATTGAAATAATATGGCGCTCAAGAGCACGAAATCTTTCAAATCCAATACCGATCGATCGGAATAGGCTATTTGACAACATGAAAATACACTGCAAATTGTGGTCATCCTGTTAGACAATAGCTTAAAAAACCATATTTCACTTAATTTAAACAAAATAATGTATATTTTTTGCTAATTAAACGAAATAAAATACAACATTTTTTTTTAATTTTATATGTGATGTGAACACTCTGTGATTGCAACTCTGGTGACGTCACACGCAAGTAAACATAGTTTCTTCGAGTGATTTTATTTCGCGTTTTATGTTTTATGGGTGATAAATTCTACTGTTGATCTATTTTTGAAGCAGTTTTATGATAATTGTTGATAAAACAATTATCATAAAACTTAGCTTTGCTTATCATTATTAGCTTGTTTACTTGCATGTGTCGTCACACGTGTCATATGATCAGCGCCAATACAGAAATAGCATTTTTGCCGCGGTTTTGGAGATTTAAACTTTAACATTGATTTTTATTAAAAATACAGTAGATTTCCCGGAAATATAGTGTGCTTATTATGTAATAAATAATAGTTTTAAATCATTTTCGAAAATTAGTCAAATAGCCTATTGTGTTACAGAGTAGACCGGCTGATACGGCTTTATAGTTTTAATGGCGTAACTGGTTTTCGATAATTTTTTAAACAGCTTTTAATATGTTCAAGGAAGAGTATAATTGTCATGTTAGTCACTACCGTGTTTACACTTTCGGCGTATTTTTCGCGCGTATAATATTGTGTTTACGCCCTTCCTCGGAAACAAGTACGCCGATTGTGTAATGATGTATATTGTGCTATGTATGTATATGGTTCATGTTTCTGATTAAAATCCTCTCGCGAACAATGTCTTTGGTCTATACATGTATAGCATAAGAAGGCATAATCATGACTCAGTTATTTTCAAAAACCGATATCAAATTTTGTCGGTGTTCGTTGAAGTGTTTCCAATTATTTCTTTGTACTACTCCTTCATAATCTCTTATCCTAATTTGTACCATAACCATATCGACTAGAAAAATAATCTAAAAATCTGTTCATATTTTGTGGTTGCTCCTTCATTTAGGTTGGTTTGAGTGTTACTCCTTTAAATGCCACATTAAGGACAGTTGCGCGGACCAAATAAGTGTAGAAAGATGGCTTATAAAGGCACACAAATAACTTGTTAGGTAAAACACTTATTGGTGTTCCATAGTGCCAATGTCGTGCGATACGTGACAGTTCGTCTTTCATGCGATATTTATTAAAATTAAGCAAATACTTTCCAAACGTTATCATCGCCTTTTCTATTTGTCAACAGTGACGGAAAAGCCGGCGCCTGCGCCTCGTACCGGCCCGTACGGAGTCCAGGTGGTAAACACAGGTCCAGAACACACCTTCACCCTTGATGAGGAGGCGCTGAGTGCGGTGCTCTTGCGCGAGGATGTGAGGGAGCGAGCGGTGGTTGTGATCTCCGTCGCCGGCGCCTTCCGCAAGGGCAAGTCGTTCCTGCTCGACTTCTTCCTACGATACATGCATCACAAGGTAATTTGGCACAAGTAGAGTTTAGTAGCAGACCTTAAGTTTGCATTTGCTTGGTTACAGCTGGAACACCTGGAGTCCAAAAAGCCATTTAAACTTTGTTTTTTCCTATAAATCAACTATGTTGCCTCGCTGTAGAAATATTTGTCTACAGCATGAATGGGCCGGCTCGACCGGGGTAGAACCACTGTCTCACAGAAAACCAACATAAAGTGACAGTTTACTGTCGCGTTTCGTATGGTAAATGAGATATCCGAAGGCCCAGGTTCCCCCTGCCCTTCCCTAATCCCTATTCCTGTCCTTTAAGGCCGACAGCGCATACATGATACTTTCGGTATTGTGGATGTTCATGGGCGGTGGAGATCACATAACATCAGGTGACCCACTGGCTCGTTTGTCGGACTATGATATATAAAAAAAAAATATTATAAACTCATTTGCAAAAAAAACGGGCGGGTTTTTCAATCATTTGTACATGTTACTGGCCGGTTTTAAAAATGCCGTGGTGTTTAAAACAGTACGTTCTAAATTAAAATTTTCGTTTGATGCTCGTTTTTACAGAAAACCACTTTTTATCCTACATTTTTGGTGCGAAGTTCCAAAAGATAATATCGGTTTTCATAACTTTTAGTAAATTTTTATGAATTTATTTCATATTCTTAATTGTCAAAGCTTCATTTATTGCTGTTTAGCTGTCTCAATAATGTTAGAGAAAGTGGTAAAAGCTACCAAAATTATTGCGCTGCTCGAAGAGGGTTGCAGCCAATGCTTTGTGGCTCAGAGGCTAAGTGTGAGTCGCTCGACGGTTCAAAGGACCTGGCAGCGGTATCAAGACACCGGTTCCGTCGAGAGAAGGCCTGGTTCTGGAAGAAAACCATGTACCCAACCACGGGATGATCGTTTTCTTGTGAGTCGCGCATTGAGAAATCGCAAGTCTTCGTATGTGGACCTTAATAACAACCTCGAAGAAGTAAGAAATGTGCATATTAGTCTATCGACGGTCAGGAGGAGGCTTCTCGCGGCCAATATACGCAGTCATCGCCCGGCCCGCGGCCCTAAGTTACTCTGTGAGTTGAGTTACCAGAGTTGCCAGGCTTAGGTTTGCTCGAAATTGTGAGTCATGGACTCAAGAAGACTGGAATAGGGTATTGTTCTCCGATGAAGCCAGGATATCTCTGTTCGGTGAAGATCGACGTCGGCGAGTGCTACGAAGACGAGGAGAACGCTTTGCAGAGGCTTGTTTTGAAGAAATCACACCTTATGGTGGGGGCTCTGTTATGTTTTGGGCAGGAATAAATTCAATGGATCGTACAGAGTTAGCATTCATTGAAAACGGCTCACTGACTGGACATCGATACATAACGGAAGTTCTAATTCCTCATGCACAACCCGCATTGGCTGCTTTAGGCGAAGACTCAATTTTTATGGACGACAACCCTCGCGCCCACCGGTCTGGCGATGTGGAAGCGTATGTGCAAGAGGTCGGCATTCGTCGTTTGGATTGGCCAGCTCGAAGTCCCGACCTCAATCCTATAGAGCATGTCTGGGACGTTCTGAAACGACGCGTGAGATCAGTACAACCGGCTGCGCAGACCATCAGAGAGCTGAAGAATGTGATTACCGCGGAGTGGGAACGTATTCCGCAAGCAAGTATCCGGGATATCCTCGCTAGCATACCCAGACGAATTCAAGCTGTGATTTCAGCTAAAGGGGGTCACACTCGATACTAAACATTTATCTGCTTTTACTTTATTAAAGAAAAAACAAACAAAAATCTTTGTTAACTTTTACTTCACGAGCATATGCACTACTAGCGAGCATACACTACTAGTGAACTTTAGCATTAAAACCCATAAATTTTATCAAAATTTTATGATAATACTGACGAAAACGATTATTTGCTTATTAATTTACAAAATTGTGAAAGTAAAACTACCTATAATTATCAAACAAACCAATAGTAACATTTGAAATGGTTCATTGCTTAGGTGCCCGTTTTTTTTGCAAATGAGTGTATAAAACCTCCTCAAAATTTTGTTCCAGATATAGATCAAATTGTATCAAATCTAACGTGTCATAATTTATACCTCCGTCATAATTTTTTTTTTGTGTGTTCTACTCTATTCTGGTCTAATACTTGCTCGCCAGGATGCAGCATGAACTGGTCATTTGCTTGAGATTCAAAAGATGTTCGTCGTACATAATTAAATACCTGATTTAAAAAATGTTAATGATAGATTCAATTGTTTATCCCGGGTTTGATATTTGAGCAAGATGACGGCATACTTCTACAATTGCACATCTCGGAAGCCAGGAACCACTTACTTGTCCGGGAATGGCAAAGAACATTGACATTCTTCAAGTACTTGGAAAAACTAATGACTTCAATTAGATACAATTGTATCACTTCTGCTGGAACATCTGTACCTCTTTTTTGTAATATTTTCTTCCATTTTCTTGTCAGTATGGTGCGGGAGGCGGCGGCGGCGACTGGCTCGGCTCTGAAGATGAACCCCTGCAAGGGTTCAGCTGGAGAGGGGGCTCCGAGAGAGACACCACGGGGATACTCATGTGGTCCGAAGTATTCAAGGCGACGCTGGAGAACGGTGAAAAAGTAAGTTGTAAATAAATACTGTTTTTTTTATCCTGGGCACGGCAAAGTGACCACACTGCACCTGATGGTAAGCCCAGTGCCGTCCAATTAAAGTATCGAGTAACGAGAAACAATCTATCCCCCGCCTATACACTCATGCCGACCTGCTGTGTAGCTTCTTCACACTACACCATGGGCAAGAAGGTGAAGAAGCGGCCGAGGGCCTAGTGTCAGAGTACTCAGAAACTGCAGAACGGTCAAATATCGAACCCCAACTCTAGACCCCTTGACAAAAACCGGATGTACACTGGCTGACGCGACACACTTGCATGTGCCACTATGGCGGGCTATACACCCTGTGTACGGTGGTCGCTATCCGGACAGATATAAATATCCTACCACCAGCCAAACTGTTTGTTGGAACATATGATTTTATTGATTATTTTTCTCGTTTAAAATTTAAATTAACGAGTAAGATTTACAAAATATATTCGTCTGCACTAGAGTTTGTTAATTTCTAGTTCATGCGGAACTCTCTAGAAGCCCCTTAGCCATAAAACTGCGTTGGTCCAATCATAAACGGCAGCCTACCGTTTAGGTTATATAATTCTACATTTAAGACGCTTTGTTTATGATTTTTTTAAGACAACTTTGGTGCAGGCGTCATGAAAAATGTCTGAACTAGAACTTGACTGAAAGGACTAACACCCGCAGCTGTAAAATTTAAAAATAAATCATTGTTCCCAGGTTGCGATAATCCTGTTAGATACGCAAGGCGCGTTCGACAGCGAGTCGACAGTACGCGACTGTGCCACGGTATTCGCGCTGTCCACCATGCTGTCCTCCGTGCAGATATACAACCTCTCACAGAATATACAGGAGGATGACTTGCAGCACTTGCAGGTCAGATATTAGAGCTAAATGTAACAATTACAAGGGTCTATGTTAATTGATTGTTTGTTTGACATTTGAAGTAATGAACCAGCGAAATATGACCCTTATTATTTATGGGTTTTAAATAATAGATTAAGGTTTTTTTTGAAGTGATAACTTCTTATGGGAGGGTAAACCGCTTCGTAACGTGACGCGTTACGGCGCCACTCTGTCTGGCTTCTTTATTAATTTCTATTTCTGTCGTTCCATAATCTCTGTGCTATATCTTTTTGAAGTGAAACTTCTTTAGAATCGTCGTGATTTGATTTGAGTGGGATCGAGTGGGTAAAATATATTTTGTAATCAATAAAAATTTATTAATAAATAACCTTTCCTCACATGATCATATTAATATACATAAAGTTAAAGTAATAACTTAAGCTTTTCTCAAGATAAACAATTTCAATTTCAAGTTATCACTTCTGTCGAGCGTCCCGAGACGCATACGTTTTCAATTAGATTATTCCATGATGCATCTAAAACGATTTTCATAGTAAATACAATGTTATAATGTCGTAAATCGTAATGCAAAAATAAACGTCTATAACTAAACTTCTCATGTATTGAAGTAGTGTGCGCAAATAGAGCATACTGTATCTCTGGTTCTTTTCTATACTGACATGGTGATTTGATGTAGTACCCATAAACTCGGTAACGATTGATATTCAACCTTAAATACTTTAAATATGGTTTATATTTGTATGACGGAAATTATGCGTGGCGTTTGAGCCGCTGAGCGTATTTTGTTTTATAATAACCGTTTTGTGTCGAAGGACATAAGATTGACTTTCAATTGTCATTAACTCGAGTGTTCCCATTCGGGTCTGTTAGTCTTTTGTTTTTGACATATAGTATTCTACTTGCAGTTGTTCACGGAGTACGGCCGGCTCGCGCTAGAGGACAGCGGTCGCACGCCGTTCCAACGGCTTCAGTTCCTGGTGCGGGACTGGAGCTTCCCTTACGAGGCGCCCTACGGAGCGGAGGGGGGGCAGAATATACTTCAACGGAGACTCAAGGTCTGAACCTGTATTTTAGTCCTGTATTATACTGTCCCATTGCTGGGCACGGCTCTTCTACTAATGGGGCTATGTCTTGTCCACCACACTGACCTAGTGCCAGTTGGTAGACTTAAAATATCTTTGTCTTTTCTTATGAAGCATTCTAATGTAAGCTGGTTGATTCACCTTTACAATGATTAATGAATACTCAGTACCTATGAAACGTCAGAGGTGTGTCTTTTAGTTTTGAACCTGTGACTTTCTGGTCTGCTCATATTACCTCCAGCTAGGCTGGCTAGGCTATTGTAGATTTTGTTATGGGAAGCAAAACAACCAACTACCTGAAGGTCTTTACCATCCATAAAACAATGAACTCGAGGGTTCTTTACAGACCTTGGACAAAAGATAAAATTATCGTATATTGGTCTTTACCATACTTAACATAAGATGCAGTAGTCACTGCCAGTCTCTATGGCTTAAGGCGAATAGGCGGTTTTGAAACTAGAGATCGCGCGTTCAATCTCCACACCGAGACAAATGGACATGTGATTCACAAACATATGTTTTGGGTCTGGGTCCCCAAATCCCTCGGAGTTGTTAATACCCACGATACAGGTCTGGCCTAATGTGGGTCCAGGGCTGTGTGTAACTGTTCAGTTCTTTCGTTCCAGGTGTCAGACAAGCAGCACCCTGAGTTGCAGAGCTTACGCAAGCACATCACGTCCTGCTTCAGCGAGATCGCGTGCTTTCTGATGCCGCACCCTGGACTCAAGGTCGCCACCAACCCGCACTTCGATGGCAGACTTGCAGGTATACTAATGTGGACATTGCGGACTAGGGGAGAGAAAAAGACGGCCTGCCCTGAGCTACTGGTCCTGGGTGCCCCTAAATATGGGGACCTTTCCAGATTTAAAGGGTCCCAAGTCATTTTAATAAAGTTCTAATAGCTGTGATATACGTAGGAGATCAAGCTGATTGCTTGACGAGACGACTTTGACGTGACATCGCAAGTTCATACCTGAGATGCATGTATGCTGGTGATAGGATATTCATATCCGCCCAGGATAGCGACCACCGTACACAGGGTGTAAAACCCGCCATAGTGGCACATGCAAGTGTGTCGCGTTCCTGGATCAGCCAGTGTACATTTGATTTTTGTCAAGGGTCTAGAGTTGGGGTACGATGTTTGGCTGTGTTGTCACTTCACCTTCTTGCCCATGGCGCAGTGTGAAGAAGCAGGCTGGCATGACTCCGCCCTGTGGAATGGGGGCGTTTGAATTCCACCACGGTAACCCCTGCCTGTCGTACGAGGCGACTAATAGGGGCCATCGGGGGTCGCGGGCGCGCAGCGGAGGGCTGTCAGCCCGTATCGATGCACTCCCAAATTCGGAGCATCGTGCGACCCCGAGATGGACGGCAGCGCGGGTCAGGCCTCGTTCGCTGTCGTTGTTCGGTGCGCGGGGGCTCCTTAGCCCTCCATGGAGATGGGCTGCTACGCAGCACCGCGCAGGGGCGATTCCGGCTGCAATTCTAGCACTCCTTAGAATACCCCGGGATCGCTCCGTAAGCGCCGAAGAAGGCCACCGCGGGGTTTTAGCTGGTAGTGTCGGGTGGGTTGTATATAAGGGTTAGGGACTCGGCCCAGCGGCAGCACGGATAGCCATCATCCGTACGAGGGGGATGCTGGGTCGTAAGACCGGCTAGTCCAGCATACCCGTTTTATTCTTAATCCGCTTCCCTCCGGAGCGGGCGGCAGTAATAAAACGCTTTCCCCGCGAAAAAAAAAAAAAAAAAAAAAAAAAAAGGCTGGCATGACTGTGTTGAGTAGCGAGGGCTAGATTGTTATTGTGATTGTAATTGTTCTCGCTACTCCATACTCTAATTGGACGGCACTGTGCTTACCATTAGGTGCAGTGTGCATTGCCTTGCCAGAATAAAAAATGTAGGATTTAACTAGTTTAGGGTAAAGACTAAATGTGAGATTACTGAATATCGACTATCACACACGCAGTTTATGTTCTCTATCAGTTTATCTTTAGACCGATCTGAAGTTAGGTACGAGTGGCGTAGTTTAGAGTCTAAAAATTACTAAAGACATAGAGATCGGATGAAGTGACTTCGGAATGGAGAATCAAATTGCTCGTAATATTAATGTCACATTCCATGAAGCACTTATATTGATGTACAATCGGGCGATAACGGTAAGCAGTTAATCAATTTTTTTTGTTGGACTAGTTAGCAATGCTGTGTCCTTTTCTTACAAAGCGAGCGTATAGTATTTGTATGGTGACATGGGATATACAATTTTTTTTTAATTAAATCTATTTATGGCTAGTTTGTAATAAAACATAGTAAAGCAGCTAGTAATTTATTAAAAACAGACTTTTCTGTAACATTTTGTAAAATACACTAATTATTATTATGACAGCCTCCGTGGCGCAGAAGGCGAGTAGCCGGCTGTGAAACGAGAGGCAGTGGGTTTGATTCCCACACCGGGACAAATGTTTGTGTGACTAGACAGATATTTGTGTCCGGGGTCTGGGTGTTGTGAGACCGTGCGTCTCTCTAGGTCCCTGATACCCACAACACAAGACTTGTATCCTAGTGTGGGGTCGGGGCTATGTGTGTGACTGTTGGGTGTTATTTAATTATTATTACTATTTGTATTTTTTTCTTCAGACATCGAAGCAGAATTCAAGCGGGGCCTACACCAGCTGGTGCCGATGCTGCTGGCGCCAGAGAACCTGGTGCCGAAGCTCATCAACGGGCAGAAGGTGAAGGCCAAGGATCTGGTCCAGTACTTCAAGTCCTACATGAACATATACAAGGGCAACGAGCTGCCAGAACCTAAGAGTATGCTTGTGGTGAGTGATCATATAAGAACAATTTATGGTACAAGGATAGAGAAGACTCATTTGGCTATTCTGTACATTGTTAGGTCTATAGCGTGAAGGGGTCTGCTCGATCTAGTTGGTAGTGTCTCACAGAAAACTGGTGTGAAGTGACATCTGATTGTTGCGTTTTATAGGGTTGGGAGACTTCAGAAAGACAAATCTTTAATAGGAAAAAGAGTTATAAATATTCAAAATTATATCTCATCTGTGCCTTACATTAAACTTATACACAAGTACTTCCTGCGTACACACACATGCACGCACACACATACACGTACCTACATGCATACACGCACCCACAGGGCGTAATAGCTGCAACACAGTTTAAATATTAACACAGTTATTATTATTTGTTACATTTATAAACAGAAAAAAATATATTTTATTTAATTTATATAGCATCTTAAACTAATACATTGATTTATCTACGTATAAATACACGCAATTCAACATGGCCGGGCTGAAGTTGGTCACAGGTTTCAGATACTTATTCTTCTTCAAGTTCCTCTTCAGTCTTGAAGGTTGGCCGTTAGCTTCTTGTACTCTTCCCTATCACTGGCCAGGCGGAACAGTTGTTCAACGGAGGTGATACCGGTCCACTCCCGGATATTTCGCAGCCACGATTTTTTCCTTCGCCCAGCGCGTCTCTTCCCTTCCACCTTGCCCATCATGCCCATCATTTCAGAGACCAGTGACGGGAAATGTAACTAACTTCAGACCAGTCAAGTTGAATCCGTTTAGCAGTCATTGTTTATAATTATAATGATTTTGTTTCAGGCTACGGCAGAGGCGAACAATTTAACAGCGGTAGCAGAAGCTAAGGAGGTGTACACGACCCTCATGGAGGAGGTGTGCGGAGGGGCGAAGCCCTACCTGCAGACACAGCTGTTAGAGGCGGAGCACGCTCGCGTCAGAGATAAGGCGCTGCACGCGTTCCACTCCAAGCGGAAGATGGGAGGAGACGAGTTCAGCCAGTCATACTGCGATCAGCTCACACAGGTCACTTTCATATTTATCTATCAAATAACATAAATATGACTTATCCCATGTCAATACTCAGTACTTATAATATGTCTGTGAGTTCAGTGTGTCTTTTTTAAGCATAGTGTGAAGAAGCTTCTCATTAGGCATGATTGTGCCGATTAGTGAAAAATAGTTTTCTCTCGCTACTTGATATCAAACTGGATGCCACTGCGCTTACCATCAGGTGCAGTGTGGTGCACTTTGTCGTGCCAGGATACGCGGCGGGCTTTCAGAGGATATTAATCTCATTTGTGATTCTCAGGACCTGGAAGACCAGTTCCAGCAGTTCAAGGCGCACAACGAGAGCAAGAACATATTCAAGGCGGCGCGCACTCCGTCCGTGTTCTTCGCGATCGCGATGTTCTTCTACGTGCTGAGCGGCGTGTTCGGCCTCGTGGGGCTCTACCCTGTGGCCAACCTGTGCAACCTCGCCATGGGCATGGCGCTGCTCACCCTAGTCATGTGGGCGTACATCAGGTGACGCACTATCACTACTAGTCAAAAGTAGGCAACGGCTTATGCCCTGGCATTGCAGAAGTCTACGGGCGGCGGTGAATACTTACCATCAGGTAGCCTGTCGTCTGATCGTCTGCCTATAGAGGCACTAAAAAAATAACTACTACACCGCACGTCTGACACGCTACTGACACTGCATTGACACCGACATTGCTCATGCGCAATTAGGTTCATGATTGACAGATAGAACTAAAAAACTATGTATCCGAAAACAGATACAATAATGAGCTGTCAAAGTATTACCAAAATGGGTGAGCGCGCATCGCTGCGCTGATCCTCGGTTTTTTTATATCTGCATAATAGATCGAATAATATTTTGTAGGAAACAATAATTTGAAGATTCAGGAAAAAAGAAAGTTACTTTTTTGTTGGGATTTCAGTCTCGTTATTAAGCTATGTTATTAAACTTACAGGTACAGCGGTGAGATGAGAGAATTCGGCGTCACAATAGACGACACCGCCAACATATTATGGGACAATGTGAGTCATTTCATGTTATAATAGAACTAAGATAGAATATTATAAAGCCAAAGAGATTGTTTGATCGCTAATCTCTGAAATTGCCTGACAGTTTTTTTTTTCATTTTTACCTATTGAGGTATGTTAGGGCCATATTACTTCACGATTAGAGCTTGCAATTACCGTAGATTTTGTTTTGCCGGTAAAAAAACGGTAACAGATTATTGTTTACGGTTTACGGTGATAGCCTAGTTGGTTGCGGTACGGACTGTCAAGACGAAAGTCGTAGGTTCGGAACCCTAGTGGCATACACCTCTGACTTTTCTAAAGTTATGTGTGTATTAAAATGTTAATTATCGCTTGCTTTAACGGTGAAGGAAAACATCGTGAGGAAACCTGCATATCTGAGAATTTTTCGAAGGTATGAGAAGTCTGCCAACCCGCATTAGGCCAGCGTGGTGGACTAAAGCCTAACCCCTCTCATTAGTAGAGGAGGCCCGTGCCCAGCAGTGGGACAATGTTTAATACAGGGCTAGTAGTAGTTACGGTGATGCTATTTTTTTCAAAGTAGAAATAAATAAAGTGATTGGGTAACCCAGAATTAGTAAAGAATACAAACCGTCTAAGACCATTACCTTAAATACGCCTTTAAGTATGTTAATAAGGGCGACTTTAGCCTGTTTTGGTCCAGCTATATTCGGTTGGGCTGGGCCTGATAGGTAAAATAATAATTGTGACCTCATTGAATCATTATCGGTTCGGCAAAAAAGTTTTTTTATCATACCTATAAATATAATTTTCATACTGTAACACTTGAACATATTATGTGCAGGTAATGAAGCCGCTGTACCAGGCGTGCTTGGAGAAGGGCATGGAGCATGCGGCTGCTGTGGCGGCTGAGCGGACCCTCGGCCCCTCACCCACCAGCCTGCCAGCCAATGGCAAGCACAAGCACTTGTGATGCACGCCCACCGCCGTGTCAGCGGTGCCGCACGAACTCTACCTGATACTACAACTCAGATGAATGCTTGGGGACATTACAAACATTGTGCTGTTGTGTTTTGTTGGTTCATTTCAAGTACCGTGGTGATGTGTTAGTGTTGTGTAAAGGAGCAAAAATGACCGGATGATACACCAGTGTCCTTATGAAGTGATATAAATGTCCGGATGCAATGCCAGTGTCATTACGAGGGCCAAAAATGTCCGGATGATACACCAGTGTCCTTATGAAGTGATATAAATGTCCGGATGCAATGCCAGTATCATTACGAGGGCCAAAGATGTCCGGATGATACATCAGTGTCCTTACGAATGATATAAATGTCTGGATGCAATGTCAGTAAGAAGGTGCAAAATGTCCGGATAAAACATTACTGTCACTATAAGGTGATATAAATGCCCGGATGCGATGCCAGTATGAAGGTGCAAAATATCCGGATGTTACATCGGTATCCATGTGAAGGGGCATAAATGTCTGGATGTAATATCATTGGCTAGGGCCGAAAATGTCGGGATATTGCGTTAACACCCCTAAGACGGACATAAGGTTGTATAAGGGTCGAATTAAATCAACAAAAGTCGCAATGGAACGGAATTATTACGATTATATTTTGTTATAGTGATGGAAACTAAGTGTATAGCCTGTGGTAATGGAGGGACACTGAAATGGAAATATTCCCTTATGTAGTGAAATGCAGATGATTGAATCTGCACCTTAGAGGTATATAAGATCAATAGATATTTTTAGACTCGCGATTTGAATACATATTATAAAATTAATGTAATAAAATTAAGGAGCAAGTGACCACGGCCGAGGCAACTCGGTTGAAACGTCGGGAAATAATTGTGTTATATATACCATTAAAATATTACGCGATTAAGTACCGCTCCTTAATTTTATAATTGGTTAACAAAACACACATTCTACAGGACAGAAAAAATGTATATAAATCTTTGAAAGAAAGAAAATAAAATTTATTTTCTCAAACATGACATACAAAATAAAAAACCAAGTAATACAGCCAAAAAAAACAATTATAGACCCTAAGTACACCCGCTACTCAATTTGGAACACCTGTGTCTAAAGTATGACCAAAAAGTCCACAGGCTCAGGTTGGTTGGCTCAACACATGGTTTAAAAGTTATTGAAATAATGTAATCATACTCGGATGTAAAGCTGTATGCCATAGACAACGTTGGTTTAACAATCTCTTTGATATTAAAACATGATAAAATGTACATAAAATTGTATACCTCTAAAGTACAGATATGTAGCCATTTTATGTCCCCTTCGAACAGGTGGTGTTAGCAGAGATATATGAATAATGTTGATTTGAAGCAATAAATATATTTAGTTTAATGGGGTTACGAATGTTAATATTATATAAAATAATGTCGACTAACTGTAGTATAATAGTGATAAATTTCTTGTATAAATAACATACGTCTAGGAATATGCACAAAGCGTTTTTAATAGTGCTACTACATGGATAGCTTGTTTTTCGTATGAACACACTTGTTGTACCGCACGATACCTGCCAAACTGTACTTAACATATATATGGGGTCCGCTGTCCGTTTTCACCGACCGTTGACTAACTTTAGTTGACCCTTAACCTACAAAAGTATGCTTACATTATGAGATGTCGCACCGGCTTTGTGTTAGGGGTCTACCCATGATAGACATGTTTTTAACTTGATAACTTTGGACCCCATACTTGTTAGTTGGCATGTTAAGTTTTCCCCATGGAGTGTTTTATTTGTGTTTGTTATTTCTAGTTTAAATTCGATTATCGCGTCAAGCGTCAAGCGCGTCAGTGCCATAGAACTATAGGCAATGACGCGCGCGCTTTGACGCTGACGTGATGCTTGGATATTTTGTAAATTATCTAACTCTGAAGGCTTTGTTTTGTAATTCAAGATTTAGAATATATTAGATGTTAATGGTGACTCGGGTAGAATCGGTATATGGTTTACTGGAAGGCAGACTTGGGCTCAAATATGATACGAGAGCTGTGAGAGTGTTTACACTAGCTGTGGTAGTACTGACGAATTGTACATATATGTGAATATAAAAATTGAATTTCCTTAGCTCAATTGCCTCCTTGAGGCCGTCAGCGCAAAAGGGGCTTCCCCTAAGGCAATGGAATAAACTAAGTTTATGGATTTTATCGCGGTTTATTTTAGTCCCGAAGTTTATACAGCCTTTATGGTTACGTCAGGACTAAAAAGTAAAAATAAAGCGCGATAAAATTTGTAAAATTTATTTTAATTCATTGTGTATTATTCAAGTAAAAATAATTGTGACCATCATTTGGAAACTACGTACCATGTTGATTTTCTTATTATTTTATTTAATTTCCTGCGTATATAGGCCATTTTTAATCGAATACAACAGTTACTTTATAAAACAGATAATGTGGGTTAGGTGGTTTTTGCGCTGACGGCCTGGTTTATAAATATATTTTATTTCACTTATCACATTTAATTGACAGCATTGTGGTTAGTAAAATGTTTATTAGCTTATATTGTACAAATTTTAAGAAAACTTAGCTGTCCATATTTTTTTGCAGTTTTAGACGAAATGGTCCCTACAAGGGCTTTAAATGTCGGGAATATTGTTAAATATGCTTTCAAAAAGCGTCTGTACTAAAACTAAACGAAATAGGAATGCTTCAGCCTATGTGCATTGAAAGCTTGGCGATTTAGAGTAATGCTTTCAGAGTTAGTCCCACAAAAAGATTTAATACGTGAAATGTAAATAGTTCAAACGACGGCGACATATCTTCAAAAATCATGTTTGTAAAGTGGTGTTTATGGAATATTATAAATGATTATGTGCCAATTTTTAAATTCGTTGAAATTTGTATTTTAAAGATGTACTCGTTCGGCTGTCGGGGACAAGGTATCAAATAAAAAATTGTTATCAATATTGAGTTTTTGTTTGTTTAATGCAGCTTATTTGTCAAATATGGTTAAACATTTGGATCGGTAACAAAAATACAACTTAGATATAATTTTATACGAAATCTGAATTCAAAATCGCTAAAATCCAAAAATATAATATATATACCAAAAACATGTTTTAATATTTTGTTTAAATCATTCCCAAAATGTTGGGAAATGTAGGGCTCTGGAAAGGGCCTAAAATTTCGATAAATGTCGGGCTCTGGAAAGGCCCAAAATGTCGAGAAATTTCGGGCTCTGGATAGGTCCAAAATGTCGAGAAATGTAGGGCTCTGGAAAGGGCCTAAAATGTCGATAAATGTAGGGCTCTGGAAAGGGCCTAAAATGTCGATAAATGTAGGGCTCTGGAAAGGGCTTAAAATGTAGGGCTCTGGAAAGGGCCTAAAATGACGATAAATGTAGGGCTCTGGAAAGGGCCTAAAATGACGATAAATGTAGGGCTCTGGAAAGGGCCTAAAATTTCGAGAAATGTCGGGATTAATGAACTTTAGCCAAGATACCATTTTAAATTGATTTTAACTTGGTTGCTTAGTATAAATATTTCGTAGTATCTGTTTAGTCTCTAAAGTAGAATGTGTTTTGTTTTTGGTTGTGACTATATATATCTCCCAAATTCAGATATAGTTCAAGTAAATATAGTTTAAAACTATATTAATATTTATGTAGCACTTAAATTGATACATTTTAATATGTCGATAACTGACATAGACATAAATCTGAATAGATATCGCAAGTGTAGGTAGTAAATAGTCACAGACTGACATAGTCCTGAACCACACAATTTTTTTTTGTCTTGCGTATAAACTATCAATTACGACAGACTAGGTAACACAAAATCCAAATTCGACATAAATATTTGTAGATCACAAACTTTTATCTCAGGCCGGCATCGAACCCGCGGCTTCGTATCACAGCTCGTCCACTGCAACGGAGACTGTCTCTCACTAAAGCACAAGCATTATTTTGTATAGTCTACATCTGTCTCTACCACAATAAAACTTTCGTGCCATACAGTAATGTAAAATCTCCTTAATTTCAAGGGTATTTTTCGTCATTAAATTGCTTTTATATTAATAATACGGCCCCACGTACGCCTTCCAAAAGTCTGGGACTCTATAGTCCCGAGATTACGGTGTGACAAACATACATATAAATACACCTAAAAGTCACACATAGCTCTGACCCCACAATAGGTAAAATCTGTGTCGTAGGTATCAAAAACTACGAGGGACTATGGTCCTACAACACCCAGACCCGAAACAAATATCTAATAATATAAACTGTACTTGTGATGTCTATTTCGATTCTAAATCTATGGTAGCCAATGATATAATTTAAAAAATATTCCTTTTTGTGCACTATAAATGCACGCCACTAGTGACCAAATTAAGAAATTAAATACAATATTTTTCTACACACGTCACCCAAAACTATATCTGCGCGTGGGATTTTTAATTTTCCAAACCTGTAAATGTGTTTATGTAAATAAAAACCAAAAGTGCCTGAATCTTTCGAATGTTCAACCTTTTCAGTTACAGATTTTTCTTTTTATCATCTTTATTTTGCTATTTTAAATGCACATTTACTCTGCGAACAACAGACGAAAATAGCTTAATAGCCACATTTAAAAGAATATTTTTTTACATTAAGGTTCAATTTGCTTTGACGCATAATTGAAGCTAAACCTAGTGACACAATATGCATTAGCATCATCAACACACTGGCTAAATATAAAGTTAATTATCAACTGTATGTCAACGGAGTAATGTGTACATTTGTTTAGCCGACCACAAACCTCGAAGTAGGTTCCTATTTTTTTTAAAGATAAAGATAAATTATTGTGAACATTATTTAGTTAAAAAAGGAGTTCAATATCGCATGTAACAATATAAACCACTTCGAATATGCGCTAATGTAAATTGATCCTTATTAGTCATAAATAATGGAAGAAGTACGGTCTATATCGGTGTCAGTTCTGTTTATTTATTTTATTTTATACAAAATTGATAAAAATAAATCCATCATTCCAAAATGAATTATGTGCATATTAAAATGTTATCTATCTGTTTTATTAAAATCAATTCGGACGGATAGCCGGTGTCCTTTGGCGTTTGATGTGTTGATTCTAATACCAACCTTATTAATAGAAACATAAGCTTGATTTTAGGTCATCTTCGTCGCCACTCCGTCAACGCCGAACTTTATTATACAAACTTCTGTCTAGAAAAAAGTATGTATTATGCATTTTTTGCATATTTTCAACTAGTCACACTATCACACTAGATTACAAATTAATTATATATCAATAATCAAATCAAACCATTTATTTCGTAAATTAGGTCACTAGGGGCATTTTACAGGTTAGAATTATTATAATGTACTGATTACACAATTTTAAATTAAATTAAACTTTACTGGTGCTCCGGAAACGCCCATTGGTCTGAGAAGAAGCGCCAAGAAATCAATATTTTAACGAATTATGATATGACCATTTTTGTTTATCCTGGCTCGGCAAAGTGACAACCCTACACCTGATGGTAAGCGCACTGCCGTACTGTTAGAGAGAGTATCGAGTAACGAGAGACAATCTATCCCCCGCTACTCAACACAATCATGCCGGCCCACAGAGCTCCGTCGGCCCGTATTTTTGGTCAAAACCCCCAAAATGAAAGTTATTGTATGAGGTAAAGCTTCATATAGTTTTCAACATGTGGAATTGAAGCTTTGAAATCTAATAGGGCAGTAGTTTAAAATGATTTCCTGGCCCGTGGTAAATTCTCTAAAGTGACCATTGTCGAGAGCCGCGCGGGACTGTGGTGTGTGCACGCTTCAGAGCGCTCAAGAAAAAAGCTTCCAATTGCAATTTTCATCGAAATCGAGTAAACTAAAATGGATATTGTTCCTGAAAGTACGTGAATTACGTAAATTTTGTGATTAAACCAATTTTTTGAATTTATGGTGACGATATTAATGATGCAATACGAGTGCTGAAAATAACTCTGTTTAGAATTAGTTATGATCCTCGGAGATCCCACGGAGGTCTCAGTGGTTTCTAGTGTGAAATAGTATAGAGAATATGAAACCGTTGGCATCAAGTGCTCTTTTTTGCTCCATTGTTCAAAAACACGCATTCTTTGAAGTACTGATATTTCGACTCGGTCAGAGTTTCGTGGCACGCCTCGTGGTATTAATGTCGCTGGGCGCTGCAGACCTTTTCTATTGGTTATATATACCTTGGGACCGTTAGAAATGTATCCGATTTAATATATATAGTGTAAATTTGAATTTCATTCACTCGTACTACTGAATCTCAACATGAAACTAAATAAATCAATTATATAAAAATTATAAAATGTAAGTAAAATTTGCATTCATTTTCGGAATCAGCGACCCAAAAGACGTTAAAAGTATGAATTTCAGCAAAATCGTACCATTTTTCGCGAAAAATTTCCGCCGTTTCCAGTCCGCCATTTTGAATTTTGCATTTTTGTTTTCATTTTCGGAATCAGCGATCCAAAAAAATATAAGTACAGGAATACTAGCAATTTTCACTTAGAAGCATTAGAGTTATTGAGTTTTGACCAAAATTACGGGCTGACGGACCACTGTGCGGCCTGCTTCTTCACACAACGCCAGGGGCAAGATGGTGAAGAAGCGGTCGAGGGTCTAGTCTCAGCCGTAAAACTGCCAAGCATCGTACCCCAACTCCAGACCCCCGACAAAAACTGTATAGTTTACTACCACTGAAAAACGTTTTTTGCCAAATTAAAAATATTGAAATATGCGCATAAGCATCGAAACGCTTCGTGGCCAATAAATCAGCCAATCGGATCAGTCTATTTGAAATGGCAGCTGATTGGTCGCTATATTACGCTGGCGCGGCGGTATGCTCAATTTTCACTTAGTTTTAATGTGTGAGGTGTTTGAATCTACGGTGGATCCTCGAACAAGTCAATGAATTAAATTAAGTCAATCAGTATCTATTTATCTTTATCTATTTTTGCTACATTCATCATGTAATTGGCATATTTAATATTAGCAAAATTATCGAATATGCTGGACAGGATAAAGAAGAGTTTTAGTTTGAGGCATCGAACAATTCTAAATTAACAGCCTCCTATATACAGCTTCCGTGGCGCAGTAGGCGAGTAGCCGGCTGTGAAACGAGGGGCCGTGGGTTGAATTCCCACATCGGGACAAATGTTTGTGTGACAGGCAGATATTTGTGTCCGGGGTCTGGGTGTTGAGACCGAAAGTATCTCGTAGTCGTTGATACCCACAACAGAAGACTCGTATCTTAGTGTGGGATCGGGGCTATGTGTGTGACTTTTGGGTGTAATTTATTTATAATTAACGCGCCCACACACATAGATTTGCTTTGTACGACTAGATTCAATTAAAATGACAATTTAGTTTAGTCGACAACAACTAATGTCAAACTTATCGGTGAAGAACCGTCGAGTCGTCATTTTTGTATTTAATCAAAATTCTGGACCCCCGCATGCTAATATTGTTTATTTAACATTGTCAATTAAGGAACCGTTGTGTGTTGTTATTACCTTTTATAACATAAACATATAATTTTTTATTAGAGCAACACTGTAAATAGCATAATTTATGATCCCGTATACGGATCATAGACACAGAGAATGTCCTGAGTAATATCCTCACTAACTGACCACTTTGTAGAAAGAGACAAAGCGACTGTGCGGCCAATACCTATTTCTTTTCGATCCTGCGAGTCTTGGAATTAGACCAATCAAAATTCTGGAAAAGACAACTGCGGGCTGGTTCGCTTGATCTCTCACAATTTTCTGCCCGCATACACTTAGTAAGAGCTCTCAGTCCATTCTATGTCTATGTATTCTGATCAACTTGACTTTCTTTTATCCTGCCACGGCAAAGTAAAGCAGCAGCCTAAGGACCTAAGTACATAGCGGCTGTAAAAAAGAAATCTGTATATATAAAAGAAGAAGCTGACTGACTGACTGACTGACTGATCGATCAACGCACAGCCTAAACGGCTGGGTTAGAGACTTGAAATTTTGACAGTAGGTTCCTTTTATGACGTAGGCATCCACTAAGGAAGGGTTTTTGGATATACCACCCCTAAGGGGGTAAAAGAGGGGATGAAAGTTTGTATGAAAATCCGTCATTTTTGAAGTTAAATTCATGAAAATTAGTATTTGGCCTTTTAGTTATAAATAAAAAATATATGTTTCTGGATTTTTGGAAATTCCGCCTCTAAGGGGGTAAAATAGGGGATGGAAGATTGTATGAAAATCCGTCATTTTTTAAGTTAAACGCATGAGTATTTTGTATTGTATACTTTTTGTCTCAAACATGACATCCACGCGGGCGGAGCCGCGAGCAACAGCTATGATTTAATATAAAAGGTATGTTACAAAACACAATGTGGTTTGGGTGTTTATTGGTAGTTATAATATTGTTTGACGTTTTGTTTACGTGTTTTTTAATAATGTTTATTTATGAATGATTAGTTTTTTTTTATATGGCTACAAGCACTGTGTTGCTGTGCTACATTAGTTGAAGACGATTTATTTTCATCGGGTGTTGCCAATATCGGCGCGTGAGACATATTATCTGTACAAAGTTTTGAAATTTAAATAAAGTACTGTTGATAATATTGTTGTTTTCGTTTACACACATAAACAGAGACCTACTTCTACTCTTGAAATCAATTCCAATCTCGAACTCGATACAGCTTCAATTCCAATCTAGAAGATACGACTGTACGGCTAATACCTAGGTATTTCTTTTCGCTCCTGCAAGTCAGGTAGACCAATTAAAATTCTAGAAAAGGCAACTGCTGGCGGGTTTGATTTATTTCTCTCACAATTTTCTGCCCGTATTCACTTAATAGCTGGATATAGAGTGCTCAGTCCATTCTGTGTCTATGTTTACACATTAGAACCTTTGATACAGGAATAAAATAATGATTAGAACATGCAAAATAATTTTGAGGTTATCTTTCTTTGTCAGTTGTAGGTGTGCTAATATATGTATATTGTACCCTTTTATTAACAGTCTAACTATGTGTATGTATAATAAATGATACATTAATTAAAGAAAAGAATATATTGTCATACACAAAATATTGTACAAATTATATGTATTTAAATGAGAACAGACCAATATTTAATATATATGACAACCTCGGTGCAGTGGGCGAGTAGCCGGTAGTGAAGTAAGAGGCCGCAGGTTCGATTCTCGCACAAATTTTTGTGTGACAGATATTTGTTTTAGGTCTTGGTGTTTTGCGCCCGTAGTTCTTGATACAGGTTTGACCTAGTGTGGGGTCAGATCTATGTGCGTGACTATTAGATGAGTTTATTATTTTATTGTTAATATTAGTATATTTTGGGTAATTTCATCCCGTTCTTTGAATGACTGATTTGATCATCTCCGGTGAGGCCTCTTTCAAGTCGTAAGCCCAGCCGATGCGTCGACACAGCCTGATGAACGCGGTACATGGGTTCGAGTACCGCACACGAGGCATGCCCCGGTAATCGAACGGGAACGTGTGGTGGTAGTTGTGATCGCCTTCTCCGCATGTCACCAGCGACACGAACAAGTTGTTCGCCGGCTGGATTGTTCTGGAATCATAGTTTAGAGCTGTAATTATATTTATCAAAAAAAAAAAATTTTATCCAATGTGACGCATCAGAGGTGCAGTTGGCGAGTAGCCGGCTGTGGGACGAGAGGCCGTGGGTTCGATTCCCACACCGGGACAAATGTTTGTGTGACAAACAGGTATTTGTGTCTGGACACAAATACCTGTGGGGTCAAGGCTATGTGTGACAGTTGAGTGTTATTTAAAAAAAAACTCAATCCATGCATGTATGGATCTCGAAAATATCTAGTTATTATTAGATGTATGTATTTTTTCCTGTTAACTTATTTGTTTGGAAACGAACTGTTAATTAGAATTAAAGATGGGTTTACGCAAACATTCATTTTAACATATACGACTTTGTCTGGAATGTGTACTTTAATTATCAACTTGTTTTTTTAAATT
Source organism: Laothoe populi (assembly GCA_905220505.1). Taxonomy (NCBI): domain Eukaryota; kingdom Metazoa; phylum Arthropoda; class Insecta; order Lepidoptera; family Sphingidae; genus Laothoe; species Laothoe populi. The sequence goes on along the minus strand of HG992166.1, from coordinate 16,943,739 downwards.
TTAATTACAATGCTATGGCATATAAAGGTCAGCACCCTCACACCAGATTTTCATGTGTAGTATGAAAACTTTAAAGCTCACTGTGTAAACAACGCAAATGTAAATGTAGACAACGCAATGTACAGAAAATAATAACTTATTGAACGGTCGGCTTCCGAAATAGTGTGCGAAGCTGTTGACAGAGAACTGGGCGTGCACCACCGCGAGGTATCGTATGAAGCACTGCCAGGCCACGGCGCAGCGCCACCACTCGCCCAGTGACACGGTCAGTACAGTCGGCAAGACCAGTGCCATGATAATGTTCACTGGCAACATGTTCCTGGAAAAGAACAGGTCATAAATCCGTTGCGCAAACCGTGAAATAGTCCAAGAAATTCCTGACAAGTTCAAATAATTCGGCTTATATAAATATTTGAAAACGGCTTCATTATAAATCATTCTGTTTCAATAGAAGCTGTATAACGCACAGCTACAGTATACATTGTAATATAGTGTTGGAATCAAATATTATTCAGTTGGTTACTAGCTCGCTACGCCACGACGATTTTTTAGATTATACTATACTAGCTGTTGCTCGCGGCTCCGCCCGCGTGGAGGTCATGTTTGGGAGAAAAAGTATACAATACTAAATAACAATATTCATGCGTTTAACTTAAAAATGACGGATTTTCATACAAACTTTCATTCACTATTTTACCCCCTTAGGGGCGGAATTTCCAAAAATCCTGAAACATATATTTTTTATTTTTAACTAAAATGCCAAATACTAATTTTCATGAATTTAACTTCAAAAATGACGGATTTTCATACAAACTTTCATCCCCTATTTTACCCCGTTAGGGGTGGTATTTCCAAAAACCCTTCCTTAGTGGATGCCTACGTCGTAAAAGGTACCTACTGTCAAAATTTCAAGTCTCTAACCCCAGCCGTTTTGGCTGTGCGTCGATCGATCAGTCAGTCAGTCAGTCAGTCAGTCAGTCAGTTTCTTCTTTTATATATACAGATGAATTCTTTGGATTTCACGATCAAAATACCTATGATCCCCAGGCATATAGGCGTAGCGTGGAGCTACTCAGCAGACATGAGTGTGTGAGTAGTCAGGAATAGTCTTTCGCTACTTGATACTCTACCTGGACGGCACTGCGCTTACCAGGTGCATTGTGGTCACTGCCGAGCCATAATAGAATTAATACCAATTATAATGACCTTTCATGCCACATGACAATGGGGTCGTTGTTAAGGTCTGCGTTGTCTATCTTCTTGCCGTGGTCTATCTGCTGCGGCGTCTTCTTCATCATGAGCCAGCCCACGTGCGCGTAGAAAAAACCGCGGGTCGCGTCGTGCGGATCCAATTCCGTATCGCTTACTTTGTGATGCAAGCGGTGGTTTCGTACCCAACTTCTTATTGATGACTGCCAAATGAAGAGAAATAAATTCAACAGTCATATACATAGTCCGTACCCTAGGCCAAACCTTTATCATGGGTATCAATGACTACGAGGGACTACGGTCCTACAACACCCAGATCCGAAACATATACTGTTATATTTTAAAATAATAAGGCAAATATCTAACACATAATATTTTTAATATGACAAATGTCTTCCATCTGTTATTATTATTGTTTTTATTATTTTAAAATATACATTGTGGGGTCATATCACTATCTCCCTCGCACGATTGCACCGTAATGGCCATTCTTGGTGGTGACGTCACATCTCATATCGTGCATCCCTTTTTCGTCATTTGACAGTAGCCTCTTTCTTCAGACTTGAATGTTTTCTAACTTATATTCGAGCAGATTTATAAAACTAACTCGTTAATAGTTTTTAGGTAACTATTAGTTAATATAATGAAAAAAATCATGTCAGCTAAAAAATCAGTACATCCGTTTTTTGTCGGGGGTTTAGAGTTGGGTACGATGTTTGGCCGTTTTGCGGCCTTATGAGTACTCTGACGCTAGACCTTCGACCGCTTCTTCAACTTCTAGGCCAATGGCGTAGTAAGAAGAAGCTACACAGCAGGCCGGGATGATTGTGTCGAGTAGCAAGGGATAGATTGTCTCTTACTACTCGAATTGGACGGCACTGCGCTTACCATCAGGTGCAATGTGGTCACTTTGCCGTGCCAGGAAAAATCTATTGCACAATTGTAAGTTTAAGCAGCATTCCTTCTGATGCTGTAGTTCCTCGGATCACAGGTTTGTCTTACCTGTCCAGTCGTGGCGAACATGGCCAGCAATAACACCTGCAAGGGCATGGTGGCTTTGAATGAGTGGTGTGTCCAGTAGCGGTGCGCGCCGACCACGAGGCCCAAAGCGGAGAAAACATACAGGAAAGCCGCTAGAAATTTTATAAATAACATGAAAACCATACAGCACCGTCGTTCATTTACAAAAAGCCCGCTAAGTCATATTTAGAAGACAGGTACATAAGGTCGAGACTGTGAGAGGGTTTATACGTCCCTCTTTGATAAGCAGATATAGTCAGGATGCACATTGTATAATGGTTCGGTAGAAATACCATAAGTTTAACCCTTCAGTTCATTAAGCTACTGCCAGTTTGGAATGCAATTATACTGGGGGAAGAACTCTCAAAAACCCCATGGTTACTCTTTTAAACACATCACACTTTGCACTGAGAGGCTCATTACATCAACTTATTACTTTAGATTGTAGGTGACGTTAGTATAACGTTATTACGACCGCTCGAACTCTAAATTACTGACTGTTCAATTAGTAGGCAGGTAGGTAGGCAGCGGCTTTGCTGGTAGGCAACGGCTTTGAGGTACGCAGCGGCTTTGCAGGGTAGGCAGCGGCTTTGCTGTGCCCTGGTATTGCAGAAGTCTATGGGCGGCGGTGACTACTTACCATCAGGTGGCCCGTCTGCTCGTCTGCCTATCAAGGCACTAAAAAAAAGTATTTCAGTAGTAGTAGTTTCAGTAGAAAGTTATTCAGTAATTCTGTATTACTTACTAAATAGCAGTGTCTGCCATCTCACGGGAAAGGCGTAATGATATGACCAATATGCGCCAAAAATGTGCACAAACGATATAAGCAACGCATTACTCCATTTGATTTTCTTTTTGAATCCTAAATATTTCTCGAAATTCAAAACGATATTTTGTAATCCACTCATATTTTCAACGAATTATTTACTAATTTACTTTATAATAATACACTTGAAGTGTTCCAAACTTGATATAAAACAGAAAGTTGTTGAAATGTTTATAATTTATATCAATGAATAAAACGCATTTTATTATAATATTTAAATAATAAAATAGGTATAAATAAATATGCATGCCATAAATGTTAAGTACAACATGCATATGGAATTTACATACCTACATACAAAAGATCACGCTTGTGTCTCCGAAGAGGTAGGCAGAGGTATTATCAGTGCACCCAGGAGATACTGAGCTATTTTTATCCTATGATTGCTGACATATTTATCGTTATATCAGACCCAAAATGTACAACCAGGCAGATCATGTGACTTAAAATCAAAAATTCATTTACAATTGAGTATTATAATAATGTACGGAGTTATATGATACTAGCTGTGTATAAGCTCCTGCGGCTCCGCCCGCGTGGAGGTTATACTATTTATAAACTTATTTCATCTCCCACAACTACTCTTGCATAATACAGATATTCGTTCAAACAGACATAACTTTAGATTGTATGCACCGATTTGAATAAAATAAAAGAATCAATGTTACCTCGCTATTATTTTACTGACGATTCTTTTGTACGTAATACAGTACTTTGGGCGCGATGCCTTGACAGTTGGTCAGACAGACAGACAATAATTCCAAAAACAATGTTTTGGGTTCTATATCGATAATATAACACACAATCAAAATATTGCAAAAATATTTAATGTACAGACAAAGTGCCTCTTCAGCTTTATTATAGTACTAGATTATATGAGTTCATATAAATACAGTCTGCAATAAATTGTGTATTCTGAATTGCCAGAGAATGCAGGTAGTAAATGACTCATACTAATTAAAAACTCATATAAAAATACAGCATCCGTATGCTAATGGTCGAAATATTGACAGGTCTTTGCATTTTACCCATTTTATTATTTTTAACCGACTTCAAAAAAGTAGGAGGTTAACAATTCGTCGGAATCTTTTTTTATGTATGTTACCTGATTACTCGAAGACGCCTGGACCGATTCGAGAAATTCTTTTTTTGTTTAAAAGGGTATACTTCCCAGGTGGTCCCATTGGCACCATGTCAGGATCTGATGATGGGATCTCAGAAAAATCAAGGGAAACCCTAACATTTTATAGTGTCGGATAATTTGTTTTTTATTGAAGTCGGTGTACTTTTTATGAATAAAAAACTTTTATTATGTTTATAGATACTTTGTTGAAAGTCTCGGTGGCGCAGTTGTAATTGCGTACGCGGTTACGATTGCTGTGTTGAAGTATTGGTTCAGTCCCCGAGACGGGTAAAGCGATATTGATGTTTTCTATAGTAAAATGCTCAGTATCAGCCCGGAGCCTGGAATTGTGCCTGGTATTGCGATAGGCTCGCCCCCTATCACATTATGGGACCGAAAATCGGCGAAAAGTGGGTGTAATAGTTACACCTCTGCCTACCCCTTCGGGGATTACAGGCGTGAGTGTATGTGTGTGTGTGTAAAACGGACAAACAAAAGTGTAATCCTTCCACTAGATTTACATTTTTCCTTATCTTTTACAGAATAATCACGCAAACGTCAGTTAAGATATTAACTTAAACGTTTCCTCGGAACTATAGTGCTAAAATATTTTTATTTACTCCCTTAAACATAAATATCAGACAAAGCCACAGCGAAGCTAGTATGAAATTAAATTGTATTTTTCTTTAAATTGTGATTAGAATAAAGAATTAATTATTTAACACGATTGCTGCCGAATAAAATAAATTGTAAAACAATAACCTTCTTTTTGTGTAGTTGTGTAATTAGGTAGAAATAAAAGTGCCAATCGAGTTCAGTAGACTTTTAATCTCGTGCTGACCTTTGTTATAATTATGGATTGTATTTAAATTAGGTGTATTTTTGTCATCTATACATATACATAATTACTTGCCCTGACTGACTGATTCATCAACGTAGAACCTAAACTGCCGGGGCTACAAACATGAGATTTTTAAAGTTTTCGAAAATTTCACCTCTAAGGAGATAAAATAAAGGAAAAAAGGTTGTATGAAAGTACGTCATTCGTCTCAAAATGAGATATACGAAATTGTGTATACGAGCTTCTGGTTAGAAACAAATGTTTTTGAAACTCAACTCCTAAGTGGGTGAAACGGCTAAACCAATGAACCGATTTTGATAAGATCTAGTATGAGAATACCTATAACCTCGAGGACGGACATAGGGATAATTTTTTTAATCCTCTCCATTCTCCAGTCTATACATTTTACGTCGTACGTTAATACGTTATACGTTTATTTGACGTCGAGATAGTCCGATGCCTTAACTGCCAACATTACGGTCACGTGCATAAATTCTGCACAGCGAAAACACCAACATGTGCGATTTGTGCAGAGACACATGAGACCAGGGCTTGTCCTCACAAAGCTAACTCGGATTTTAAACCAGTATGCGCGTCATGTAAACTTTTTAAAAAACCCCACGACCATCGATGTGGGTCTAATGACTGTCCCACTTATAAACACAAATTAGAACTTCTGATTCTTTCGACACAGTACTAATTAATTTCTAATATGGATAATAATCTTATCGTCGGTCAGTTAAATCTCCACAACGATAGGGTCGCGACGTCGGAGATACGTTAATTCGCGAATATAAGCTCGATATAGTGTTAGTACAAGAGCAATACCAACACGCGCGTTTACGTAGTAGGACGGTTCAGCTAGACAACGGTTCACGAGCAGGTATTTATGTATCAAGTTCCAATTTTACCATCACGTCAGTGCGTAATCTTATGACGTCGCACTGTGCTGTCGCAGAGGTTTCAACTCCGTGCTATAAGGTTTACGTTGTGAGCTGTTACTTTCAGTATTCAGATCCTGTGGGTCCTCACATACACCATCTTCCTCATGTTCTGCGGCCTCTTGTAGGTCAGACAGTTATGTGCACCGACATTCCGTCTGACACAGGTAATTTCGGGTCACGGATGTTTCGGTTCGTTCCTGTGTCGGATCGGAAAAGAGGAGTCTGCCGCGTGCCACCATTGTGGTAGCTGTCGAAATGACACGGCCCAACATACCCTTGAGGAGTGTCCAGCCTGGGATGAGGAGCGCAGCGCTCTCAGCTCAGCTGTCAATGGAGACCTTTCTCTGCCGGCTGTAGTAGCTGCCATGGTCGGCAGACGAAGATCGTGGCGTGCGATGGCCTCCTTCTGCGAACGTGTCATGTCGCAGAAGGAGAGCGCCGAACGGGATCGGGAACGAACCGATCCCGCTCGTCACCAAACGAGAAGGAGGCGCCGAGTTTGACGATTGACTGGCGCCTCCTGCCCTGTGGAATGGGGGCCCTGAAGAATTCTACCACGGTATACCCTGCCTGTCGTAAGAGGCGACTAAAAGGGATCACGGGGGTCGCGGCTGCACAGCGGGGGATGTGCGGCCTTTATATATTTATATTTTTATATATATATTCTCATGGTGCGACCCTGAGACGGGTGGCGGCGCGAACATCGTGCTGCTGCTGTAAATTGGGGAGGGCATTTAGCCCAAGAAGAGACGGGCCGTAAAGGCATGGCGCAGGGATGATTCCGGCAGCAATCCAGAGTATACTCAGGATCCCCCGGGATCGTCCCACATGTGCTGCAGCAGGCTACCGCGGGGTTTTTAGTCGGTACACCGGCGTAGGAAAATTGGTTAGGGTCCCGACCTAGTAGTCCTTAGGGCGATCTGGGTCGGAAGGTCGGTGAGTCCGGCATAACCATCTCTCCTCCCCCGAGGACCAGAAGGTATCCGTAAGAAGGATTTTCCCCGCGGGAAAAAAAAAAGGTCAGAAAGTTATAATAGGCGCGGACGTTAATGCGTCATCTATACTTTGGTATGGCAAATATCGTTCTACTGATACCGAAAGGCGTTGTGTCGTAGAAGATTTCATCGCAGAGATGAATCTTATTATACATAATACCCCCGATGCACCACCTACATATTGCAGCCCTACGGCGAGTCTTCTATTGACGTCACACTTTCTAGTGGAGACGTTCACCTAGATAGGTGGCGTGTCCTTCCGGATGCGTCGTGTAGTGACCATCGCCTGATTGTGTACGAGTTCATGCCTAGATTAAAGCAGGGTCCTATTTAATTATTTAATTTAATTAATTATAGATATAAACATAAAAGTAACTTTAATTATAGATATAAACATAAAAGTGCCAATTGGAATTTATTTAGCGCTTTATTTGCTCAACATGACGGGGACTTCACTCGCAATAACCTCTCAGCTGAAACGTGTGCCGAAATTATGTCGGACACGTTTACATACTGTGCGGATGTCACAATCGGTCGGGGCTCCATTACTAATACTCGTAAATGTGATTGGTGGAATAACTATCTAGTTCACCTGCGTCGTACCTTTCGCAGGGCTCGTAGGAGGTTTAACCGACTTAAAAAAACGCTGTGTTACAGGAGAAGCATTTACAGCTGCTTTTATCGCACTCAAGGTTGCCAGATCACATTATAAAGCTGCGGTGAATAAATCGAAAGGTATTTTATTGCGTAAAATTGTAGAACGATTGGATAAGGAAGGTCCGTGGTCTCCTCTATACCATGAATTTAAAGCAAATAGGTCAATAAATCTGGCCTACATACAGAATATTAAAATAGACAACACCTATACAACTGGTATAGAGGATACAACGAAATCCCTGTTAAACTCCCTAATACCCGATGATACAGTAGCGCGTGATAACGAATATCATAACCAAATACGGATGTGGGCCGCGGAACCACCGAACACCCCCTCGTCGGATTTCCCGTCTTTTGAAGAATTTATCGATATCGTTAGATCTTTACCTGTGAACAAAGCCTCCGGTGAGGATAAAATATCTAATAAAATGATCAAGGAAGCCTGTAAAGCAGCGGGCGATTCTATTCTAATAGTTTTTAATCGATGTATTGCTGAAGGTGTTTTTCCTCGAATTTGGCGATGCGGTTTTATTCGGATAATACCAAAAAGTGGTGACAAGACCCGACGACCCTAAATCTTATCGGCCTATAACGTTATTACCATCCTTAGGTAAATTGCTTGAACGACTAATTGTTCCTCGGCTAATACCGGGCGGTCCAAAGTTTCATGAGAAGCAATACGGTTTTACTGTAGGGAAATCTACTGTTGACGCAGCTTTATCCGTTAGAAGAACTGTTAGCAACTCGAATAGTAAATACGTCTTAGGTATATTCTTGGACATATCCGGTGCTTTCGATAATGCGTGGTGGCCAATGCTACTACTTAAGCTGAAAATCCGAGGTTGTCCTAAAAATATATATTAACTTATTTATTCATATTTTTGTCTAGGCACAACCAAATTAAAACTTGGTCACCACGAAGCGTCTAAAGCTCTTACGATGGGTTGTCCACAAGGCTCAGTAGTCGGTCCGTACTTGTGGAACTTAGGCTTCGACGACTTTTTCGCACTCCCTTTACCTCAAGGTTGCTCCTTAACCGGCTATGCTGATGACGGGCTCTTGCTTGTTCAGTCGAATAGTAGATCGGGACTAGAAAATTTGGCCAGCGCGTGTTTAAAGTTAATTTTTGATTGGGGTGAAAGAAATCGTCTGACGTTCGCACCTCATAAAACTTATCAACTACTTTTAAAGGGCATTCTTAAAACACCGCCGGGAATTAAATTCAATAATATTTATATAAAACGCAAAGAATCGGTCTGTTACCTAGGGCTAGTTTTGGAGAGAAACTTTTCGTTCTTAGAGCATATAAAATCCGTCGGGGAAAAGTCGAAACGCAATTTCTATGCCTTGACAAGGATATCCACTTCAACGTGGGGATTATCTTTTAACACATTAAAAGTCATCTATGGGGCTACTTACTTGAGCAGTATTTGCTATGGATCACTTGTATGGGCTGATAGGGCTACTATCGGTGCTGTACGAAGAAAATTGCTCCAGAGTCAACGTTTGGCGTTGATATTCTTGTGTAAGGCGTATAGAACCGTTAGTACTGAAGCTTTACCTGTCCTTGCGGGTGTACTTCCAGTCGATCTGGAGGCACAGCGTCGCGTCGCTATGTATTACTCCACGAGAGAGGATATGGACAAAAACTTTCTTACGTCGCGCGAACTCTCGAGAATCGGTAGACTTTTTAAACAGCGTTCCGAAATATGCAACGAACTGCTAAACGAGTGGTAATGTCGATGGGATGATTCAATTAAAGGGCGGCATTTATATCAGTATTTTCCTTTGGTTCGCGATCGTCTAACAAAAACTTGGCTAGAAATTGATCACTGTGTTTCACAATTTCTCACCGGTCATGGCAACTTTAAGAGCAAACTATTCTCATTTAGGTTGGTTGATTCGCCTGCGTGCCCATGTTCTACACTAAACTGTGAGTACGAACAGTCCGCGCATCATATTCTTTGGGAGTGTAGTCTCTGGCAAAATGAGCGCAACATTATGCTTGACAGTATGCAGATAACATCTGGAGTTGTATACTATATGGACCTTGTGGAGACTGGGAGGAATTTCCGTGCTTTCCGGCGTTTTTGCCATACCTATTATTGGAATCAAGCGTAACAGCTCGCATGATAGGACCCGTTAAGTAACTTCCGTGGTGCTTTACGTCTGGCTTCTCCAGGCGTAAATGTCTTTTATTGGAGGTTAATACCTTTTTAGTTCAGTATTTGTCTCCCGCTTTGCTATGGAGGGAAGTGGACAATTTATATTTCCAACTCCTCCCTATATTTCTATTTGATTAATTTCGTTGCGGGATAAAAGACAGTTATTTAGCATTCCCAGAGACTCGCCGAGTTTCATTACTCGGTGTCGAAAAAATGCGTGCCATTGTTGATCCTGGCTAAACAGGAGTTACAATGGCGGGTGTGTGGGCGGGATAGTCTCTATACATTTTACGCGGGCAAAGCCGCGAGAAATGCTAGTCTGTATATATAAAAGAAGAAACTGACTGACTGACTGACTGACTGACTGACTGACTGACTGACTGATCGATCAACGCACAGGCTAAACGGCTGGGGTTCGAGACTTGAAATTTTGACAGTAGGTACCTTTTATCACGTAGGCATCCACTAAGGAAGGGTTTTTGGAAATACCACCCCTAAGGGGGTAAAATAGGGGATGAAAGTTTGTATGAAAATCCGTAATTTTTGAAGTTAAATTCATGAAAATTAGTATTTAGCATTTTAGTTAAAAATAAAAAATATATGTTTCAGGATTTTTGGAAATTCCGCCCCTAAGAGGGTAAAATAGGGAATGAAAGTTTGTATGAAAATCCGTCATTTTTAAGTTAAACGCATGAATATTGGTATTTTGTAGTGTATACTTTTTGTCTCAAACATGACCTCCACGCGGGCGGAGCCGCGAGCAACAGCTAGTACTTAATATACTTTTAACGACTTGATCGTAGTAATTTGTGTGGTCAAACCTGAGCATACGTGTGACGGAGTTCTTTGGTTCTATCTTTCATACCCCTCGTTCGTGGCAAATTAATTGCATTACTTATCAATATAATATTTACTTTCGAAGGTTTATTTTTTTAAGATTACTGAATCTTCACGTTTTCGCAAAGTTAAAAAAACTAGACAGCCTCCGTGGCGTAGTTGGCGAAATGTTTGTGTGACAGACAGATATTTGTGTCCGAGGTCTGGGTGTTGTGAGACCGAAAGTATCTCGTAGTCCCTGATACTCACAACACAAGACTCGTATCTTAGTGTGGGGTCAGGGCTATGTGTGTGACTGTTGGGTGTTATTTATTATACACAGTCAGGTCATAAGTATTGTCACACAGTAAAAACTTTTGTTTTAGAATGCTGGCCACAAAAAAGTTTATTTAATTCGAATTTCAAATTGTTCATGAAAATAAAAATGTATACTTTTTAGAATTTTACTCATTTTTAAATATGGAGTGGACGATTAAAGAAGACCGTGTTGCAGTAATTGCGTTGCATCGTTGCGGTTACGCGCCAATTCAAATTTTTGACATACTGAAAAATTTGAATATAACCAAAAGATTCGTTTATCGTACCATCAAACGATACAATGAAGACTCTAGTGTAGATGACAGGTCAAGAAGTGGTCGCCCTCGGTCTGTTAGGACCCCAGCAGTGATAAAAGCTGTGAAGGCGCGAATTCAAAGAAATCCCAAACGTAAGCAGAAACTGTTGGCCCTTCAGCTGGGGTTTAGCAGAACCACGGTGGAAAGGGTGTTAAATGAAGACTTAGGGCTTCGGGCATATCGAAGAAAAACAGGACATCGTTTGAATGCTCGTCTAATGGACCTGAGACTGAAGAGATGCCGCGCTTTGTTGAAGCGGTACGCGGGAAAGAAATATCGGGAAATTCTTTTTTCAGATGAAAAAATGTTTACCGTAGAAGAGAGCTACAATAAAAAAAATGATAAGGTGTACGCACACAGTAGTGAAGAAGCGAGCAACCGTATTCCGCGTGTCCAACGAGGTAATTTTCCATCCTCGCTCATGGTATGGTTGGGAGTTTCTTATTGGGGCTTAACAGAGGTACATTTTTGTGAGAAAGGTGTAAAAACGAATGCAGTTGTGTATCAAAATACAGTCCTGACGAACCTTGTGGAACCTGTTTCTCATACCATGTTCAATAACATGCACTGGGTATTCCAACAAGATTCGGCGCCAGCTCATAGAGCGAAGAGCACACAAGACGGGCTGGCGGCGCGTGAAATCGACTTCATCCGGCACGAAGACTGGCCCTCCTCCAGTCCAGATTTGAATCCGTTAGATTACAAGATATGGCAACACTTGGAGGAAAAGGCGTGCTCAAAGCCTCATCCCAATTTGGAGTCACTCAATACATCCTTGATTAAGGCAGCCGCCGATATTGACATGGACCTCGTTCGTGCTGCGATAGACAACTGGCCACGCAGATTGAAGGCCTGTATTCAAAATCACGGAGGTCATTTTGAATAAACTTTAGTGTCATAAGAATCTATGTTTTGTTAAGTTCATTTTGGTAAATGGTTACATAATGAATAAACTTGTTTCAATTATTTTATATTAAACATGTGACAGAATTTATGACCTGACTAGGTATTTATTCACTTCTGTGAGTTTATGTAATTTACTAAGTTTACTTCTGGAAGATTTCAATCGAATATAACGATCAGTCTTATGTCCATATGCAAGAATAATACGTAACTAATTGTGCGCGTTCTCATTGAAGCTACAGAGACCGACATATTAGCAAAAAACGATCTTTGCTACCCTTGAGCTTGAATAACATTGACTTATATTCGTATATATAGATCGCTGTTGAATAACTTAGATTTTATGAGACATATAAAATAAAGGTGTCGAAGTTTGCAGCTTATCTTCCAAACCCCTGATATGACTGGACTAAAACTCAATACATTATTTATCTTACTCTATGTAAGGGCATTTATACATAAACACAATTTGTAAAAATCTATTTACTCTAGTATAACAACTTCAATGTACGTTAGAACTCTTTGAGTTGAAATTTGTCACCCAGCCGTTGAGATATGGACTGCACCATCTCTGGCGTGGCTTCCTTCAAGTCGTACGCCCAGCCGATCTTCTCGCAGAGCTTGATGGTGAGTGTGGCGATGTTGAAGGTCAGAAGCTGGTCGGTGCCTTTGTAGTCGAAAGGGAACGCGTGGTGATAGTTATGGTATCCTTCCCCCAGGGTCGCTATCACCACGAATAAGTTCTCTACTGGTTTTATGTGCCTGTAATGTATGAACAGTTAATAAATACTTTTTTAACCGACTTCAAAGGAGGTTAACAATTCGTCGAAATCTTTTTTTTATGTATGTTACCCGATTACTCGAAGACGCCTGGACTGATTCGAGAAATTCTTTTTTTGTTTAAAAGGGTATACTTCCCAGGTGGTCATGTTGGCACCAAGTCAGGATCTGATGATAGGATCTCAGAAAAATCAAGGAAAAACAAATTTTATAGTGACGCATAATTTGTTTTTTATTGAAGTCGGTGTAGGTACTTTTTATGTATTAGATTTTTTTTTTATTCTGGCACGGCTAAGTACCACACTGCACCTGATGGTAAGTACAGTGCCGTCCAATTAGAGTATCGAGTAGCAAGAGACGCTCTATCCGCCACTACTCAACACATTTAGGCCGGCCTGCTTCTTCACACTACACCATGGGTAAGAAGGCGACAAAGCGGTGAAGGGTCTGGTGTCAGAGTAGGTACTCAGAAGGCTGTAAAACGGCGAAACAAACACGTACCCCAACTCTAGACCTGCGACAATTTTTTTTTGTCGTCAATACAATTAGTACTTCATTAATTAAAAAGTTTTAAAATATCAATTTCGTGTTACATGCCCTTTTTAACGTTGCTTATTTTTAACCGACTTCAAAAAAGGAGGAGGTTAACAATTCGTCGGCATCTTTTTTTTTTATGTATAAAAAAAACCCGATTACTCGAAGACGCCTAGACCAATTCGAGAAATTCTTTTTTTGTTTAAAAGGGTATTCTTCCCAGGTGGTCCCATTGGCACCAAGTCAGGATCTGATGATGGTATCTCAGAAAAACCGACGCATAATTTGTTTTTTATTATAATGTAAAATGATTCAGAATTTTGTGTTCGTGCACAGACGCTATCCCAATTTTTGTATTGTTTCAATGTTAGTACCTATATGTCTTCCTGAGGTAGAGTTTCCAACCAACACTCTTTTTTTCAGGACATTAGACGGTTTTTAGAGAGTCCTGGAAAGTTTTTAAAAAGCGTCTTGGGTTTTTAAAGCTCCCTTCCTGTATTTTAAAACTCGCACGACACTTTTGCAATCCTTATGTTAGGGGCGGCCTCATGGTTCGCTAGTGTTTACGCTGTTTTAAAATTAAGACGTGTCCTGTTTTTAAACTGAATTTTCCAACTTCGAATTCTAGTTTCACAAATTCGGAGTTGGCAACCCTACCCCGAGGTAAATACAATATCATCTAAGTAAGTTTGTGTCAATAGGAAGTTTTGGAAACGGCACTGTCAAAGGTGACTTCAGAGTGTCAAGATTAAAAAGAGTAAATCTTTCAGAGACCATTCAACCGTCGGGTTTGGTTAATCCCAAACGTACGGATAAGATTGGCTATGCTTCTTAATTTGTAACCTGGAACTTTATCATCGTTTGCTACGAAATATAATTAGAGACTATCCCGCTCACACACCCGCCATTGTAACTCCTGTTTAGCCAGGATCAACAATGGCACGCATTTTTTCGACACCGAGTAATGAAACTCGGCGAGTCTCTGGGAATGCTTCATAACTGTCTTTTATCCCGCAACGAAATTAATCAAATAGAAATATAGCATAGCAAAGCGGGAGACAAATACTGAACTAAAAAGGTATTAACCTCCAATAAAGGACATTTACATCTGGAGAAGCCAGACGTAAAGCACTACGGAAGTTACTTAACGGGTCCTATCATGCGAGCTGTTACGCTTGATTCCAATAATAGGTATGGCAAACGTACGGTGGTATGAAATATAATTAGGAAACTCACAATAAGATAAAAAGAGTTGCCATATTTCGGAGAGCTCATTTTAAGCTCATAGCTGATGAGCATGATTGGTAAGTAACTAAGTAACTGACCTGTTATACGGTCGGTGCCCATACTTGTGCGCGAGGCTGTTAACGGTGAAGGCTGCGTGCATGGTCGCCAAGTATCGTATGAAGCACTGCCACGCGAACGCACAGCGCCAGGTCTCTCCTAACCACCAGATGTTCACCAACGTTGGTAGGAGGAAGCACAGCGTCACGTTTACTAACAGCATGTGCCTGTGGATAGAATGTTATCACCATGGAGCAAAAAAAGCACCTTCAAAAAAGGTTGTCGTCACAGCCACCCGAAAAGCGGCCTTCTGAGTACTCTGACAATAGACCCTCGACCGCTTCTTCACTTTCTTGCCCATGGCGTAGTGTGAATAATCAGGCCGGCATGATTGTGTTGAGTAGCGGGGGATATATTGTATCTCGCTATTCGATACTCTAATTGGACCGCACTACGCGTACCATCAGGTGCAGTGTGGTAACTTTGCCGTGCCAGAATAAAAAAAAGTGTTTGTGTGACAGACAGATATTTGTGTCGGGTCTGGGTGTTGTGAGACCGAAAGTCTCTCGTAGTCCCCCATACCCACGACACAAGACTTATATCTTAGTGTGGGATCGGGGCTATGTGTGTGACTGTTGGGTGTTATTTATTTATTAAAACGAACATGCGGCCAGAAGTTGTCTTTTTCTAGTATTTTGATTGGTCTACGTCACAGACTTGCAGGAGCAAGAAGAAATAGGTATGTCACAGTCGCTTTATTGTCTCTTTCTACAAAGTGGTCAATTTTGTGAGGATATTGCTAAGTCCAGTTCTCTATGTCTATGGTACATAGTGTATTCTAAAGTGAGTGTCGTTGGAATTGGGCGATATGGCATTTATATAGGGTCGTTGACATCTCAAAATACATATGTAAAGCGACAAAGGACGAGAAGTCATTGACATTGTTAATATTTATGAATTAGCATTTGTCTTTAGGCCAGCGATCGTTCAACATTTAAATGTATGAAAAAAATAACCTATAACTAAAAGGCATAAAAGGTGCAAAAAAAATCTTTTCCTGTTATTTCACGAATGGTTGCCGATGTTCTCATAAGTACTTGACTACGTATGCCAGAGCGACAAGTTATATGTCATTGGTTCATTTTTGGCGCCAAACAAATATTTAACAGAAATTATTGACCAATATTTATTTGACCATTTAAATCATAGACATAGAAAACTGAACTGAGCAATATTCTCACAAAATTGACCACTTTGTAGCGATTGTGCGGCCAATACATATTTCTTTTCGCTCCTGCAAGTTTGTGACGTAGTCCAATAAAAATTCTTGAAAAAGAAAACTGGTGGCTGCACTTTCGCTTTATCTCCCTCACATTTTTCTGCCATCTGGATCCATTCTCTATGTCTACGATCGAAATATAATAGAAC
Organism: Laothoe populi; assembly: GCA_905220505.1. Lineage (NCBI taxonomy): Eukaryota > Metazoa > Arthropoda > Insecta > Lepidoptera > Sphingidae > Laothoe > Laothoe populi. Next base: position 16,927,579 of record HG992166.1, on the reverse strand, counting down.
TTATTATATTACGGATGCTAACAAAATTACCAATAATATATTTATATTTATTTTTTGTTTTAATAGTAATAACCATTAAATCTAAAAAATATTTTTTTTAATATAGTTTATAAGTTAGGAGACGTCAAGCCATTGTAATGGTAATTTTTTTCTCCCAAACATAGAACAAGTTATTTTACGAAGTCATATATAGACTACTGGATGTTGCCCGCGGCTCCGCCCGCGTGGAGTTTATTTTTGGAAGAAATGGAATACACTCCATGGAGGCATCTTAAGCTATTACACCTTCCTTATATGTTGATATCCTATAGGAAGCGTGCATTTTTCCGGTATAAAAAGTGGGCTATGGCATTTCCTGATCCCTAAACTATGCAAAAAATCATGTCAATCCCTAGCTCTGTGGAAATCTGTACATTTTTCCGGGATAAAAAGTAACCAATGTACTATTTCAGACTATACCTAATCTATCTCTGTGCAAAACAACCAGATCTGTTCAGCCGTTGTAGCGTGATTGAGTGACAAACATCCATCCAAACATTTCGTATTTATAATATTAGTAGGATTTTGGGATAGTTACCCAATCCACGGAATAGGGCGAGATATCGCGTAACACACACGACAAGAACCTGAGAATCTCCGCTCTTTTTGGCATTACAAAACATACCTCTCATGAAACATAATTAAAGGATCGCTGTCCACGTCTCTCATGTCTATGGTCTTCGCCTGGCGCAGAGTTTCCTCGTTCTTCTTTAGCATAAGCCAGCCCATGTGTGAGAAGAAAATCCCGCGACTAGCGTCATGGGGATCACCTTCAGTATCACTGCATTTGTGGTGGACTCGGTGATTGCGAACGAAACGGCGTATGCTCGTCTGTAGGACAAAAACCGGCTAGTAGCGTGTCATACATTAATCTATGGTTCCCAGCGTCGTCACACTTTACACCCTTTGATAATTGAGAAAGACAGGGTAGTTTGTGAAGCCAGAATCTTTTAGGAGCAACGTTGTTTACGTCGGTTTTTCTGTATTTTTTTATCCTGGCATGATGGTAAGCGCAGTGCCGTCCAATTATTTATTTATTTATTTAATTTTAGAGTTACCAAAAGAAGATACATTAATCATTACAAATATATCAAACCAAAACAGAAATAAAGCTCAATGTTCCTCCGTAAACAGGCAACTACAGCATACAATGAGTGACTTGTCATATTCATAATTGATAAAAATAAATTCTTAAATCTAGTATAGTCAAGTCATACATATAGTCAAGAGCATACAAACAATAACAAACTAGTAATAATTAAAAGAAATAATTAAAATTAAAAGAAGAAACAAAAATCTATATTCTTCATCCGATATTGAAAGAATGGGTCCTAATTATGCCCAGTGTGCCTTAATTATTTTTTTGAAAGAATACAACTCATTGTAGAAAATATCCAGATTCAGTGTCCGTGGTAGGTTTTTTTTTTTTTTTTTTATAGGTAGTTATATAATTTTATCATGCGTGTTATTGGTGAATTGGCACCCATGTTTGTTTTGTGAAAACGACTCTTGAACAGTTTATAACATTTTTTTTAACATTCGGACGCGGTAAGGTTCTTGGGACAGATATATTTATGCTGCACAGTAATTGTGGACAGTCAATTTTATTGTTTAATATTTTATGAAAAAATATAAGGTCATTTATTTTACGTCTATTGTTTAGGGATGTCATTTTTATAGAAGATAGTCTCTCTGTATATGATGTGAACTTTTTGCGGTTTTTATAGTTGTATGTGAGATAAGATACAAATCTTTTTTGAACTCTCTCTATTCTATTTTTAACCGACTTCAAAAAAAGGAGGAGGTTCTCAATTCGACTGTATGTTGCTTTTTTTTTTTTTTTATGTTTGTTACCTCGTTTCTCTGTACTGTGTGAACCGATTTCGACCATTCTTTCTTTGATTGAAAGCTGGTGCTTGTCATTTGGTCCCATAAAAATATGGTGAAGATCTGATGAATATCTTCGGAGCTGGAGAGGGTAACTCCTTAAAATTAAGTAGTATTCCAGTGGTTCTTTTTGCATTACGTTCATTATAAAAGTTAAGTTTCAGTGAGAGAGGGTAAAAGGGGTGGGGGTGAGGGAGGGGGGTGATAAAATTAAAATACACGTAAATTCTAATATCTTCAGCAGCTTTTAACCGATTTTATATAATTTACCACTAAAAAGCAAAAAATAAATTATTACGTTTTAAATAAAAATTAAACCGCCTTCAAAAAAACCCAGACACAACTAAAAAGCAAAAAATAATTGGTTACATTTAAATCAGTTAGTTATATGCAATTTAAATCAATTATTTGGAGTCGGTGCCAGCCAAAACATGGAAAAAACAGAATAATCAGGCATACAAAAAAATATAAAATAGATCCAGACTTGGTTTTTATAAATCTAAAAGTAAAGAAAACAACACCGGCACCGACTACAAAAATAATTGATTTAAATTGCATATAACTAATTGATTTAAATGTAACCAATTATTTTTTGCTTTTTAGTTGTGTCTGGGTTTTTTTGAAGGCGGTTTAATTTTTATTTAAAACGTAATAATTTATTATGTACCTCATAGTAAGGAGACCACACTTGCGAGCAATATTCGAGAGTGCTTCTTACTAGGCTATTATAGAGAACTATTTTCGTATCAGGTCTACGGAACTGTTTACAGTTTCTAAATAGGAATCCCAACATTCTGGAGGACTTGCTCAAGATGTTGTCAATGTGAATATTAAAATCTAACTTCGTGTCCATTATAACCCCAAGATCTCTAATATGTTCAACCCGCTCAAGACCCATGTCACTGATATGATATGAGGAATGAATGGGCGATTTTTTACGCGTGAAAGTTATATGATAGCATTTTTCCACATTCAAAGTCATATCGTTATCAGTGCACCAAGTATGAAGCCTATTTATATCTTCCTGCAGTAAACATATATCTGTAGTATCATATATCGGTCTTACTATTTTTAGATCGTCAGCAAACAAGAATGCTTCTGAATTTTGAAAACAACTAATGATGTCATTTATAAAGATAAGAAACAACAGTGGACCTAGGTGAGATCCTTGCTGAACCCCCGAGCTTGCTACGAAAGGGTTTGACTGTGCTCCGTTTACCACAACACTAGACATACGATGAATAAGATACGAGTCAAACCAATTAAGCAGATTACCTCCTATACCAAAATGTGACAGTTTCTGTATCAATATCTTGTGATTAACTTTATCGAATGCTTTACTAAAATCTGTGTAAATTGCATCAGTCTGAACGCGATTATCCATCTTATCCACCAGAGCTTCTACATATGAGACTAAATTAGTGTTCGTAGATCTACCCTGTATGAACCCGTGTTGCAAACTGGAAAGCTGCCGTTTCACATGTCGGCTGATAAAAGGATAAACCAGAAATTCAAATGTTTTAGAAAAAACAGACAAAATTGAGATAGGTCTGTAGTTTTTAATATTTTCCCTTGGACCAGTTTTATATATAGGGACAATTCTTGCTTCTTTCCATTTTGTTGGAAAGAAGCCGGTATGTAACGACGTATTAAATATTATAGTAAGCGGTTTGGATAACGAAGCAGCACATTTTTTTACAAAAATTACAAAAATTTGTGTTGCTTCGCTACATGACTCCGATTCTAAGCGCATATTTGGAGGCATATTGCATTTATTATTACGACGGCTTTTAATATAAGACCAAAAATATTTTGGATTCCTAATTATGCAATCTTCCAATTTTTGATAATATGTTTTATATTTGTTCCGTATATGTTTGTCTGATCTATTTTTGAGTAGTTCGAATTCGTGTTTGTCCATAGGATTACGGTATTTCTTAAATCTCTTCCTTATTTTTTCCTTTTCTCTCAGCAACTTGATTATATCGAGAGTAAACCAAGGCGGATAGCCCGGAGTTTTTGGTTTGTATACAGGAACATAGATTTTTGACAAAAAATGCTTTGCTATTCTATATTAATTAAAGTATAGAATAGCGAGAGACAATCTATTCTCCGCTACTCAACATAATCATGCCGGCCTACTTCTTCACACTACGCCATGGGCAAGAAGGTGAAGAAGCGGTCGAGGGTCTAGTGTCAGAGTACTCAAAAAGCCGCAAAACGGCCAAGCATCGTTCTTCAACTCTAGACCCCGACAAAAACTGAATGTATACTGGCTGATCCCGGATCGCGACACACTTGCGTGTGTTACTATGGCAGGTTTTACACCCTGTGTATCGTGGTCGCTATCCGGGCGGATATGAATATCCTACCACCAGCAAAATGATAATGGTCACCAGACACATACCTATACTTACACAAGGTCGTCGTTACAGTGTGGATCTGCCACTAAGAAAATACCGTTATGCAATTAACTCTGTATAAAATTAAAGCAGGGATAGCTAGACACGTGCGGTCAATGGCCCTGTACGGATGTCCCGTATGGGCTGAGTCCCTGAAAGCCCGCTGCGTCGCCCTGCTGCGTAAACCGCAGCGCTTGGTGGCGCAGCGAATAGTAAGGGGCTACCGCACGGTCTCCCACGAGGCGGCCTGCGTATTGGCCGGCACACTCCCTTGGGAGTTGGACGCAAAACTTCTCTCGTCAGCGTTCTTCTGGCGGGAGGAGGCGTCCAGTCGCCGTCAGGAGAGACTGGCCCCAAGGGAGATTGCGGCCCGGTTTCGCAGAACCGCTGTGGAGGAGTGGCATACCAGGCTGGAAAGCCCAAGTGCGGGTTTGAGAACCGTCGCGGCAGTGCGTCCTGTCCTAAAGAGATGGCTAGACAGGCGCCACGGTGCGCTAACTTTCCGGCTGATGCAGGTACTGACGGACCACGGGTGTTTCGGTTCGTTCCTGTGTCGGATCGGAAAGGAGGTGTCTGCCGTGTGGCACCATTGTGGCAACTGCCGCGAGGAACCGGCCCAACACACGTTGGAGGAGTGCCCAGCCTGGGACGAAGAGCGCAGCGCTCTCAGAGCAGTCGTCGGAGGAGACCTCTCGCTGCCGGCCGTGGTGTCGTCCATGGTCACCAGCCAGAGGTCCTGGCGTGCTGTGGCCTGTGCGAGAGCGTCATCTCGCAGAAGGAGAGTGCCGAGAGGGATCGGGAACGAAATGATCCCTCCCGCCGCCAGACGTAGGAGGCGCCGGGTGGACGACTGACCGGCGTCTCCCGCCCTGTGGAATGGGGGCGTTTGAATTCCACCACGGTAACCCCTGCCTGTCGTACGAGGCGACTAATTGGGGCCATCGGGGGTCGCGGGCTCTCAGCGGGGGGCTGTCAGCCCGAATCGATGCACTCCCAATTTCGGAGCATCGTGCGACCCCGAGATGGACGGCAGCGCGGGTGGTAAGGCCTCGTTCGCTGTCGTTGTCAGGTGCGCGGGGGCTTCTAAGCCCCCCCCCCCCCCCCATGGAGATGGGCTGCTACGCAGCACCGCGCAGGGGCGGTTACGGCAGCAATTCTAGCACTCCTTAGAATACCCCGGGATCACTCCGTAAGCGCCGAAGAAGGCCACCGCGGGGTTTTAGCTGGTAGTGCCGGGTGGGGTGTACATAGGGGATAGGGACTCGGCCCAGCGGCTGCCCGGATAGCCATCATCCGGGCGAGCGGGATGCTGAGACGTAAGACCGGCTAATCCAGCATAACCGTTTTATTCTTATTCCGCTTCCCCCCGGAGCGGGCGGTAGTAATAAAACGCTTTCCCCCCGACAACAAAAAAAAAAGGGAAAGATTGCCGAGATGAACTTTTCTAAAGACACGTGTGTATTGTTAATTGCTTCGGTGAACGAAAACATCGCGAGGAAACTGGCATACATGAATATTCTCCGTATGAATTTATTATTTTCTTCTCCATAAGGTATGTGAAGATTCCCAACCTGCATTAGGTCAGCGTGGTGGACGAAAGCCTAATCACTCTTATTAGAGGTCCGTGCCCGGCAATGAGTCAGTGGTTATAAGAGGGCCGGTAAAACAGATGAAGAGTGTCAGTGACAACAATATAGCAGGACCAGTAAAAAAAAAAGAATGATGAATGTGTGAATATGGCGAAGATTCAGGAGGTACTCACGAGACCAGCGGCTGCGTACATGATGAACAGCATCAGCTGCAAGGGTTTAGTTGCCTTGAACGCGCGGTGGGACCAGTACCGGTGTACTCCAGCTCCGATACCGATGCCGTTGCATGCATATATGAAATACGCTGAAAATTATTAAAGATGGTAATTGGCGTATACCCCACGTCACACATCTTGGCATTTTGAACGATGAAATGGGTCGGGTTAGGATTATATGCGATTGTTGAGAGGTATTTGAACAAAATAAAGAAAAATAATTCTTACCAAAAGCAAGGGTCTGCCACTTTACTGGAAAGGCATAGTAGTAAACCCAATACATTGCTAAAACGTGATGCCCGATCAAGTACAACGTCGTGTCCCATTTGATTTCATTTTTAAAACCTAAGCACTTTTCAAAAGACTTTATATTTCTCCACATGGTCATGGTAACGTGCGAGCCACACGGCTATTATGATTATAATGAGTTTTAGATATAACATATTTTATGTTTTTTGCAAGTAATTATTCTAAGGGTTCTCGTAATGATGTATATTATTAAAACATTTTTTTTATTTATTACAATCGACGAATCCAACTCGTTAAGGCAGAGTTCGGAAAAAAACTAAGCAAGATTTCTCGTCCAAAATACCTCAGTGCCTGAAGGCAAAAGTTTTCAATCAATGTGTGTTACCAGTAACGACATACGGCTCAATGGCAAAACGGATGGCCTATGGTCCGCCTAAGACAGCTCACAGTCACTCAGCGAGCTATGAGGGCTACGCTCAGTATTTCTCTCCGCCATCAAATAAAGAATTAGGAGATTCGTAGAAGAACGAAAGTCGCCGACATAGCCCAACGGATTAGCAAGCTAAAGTGGCAGTGGGCAGGCTAAATAGCTCGTAGAACTGACAACAGATGGAGCAGAAAAGTTCTCGAGTGGAGACCACATACCGGCAAGCGCAGGGTTGGCCGTCCCCCTGCAAGGTGGACAGACGACCTCGTAAACGTCGCGGGATCTCGCTGGATGCAGGCCGTTTCTGTCAGGTTGGTCTGGAAATCTTTAGGGGAGGCCTATGTTTAACAGTGGATTTCTAAAGGCTGAAGATTGTAATGGTTTCTTATGTTTACACGAATATTACACATTGAAATAAAACGAATTTTACTGATTATATCGTCTTCATGGTCACAACCGGCTACTCTGTGAGTATCAAGTACCGAGAGACAACTACACCTCGCTACTCGACACAATATCCCCGGCCTGTTGAGTAGCTACTTCACGCTACGCCTAAAGGACCCAGGATCATATTCTTATGATAGGGAACACGGTAGCTGGCAAACTGTTCCACAGATTGATGGTGCGCCAAAGATACGAACTTGCGAACCTCTTGGTCCGGGCCGGGATAGTAGACACCACGAAGCTATGGCTCTGCAAGCCAGTACACGTGGCTCTGGTGTGGAAGGGAGAGGATGGGAAGGAAATAATTAAAAATTAATGTTCCTAGTTCCAATAGAGATCAAATTACTTATGAAAAATTGTTGAAAAAATGAATGCCTCGGTGGCGCAATTGTAATTGCGTACGCGTTAGGACTGTTGTGCTATAGTCTCGGGTTCGATCCCCGGGTCGGGTAAATGATATTGGGTTTATCTATTTAGAGATATTCAGCATCAGCCCGGAGTCTGGAATTGTGCCCGGTATGGCGATAGGCTCGCCCCGTATCACATTATGGGACCGTAATAAATTTGGCGAAAAGTTGGTATACTGGTTACACCTCTGCCTACCCCTTCAGAGATTACAGGGGTGAGTGTATAATTATATTTATAGGAAATCTTGTTATAAGTTTGACCCCAATTTGCAGCGCGGGCACATGAGCATAACGCTTTTAGAAATTTTCTTACTTATGAATTACTTTGAATTAATTTGTAGCTAAAATTAATAAAACGCACTGAAAATCTGCGACACAAATAACTTTTTACCAAAGACCGCTAAATAAACAAGTCTATTAACATAATTGCAAGTAACAATTAACGTAGATGCCCTTTATGATAACTTGATCTTAGTATAAGTTCATGTCCCCACAGGTTAGGTTTTGTAGGGCAATATTGTTAATATGTAAGTGTCCGATAGTATACAATTGGTAATCAGAAGACACAGTTTGTGCAGCGTGTCCTTTGTGTGTCGAAATCTTACGCTACATCTTAGGTACCTACCTACGTGTTGCCTAAGATTTTTGGCCGTGTCTAGACCCTCGACCCCTTCTTCACCTTCTTGCCCATGGCGTAGTGTGAAGAAGCAGGCCGGCATTATTATGTTGAGTAGCGGGGGATAGATTGTCTCTCGCTACTCTAATTGGACGGCACGGCGCTTATCATCAGTTGCAGTATGGTCAATTCGTTCGTTCGTTTTTTATTCGTTCTTTTTATGTTCGTACTTTTATGTTACTGCAGCATAGATAGATATCTAAGTCTATGGACTTATCTAGTCATATAAATCAATGTACTGCAGTCACATTTCATTTAGTCTGCTTGATGTTATCGCACTGGGTAAGCTGAACCACAAACACTGGGCATATGTGCAGGACATTCAATATTCGTATAAAGTTTATGGTCAATAAAACAAATAATAATAAGAATATAACTTTACTGCAGTAAAAACATTAAATGTACCTTATTATAACAATAAAAATTGATTTTACATGGTTAAATGGCTAACTTATTGATTGATCTATTTTTTTAACCTGATTGGTAACAGTATAATAACAAAAAATACTGAAATAATACGATTTAAAGCCTAAATGAATTAAAAAGAATCTGTAATATTTATTAACTTTTATAATATGTTTTTATTTTGCATAAAGAAAGAACACAATGAATCGGCCATTATGAAACACTAATTAGGGCGAATGACGTCCATTCACACTGAAGTCTGCTCAACCATGAATTTATGTAAAAATAGCTTAGAGTAGGTTACCAAAAATACGATAGGTAAATGTAGTCTCTTGTTTATTTTTTCATATAAATGTTATGTTGTCGTTATATACGTTAGAATTTACGGTAGGCAGCGGCATTGCTGTGCCTTGGCATTGCAGAAGTCTATGGGGGTGACTACTTACCATCAGGTAGCCCGTCTGCTCGTCTACCTATCCAAAAAAAACTCAGGTTAAGCTACTAAGTGTTGACTTGAGACTCGTATTAGTTAGTTCTGACGTAATAAGCAGATGCCATGACACCTTCAAATGATTTGATGTGTAATTCAAAGTATTTGTTGTAAGCATGTTGTTTTATATTACTAGTTTGTTGTTTAGTTTTAATTTAATTTACCCATTATTTGCTTACAACGAATAAATATTTCTTTCTTTCTTTCTAAATAAAAAAAATTGGAAATAGTACAAACGTAAGGAGAAACTAAAATAGTGTCTCAAATTATGCATATTACAATCGTAGATTTCATTGTAAATTGACAATATTTCAACATAAAACATAGTGATCTTATTCTAAGAGGTTGGTGGGCGACTGAATTTCCTAGGATGTTAATTCCTGTAGAGATTCTCCTAGGTATGCCGTCATATATGTTTTTTTTTAACTCTAGATAGAATACATCGTTTCAAATGTCAAGTGTATATGAAAGTAATTTCTGGAGAAATTTCATTTTAAATATTATTTCTGTGACTTATAATATACATCACACCATTTACCAGATGACGGGTTTATAAAATAATCACTAATGTCAGCGATAGCCTAGTTGGTAGTGGTACAAACTGCAGGACGAAAGTCGTAGGTTCGAAACCAGCTCAAACGGAATACACCTCTGACTTTTCTAAAGTTACGTGTGTATTGTTAATTATCGCTTTTTTAACTGTGAAGGAAAACGTCGCGAGGAAACCTGCGTACCTGAGAATTCCCTATATTCCCCATATATACAATTTCAAAGGTATATGCAAATTGCATTCTACCAACCCGGATTAGGCCAACACGAGGCCTGTGCCCAACAGGGGCCCAGTGTTTCATACAGAGCTGGTATTATTATAATGCCAGCCTTAGACATGACATTTGCATCTGCATTAGTTTAAAAAAAAAAACAAGAAATGTCAGAGCGCGATTATTATAACTATCACAGTGCGCGCGTTCCCTAAAATGCTATTTATAAATGGTTACGAGTGCTTCTTGTCCTCCTCTCTATTCTCCGTGGTTGCATTGTGTTGTAGATTTATCCGGTTCCCGTGTGGACCCAATGCCTGGGTTCGTAACTGCAACAAAATAATAGTTATAATAGGGTAGTTGACTCGTTTTTTTTTATTTATTTAATCAACAATAAGTTACATTACCTAAAACCTATTATCGAAATAATTTTATGAATTCAAACAAAAAGTAAATAGAGAGATAGTAGACGCCATTCAAATCTGCTGGAATTGTCAAATGACAGTAAAATGCATGATATGTCCCGTGACGTCACGGTTCTGAGAATCGCCATTACTGTACCGTTGTTGGGAGATAGCGATATCTTCCCAATACGCAATAATTTTTGCTCATACCAATATTTATAAAAAATATTGTGACCTCAATTTTCAAGCAATTTTGATTCTGTTTTCACAAAAGAGTTTCTTTTGCGTATTATATTTGGTTGCATATAGAATAATATACAACATTAAACACAGGAAAATACCCTATTCCCGAACCAACAACGAATTATATATAATTTATAGCCCATCCGATGACCAGAGGGTTTGGTTAGAGGTGTCTTCTTGTTGGGTTAAATCAATAACGAAAGAAACCTGGTTAAATACTTACCCAGTCCAGCACAGTATCAGCGACCTCATCCAACGTGGTGCCAATCTCACGCATTGTTCCTGTCAGTCTGCGAAAAGGTGAACATTGTTAGGAAATGTGAAATGAATTATGACGTCATACATTTAAACTTTATAACGTTGTCGAGTTCAGTTTTAAGTCCTTATAAAATAATGAGTATTAAAACGAAACTAATTTTACGGATTTTATTTTATTTATTTTATTTTATTTATTTATTTGATTAGCCAACAATTGTGTACACCAATTCAATATTCTATATAAATCAAGCAAAAAATAATATACTTCAGTGCAACAATTACTTACAGGCTAATACCGCATGCACAACTAACATAGGCCAATTTTAGCCAATAATAATAGAGAAATATCGTTACATTTATAATACTATAGTAATTATTATTATTTTAGATTAACCTTTATTATACATACATAAATTGAATATTAATAATATTTTAGTCAACAAATAGACAATTGATTATTCAGGAATTTTAAAAATGAAATTGAATTACTTTAATTACTTATTACATCATACATATTATAATTCATATAGCAACAATTTTTAGTTTTTTAAGAAGAACTCGACAATATTTTTATAAAATTTGCCAACACTGTCATAATGCAAGTCTACCTTATCACTACAGCTGTTCAAGGTTTTACAGAGTCTAGGTATTGGTGAGTTTGCACCTAGAACCGTCCTTCGCAAGGGTGGACAGAGAGGTGTAAGGATATGTCGCGGATATCTCGAAGGGGCACGTAACCTTATTTGAGTTAGTAAGCTAGCGCAATCAATTTTGTTTCTCATTAGTTTGAATAGAAAAAGCGCATCACTAATATCATATCGACAAGCCAGCTGATGCATTCTGAAATACTGCAGGCGGCTGTTGTACGATGGAAGTAACTTAGATTTACCTCTGGAGTATGCTAAATGCCACAAAAAACGCTTCTGGACTCTTTCCAGACGTAGCGCATGTGTCGCGAAATGTGGTCTCCATACTACACTGCAGTATTCCAAAATACTCCGTACTAGGCTGTTGTATAACATTATTTTTGCGCCACTGTGCTTGAAACTCCTGGTATTTCTTATAACAAATCCCAGCATTTTGTTTGCTTTTTTAATCGTGTGCTCAATATGCGGAACAAACGTAATTTTTTTATCAAAGGTTACTCCTAGGTCCTTAATTGTTTCAACTTCTTGTATTTTATTGTTGTTTAGGAAGTAATCACAATTTACACAATGATGTTTCCTCGTAAATTTCAGATGGTAGCATTTCTTAAAGTTCAATTCCATAAGATTAATTCCACACCACTTGACAAGTTGATTGAGATCATTTTGTAGGAGCTGTGTATCTTCACGTGATTCAATTCTTTTAGCAATTTTCAAGTCATCAGCGTACATCGTGGTTTATTTAACTTTTTTAATCTAAAGGTTGGAAGCTAGCACCAGCCCGTTAATTATAGGTACATTAAATTATATCGTGACTCAAAAGACCAATTGCCAGACCTCAATACACTGTGAGCTTTTTCTGCGTAAAAAGGTCTACAATAATTAAAATTAATAAGTAATGAGTAAAAGTTTTTTAATTCCTAAAAAGTACACCGACTTCAATAAAAAACAATTTATGCGTCCCTATAAAATTTGAGGGTTGCCCTTGATTTTTCTGAGATCCAATCATCAGATCCTGACTTGGTGCCAATGGGACCACCTGGGAAGTATACCCTTTTAAACAAAAAAAGAATAATCGGGGATCATTCATAAAAAAAAGATTCCGACGAATTCTTAACTTCCTCCTTTGTTTGAAGTCTGTTAAAAAACAACTATATGGATGGAAGAAACATTGCACTATACTTTTGTGACGACATACAACTCAGTCCACCCTGTGACCATTAACACATTACAGTCAAGGCAAGTAACGTCAGGTTAAAAAGTAAAATAAACCGCGATATAATCCGTAAAATTTGTTTTATTTCGATGCTAACTTGTATGTTGGCATTAGCTCATAACCTGGATCAAAAGCAGTTCAGCCGTTTCTATAAACTCGCAAAGGTATAACACATAGATATTTCATCACATGAATTTAAATTAAACAGCAAGGCGGCATGATTGAGTTGAGTAGCGAGGGATAGACTGCCTCTCGCTACTTAAGACTCTATCTGGACGGCACTGCGCTTACCATCAGGCGCAGTGTCACTTTGCCCCCGCCCTGTGGTTTGGGGGCGTTTGGAGAATCCCACCACGGTATATCCTGCCTGTCGTAAGAGGCGACTAATAGGGGTCATCGGGGGTCGCGGGCGCGCAGCGGGGGGCTGTCGTAGCGCCCATTTTGGTGTGTCGAAATTTGTTTGTACATAGTTTTATTTTGTATATACTTCGTCGGCACACCGGGCGACCCCGGGATGAACGGCAGCGCGGGTGGTTGGCCTCGTTGCTGCCGTGGACGCCGAGGGCGTCCTTCGGTGCGCGGGGGCTTCTGAGCCCCCCCCCACATGGAGACGGGCCGCAAGGCGGCACCGCGCAGGGGCGGTTCCGGTCGACAATGGGGCGCTTCTCGCCCAGGGCTACCGCGGGGTTTTTAGTTGGTATTGCCGGTGTAGGGAATTTGTTAGGGACTCGGCTCAGCGGTCGTCCGGATGTCAACATCTCTCCCGGACGGCTTAACGCTGGGTCGTAAGGCCGGTGAGCCCAACATAACCGTCCCGCCACCCCCCCGGCGGGGCGGTAGGGATAAATCGCTTTTGCCCGCGAAAAAAAAAAAGTGTCACTTTGCCGCGCCAGAATAAAAAAAAAAGTACACTATAACCTTACTTGGCGTACACCCACGCGGCTGCCATTCCAAGGGAAACGATGGCCGCCATTTGTAATAACGTCTCCAGAGACTGGATGCCGAGCATATCAGCCAGCACAGAGAGAAGGAACACCACGACAGACAGCATCAGGAACACTGCTGGGGTCTTGAACATCTTGTAGAGGTTCTTTCCTTCGTTGTGTGCTTTGTATTGCTCGTACAGCTCTTCCAACTCCTGCAGGTTAAAATCCAACAATAAGATACATATTCAAATGCTAGAAAAAAGGTCTCCAGAAAAAGGCACGCGAGCAGACGGGCCACCTGATGGTAAGTAGTCACCGCCGCCCATAGACTTCTGCAATGCCAGGGCACAGCAGAGCCGCTGCCTACCTATAGTGTCCCTCATCGTGAAGGTTATCGGTGTACGGTGCCTTAAATTCGTTGAGTATTACGATATCCAATAGGCTAGTTGACTGTTTTTGGCAAACCATTATCATTAATAAACACATAACATAAGTTTCCAAGATTTCATTTGCATTTTTATAAACTAACTTTATTTTTCCCACCAAAACGCTACCTACTGTCATGTCCCTCGTGTGACGGGACCATCCGCAAAACTAATAGACGTTTGGCTCAGCGTTTTCTTAGAACGGTGACGTCATGCATGACTGATTGTGTTTCATGTCACGTGACAAAATGCTTTATTTTTACATCCTTATTTCATGAAAATATTAAATAATCACATATAAATTAAGACTCCGGGTGGACACAGTATTTCTAAATAGAAAAACCCAATATTACTTTATCCGACCCGGGGGTCGAACCCGAGACCTCAGAACCCGTCGTAACGTATGCGCCAACAACTGCGCCACCGAGGCAGTCGGTGGTCAGGTATTTTCCTAATGTATCAAATACTTACTGCTTCTAGCTTCTTCTTATAACTGCTGGCGCGTTCCTCCCCTCCCATCTTCTTCTTGTTCTCGAACGCGTGCAGCGCCTTGTTCAGGATCCTGGTGTGCTCCTGTTCTAGCTGGTGCGGCTGTATGTACGGCCTGGTGCCGCCACACACTTCCTCCATCAACGTCTTGTAAACGTCCTGAGCCTCCGCACAAGCTGATAAATTGTTAGCTTCTGCTGTTGCCTATAAAATACACGTTAAGTAGAAGTTTACACCCTTGAATCTTCAGAATAGTAGGTATATAATAATTCTTCGATGTGTGAAAAAAATGCTTTGTTAGATGTTGATGATATACTAGAGAAGGGTCGGTAACGCGCATGTGATGCTACTGGTGTTGCAAGCGTCCATAGGCTATATCCTACGGTAATAAAGGCCGGTCAGTTGTCAGTCGGGCCGTAAGCTTGTGCACCACCATCGTGGTATAAATATAAAAATTATTCCGCCTCAATCCAATTTTAAATATACTGACAATATAACCTCTAAATGCTTTCCAAACTGAAACGAATTGCTATAATTTGAATGATTAGTGTAAGATGTTTAACTCACATACTTGCAATAATCGTGAAGGAAGGTAGTAAAATAGAATTATAATAAAAGCTGAAAACACCTTTGAATTCCCATAATACATTGGGCCATTGATAATCTATACTTATACACAATACAACACGATCGCTATAGGTGCCTCAGTGCAGAAGACAACTCCTTGGATTGTATACTTCTGCTCCCGATAATAACTTCCACGAGGGCGGAGCCGCGAGCAACAGCTAGTAGTTGATGTTTGGCCATTTTGCGTCCGCCTGAGTACTCTGATCTCGACCACTTCTTGCCCATGGCGTAGTGTGAAGAAGCTGACCGGCATGATTGTGTTGAGTAGCGGGGAATAGATTGTCTCTCGCTACTCGCTACTGTAATTGGACGGCACTCCGCTAACCATCAGTTGCAGTGTGGTCACATATCCGTGCCAGTATAAAAAAAATTGTTTAATCTAACCTCTAAAATAGACTTGGGTTCTGGCAGTTCATCACCGCTGAACACCCTCATGTATGCCTTGAAAATATGCAGCAGATCCTTGGCCTTCACCTTCTGACCCTCAATCAGTTTCGGCACCAGGTTCTCTGGAGCCAGCACCATCGGCACCAGCTTCCTTAATTCTTCTTTGAACTCTACGCTTATATCTATAGATCGAAAACAAAGAAGCAAAGAAGCAGAATGTTATATAATTATTCCTTGATGTAGTAGACAGAACTTTACAACCCTCGACAAGTTTTTAGCCCTCCCAAATGATAGGTCGAGTCTATATATTGGGCTGCAATTTCATTTAAGGACAATGCACTTGTTCTATTCAAATCCAAAAACTCATACTAATTTTCATTGTTCCATACCTGAGGTGTTGATTGATTGTTATTGTATTGAGTAGCGAGGGATAGACTGAGTCTCGCTACTTGATACTCTAACTGGACGGCACTGCGCTACCATCAGGTGCAGTGTTGTCACTTTGCCGTGCCAGGATAGAAAAAAAGTACTCAGACATAAACTTATTGCCATAAGACCTTAAAATGTAAACAATTGATCAACTCACCAGCCAACTTGCCGTTGAACTCCCGGTGTGTAGCTACCGTCATTCCTGGGTGCGGCATCAGGAAGCATGCTATTTCATCGAAGGTGCTGGTTATGTATGTCCTCAAATTCCGAAGCTCCTCGTGTTGCCGATCTTCCACCTGTTAAATGTGTCAGACTATTAGTTAACATACGCTGATAAACCAGCAAGTGTAACATGTGATCACTACCATCAGGTAAGCCGAAAAATGGCATCATATAGGCACGTTTTTGGCAGCAATCAGGAAAATTCAGGATCTATGGTGTTTCCTTAGCGGTATGACATTTTATTAAATATAATTTTATATCATTGTGGAAAACAAGCTGATGGCCCGCTGGATGGTAAGCGGTTACCGTAGCCTATGGACGCTTGCAACACCAGGAGCATCACATGCGCGTTGCCGACCCTTCGGAAACCTATTTACTCCCTTCTTAAAAAACCCATACTGGAGACCCCTAGGAAAACCTCGGCAGGAGCTTATTCCACAATCGGAGCATTCGCGGGAGGAAATACCTCTGAAACCGCGCTGTGGGCGACCATTTAGGTTTCAATGTGTGAGGATGAACTCCCTGTCCCTGATAGCGAGCGGTGCGATGTAGACATTTTGTAGACAATGGCTTATAGTTAAGCTCCTGGAATTGCTGAGGTCTACGAGTCTGCGAGCATAGCCGCTTACCAGTATCAATGTCAGCTGGTCGCCTTCAAATTTCAATAAAAAATCTGGAAAACCCCAACTTGCACCGATTGCTACTATGGGACCTTTAGCTGGTAAGTATGTCATCGTAAGTGGGAATCTGAGGCAACGTGACAATTGCTTGGGTGAAAATTTGATAGTAAAACCGTAATGCTATTGAGAGTTGGTAATGTTATCTACCTACAAAACACATTGGCACGCAAAATGAGCGTTTGTCCCGTTTTATTTGGACTTGCAAACGTTTTTTTTTTGTACTGGCAGGGGATAGTGACCGCACTGCACCTGATAGTAAGCGCAGTGCAGTCCAATTAGAGTATCGAGTAGCGAGAGACAATCTATCCCTCGCTACTCAACACGATAATGCCGGCCTGCTTCTTCACACTACTCCATGGGCAAGAAGGTGAAGAAGAGGTCGAGGGTCTATTGGCAGAGTACTCAGAAGGCCGCAAAACGGTCAAACATCGTACCCCAACTCTAGACTCCCGATAAAAACCGGATGTACACTGGCTGATCCGTGAACGCGACACACTTCCGTGTGCCACTATGGCGGGTTTTACACCCTGTGTACGGTGGTTGCTATCCGGGCGGATATGAATATCCTACCACCAGCAAATAATGATACGTGATAATAACTTTAAAATAAAAAATGAATAACTTTATGACGTCCTCTCTACTGAAATATATATAGGTAATAGAGATTTGAATTTTGCTATCAATATATCCCATTACCAAATAGGTTAATCTCAAATATCAGAAGAACACCGGTGTTCGGGAAAAAGGTAATAAGTAGTGAGTAAAAACACAAGCCAAAATGAATTTTATTTCCTTAATATTAAAGTTACAAATACGTTTAATTCGCACGTCAATAAGGGCGAGTATTGCCAGTTTTTGTCCGGACACCGGTGTTGAATGTTCCGTGACTGGTTAACAGATGTGGAAAGGTATATACTCATGTCTGTTGCCGTCCACTGTTGGACGTAGGCCTCCTCAAGTGAACGAAAACCATCCCGGTCTTGGGTAGCCCGCATCCCCTTCGCGGTCCCTTGCAGCAGGAAGTGTGGAAAGTTACATACACTCACGTCTGTAATCCCCGAAGGGGTAGGCAAAGGCGTAACCAGTACACCCACTTTTCGCCGAATTTCGGTCCCATAATGTGATAGAGGGCGAGCCTATCGCCATACCGGGCACTCCGAGCTAATACTGAGAATTTCTAGATAGAAAAACCCAATATCACTTTACTCGACCCGGGGATCGAACCAGAGACCTCAGCACAGCAGCCGTAACACATGCCTAATTACAACTGTGCCACGGAGGCAGTCTTGTTAAGTTACGTGAGAAGAATAATTAAAAGGAGTCACCTGAAGAATTTTGGCGAGATATCTCTCCCCACCTACAGCGCCGTAGGGGTACTCGTACGGATAATTCCAGTCTCGTATCAAGAATTGCAGCTTCTGGAATGGTTTGCCGATACTCTTCTCCTTGGCAAGTCTGCCGTAATCTGTGAAGAGCTGGAATGAAGACACTATGATGAAACTACAAAGGGCTACTCGAAGGTAAATAAAGTTATTATTACACCCAACAGTCACACACATAGTCTCAGGATTACCGTTGATACCTACGAAAAAATGTCATTTTTCCTACAACAGTATCCCATTATTTTTTCTCATATAGATATAATATTTTCACCAGCCTGTTAACATCAGTGGCATAGTATTAATCAAATTTCTAAAATGTTTTGGTCTCAGGTAGAAATATATTTCTAGCGCGTTTCTTAACACGTGTAAGATAGACAAATGAAGTTGGGTTGTGCTGTCAAACGTATCTCCTAGACTCGTTCCATGCATATGCTGTAGGATTTAAATCTGAGCTCCGATTTGGCCACTACAGGTACTTAATACCGACATATTAAATATAAGCGTTGACCTCACTGTCTCGGTAGTCTGGCCTTGTATGTGCTCGTCTATCTTATTCGTCTACATAAGGTCTGGTATTCACAATTACCTGTAAATGCTGCAGGTCATCTTCTTCTATATTCTGCGATAGATTATATATCTGCACGGAGGATATCATGGTGGATAATGCGAACACTGTCGCATTGTCCTTCACCGTTGACTCCGAGTCGAAGGTGCCTTGCGTGTCCATTAAAAACACCACCAACTAGGAAGAGATACAAAAAAGAACAATTTTATTCATAGTGAATTCATGTTGGATAAAATTCCACCACCACTGGCTCTGCTACTTATTACAAGATCGTGGTAAATTGTAGTACATTTAGTTTTCTTATATTATATCAAAAAGCCTTCAAAAAGATCGACTTGAAGTTCCATTGGCATGCACATCAATTTCTCATTCCATTTCATTTCTATAATTTCATTTCACTCTAACCTTAAAGAAATATAATCACGATTTATATGAATTTTCAGCGATGAAGATGAGAGCAATGTCAAGTAGGTCTTTATTTGCCAGACTCTATTAAAATAAACAAATAAAAGCTCAAATTTAAATTTAAGGTCTCCTTTATTGATTGAGTAGAACTAGCGTGTTCTACTGTCTGTATCATGGCTACTGCTTCGAAGAATTGTTAGTTCTTATCCCATCTTCTCCCTTCCACACTAGAACCACGCGTACTGGGTTGCCAAGAACCAAGAGGTTGCCAAATTCGTATTATATCCTTACCACTAAGCTGTGGAACAGTTTTCCAGCTACCGTGTTCCCTCCTTCCTATGATGCTGGCGTAGTACGTAGTAGGCTACTTTAGGCGTAGTCTGAAGAAGCTACACAGCAGGCCGGCATGATTGTGTTGACTAGCGATGGATAGATTGCATTTAGCATTAAAGTGGACACTTTCCGTGCCAGGATAAAACAAAATTACAATTTACCTCTTCTCCGTCTTTCCGGGTGAGTTTAAATGGATGTGACCACAGCAACAAGCCCGTAGTCTCCCTGTCCGAACCTCCTCGCCACTTGAACCCTTTCAGTGGCTCGTCCTCCGCTCCCAACCATTCCACTTTGTAATCGCCCGAGTCGTACTGAAACCAGTAATATAAAACTCCATGTTTTATACCCACACTCTCGTATCCATAAAGTGGAAGATAGAGGAGCCATCAGCACACCTAGAGTTTACCGAGCAGAAGTATAAACGAGATGGCATCTAAATCTTAGTGGCTGCTGGACGATGATCGTCTCAATGGATTGCGTTCAGGTAAGCTAGCACAATTCTGGTAACCATTGACTAACTTCCAACGTCCTTGTATTATCAAATTTCGACTGCATCATCCTTGCAGGTCAGGACCGTGTCAGGACGACAGGATATAATATATAAATACACAACAGTCACATACATAATTCTGACCCCACACTAGTTAAAACCTGTATCGTGGGTATTAAGAACTACGAGGGACTACGATCCCACAACCCCCAGACCCGAAACAAATATCTATCTGTCACACAAATATTTGTCTCAGTGCGGGAATCAACCCACCAACTACTCGCCGGCATGGAGGCTGTCATATTAAGATTAGAACTTAGGGAGCCTAAAGATATGAACATGGAGTTATAAGTACAAATATAAAGAAATAATTAGACTCCCGAACCTGGTGATGTAAGTAACGTAGGAAGAAGTCGAGCAAAAACGACTTGCCCTTGCGGAAGGCGCCGGCGACGGAGATCACGACAGCAGCTCGATCTTTGATATCCTCGCGCAGCAGCAGCGCGCTCAACGCCTCCTCGTTCAACGTGAAGGTATGCTCTGGACCTGGCACCACCACCTGGATTCCCCAGCCAGAGTCCAGACTCGGTAGAGTGCCTAGATGCAAAAAAACAGTTGAACATAATTTTGTTCGATTTTCGAAATCATCTTGAGTTACATTGTAGAGATTGGTTATTCGAAATTTTACTTTCAACTGGGCGATAGATTTGGGTCGCTAATTGACACACACACAATAAGCATAGAAAGATAGAGAGATTTTTCATTACGTACGTACGCCGGAACGTAAAATAGAAGTAACACATATTTAAAAAAATTACAACAATAATAATCGAACCAATAATGGCTGTCCCTATTTAGTGACTAATTTTGGAAAAGTATGTGTTCCTATGTTTGTACCATAAAAACACATTTCTGCAAAAAATGAAGATTAACTGGTAAAAAATTGTATTTTACTATCTAATTTTGAATCACACGCCAATAACTTACAATAAATGTCATGGCGTCTGCTTGTGATTTTACTAGAACTCATAGGTTCTATTGTAAACAAACAAATTCAGTGTTTACAATAGAAGTGACGTCATTCATTCTGATTAGTGTTTCTTTTAATAAAGCAGGTTGATGGAGTTCATGTTCTTATTTTAAACTAAATAAAAGAATCTCGCTCCTAATTTAAAAGTGAAATACGTTTTATTTTTAACTCACTTTATTTATTAGCCCCAAATACTCAAACGCTACTCAACTAACCGCCCGTCTAACGGCTACTTATTTTGTGATACGCCATACAATTATGACAAATAAGACGGTCTCAAATGTTTAACACGATCTTATGTGAGAGTTTTCGGGCGTTAATCATTAAATATTATTATTTCCGTAAATATTTTGTTACTGTCATCATGTGTGTTACATATTATTACAGCCTCCTTAACACAGCAGGCTACTAGCTGGCTGTGAAACGAAAGGTCGCAGATTCGATCCCCGCAACGAATACAAACAACTTTGATCAACAAGTGTTTATTTAATTTTATTTCGTAGTGATTGATATGTACATACAAAACAGGTTTGACCTAGTGTAAGGTCAGGAAGGTGGAAGTGGTAGAGCCACGCTGTAGGCATATTTGTCTACAGCATGAATGGGCCGGCTCGACCGGGGTAGTACCACTGTCTCACAGAAAACCAACGTAAAGTGACAGTTTACTGTCGCGTTTCGTATGGTAAGTGAGATATCCGGAGGCCCAGATTCCCCCTTCCCTTCCCTAATCCCTATTCCTGTCCTTTAAGGCCGACAGCGCATACATGACACTTTCGGTGTTGTGGATGTTCATGGGCGGTGGAGATCACTTAACATCAGGTGACCCACTGGCTCGTTTGTCGGACTATACTATAAAAAAAAAAAAAAAAAGGACGTGTGAATGTTGGCTGTATTGTTATAAAATTTTTATGGGAATGTTTCTGGTTATCATAAACTATAAGAACAATGGAATCAAAATACGCAACAGGAAAAGCTCTTGCGGATAATTATTGTTATCAATAATAAAAGCAAAATTAAGAACGCTCATGTTATTTTTATCATAAAACAGCAAACAAATCACAAATCATAACGCTTTGTCTATGACCGGACACTGGCTCTGTCAAATAAGTCAAAAACTATTATAACCTCAGATTTGATTTTTGATGTGTCATGTAAACATGCTATAGAACATGTATAGAACTATAAATAGTTATGTAATAATCCGTAACGGAACATTTAAAATGCGCGAACCAATCAAACTCATCTGGTTTGAAAAGATTTCATTACAACCTCAAAACGCACAAAAACTGCAATCCAAATATAAACACTGATCACAACAAACTAAATACACTGACCTGACATTGTTTTTATATGTTTTCGTGCCTGTAAATAGAATTAAAATGGCGTAAATAACTGGCTAACGTGTATGTCGGCCGCGCCTTGGTTCCAGACTGCTTATTGCGATCTTGCGAGGCTGTGCGCCGTATGATATCATAGCGGTGATGTCATGACGCGTAAAGGCCTCGGCCTGCGACTGGAGCCGGGTGGATCTATTTGAGGGCCGTCACGCTTGAGAGTTAAAAACTTATACATAACTTCACGCATGTAACCCCTAAGATTAGTACTCCCTTTAATGATATTCTCATGATGTGAAAGTTTATCGGGATAAACTTGTACCATCTGAAGATATTCCCATGCCGGGTAATTGAACTGAACAACAAATTACTAGACCTAGAAATCGATCCTAATTTCATCGCTTTTACATAGAGCATAAAGTAAAGGGAATATTTCGTTTAACTTAGATTTATTGTAGTAATAGCCTTCCTGTCTGGCGGCTTAGGTTTATAACAATAATTGCCTGTCGATTCCTTGAAAGAAGCCAATTACGTGTAATGAAATCCTATTGGATGAAGCAAACGTGAGACACAAAATATAATTAAATCATCTCAGTACCACTTTTATTGCTATAAACAAACGAGGAAGCAATTTTAAATTCAAATAATTTATTAGAAAGAATGTTGGTGTACATAATTTTTTTTATTTTATCCCGAAAAATATACGGTTCCCGCGGGATAGTTTTTGCTTTTTCGCAGAGCAAGGGATCGACATGACTTATTGGATAGTGGTAGTTTAAGGATCAGAGAATAACATAGGTTACTTTTTACCAAATAGGTATATATAGTTGGATGAATGGATGGATAGCAAAATATAGAAATATGTAATAGTTAAGATGACTATGGATTTTATTCCTTTTCTTTCATTAATAACTACCACGCGGACGGAGTCGCGGGCAACAGCTAGTTATATATAAATAATATAATTGGCAATATCAAATATTGGCACGCGTGATAACATTTTTGGACTTTTTGCTTTGTTACGCCAAATAAACAAGTAGTAGGTACATAGGTAGACACTTTTTGTTTTATCGTCGTAATGTTTTGATAACGTGGGCCAATTACGTACATGTGGGATATTGAAATAAATTATGATCTAATTAGTTTATATTATCGAAATTCGTATGAGAATTCTCAGGTATGAAAGTTTCCTCATGATATTTTCTTTCACCGTTAGGTAGAGCAAGAGCAAGTTATCAATGAATATACACGTAACCGTAGAAAAGACAGAGCTGCAGCGATCTATATGTACTAGGTAGAATGGGTGTATGCCATTTGTGCTGGTTTAAAACCTACGACTTTCGTGTTGATAGTCCGTACCGCAAACAAATAAGCTATCGCTCCTATTTATCCGTTTGCCGATATAGGTTATATATGGTTAAAAAAATATTTAATCCGAAATTCGGTTAAGAGGCATGCAAGTGAACATTCACTTGCATGCCTATGATGATGCCTAATAAAATAATTTCAAATTTAAAATTATTTTGAAACACGACACACTTGCGTGTGCCACTATAGCGGATTTTACACCCTGTGTACGGTGGTCGCTATCCGGGCGGATATGAATATCCTACCACCAGATTTATCTGTCGTTCGTTTAATAAAGAGTCAATAAGTGACATTTTTAACCGACTTCAGAAAAGGAGGAGGTTAACAATTCGTCGGAATCTTTTTTTATGTATGTTCCCCGATTACTCGAAGACGCCTGGACCGATTCGAGAAATTATTTTTTTGTTTAAAAGGGTATACTTCCCAGGTTGTCCCATTGGCACCAAGTCAGGGTCTGATGATGGGATCTCAGAAAAACCCTCAAATTTTATAGTGAAGCATAATTTGTTTTTTATTGAAGTCGGTGTACTTTTTATGAATTAAAAAACTTTTACTTATAACAAATTTATTATAAAAAGTAGTAAACCACCTTTTTCTATCAATCAATCTGGGATATTTTATTATCTATATTAAGTTATACGATCTAAAGGCTACGCTCACTACTACTTACTTTACTACAAAAGCTTCCTTTACTTCTTAGCGACATCACTTTCACGTTTTTAACAATATCTAAATTAAGTTTCTTCAATTAATAGCCTATTCCGAAACGGACAGCAGTATGTAGTCGTAAGATAGTCACTTGACAGGCACAGTTGAGCAGCGTGCCAGTATAATAAGAAATATGGGTGTAATTTTGAAATTACATGCGCTCTCGGCTCGAATTCTTATTAGAAAACTAGATGTTGCCCGCGGCGCCGCCGGCGTGGAGGTTGTTTTTGAAAGAAAAGTTATACATCCATGGAGGCATCATAAGCAATTACACCTTTCTATACTTAGATTGCTATCCAATAGGAAGCGTGCATTCTTCCGGAATAAAAAGAAGCCTATGTCATTTTCTGATCCCTAAACTACAACTATGCAAAAATCATGTCGATCCATTGCTCTGTGAAAAACTAAACTATCCCACGGGAGCTGTACATATGTCCGAAAATGTACCCAATGTGCTATTCCAGACTATAATCTATCTCTGTGCCAACTTTCAACCAGATCAGTCCAGCCGTTGTAGCGTGATTGAGTAACGAACATCCATCCATCCATACATTCTCATTTATAATATTAGTAGGATTATTAATTGTCATTAGAACTTATAATTAGCATTGGACGGTAGCAGAGGGAAACCCTCTACATGAGTACTACATGACGTAGGTACTAGTCAGACTACTGTTACGTTGTAACAAGATTATAACATAAAATATAAATACAAATAATAATTACAAACAAACAAACAAGATAATTAATTTATTATTATAGAACGAAACCGAGCGCATCAACCAGTGACAGTATTCCACCAATAACGTATTAGTTCGCAACCGGAAGCGAATAAATATTCTAAGTCAACGCCCACAACAATAATTTTCTAGAAATTTCGAAAGAAATCTAATAGAATACAGCGGCATCTGCTGGGGAATAGCATTAACACGGTTTGGCTAAGGTATCCTATTGGTCAAGCAAAGGATTGAGACGTGACGCCCCTTGATTAAACCACCCCACCACACCTCGATACGGAAGATTCTAGAAATTACCGACAAAGCGAAACTTTCTAATCGAGTAGCATGAATAACTTCCGGCTAAGAGCGTAGTTAAAAACGGCAGCTCATCTGCCGCGGAGTCAGTGAGGCGAGACAGTCAGCGCGCAATAATTACCGTCATCGGAAAATCAAAACCATAAAAAAGTGTGTTAAAATCAGTGCATATTTGTTTAATCCCCTAGGTAAGTCAACATTATTAATTCTATAAGCTTGGTTGCAGTTAGCTAGTTTCGTGTCTGGTTTAATTCGATTCAAAAAGTAATTTCTTCCACCGTATGTTAGTGTGAAATAGTGTAAAGATTGCTATAGTTTCATATATCTCTTAATAGTGGCTTAACTACGTAATGAAATGTGACACGAGTTTCGGTACTTTAGTAAAATTTAACCTTTTTAACCTTTACTTATTTAACCATTCAGACAAGTTTTACTTCGGTATTTTCTTCGTTGAAATACTATTGATTCCCACTTTGTATTTCACGCGTGTGTTGTCTACACCGGTGGTTTGAGTGTAACTTATTTAAAACTTAATATTCTAAAATAATAAATTTTTGTTAAAAGAAATTCTTTATATAAAAATAACCACCGTAATATTGTATTCAAAATTATTTCATTATAGTAATGTAATTAGAAAAGTTATCTAGAACCATAACTTAATTCATTAGGTAATAAAACCAATTGTAAAAATTTTGTAATCCAAAAGTTATACTTCCCGTATTACTAATTCATACCAATAGCTGAGAAACTTATTGTTGAATCGGAGTGAAGTTATTTTTTTAGATGTACCGGCGAAGTAAATACCAAAGGTCATCGCTTCGCCCGATATATTTGTTTGTAACTACCTACTTATTTGCATTTATTGCATATAGCTAAAAATGTTACTTTTATTTTGTACCTCATGGCGTAGTGGATGGTGATCGTCCGGTATATAAATAGTTGGGGTTCAGTTTTGTTTGAACATTGGTGTTTTAATTAAATATTATTTATTTTTTTGTTTATACCGGATTTAAATATCGCCACTCCATTCCGCGTGATTTTGTTTTAATTGTATCGCGAAAGATGCCGACGCCCACACATGGTCTCACCTAGTGCCTGGGTTTCGGATCTTTTGCGCTACAAACGCCATGACGACGCGTTCCAGGAAACTGGGGGACCACCGTACGGATCGCAGACAGGGTGCACGGCTACCGTATGGTCCAAGGACTTTCCAGCTGCGTGTTAAAGCCGGACAGCGTACACAGCGGCAGAGCCAAGCCCGTCGACCTCTGCTGACCTCTGCGGCCGACACGTGGTCGCGCCGAGAGCCGCGCAACCCCCGAGTTCTCCATCAAGCCAACGGTCGTTTAAGCGCTTAAGTTAAGTTCCCAGCGCACGTTGCCTGTTGACCCAAACGAGAAACATCTCTGTGCTTCAGAACCCGTACCTGAGTAGTTTTATTTTTTTATTCGTAAAAATAAATGTTTTAATTTTTTTATTGTGTTTTCTTTGTTCCCCGCCGTCAGGCGGACGTAACACTACCTAAAGGTGTTTTCAGGTAAAGATAGTTTTTGGATCTACGTTTTTAATGTAAGAATATCCGGACCACCTGATAATAAACTATAGATAAGAAGTCCACAGAATAACTCTGGGTTTATTGTCAAATCGATAGTTTCGTCGGGTCTAGAGTTGGGGTACGATGTTTGGCCAATTTGCGGCCTTCTGAGTGCTCTGACAATAGACCCTCGACCGCTCGAATCAAGATATTCGGGAAAATTACTATTACCAATTCATAAAAAAAAATATAATGTGTCCACTGACATTTTTAAATATTAGACTGCACTTTTCAGTGGTAATAAAATGCTCTTTGTCTGCTTTGGAATTGGTTGGAATACCGAAGACGTGCTGACCAGTATAAATATTACAGCGGACATCAATTTTGAATTACGCGCTCCATCTATGTTATTGCAAGCCTAAAGAAATCTACGAAACAGATATAATTGGTGGCTTGACAATATTTTATTAGTACTAGTCACGGGTACTTAGGACGGGTAGTATAGCCGTTTTTGTGTTATATTTGGTGTTAAACCATACTGTAGGCAGTTAAGAATTATCCTTATTTTATTTGTAGTTTTTTTTGTATTGTAACATGTCCGTGTACACCCTATTGTACACTGGTTTTGTAATAGTATAAGTTTGTTTGTAATGGTATAACATTGTGTTTATATTTCTTTTATAAATTTATTTTATATATTGATTTTCCTTTTAAAATAACATGATGATACTGTTCTTTTCTTCTGTGAAATAATTTTTCAGCTGACACAAAGTTCATCATTTTAATTTTAGTGGGTCTGAATCACTATGCTATATTTTATCTATTATAAAAAAACTCAGTATTTTGTTTATATACCTTTCGGTTCATGGCTTTTTGGCATAAGCCTAGTAAACTATACTATAAGTTTATTATTTTTAATGTATGCTGCAATTGTTAATATACGTGGTTCTATGAAATAAATAAGGAATGAAAGGCTTCTCATAATAATATCTTCAGTTTATTTAAAGAGACAAACTATATCAATAACTAGTACATTCCTATTGAGCAATATATATCGAAGTAAAGAGCATTATAATACTACTGAAATATGGAAGTGTAAGGGTACCAACGCACTATGCGGATAGCCGGAATGCGGTCAACCGTCCGGCTAACCGCAGGATGCGGTTGTGATTGCGGTTAACCGGACGGCTAACCGCGTTCCGGCTAACCGCATAGTGCGTATTAAACCGTCGTGGTTTGCGGTTGGATCTAGGGATGTTGGTATTCTGCGGATTTTGTATTCCAGATTGCTGGCCTGTTATGTATCTCAATTATAACTTTTTCTGTATCGAAATCCATAGTTTAGATCCTTGTTATCTCTTGTCAATGCGCGAGCGTCGGTGATCACGTACGCCGTCAATGGCGGGCAACCGCAAACAAGCACTATCCGCGTAGTGCGCATAGCAACCGTCCGGCTAGCCGTCGGTCGGGCCGCAGCGCTCCGAGCGACCGGAGCGGTTGGACGGCATCCGCATCGTAGTGCGAATAGAAACTTTTTTCTCGTACATATTCTTGATTACGGTCAACCGGGCGGCTGACCACGTTGCGTTGCGTATGTAGCCTAATACAATTTCCTATATATTGTCAAAGAAATCTAGACAGCAATCCAAATTAAAATCTCTTATGCTACTGGCCAAAGATAAACCCAAGCAGTCTTATTAATAAAAAATGCTTATTCCAACCTTAATCTGGAGTTACTCTTAGACTAGTTATTCCGAGAGTAACGTCGTATTAACTTCGTTATTGCATTGTTATTAATAAACTTGAAGTAACCTCGGAATAGCAATACATTCGCTACACCAGGATTAAGGTGTGCATTATGGCAACCCACATCAATTAAAAGTAAAAAGAGTGAGTCAATGAATGAACTCCAAAGAGTATTATACTATGAACTCAATCCCCGATGATGACATTAATGACAGTGACACAATATTTTGGCCGGCGATTTATCAACAAAACTATGTTTATCAAACTGGATGTTCTGTGTTTCGATCTCTAGTTTGTGTAAATGCGTGTTGTTATCAGCAGAAAAATACAATAAATTTCGGCGGAAATCAACTCAAAGAAGTATTCGTTCCTTTAACTGGGATGAAGACGAAAAGGTAAATAATGTTTTTAACATTGTATTGCATGGTTGTTACAAGTTCATTAAACAGAGAATGATATCCTGGGTATTTATTGACCTGTATACCTTATGTTTCAGCAATTATTTCGTCCAGTTCTTATTAAATATGCTTCAATAATCGAATATAAATTCCTGGATTTACAACATTAATAAGAATAAAGTGAACAAGTGACTACTAGCGAGACATATATGGTTGTTAAAGAACAGGTCAGTTGATTTAGCCAGATCGCATGATGATAGTTATTTAGTGTCTGCCATACATAATACTATCTTCTTTTTCAGGATTCCAAACCGTTGATAATCACTAGTCTTAATGTAGTAGATTAGCAGGATGTAGCTGTAAGTATCAATCAGTATTATTAAAGCAGAAAGCATTATAATTATCTCTGGAATAATTATTAAATATACATTTTATTTTTTTCTAGAATATATTAGTTTAAACTATTGAAAATGTTGATGAACAAGTAGACATTCAAAAATTGACTCCAGTAGTGGTGAACAGATAGGAATATAATTATTGAGTATACATTCATTTATTATGCACATACATACTAAGTGGTTTACCTAAATGTTAATGTCTTACAGGTCTCTCAAGATGATCCATCATGGCCACACAAAAAAAACTAATGGACACACAATATAAACTTTGTTATAGACTTAATTTATAACTTTTGTAGATACCCAGAAGAAAAATTAAGATAAAGAATATAATGAGAACTGAGAACTGTTTGAAGTCCAGAAAGGTAATATAACTACTACTTTTGCTAGATTAATGGGTCATATAGGAAAACCCATGTGTTTGTAATATATGCGGGCATGGTAGGATTGACACCTATGTGTGTCTAATGTGACATCATAAGGAAGACCTGTTGGTATCAACCAAATCACTGCAGAGAGGTACTATTATAATGCTGTTATTTGAGATGGGGGCGATGAGTCCTGCACTGATGTCCTGCTTAGGGTGTATTTTGCATTCCCCTTACCAGCTCCCCCTAGTCAACCTAACTCCCTAATGATTTTTTTTGCACATGTTAACAAAGTAAGTTAAACTTTGTTAACATGTTTTATTAGCCAACTGTGATGTAACTGGTTGTTATTTTTACAGGACCGTGGTGACTATGTCAATAATATGATAAGCCATGGTAAAATGTTGAAGGAGGAAGAGCAATTACGGACAATTATGGATTACGGCTGAAGAAGAACATTTAATAAAAATTCACAAAGAAATATTTAAAAGCGCAATTATCGGAAGAGCAATTTTTGAGTTAAAAAAAGGGTGTGAAGAGCGCACTTAGTTAGGTACCATGTAGAATTTATTTACCTTCTGTAATATGAATTTCTAATAAAAAAAATCATGTCTTAAATTTTTTATTTACACTCAAAACACTAGTAAGAAAGAAAAAGATTACTTTTTGAATAAAAATAAAACCACTTTAAAAACCCAGACACAACTAAAAAGCAATAAATAATTGGTTACATTTACAACAATTAATTACATAAAATCTAAATCAATTATTTTTGGAGTCAGTTCTGGTGTTGTTTTCTTTACTTTTAGATTCATAAAAACCAAGTATGGATCTATTTTATATTTTTTTGTATGCCTGATTATTCTGGTTTTTCCATGTTTTGGCTGGCACTGACTGCAAATAATTGATTTAAATTGTATGTAATTAATTGATGAAAATGTAACCAATATTTATTGCTTTTTAGTTGTTTGAAGGCGGTTTTATTTTTATTTAAAAGTCATAATTTATTTTTTGCTTTTTAGTGGTACAAATATAAAATAGGTTCGTTGGATAGAGTACCAAAAGAAAACATCACTAAGTCACAGAAAAGCAAAATTCTCAGTTTCGTATATTCGGACAACAAATTTTTGAAAGTTATTTTGGTTTTAAAACCAAACTACTCCTCAACCTGTTTTGATAAAAATAATCTGGAAGCATATTCTCTGTAATAAAAGAAGAATTTTCCAAATTGGCAAATAAATAACGGAGTTCTGAGGTAACAAACATAAAATAAATACGCGTCGAAATTGAACATCCTCCTTTTTTTTGAAGTCGGTTAATAAAAACACAAAATACTTGTTTATTGCACGACGATATTTCTAAAATTGTGGCTATGTCGGATGTACATTGATATAAAAACGTTATGTCGATGTGAAACAGATTACAGTATTGCTAAACCATCCTTAAACCTACATATTGGTTGGAGTAAATTTAATCCTTGGCGTAGTCTCGGCGTAAGCTAATTCTTGCTTACTTCGAGTTTATTAATACAAGTTTTGACTAATACTAGTTTAATCCTCGGCGTAACTTTAATCTCACGTTACTCCATGTTTATTAATAACACCGAAGGAGGTTTACCAATTATAAAATCATTACGTATTTCAACAGCAATATTATGGCTTCACACAACACCCCCTATTAAGTTGTGAGTTGTGTTTTATCGGTTGCCTACTCTAAGGTTTTATCCCATCTTTTATTACGTAGGATCAAAATACTTCGCTCACGTAGTATCTACTTATATAGATATATAGTTTTATTCATTTATTTTTAATGTTATTAATATTCAATGTAAAAATATTATGTTTTATTGCAAATAAAATTATTGATTTGACATTTGGTGTTATAATATTAGTAGTTTTCCTTTTTATTCAACGGATACCCTCGCTTGCTGCTGGCCACACAAACGCAGTCTCCTATTCACCAAGTATGTAAATGTCATTTTATAACTAATTTTTAATTTTTATACGTTATCGAGTGGCGCGCTTTGTGTTATTTACGATCGGGCGTGATTTTTGTATTGATTGCGGAGGCGTGCGTGTCGTCATGCGGTTACCGGGGACCTATAACCTAAGCGGTGCAGCGATGTCCGTCACGTAACATCGGACGGTGTCTGTTCGGTGATGGTGTTGCGGAGCGCGATGGTGCTGAGTACCGAGTGGGCGCAAGTCGAAGTGGTAGAGCTCACCAACGACGGCAACGGCCTCGGATTCAACCTAGTCGGCGGCAGGAGCACGGGCGTCGTGATAAAATATGTGCTGCCCGGCGGCGCAGCGGATAAGGACGGACGGCTGCAGAGCGGTGACCATGTGCTGCAGGTGGGCTCCGTAAACCTGCGTGGCTTCACCTCAGAGCAGGTGGCTGCTGTTCTGCGACAGGCAGGCCCGGCGGTGCGATTGCTGGTGGCGCGGCCTGCCGATCCTGCCGCGGCACTGCGCGCTCCCATTCCTGGCACTGCTCTCGTGCCCACTAAGATCCTAGCTGACCCCGAGCTCCTCGACCGACATCTCATCGAAACTGGCTACGGCGCTGTGTACGACTTATCCCAGTGTTATAGTGACTACATAAATGGACAGAATGGTGATACCGAAAATAATCTAGTGGCAGCAGCAGTCAGTGTCATTGGAGAGAATCCTCAGCAGATACCAGACCATCCCATCATTTCTGATGCCATTTCTCCAACAATAACAATAACGGTACCTGTGGAGGTACCCACCCTTCCTGAGATTGAAATAGTGCATGTGGATTTGAATAAAAATGTTTATGGGCTTGGTATCACAATAGCTGGATATGTTTGTGAGAAAGAAGAACTATCTGGAATCTTTGTGAAGAGTATAATTGAAGGAAGCAGTGCAGAACAAAGTGGTCAAATCAAACTGAATGACAGAATCATCGAAGTTGATGGTGTATCTTTAGCTGATAAGAGCAATCCTCAGGCTGTTGAGATACTGAGAAACACTGGTATATCAGTTCATTTAGTGTTAGAGAGATATCTGAGGGGTCCAAAATATGAGCATCTTCAACTAGCTATATTTAATGAGGAGCGACCAACATCGCCTTCCCCATCAACCACTACTCTGTCCTGGTTCCCAGTGCCTTCCCAAGCTGAAAATAGTATAACAGAAATAGAACCTGAACCAGAATCCAATACTACTATTGATTCCAGTGTTCTAGAAGTTGGAGAATACCAAGAGCCAACTCAAAAAGAAATAGATGAGAGACTTGATGAGATCTTAGCAGTTGATCAAGAGGAAGTCAAGCAAAAGTGGAAACAGCAAATTGGTACTGAAAAAGAGATACTTATTGCTGAAGTAAATAAATTAGAAGGTTTGGGAATTAGTCTTGAAGGCACAGTTGATGTGGAAGGTGGACAAGAAGTGAGACCTCACCATTACATTAGATCAGTGCTGCCAGAAGGTCCTGTGGGTTTGCAGGGTACCCTAATTGCTGGAGACGAGTTGTTAGAAGCTAATGAATACAGACTTCATGGTCTAACACACACAGAAGTTGTGAATATCCTCAAACGACTCCCGAACAGAGTGAGGCTGGTTTGTGCTCGCAGCAGCACTGAGAGCGGTCCAAGACCTGTTGTTAATTTGGCACCTGACCGAGAAGGCTTTGAAGCTAGGAAAATAATATCTGGCAGCCTCAACAACTTAACAACACTGGTCAAGGCGCAGTCTGATACCTCCATAAACACGTCAAGCACAGCTACCCTGACTAATCACTCTGAACAGTCCAAAAAGTCTCGTTCTCTTGAGTGTGTGTCGGGCTTAGCCATGTGGCAGGACAAGGAAGAGATTATAGAATTAATAAAGGGTGACCAAGGTCTGGGATTCTCTATACTAGACTACCAGGACCCTGTTGATCCTCATGGAACAGTTATAGTGGTAAGGAGCTTAGTACCTGGTGGGGTAGCTGAGAAAAATGGTGAAATCTCACCAGGAGATAGAGTAGTATCCGTAAATGGAGCTAGTATTAAGAACGCAACATTGGATCAAGCTGTGCAAGCTTTAAAAGGTGCTCCAAGGGGTACGGTGAGAGTAGGAATTGCGAGACCTCTCCCTCCGCACGACACCAAATCTAAAAGCACTACAACCCTGAACAAATCAAGCTAATCTCACCTTGTGATTGAAACTGTACTAGTCAAATATTAAGTCATAGCCATATGGTAAAGGGTTGAGTGTGAGGCCTTCCATGTAACTACACTGTTTTTAGTTAAATGAATAAATTGCAATTATACTTTTTGTCAAATAAAATGCAATACTGATATTTCACCAAAATCAAATAATGGCAATACCCATCACATGATCCAAGGCCAGTAGTTGACCAGATGGAACGGTGTAGTAGTAGTTGGTGCACCTTGGAAAGAGCTTCAAATATGATACAATAATAAATTTACGCTTTACTAGTTAATAGAGTAATGTAAGGTACACATCACATTTTTACTGCACATTCTAATTTAATGTGGGTATTTTGATTTTTGTACTTCATTTTTATTGATCTATTGTTATTATATTAGTTTTTAATGAGATGAACAATTATCTATATACATGGCAGCTAATGTTTTAAACTATCAGGAAGCTTGTATGCCTGAAAGTAATGCAGTCTTTATAATATATTCCCAAGATAATTTTAGTCATTGTTAATAGGTCATTTACACTATTGAAAGTACACATCTCTATGTCCATTTTTTAAAGTACAGGTTGGGCTTCAGATTGGGGGTCACATTATTTTTTATATTAGACTTTTTATATCCCTTTTTTTAATGTCAGTGATTAATCCATCTGAGTAAAGAGCATTTATTAGACTGTTTTATATCTGATCAGAACTCAAATTTAAATATTTGTTTAAAAAAAACTTTTTCTTCAAATCAAAGTATCCACTTGTATAAGTATTACATAATCCACATATTAAGGTATAATTGTAATATCACGACCCTGTAGATATTTAACTAAGGGAGCAACTATGAATGTAATGTACATAAACATTTTAAAATCTCACAATGTAGAACATAAGTTTTATATTAAGGATTTGAACACAAATTGAGTTCTTGCCGATGTTAGTATCATGTACAGATCTTTTGATGTTTATATTTCGTTTTATCTTTATAAGGATATGCTTAATTAGAGTTAAAATGTTAAATAAGGGTGCTATATGTAATTCATCCCCTTTCTATATTATAAAAATGATGTATTAGTTTTTTTGGTTGGTAATTTACGAATAGTATTAATAGTTGTTAATTCGTAAAGTAGAATTGTTAGTGAAGCACATAGGTCTATAAGTTTGTTAAACAGGCGGTTGCTAGGAGACTTGTAGGGCTATTTTACTAGTGATCTGACAACTCTCCCAAGTTTCTTAGTTGATAAAATCTGTTGCTATATTGATTGATTTCAATTTTAAGTATAACTTACAACTTTTCTATACTCTGATTGTCTGTATGACATTGTTTCTCACGCATTAGTTGTATCGGCAATGTTTACATTAGGCGGTTTGTCATTGAGCAAATATGATCCTGAGTCTTTCCTTTGATCCTTTGAGTCCAAAGATTTAATAACTTATCTATTACTTTCTGTTTTTTTTTTATAAATACTATAGTTACATACATATACACTCACGCCTGTAATCCTCGAAGGGGTAGGCAGAGGTGTAACCAATACACCCACTTTTCGCCGAATTTCGGTCCCATAATGTGATAGGGGGCGAGCCTACAGCCATACCGGGCACAGGTTCCAGACTCCGGGATAATACTGAGAATTTCTAGGTATAAAAACCCAATATCACATAACCCGACCCGGGGATCGAATCCGAGACCTCAGCACAGCAGTTGTAACGCATGTGCAATTACAACTGCACCACCGAGGCAGTCAATACTATAGTTAGTACGAATTAATACTAAATATAATAGTTTTGGTTCTATTTAAACAGTTTTTAAGATGTTCGTTTATTCTCTACAAAAATCAAAATATTTTTAAAGTAATTTTTACCTGGCAGTAATTTTGGGTTATTTTATTTCAATTTTAACTATTGTTGAGTTTTAAAGTTTTATTACATATGTTTTTATACAAACTATTGCCGAAAATACGACTAAATTTCATCTATTTTTGTTATTTTATATATTTAATACCTGAGTAACAGTGCTTTGTGCTAATGCTTTGTGGAATTAATTGTTTCTAATAATAACTTAAGGGACTAAGTAGTGTAATAAAAAATTAATTTGTAAAATCAATCAAATATTATCACTGACTACTAGTAATTAACAGTGCATTACATATGTTATATATAGAAAGAATATTTGTAAGAAATTCATATTATCAAATCTGGCTGTGGTAATACACTAGGAATAATACATACAGTGATGTAGCGACTGATGGAAATCATACGCGAAAACTACATTACAACTCTTTATCAATATGTGTAAAAAGACGTGTCATGTGTGCAACTAGCATAATTATAAACGATCTTTAAACAGTGTCGTATTTGGCTAAAAGCCCAGGGGACCAGTTCCCCGAACTTAGGCAAAAACAAGATTTTATATTACTGTTCCAAATTAAAGATTTAAATGTTTGCTATGTCACTTATCAGAAATTGTACATTACTAGACATATACAGTCGAATATTTTAATATAAGACGACCAAACAACTTAGTTAACTCATTGATGTTCACCTAAATATCATAAAGTACTTTCAAATCAGCACTCATAATACCTTATGGCCTTGTAGGATTACTTCGAAAATCGTAGGAATAGTGACCGCTTATTTTTTACACGTAATTCTAAAATCTTGGTATTATAAACCCTATTATAATGTAATTGAAAATTTTCAGTAACATTTTGCGATGTAAATATTAGTTTAGACACACCATATGACCCTAGTACGGATCTGTACACCGGAACAAGAAAGTATTATGAGATTAGTGATAAAATGTTAAGATCTGTAACATGGCTTTTAATTATAACAACAAAGTTCAAAAAATATTGAATTTTTTTATGAATTGAATGGTTTTATATTTATAATTTTAAAAAATAATGTTTAATTAGCACACACGAAAAGAACTGACTGCGGCCCTTACAATAATGAATTTTAAACTTGCGCATGCAACACGCTTGGCGTGTTCCCGTACTCGCGTAGCGAGCACGAAAGCTTATGCGGGGACCCACGCAGGCCTGCCCAAAACATGGTGTTTTTCTCACATGAATTTGCTAGCGACGACGTAAAATATTTATATGACAAAATATGGAGCGCCTCTAGCGGTTAAGAGAGAATTTAATTTGAATTACTAATAAGAAGGAAACGATTTGGTATATAAAAATAACGACTTTGTTTACCTATCGTGACTTTGACACAAACTCATAGTTGAGCCACAGGTGTATTGGGGCCGCATCCGTGTAAGTACACGAATGTGTATGGACTGTACGCAATACGCCAGGCGTGTAGTAACTATACGCCTGAATATATATATTTTATGGAAAACACATCTGTCATGTGCAGGCCGGATGTACATAGCACACATAAAATACAGTAGGTGTGTTGCCCTGCAATCAATGTATCTCTATAATATTATTTCTCAAAGCTGTTTTTTGTCGGGATGCAATAACTTTTATAGTTGTACATCAATGATAAAAACTAAATTTTAAAGTTCATGTTTGCCGCTATTTACGAATAGATACATATTTTAAAATTATAGACTTTGCCAAAAAAATTTTTTTTGATGTTTTTCAATTCCTTACATCTGTATTAAAGAACGATATTTATGAGCACCTTTACTATGCGTTGGTCCTACAATTCTGTACACATGATTGGTCAGTTATTGTTTGGGGCCAAGATTGAACCAATGACATTTACAGAAATATGCGTATAGCGAAAAGTTCCCTAAAATATCTTGCATACGGGCATTAATCTTACTAATATTATAAATGCGTATTAAATATAAAACAGATTCAATATGTTCGTTGTTGAAGATATTTTATATGTATTTGTTATTCCCGTGGCTTTTACGTTCACTTAACGATGCTTTATATTTTAATTATAGTGCCCAGCTATTTTGTGATATTTTTTATTGTTATGTGTAATTAACAAATTTTATTGGCCTGATTTTTTTCGAAGGTTACAAAAGATATTATATCCTTTATATATTATGTTTTATCGTGTTAGACTAAATAATTACCTACTTTATTATAATGAAACAGTACAATTTTATAATATTTTTCCATATAGCCATATCACAGTGGCAAACTCGAAAATAAATATATACCTAGTATTATAATATTTTATGTATTGGGCCCTACCTTTTTGAACTTTATAGTTATTACCAGATAAAAATATTTTATATGCCACTAAAGTGTCACAAATATGGCATCATTAATTTCAAATCCGAACGAGTAGTAGTTAGTGTCTATAAATAATAATTGTTAACTTGAAGCATACGAGCAACAATTAATAAGGAGGGGATTTAAGGCCGAGGGTCGACGAAAAGTTAAAAACGTCAAACTAATATCCCCCATTTCAGTTATTTCTCCCCACATGCAAAGCTGCCTCCAAAAAATTACTCCGAAGAGTCAATTCATGGAAAATGTAATAGAGAATAGCCACATTACATCTTCCGCTCAGTCAGACTGAAATAGATTTTATAAGAATCTAGATTATGTGACAGATTCAAAGCATAATGATATTGAAATTAAACGAAATTTACAGATTTTATCGCGGCTTATTTCTACTGTTTAATCCCGAGTTTTCTGAGCTCTTTTTAGTAGTAGAATCTGCGAATCAACTCGATTCAAGATAGAAACGTTATGCTTTCGTGACGACATAAATATCAGTCCCGTGACCATGATGGCTATAAAGTTAAACGTAAAATACGTAAAATAAGTTTTATTTCAATGTGCAATACTCATTGAAACACAAGAAACCATTATATTAATGATAATTGCAGATTTTATACAGAAAACATATCGTATCGAAAATAATATAACTATGCCGTTATCAGAAACTATTGTATTTCTTTTCCAAACTGTATTTACGAGTATATTTTATGTAAATATGAGAAAACAAAAATAATTGCCAGTCGGGTGGATTCAATAAAATAATGGGGACTTAAAGGTGGATCATGGAAGGTAAAGGGCTTAAGCCCTGGATTGCAATATACGAGGCCGAGAATCAAGATTTTTAAGGGGCTTCTGCCAATTACAACCCCACACTCACTCCGTCATCTTGTATTTTGATATAATTTGGAGGGAGTGAGGGGTTGCAGGAGGTATGCCTTCTACACTCATGACGTCATTGTTTGAATCTGTCACGAATCTGGTTGCAAATAGTTGTTATATGTTAAACGCAGAGTAAATACGTAATTTGTGTTAAGTTTTCAGCACTGTAACATATGAATTAACGTCACCACTTATTAGATTTACACACGG
Source organism: Laothoe populi (assembly GCA_905220505.1). Lineage (NCBI taxonomy): Eukaryota > Metazoa > Arthropoda > Insecta > Lepidoptera > Sphingidae > Laothoe > Laothoe populi. The sequence continues at coordinate 16,888,096 of HG992166.1, read as the reverse complement.
ATATGTAATGTCAAAGAAAATAGTAAAAAAAATAACAAATGAATGAGTGTTTTCTTTTCTACTGACATTTAACCTCACCAATCATCTCGGTATACCATATTTGACGCTCAGGGCTTTTATGAATTGGAGCTCGTTATGTAGCCCATTGTGCTTATTTAAATATTGACATTATATTAGAGTGGTCAAAATAAAAATTAACCGGCATACGCCAGGCGTGTGTATAAAACACCTAAAAGATGTGACATCAAACGCCAAGGGTGTTATTAAAATATACGCGGATGTGGAGCCACATACTTGTTATGCTATCGCCAGCATCAACTCAAACATTGAGGCCTTTGTATGCATCCTGTGTGTACTGTCATATAGGTATGCGACGTGTGGTAAACACGCCTAGCGTGTAGCCACTGGATATAATAATCATATTCACAATCTCTCCCCGAATACTACGTCATCTACCAGGAAAGAAGTGACCATGACATTCCAAGACAGAGTATTTTTGAGCCAGATTGGTTCAGCAATAGTGTAGCGAGAGTATGCACAGTGAATCAGTCGTAGTGACCGTTGCGCGTTATATTTTGATGTTGCATAGCGATTTTATTACATCAGCCTTGATTGTATTAGTCATTCTCGAAGTCTACACAAATTACTAAAGAAACAGGTTTGCATTGTTTGCGGAACAAAACAAATATACGAATAATTTGTCGCCCAATTGACTACGTAAAGCTGAGCGATAGGAAATGCGTCAAAGGAACCGTGGCAAGAAAAATGGCGCGAACATGACTAGACAAGGACTCTCGAAGTTTTTCCAATGTTAAATAATATTGGTTTAGTTAGAAACATAGGTTAGGAACGACATAAATGTTTGATGTTCAGACAGTAACACATGGCACACGATATTCTCTTGTCCCAATGTAAAACAAGTGTGAACTTATGTAGGTGTTATTCAAAATAATTAGAACTTAATTAATCTTTTTGTGTATTAGCTCAGAATAATCATATCGAATGTTAGTGGGCTATTTGATTTAGGCGACATTTTTGTAAAGTAACAGAAAAGAGATTCAGCGTTTTTTTATTTTTCGAATAAAAAAATCCTATATAAAAACTATTGAGTGAATTTTAGTATAATAGGTTTAGTAATTTTATTTAGTTATTAGTATTTATTATATATATATAATATATACTATAGTTATTAGTATTTAGTAATTTTAGTATAATTAATATACATAATAGGTGCTTGTGTAAGCACGTACTGCATCTTTATAACTAATTCTCGTGCATTTATGAGTTGAGAATTATTCACTAAAATAAATGTGCCATGAGAAAAAAATTGACCTGTTTTACCAGTTGATTTGAGCGCCGAAATAGTGCCCAAAAAATTGAAACTGGGCTCAAAAAAAGAAACGAGAGGCCGTGGGTTCGATTCCCACACTGGGACAAATGTTTGTGTGACAGACAGATATTTGTGTCCGTCGTCTGGGTGTTTTGAGACCGTACGACTCTCGTAGTCCCTGATACCCACAACACAAGACTCGTATCTTAGTGTGGGATTGGGGCTATGTGTGGGACTGCTGGGCGTTATTTGTTTATTTATATTTATTTCAGGTAAACATGTGGGTGCCGAGTACGCCAGTGGTGTTGATCAGCGCTGTGGCTGCCTCTGCGGGCGTCGTCTGCATATTCAAGTAATGGAGAATTTAGAGTAATAATAAATAGGCCCATTATAATCTGAGGTGTGTTGAAAATTGTGCCAGTATAAAAAAACATACATACATATACATTCCCGCCTGTAATCCCCGAAGGGGTAGGCAGAGGTGTAACCAGTACACCCACTTTTCGCCGAATTTCGGTCTCATAATGTGATAGGGGGCGAGCCTATCGCCACAACGGGCACCATTCCAGACTCCGAGTTAATACTGAGTATTTCTAGGTAGAAAAACCCAATATCACTTTACCCGACCCGGGGATCGAACCCGAGACCTCAGCACAGCAATCGTAAAGCATGCGCAATTACAACTGCGCCACCGAGGCAGTCTAAAAAAACACTACTCTGCAAATTATTACAATACAATACAAGCCCATATATGAAATGAAATCGTTTATTGATCATGTAGGCAATTACATAGCTCTTATGACAAGTCAGGACATTAAAAAAAGGAAAGAAATTTAACGAAAAACATATCAGCTTATGTATACATAGCATCATCAATACACTAGCAATTACTTCTTCATAAGGTATTTATAATTATTAGAGACGTGTACGGAGGGCCCCCGTACAACCGCGACGAGCGCGCCGAGAACAAGACGGTCGTCGTGACCGGCGCCACATCGGGCATCGGGCAGGAAGCCGCCTGGGACTTCGCGCGTAGAGGCGCTAAGGTACATTTTTAGTTGTTGTTGTCTTCTTTATTTTTCTAATAGTTCCGGCTGTAATAGCCCAATAATTAGCCTGTAGTATAACATTTTGTTGTGAATGTGAAAAATAAAGAGAAGATCGTATTTTTGAATTTAGAACGTTATAGCTACCAATTGATGTGGTTGGTAAATTTTTAGTGCTAAACGATAAACTGGACAATCACATAATATATACAAAAAAAATAACACAAGGCAATTTTTTTTATACAGACGAAGAATAGATTTAATACACAAATCATGGTTCTAGATAAAAGTGTGACGAAGCTATTGCCATATGTACAACAGGGTACAATACGACTAGAGTTGTCCTTGCTCTTATTGGAAACAGCGCTCCTAACTCGGACACTAGTTCAAATGTACTATTTCAAACTATTTGTACTATTAGGAAAGTAGTCCACAGAAAGACTTAACAATTCTCGATCCAGGTCCAATATTAAGTACCTAAGTGAAGGTTGCAAGCCTCCGTGGCGCAGCGGAAGAGTACCCGGCTGAGAAACGAGAGGCCGTGGGTTCGATTCCCGCACCGAGATAAATATTTGTGTGAAATACATGTTGGTTTTGGGTTTGGATGTGGTGGGACCGTAGCCACCCCTAGTTCTTGATACCCACGATACAGGTTTGACCTAGTATATAAGACTTTGTGTGTGACTGTTGGGTGTTATTATCTACATTAAGTAGTAAAGAGTGTGTGGCTTCCGGTGTTAGATTTTTTAACAGTTTGAAGTACCAATAAAAATTACACAGACTTCAATAAAAACAAATTATGCTATAAATTATATAATTGAGGGTTGTCCTCGATTTTTCTGAGATCCCATCATCAGATCCTGACTTGGTGCCAATGGGACCAACTGGGAAGTATACCCTTTTAAACAAAAAAAGAATTTCTGGAATCGTTCCAGGCGTCTTCGAGTAATCAGGAAACATACATAAAAAAAGATTCCGGCAAATTGAGAACCTCTTCCTATTCGAAGTCGGTTAAAAAGTAACTTTCGTCCAGGTGTTCATGGCATGCCGTGACATGGAGAAGTGCGAGACGATCCGTCGCGACATCGTGCTGGAGACCCGTAATAAGTACGTGTATTGTCGCCCTTGTGACCTCGCCAGCACCAAGTCTATCAGGGAGTTTGTGCACAGGTACGTACTTTACACTAGGGTTTGGAAGTGCTAAGGGCGAGGCGAAGAATTTCGAAGGTATGTGAAGTCTACCAACCCGCATTAGGCCAGCGTGGTGGACTAAGGCCTGACCCCTCTCATTAGTAGAGGCCCGTGCCCAGCTGTGGGACAATGTTTAATACAGGCATTATTAATATTTATTATTTTATACAAGGGCGAGGCACACGATAATAGGGTAGTTGACACGACTGTTTTTATTAATTTAATCAACAAGTTACATTACCTAAAACCTATTATAAAAGGATTTTATGAATCCAAACAAAAATAAGTAAATTAGACGCCATTAAAATTTGCTGGAAGGGGTGATTGTCAAATGACAGTAAAATAATGCATGATACGTTCTGTGACGTCACGGTTCTCCGAATCTCCATTACTGTGCCGTTGTGCGAGAGAGATAGCAATATGTTCCCAATACGCCACCGTTTTCGCTCATGCCTGTGAGTATTTGCTCATGTGACCTCATTTTTCAAGCAATTTTAATTCTGTTTTCGCAAAAGGAAGTCTTTTGCGTATTATATTTGGTTGCATATCGAATAATGTACAAAACTAAACACAGGGAACTACCCTATTAAAGAACTTCATAAACGTGCTTGCTTGACGGTCAATGAGTTCAGTGCTTTTCCCCATCCCAAAGGTGCCCAACGTGCCTAAATTATTTTACTTCAAAATATTGTATTGAAGGTTCAAACAAGAAGAACCGATTCTGGATGTGCTAGTGAACAATGCTGGAGTGATGGAGCCACCACAGAGAGTCACCCTCGACGGCTTTGAGACACAACTGGGTGTCAACCATCTCGGACACTTCTTACTCACCGGACTGTTGACTGATACCCTTAAGGTAAGAACAAAAGGCCGTGAGATTCATCCCCGCACGGGGTTTTGTTATTCTCATTTGTTATTATTTTGTTTTTTAATTCATAAAAAGTACACCGATTTCAATAATAACAAATTATGCGTCCCCTAAAATTTGAGGGTTGCCCTCGATTTTTCTGAGATCCCATCATCAGATCCTGACTTGGTGCCAATGGGACCACCTGGGAAGTATACCCTTTTAACAAAAAAATACTTTTAGAATCGGTCCAGGCGTCTTCGAGTACAACAAAAGGGGAACATACATAAAAAAAGATTCCGACGAATTGAGAACCTTCTTTTTTTGATATCGGTTAAAAATTACCCAGGCGTCTGCACCGAGCCGCGTAATCGTGGTGTCGTGCGCGTCGCACCGTCAAGGCCGCATCAATAAACAAGACCTGAACTTATCAGCCAAGTATGACGCGCAGGCCGCCTACAGCCAGAGCAAGCTCGCTAATGTGCTGTTCGCCACTGAGCTCGCCAGGAGGCTTTTAGGTAAAAGAGTCAATTCATATCTATGTACTATTTTAACTGTAGGCAGCGGCTTCGTTGTGCTCTGGCGGTGACTACTTACCATCAGGTGGCCCGTCTGCCTATCGAGACACTAAAGTGATAACTTAAACTAATCAAGTTGAACTATTTGCCACTCGATCCCACTCAAATCAAATTACAACAATTCTTAAGAAGTTTCACTTCAAAAAAATATTGCACAGAGATTATGGAACGACAGAAATAGAAATGAATAAAGAAGCCAGCCAAAATGGCGCCGTAACGCTTTACGTAACAGCGGTTTACTCTCCATAAGAAGTTATTACTTCGAAAAAAAAATTGACACTCGAAATACCCGGCATAGTGGCACACGCAAGTGTCTTGCGTTCCGGGATCAGCCAGTGTACATCCGGTTATTGTCGGAGGTCTGGAGTTGGGGTACAATGGCCATTTTGCGGCCTTCTGAGTACTCTGACACTAGACCCTCGAGCGCTTCTTCACCTTCTTGCCCATGGCGTAGTGTGAAGAAGCAGGCCGTCATGGAGTGTGTTGAGTAGTAGGGGATAGATCGTCTCTCGCTACTCAGTACTGTATTTGGACCGCACTGCGCTTACCATCAGGTACAGTGCGGTCACTTTGCCGTGCCAGGATAAAAAAAACTCCATGGTGCAGCCGGCAAATGGCTGGTTGTGAAATGTAAGATCGCTGGTTCAATTCCGGCACCGAGACGTATTTGTGTGACATACAGATCTGTTCCGGGTCTGTGTGTTGTGGGACTTTTGTCCCTCGTAGTTATTGATACCCACGGTACAAGTTTGACCTAGTGTGGTGTCAGAACTATGTGTGTGGTGGATGTATTTATTAATTATTGCATAAAACTTATAACGCTTAGAATAGTTTGTTAGAAATTCGTTAAGTTGACTGAAAACATAGTTGCTTTGGCCCACAAAGCTTAGCAAATATATAAAAAAATATGTTCATAATAAAAGAAAATAACGAAATTTTGTTTAACTACAACTTAAAACCGTCAACAAGCAAATTGCAATGCATTTGCTATGTATTTTATCACCTTCTTTCACTATCTTCACCGAATTTATATGGGGTTACACTTGGTGTTAATCCTATCGAACCCAAAATCGTTCCACGTTTGACGCAGATATCGTGTGTTACTTGAGAAACCTCCTCTTTTTTATTACATATACACAATATGAGGTTACATAGTAATGAAACTGATTTCTATATAGGTACTGGAGTTGCCGTGGCGGTGGTGGACCCAGGTCTTACAGACACTAACATCACCCGTAACATGTCCATGATGAAGAGCATCACCCGTTACCTGGTGTACCCGCTGTTCTGGCCGGTGATGAAGAACGCTAAGATCGGATCGCAAGTCATTGTCCACGCCGCGATGGACCCCAAGCTTCAGAAGTGCGCCGGGGATTATTATGTGTATGTTTTTATTTGAAATAGTACATTTGTAGTACATGTCATAAGTGCTAATTGAAATTAATTCCGTACACTGACCGAGACTGAGCGAGATAATTAATAGAACTTATAGTTCATTATAAGAACGTATATTCACGTTCAGACTGAGATTAAAAATATATATTCAAATATAATAGTTCGGTCTTCCAGTACTATTAGTACATAGTAAGACTTAATGAACGAACAAAACATGCAGACCTATTAGTATGGTGAAGGACACTTCATTGCTTAAGTTACACAATAATATGAATCTTATTGGCGCTAACACACGTATCGCCATTACTTGACATATAATAAAGTAATAAACTTGTCAAATCTTCTTCATTATTAGATTTTGTCGACTACCCGCTCGTTTTCCTAATCGTGTGCAAGAAATCACAGATAGCGATAACGCCGCCTATAAATTTAAATTTTTTACTTGTCTTTTTATGTATCGGTATGTGAAATAAAGAGTTAAATAAATATATATAATAATATGAGCCTTGGGTCTCCTATAATGAACGAGTTATTGAAAAAAAATTATATACATAAAATAAAAAAAACCTTTTTAGCTGGTTATTATTATTTATTATTGCTATGTATTCATTTTTTATTTATTTTTAGTGATATGAAGAAAGTGGAGCCATCTAAAAATGCCATTGATTTCGAGCTGGCCCAGTGGCTGTGGCAGGTCAGCGAGAAGTGGACCAAACTTAGCGAACACAAAGCGGCCATAGAGACAGTAAAAGCCGGATGAAAACGATAGTACTGTAATATTAAATTAATGTTAATTGTAATGCATTTATTGTTAGTTTTAGTGTTAAATAAAACTTAAAATATGCATTGATTTTTATTTTTGTCCATTTACACTTATATTTCACTACTTAATGACATGGTATTCGGTAGTTTTTAAAAATAATCATTAAAAGTAAAAAGTGTTTTTACAAAAAAAAAACAAAGGTAAAAAGATGTCCTGAATAGACATGTATGATGCCATGTAATATGTAAATGAAAATACGTATCATTTGTAGTCAACATTCCTTTATGAATATTTAGGACCCTTCTTGTTCTTCGGCGCACACCAGCGCTAGTGTTATCATTACATGCTATAATGGACAAATAAGTGAAAATAATACAACTTTAATAAAAACTTATTTATTGTCCTTTAAAATGACCCGCGCTGCCACTCAATTTCAAATCTTAATACAAAACATATAGACTTCTTTATGCAACGTGTTCTTTAAGATTAGATACGTCATAAAAACGTGCACATATTGACAGCCTAATAAGAGATTACACATCACAGGATGTGCACTCTCAAAGTATACGGAAGACCAGTATCAAATCTGATTAAAGCCGTGAGGCTGATTGCAGATAGAGAGAAGAAGAGAAAAAAAAAAAAAAAAAAAAAAAAAATATTGACAGCCTCCGTGGCGCAGTTGGCGAGTAGCCGGCTGTGAAACGAGAGGCCGTGGGTTCGATTCCCACACCGGGACAAATGTTTGTGTGACAGACAGATATTTGTGACCGGGGTCTGGGTGTTTTGAGACCGTACGTCTCTCTAGGTCCCTGATACCCACAACACAAGACTCGTATCTTAGTGTGGGGTCGGGGCTATGTGTGTGACTGTTGGGTGTTATTATTATTTATACGATTTAACTTGCACATCGCATCGTGCATGCGTAAAGTGCAATGATGCATGTCGCACATGCCACAAGTATGGAGTGCTTATGCATGCGCATGGTGATTCTAGACATCGCTTCCGAATTAGCTGACTCTGACTTTCCTAAAGTTTCGTGTATATTAAATTTTAATTATCGCTTGCTTTAACGGTGAAGGAAAACATCGTGAGGAAACTTGCATACCTGAGAATTCTCATAAGAATTTTGAAGGTATGTGAAGTCTACCAACACGTATTAGGCCAGCGTGGTGGACTAAGGCCTAACCCCTCTCATTAGTAGAGGAGGCCCGTGCCCAGCAGTGGGACAATATTTATACAGAGCTAGTATTAGTTATCCACTTCTGTATCAACAGGATATTAAAAAGGTAATAATACAAGCCAAAATCATTTTTATTTCCATAACATTAAAGTTTAAAATAGCATGTAAGGACGGCGAGTGTTTGTGGCGCGCCGGCATACCATTTATACAAGACTGGTTAACGATCCACGTAGTCACACTACTCCCAGATCGATGTGTGGAACTGCGGCCTGTCGAAGAGCAGAGTAGGTGTCGCCGTGATTGGGGGCGGCGCGGTGTGCTTGTGCAACAGTTGCAGCACCCCCGTGCCGATGGCGGCCGGCACCCCCACTATGATGGACTCGGACACGCCCTCGATGCAGTCGCGCTGGCCGTAGTACGCCGCGTCGAACAGATGGTCTGCGGTCTTCTCGAACTGTGAGACGATAAACTTATAAACACTCATCAATTATATGTGCTTCGGATACAATATAGATAGATTGTCTCTCGCTACTTGATACTCTAGATGGACGGCACTGCGCTTACCATCAGGTGCAGTGTGGTCATTTTGCCGTGACAGAATAAATATAAACACTCCATTTTTATTAGCTTCACTTGTATGTATGTAGTTTAATCTTACAACGTAATTTCCACCACCTTGACCACACGTACGATTTACTTAAAAATGTGCAAGGACTGATGACAATACAATATTCTCATATATTTAGCCTTATATTCTAACCAGTATCACCAGCGAAATTAAAAATGGGATCTTTGAATCGAGTTTTATTAATTATAAGTACTGTTGATGCTGTTTTGGGACTAACAGAGAACTTAACGTTTCGTGATGTGACATAACATGACGTGATATGATGACATTATGTGATATGATATAACATGATATGATGTGATGTGTATACTCACGCTGGCCAGATTGAGTACGGACTCCTTCATCCTAGCGAGTCCATATCTGGTGATGCCGAGCACCTCCCCGCGCGCGGTCATCTGCCCCGCGAGGAGTTCCACGTGTCGGCGGTCCACGCTCATCCCGTGTCCGGACATCACCGCCTGGATCTCGCTGATGATCGTCGACTTGGCCGCCTCGATGCCGAGCGTGTGGTACACCTGAGCATCCAATATAGTCTATACCAGGGGTGGCCAAGCTCCTTGATGGTCGATCCATTTGTCAACATTTGAAATATCTCGCGAGCCGCATTTAAATGCGTAGGTATTTAAATGGTAGTAATGAAAAAAAAATTACAGAAATTATTATTTATTGAAAACATATAAATAAGAGTAGAAAAGAAGAGAATTTAAATATAAAAAATGACAACGTTGCACTTAGTCTTTCATGTTTGCTGTCAGTCATTTAAAAGACATTTGGAACACATACGGAACGATATTTTTTTAAATATAATAGCAAAATAATGAATAGGCAACTCGGGCACATTTATCGAGAGCCACAAATAATCCTTCAAGAGCCGCAGGTTGGCCCTCCCTGGTCTATGTTAATGGTGGTTCCTGCAGATCAAATATCATTTAAATATTACTATGAAGAGTTTGTTATGGAAGTTCTTGATTCTTGTTATGTTTTGATTCGTGTCCAGGTAGAGTATCGAGTAGCGAGAAACAATTTATACCTCGCTACTCAACATAATCTTGCCGGCCTGCTGTGCAGCTTCTCCACACTACGCCATGGAGCGAGGAAGTGAAGAAGCGGTCGAGGGTCTAGAGTCAGAGTACTCAGAAGGCCGCAATACGACCAAACATCCTACCCCAACTCTAGACCCCCGACAAAAACTGGGTGTACACTGGCTGACCCCAGAACGCGACACACTTGCGTGTACCACTATGGCGGGTTTTATACCCTGTGTTTTATATTTAAAGCTGTTAACGTACCTCTAAAATATTATTGGAAGATGTTTTCTTGCCCTCGACTCCGAACGTCGCCATCACGTCCCTGAGCCCGTCTCCTTCCACACACAACTTGTATCTACAAATCATGTTTTATATGTTAGCAAATACTCAATGTAACATACAATAGTGTAAACTGATGTTTATCCAGTAAAGCGTTTTATTACTGCCGCCCGCTCCGGAGGGAAGCGGATTAAGAATAAAACGGGTATGCTGGACTAGCCGGTCTTACGACCCAGCATCCCCCTCGCACGGATGATGGCTATCCGTGCTGCCGCTGGGCCGAGTCCCTAACCCCTATGTACACCCCACCCGACACTACCAGCTAAAACCCCGCGGTGGCCTTCTTCGGCGCTTGCGGAACGATTCCGGGGTATTCTAAGGAGTGCTAGAATTGCAGCCGGAATCGCCCCTGCGCGGTGCTGCGTAGCAGCCCATCTCCATGGAGGGCTTAGGAGCCCCCGCGCACCGAACAACGACAGCGAACGAGGCCTTACCACATGCGCTGCCGTCCATCTCGGGGTCGCACGATGCCCCGCATTTGGGAGTGCATCGATACGGGCTGACAGCCCTCCGCTGCGCGCCCGCGACCCCCGATGGCCCCTATTAGTCGCCTCGTACGACAGGCAGGGGTTACCGTGGTGGAATTCTCAAAACGCCCCCATTCCACAGGGCGGGAGATGCCAGTCAGTCGTCCACCCGGCGCCTCCTACGTCTTCTCTGGCGGCGGGAGGGATCATTTCGTTCCCGATCCCTCTCGGCACTCTCCTTCTGCGAGATGACGCTCTCGCAGAAGTGGGCCACCGCACGCCAGGACCTCCGGCTGGTGACCATGGACGACACCACGGCCGGCAGCGAGAGGTCTCCTCCGACGACTGCACTGAGAGCGCTGCGCTGTTCGTCCCAGGCTGGGCACTCCTCCAACGTATGTTGGGCCGTGTCCTCGCGGCAGTTGCCACAGTGGTGGCACACGGCGGACACCTCTTTTCCGATCCGACACAGGAACGACCCGAAACACCCATGGTCCGTTAATACCTGTGTCAGTCGGAACGTAGGCGCCCCGTGGCGCCTGTCTAGCCATCTCTTTAGGACAGGACGCACTGCCGCGACGGTCCTCAAGCCCGCACTTGGGCTTTCCAGCCTGGTATGCCACTCCTCCACAGCGGTTCTGCGAAATCGGGCCGCAATCTCCCTCGGGGCCAGTCTCATCTGACGGCCAGTCTAGACACCTAAGCTCGCCGGCGGTGCGGAGGTGCGTTCAAACACTGGCCAGTTTCGCCGTTTTTACATGCTATTTGTAACTTTAATGTTATGGAAATAAAAATGATTTTGGCTTGTATTTTACTCCCTACTTTTTTTTTATATTCTTACTAGACACGAGTGATTAAGAAGAAATATGATTGTGTCTATGGTTATGATTTAAATTGAAAATATAGTCTTTCGCCTTCCCAGATTTGGAACAAAATAACGACGACAAGGCTGCATGGTGGAGAACCTTTGCCTTCTCTTTATATAAAAAAGAGAGAATGAAACAAAAAAAAGTATTTCGTCTTAGCTCACGACAGGCTCCGTGGCACAGCGGCCGAGTTGTGAAACAAGAGGTTCGATTCCCGCATCGAGACAAATATTTCTTTGTCAGAATAGATATATAGATAGGTCTGGGTGTTGTGGGACCATATTCCCTCGTACTTGTTGATACCCACGATACAGGTTTGACTTAGTGTGGGGTCAGAACTATGTGTGTGACTGTCGGGGGTGTATTTATTTATTATTTAGTTTCCTGCCAAAGGTCGCAAATTTCAGAGGTATATGAAACCAACCCACATAAGCCAGCGTGGTGGCAAGGCCTAACCCCTCATTAGAAGAGGAGGCCCATGCCTAGCAGCGAGACAATGTGTCATACAGGGCTGACAGGAAACTTACCTGGGTTTAGCCTGGTCTCCATCAGTGTCATCACAAGCGATGACCGCGCGGGACACTTGCGCCAGACCCTTCACCACCACCGAGGGCAGCTGCCTCGCCAACTGCTGCAGGCCCATGTTCAACCACGCTCCCTGCTTACCCGCCTCCGCGGATACCTTGATGGCCCACTCCGAGACTATCTCCACGTTACCTGGCTTCACTTTCAGCTTGGACGTGCAGATTCTGACATTAAGATATATAATTATTAATTATCAGGCACGATATTGAACGGTAGGCAGCGGCTTTGCTGTGCCCTGGCATTGCAGAAGTCTATGGGCGGCGGTCACTACTTACCATCAAGTGGCCCGACTGCTCGTCTGTCTATCGACTAATAAACAAAAAATAGACACGATTTAAAATATCTAGGCAGTATTTACTACCTAGCAAATGATGAGACTATGGCCTTTTTGGTCATATTTGAGACACAGGTGTTCCTAACGAGGAATATACATTTAGGGTATTTACTTGTATTTTTTTTGTATTACTCCTTTTATGTGTTAGTGTATTTCATCTAAAATGTTGGCCAAATAAAGTTTATTTTCTTTCTACATTTTGTCGCGGGTCTAGAGTTGTGGTACGATGTTTGGCTGTTTCGCGGCCTTCTGAGTACTGTGACACTAGACCCTCGACCGCTTCTTCACCTTCTTACCCATGGCGTAGTGTGAAGAAGCAGGCCGGCATGATTGTGTTGTGTAGCGGGGGATAGATTGTCTCTCGCTACTCTAATTGGATGACACTGCGCTTACCATCAAGTGCAGTGTGGTGTCTTTGTCGTGCCAGGATAAAAAATCAAAAAGTTAAGACCCCCGAAAAATCAATTTGAGGTAAGGCTTATTAAGTTCATATTTTAAAAAAAATACGTGTCATCTATCCTATTCACTTTTTGTAGCCAATTTCATCTTTACATACAAATTACACGTGCGTGAATTCTTGTTGCTACATTCATCTTGTTTAATATCTATGACCAATAGGAAGCGGATACAGTTCATCGAATAAATAAATACACATAAACACACATTTTCATCACACTAGCGGTACTACAAATTATTATTATTAGTTTATTTTTAAATATATCTCATAATTTTGTGGGGTTTGGGGACTCTTGTCACAATGTGAGATGTAGCGGAAGTGCGAGTGATTGGTGGACTATTTGACGAATACCACGCACGCGCTCTAGCGTATATAGTGTAAGACATGTCGACAAAATATGGCGGTCGGTTTGAAAAACTAGCGGAGAGTTAATAAAAAGAAAACCGGTAACCGGATTGTAAGCGGCGTCATCTCTAAACATCATCTTGAAGTCGGCGGAGTCGAGGTGAGTGTAGTTGATAACGGATTATTTATGTATTTTATAGTATCTTCAGTTTTTACTTAGAACGTAAAATCGGCGCAGTGATGGGAACTCAAAAGAACAGCCAGCCATATTTTTTGGCACTTCATTTTATACATAACACTTTTTAAACAAAGCTTTTTGTTTTAACCGCTTGGTATTTTGATCCCTTATTTATCAAATATAATTGAAGTGACAACTTACGAGTATACGATGGAGTTGACGTTCACTTCGAGGCTGAGCAGCCTGATCCTCTCGGCGTCCAGCCGGATGAGCAGGAAGCACTCGTGGGGCAGGTACACCTCGTCCAGGTATGTGGTGATCTACCAACCAGGAAACAGATAAAGATCAACTGAATAATTTACCGATTATCCTTATCAACTTAGTAACACTATTTAGGCTGAGTCGGTGAGGCCTGTTTTCTAATCCCCGATCAGTTAGTGCTACGATATATACATACATACATATACACTCTTATCATATATATACATTTACATAATTTCTGTCTCGGTTGGCTAGTTGTGATAGCGCATGCGTATTGACTTCTGTGCTGATATCTCGGGTTCGAATAAATATTCAGAATCAGCTCGAAGTCTGGAATTGTGTCTGGTATGGCGATAGGCTCGCCCCCTACCACATTATGGGACCGTAATAAATTCTGCGAAAGTGGGCGTACTGGTTACACCAATGCCTACCCCTTCGGGGATTTCAGGCATGAGAGTATATGTATATATATACAAAATGTACCTATAAAAGTCTTCTCATATCAGTTATTGCTCTGATTCTCTCATTGCTGGTATTCTGTATTATGACCATTATCAGCTAAAAATCATGGAGTTTGGAGAATTGTGGGTGGATGAATACACTTCTAGCTATGCTTTCAAAGCTATTAGTGACCGCCATCTCATACCTCACCAAGCGTGGTCTTCTCCAGGCGTCCCTTGACGCGCCTGGCGAACTCCTGGTCGTAGGGCTGCGCCAACTCAGCGGTGATAATGGGCGTGGAGATGTTCCTGGAGGCGTTGATGATCTCCTTGACGCGCGGCACCCCCTGCGTGATGTTCATCGACGCCACGCCAGCGAAGTGGAACGTCTTTAGTGTCATCTGGGTGCCGGGCTCGCCTATACTCTGGAGACAAGTTAAATAAATACACCCAACAGTCACACACATGGTGCTGGTGGTAGGATATTCATATCCGCCCGGATAGCAACCACCGTACACAGGGTGAAAAACCCGCCATAGTGGCACACGCAAGTGTGTCGCGTTCCGGGATCAGCCAGTGTACATACGGTTTCTTGGGGGTCTAGAGTTGGGGTACAATGTTTGGCCATTTTGCAGCCTTCTGAGTATACTGACAATAGACCCTCGACCGCTTCTTCACCTTCTTGCCCATGGCGTAGTGTGAAGGAGCAGGCCGGCATGATTGTGTTGAGTAGCGAGGGATAGATCGTCTCTCGCTACTCGATACTCTAATTGGACCGTACTGCGCTTACCATCAGGTGAAGTGCGGTCACTTTGCCGTGCTAGGATTAAAAAAAAAAAAAAACATAGTTCTGGCCCACACTAGGTAAAACCTGTTGTCGGTATCAACAACTACAAGGAACTACGGTACAACAACACCTAGACCCGAAATAAATATCTGTCTGTCACAAAAACATTTGTCTCGGTGCGGGAATCGAACCTACGGCCTATCGTTTCACAGCCACGGAGGTTGATCAAGGTTATTATTATAGATTTATTTATTCCTTACAAGTTACAAGTTATTAGATTTTTTTGATCCTGGGACGGCAAAGTGATTACACCACCCGATCGTAAGCGCAGTGTCGTCCAGTAAGAGTATCAAGTAACGAGACACAATTCATCCCTCGCTACACAAGGACCCAGGATCATAGGGAGGAGGGGACACGAGGGCCTGGCAACTTTTCCAAAGCTTGATGGTGGTGGTCTGCGATAGTCAAGGTGTCTATGTGTCGGAGGTCGGGTTGTCGAGGTGTGGAAGTGGGAGGCAGGCGGGTGTCGAGGAACACACTGCACCTGATGGTAAGTGCCGTGTCGTCCAGTTAGAGTATCAAGTAGCGAGACACAATCCATCCCTCGCTACACAAGGACCCAGGATCATAGGGAGGAGGGGACACGAGGGCCTGGCAACTTTTCCAAAGCTTGATGGTGGTGGTCTGCGATAGTCAAGGTGTCTATGTGTCGGAGGTCGGGTTGTCGAGGTGTGGAAGTGGGAGGCAGGCGGGTGTCGAGGAACACACTGCACCTGATGGTAAGTGCCGTGTCGTCCAGTTAGAGTATCAAGTAGCGAGACACAATCCATCCCTCGCTACACAAGGACCCAGGATCATAGGGAGGAGGGGACACGAGGGCCTGGCAACTTTTCCAAAGCTTGATGGTGGTGGTCTGCGATAGTCAAGGTGTCTATGTGTCGGAGGTCGGGTTGTCGAGGTGTGGAAGTGGGAGGCAGGCGGGTGTCGAGGAACACACTGCACCTGATGGTAAGTGCCGTGTCGTCCAGTTAGAGTATCAAGTAGCGAGACACAATCCATCCCTCGCTACACAAGGACCCAGGATCATAGGGAGGAGGGGACACGAGGGCCTGGCAACTTTTCCAAAGCTTGATGGTGGTGGTCTGCGATAGTCAAGGTGTCTATGTGTCGGAGGTCGGGTTGTCGAGGTGTGGAAGTGGGAGGCAGGCGGGTGTCGAGGAACACACTGCACCTGATGGTAAGTGCCGTGTCGTCCAGTTAGAGTATCAAGTAGCGAGACACAATCCATCCCTCGCTACACAAGGACCCAGGATCATAGGGAGGAGGGGACACGAGGGCCTGGCAACTTTTCCAAAGCTTGATGGTGGTGGTCTGCGATAGTCAAGGTGTCTATGTGTCGGAGGTCGGGTTGTCGAGGTGTGGAAGTGGGAGGCAGGCGGGTGTCGAGGAACACACTGCACCTGATGGTAAGTGCCGTGTCGTCCAGTTAGAGTATCAAGTAGCGAGACACAATCCATCCCTCGCTACACAAGGACCCAGGATCATAGGGAGGAGGGGACACGAGGGCCTGGCAACTTTTCCAAAGCTTGATGGTGGTGGTCTGCGATAGTCAAGGTGTCTATGTGTCGGAGGTCGGGTTGTCGAGGTGTGGAAGTGGGAGGCAGGCGGGTGTCGAGGAACACACTGCACCTGATGGTAAGTGCCGTGTCGTCCAGTTAGAGTATCAAGTAGCGAGACACAATCCATCCCTCGCTACACAAGGACCCAGGATCATAGGGAGGAGGGGACACGAGGGCCTGGCAACTTTTCCAAAGCTTGATGGTGGTGGTCTGCGATAGTCAAGGTGTCTATGTGTCGGAGGTCGGGTTGTCGAGGTGTGGAAGTGGGAGGCAGGCGGGTGTCGAGGAACACACTGCACCTGATGGTAAGTGCCGTGTCGTCCAGTTAGAGTATCAAGTAGCGAGACACAATCCATCCCTCGCTACACAAGGACCCAGGATCATAGGGAGGAGGGGACACGAGGGCCTGGCAACTTTTCCAAAGCTTGATGGTGGTGGTCTGCGATAGTCAAGGTGTCTATGTGTCGGAGGTCGGGTTGTCGAGGTGTGGAAGTGGGAGGCAGGCGGGTGTCGAGGAACACACTGCACCTGATGGTAAGTGCAGTGCCGTCCAGTTATAGTATCAAGTAGCGAGAGACTATCCCTCGCTACTCAACAAAATCAAATTAAAATCAAATCGTTTATTTCGTAAATTAAGCCACTAGGGGCACTTTTTACATGTCATAGTAATGTTAAAATCTAAGTCTACCGGTGCTTCGGAAATGCCCACTGGTCTGAGAAGAAGCACCAAGAAACTCAGTCTTTTGTAGTTTGTCATTACAGTACAAAAATAATTCACACATAACATACATTTTTAAACAAGTCGCATTCACATGAGATAAAAAAATGACGGTATACATGTCAATACAAGGCAGAGTCGTGAAAGAGGCTATACAACTTGTTATTTAATTTTATCCAACTAACAATCAATGAGCAATCCAGGTAGACCAGTCCACACAAGCAGCACCCGTTCACGAGTATGACGCATGTGCCAGCCATCGGCCTCCTCAACCATGACACAGGGAAGTGACCGACCCGGCACATAAATCATGCCGGCCTGCTGTGCAGGTTGCGGAGTGTCGAGGTGTCGTGGTGTCTTACCTGAGCAGCGAGCGCCCCGACAGCGGTGCCGGGCTCGATGGTGCTGCGCTGGTACTTGTCGTGGCAGACGCGGATGAACCGCACCAGCTGCGTGAGAGTCAGTCGCTCGAGCTGGAGACTGACGGCGCCACACAGCGAGTACTTGCGCCGGAGCGTGCTCACTCGACGCGCTATCGACTTCAGGAATGTTCTACAACAGCCAAAAGATAACTGTGTTGAAACTTCAAACGCGTTTTTAACGGTAAGCAGTGGCTTTGCTGTGCCCTGGCATTGCAGAAGTCTATGGGCGGCGGTGACTACTTACCATCAGGTGGCCCGTCTGCTCGTCTGCCTATCAAGGAATTAAAAAAAAATATATTATTTTGTTAGCAACCTTAACCAGTCATGACACATAGGCTCGCCGGCGGTGCGGAGTTGCGTTCAAATACTGGCCAGTTTCGCCGTTCTTACATGCTATTTTTAACTTTAATGTTATGGGAATAAAAATGATTTTGGGTTGTATTTTACTCCCTACTTTTTGTGTGATTAAATTTTATTAATGTACTATACTATATATTCAAATATGTTGTCTTAGAATTTAAATGTACTTAAGCATTTTTTGGAGTTAGCTGTAAATACCTTCAAGGGGTAAACACGATCCTCGATACCTGCAATTTCATCATATGTATGTGCTGTGTATTGCTACTTTCAAAATAAATAAGATAACATTATGTAAAATGACATTGAGATCGAAGATATAACTGACTCAAGCAAGCATTATTAAAAAAGACTGTGATACCCAAAAAACTCTTAACATTTTCAACGTTTTGTATAGAAACATTTAATAACAAATAAAACCATCAAAAACGGATGTCGGAGGTCTGAAACTTCTGCATCAACTCCTTATCGAGTTTTAAAATTTTCTCTTTTATCCTGTATTCATATCTTAACTTATTCTTAACCAACCTGAAAATTAAGCCCTATTAAATATAAAAATCATTAGTAAAAAACATGCGCGTCTTAAAAATCTATTCCTTTGAAGTCGATAAAAAGAACAATAAAACTTACAGCAATTCTTTTTTGAACTCCACCGTGCAGGATTTGAAGTCGTCCAGGGCCAAAGTCTCCTCAGCGGCCACCACTATGCCGTCTCCGTCTAACGGCTCTTCTTCTCTGCAAATCAAAAATATAAAATAACCCTCAACAGCAATACGCAATATATGACTATGACTCTAGGTAAGGGATCATACCCTAAAAATGTGTAAGGAATGGGTCACGTAGTATGGGTACGCTCCCTAAACAGTAAATACAATAATACCAAATCTATACTATATAAATAATGTAGCGTCTGTATGTACATTTGAGTAATTCAACCGATTTTGCGTGAAATATTCATTTTATGACTCACTGATCCTAATTCTGCAATTTGTTAATTTTTTGTCTGTCTGCATGTTCGGATATAACTCAAAAACGGCTTGACCAATCATCCTGAAATTTTGAATACAGTTAGATCATTCGACCGCGGAAATGATAAGCCTAGGCTACTTTTTATCCCGGAAAAATGTACGATTCCCACGGGACAGTTTTTGTTTTTTACAGAACCAGGGGTTTGACATGATTGTTTGCATGGGGGTGGTATTGGGATCAGAGAATGACATAGGCTACATTTTATCCTGGAAAAAATCACGTTTCCTATGGTATAGCAAAATATAGAAAGATTTAATAGCTTTATATGACTCCGTGAATTTTATACTTTTTCGTTCATGTATCTTCCAGTCATGTATCAATGGTATGCCAGCGAACCGACAAACACTGGCAGCCTCGCCGTTCTTACATGCGATTTTTAACTTTAATGTTATGGAAATAAAATTGATTTTGGCTTGTATTTACTCCCTATATATTACCTTTTTCCGAACACCGTTATCCTTTATAGAGACGAGTGGATAAATAACTGCCAGGCGGTCGAAGCCACGGGCAACAGCCAGTCAATTTATAAAAGTATCACTCACTTGGACTGACACTGCGCCCTGACGTCTCCGAGGACCCTGGCGAGGTCCACAGGCCGGTCCTTGCCCTCCATGAAGCTGGGATCGAGGCCGTCGCTGCCGTACTTGAACTCGACCACCTCGCCGGTGGCGTTGCGCACCGTCATGTCGTAATGGAGGACCAGGTCTTCTAGAGACTGGATACAAAAATATTAAACGCGGTGCACTTTTTAGTTAGACGAATTTCAACCTTATGCAAAGTGATTGAAGTCGAATTTCAATTGACGGCCTCCGCGACGCAGGGGCGAGTAGGTTATAAAATAAAAGGCTGTGGGTAAGTAAGACCAGGTAAGTAGTCCTGTCAGATCAATCTGTTTTTTCGTACAATCAACGATAAAAGTTGCTTAACAACAAAATTCCACAAATAGTGAACACATTAAGAATCAAGTCACTTCTCAACTCTTGCAACATAAAGATTGATTTATGATTGAGAAATCCGGATGTCCAAATTCCTTCCCCTCCAAAACCCATTGCTACCCTTCCATACATTTGCACTCACGCCTGTAATCCCCTAAGGGATAGGAAGGTGTGACCAGTACACATTTCACCGAGCTTATTACCGTCCCAAGATGATAGACGAGCCTATCACCATATTTAAAAAAAACAATATCACTTTTACCTTATCCGAGGATCGTACCCGAGACCTCGGAACAGTCGTACCGCGTACGCAATACAAGTGTGGCGAGGAGCAGCTCACCCATGTTCTAATATTGTAGTACAAGGCAGTGGAGATGACTCCCCAGGTGGTTACCCAGGCTATGCTAAAATACTCACCTTGACAAGCCTCCGCTGCAGGTACCCAGTCTCAGCAGTCTTGACGGCCGTGTCCACGAGACCCTCGCGGCCGCCCATCGTGTGGAAGAAGAACTCGGTCGGAGTCAGCCCCGAGTAGAAGCTGTTCTCCACGAACCCACGCGCCGCTGGGATCTTGGCTTTGGTACCACAAAAACAAAACTTACACTAGACTGTTTTATTTTGAAACTAACTTCTATCAGTGAATACGATTTGCTGAATTAATAATACCAGCCCTGTATTTGTGTTGAATAGCGATGGATAGATCGTCACTCGCTACTTGGTACTCTAACTGGACAACATTGCGCTTACCATCAGGTGCAGTATGGTCACTTTGCTTAGCCAAGATAAAAAAACATTGGGACCAAAAAAAAATATAATCTGAATTTAAAATTTAAATGTGTGTAGTAGGTAGCTCTCAGCAGATAGCAGCAGCAGTAGAACAGTTTCTTATGTTTACGCGAATATTACATAAAAAAAAACAATTTTACTGATTTAATCGGTGTTTATTTTATTGAAGTTATACTTCTTATGGCGCGATGGAGAAAAATGATGAGTGAATTTTTACGATGCGATGACATCGTGAAGTTAGTTCTAGGTGGCATGAAAATCGATATGTAACTATGTTCAAGTTGTATATTCTAGTATTTTTATATTTAGAACACGTGTTCCGTAACAGTACAATTAAACAGTGTGAATAAATAAAAATGATGAGAGTGACATTTTAAGATACCGTGACACAAAAGTAACACCGTTATGAAAAGTGGGTACGTGGTTTGCGAGTGGATACGAGTTAATAATAATAAGTACTATGTAGTATTATTATACTGTTATAAGTATAACTTCTAACGCGTGTACATAACTACACACACTCTTTTTTTTTAGTCTCGATGTTTCGAAATATTCACAACATTCGATTAAGGGCTGCGTGATAAAATTATATTTTATTTTATTTTTACTCTTTATTGTACACTAAAATACATGAAAATAGGAGAACAAAACTAATTTAAGTATTTAGGAATAAGTAAAAGTTTTTTATTCATAAAAAGTACACAGACTTCAATAAGAAACAAATTATGCGTCACTATAAAATTTGAGGGTTGCCCTTGATTTTTCGGAGATCCCATCATCAGATCCTGACTTGGTGCCATTGGGACCACCTGGGAAGTATACCCTTTTAAACAAAAAAAAAATTCTCGAATCGGTCCAGGCGTCTTCGAGTAATCGGGTAACATACATAAAAAAAAAGATTCCGACGAATTGTTAACCTCCTCCTTTTTTGAAGTCGGTTAAAAACATAAAATTAAAAATATATTTATGTATGGATAAAGGAATAAGTAGAATCAATAATGTAAAATATCCGTAAAATTTGTTATTTTAATAGGTTTCTAGTTTGGAAAGGACCCTACGCCCCTAAGATCTACTTACAGTGCCTTTCAAAATGCGGCAAGGAGCGGTCTTCGAATCCGTTGGGCACTCGTTTCCCGTTCAACGCTTGCTGGCCTACGCACGCTATCATCTGGGATATGTTAATGTTAGAACCTGCAACAAACGTCAACCATGAAGAAGCAATACGCAACAATGCCAGACATCGTACCCGAACTCTAGACCCCCACAAAAAAAAAATTAGGGAACACAACTACCAGAACCGCGCGTACTGGATTGCGGAGCCACAGCTTCGTGGTGTCTACTACCCCGGCCCGAACCAAGAGCAGAGCAAATTCGTATTTTTGCCGCACCATCAAGCTGTGGAACAGTTTGCCAGCTACCGTGTTCCCTCCCTCCTATGATCCTGGGTCCTTTAGGCGTAGTGTGAAGAAGCTAAACAGCAGGCCGGCATGATTGTGTTGAGTAGCGAGGGATAGACTTTCTCTTGCTACTTGATACTCTATCTGGACGGCACTGCGCTTACCATCAGGTGCAGTGTGGTCACTTTGCCGCGCCAGAATAAAAAAAAACAACTTTAAATACATATTTTTAAAATCGTGTCAATAACCCTATTCACTTTGTAGCTATTTTGTCATCTTTACATACAAATTACACGTGCGTGAATAGGGTGGTTTCCTGTGTTTAACATTGTACATTATTCGAGTATAATACGCAAAACAAATCCTTTTGTGAAAACAGAATTAAAATTGCTTGAAAAATTTGTTCTCAATATTTATTTGAAATATTGGTATGAGCAAAAATGTTTACGTAGTGGGAACATATCACTATCTCCCTCGCACAACAGCACAGTAATGGCCATTCTGAGAACCGTGACGTCACGTCGCATATCATGCGTCTTCTTACTGTCATTTGACAACTACCCCTTCCGGCATCTGCTTGGGGGTACTTGTAGTTATTCCAAAAAATAAATAAATTAGACGCCATTCAAACCTTTGAATGGATGATGATGATTGATGGACCTTTTTTCGGATTTATAAAATTCGGTAATAGGTTTTAGATAATGTAACATGTTAATTCATCATCATCATCATCAGCCGGTGTCAGTCCACTGTTGGACGTAGGCCTCTCCCAAGATGCGCCACTGAGCCCGATCTTCAGCTCTTCTTTTCCTGTTAATTAAAATAATAGAAAAAATCCTGTCAACTATCCTATTCAGCAGGCTGTATCGAATCATGAGATAATCGACTCAGACCATTCGACAAACTGTCTGGACGACACTGTCAATCATAAGGTAGTCTTTGTTGAACCGGAATTTAAATCTCAAATGAATTGAAACAAGCCGGCATGATTGTGTTGAGTTGCAAGATATAGCTGTCTCTCTTTGTATAGTTCTTGCCTTTGGATCCACTTTGAGCCATAATGAGTGGCGCGTTGGTGGGGTGTAGTTCACGGAAACACGCCTTAGCAGCGAGCTCTCTGAAACAAAACAAATATATAGAGGATTCTGGAAAAATCTACACTTCAAAACATAATTTACAAATTCAAAAAACTAGTTTTTTGAGAAAAGAGTATAAAAATTGATTAAAAAATGAACAACGTATACTCGATACCCGCTTGATAGCCACGTCTGTCCATAAACAGTATAAAGAAAGCTGAAGTAACTGGGGCATGACAGTTGTCTATATAGACCCTCACCTGATGCTGCTGAGTTCACTCAACATGACCGCCTCGAGGCTCTCCTCCATGGTGCAGCCGGGCTGACTCTGCAGGGTGCCCTTCTCCATCTCCAGGATGTAGCCGTCGCATTTTGAATATCTGATGGTGGAGACAATATGCAAAATGAGGCGAGGGAAAGATTGTCTCTCGCTACTTGATACTCTAACTGGACGGCACTGCGCGCCCCATCAGGAGCAGTGTGGTCACATTGCCGTGTCAGAGTAACAAAATGAGCAGATGAGCAATTTTGTCTGCTGGAGACAAACCATTCCGATCATAGGATTTTCCATCCGTATTACGAACATTTAAGAGAGTGAGAACTATGTGAAATTTCTGTACTGTTCTGTATCCCCATAAAAATAATCGATATTTTAAAATCGAGACGCGATGTATCCCCATAGAAAATTATCGATATGCTGAAATGTATAATATGCTGAAACTCTAATAATCGAGCCGCGACGTAACACATTAAAACATTCAAAGCTACAGTCCACATTGTCGTAGTGATGTATCAATGCTCACCCAGATTCGAGGAGTTTGTTCTTGGCCTCGATGAGCTTCTTGCCGGGCGTGACGTCACTGATGCCGAAACTGAACCCCCTGTTCATCATGTAGTAGGACGCCATGCGGGCCAGTCTGGGATACGTACGGTAAAACGGGGTGAATATATATCCTTTATTAATCTTTCATATATGTCCGAATATAATAATAATAATAATACTAGCCCTGTATTAAACATTGTTCTACTGCTGGGCACGGGCCTCCTCTACTAATGAGAGGGGTTAGACCTTAGTCCACCACACTGGCCTAATGCGGGTTGGTAGACTTCACATACCTTCGAAATTCGTATAAGAATTCTCAGATATGCAGGTTTCCCACGATGTTTTCCTTCACCGTTAAAGCAAGCGATAATTAACATTTAATACACACATAACTTTAGAAAAGTCAGAGGTGTATGCCACTTGGGTTTCGAACATACGACTTTCGTCTTGGCAGTCCGTACCGCAACCAACTAGGCTATCGCTGCTATGTCCGAATGATACATGATATTTATCTCCCTCCGTCGTCGACCTACACATGTTTTGGGAGATCCAAATGATCCCATAACGGTCGCTGTCGAGGCAGCACTGTCCCTGCCCCATCGCAATCACGATTGTACTATGAATGCACGTCGACGTAGGACTCGCCGGCGAGTCCAAGGAGCCCGGCCGTATATCGAGACGGCCCTAAAACTATTCCAAGCGACGTGACGGCTTAATTGAAGGTCTTTTAAAAAGCGTCTTTGAGCTTAGCCGTTGACAAATGTTGCGTTTTCTGGCTGGAGCGCAATAAGCGCCGCCCACAATGTTAGGTGAAGCTGTAAAAGCAACTATGAGCTCAATGAGATAACAGCACACATCCATACGAAAAATAAAAGATACATTCGGACATCGGTGTCCGGACAAAAACTGGCAATACTCGCCCTTATTGACGTACGTATTAAGCGTATTTGTAACGTTAATATTATGGAAATAAAGTTGATTTTGGCTTGTATTTTTACTCATTACTTATTACCTTCCGAACGCCGGTGTCCTTGTGATCCGTGAGAGGTTAACTTCTCAATAAAAAAATCGTTTAATGATTACTGGGTTTCATTAAATAGTTTATTTTTGTGGGTACCTCCACATGCTCCTAACGGCATACTCCTCGCCCCAATCCCGCAGCAGGATGTAGAAGATGCTGCTCTTGGTGCCGGAGCCCAGGGTGCTCTTGTCCATCGAACCGCAGAGCAGCTCAGAATTCCTGATTATCACGTCTGAGAAACGATCAAAAACACGTTGCAAATCATAATGCATGCCTGAGAATAGGGTACTTGACAGTAAGTGAAAACCTGATAGTTTTTTTTTTATAATAGATTTTAATCTAAAAATATCGAAAATTAAACCAATTTGTTAATTTATATGTGATTATTTAATATTTTCAAGAAACAAATGTGCAAAAATAAACCATTTTGTCACATGACATGAAACACAAATCAGTCATGCATGACGTCATAGTATGAAACATCTAAAACGCTGAGCCAAACGTCTATTAGTTTTCCAGATGGTGACGTCACACGAGAGGCCATGGCTGTTGGTAGCGTTTTGGTGGAAAAATAAAGTTGGTTTATAAAAATGTTAATTAAATCTTGAAAACTTGTTTTATGTTTATTAATGACAATATTTTAATAATATAGACCATGTAGAATAAAATAAAACTGTTTCCCAAAAACAGTCAACTAGCATATTCTAAATGAGAATTCCGCTGTGTGAGGTCAACGCAAATTAGGCCAGTGTGGTGGACTAAGGCCTAACCCCTCTCATTAGTAGAGGAAGCCCGTGCCCAGCAGTGGGACAATGTGTACTACAAGGATTATAATAATTGAAACAAAGAATGTATAACTCACACGAGTCTTGTACGCACATGTCCTGGTTCGCGGTGTAGTTTTTTCCCTTCGTTTCCAAATTCGCTTTCACATTGCACTTCCTGTTTGGTTTCATTATTAAACTGGAATTGAATAAAGTAATTCATTTGATCAAGTTGTAAGAAGGCTAATATACTTATCTTGATTCATTCAACCTGAAGTTAGTCACATGCTAGCATAATTACCCTGGTCGTATGATTTTACCGTACACAGGGTGTAAAGCCCGCCATAGTGTCACACGCAAGTGTGTCGCGTTCCAGGGTCAGCCAGTGCACATCCGGTTTTTGTCGGGAGTCTAGAGTTGGAGTGCGATGTTTAGCCGTGTTGTGGCCTTCTGAGTACTCTGATACTAAACCTTCAACCGCTTCTTCACCTTCTTGCCCATGGCGTAGTGTGAAGAAGCAGGCCGGCATGATTGTGTTGAGTAACGGAGATTATATTGTCTCTTGCTACTCCATACTTTAATTGGACGGCACCGCGATTCCATCAGGTGCAGAGTCACTTTGTCGTGCCGGAATAAAAAAAAGTATTCCAGCGTGTTTGTGGAATGGCCTGATCTAGGAACATCTGGATGGTTCGAGAACATTCTAGAAGTTTGACATTAGATCTATATTGCCTAGAACCTTGTAGATGATTCACCTGAAGATCTGCTTCCCGGTCCAGAGTCTCCTGGGCTTGAGTATAGCAGGTGGCGGCATGTCTATCCTCATGCCACTGTCAGGTCCGGACAGCAGACACGCGGCGAGCTGCTGGGCGTCGTCCCTGGTCAGGAACGTGTCCCGCTGCGTGAGAAGGTACCCTCCTGTGATGAAGTCCTGGGTGGCGGCGATCAGGAGCTCCCCATTACGCGGGGTCACTAAGTTTGATTTGTTCTGTGAAAATATGGCTAAGTTTGAGGGTTGAGGCTGACTTCGGTCGGTGAATATCTGACTTTCTAAAACTAACGGCTGACTTTTTAAAATTAAGGACTTGACTTTTTAATGTTTGGTTTTGTGGTTCTAATTAGGCCAAGGAGGATTTTTTAAATATCTATAATATAAAAGTATTTAATTACCAACTTATAAAAATAATTTATTGTAGGACCCAACCCAACATTCTCCGGTTATTGATTTTTTTACTCTATAGCGTGTATTGACAGCCTCCGTAGCTCAGCACGTGAATAGCAAATCAAATCATTTAGGTTCAAAGGTTAGGTTAGGTTGTTATTTTTACAACAGGGGCGGTTCGGGTCGAAAATTGGACGCTCCTCGTCCCGTGAGCTCGGGGACGTCCCTAATACGCCGAAGAGGGCCAACGCGCGATTTTTAGTTGGCATTGCCGGTGTAGAGAATTTGTTAGGGACTCCGCCCAGTGGTCGTCCGGATGTTGCCATCTTTCCCGGACAGGTCAACGCTGAGTCGTAAGACAGGTGAGCCCAACATAACCATTCTGCCACCCCACCCTCCTCTCCCCCAGCGGTAGTGATAAATAGTTATTCCCGCAAAAACAAAAAAGGTATTTTTTACAAAAATTGGCTAGAGCAACGCCGCATGCAATAGTAATATGACCAATTAGAGAAAAACAAATGTTTTATACAGACCCCCATGAGTATGAGCGCCTCGGCCCTCGCCTCCTCCGTCTGTGGGAGGTGCATGTTCATCTCGTCACCATCGAAGTCAGCATTGTACGGAGTGCACACGCACTC
Source organism: Laothoe populi (assembly GCA_905220505.1). NCBI lineage: Eukaryota > Metazoa > Arthropoda > Insecta > Lepidoptera > Sphingidae > Laothoe > Laothoe populi. Next base: position 16,860,304 of record HG992166.1, on the reverse strand, counting down.
GTTGAACCTGCAACAAGGAACTAACTTAAAAAAAAGGAAAAAGTGTGTGTGCTATTCACACACGGTAGAAGTGAAACTTCAGACAAGTTACCCACGAGTAAGCTTTGTAATACGCAGCCACATACACGCGTATTCACACATACTAAGTACTAACTACTCAAATATTTCAAACCCATTAAAGAACTGCGTCAATAATAGTAACCGATTCGAGCCCACTCGATCCCACTCTCTCGTAGGCTCTTATTCTGTCTTAGGCTTAGTCCTATAGATTTATGTTTGTCTCTTTTTACTGTCGCTTTTTCGTTTCATTGAGTTTCAAATATAACTTAAAACTGAATTTAATTCATTGACAGCCTCCGTGGCGCAGTGGGCGAGTAGCCAGCTGTGTAACGACAGGCCGTGGGTTCGATTCTCGCTCCGAGATAAATTTTTGTGTGACAGACAAAAAATTGCTTTGGATCTTGGTGTTGTGGGCCTTTTTTTTTTATTCTGGCGCGGCAAAATGACCACACTGCACCTGATGGTAAGCGCAGTGCCGTCCAGATAGAGTATCAAGTAGCGAGAGACAGTCTATCCCCCGCTACTCAACACAATCATGCCGGCCCTTATTCCCTCGTAGTTGATACCCACGATACAGGTTTGTTTAGTTCCCTAATTTGATAGTATACAAATCGCAAAAACACATCTCTATGGTTTCCATAGACAATAACTAGTCTCCATTACCTGAAGGTCCTTTGCGGCTGTACTTTGGCCCGATGACACATGATGGACAGCTTGTGAAGAGACGGCTGTCTGTTGAACAGTACGACGTCTCCGTCCACCAGGTGGCGTTCCACTATGTCACCGCACTGGAGACAATAAAGAAAGACAAGCTAAAAGAATCACTATGAGACAGGACGCTACAGGCAATGTCAGTGATTCTTAACCTGACAAGTATCTTCTAGCTATATCTGGCCGCGCTAAACAGACAATACTCACCGTTATTGACGTGCGTATTTGTAACGTTAATATTATGGACATAAAGTTGATTTTGGTTTGTATTTTTACTCATTCCTTATTACCTTTTCCGAACACCGGTGTCCTGTAATGCTTGAGAGGTTAAACTAGGTAACCAACCCAAGGGATCAATGATAAAGCTTGGTTTCGTGGGAAAGTCAATATAATTTGTCAAGGTTTTGTAAAAATTGGTTGAAATATAACGATCATTTGTTACTTTTAAATAGTTATAAGTAATAACTTTAAGTAGCAAGCTGTATTTTCTATAAGTTGGAGCTCATATTTAGACTAAACACTGAAACAATAGATTTTTCATACATGTAAAAATTTGAAAACCGCTAGTGGACTGAATTGAAATAAAAAAATGTACGGACTCAGACCCTTGAAAATCCTTGACATTAAAGGTTAAAAAACTTTATTATTTAAACTAAGTACCTTAAGCTCCTGTGCGATCTTCTCCCTGTTGCCGTACTTGAGGTACTTCTTGTGCTTGAGTCCCCGTTGCTGCACGTAGTTGGCGCCGGGGTGGGCGTCCGGTCCGTTGCAGACCAGCCTCCGGAGCCACTGCAGGTTGGCGGGGAACACGCGCTCCGGGTACGTCAGGATCTTGGCCACGTGGACTGGCACACCTACCTGGAGACATAGGGAGGAGTTACGAAGAGAATCTTCTTTAGAATCGTTGTGATTTGAAACTCGATGAAACGAAAAAGCGACAGTAAAATGAGACAAACACATAAATCTATAGGACTAAGCCTACGAGAGAATGAGACAGAATATATATTCGAGGGGATTCGAGTGGGATCGAGTGGGATGGGGTGGGATCGATTAGGATTGAGTGAAATCGAATCGGTTACTGTTATTAACGCAGTTCTTTAATGGTTTTGAAATATTTTAGTAGTTAGTTTTGCCTGGCATGGCTAAGACTATAGTTTATTTTATTTTCTTCGATCGAGACCTGCCTGGATGCTGTTTTCTAACTGGTCTTGGTCCAAGAGACCAAGTGATAGGAAATTACTGGGTCTGAGAGCTTCACTGGTATTTTGGATCGAACCTGAACTGGTTCCCAGCCGGTCTTGAACTAAGAGAGTTAATGGAGGATTTGGGAGGGATGGGGAAGGTAATATTTCTTACTTGGTGGTAAGTCTAACATATCTGAAAGACTATCCCGGTAGATACCATCGCCCTATTTATTTTTGCCACCCAGCATCAGAGCGGAAACATTGGTTTGTTTGAAGGACAATGGAGCTAGTAAAATTACTGGACATTCTATGACAATAAATGCCAATTTTTTCTTCATGCCTTTAGGGTCTTTTTCAATTAAAATTCGATAAAACCAGAGAAAACAGCACCTCCTTATTTTAACATCACCACAATCTCAAATAAGAAAAATGTACTATGTTTGCAAGTAAAATTTTACATAACCAAAACCTAGGTCTGTGTAATTTAGTGTATCTAGCAAAAAAACATTTACTCATCTTACATTTTATGAAACCCAAAATACGAATACCTACCTCCTGAATCTGAAGATTGGGATCCGGTGATATGACAGTCCTGCTGGAGAAGTCCACTCTCTTGCCGGAGAGGTTCCCGCGGAAGCGACCCTGCTTGCCCTTCAACCGCTGCACCAAGCCGCGACCTGGCTTCTTGGGCTGTCCACAGATGTAATACAATATTAACATGTTATAGTTTTATGTGGTACAGTAATATTGGCATTTTTTTTTTTGATAAGCGTAGTGCCGTCCAATTAGAGTATCGAGTAGCAAGAGACAATCTATCCCCCGCTACTCAACACAATCATGCCGGCCTGCTACTTCACACTACGCCATGAGCAAGAAGGTGAAGAAGATGTCGAGGGTCTAGTGTCAGGGTACTAAGAAGGCCGTAAAATGGACATTGTACCCCAACTCCAGACCCCCGACAAAAACCGGATGTACCCTGGCTGTCGCTATCCGGGCGGATACGAATATCCTACCACCAGCATGACCGAGTTAATACCAATGTCTTGTCTTATTTTTTGTTGAATGACATTTACCATTCAATCCTAATTCATGTCCTTTACTGGCAACTTACACATGGTTCTTCCTGCACTGAAGGTGATCATCAACAGTCACACACATAGTCCTGACTCCACAGTCCACACTAGGTCAACACTGTATAGTAGGTATCAATAACTACGAGGGGCTACAACACCCAGAGTTGAAACAATTATCTGTCTGCCACACAAACATTAACTCGGCGCGGGGATCGAACCCACGACCTCTCGTTTCAAAGCCGGCTAAACACCCGCTACGCCACAGTGGCAGTAAAAAAAACCACAACTATCTTGAAACTGTTTCATCAAATTCCTTTTCTGACGTCAGCTATCTGTATATATAAAAGAAGAAGCTGACTGACTGACTGACTGATCGATCAACGCACAGCCTAAACGGATGGGGTTAGATACTTGAAATTTTGACAGTAGGTACCTTTTATGACTTAGGCATCCACTAAGGAAGGATTTTTGGAAACACCTAAAGTGGTAAAATAGGGGATGAAAATTTGTATGAAAATTCATCAATTTTGAAGTTAAACGCACGAAAATTGGTATTTGGCCTTTTAGTTAAAAACAAAAAATATATATTTCAGGATTTTTCGAAATTCTACCCCTAAGGGTTAAATAGGTGTTGAAAGTTTGTACGAACATCCGTCATTTTTCTCCCAAATATGGTCTGCACGCGGGCGGAGCCGCGAGCAACAGCTATAAAAGTATATCATAAATAGACCAACTAGTTCGCACTGACTACTGTCTCCAGACGATATGATATGACTTACCTGCATGGACATCGGTATGCCCGACATCTCGCTGTTGATGTAGAGCGCGGCGTGCAGCTGCAGGTAGTCCCAGTCCTCCTGCACCAGCTCGCTCTTACCACCGCTGGCGATGTGACGTGATATCACGTCGTTGATCAGCAGGATCTCCGACTGCTTCATTGTGAGGTCGTCTTCGTTCCTAGAAAACATTTCACGGCGTCGATAGAGAACATAAGGTATTTTTTATCCTGTTATGGTGAAGAGACCACGCTATCCAGTGGACAGCGGCCGTCCAGGCACAGTATTAAGTATTACAACTGTCCCTCGCTAATCGAGTCGGCCTTACGAGTAGCTTCTTCACACTATGGTAGATCAAGTATTCCCAAAGTAGATAAAATCTGATGGGTTCTGAGGGAAAAAATTATCAACTTAACAGGTTACAGCAAACATTCGATTTGGTCTGACGAGTAACTTTTTTTTTTATCCTTTTTTTAACTTCTTCATGCTATGCTTAAAGGATTTCTTTTTTAGTCTGGCTGGCAAAATTACCACACTGCAGCTGATTGTAAGCGCAGTGCCGTCCAGTGAATGTATCAAGTAGCGAGAGTCAACTATGCCACGCTACTGGACACAATCATGCCCGCTGAGTAGCTTCTTTGCACTACATGACAGAGACTACATTACAAGACAGAGAGAAAAAATGATTTTTTATTGTGATAAGTGAAATTTCTAGAAGTCTACTCTAGTCCCGATTCTTAAGGTCTGCAACATACCCAAGATATTTATAGTAGTAACTATATGCCAGGTGCTCATATCCGTTTACTACCTCCTGATGTAAAGATATATTTATGTTCCATATTATATACTCACGTGCCAGCCTTGATCTCGGAGACCACACTGGGCCTGATGCAGAGCGGCGGCACCGGGAGTCGAGTGAGGATCAGGTCTTCAGGACGGCACTGCTTCACGTTCATGCCCAGTAGGGGGATATCCTCGTCGGGGATGCGACGGAATAAGTTCAGTACCTGGGACAAATATATCATTTTTATTGCAAGGCATGTGCAAGTGTCTGATGGTGTTTGATCACACACACACAAACTAAGCACACCCACAAAAACAGGTTGGAGATGATATGTAGACCGATATAGATGAATGCAATAGCAAATTGGCACTTTATGCTGTAGTTCTGAAACATGGTGGAACTACCTACTTCAAGCCAATCATCCAGTCTCATTCCAAAGGTAATATAAAATTCTTATAAGATGTGTGTTGATTAAAGACACTGCTAGGCGAGTATGAATAGAAAATATCACAATACTGGGAACTGTCAGATAATCTACGCATCTATCTGTATATATAAAAGAAGAAACTGACTGACTGAATGACTGACTGATCGATCAACACACAGCCAAAACAGCTGGGTTAGAGACTTGAAATTTTGACAGTAGGTACCTTTTATGACGTAGGCATCCACTAAGGAAGGATTTTTGGAAATACCACCCCTAAGGGGGTAAAACAGGGGATGATAGTTTGTATGAAAATCCGTCATTTTTGAAGTTAAACGCATGAAATTTGGTATTTGGCCTTTTAGTCAAAAAAAAAAAAGATATTTCAGGATTTTTGGAAATTCCACCCCGAAGGGGGTAAAATAGGGGAAGAAAGTTTGTATGAAAATTCGTCATTTTTTAAGTTAAACGCATGAAATTTGGTATTTGGCCTTACAGTTAAAAATTAAAATCACATATTTCAGGGTTTTTGGAAATTCCACCCCTAAGGGGGGTTAAATAGGGTAAGTTTGTATGAAAATCCTTCAATTTTGAAGTTAAATGCATGAAAATTGGTATTTTGTAGTGTATACTTTTTGTCTCAAACATGACCTCCACGCGGGCGAAGCCGCGAGCAATAACTCATGTGCATTGAAAAAAAACTGCAAAGATTTTTGTAAAACTTACCTCTAAAGGATTCAACTCAATAATAAGTCCACTGCTTATCATAGTAGCTAGTTCCTTGTTTGACTCCTTGGCCTCATGAAACTGCTTCAACACCTTCTGGACCACAGTATCAGTTTGTTTCTTCATCCTGTATTTATCATGGATGATTTTCAAAATCCCGGCTGAACTTTTCTTCACCATCCCATTGAGGGATTCACAGGAGGGACATTTGGTGCACGTCTTGGCCTTCTTGTGCAGCGCTGCTCTGAGGTTCTTCTTGTGAAGATACATTATATCAGGGTTGATGAACTTGCGGCGGAATGATTTTTTGAGTGGTTCCGGGAGGAGAACTTTCGCACAGTCCTGGTGAAGGTGAAACAGACACATTTATAGTCAGTCTTAAATCCAGATTAGGTCAAAAGGGTCATTACAGGAGCGAATGCAAGGTCTCTCGTTTTACAGATAGCTACTGGCCCATTGCACCCTTAGTGAGGTGTTTCTTTAAATTTATTAAATATAATTTTTTAAATGATCGATGCCAAATTAACAAGACAGCCAGTTAACGCTGGTCCACCCTGCTGCCTTAATGCCAGTTGACCTTTAATAAAATAACGAGCTGACTCATGGGATTACTTTGCAACTACATTATTGAAAAATTTAATAATAAAATATTTTATTCTACAAAATAGTAACGAAATTAAACTTATACGACTATAGATGGCGTAATCCTAAATTAATAATACAACAAATTAGTTCATTATACTGTTAACAGATGTCACTGCTCTTTTTTTTGCCAATACATTTTTAAATACTTGCCTATTTTCGTGAATTACTGCAAACATAAGCTTTTAAATGATATTTGAATCATTAAATTTGATGAAGAATTATAGAAGTTTTAAGTACAAACAAAAAATACATTTGAGAAATAATATATAGAGATAATGTATTTAATTTACCTTGCAAATGGTTTGCAGTATAGTTATGATGGACCTGAAGTATCCCACATGGAATACTGGTAGGGCAAGCTCAATGTAACCATAATGTCCCACGCAGTCAGCCAACCCGAGACCACATGTCTCACAGTTGGCATCCTTCTGATTCGTCCCCTGGAAATACAAGAAAAAAATTAAATAAAACTTGCATAATTGAAAATTGGGAGTGGCCTACGTCCAACAGTGGACTGACACCGGCTGATGATGATGATGATGAATTGAAAATGTCAACTTTTGAAAAGCCAAAATTATTATTTGTATAATAAAAAAAATGTATCCTATGTAAAGGGGGTGGGGATCACACCAAATGTTATGATATCTCACCAAAGGGGGTGGAGGGGGTCCAGTTAAAAGAAAAAAAAGCTCACATAATCAATGAATGCACCCTTATTTTATCAACACATGGGATGATGAACAACTGGCTATAAGTTCATGATTATCATATTAATAAATCAAATCAAATTTATTAAACTTCAATGAATATAATGTATAATAAGTGAATAGTGTTACCATTCTATTCAATAAATAAATTATCACCTCAGATTCTCCTCATAGCCAGTGTTTATCTAGTAGTCTGTCTTCAAGTCAAGAGTGAATAGGTATCTTCTAGGCAAGCGTGCTCCGCCGTAGACCACATCATCACTTTCCATGACTTGACCGCACTGTACCTGATGGTAAGCGCAGTGCGGTCCAAATAGAGTACTGAGTAGCGAGAGACGATCTATCCCCGCTACTCAACACACTCATGCCAGCCTGCTTCTTCACACTACGCCATGAGCAAGAAGGTGAAGAAGGGGTCGAGGGTCTAGTGTCAGAGTACTAAGAAGGCGACAAAATGGCCATTGTACCCCAACTCCAGACCCCCGACAAAAACCAGATGTACACTGGCTGATCCCGGAACGCGACACTATGGCGGGTTTTTCGCCCTGTGTACGGTGGTCGCTATCCGGGCGGATATGAATATCCTACCACCAGCAAAAATAGTGGTCAGCCTATTTCGATAAAAAAAAAAGTCTAGAACATTGTTTGCTATTATTGTTTGTGTGAATGATTATTGAGCACATTGGTTACCCGATGCTAAGCACCATGGCTATACAGAAACCGGAACACCACTCAGAACCTTGAGTTAAAAGGTACAGCACAAAACAACCGAAGACAATAGATACCAAGTCTCATATTGCCTAGTAATACTGATTTTTTTTAATCAAACCAGAACAACAGGGCTCTTGCAGTGCTGCTGAATGGCAAAAAATCTCTTGCTTGGAGACCCTAAATTTATTAAACATACCATTCTCCTGTCCAGAACCCCATACGGAGCCGGTTGTCTGTGTCCATCTTGTGCATACAAGTTCTTGGTGATCACTTGGATGTGCGCTGCTTGCTGTATGGCAGATGCGCTGTCCACATTGAAGGTAACATGGGATCTGTGTACAGTATAAGCAATATAGTAATTTGGAGGCTCAAAAACATATCCCAACCTTCTGGTATTTGAAGGTCAAGCATTATACTTCTAGTATTTTAAGTGTTCATGGGAAGTAGGATCATTTACGAGCAGATCTCACTTGCTAGTTTTAATTCTGCTAAAATAAATTGTACATAAATCTGTAATTTTTAGGGAGATATAACATAACTACAATGTTTCCGAGTAGATTGCTCATAAGAAAGGTTATCACTGTTCGTTACAAAGTAATCATTGTATGTGAAAACATAGTTACATGGTAGGTGTGCATGGAAGGCATATTTAAACATTTCTATAGAGTTAACGTTTGTACATAATACCGAATTTATCGCAAACAAAGCGTAATACATTAATAATCTTGTAAAAGTTGTTGTTATAGGGTTTATATGTACAAAATCAGAGTAAATTCTAATTTCTTAAGTTTTTCAAGTTTTACGCAAACGTAAACATAACCTCACTTACATTTTTCTCCCAACATATGTCTCACGATATTGCTCTTTAGGCATTTTGTGTTTATTTATTATTCAATCATTTAAGTAGCATGAAATTAAACCACTTTTTAAGTAAGTTTAGGGTATTTTTTAATAAAACACAAATATAAAAAACATCACATCTAAAACTTGATTTGACATTTAATCCAGTCGCGTTCAGTTGAAAATAAAATATCTACAAAGCGGGACAAAGCCACATTTACACTAATATCCTCATTCTGAACGCATCAATACTCAGTAGTACCACTTAATAAAATTAATTCGAACCAATTCCAAAAATCTAGCATGAAAAATATTTTAGGTTATCATTAAAAATCCGTATTTAATTCTAAGCTACATTAATATTATAAAATTGGTGGATAAAATAAATATTATTTCGTTTTTTTATCGTATCATACTTCAAAATTTTATTTATTTTTAATAGTTGATGTTAATAAATAATAAATATTCACTAATATGAATAAAATAAATATTTTTTATTTTTTTTATCATCTCACTCTTCAAAATTATTTATTTTAATAGTTGGTGTTGAACATGATTATTAGTAAAACGGATATACATATTCTACCAAAACAGTATAATTTACATCTCAACCTTAACCCTGTTCATATGTTTCTGGCGTAAAAAGAAGCGCCGCAGCGCGCCGTTTTTTGGCTTGTCAACCGAAACCACGCAACATTTTCATACGAAATAATTTTGTAAAACCATAGAATTTCCTGATAAACTATTCAGTGATATGTAGTAATCAATGCGCCGTGCAAAGTTAAGTGATATTCAAGCCAAGTGTTAGTGTTATACCTGATAATTAACGTTTTCCCACCGCTGTGACCCGCGAACTCGCAACATGCCTCTGTTGAAAAGGAAAGCCTTCGAGAAATCGTCGGCGTCGGAATACCTCCGGGACGACGATGAGGTCTTCCACTGCGAGATCACCGACGAGATATTTAAAGACTATGAGTGAGTAAAGTATAAAACATGATAATCGGCGAATTTTGCGAAAATTTTCTCGTACGGCTGGATTTATCTATTGTAAAAGACCGTTGGCATTGTGATCGCGCACGGGTCGCGTAACTACGCAAGCGTGACACGATTTTTCGCTATTTTTGTCAATGGCGTCACATTTTTTATTGTGTATAAATATTTATTTCCTTTCAGGGAATATTGCGAGAGGATCATACTAGTCAACTCAATGGTTTGGTCATGTGAGATGACGGGGAAGAATAACCTCACGTACTCGGAGGCGTTGCAGTCCGAGAAGGCAGCCAGGAGGCAACTCAAAGACTTTCCCATGGAGCTGAGGATACCAATACTGTTCCTAGCAGCAAAGACCCACAGATGTTCGTTTGCAGAGATGTCTGAGGATGTGTTCAACTTTGTGAGGGACAGATACTTCGTGGGAGAGACTGTGGAGGCCTGTCTGGAGGGGGACCAGTGGAGAGAGGCTCACATACTGTCAGTCACAGCACAGAAGCAGCACCCAGACAGGTAATTAGATATTTTCTTATTAGGTCTTGCATCATAAAAGTCATGGCTATAGTTTTATTACCTCATTAAAATAATTAATAAAAAAATCTTATTTTAAAAATTCTCACATTCAGTATTCATATTTAAAATTATAAACATCTATATATACTTAGTGTAGCTTACTTAATTTAAATATATTCTAGTGTACAATCAATATTAAATATATGATTGTATACCTCTAATATATTTTATCTATTTAAATTTTAATAATCAATAATAATTCTAATATTTCTTTAAATACATTTATTTTTTACTTATTCAACAGTTCTATTATTTAATTGTAATAAAGAAACTTCTACACATTTACTGAGGCTAACATGATGCAATGCTATATGCATAGTATATAATGTTCTATTATTTGAATGTATTGTAAAAGGTGCCATGCGTAACAAGTGTTAAATATAAGTGTTATATTTTAAGATTTAACATTATCGTTTATTTATTTATTTATTAAATGACACACCAACAGTTAATAGACCAAACATGCTTATAAAACTAATCTAAGAACTAGACTACTCACCAATTACAGTAGGCCTACTCTTGAAATCAATTCCAATCTCGAACTCGATACAGTTTAAATTTCAATTTAGAAGATATTGAAATTCGTAACTCAGTCAAATAAATGAAATATAATATTTACGAACTAGCGATCGTAAATACTCTATTTCATTTAGTTACTATAAATTCCGCCATATTCAGTAGAATCATGCGCTGGTGTTGCGTTCAAGAGTGCCAATTGTAACGCTTTCGAACCCAATCCCAATTTTAAATTGGAATTGAGTGTCAAGAGTAACCCCCCTGGTGTGAAACAACATTGAAACATAGTTTCATGATTGACATCATTAATTATTTCTTAATATTATGCAATACATTAATAACTCATTGTTGTTTTCCCAGACATAATAAAATTTATAAATAAATACACAAGATTAAAATATGCATTTATGGCCAAGCTTTAATTTCGAAATCAAGTTTAAATAAATAATTCTATTTAATCTGAACTGAGACATACAACAATATTACAAGACATACACAATATTGTGTAGTGAGATAATTTGAGAGTGAGGTCAGGTCATTTTAAACAGACTATATATGAGTGATTCATTTTTTTTTATACAATTCCATCACCAAGTACTAGTGATAGACTATCAGGGATAACATTACTAAATAAATACAAAATTATTGATTTTATTATATCTGCAATATGTGTAAATAACTATGGATAATTAAGAGCAGTTAGCCTAGTTGGTTGCAGTACAGACTGTCAAGATAAATGTGGATTGTCGAAACCAGCACACATGGCATACACCTCTGAGTTTTCTAAAGGGATGTGTGTATTCATTGATAATTATCGCTTGCTTTAACGGTGAAGGAAAATAGATTTACTACTAGTGCCAATGTGCAATCATATTTTTTACTACTGCTCTACTGAGGTCTCGGGTTCGATCTCCGGTTCGGGAAAAAGTGATATTGGGTTTATCGCAAAATACTCAGTATCAGCTCAGAGTCTGGAATTGTGCTCAGTGAGGCGATAGGCTCGCCCGCCTAAAACATCATAGGACAGTGATAAGCTTGGCGAAATGTGTGTGCATTGGTTACATCTCTGCCTACGCCTTTGGGGATTACAGGCGTGAGTGCGTATGTGTTTTATGTTTTTTTTTAATTATAACTTAAGTGAGATCAGTTATGCAAACTGATAAGCTTATTTTTGTAATTTAATCAATCGACAATACTATGTATCCATACCAATATTATAAATGCGAAAGTAACTCTGTTTGTTTGTTTGTTACCTTTTCACGACTAAACGGCTGACCGGATAGTGATGAAATTTGGCAAGGAGATAGATTATACCCTGGAGAAGGACATAGGCTATCTTTTTTCTCAAAAAACAACCTTGAAAGCGGTCAAATAGGAGTTTAATATTTGTATGAGAAATCCATAATTCCTCGACCTAGGGATCTGGAAATTCATATTTATTATTGGTAGGAAATAAAGAAATACGTGTTTCACATTTTTTTCAAAATCATCCCTAGGGGGTAAAATAGGTTAATAATTTTTAAGTTAAACGCATGACAATTCGTATTTTGTACTTTTTCTCCCAAACATGACCTCCACGCGGGCGGAGCCGCGAGCAACTAGTATTGTATACATTAACGGTCTTATTCATAATGAGTTATCGGAGCTTTATAAGGGCGTTAATAGAAGCTTGTTAAAAATCTTGAGCGTTTTATCTCTATTGAGCCATTATGAATAACATTTTTTAACAAGCTCCTATCAACGGCCTTATAAAGCTCCAATAACTCATTATGAATAAGACCGTAAGTATAGTTTTTTTTTCTGAATTCCACATATATGATTGGTGCGTTTATAAGTTGCCATTAAATCTTTTAAATAACGGTCACTCTCAGAGACAATATTTGATCCTTCATGTAATATAGATTCAAGAATGCAGGGGTCGAAACTAGTCAGATAAATCAGACAAAGTCAGATTTTTTTACATTGCTCAGTTAAAGTCAGTTTTTTTCGAAAATGGACAGTTTTGTCAGAGTTTTTAGTTTATTGATGAGGGAGGTACATAAAGGCATATAAAATGATCCGATAAAGGTCTAAATAAAATATAAAAAAAAACCTGACTGCTTACAGTACTGTTTATTTATTTTCTTTTAGAGTTTTTAGTGTCCTGGCACACTCTTATGATACTACATTCACTAATATAATGCGTTACTTGTTTGAGTTTAAGCGAAATTCGATACGCAAATTAAAATTTAAACATATAACTTATATATTTTTTTGTAATCCCGTTTAAATTTCCTTTATTTTGATACTCTACTCGATAAGGTTGGTAATTTTATTTTTATTAATTTTATTACTATTTCGCGCCAAAAAAATCGCCATTATGTTCTCTTTTCAAACACTTCACATTCTAGACGAATATAACAATATCTAATAACTGTCGCGATCCATCCAGCCGTTTGGAAGATACGATATAATAAATAAATTTACAATCATACATACAAGATACGCGCAAAAAACATAACCCTTGTTTATTTATACACTTCATATACAAGGTATATAGGCGGACTTAATGCCAGAGGCATTCTCTCCCAGTCAACGTTATTGGCAGTCGGGTAATAATGACTGTTAATAAAATGACTGCTAGTATATCAGTCATTTTATTAACAGTCAAACAGAATCAAAATTAATTTAATAATGACGTCCCAATTAAAATTCTAAATATTGGTATAAGTAAATGTGCGTGCGTAGTGGGAACATCTCACTATCTCGCTCGCACGACTGCACCATCATGGCCATTCGTGGTGGTGACGTCATAACTCATACTGTGCATCCTTTTTCTATCATTAGACAACTTACCCTTCCACCCGATTTAAACGGCTTCTAACTTAATTATTGATCGGATTTATAAAACTCGTTCATTAATAATGTATTGATTAATAATAATATCCAAGGTGTCACATCACAAAATTTAATTAAAATTGTTTAACGGGCCTCTGCGTGTTGGCTTCGGCCCCACGCACGCCTTCCAAATGTCCGGGACTCTACGGAGATTACGGTGTGACAAACATAATATCCTAGTATCATCTGGGCATATTTGGCGACGTCAAACTGGCAATATTCGCCCTTATTGACGTGCGCCCTTATTAAGCGTATTTGTAACGTTAATATTATGGAAATAAAGTTGATTTTGGATTGTATTTTTACTCACTCCTTATTACCTTTTTCCGAACACCGGTGTCCTTGTGATACATGAGAGGTTAACCCTCTCTGAATGTTGGACCTTAAATCTTAAGTGATAAGTTGATTGTCCATCATAGACCCTGAGTTAGATAGGTTTTACCAACAACAACATAATGTTATATCTTTACGGGATGTTGCAAAGGATACATCTAAAATGAAACACGTAACAAACACTTCTAATGTACATCAAATTGATAGTAAAAATAATTATCAATTACATCGCGAAAATTTTCTATTGAGGTTATCAGATCTGATAATTAACGCGCTATGCTTTTATGATTAATGTTATGTGACAGAAAGAGCGACTCTTAAATTATAATGAAAAGTAGAGTAGCGAGAGACAATCTATCCTCCGCTACTCAACACAATCATGCCGGCCTGCTTCTTCACACTACGCCATGGACAAAAAGGTGAAGAAGCGGTCGAGGTTCTAGTGTCAGAGTACTCAGAAGGCCGCAAAACGGCCAAAGATCGCACCCCAACTCTAAGACTCCCGACAAAAACCGGATGTACACTGGCTGATCCTGGAACGCGACACACTTGCGTGTGCTGCTGTGGCAGGTCTTACACCCTGTGTACGGATATAAATATCCTACCACCAGCATTGAAGGTGTTCATAATTTCTATTGGCATAGACTTGTTACTTAGCTTTATATTTCTGGTAATACCATAGACCTACAGAATAGACTCAGCAATATCTTCACAAAATGTACCACTTTATAGAATGTCAAAGCGACTGTGCGGCCAATACCTTTTTCTTTTCGCTCATGCAAGTCTGTGACGTAGGCCAATCTAAATTTCATTTCGTTCGCTTTATCTCTCTGACATGTTTCTGTCCGTATTCACTTAATAATAACTAAGCAGCGATAGCCTAGTTGGTTGCGGTACGGACTGTCAAGACGAAAGTGTGTTCAAAACCCAAATGGCATACACCTCTGACAGCCTCCGTGGCGCAGTAGGCGAGTAGCCGGCTGTGAAACGAGAGGCCGTGGGTTCGATTCCCACACCGGGACAAATGTTTGTGTGACATACAGACATTTGTGTCCGGGGTCTGGGTGTTTTGAGACCGAAAGTCTCTCGTAGTCCCTGATATCCACAACACAAGACTCGTATCTTAGTGTGGGACTGGGGCTATGTGTGTGACTGTTGGGTGTTATTTATTTATTTTCTTAAGTTACGTGTGTATTAAATGTTAATTATCGCTTGCGTTAACGGTGAAGGAAAACATCGTGAGGAAACCTACATACCTGAGAATTCTTCATAAGAATTTCCAAGGTATGTGAAGTGTACCGACCCGCATTAGGCCAGCGTGGTGGACTAAGGCCTAACGCCCTTATTATTAGGCCCGTGCCCAGCAGTAGGACAGTGCTTAATACAGGGCTAGTATACAATAAATAAATAAATATTTCTCTTAATAGCTGGATAGAGAGCACTGAGTTAGTTTTTTATGTCTATGGATAAAACAAAGCGCGCACCGCTCAAGTCAAACGTAGGTCAGTTTATCGATCCAGAAACGTTGGCAAGATTTGCGCAACGCTTTATGTATACGAGTTCTGAACTTTACTCGTCGTAGAGCGCGGCTGAATCTTTTCTTCAATAAACGACCACTACTTTTTTTTTAATTCGGGTGCGGTAAAGTAATCACACTGCACCCGATGGTAAGCGCAGTGCCGTCCAGGTAGAATATCATGTAGCGAAACACAGTCTATCACTCGCTACTCAACACAATCATGCCGGCCTGCTATTTAGCTTCTTCACACTACGCCTACTTGGGTTTTAATAACGTAAAAAATTATAAGACACCCGACTTACACTCTAGTCATGATCGCACACGACGGAGGCAAAGGTAAAAATAACACCCAAGAGTCACACACATAGCCCCGATCACTCACTAAGTTACGAGTCTTGTGTTGTGGGTATCAGGGACTACGAGAGACGCACGGTCTCACAACACCCAAACCCCGGACACAAAAATCTGTCTGCCACACAAATATTTGTCCCGGTGTGGGAATCGAACCCACGGCCAGCCAGCTTCTCGCCAACTGCGCCACGGAGGCTGACAAAAATAAGAAAATACATTACTCCAATGGTGATCTACATACATTTATAACTCTGCCTTGGTGGCGCGGTTGTGATAGCGAATACGTTACGACTGCTGTTCTGTGGTCTCGGGTTGGATACCCGGGTCGGGTAAAGTGATATTAGGTTTTTCTATTTAGAAATACTCAGTACCGGAGTCTGGAATTGTGTCCGGTATGGCGATAGACTCGCCCCCTATCACAGTATGGGACCGTAATAATTACGGTGAAAAGTGGGTGTACTGATTACACCTCTGCCTACCCCTACGGGGATTACAGGCGTGAGTGTATATATGCTTAATTTATAAAGCAGACAGAACTGAGAGCAATTGAATTTTTTTTCCTCAATTTATTAACATTTGGAAGTTAATCACTCCGTCAAGGCCGCGAGTTTGCACTAAATTGACCGAACATGTTTGCTTATAAATGTTCTAATGACAATATGGACGATAATAAAGTAGAAATAAAGAAAGAAACGCGCTATAAGTACTTTGTTTTAGTATTATAGATCTAATAATAAAAAAACCAGCCCTGTATTTAATATTGCCCCACTGCTGGATATGGACATCTTTTACTAATGAAAGGGGGTTAGGTCTTAGTCGACAAAGCTGGCCTGATGCGGATTAGTTGACTTCACACACCTTCGACATTCTTATTTAGAATTTTATGCCTGGGGTTCCACGATGTTTTTCTTTCTTGACAGCCTCCGTGGCGCAGCGGGCGATAAGCCGGCTGTGAAACGAGAGGCCCTGGGTTCGATTTCCACACCGAGACAAATATTTGTGTGACAGACAGATATTTGTTTCGGGTCTGGGTGTTGTGGGACCGTAGTCCCTCGTAGTTCTTGATACCCACGATACAGGTTTTACCTAGTGTGGGGTCAGAACTATGTGTGTCACTATTGGGTGTATTTGTATTTAGCGTTTATGCAAGCTTAATATTGAATACACGTTACTTTATAAAAGTCAGAGTAGAAGAAGTATGCCATTTGCGCTGGTTTCGCACCCACGTCTTTCGTTTCGGCCGTCTGTACCATTAGCAACTATGCTATCGCTGCTTTTTATTATAGATCTACTGTTCTTTTATTCCATTGACAGCTTTACTTTAGTATTAGCTGGAAATAGACGTCCCAACAGAGAAACGTTTAAAATTAATATATATGAAATAATTAGTATTCCAAATGCCTTATTAATAGAAAACATGATAGAACTTATGTAATATGAAGCAAATAAATACTCCAAACAGTCACACACATAATCCTGGCCCCACACTAGGTCCTGTACCTGGGTATCAACAACTACGAGGGACCCCCACAACACCCAGACCCGAAACAAATACATATCTGTCACACAAGCATTTATCTCAGTGCGAGAATAGTACCCACGGCCTCTCGTTTGACAGTCGGCTACTCGACCATTGCGCCATGTAGACTGGCGAAATAAATTAGTGTTATTTACGTCTTTTGTGTTTTGAAAAAGCCTTCAACTGTATCGCCAAGAGCCAGTAAATGTCTGAAGATAGCTCTGATAATAGTAATAAAACACAGAGACTATCGACAGAAGGGAATACTTAAGTTAAGACTTTAAGTTTTCACTTCTGTCGATAGTGACGAAGTGAAAATTTTAGATTTTGGAATGGCTGTGCTCTTTTTTGATACAGCGTCCATGAAGTTGTCACGTTTTTTTGTTTATGCTTGCTTGTCAATAATTACAGAAGTTCATAGGCGTGCTTATGTCAAAAGAAAATAATCTGAGCGCGATAGTCACGTGAGTTCAGTGCTTTTCCCCATCCCAAAAGTGCCCAATGTGCAAAAAGTTTTCACTACAAAATATTTAGTTCCGGACGTTTTTTATTTATTTATTTATAGGATCATCAACATATAGTACACTAACAAAACTTAATACAAAATCTTAAATAATTATTAAAGCTAAATGTAATTACAATTACTGATAACCACAGCATCCGAAGTTATGAACAACTTAAGAATTTATTATATAAAAATAAGAAGAAAATAAAATACAATAATTTAACTACAAAAATATTCAAACCTAAAAATTATCTAATAGTCAAATAAAAAAAACATAAACAATCAATCACATAAAATAACAATATTACAAGTTATAATTATCTTTCATTAGACATTGTCAAATACATTATGATCAGAGATTTAAACTGGCCATTGGTTTTTGTAGTAAAGCCACTCTCCCCGCCGCGGCGTATGTTTACGAAGTGGAGCAATACTCGGAGACAGACCCGGCGGCGACCGGACAGATTGGCACAGCGCCGTTCGACCGCGTGCGCCGTCGCAAAGGGCTTTACACCAGAGACAAGAACCGGCTGTTCCTCAAGCAGTTCGTTGAACACGGGCCGGCCGGTGTCATCGCTATCAAGGTAACTAAATAAATACACCAAACAGTCACACACATAGTTCTGACCCCACACTAGGTAAAACCTGAATACAAGAACTACGAAGGACTGCGGTCCCACAACATCATACTCGATACAAATATCTGAATGTCACACAAACGTCTCGGTGCGGGAATTAAACCCCCGGGCTTTCGTTTCACAGCGGCTGCTCGCCCTTTGCGCCACGGAGCCTGTCAAATGTAATATTTGTAGAACAGTACTTAGGGTCTATACCAGATACCAGAACAGTGTTCCTCGAGGTCTTTCAGGTGGCAGCAGACGAGCATTAATTTAGTGCTCTGTTCATGGTAGCCAGCGGATTAGCGACTAACAGTAGGCAGGCTTTACTGTGCCCTAGCATTGCAGAAATCTATGAGCGGCGGTGATACTTACCATAAGGTGGTCTGTCTGCTCGTCTGCCTATCGCAGCACTAAAAAATAATTGTATTGCTGAAGTCTTGAGAGGTGGTGACTGCTTACTGTCATGTGGCTGGCATAACTGTCTGCTGGATAGTCAATTAAAGAAAGAATAGTGATGAAATAAATTAAATAAATCATAAATTATACATTTGTATCACTATGGGGTCTTACATAAAAATAGGCTCCAAAAATTTTGCTATCCCAATAAAATCATGTTCTTAACATGTTCTGTTTTTGTTACAGAAATCAGCATTAGACAAGTACAACATAAACAAAGTAGGATTTGATCAGATATTCACCGGCAACCCTCCAGAGTTTGCCTCGTCCAAAAAGCTGCTGAAGACCAGCCTATCACCACCAGTCTCCAAGAACCTCACCAAGCCGAACTCCGCTTCCAAACTCAAGTCTGTAAAGAAACCCAGCCCGGATAAGAAAGGACAAGTGTCCATGGACAAGTTTGTTAAGAAGACAGATAAAACCGAAGGTATTTGTTAAAATAACATTAGTAATCCAGTGTACATCCAGTTGTTGTTGGAGGTCTAGAGTTGGGGTACAAAGAAGCAGTACAGTATGATTGCGTTGAATAGCGGGGGATAGATAGTGTCTCTTGCCACTCAATACTCTAATTAGACAGCACTGTGCTTATCATCAGATGCAGTATAGTCACTTTGCTGTGTCAGGATAAAAAAAATATTGATATCATTTACTAAGTGGCAGGTCTCTCCTATGCAGTCCGTCCCATGATCATCATGACTCACTTGCCACTTGAACGCTACTACTATAAAGTTTCGTTTTTTCACTTTGGCCCGTCTACATAGATCTTTTTTTATTTTCAGTGGCAAAAGCCAAACCGCCACCAAACCCAGCAGCTAAGAAGTCAGCCCAAGAGCTAGCGGAGAAGATGCGCAGAGCTGAAGACCAGATGCGGCAGCGCAAGGAGGAGGAGAAAGCCAAGAAAAAGGAGAAGACAGCGCGACTGCAGGCCTACTTGAAGGAGTGGCAGAAAGTCAAGGATGACTTGGATTTAGAAGATCATAAGGTAAGACGAAGTAGTAGTGAAGAGGCTACGCAGGCTGGCATGATTGAGATTGTTTATCGTTACTTGATACTATAACTGGACGGCACTGCGCTTACCACCAGGTGCAGTGGGTCACTTTGACGTGTCAGGATAAAAAAAAACTAAGAAAAACTAGTTGGCTGAATAGTATATGTCTTTATTATTGCCCATAATGGTAGCTAATGAAAAATTTAACTTATTGGTCAGACAATGTATACTTACTTAACTCAATTATCAACTTATCTGTTACTTAGGTATTAGAATTTGTATTTGTAAAAACCTTTATTTCCTTAGGCATAAAGTTTATTTTGCTTGATAATGGATTTCGTTTATTTAATATGATTGTAATACGCGCAATAACTTGACCAGTCTGAATTTATTCACTTCTCTTTCCCTTAACGCTTTTCCCCATTCAGCATCTAAAAACAATAACTATTCAAATCGCGCCTAACTTCAGACCAACCAAGTTAAACTGAAGTTATTCTTCAATGAAATAATCGAATGAAACCTATTACAGATTATACCGAAAGGCACACCCATAGACATAGCAGGCATCCCCCAACAAAACCTCGGGGATTTCCTGTCTGTCCTGGAATTTGTGTATGTGTACTCGGACATCCTGAAGGCCAAGGATGTGTTCCACAATCAGCTCGACGTGGAGACGTTGAGAAAGGCCCTGATATCCAAGGACCACGCCGGGGCCTTCAGTGACCTCCTGCAGATGTTCCTGACGACGATATTCTCGCTGCAGGAGGACGAGGCTGAGGAATATAACGAGAGTGGTGGCATACAGTTGTCTAATGGTATGTCTGATTAATTAATATTGTAGTTGACGGTATATTTTGAGAGATTTATGTGTGCTTTCCATTTGGTCGGTGAAGGTGAAGGCAGTATTATTTTGAACTTTATTTTTATAACAATAATTTGATCTTTTGTTTGGCATGTGTGCAGCCACTATAGTATCTCACAAATATTAATATTAAGATTATTAGAATAAGGTTCAAATTAATCTACACATATACCAAAGTCACTGTAGAAATAAATACAGTATAGTATGTTCAAATTGTAAAAGCAGCGATAGCCTAGTTGGTTGCAGTACGGATCGTCTAGACGAAAGTCGCATGTTCGAAACCCAAATGGCACACACCTCTGATTTTTCTAAAGTTATGTGTGTATTAATTGTTAATTATCGCTTGCTTAACGGTGAAGGAAAACATCGTGAGGAAACCTGCATACCTGAGAATTCTTCGAAGGTATGTGAAGTCTACCAACCCACATTAGGCCAGCGTGGTGGACTATGGGCTAACCCCTCTCATCAGCAGAGGTGGCCCATGCCCAGCATTGAGACAATGTTTAATACAGAGCTATATTATTTATATTATTGTAATCAAATTACAGAGGACAAACGCATGGGAACAGATATGGGTCTCACCAAAGCTGTAGAACTAGCGACAAAGGCCAGCAAATGGTCACAAACCTACCTCGGCACACCACTCAGCAAACTACCTCTGGACCCTACCACTGTTAGTGAAGTTTTGAGGTTCGTATAACACAATTTTTATATATTAGCATTCGGTGGTCGGAATTGTAAATATAACTACGCCATAGGCAACAAGGTGAAGAAGCGGTCGAGGGTCTAGTGTCAGAGAAACATCGTAACTTACTCTAGACCCCCGACAAAAACTGGTTGTACACTGGCTGATTCCAGAACACAAAACACTTGCGTGTGCCACTATGGCGGTACACCCTGTATACAGTGGTCGCTATCCGGGCCGATATGAATATCCTACTACCAGCGTAGTGTGGAGAAGCGGCATGTTTGTGTTGAGTAGCGAGGGATATATTGTCTCTTGCTACTCGATACTTTAAATGTTCGGCACTGCGCTTGCCATCAGGGTGCAGTGTGGTCACATTTCCGTGCCAGGATAAAAAAAAATCATAAAGGTTTTCTGAAAGGCAGTATTACTACCTCAGTTGAGCTGGTGTATTCTTGAGTCAAAAATGTAACACTGCTCTATTATTGAAAGGTATTTTTTTATACTGGCTCGGCGAAGTGACAACACTGCACCTGATGGTAAGCGCAGTGCGGTCCAATTAGATTAGGGTATCGAGTAACAAGAGATAATCTATCTCCCGCTACTAAACACAATCATGCCGGCCTACTTCTTCACACTACGCCATGGGCAAGAAGGTTAAGAAGAGGTTGAGGGTCTAGTGTCAGAGAACAATGGCTGATTCCAGAACGCGACACACTTGCGTGTGCCACTATGGCGGGTTTTACACCCTGTGTACAGTGCTACCCTTGCGGTTATGAATATCCTACCAGCAAACTAGTGATGTGTATATTGTACAGACTGCACTTGCTGTCATCTGGCGCGACTGGCGGGTCGCGGTGTGCCACGTGGCGGTACCAGCAGCGTGGTGGGTACAGCGGGCTGGACGACGCTGGTCTGCGGCTGCGTGTGTCACACCCTCGGCTGCTGCGTCGGCTTGCCGGTGCCCACGCCGCGGACTTGGCGCTGGGTATGTATACTTACTAGTATTTATAAATAGCTAGATACTTTGTAACACCATTATAACCAGTCATGACACAAGCTCGCCGGCGGTGCGTTCAAATACTGGCCAGTTTCGCCGTTCTTAAATGCTATTTTTAACTTTAATGTTATGGAAATATAAATGATTTTGGCTTGTATTTTACTCCCTACTTTTTTTTTATATCCTTATAGACACGAGTGATTACGTAGATTGTTCAGTAAACTCAATTGATTAACGTTTTTACACTGGGCTTGCATTGAGTTTTTTCTCTCTGTTCATTAGATAGTTAATAAACAAACGGTTGGATAATTTTTTAGTATGAATAATGTTTTAAGCAAAAAAACATTGCCTGGAAAATTCAGGGAAAGCGAAGTATACAGAATAAAAAATTCCATGGGATTTAAGTATCTCATTGTAGTAAAAATAATTTTACCCCTGAACCATTACAAAAAACCTGATTTTATTACTTATATTTTAACCATAAACAATTTACCTACCTATGATTGGCAGACGACAAGTTCCTGATACTGCAGTGCCTGATGAATCAGATCCTGAGTTACGCCACCGTACGTGACGTCATCGAGGAGAAACTTGAAGAGTTGAAGAATAATAAGCAAGCGCTTAGGATGTTGCAGGTGAGTGTTCATTAATTTAGAGTTTAGACTAATTCTAGAAAAACTACGACCGAAATGTATGCAGGGTCAGTAAGCCAGTCCTGCAGTAACTGAGAATCTACTGACTGATTGCATATTACATTGCTTCGACCAATTAGTAGTAATAGTTTTTTTTTAATAAACGAGTGAGAGTGTTTCATTTTTGTACTATTTACGGTAGATTATTAAATAATGTACTAAATTAAACACCCTATAATTTCAATCCCCAGATAAACGAACGCAAACGCGAGGCCCAAGTACTCGCTTCACGTATAGAGCTAAAGAAGGAAGCCGCAGCCAAGAAGGAAGAAAACAAGCTGGCCGGAGAGAAGGCTCGGGAAGTGGACGAACAACTGCGAGTCGACACTGAGAAACTAAACGCAGAGAATGAAGAGAAGAGAAAAGAGTATGAGAAGAAGTTGAAGGAGCTGCAGACGGGGCTGTTTGATTACTCCTCTTATCTTGGTGAGTCAAAAATATCGAGGATATTCTTTACTAGCTGTTGCTCGCCGAACGACGAATAGCAAAGACACTATCTTGAATCGCGGTACATACAAGCTCCGAGTATGAACGGTTGGAGGGTCGGGCATAACACCCGCCTGACTGGAGATCTCCCCCCTTCGCTAGAGGAACACTATCACCCGGATCTCTACACACATATACAAGATTAGTTTTTGTATACCATAAAGCCGAAACACCCAAATTAGATTTTGGTATAAAAGATCAGATAAATATATGACATAATAATAATAAGGAATACTCACGCGGTGACATGAAATGGAATACGCGATCCGTGCGCTGCTGTTTGTTTCCCGCCAAAGTATTATGTAGGTATAGGTGAACGAATGACACGCGCCGAATTTTTATTAAGTAATAGATTTATTAATTTATTTTAATAAATCATTTTTTTTTATTATTATTTTTTTGACATAATAATTAATTTGACATACTCGTATTAAGTTGTAATTTTGCATGCCTTGTGGTTAAATATGGTTGAGCTAGAATTTTTATATACCACCATGTGTTTATACATTACCCATATTTGCAAAATAAATATATCTTTATCTTTAAATAAACAAGGTAACCAGGTTGACGAAATTCTTTATATGTTTTTGGGATACCAATAAACGTTAAAAATGAGTGCAATGGATTGTGCTACTGATTCTCAACAAACTACTTTTGGCTTTGTAGTATAATAAAAATAATGTTTTATAACGAGTGGTAGAGGCACACTGTACACAATTTTGATGACAGTATTAATGGGCTCGCATAATGGGGTTAGTGAGATTTTCGGTCTAATCGCATTCCCTTTCTAACCCCATTTATTTTCTTGAAGGTCGGCAATACCCATGATTTTTCTAGTATTGTATCTTACCTTCAAGTGCCGATCACAAACCTATACTATTTCTTTACGTAAGTTGTGTATTTCAGGCATGGACCGCGCGTTCCGCCGCTACTGGTTGAACCAGGCCGTGGCGGGGCTGTTCGTGGAGGCGGGGGCGGAGTCCCGTGGACAGTGCTGCGACAAGCCCCTGCCGCCGCCGTCGCCCGCTCGCCAGGGGGAGGACACGCTGGCCTACGTCACCAGACTCTTCGACACCGAGAAGGAGAGAGGTGTGTATTAAGTGTCAAGTATAGATATTTGGTCTGTTTGTATGGTGCGAAGATTTCCTGAATCAACTTTTTTTTTATCTTGGCACGGCAATGTCGCCACATTAGAGTAGCAAGTAGCGAGAAACAATGTATCCCTCGCTACTCAACACAATCATGCCGGCCTACTTCTTCACACTACGCCATGGGGCAAGGAGTTGAAGAAGCGGTCGAGGGTCTAGTGTCAGAGTACTCAGAAGGCTGTAATACGGCCAAACATCGTACACCAACTCTAGACCCCCTACAAAAATCGGATGTACACTGGCTGATCCCGGAACGCGACACACTTGCGTGTGCCACTATGGCGGGTTTTACACCTTGTGTACAGTGATCGCTATACGGGCGGATATGAATATCCTGCCACCAGCAAATAAATGTTATAAATAATAATAATAATAACTTTATTTCTCCCCACAATATCCAAAAATTATTTACAATTTCAATTTTCAGTTTTTGACAATGATACACAATTTAGGTAAGTAATATTGTGGGAGACTGGTGCCTAAGTTAGGCTCGTGGCCTGTGTTTCAGAACACCAGGTTCCCACCCCTTTACATTTTCATTTCATAATTATGTATTAATGCGCGCTGACAGAATGACGACATTTCATGGTGTTTATTAGTTAATATCTAGGGTAATTATGCGAGACGAATGTTAGTAGATGTGTAGTATAGGTGAACATGTGAGTGTGTGGGTGTGTGAGAGTGTGTGATTGTGTGTTTAGGTTTTTGTAAGGATATTTTCAGTTTCATTGTAGTTCAATTTTAGTAGCCAATCAGTTAGCCTCTTTTTGCAATTTTTCTTTGTAAGACTAAAGATATTTAACATCTTATGAGTTTTATTATATAAGTAGCCTAGGTAGCAAAAGAAACGTTTTGCAAAAATAGTTTTGTGCCTTAGACGATGGCGCTCCACTGGATCATATCGTCTTTTCCCCCTAGACAACGTTGGATTATAGACCAAGAGAGTATGCTGTTTCAACAGAACATGCAATATGAACAGAGTGGTGAGTCTGTCACCACACTACAAGTCTTGGGCAATTGTACTATTCAATCAAAACTCATCATAAATTGTGAAGGATTCGAAACCAGGACTTCATTAATTTCTATCCCTTGTGTGCTGCCACTAGACCTATGAAGCGACAATAAAATATGTTTATATTACAGCTGGCAGTGACAAAGAGAATGATTCCGCTGCCAATTCACGAGGCAACTCCCCGAAGAAACCCCTGACAAATATGAACGGCTTCTCACACAAGATCAACGGGTTGGAGTCCACCAGCCAACAACTGCTCGTATGCAGCGGGGATATAGCCACCTGCAGTGTACACGGAAAGGTAATACACCTCATTATTCATCGAGATATTTAGCTTTCGACTGCCTTGTTAGCACAGTTGTAAGTAGCTGTGCTGAGGTCTCGAGTATGTTCTTTTACATGGGTCCCTATATTTCTTTTTGTTTGATCAATATAAGAGAGTCCACAGTCACAATCTATTTTATAAAATCCAATCATTCAATTATACATTTAATTAAATCGGACTCCAAAAGACCACCTGCCAGACCTCAAGACATTGGGAGCTCAGTCTGTGTAGATCGGACTACAACAAATAAAAATTAAATATCAACTATATATAGGGTAGAAACATTGCACTATACTTTGGGGACGACATACAAACTCAGTCCACCCCGTGACCATGAAGACTATAAAGCCTTCGATCGATTCGATCGAGCCTTTTAGTTTTATTTCAATGTATAATTCGCGTAAACATAAGAAACTATTATAACTGTGGTTGTTATTTAGTACAAAGAAATCATCTATCCTTTTTTCCAGCACGACCGTCCACAATGGTGGGTGTACCACACAGAGGAACAGATCGAGGCTCTCATACAATCATTAAACAAGCGAGGCTTCAGAGAGAGCGAGCTGCGACAGGCGCTGGAGTTAGACAAGGACAACATTATACAGTATCTGAGGAAGTGTCCGGCACATCTGCTGAACCCCGCTGCTGCTACCGTAAGTGCAGAACACTTAATATCATGTAAACAAAGTTTCATTAGAAAATTTAACAGTTGTAGTGTTTTAAAAATTAGTCTTATTAGTGAATTTGTATTTGTTGTAATGTGTCAGAACATTTTCTTATATGATTTATAAAGAGTTTTTTCAAATTAGAACCAAATATATGATACAATGTTTAAAAAACAAATGTTGATAGTAAAGATTAAATTGGACGAGTTTTTAAAATACCCCCGAAATATCGATACTAGGGGATCAATGTCCAATATAGAGTATTTCATACATAGTTAAGAAATAGACATGAATTATAGAAATTATCGTAATGTAAAAGATATATAAGTTGGTCCGACATAACCAATCGATTGAAATAATGTTTTAAGCGGCATCTATAGTTTAAGGTAGATTTTTTGTCATATTGATATTAAGGCATCCAAACAAAATATTCGATAACTACATCGCATCCCACTTGGTTTGACACGTGTAATGTTTGTTGGCAGGCCCCGCCTCCCCCCTCCCACCACTTCACGCGCCGCAAGCAGTTCCAGCCGTCGCTGAACATCCCACCAGACTGCTCCCTCAGCGAGGCCCTGGAGCTCTCCCTCAGGGACCACGTCCTGGAGCTCGAGGAGAAGATCTTCCACGGCTGTCTCGGAGCTCTCAAAGTTAAAGTATGTATACACAAATAAATCTGGGTTAAATTGTGAATTGTTGGTGGAGAAACAAAGACGATTGCTTAAGTGGGATAGATTGGTTTAACTTGTACTTAATAAACTATTTTTAAAAAATATTCCTTCGATTTTATTTCAAAGCGTGTACTATAAAAATTTTTGGTCCTTGGAGCAAATATTGATTTTACATTTCATAGAAAATATCGGGAAACAATATATTGATCCATCAATTAAACTATTTAATACATATTATAGTGATTAAGGACTTTTATTTGATCATTTTTAGGTATATAAATGTTTGGTCCTTCAAGCCGGATTTATTAGATTTATATATAGAAACTATAGACCATATACCAGGTAACCTATAGAATGGTTTGTCTAGGACCGAGAAGCATGGCGTGGTACGATAATGCTACGGGGATACGACAAGCAAGCAGAGTACCTTACGTGGGGTCCGGACCAGATGTACCGGGACGACTACCATCTACCCAACGGAGTGCTCAATATACCTGCAGGTATTTATCACTATATTAACACTTTGTCTAAGAGCCATTCGGAGAGAACTTAGCTATAACGAGAGTATGGATATTCTATTTACACAGAGACGCTTACGCACAGTTTTTTGTGATTAAATGTTAAAATCTATTGTTGCTTGGAAAAATAAGGAATATATATATTAGAAGAATCAGCAAGAAATTATACTGTGGGTCGATTTTATCAAATAATGCTCTTCTAAATCTCGATAACTTATATTTTATAAAACCAAAAAACCCTTTAATTAGGAGTGTAGGAGTGAGTTTAATAGCCAGCTGACCTAAAAAGTAGTAAATAATTCGATTTGATTGATTCTAGAAAAGCGTGGGGTGCTGACATCAAATGTTACATATACATCGTTCGTTGGTAGCTGTTTATAAAAGTAGAGTTATTATTAGGATATAGTACATCACCATTTTATCATCGCACCACCCGACACCGCAACAGAGTTCATCCATACCACCTGGAAACGATTCCGTCTAGCACGGTTCGTTTCCGGCGTTCATTTTTACCACGTACGTGCTAGCTCTGGAATGAACTCCCTGCTGTGGTGTTCCCTGAGCGCTATGACATGTCCTTCTTTAAAGAGATTAGTCCTTCAACGGTAGGCAGCGGCTTTGCTGTGCCCTGGTATTGCAGAAGTCTATGGGCGGCGGTGACTACTTACCATCAGGTGGCCCGTCTGCTCGTCTGCCTATCGAGGCACTAAAAAAAAAATAGTAAAAAGCACTTTTCAAGTAGGGCGTCTTGAGGATGGTGAAAATTCCGATACATACAAACATACAGGTGAAGCTAATATATAGAGTGTAAAAATAATTTAGTCATAATTTATCTTAAACAGACATAGAAGAATCTGACATGAAATCGATCCCGGTGAACAAGTACCGCGACCCGGGGTTCTACCTGGCGGGCGAGCTGAACGGCGTCAAGTCGGAGGCGGAGGCTCCTCGGCCCGACGTGGTGCGGGGACTCGCGTGTGCACTGCTGCAGGTGTCGCAGGCCATACACCACAAGTACCTGAGGAGGCCGCTGGGTAAGATACCCTACTCACTAACCATCGTCATATCTATACAGATGTTCCAGAAAGGTGGTATAAAATCTCACTGGACAACTATACAGGATGTTCTAGAAAGGTGGTATAAAATGAATGGTCTCACTAGCCAACTATACAGGATGTTCTAGAAAGGTGGTATAAAATGAAGGGAAAATGTTTGGACTCACTAGCCAACTATACAGGATGTTCCAGAAAGGTGGTATAAAATGAAGGGAAAATGTTTGGACTCACTAGCCAACTATACAGGGTGTTCTAGAAAGGTGGTATAAAATGAAGGTAAGATGTTTGGACTCACTAGCCAACTATATGGGGTGGTCTAGAAAGGTGGTATAAAACGAAGGGAAGATTTTAGTGTCATATCGGTTAAGTTGAAAAGCCCATAGTTATCTTATTTGAGTAATTGGAATTTGACATTTCCATGGAATTATTAGTTTTGTACTTGAAACCACTGATGTAAATAACTTCTTAAGCAGCCTATAAGTATGTTTATGCTTTGGTAACCGGTTGCCACTTTATCAAGTGTTTTGATTCAATACAATTTTAGGGTCACACTACAAAAAAGCCAACCCATTAAGTTTAAATTTTTTTACTTGATAATAAATTACTAGTCTCAAATTATATGTGGAGCTTTTATTAATACCTCCTTTCTGCAACAGAATGTATTACAAACGCATGTTTCTATGTGAGCATCAATAGTTCTGAGTGTAAAGAGAATATAATAGGGTAGTTTCCTGTGTTTAATTTTGTACATTATTCTCTATGCAATCGAATATAATACGCAAAAGAAACACTTGTGCGAAAACAGAATCCAAATAGCTTGAAAAATGAGGTCACAATATTTATTACAATAAGCTACACAAAAAGCTACCTAAATTGTTCCTCGGCATGCTGCAGGAAAGCTTATTGTGGTATTTGTATAGATACATCAAAAATAGCTTCTAAAAATACATGGAAATGTCCTACATGTTCAGCCAAGACTAAGAAAGGTGACAATACGCTTACCCCTGTTAGAGACAATGACTCACTGAACGTCACGATGCGGAAGAGACCCGAGCTAGCTGTGGATAACAACGTATCTTCTGAAGAAGTTAGGGAATTAATGTCAGAAATCAGACAGTTAACCTCCGAAATATCGGGACTTAAAGGAAGACTGGAAGAGGCCACGGTATCGTTATCTCGGTGTCATGACCGTTTGAATGATATGGAATCTGCCCTTAACAACAATGCAACCCGTATCAGAGAGTTGGAACATCAAGAAAAAGAAAACCAAATCTTACGCGTGACCGTCACCCAATTGCAAATCGATGCCAATCTGCAGGCTCAGCACCATCTACGTAATGAACTAGAAATATCCGGAATCCCAGAATCTTCAAATGAAAGTCTCGGCCATCTTACCCTGCTGGTAGCTCATAAAATTGGAGTAAACCTGGAAGACAGTGATATCGACTGGATAGTTAGAGCTGGCCCTAAACAGTCGCCCTCAGAAGCGGGCACGAATAAAGGCGAACCAAAACTACCACGGCCTATTGTTATACGTCTCCTTCGGAAGGCTAAGCGAGACGAATTATTAAAATCGGCAAAACTAAGACGTAACGTCACCAGCAATGACTTAGACTTCAATGGAACACCGTTGAAAATTTTTCTTAACGAGCGACTCACTAAAGGAAACCGCATTTTGTTTCGTGCAGCGCGCATTAAATCCAAAGAACTGGGCCTTGCTCAATGCTTTTGTAGCAATGGTGCCATATATATCAGGAAACATAATGGGAAACCAGCAACGCGTGTATATAATATCGCTGATCTCGATCGCATCAATGAAGCAATGGGCGCTGCGAAAGTTTAGTATTTATTTAGCTATAATCACTTATTATAAACAAACTTTTTTTAAAATTAGTATGCATAGAAATTTTATTATTACTATAATATTTCTGTACCTTAGTCTTTTTAATACTCAGTCACAAATGTTTACTTATGCCTACTGCTACTGCGAAAGCAGAATCTCAACCGATGGTTACATGGCTTTGATAAAAAAAAAAAACATTAATTTCTCGTCAAATTAAATATGTACTTGTGGAATGTAATATGGTTGTTAAAACTTATAACTACAGCGAGGATTCGATCGGCTATGAGGTTAATTTCATCTACAACCTACTACAGCTTTATTGCGTTTATTCTATTATTCTCCTTAATGGCGGTGCATGATATAGGTGATGAGCTGGACTCATATTCTATTGATTGTTATGTTGTAGAGGAAGCAGAGCTGTGCGGCAATATACTGTTGCCCTATAACTTCAGAGTCCTAACGTTGAATGTCAGAAGTATCAATAAAAATTTCGACAGTCTCATGATTGCTTTAAAAAGATTACGGGTCACAATTGATGTTCTATGTCTCACAGAATGTAGACTTGGTGACAATACCACAATTCCACAATTACAAGGATTTATTTCCTACAGAACAACGAACCATATAAACCAAAACGGTGGAGTGGTTGTCTATGTCAAAGACTCCTTCAATGTAATTAAAACAGAGCCTTTGCTTGAAGAATCTGAATCTATTGTTATTGAAATTCCTAATATAATTACCATCATTGCCATATATAGGTCACCTTCTTTCAGGAAATGTGATAATTTCTTGAAATCTCTGGATCGTAACTTGGAATTATATAATGATCGGAAAAATTTTGTACTAACTGGAGATATAAATATTAATATTGCTGAAGTAGGAACCGACAAAGCTTGTTCCGAGTACTTATGCCTCATGGCTGAATATGGAATGATCGCCGCAATATCCCAGCCCACCAGGGGATCTTCAATACTAGACCATTTTTTTGTCCGAAGTAAACTACCAGCCTTAGGTTTAGTTTGCCAAATAGATTTGACAGACCATGAAATAATTATGCTCGGAATCAACCAGATCATTAAAACTAATCAGGATGTATCAAGACGATTTAAAATAATTAGAGATGTTGTTGGAATTGTTGATGAGCTTAAAAAAGTTGACTGGGCTTACTTAATGGATCAATCAAACCTACACGAAAACACTAATATATTCATGAAGACACTTATAAATATCATAAATAAACACACCCGTAAAATTCTTATCAGTCGTTCGAAATTCAACATAAAACCATGGATGACACCAGGAATACTGCGCTGTATGAGGCACAAAGATCGCCTTCACATGCGCGCCAAAGCAAACCCCAAGGATTCTATTGCCAAATTAATATTTACGCGCTATAGAAATTACTATATAGATCTGGTAAGGAAAGTAAAATCTGATTTCAGTAGTAAAGCATTAATGGAAAATAAAAGCAATCCTAAAAAGCTTTGGAGAACTATAAAAGAGATATGTCATATCACCACCAACAATAATGAACCAGTTGAGTTACTTTCGGTCCCAGGAAGTACCGACTGTACACAGTCATTGGATATATGTAATGATCATTTTTCTAGTGTTGGGAAAAAGCTGGCAAGCAAAATACTAGAATCAACCCAAACAAACGAAAGCACCCTTGCAGCTAGTTTTCATTCCATTAAAACCCCTGTTAATTCTTTTTTCCTACAACCTACCGATATCCACGAACTGAAATCTTTAATCAAAAATTTACCAAAGAACAAAGCCCCTGGCATAGATGGTATTAATAATGAACTAATCAAATCTATTCAAGATGAAATTATACATCCACTCACTGAAATATTTAATACAAGTATGTTATCTGGTGTTTTCCCTGAGGCCTGGAAAACTGCTGTAGTTTCACCAATACATAAAACTGGTATGAAAAATAATCCTGACAATTACAGACCAATATCTCTGCTGGGAACTTTTTCTAAACTACTCGAAAAAACTATAAGCAAAAGACTTGTTAAATACCTTGAACAACATAAATTGTTATCTGAAAAACAATATGGTTTTCGCCAAAGCAGATCAACAAATGGTGCTGTAACTAATCTAACTGCTTCAGTTGCATCGATTCTCGATAAGTCAAGTAAATGTATTGGAGTTTTCCTGGACTTAGCGAAGGCCTTCGACACCGTTTCCATCCCAATACTTATGAGAAAATTGGAGCACAAAGGTATCAGAGGTACACCATTAAAGTGGTTTAGCAGTTATATGTTGCAACGTAGACAGTGTGTAAGAGTTTCTAAACACCTCAGTGATATTCAGTATATCACTTTCGGTGTACCACAGGGAAGTATCCTGGGACCTACCTTGTTCAACATATATATGGATGACATTCATAACTTACCTCTGAGGGGAGCGGAAATCATCTGCTATGCAGATGATACAGCAGTACTCTTTAAGGGCCTGACCTGGAATGAAGCTTTTAGCAATGCTGAGAGAGGAATGCATACAATAACGAAGTGGTTAAATAGTAATCTCCTTACGCTCAATGTTATGAAAACTAGTTATATATGTTTTCATAAGACCGCATCCTCAGCACCCCCACCATCTCTGAAGCTCAGCATACACACATGTAGCTATGCGCGAAAAGACTCCTGCTCTTGCATGTCTCTCACCAGAACGGAAAGTACAAAATATCTTGGAATAATTATTGATCAAAATCTTAACTTTAAACGACACATGGATCATTTGGCCAGTAGAGTAAGGAAAACAATACATGTTATGAGACATCTTCGCGATATAGCTTCCATAGATATATTAAGAACGACATATTTTGCTTTATGTCAGTCCCTTTTGTCCTATTGTCTAACAGTTTGGGGTGGAGCCGCACAAACGCATATGTTACAATTAGAGCGTGCGCAAAGAGCTGTACTAAAAGTAATGCTAAAGAAAAAACGCCATTTCCCAACTTCCACTCTATACGAGGAAGCGAAGGTACTGAGCGTGCGTAAATTGTTCATACACTTAATAGCTATATCTATGCATAAAAATATAATAACTAGTCCCGAGTATAATAATATGACTCAAAGAAGACATTTTAAAGTACCACTTCCCTCTGTACGCTCAACGTTTGCTAAACGTTTTCAACCATTTATATCTACTTTTACATATAATAATATATCAAAGCTATGTGACATCAAATTGACATCAGTTCCAGAAGCAAGACAAAAAATATATAATTTGTTAATAAATCTAACATATGAAGAAGCAGAGAAATTATTGCGTAACATATTGTAATGTTTAGCTCACTTATACCTGTGTTTGACAGCGGCAGATCTAGTTGAAGATCTTTTTAACCTGGGACCCCTCGATACAGGCTAGCCTAGTGAGGGGACCACGTACAAATCTATCTGTATAAGCAATAAGATTGCAAATGTGAACATTATTTTTCGCAACTCTTAATTCCATGTCATGTATGTAACATTTGTAATTTTTAAATAAATTATTTTCATTTTCATTTTCATTTTCATTTATTTTAAATATTGGTATGAGCAAATACTCACAGGCATAAGCGAAAACGGTGGCGTATTGGAAACATATCGCTATCTCCCTCGCACAACGGTACAGTACAGGCGATTCATAGTACCGTGACGTCACAGTATCATATCATCATACTGCATGCATGCATTCTTGTACTGTTATTTGATAACTACCCCTTCCAGCAGATTGGAGTGGTGTCTAATTTACTTTTTTTTCGGATTTATAAAATTCTTTTGATAATAGGTTTTAGGTAATGTAACTTGTTGATTAAATTAATAAAAAAAATCGAGTCAACTACCCTATTGTAGAATTTCTGCACACAAAGTCACAAATAAATACAGACAAATGAGAGATTATTTTAAATCAAATCGTTTATTTAGTAAATTAGGCCACTACAAGGAACTTTTTACTTGTCATAATAATGTTATTCTACTGGTGCTTCGGAAATGACCATTGTACTGGTCTGAGAAGAAACACCAAAAAACTGTAGGGTTTTTATAAAGAACTAGCCAGCCGCCACGGTTTTGCACTGGCAGCACTTATTATCTGTAGAAGTTTTAGCAGACTATATTTACAGTGATTTTGGAGGGAAAATAATACTAATGAAACAGTTTTCCTGATCGATATAGCCATATGCAATACACACAACTTAGTCGCAACACACACAGAAAAAATTGCCAAATACACCGAACTTGCAATAGAGATTAAAACACGATGCCAAATGAACCACGTCCGCACTGTCCCAATCGTAGTTTCTAGCACCGGAGTTATTCCCAAGTCCCTCCACACTAGCCTCAGCAATCTACACAACCATTCCTCGACGTACTTGCTGTTACAAAAAGCAGTAATTCTCAACACGTGTCGTTTAACACGTAAATTTTTAAATTTTAAAGATATATAGACTCACAATATAATGCACTTGGCTTTGGCCCGTGCTTCTTGTACTTTTCTTGGTAAGGAGAAACATATTTGTTAAACACTATAGTAATAATAACCGATTATAAATACAGACACGATCAGGTTGCAAACATTATACACCAAAAACTTATAACTTATAATTTAATAGCCACACCAACAAAACATACTCCTTATTACAAATACTCCCCAGAAACCATCCTAGAAAACCCTAATCATAAACTTTATTTTGATCGAGCCATATTAACTGACAGAACAGTGCACTATAAGTTACAGAAGGCAGTGATTCTAAATACATGTAGAATTGTCCGAAAATTCCTACAAACAGAGCTATCACCCCTACCGAATCTGCATAGAGTTTCAAACCCTACTAACAATCACTTGGCTTAGGCCCGTGGTTGTCAGTATATTTACCGGTCTTGCAGATCGAGCTGCAAAATGCTAGAAACAAAATAATAATAAAAATCTTTATTTGGCACAACATGGAGTTAAAAATGATATTCAAACATTGAGAGATGTAAAATTGTTGTTGCTTACACAGAAATTTTAAACTCTAATTGACAGGGGGCCCCAAACTAGGCAATGCCTGTATCTTGGAGACCACAATGGTTTTAGTTATAATCTAGCATAGTTTTAGTCTTATTATTATGGATTTTAGTAGTTTTATGTATTACAAATTTAAAACTTATATTCTAACTTATACTTAATTATGTTATGTAGTTACAGTAGTTCTTTGTGCTTATAGTACTTCTATTTTTTTATGTATTTTTATACATAGTTATATGTTATTACTTAATGAGCATTAAATAAAAACCTGTATTGTGAAGTTAAGTCAAGAGTGAATAGATATCTTCTAAACAAGCGTGCTCCACCGTAGACCACATCATCACTTACCATCAGGCGAGATAGTGGTCAAACGCAAGCCTAATTAGGTAAAAAATAAAATAAAAATTTAACAATGTTATTTAATAAAACACAAAATTACCAAAAAGCAAATAAAACTCGTTGATCCAATCTCTATTCAACTTCACTGGATCACCTGCTGGGCTAATCTGAAGATTGTCTGCAAATTTCATCAAAATCGCTCTAGCCTTTTTGGACTCCATAGTAAACATACAAACACACATATGAGGCTGTCAGTGCAAAAGTGGCCTAACCCTAAATTTTTCATCATCTGACCTATGTACTACAAATGATTTAAAATGTGCAAAATTTAATGCACAACCGGCCTATCTCTAGTTTCACCAATTGCCAATAGATGGCATTGCAAAAGTTCCTAGTGTAATATAATCTATGTACATTGATTTAAAATTCATGAATATACAAACCCCATTATTTTCATACTCACTGTCTCAAGCTTAGGCCACTTTTGCGCTGACGGCCTCATATATACACACATACATTTTTATACATATACCAGTTTTAATCCAGGTCTCGACGAGAAAGAGCGTAAAGAACGCGAAGCTAAAAACAAACCGATGGACCTTGAAGCCCTGGTCCGTTGGGAGGTGTCCCTCATGGAGTGCCGCAGCTTCGCGCAGATCGCTCTGCACCTGATGACCCTGGACTCGTCGGTGAGCTGGTCCGCCAGCGTGCTGCACGCCAGCTGCCGTCTGTGCCGCAGGAAGACCGACCCTGACTCCATGCTGCTGTGTGACGGTTGTAACAAAGGACATCATCTGTATTGCTTGAAGCCTAAACTCACGGTATGACACTACTAAATAAATATTACAAAATAGAGGCTGTTCAAGTATAACTTAAGAGGGGCGGGGTTCCAGGGGGGGTGGGGTTGAATGGCGATGATATCAGCAATATTTATTAATCACTCGTGTCTATAAGGATATAAAAATTGGGAGTAAAATACAAGCCAAAATCATTTTTAGTTCCATAACATTAAAGTTAAAAATAGCATGTAAGAACGTCGAAACTGGCCAGTATTTGAACGCACCTCCGCACCGCCGGCGAGCTTATGAATCATGACTGGTTAACTTTTAGATTTATATTTATAAATATAGAAGATTCTGATATATGGCGATCCTACTTGTCTATGCTTAAAAGCTGAAAGGATGTTTATTTCTTTGTCAAAATTATAGCAATCCTTACGTAAGTGTGAGAGGGAGGGGTAAGAACTTTACTTACATTTGCTGACAAGAGGGAGGAGGGGGTTGAAAATGACTAAAATTCTGCGTATGCAATAGGTAGGCGTTTATCCAAAACTAAATTCTTCATTATGAAATTAATCATAAACTTTACTTATTCTTTTCGGTGTAATATGTTGCATTTGTTTTCATGCCAACAGACTGGATTAAGAATCAAGGTAATATAGTCACTATCGGAAAAATAATATTACCCAAAATAATATTTTTATGAAATTTTACAGTTATTATAATATTCCAAAACGTATATAACCTTTTGAAATCTATAATTTCATGTTTTTTAATCTCATACCTGTTTCTGAAACATGAGTTGTTCTCACGTATTTTCGCTAGCGTTGTGTACTATATTTTGAACTGTTAAGGTATTTTAACGATATTGTATATTTAATTTTGAATTTTGTTGATATTAACAGAAAGTTCCCGAGGGCGACTGGTTCTGTGACCAGTGCCGACCCAAGGAGAGGACGCCCAGGAAACGGAGGAAGCTCTTCTCAGATGACGACATTGAAGAAGCTATGAACAGGTAGTTTAGCCAATTTTTTGTTTATTTTTTGTGCCTCGAGCATACCATACCATACCATCAGATGGCCCAGACGGGCCACCGGGTTGAATAATGGTACTATATGAGTCGTATAAAATCGAAGACGGCAAAGTAGGGCCGAATGATATGTTGCCAACTTTAAAAAACGATAACTTTTGTATAGTATGAAAGACAATTTTCTGGATAATTTTACTTTAATCTAAGGAGATATTCAGATTAGGCAATGGCAACAACATTGATAAAAAATTAAGCTTACTGTTAAGCTCCTGGGTCCTTTAGGCGTAGTGTGAAGAAGCTACACAGCAGGCCGGCATGATTGTGTTGAGTAGCGAGGGATAGACTGTCTCTTGCTACTTGATTCCTCTATCTGGACGGCACTGCGCTTACCATCAGGTGCAGGTGCAAAAATTAAAATGTGTGGTATGTTTGTGTCAGTTCGACGGAGAGCAACATCGACTACGGCGTGTGCGGTACGTGCGGCAGCGGCGGGCGACTGGCGGCGGCGTGCGCGGCGTGCGGCGCGAGGTATCACGCCGAGTGTGCGGCGCCCAAGCCGCCCCGCGCCGCCAGGAGGTGGCTCTGCCAGCACTGTCTCACGCCGCCAAGAGGTACACGACCACGCTGTTGCACACGGTACTTGACCACCAACATTGGCCACACAAATAGTGTCTGTGCACACATCAAAGTGTTGATACGTTGGCAGCCTCCGTGGCGCAGTTGGCGAGTCGGCTGTGAAACGAGAGGCCGAAAAAGAAAAAAAACGGGAGTTCGTAATATTTGTGTGACAGACAGATATTTGTGTCCGGGGTCTGGGTGTTGTGAGGCCGAAAGTCTCATAGTCCCTGATACCCACAACACAAGACTCGTATCTCAGTGTGGGGTAGGGGCTATGTGTTGGGTATTATTTATTTATATATTTTTAGTCACTCTACTGCAAATTTAGATAATACCTAAACATACTGCATCTATCTTGATCATAGCGCCAATGCGGACCAATACACAAATAAGTAAAAATTGACTTTGAGTCCAATATTTGGGCCAGCATGCCGGCGCAGCACCTTGGCCCAATGTGTACAGCGGCCTTTAGAACAGCCTCTGTGACGCAGCGGGCCAGTAGCCGGTTGTGAAACTGGAGACAAAGGGAGATGTTTTTCTGGTCTGGGTGTCGTGGGACCGTAGTGCCTTGTTATTGATAGCCAAGATACAGGTTTGACCTAGTGTGGGGACTATATAAAAAATATGTTACAAAGTTGTCCCTTAACTATTATATGACCGCATCACGATGTCTTAAATACACCTGATGGTCGATGATTGATGCTACAATAAGATATTAACCGAACTGAAATTATAATAGGAATTAACTAAAAATTGCGTATACGAGCGTGCATGCGTGCGTGTGTGCGTACGTATTATTTACATACCAATATTTTCAGTTTCATTAGATTTCACCAACTTCGCTATCCACATTTTTCGCCCGACACATGCAATGGTTTTATCGTGAGAAATAATGATTTAAAAACACAATAACATTCGTTTTTTATTTTTATTCCGCCACAGGAAACTGACCACACTGCACCTGATGGTAAGCTGCAGTGCTGTCCAATTAGAGTATCAAGTAGCGAGAGACAATCTATGCCTCGCTACTCAACACACTCATACTGGTCCGCTGTAATTTATTCCCATATAGCCAATAGTCCTCTCATTAGTCGAATTTGTAACGCAATGCCTCATAATTAGAACATACGCTTGAATCATTATTTTAGCACGTGTATTAAATATCAGTGGCGGCCCTAGTGATGTAGGGGGGATCAAATGAATGAACAGAACAACTGCTATGTCAACTATGAAACACTTCACTGTGCTTGCCCGCATTTTTTTAGACACAGATCTGACCCTAGATAAAACCTGTATGGTGGGCATCAAGAACTACGAGGAACTACAGTCCTACAACACCCAGACTCGAATATCTGTGTCTCGATGCGGGAATCATACCCACGGGCTCATTTCACAACCGGCTACTCACCCGCTACGCCACCGATGCACATATTGAATGTAGAAAAGCTCCTTTGAGATATCGCATCACCTATAAATTATGCTAGGGCTGCCACAGTTTATTATCCCTTACAAGTCCAGTCCATTGACCCGTATGTAATAATCAGTAATTTGGATGTAGCGTTGCACGCGGTGCGTCGGTGTGCTGCGACGGCCCTGTCCAACATACACCAGTACACCCGCGCCCTGCACTACACCAACGGATCCGGTGCGTGAGCACTACCCTCACCCCTTCATCCCCTCACCCCGTCATCCCCTCACACCTTCACTCTTGCATCTTCTCACTAACTAGTGCATCCAGCTTCTGCATCCTCTGTCGTACCCTCGCATTTTCACTTTTTTCGCTCAGTAAAGAAAGAAAAAAAGGAAACATTTTATTTGGCCATAATCTCCGAATCAGGTGGCAATAAACCTAATAAGTACATAAAAACAAATAACACTTAAAGGCTACAAGTACACAAGAAAAAAAAGTCCCCCGGCATATTTATGCGCCCCAGCCATCCGTGTCCGAAGCATGACCAAAAAGGCCACAGGCTCAGCATCCGCCAGGTGGGAGGGTCCACCTGACACTGATCCTCAGCAAGGGCCAAGTAAGCCCATGACACGTGCTAGTTTTTATTCCGTAAAGTGCCCGCTACGAGCGAACGCGTACGTAAATACGCTCGTACTCTGAAGTAGCGGGCGTGCGTCCTGTTGTGTTGAAGCTAGCTTTTGCCCACATATTTTAACGGTAGCGTATGAAAAATCGCATATGATAAAAGATTTACAGTTTTTCAGAGCAATTTTTTCAAATGTTATTTGCTAAAAATATCTATTAGGAACATTTAAAAAAACCGCCACATCAGTCGTTCTTCAAATAATTTTCTTACCAAGAAACTACATTTAATTTCGATTAAAAACTTAAAACTTTAGCTTTAGCGTAAATCGTAACAGCTACCACAACAGAGTCCCATTTTCGTTTAGCGAATAGAGTTTTCCAAGTGTGTAATCACACTGGTTTAGGCGGAAATCAATGAATGAAAATAATTCGCGTTGAAGTCAGCTGTGTGACTGAAGAGCGTGCTTCACCATTGATCTTGTCAGCTATGTATAATATAGCTATAGCTATTAACTGTCAGCTTAACAGCTGTTTGATTCTATCATATGATATCACTGTAATATTCTATCCATCCAATATCCTCTCATGTTTTAATATGTCCTACGTGCGTCTAATCTGCCACTTTCACCTTGAAACATGAAAATAATATGATCGCTTTGCAATCCCAGTGATTAGTAACACAAGTCCTGTGCTTTATTGTGCAAAAGTCGCATGTACAAAGCATTGCTTATCTTTGACATTAACAATATTAATAATAATTCGCTATTTACATTATAATGGAAATAACTTCGGTGTTTATTTAAAAAAAATAACTAACATACAATTAAGGCTTTCATTTCTTACTAAATTTAAGCTGTTCTTTCAGTGACTATAATTACAACAGTAATAAGTTTCAAAGAACGATCAAGGTTTGCACTCAATTTGTGTGCAATAAGATTCAAAATTGAATGGCGGCATCCAAATTTCAAATTCAAGAAATTCCTGAATGTGCTAACACAATGTGGTATAGACTCCAACCTTTTCTATAAAATATATGACATTAAACATAACAAAAGTTTTAATTATGCCAGTATATTTTTTTTACCATTTAAATATGCATCATCTGGACGTATTTGGCCACCACAAACTGGCAATACTCACCCTTATTGACGTGCGTATTAAGCGTATTTGTAACGCTGGAAACAAAGTTGATTTTGGCTTGTATTTATACTCACTACTTATTACCTTCCGAACACCGGTGTCCTTGTGATACATGAGAGGCTTACAAAATTTTCTAATGAGTCTTAATATCGTCGGTGATACTGCAAAACGAGCTATGTCACCAAGAAATGATTTTACAGCAGATACAAAAAACGTATTTTTTTGTTGTTAAATAATTGGCTAAGTGTATGACATGCTTATAATGATATAACGCTATTAAGACCTATATAATAACAGGCAAATAATCCCGGAAACAGATGCGTTCGGAGACAGGATCTCGATCATTTTAACAAAAAAATATATATATATTTTTTGACATACGTTCCGTATTGCAGTATCACCGACGATATTTGGATCCATGTGTTAATACACCAAAAATAATGATAGTCAAAAAATAAACGTGTTTGAATTAATGAAGCAACTGTCATGTCTGTGACACCTAGACATCGTAGTTGTATGTATGAGTCCACGCTGATCAATCATTCAAGGGCATTCGTCAACTAAATTGTAATATATAAGTTACATTCCGTTTTACTCAGAAATTATTTGTGTATATATGTATATTTTATCCATAGTTGTAAATACATCTTTAAAAAAAGGCTGTTTACACAAAAGGATATTGAAAATAAAATATAATTAATAGTCAGTAATTCTGTACTAAAAAATGTGATTTCAAGTCATATAAAAATATTTATGATTCACTTAAAATATACCCACTTTTATTTGACAAGCCTGATGTTAGGCACAAGTGGCTTCATAGTAACCCTTTTTAAATACTGAAGGGTGAATCGAGGAGAAGGAATAGGTGAATGGAATATCTTCAATCTATTCAAATTGTGTTCGGGGTATATGTCTGGTATATCATGGTGTGTTATCATGGGAATGGTTAACATTCATTGCTTGCATAACATGCAAGATGCCCATGATGAGATCCACTTGCGTGTCTGTAACTAACTTCTTCTTTAACTAAGACTTCTATCGGTGTTTTGTCTATCCCTAAGCAACTTTCAAATTGAGTGTCATTTACAATGGCTTTGGTATACTAACAATATTGTCATCTGTCAAATGATTCCTTCTGTACTTAAAAGAGATAAGTCAATGTCTATAGGTGAGTTTAGGAGTAAATTACACATATATAACTTTATACTGCCTCGGTGGCGCAATTGTAATTGCGCCTGCGTTACGACTGCTGTGCTGAGGTCTCGGGTTCGATCCCCGGGTCGGGTAAAGTGATATTGGGTTTTTCTATCTAGAAATTCTCAGTATTATCCCGGAGTCTGGAACTTATGCCCGGTATGGCGATAGGCTCGCCCCCCTATCACATTATGGGACCGAAATTCGGCGAAAAGTGGGTGTACTGGTTACACCTCTGCCTACCCCTTCAGGGATTACAGGCGTGAGTGTATTTGTATATAACTTTATATAACCGCATATTAACATCAGAAATATGTGCTTGTGAAAAGTCACTCCTCAGTTGTTAAATATGTTATTCAATCGATTTATGAGATTATTCACATTTGTGCGCATCTATTTAACCTCGTCGCTGCCTCTTACATTCATGTCTTTCGAACAACCATACGTTTGCTACATGCGCTGTAAAATTAAAATGTACATATACTTGTGTCGCGTGCACTATTGCAAACTTCATTCCACTACAAACATGTAACAAAGAAAAACACAATTTGCAAGTTCAAAGCGCAAATGTGGACATATATACGCTTTACACTCAGAATAAAGTATAACAAAGATCACAAGTACTTCAATTTTTATGAAACAAAGTGCATTTAAATATGTGCTTTACCTTCACGAGAATAATTTTGTAATGACAGTATTCTTGAAAAAAAATAAAGGCTTTTTCAAAATTTTACAATAC
Source organism: Laothoe populi (assembly GCA_905220505.1). Taxonomy (NCBI): domain Eukaryota; kingdom Metazoa; phylum Arthropoda; class Insecta; order Lepidoptera; family Sphingidae; genus Laothoe; species Laothoe populi. The sequence continues at coordinate 16,816,579 of HG992166.1, read as the reverse complement.
AATATTTGGCATGTGCAAAATATATCAGATTACGCATGTTAAGTGCTCAAGCTATACTGTGCTTCAGCGTGCGAAGTATGCATACTTATGACGTCTCTAGATCTTTGCTCTATGTTTACATTTAACGCACCTATTAAGTGTTGACTTATCTCCTTTATCTTTACCTACCGTAGTAATAAGTTCATATGTCATATTCACAGAATCCGATGACAGTGAATATAACACTGCATTAGTGAAGCTGAAAACTCGCAAGTCGCGAGGCAGTAAAGAACCATCACCTGTTATGAACGGAGACAACGGATCTGTCAAAAAACGGGGCAGGAAGTGAGTATTTAACATAGTTTTTTTTAGTGCCTCGATAGGCAGACGGGCCACCTGATGGTAAGTAGTCACCGCCGCCCATAGACTTCTGCAATGTCACGGCACAGTAAACCCGCTGCCTACCGTTACAAGTGGTACAGTGCAAGTAACAGTCAGTAAGGACCAACTGCTTTAACAAATCGAGATTGTCATCACTCTCACGATGGTCATGTGCGGCACTAGGTCTTGTAATGAGTTTTATTTCACAATATTTCAATAAGGCAACTTAACATACATTGAGCTCTAATCTAAGGTAATTAAACTAAAATTGTATTATCAAATATTGTTAACCGTTGTGAAAAGAGCAACGCTAGAGTTTCTTGCCCGTTCTTCTCTAGCGAAATTGCAATCTGAAGTGGCGCAGAGTTATAGAATTTACTACTACTAGCCCTGTATTAAACATTGTCCCACTGCTGGGCACGGGCCTCCTCTACTAATGAGAGGGGTTAGGCCTTAGTCCACCACGCTAGCCTAATGCGGGTTGGCAGACTTCTCATACCTTCGAAAAACTCTCAGATATGCAGGTTTCCTCACGATGTTTTCCTTCACCGTTAAAGCAAGCGATAATTAACATTTTAATACACACATAACTTTAGAAAAGTCAGAGGTGTATGCCACTTGGGTTTCGAACCTACGACTTTCGTCTTGGCAGTCCGTACCGAAACCAACTAGGCTATCGCTGCTTCTGAATCTTCTATTCTTCTGACAATTTACTGAATCTAAATAATGCATAACATTTCATGGATTCAATAAATATTTGATTTTGTTTTTTTTAACATGTGCATAGTGAAACGATGTGGACACTATTTCTGAAACTATTATAATTTTCAGACCCAAAGCTGACAAATCCATAAATTCAGACAGACAATCGAAGCATTCCTTAACAAATGGTGAACACGGTGAGTTATTTTTAAAATATAGTGTGTATTTATTATTTATATTCCACAATGAAAACACTTTAATAACATTGAAACAATGACGTTAGTGGTTAAGAGCCATTATACACAGCTGAAATTTAACTATGGGTCCAATGGTGACAAATCAAGCGCTGATAGATCAGACAGAAGTAAAGTTTTATGTATAAACTAGCTGTTGCTCGCGGCTCCGCCCGCGTGGAGGTCATGTTTGGGACAAAAAGTATACAATACAAAATACCAATATTCATGCGTTTAACTTAAAAATGACGGATTTTCATACAAACTTTCATTCCCTATTTTACCCCCTTAGGGGCGGAATTTCCAAAAATCCTGAAACAATTTTTTTTTATTTTTGACTAAAAGGCCAAATACCAAATTTCATGCGTTTAACTTCAAAAATGACGGATTTTCATACAAACTATCATCCCCTATTTTACCCCCTTAGGGGTGGTATTTCCAAAAACCCTTCCTTAGTGGATGCCTACGTCATAAATGGTACCTACTGTCAAAATTTCAAGTCTCTAACCCCAGCCGTTTAGGCTGTGCGTTGATCGATCAGTCAGTCAGTCAGTCAGTTTCTTCTTTTATATATACAGATTACGTTACAATGTAAGACTTTGGATATTTAAATATATTCCAATAGCATATCTATACTAATATTATAAAGAGGAAAGATTTGTATGTAAGTATGTTTGTAACGAATTGGCATAAAAAGTACTGGACCGATTTTAAAAATTCTTTCACCATTTGAATGCTACATTATCACTGATTAATATAGGCTATTTTAATTGCAAGAAAAAAATAAGGATTCCTACTAAAACTACAATAATGTTACCCAAGGTATAAAAATACTGTGTGAAAATAACCTCCACGCGGGTGGAGCCGCGAGCAACAGCTAGAGTTTTATATGTATCAACTGCAGTATATTGAGCGATATACTATATATATATATATATATATTGACAGCCTCCATGTAGTTGGCGTGTAGTCGGTTGTGAAACGAGAGGCCCTGTGTTCGATTCCCACACCGTGACAAATGTTTGTGTGACACAGATATTTGTGTCCGGGGTCTGGGTGTTGTGAGACCGTGCGTCTCTCAGGTCCCTGATACCCACAACACAAGACTCGTATCGTGTGGGGTCGGAGCTATGTGTGTGACTGTTGGATGTATTTCTTTATTTTGCAGATGATCGCAGCACCGGCAAGAAGCGCAGCAGTCGACAAGAGGCGGTGACGCTGCACTCTGACGCACTGCAGCTGCTCATGCGTGACGTCATGAAGCACAAGGACAGCTGGCCCTTCTACGACCCAGTGTCTGTTGACGAAGTGAGTATTACAAACAAAGTATTTGCTTCAATAGGGTAGTTTCCCGTGTTTAATTTTGTACATTATTCGATATGCAACCGAATATAATACTCAAAAGAAACCTTTTTGTGAAACAGAATCGAAATTGCTTAAAAAATGAGTTCACAATATTTATTTTAATATTTTCTGGCGCGGTGACTACACTGCACTTGATGGTAAGCGCAGTGCTGTCCAGATAGAGTATCAAGTAGCGAGATATAAGTGCCGATTAAATATTGGTATAAGCAAAAACGGATGCGTAGGGGAACATATCACTATCTCCCTCGCCCAACGGCACAGTAATGGCCATTCTGTGAGGTGACGTCACGGCTCATATTGTGCATCCTTTTACTGTCATTTGACAATCACCCCTTCCAGCAGAATGGCGTGTAATTTACTTATTTTTGTTTGGATTCATAATTTTTTTCTGTTTATGAGTTTTACGTAATGTAACTTGTTGATTAAAATGATAAAAAATCATTTCAACTACCCTATTAAACTCTCATGTATCACATAGACACCGGTATTCGGAAAAAGGTCATAGTAGTGAGTAAAAATACAAGCCAAAATCAACTTTATGTCCATAACATTAACGATACAAATACGCTTAATCCGCACGTCAATAAGGGTGAGTATTGCCAGTTTGGCGTGGCAAAATACGTCCAGATGATACTTGAGTGGTTGAAGTCTATCGAAATGAAATACAGTAACAGAAAGACTAAAAACTTCGGCGGCTTGACAGTCCGTACCACTCACAATTTATATCGCGGCAAAGTGACCACACTGCACCTGATGGTAAGCACAATGCCGCCCAGATAGAGTATCAAGTAGCGAGAGACAGCCTATCTCTCGCTACTCAACACAATCATGCTGGCCTGCTGTTTAGCTTCTTCACATTACGCCTATAGGACCCAGGATCATAGGAGGGAAGGAACACGGTAGCTGGCAAACTGTTCCACAGCTTGATGGTGCGGCAAAAATACGAATTTGCAAACCTCTTGGTTCGGGCCGGGGTAGTAGATACCACGAAGCTGTGGCTCCGCAATCCAGTACGCGTGGTTCTGGTATGGAAGGGCGAGGATGGGATAAGATCAAACAATTCTTCAGAGCATTCGCCATGATACAGACGGATACAATTAACCTATCACTGCTCTACATTGATACATTAATGAAAACACGTATTCCCTCAGGTGCCAGATTATCTGGACATCATCGAGCAGCCCATGGACTTGACCACGATAAAGTGCAAGCTAGAATCGGGCGAGTACACCTCGGACGTGCAGGTCATATCGGACATGGCGCTCGTGTTCCAGAACTGCTTCACGTACAATAACGACGCGCATCCTGTCGCCAAGTGAGTATCTCGACCGGTCTGAAGGTAGTCACGAGTGGTCTAGTCATAAGTTATAAGTTACGAGTTATGACAGCCTCCGTGGCGCAGTTGGAGAGTAGCTGGCTGTAAAACGAGAGGCCGTGGGTTCGATGCCCACACTGGCACAAATGTTTGTGTGACAGAAGATATTTGTATCCAGGGTCTGGGTGTTGTGAGACAGTGCGTCTCTCTAGGTCCCTGATACCCACAAGACTCGTATCTTAGTGTGGGATCAGGGCTATGTGTGTGATTGTTGGCTGTTAGTTAAAAAACAAAAAAAACAACTCATTAGTTAATGTTACTAGGTACCTAACACAATCATGCCGGCCTGCTAAACTCACTTCAACAATGGCCATAACTTGACTACATAAACAACACTCCCTTAGTGACATTTAAATTTAATTCAATATTTCCCACAGAGCCGGCTCTCGTCTCGAAAGATACGTAACAAAGCGTCTCAGAGAACTTGATCTACCTCCCATGCCAGACTCGGACCCAGCAGAGACCTCTAAGCAAGAGTCCTCAGATGAAGAAGTGCCCAAGACGAAGCGGCCCAAGTTGAAGTGACAGGTGGTAACACCACCCCATCTACTGGACTATGTGTTTTACTGACTGTGAAAATGTGTGAAATTGATTGTGTTTTGTAAGAAAGTAGTAGGTTACGATGGATAAACATTGATTCAGCTTACTCCGAGTAGTTAAAATTGGGTTTTGTGGTGTGTATGTGGGTCTTATGTGAGAGGGTGATCCGTGGAACATTTGTGTGATATAACAGCCTGGATTAAAGCATATTGGACAAGTATACATCCCAAATTCAACATTGTAAGTATGACATACATATACATTTCGCCGAATTTCGGTCCCATAATGTGATAGGGGTCGAGCCTATCGCCATTGTAAGTATGAATCTGATCATTTTGGTACATCACTTGTAAAACTGTAGTATTATTTGCAGTCGGTTTTAGTTTGGTTATAAATTCAAATGCTCTCGTTAAGTTTATCTAACAGATAGTTAAAATTAGTCTACCTTTGCAGAGAATTCCGGATTACATGTGAAAGATTGGACCATACCCTATTAGATTCGTATTTACTGTATTAAATGTTTAAAATTGAAGTGTATAAAAAGCCTGTGACATTTAGGTTAGTCTATAGATAAGTGTTGTGGAAATAAGGTTTAAATTGATTGAAGATTTATAAATGCGTTGTATTATTGCTCTGTTTAAGGTCTTGATAAATGTGAAATAGCTCAAATAAATGAGTATAGATTTTTTAAATTGATAAAATGTTAATGGTTTAATGGCATATAAAGGTGTCCATTACTAGAAATTCGAGTAGTTATTCAGGTTTGAATAAAATTTTCAAATTTTACAGTAATATGTCAATTGTAATTAGTACGGGTTAATACCACGATATTGTCTTGTTAATTGATTGCCTTATAAAAACAAGTTACCATAATTCTATATAATACAATATAACTTTATTCAAATTACTTAAAATAATCATGTAATTTATAAGTGATAAAGACGTATAACTTGGATAACATGTTATAAATATATATAGACTGAAAATGGAATAATAGGACTGGCTTAAAAGACTAGTAGTGCAGACAGTAAAATATTAAAATAGTTTATGCTGATATAAATAAAACGCTTTGTACAGAGCAATCGTACAATCAAAATATTAATTCGCTTATTAGGCTGAAATGAAATAAGTGTAAATATCTCACATGGGAAATGCACCCTTAAATATATTAAAATTTGTTATCATAACTGCGTAAATCGAAAAGCTATTCCCAAAGCTATGAATTGTAATAAGTCTGGTCTTGTAAGAAATTGTGTCTTGGGAAAATCTTACTTAAACAAATTGGGAATGGGTTGTTTTTACCATAACAAATACAATTATAGATATTGCTGAGCCTGTATTGTCGCAATGAGGGCTACCGTTTTTATGCTCACCAGTTGGCGCCACTGGCGAGTAAGGTCTTGTTATTGTAGAACAGCTGTCAAAATTTGTTATTACGCGCGTGAAATCAGAGTTTAAATATAAATCATTTCCAAGTAACGTATAACTGCAATTTAAGAAAATATAGAGCATGCCGCAGTGTTGTGCAGTTCCGTTATGTTCGGAAAAAAAGGAGAACATAAGTTTCCGAAAGACAAAACTCTCTTAAAGCAGTGGTTAGCAGCGATTTGCAGGGACAATTATGCCCCTTCAAAACATTTGTGTGTTGTTAAAAACCTTTCCACCCTGACGATTATGCGTTACCTAAAGAACCAACTACTGAAAATCGTAAGTAATAATCATTCTTATTCTAAATAATATTACGTTCATGCTTCATCATCACAATGATAACTGTTGCTTTGTTATAGTTTTATTTACTTTCATGTTCTGTAATCTTCTGTTCTATATTTATAGCCACTTCTATGCTAAAACAAAAAGCGGTGCCTAGTCGATTTTCTAGGAACTATAAAAGTGAAGAGAGAAAAATCCGTAAAATTAGTTTACCAAGATGATATATTACCGTCAAAATTTTATATTTTTGCTAGAAATAATAAGAAGATGATCCTCTGAGCAACTTTATTGACGATTACTGATGTCCAAAAAATTGAGAATTAGGTATTCAGTTGCCGCAACGAAACACGGACGTATTTTTACAGTTATATTTACAGTCACTGTATCGTATCGTTAACGTTGTGTTTCCGTTTTCTTGAATAAAAACATCTCGATTAAACAAAAACAAATGTTTTATTTTGTACTTTGTTTTTAGTAAATTCATAATTAAAAAAAATTACTAAAGTTAACTGATTAAAATTGGAATGAGTTCAAACATAGGTACAAGTAGGTACAGTGGGGGGTATTTAGGTATAATGGTTTTCTTACCCAAGTTTATAGTAAGGTATGTAATATTATATTAATGTAATGTAATGTATGTAATATTACATGTATATAGTATGAAGTTATCATAGTTACGACTCCTAACATTCTCCTAACATTTTTACGACTTTCTTTATTTTATCTTAGTGGTTTTTAAGCTCAATAACAACGACTTACATCTGGTTACGACTCATTACAATGTAAAAACTAAAATAATTATGAGGTGTATAAACCTTTTTTTTAAATTAGTCGTAAATCCACGCTAACATCTAAACTAAGAGACTGACAATAAAATAAGGTTTTCCATTGCAAAGGACATAAAAAATTAACAAATCTCACTTGATATGAACAATATACATATAAGAACAAAAAAAATATTACCTAGCCAAAATGTTTTGTAGTTTTGTATTTTGTTCATCTGTAAAGTAGGGCTTATGGCTTTTACTACCTTTCTAACCCAAGGTAGCGATATGATGCTAGATGATATGACATGACATATTTTGGAGACCTCACTCTACACCAGCGCCTCTAGTGGCAAATTCAAACGCGGTAGCCCTCATTGTGTTCTATTGCTTCACGTATTATCAGAAAATTGGTAATGGCTTTTGGTCATTTTCAATACATATTAAAATAGATAACAAATAAATTATTTGGAGCTTTCCCAATTTCATGCCAGAATAAGGCACCAGGCAGTGTGTCCAAAACAATAAGATGTCCAAACATAAGTTTGGACATCTTAGCAGTATCAAAAACCATATGGAATTTACTAAATAGCAGCTTACTCCTTTTGCACTTAAATTATGACTTACGTCACTCAAAGAACTAACTTTAGCCAGTTGAGTTGCTATTAAAAGTCGAAGTAAACAAATCTAGCTATTAAAAGTCAGTTAAGTCTTTGAGGTAATTCAATTTAGACTTTTGAAACTTTGGTTGTTTTGTATGTATATTAGTTGCTTGCGAACCATTCATTCAACAAATTAAATAACGATTGCTGAACATTGTTTTCATTTCTTAACTTTTGGTTCATGCGTTTCAAAGACAATTTTTTTGTGAGATCAGCCATAGTAGGTCTATGTAAACAGGCAAATGCAAAACATTTCATATTATTTACTTTTTAATAAATAACAGGGCAAATTTCTGATCAAACAACTAAGTCCTTTAGAATGCGACCGAAAATTTTAAACATGAATTATGACCATTTAATTGATTTCCAAATGACAAATAGTGTGTTGATTAAAATATAATTTGTATGTATAAAGATATAATGTTAAGTCTTGCGGGATATTATTGAAGTCGATTACTGTTATATTTATTCAATATTATTCCCAAAATACATTATTATTTACAATTACAATTCTGTGATTAATATTAACTTTTTATATTTTTGTCTCAAATGTATCGATATATCGAGTAGCGTTATCGATAAACTATCGACTTCGATAAAACATTCCGCTTCCCGTCACCACCGGAGATGGCCGAGGCCGCATCGTGCCTGCATTTAGTATCGAACCTCAGTAGATTCAGTAGAATATCAGTTTAGATTTACTTATGTATGTGTCTGCGGATTTTCAACAATCAAACCATTCATAATTTGTATGTATCACTAATAAAATAATAACAATAGAAGCAGGCCGGCATGATTGTGTTGAGTAGCGGTGGATAGATCGTCTCCCGCTACTCGATACTCTGATTGGATCGCACTGCGCTTCCCATGAGGTGCAGTGTGGTCACTTCACCGTGCCAGGATAAAAAAAAATAAAGGCCATATAGAGATTTGCATTTAAATTCGATGAGAAATATCGATAATTTGACACAGTTTATCGATAAGAATGGAAAGATCCGCACGCACCGTTCTCGTTATTTGATCAAGGCTTGTGTTTGCCTAATATTAGTATTGTTTTGATAGACATAAAATTGTTTAGTTTGTAATTTAGTTGTTTAAATCTAGCGTAAGTATTGTACGTGCCGATTGACTTTCTGTGTGTACTCAAATCAGCGAGCAACGCGAAACGACGTTATGTTTTGTTTACAAAATTTTATTTGTGATTCGTTTTTTATTTTTGCTTTTTTTTGTTCTGTCATTTATTTATTTTTTACTTATTCCGAGGCATGGCCGGTTTGTGTTACTTTTTAATATAATTATAGACCGTCACATGAAAATATAAGCAGTTTACTATGCATCACTACTACATGTTTTAATATTGGCATTATACATTTTTAAAATATGAAAAAAAAACCATATGCGTTGCGGTTCAGATATTGAGCGATATTAAGTTCCAAACCACGATGGCACAGTGCCTACTCATTGGATAAACAATTTCATGATAAATATTGTCTTTTAAAAAATATATTGATATTTCCATACGAGTCATGTGACGGTCTGTGCATGATTGAAATGAACCAGTGCATTCCCGCAATACTGCGCGATATAGAGCTAATGCGCCTGGTACTATGTTCTCACTCATATGCTTTCAATTTGCACCTTTTGGCGCATATTATCGGAATATCTTTTGACAAGCGCTGTTCAACTCATGCATATTTCAGGCGTCATAGAAGTTGCAAGTGTGAGTTGAAGCCGACTGATTGAGGACATAGCTCAAGGCTCGCTTCACCGACGCGTGGATCGTGTCCGCGACTATTTATTGAATGTAATTTATTAGTTTTGTAATTAATTTATAAATGAATAAAGCACACAGTACCGCTAAGTTTGTTTTTTTATATTCCGTCCTGCAGTTCATCGCTTAATGAAATGAAAACAAAGACCTAACTGATTTTATTTCAAATTCCTGACACAATGCGAGTCTATGCTATACTATGATTAGGCAATTTATAAACATACTAGATGTTGCCCGCGGCTCCGCCTGCGTGGAGGTTATTTTGGAAGAAAGGGTATACAATCCATGGAGCCATCTTAAGCTATTACCTTTCTATATTTTGCTATCCTTCAGGCAGCGTCCATTTTATAGGGATAAAAAGTGGCCTATGTTATTTTCTGATTCCACTATGCAAAAAATCATGTTGATCCGTTCCTCTGTGAAAAACTAAACTTTCCCACGGAAACTACATATTCCGGGACAAAAGTAGCATACGTGCTATTCCAGACTATAATCTATCTCTGTGCTAAATTTCAATCAGATCCGTCCAGCCGTTGTAGCGTGATTGAGTAAAAAATATTCAGGAAAACTAGGATTAATAATTCGATTGCCATTTTTTACGTTCACAAGGCGGGTAAATATGCATGCGGCATTACACACTGGGGAGAGCCGACAATGAGAGGACGCATCCTTGTTATGAATTTTACTTGTGTTTAGACTTTTATTAAACACACTTGTGTACCAGTCAATACGGAGCATACGATGCACTTAAACACAACAGTGTAAGGCGCCCTCAGTGACCGCAGCGAACAGTTTAGAAAAACTTAATGTAGAAATTAAAAACAACGACAAAGGCTTTAAACCATTGCGCAGGTTATAATAAATTGATAAAATAAACAATAAAAATTATCTAATTTTGATTTAATGCTTTCTTACAACATAAATAAACCATACAATTTGTTACAATGGATCTGATAGCTAGTCCACTATGTTCAGTGGTGTCCGGCAGCTTCTTTCCTCCTGATCTCTGCCCACTTGCTGACATTCTCGGGCGAGTTAGCTGTAGACAAACAAAATGTTCAGCTTACTTCTATAAAACATTTTGTGTATTATTTAAAGAGATAACGAATATATTTCAAGTTGGATTTCTTGAGCATCACAAGAACAAGTCAGTTTCTGTGACATGTGTACATTCAGTTATGAATCAATAGATGAAAAATTCAATCTATCGAGTAAAATGTGTGATCAAATTTGATTCAGGTACAGGAGCTATAAGGATGTCTCTTATAGCTTTTGATACCCACAACAAAAGACAAAAAAGGTTTTGAAATAAACACACTCATAATATTAAAAATTATAAAAAAAAGTCTGTAACCACTTGAGTGACATAGCTGGTGGTAGGATATTCATATCCGCCCAGATAGCGACCACCATACACAGGGTTTAATCCCGCCATAGTGGCACATGCAAGTGTGTCGCGTTCTGGGACCAGCCAGTGTATATCCGGTTTTTGTCAGCGGTATTGAGTTGGGGTAAGATGATTGGCCGTCCTGCAGCCTTCTGAATACACTAGACTCTCTACTTCTTCTTCACCTTCTTGCCCATGGCGTAGCAGGGGATAAATTTTATCCTGCTACTCAATACTCTTATTGGACGGCACTGCGCTTACCATCAGGTGCAGTGTGGTCAGTGTGCCATGCCAAGATAAAAAAAAAAATTTACTTTGAAAATTATCAAAAAATTAAGTATAACATTCCATGATTTTGTATTACTGGTAATGCCAAGGGCAATTATATTAGTGTGATTGTCAAAGCAGTTGCCGAAGATACCAGCAACAAGTGTGCGTGCGTGCGTGTGTGTGTGTGTGTGTGTGTGTGTGTGTGTGTGTGTGTGTGTGTGTGGGTGTGTGTGAGTCAATCATTAATCATAGCTGTTCCAGAAATGTAAAACAAATTATTCTACCCAAATATTTTTTCTGTAGTCATGTTTAATTAATAATCATACCACATGTTATTAAAATAAAGATTAAAGCAGCTATAGCCTAGTTGGTTGCAGTACAGACGTTCAAGACAAAAGTCTTTGTTCGAAACCAGCCCAAATGACATGCACGTGAATTATCTAAAGTTACATGTATATTCATAGTTAATTATTGCTGGCTTTTTAACGCTGATGGAAAACATACAGAGGAAACCTGAATATCTGAGAATTTCTCATAAGAATTTCAAAAGTACACGGGATATGTTCCAGATCAGCCAGTGTACATCCGGTTTTTGTAGGGGTCTAGAGTTGGGGTACAATGTTTGGCTGTTTTGCGGCCTTCTGAGTACTCTGACAATAGACCCTCGATCGCTTCTTCACCTTCTTCCCCATTGCGTAGTGTGAGGAAGCAGGCCGGCATGATTGTGTTTAGTGGCTAGGGATAGATCTTCTCTCGCTATTCTCTACTATAATTGGACCACACTGCGCTTACCATCAGGTGCAGTGAGGTCACTTTGCTGTGCCAGTATAAAAAAATTGTGTCTGTTTGGGAGTCTGGTCCTTGTTTTTTTCATTAAATATTCTTACCCATTTTGTTGATCTTGTAGAAGACGGGGATGCTAAGGCCGATGCCCATGAGCCAGTAGCGCCAGATCCATTGGTTCTGTACGTAGAACTTGAACGGGAACTGTGCGACCTTCGCCGTCAAGGTGTACGGGAACTTCATCGGGCGACCTGGAGCGTCCGACATTGTGGTGGTTGGGCTGTAATTAGTTAGGTGCTATGGTAAAAGGGTGTGATAATATGATATTAGAAGTTAAAGTTAAACCTTGTTGATACCCTCATTAATAAAGTATCAGTAAGCTAATAAGTATAATTGAGTATGTAGGAATAAGGGTATTTTCTATAAATGTTATAGTAAAATGAAACACTAAATCAATTATTTTGTAAAAAAAAATGACGGCATTATGTAATAACACAATAAACATGGTTAATGGCAAATTTACTAACTAGCTGTTAATAATTTGTATTTCAACATATGTAGCTGAATGTTACCTCGTATTATGAAATGAATTGCTAATAAAACTAAACCAATCTGTATGATTTTATGAAAAATAAAATTCTCTAACCTTTTTCACAAGAACTCGGCAGCGACAATTTTTCACAGATAAAAAAAATATTACCGTACCAGTAGGGACACGGCATCGAACAGAAAATATCGATACTGTACTCATGAGTAGTATCGAAAAAAAGTATCGTACTCGTATAAGTATCGAAGCAAAAGTATTGATACTTTAAGGTATCGATTTTTAACCGACTTCAAAAAAGGAGGCGGTTCTCAATTCGTCGGAATCTTTTTTTTATGTATGTTCAGCGATTACTCGAAGACGCCTAGGCCGATTCGAGAAATTATTTGTTTCTTTAAAAGGGTATACTTCCCACATGGTCCCATTGGCACCAAGTCAGGATCTGATGATGGGATCTCAGAATAATCGAGGGCAACCTTTAAATTTTATAGGTTTATTTGTTTTTTATTGAAGTCAGTGTACTTTTTATGAATCAAAAGCCTTTTTATCTTAGGGCCTATTGCATTGCAGACACCACTACACGTCATAGCGTCACGTCATAACTATGTCAGTCAGTGACACCAGTTTAACTTCAGCCATCATTAGAACTATGGAGGGTAGAGGTCAGGTTAACTGTCTCTGTGTATGAAAATGTTAAATAATATTTATATATTTATTTATTACGTATGGCGCACATAATTAAAGTTCTCCTCCAAACAATCACTTAAAAGTAAAAGTTTTTCAAGCCGTTTTGGCGATAACCGGTTTCAGGTTTTTGTAATGGTACTTCCTGCCTTAGAAAATAATCGTTCCGAGGTAACTGACGTCGCAGGAAAGTGGTGAAACCTGCGCAGATAAGTAGTGGCTTAGTGCATCCTTATTTTCAGGCTGTAATGAAGAATTTACTGTTTTGTTTAGTTTTTTCGTGTGCCGACACGCTATCCGTCCACGGATACGATCGGCTCTCCGTGCGTCCTCGACATCATCATCCATCCGAACTCCCATGCCAGCCCACGCAGGAGGTTCTCCACGACGAACTGCTGTCTGACCATCAGCCGGTACTAGTCGTGCTGCCAGAACCTGTGTCAAGAGTGAATCCTCCAAAGCCACGCTACACGATAGATTGAAACATCTTCGCAGAAGCACTAGAAGCCAACACACCGACTCGGGCGATCGTCGACACCTCGGACCTCGACCGACTCGCCGAAGACCTCACGACCCGGATACAGGAAGCTTTCGACGCCGCAAAGAATCCTGTGACAACAGTGAGTAGGATCCCGGTTCTACCCCGCCGCATACGAGACCTCATCGATCAAAAGAGGAGGGACCGAATGTGGTGGCAACAAACCAGATGCCCTCGGTTGAAGACGAGACTCAACAGTCTCGCCGAGAAGGTGAACGCCGAATTGGAGGCTTTCAACGGAAAATCCTGGGAAGATCACGTCGACTCGACAGTGGGTGACTGGCTCGCTCTACATCGTCTGTGTCGACTCGTGACAAACACTCCAGAACCAGTACGACCGCTTCTGCACAACGACGGGAAACCACGGTATCGCGCTGAAGATCGCGCCGAGATCATCGCCGAACACCTCGAACGCCAGTTCCAGCCGAACCCCACGACGGACATCGACCACGAGAGTATCATCGAGCGAGGCTTGAAGGAATACTTCGCGGAGACGATAGCTCCTGATGAGGACCCAATTTTCTTCTCGCCAGGCCAAGTCAGGATGGCGATTCGTCGGACGAAGCCAAAGAATCATCCGGCTATGATGGCACCCCACACCTCAGCGTGCCACCTACTTCGAGGGTCTCGTGACACTTTTCGCCATTGCCGTCTGCTGCTGAACGCCTAAGCTGGGCTTCCCCAACGGGTTCCACCTGGCTGGGTTTGATATCGCGTGGACGGCAAGAAGAGGAGAGCACGAGAGCCCCTCTGTATTCTGCACGCCGATCTACACACCTCCGGACATCGCTCGTCGTACCACCATAACACGACGCCCCCCAGGACTGGTCCGCTTTCACGGACCGCGACGATCCAACCACTTCAAGAGGGCTACGCCCTGGAAAAGTAGCCGCATGCACACTTTGTGCACGCGACGAAAACCACATCCTTAGCTCGTAGTCTGTCTGTAAATTATTATTATATTAAACAGTATAAATTAATTTAAAAAATAAAATGACATACAGCTTAGAAGCTATTGATTTTTTGCTTTATTTTGTAATATTAAATTACAATAAATATTAATCAAAAAAATTAAAGCATCATATACTCATATATATATCCACCCCACATTTTACATTATTATCTCTAAAAACAAAAGAATTATTGACATTTGATCAGGAACAGGCCTACATTTTCCATCATTTTCCATAGTGAGACGCCGGACGGCGCGAAACGAAAACGAAGAAAGTATAGACACTAGAACAACACTAGAACGAGCGATTTCGAACGCAATCAAATGTTTTAGAAGGTTCGACATGATTGAACTAGATGGCGTTGGCATAAACAGCCAATTATTAAGTTGGGTAATTTCGAAGATTTTTCGATACGATACCAGTCAAAAAGTTGGTATCGAGTACAAGTATCGAACACAAAGTATCGAGTACAAAAGTATCGGTATCGAAAGGCAAAGTATCGATACCACAAAGTATCGATACTTTTTTCGTGTCCCTACGTACCAGAGATATTTTTTTTCTTTTCTCTTTTATAGTGGGTAGGCAAAGGGTTCAAGCCCATACAGCTTCGTCAATCAAATTATAGCTTACGTGGAATTTCAAAGAGGAAGGCAACGCTATTAAGGCTAAACTAAGTCTTTATTTTATTTTGTTCAGATTGAGTTACCACCATTGTTGACACACTTCACTGGTTAAAAAGGACGGAAAAAACGCGGGAACGTCTTTTCTCTTCAGTCGTTCTCGCGCTCTTCCCGCGCTTCATTACAGAGATACTTTTTGCTCAATTTTGTCTTTTTTGTAAAAAGAAAAACGCAGGGTTCGCCACCATGCTGCCTTGTTTACAGGTACAGTACAGGTTTGTGAACAGATTATAAATTTGTGTAATCTGTTTTACCATAGGTTCTACATATATAATTATTTTGTGAAGTGAGCTAATGGTCAATGAAACGCATAACCGAATGAAATTGATGCCAAAACTCCAACAAACACAAGAAATGGGTCACATCCGTGTTTCATCGTCCTTCTAATAGTCATCAGTCAATAATAATAATAGTCAGGCTCTATGGCTATGATTTTTACCTTTCCGGAAGGAAAAATATTACTGACTGACCACCTGTCAGTCTACTGTCAAGTGTCAACCACATAAAAATGTCAATTCGTTCTGTGGTGTCGTATTTGTGTGATTAAATGTAGTTTTATAATAATAAAAAACTATTGACAATATAATGTGTGACAATGGCCTCAGTGAAAGTGGCTGTAAGGGTTCGCCCGTTCAATCAAAGGTCAGTTTCGATCATACTCAAAAATATTGAAATAATAAGTGGTTTTGAATATCCGTGTATTGTCTCCTCAGTTATTACTTTAGCAAACTCATTGCGATATTATCTTGATGATTGACGTCTTGGTGTTGTTTTGTACTTGTACTATGACAACAAAACTCGCGAATGAGGCATATATCAGCTATGTGAATTTGCTAATTCGTTAGTATTCCGTGAACATTTGAAAGTGCAAAAAAGCGGTGATGTCACGATAAAATGACAATGACTTTCACGGTTGAGTTGCATTTAGAGCAAACTGTACCTCGGCCACGGCTTTTAGATGAAAGTTGTCGAAAAAATGTTAAATAGTTTTCGAGTTGCTTTGTGTTGGGTTCGGTGCCGTGCGCTTGTGTTAAGCACGCTCGGAATGTATGTGTTTACGACGACCAGACAGGACGTAAACAATGAGCTTGTATGCGATTGTTTACAATATGTTTCATATGAAAGATGTAACATCTGGACAAAAAATTTACACATAAATTTAAGTTAATAACATTCTATAAATATTTTAAATTAACGTTAAAATATAAATAAAAGTAAGACACTGTGAAGCTTAATATAATATTATTTGTAATTGAAAACAAATGTTAAAAAGGCTACTGGTGTTAACCAGAATCATACTATAGTTCTTCCCAAACTTTAGTAAATAGTCCACTAAAATTAACACCTCCTCATTCACATAAATTATAAATCCACCAAAGCAAATTCTTGTATTATGTCTTAAAATATCATCAAATGATATGACCATTTGAGCACAGCCATCATTTAATTGAACTGAAAATGACTGGACTGCAGCATCAAGCTGCGGGTTATTTTTTTTTAAATTAATTTTTCACTGCCTCGATGGCACAGTTGTAATTGCGCATGCGTTTACGACTGCTATGCTGAGGTCTCGGGTTCGATCCCGGGTCGGGTAAAGTGATGTTGGATTTTTCTATCTAGTAATTCCCAGTTTCAGCCCGGAGTCTGGAATTGTGCCCGGTGTGGCGATAGGCTCGCCCCCTATCACATCATGGGACCGAAATTTGGCGAAAAGTGGGTGTACTAGTTACACCCCTGCCTACCCCTTAGGGGATTACACGTGTGAGTGTATATATATAATTAATTTTATATATTTTTTATTTTTATGCAGTTACTTACCATTAGGTGGCCCATCTGCTTGTCTGCCTATCGAGGCACTAAAAAAACCTTACACAAACATACCTGTTTATTTTATACCTAAAATAAATAATAATACTAGCCTTGTATTAAACAATGTCCCACACGAAGGACATTCTATACTAATGAGAGTGGTTAGGCCTTACTCCACCACTCTGGCCTAATGCAGGATGGTAGACTTCACATACCTTTGAAATTCTTATAAGAATTCTTAGATATGCAAGTTGCTTTGTGATGTTTTCCTTTACCGTTAAAGCAATTTATAATTAACAATGAATATACACATAACTAATAAAAGTTAGAGAAGTAAGCCATTCATGATGGTTTGGAACATATGACTTTCGTCTAGATGGTCTGTACTACTATTAACTAGGCTATCGCTGCTATCATTATAGTGGTTACTTTTTACACTAATATTACAAATTGTAATAAAACAAATTTTACGGATGTTACAACAGTTTATTGTTACTTTAGAAAGGCTGTTATTTAATTCGTTTTATTTTAATATCATTATAGATCTTCTCTATTGCACACACAATGGCCTGATGGATATTTAATGTAATAAGTGCGGAGAAAGGAGTCTTTATTAAGATGTTCTCTAATTTAAATCAATCATATTGTATAAGCTTGTAAGCATTTAGACCAGTTGTAACATGTTTCAGATATGTTGACTGTGGCTCAACATATCTGCTGTGTTTCAAGTGTGCCCCTTATATGCGGTCTGCACACAACACCTCAGTTTTAATTTCATCTTCAAGCACACGCCAGCCGCGTACAAAAATCTATAAACAAATGTGGTCCCACACACCTGTTTTGTTTCCGTCGACGCTATGCTGTCGTAGCATGCTCGTAGCGCCATACGTATGTGTGCAGCCGCATATGCGATCGTGTTTTGCCGATTTTTGAATCTAAACCATCCAGGGCGCCACCCATACGCATACAAAAGAATTAATTCAAATCGGTCCAGCCGTTTAGGAGGAGTTTAGTGACATACACACGTACAGTAGAATTATATATATAAAGACTAGACAACCTATGTGAATACTTCGTACTGATAGTGGTCAGTTACCTACGTAATATAATAAAGAAGAAATATGTAAATGTTACTGTAACATAATGGCGCTTCCTGAAATCGTCTATGCGCGTAATCCTAAAGTACAAAAGCAACAAATTAGTTGACTTTACTGCCAACAGATGGCCTTGTTAATCTTTTTTGGAAATACCTATACTTTTAAAACATTGTCTATTTTTCATCTGCAGCGGCAAACATAGGCTTTAAAATTGTGTTTGAATAATTTTTGATGAGATTTATGGGAGTGTTCCGACAAAAAACACCTTTTCGGTCTCACAACACCCAGACCCGACACAAATGTCTGTCGCACAAACATTTGTATCGTCGTGGGGATCGAACCCACAGCCCCCCGTTCACAGCCGGCTACTCGCCTACTGCGCCACGCTTAACGCTAATCCTTATCCTTAATACCAGTCATTGTTGAAGTACAATCATCTACCTGCCCTTATCCCACACTAAGTGGGGTCGGCACAAATGGTTTGACACAAAACTCTCCACGCAGCCCTATCATCCGTCAAATCTGCATTCACTCCTTTCATGCGCATGTCCTCATTCACGCAATCCATCCATCTCTTTTTTTGTCTACCACGATTCTCTCATCCATCTACATTAATATTGACAACCAGTCTTGTCACGTGCCGTTCATCCCTCCTCATCACATACCAAGCTAATCTAGCACTCCTTGAAGTACAATGACAAGCATTACAATGTAATTAACTACTCGAGAGGAATAAAGTAAAGGCCGGCAACGCATTTGCAAGTCCTCTGGTGTTGCAGATGTTAATGGGCGGCGGTGATCACTTTCCATCAGGTGAGCCTCCTGCCAGTTTGCCTCCTTTTAACATAAAAAAAAATAAAGTATCTACGATAATTGAGTTCACCTCGTGATAAAAACTAATACCATTCAGTCATATTCACAGTAAGTTTGAAAGGACAAGTGATTCTAAATTAGATAAGTCCACTTCCTGTGGGCGTGGGAAGTACAAAGATTTGTATCAATTCACCATATTAGTACAATTACTCGTGATTGTGTTCATATTATGGTAGATTTATCTCAAAACGTGTGATAATTCGACGGTTGGCAGGCTATTTGATTTAAGCAGCATTTTTGTAAAGTTCTTCGTGACTGCCTCGGTGGCGCAGTTGTAATTGCGTATACGTTACGACTGCTGTGCTGAGGTCTTGGGTTCGATCCCCGGGGCGGGTAAAGTGATATTGTGTTTTTCTATCCAGAAATTCTCATTATTAGCCCGGAGTCTGGAATTTGTGCCCGGTATGGCGATAGGCTCGCCCCCTATCACATTATGGGACCGAAATAATTTTGCGAAAAGTGGGTGCTCTACCTACCCCTTCGGGGATTACAGGTGTGAGTGTATATATGTTTTGTAAATTGGCAGGAGAGAGGTTTAAATTATTTTTGGAGAAATAATCACTTTAAAAAACTATTGCCAGGATTTTAGTAGAATTAATATACTGATGCTCCTGTTAGGATATAAGGCTAATGTTTAATGAAAATATGGTAGTGTCATCGGTCCTTCATACGTGTACAAAATTTCAAGTAAACCTGACGTCTGGAAGCTGGTGAAAATTACAATTCCGTTACAATTATAGATACAGGTGAAGCTAATATAAAGCGTGTAGACACAATCAGTTGATGTATTTTCAAACCATGCACTTTTCTTATCCTGGCACGGCAAGGTGACCACACTGCGCCTGATGCTAAGCGCAGTGCCGTCTAATTAGAAAAGCGAGAGACAATATATCCCCCGCTACTCAACACAATCATTCTGGCCTACTTCTTCACACTACGCCATGGGCAAGAAGGTGAAGAACCGGTCGAGGGTCTAGAGTCAGAGTACTCAGAAAGCTTACAAACGGAGACCATAAAATCTATTGTAACGCCCCGCCATATGCCATGCCGGGTTACGCCAAGCCAAAGTCATGCCATGACTGTTATTTGCCTTAACCAGTCATGACTCATAAGCTCGCCGGCGGTGCGTCAACACTAGCAACACTCGCCGTTCTTCCATGCTATTTTTAACTTTAATGCTATGGAAATAAAAGCTTGTATTGTACTCCCTACTTTTTTTTTATTCCTTCTAGACACGAGTGATTAACCGTCAGCTGAGCCCACCAGTGATGGTTTGTGACGTCACATCCGATTGTCAATTAAATGAGGGTATACGTGGGTATAATTACTCGTAGATCATTTTAGAGATCATTCTGTTGTGTGCATTAGAATAAGACGAAACGTTGTTCGATTGATGAAGTGTTGTGATTGATAAATAACAAGTATTGATCCTTCGCATCAAAGTGTTTTATTACTATTCTGTTTCATTATCTTTCAATAGCTATCGACGATTTTGTAAACTCCAAGCGCTGCCACAGTCACGTAAATTTTTTATGAAACTACATAAAAATGAACATAAAACAATTTGAGTGTAAAAATCGCTTCAACCTTTCCACAACGTGATGCCATGCAGATTATCATGTTCACGTCTCACGTAGTTACATTATGTCTTTGTGTCACTAGGTAGTAACATTGTTACTAGTTGTTTTGAGTGATTGTTGTAAGCGTATTTTTGGCAAAATAACATTTGCCGTCTTTTACTAAAAGGCCATTAAGATATATTGTTAGAAACGAGGAAGTGATGTCCCTAGATATGATGTAGTTAGCCATGAGCGTAGTCTTTAGATCTGTAAGGATTGCTTCTGCTGTACTCAAATCAAACTGGTGGATTCGGGAGGGTTACTCTTGACACTCGATTCCAATTTAAAATTGGGATTGGGTTCGAAAACTGAACAATTGGCACTCTTGAACGCAACACCAGCGCAAGATTTAACTGACTACGGCGGAATTTTTAGTAACTAAATGAAATAGTGTATTTACGATCGCTAGTTCGTAAATATTATATTTCATTTAGTTGAGTGAGTTAGAGTTCCAATATGTTATAGATAGGAATTGAAACTGTATCGAGTTCGAGATTGGAATTGAATTCGAGAGTAGGCCTAACAAAAATGTTTTATCAGACTTGTGATGCCGACAGTGTAGATGATGTATAACTCTGTTTTATGAACTCGTGTGGTGCGTAGCGCGACCGCGACTTTTGTAAAGTCGTTTTCCGCGCGCGGCACCCCCGTTCTGGCCCTATGCAGATTTACCACGTGTCAGCATACCTGGTGTTTTATTAAAATAAACATACAATACAATGGTCCATACAGCTATTTCCACGTAGCTCGTAGGTTAAAGTTTACACTGAATCTTTTTTTTTATCCTGGCACGGCAAAGTGACCACACTGCACCTGATGGTAAGTGCAGTGCCGTCCGATACAATCTATTCCTAGCTTCTCAACACAATTATGCCGGCCTGCTGTTGTATCATAGGAAGGAGGGAACACGGTAGCTGGCAAACTGTCCCACAGCTTGATGGTGCGGCAAAAATACGTATTTACGAAAGTACATATATAATTAAACGTTCTAAAAATATAATTGCGCCGCTTATTTTCCTGTAGGTGTGGCCGTGATGCCACAGATCTTATAACTTAATATAGACAGAAAAATATTACCCGGACTGATCGATGTAGCAAAAGTAGCTATTTTGCTTAATTCAAAGACGGACGGCAGCATAGTCTAAATCCCCAGTATAATTACTACAGACGCTATATAAATTAATAAAACACCCATCACACACAAACATAGTCTTGACACCACACTAGTCAAACCTGTATCGTGGGGATTAAGAACCACGAGGGTCTACGGTCCCGCAACACCTAGATAGACCCCAAACAAATATTTGTGGGTCATACAACCATTTTTCTAGACGCGGGAATAGGCTATTTGACAACATTGAAAACACTGCAAATTGTGGTCATCCTGTTAGACAATAGCTTAAATTTCATATTTCACTTAATTATAAACAAAATAATGTATATTTTTTGCAAATTAAACGAAATAATATACAACATTTATTTTATTTTATCTGTGATGTGAACTCTCTGTGATGGGTTGCAACTCTGGTGACGTCACACGCAAGTAATCATAGTTTCTTCGAGTGATTTTAGTACGCGTTTTATGTTTTCTGGGTGATCAATTCTTATGTTGATCTATTTTTGAAGCAGTTTTATGATAATTATTGATAAAACAATTATCATAAAACTTAGCTTTGCTTATCATTAATAGCTTGCATGTGACGTCACACGTGTCATATGATCAGCGCCATTACAGAAATAGCGTTTTCGGAGATTTAAACTTTAACATTGATTTTTATTAAAAATACAGTAGTTTTCCCGGAAATATCAATATAGTGTGCTTATTATGTGATAAATAATAGTTTTAAATCATTTTCGAAAATTAGTAAAATAGCCTATTGCTTCATCGCTGTGTACAAGGCTGTTTTTCATTATGGCAAAGTTTTAAGATCTTTCGGCTTTCACGCTAGGGTAGCGAAACCTATACGAGATATAAAATTCTACCTATAACCTAGACTCCAATAATTACCCAATATGTTGTCTGCATTCGACATTCACATCTCACCTTGAACTTTAAAAAGAAATTATCAAGAACAATTGCAATAAAGGTGTAATTTACAACACGTTGATATAACATTAGTCGAATTATAGCTCAATCACTAACATACATGTTGGGCAATATTCTGTTGGGACAAAATTCTCTGGCGCATAAGATGAGCAGGTCGTGGGCTCGATTCCCGCACCGAGCCAAATATTTGCGTGGCAGATAGATATTAGTTTCGGATCTGAATTTTGTCCGACCGTAGTTCCTAGTTCTGGATACCCACGAAACAGGTTTGTGGACTATGTGTGTGACTGTGTGTCATTATAAAAAGATTTTGAAAACATTGATACAATGGCATTAGGGGTTAACAGAGCCATTATAGGAATCACTGCCGTAATAACAGTAGGCAGCGGCTTTACGGTGCCCTGGCATTGCAGAAGTCTGGGCGGCGGTGACTACTTACCATCGGGTGGCCCATCTGCTCGTCTGCTTATCGAGGCACTAAAAAAAATATTTTTAGGTTCAGCGGTCCAGTTTGGGCTCTGATAAATCAGACAGTACGTAATGTTATATGTATAGATTACGTTACAAAGTAATACGGTGGATACTAAATATGTTTCGATAGCGGATGTTTTATATTTATCTACTGCAGCATATTGAGCGCCATACCGACGAGAGTAGTGTAAATAATACGCCAGCCTTGAACCTGTTTACCATCGGGTGATGTCAGGTTCCGTATGTGCAACCGAAATTAGTGTACAAAGCATAGTCTAGTCTAGAGAGTTACTTGTATATGTAGTAGAGTTGCCACTGGTTTTTTGACAAATTATATTGTCATTTTTTTTATACCACGTTGGTCGCAAACAAGCTTACGGCCCGTCTGATGGTAAGCGGTTACCGTAGCCTATGGACGCCTGCAACACCAGGAGTATCACATGCGCGTTGCCGACCCTTCAAAAACCTATTTACTCCCTTCCTGAAGAACCCCATACTGTAGTCCCCTTCGAAAACCTTGGCAGGGAGCTCATTCCACATTCGGAGCGTTCGCGGGAGGAAATTCCTCTGAAACCGCGCTGTGCGCGACCATTTAGACTATTGGTCGAATTTCTACCATCTTACTAATCTTACTATAATAACAGTATAAATGCGAATGTTTGGATGGGTGGATAGATGTTTGTTACTCAATCACGCCAGAACGGATCTGGTTGAAATTTGGCATAGCGATAGATTATAGTCTGACAAAATAAGAAACTTGCATACTTGTCTACAATAAAAGTGATAGCCTGCAACCAACACGCATTATGCAGCGTGTTGGACCTAAAACCTAATTGAGAAGAAGTAGTACTACCAGCAGAAGAGGGCCGTGCCCAGCAGTTCACAATGTTTGATACAGGGCTAGTATTATTTTATGGTTAGAAACACAACAGAGGGCCATTTAAGGTGGATACCTTAAAAGGTACATAAACGATGACATACATACATCATGCCCGTAATACCCGAAGGGGTAGGCAGAGGTATAAACGATGATCACCACTGTATTGATCAATTTAATGATCACTGTTCCACACCTCAGTGCCCACCGTTAACAACTATGTCAGGATTTACCAAATACCACAGTACTATGGACAGTCCGAGAATGTACTGTGTTCCGGAACGCCTATGCTCTCCCTTTTATTGCAAACTTATTTTGTCGGGGGTCTAGAGTTGGGGTACGATTTTTGGCCGTTTTGCGGCCTTCTGAGTAATCTGACACTAGACCCTCGATCACTTCTCCACCATGGCGTAGTGTTAAGAAGCAGGCCGGCATGATTGTGTTGAGTAGCGGGGGATAGATTGCCTCTCGCTACTCGATACTCTAATTGGACCGCACTGCGCTTACCATCAGGTGCAGTGTGGTCATATTGCCGTGCCAGAATAATAAAAAAAACCTTTACTCCCACTTAGTTGGTAATTATGAATTTACCCATAGATATTTATGAAATATCCTCGCCCCCGTGACCATGAAGGCTGTAAAGTCTGGAACGTCGGGATTAAAAAGTAAAATAAACTGCGATAACATCTGTAAAAATCATTTAATTTCAATATGGAATATTCGCGTAAACATAAGAAATAATATGCTTGTTCTTCGGACGAGTACAAATATTCAGTGCCTTGTACATCCTTCACCATTTATATATACATACTAGCGGACCGTCCAGACGTCGTCCTGCCCGGAAAAGTAGCGCCTCACCGACAGCAGCGCCACCTACCGGGTCCAATTGTGATTCTAAACCATCCAGGGCGCCACCCAAACGCATACAAAAAAAAACATTCAAATAGGTCCAGCCGTTTAGGAGGAGTTCAGTGACATACACACGTACAGTAGAATTTTATATATAAAGAAGATGGAGTGGGAATATTAAAACATACTTGATTATATGATACCCCATGGACCAATTTACTTCAGTAGTATAAACATGCCCATTTTTCCATTCGAATCAGCGATCCGACATCTGCCACGCTGACGCAACCATCTGAGTGAATAACACTGATAATATATTCTATGATTAATCAAGTTTAAATCGATTTTTCGTGTACAGAGCTTGGAATAAATTACCGATTAACAGCAATTAATCGATTAGAAATTGTTCGTTTTTTAGCAGTTTTCGAGATCAGTGCTAAAATAAAAGTTTGTTTCAAGGTTTTCCGTTAGTTCTATTAATGATCTAAATACAGGAATTGTGATGGATTGAATTATGACGTAGCTAAAAACCCGCCACAGTGACACACGCAAGTGTATCGCGTTCCGGGGTCAGCCAGTGTTCATCCGGTTTTTGTTGGGGTCTAGAGTTGGAGTACGATGTTTGACCGTGTTGCGGCCATCTGAGAACTTTTACACTAGACCCTATACCGCTTTTTCACCTCCTTGCCCCATGGGCTATGGTGTAGTGTGAAGAAGCTAAACTAATGCCACCTTTTTGAAAATAAACGCCATTCACCACTGATAGATAAATAATGATATAATAGTACCAGCCCCGCATTATACACTGTCCCACTGCTGCCTTAGTCCACCACGCCGGCCTAACAGGTTGGTAGACTTCACATACCTTTGAAATTCTTACGGTGAATTCTTAGGATCCAGGCTTCGTAACACTGTCCTTCACTGTTAAAGCAAGCGATAATTAACTATGATTACATACGTTGATAAGTCAGAGGTGTATGCCAGTTGAGCTGGTTCCGAAGCTACGCCTTTCGTCTCGGCTATCTACTCCCAACTAGGGTATCGCTGCTTGACTGATAACTGATAGATGCGCTTTTATTTTTACCACTGACTCTCTAGTCGAAGCAGCGATAGCCTAGTAAGAAGTGATACGTACTGCCAAGATAAGAGTCGCTGGTTCGAAACAAACCCGATTGGCATAGGGACACCTCTGCCTTTTCGAAGTTACGCGTGTATTCATTGTTATTTATCGCTTGCTTAAACGGTGAAAGAAAACATACTGAGGAAACCTAAGCATGCCTGAGAATTCTAAAGAATTTTTAAGGTATCTGAAGTTTGCCGACCCGCAGTAGTCCAACGTGGTGGACTAAGATCTAACTCCTCTCATTAGTAGAGGAAGACCGTGCCCAGCTGTGGGACAGTGTATACAGGGCTAGTATATATTATTATACTATCGAGTTGAGATAAAATATATCAATATTCTTAATGTTAATTTGTTTCGTCTATCTATATTAGGGATCAGCAATAATAATTCGTTTTAGGAAAGACTAGTTGAGCCGGTCATGTAAGGTTACTTATCACGATATCATTTTACATAATATATTATTATGAATACAAAATTAAATGTCTCGACTGATTCTTCGACACTTTAAAAAAATTGACTGCGTAATTCTAAAAAGGCATAGATAACCAATAAAAGGTTTTTTTGGTAATATCTCTAAAGTGGTGAAAAGGGTTGCAAAGATTATACAAAAAGTATTTTCAATACAAACTTTAAATGTATTCAGAATTAACAAAGAACACATTATTCTTACTAATGACGTCACTTGTCAGTACGTTATTAAATCATACTGACACGTGGTTTGTGAAAGGGACAGAGCATCCCTCCCTGATCCGACTAAAAACATTAATTGTTTATATTTATTAGTTAATGTAAATAATGACTTCAATATATGAATTACATTTAATTATTTTCACTAAGATATCTTTAACAAATGAAACAACCGGTCCGATAATGATATGTATTAAAATCTACTTTAGAACGAAAATTGGTTGCATATTTTGCAATTGGTGTCAAGTCCATTTCCCCCTTTTTTCTAAGAATACATAACGCCCTTGACTCTACGCCACTGGTCCGTGAGTCACTTACGGAAGTACCGGGGAAAACATCGGGTCAATTGAGTTGACATGTCTGAGATTTAATAATACCTATGGTGCGATTGTTAAATCTGCAAGTTTGTATGTGTTTTGTACAACCAATATGTGCCAATATGCCAATAATTAATTTATGGTTTATTTTTATAACAAAAGATTAACGAGAAAAATGACTCTACTTTTAGTAAACTTCACTGCCCATTAGGAGTGGGCGTTGAATCAACGAAGCGTTTTTTAAACTGTTTTTCTACTGTTAACGAGTCAACCGTTTAGTTGAATTTATCAACCGGTTTCATTCAACGTCGTTGAATCAACGACAGACGCGTACAAAACGGGCGCACAGATAAACTAGTTGAATTTATCAACCTTTTTCATCCAACGTCGCTGAATCAACGACAGACGCTAAAAAACGGCACATTAACGTATATATCTGTGAACTATTCTACAAACCAGTTAAAAATGTCAACTGGTTTTTCAACTAATTGACCGTTTATAGGAAACGGTTACATTTCGTTAACGCCACCTCTACTGCCCATGAAGATCTATACCAGAGGAATAATAGCTGGATGCCGGTCTTAAAAGAACGTGCATCATCGCAGCTAATAATACTAGCCCTGTATGAAACATTGTCCCACTGATGGACACGAGCCTGCTTTACTAATGAGATGGGTTAGACCTTAGTCCACCACACAGCCCTAATGCAGGTTCTTCACATACCTTTTAAATTCGTATAAGAATTTTCAGGTATGCAGGTTTCCTCACGATGTTTTCCTTCACACTTAAAGCAAGCGATGATTAACAATAAATACACACACGTAATTTTAAAAAAGGAGGTGTATGCCGTTTGGGTTGGTTTCGAACATACAACTTGTGTCTCGACGGTCCGTACCAACATGGCTATCGCTGCTATTTTCATAGTGATTACAAAGTTATTGAAATTGACTTCCGTTTACCATCCTGAGGGATAAAACCTAGCCTCGCCAATGAATTTTAACGGTAGACAGCGTCTTTGCTGTGGCCTGGCATTGCAGAAGTCTATGGGCAGCGGTGACTACTTACCATCAGGTGGCCTGTCTGCTCGTCTGCCTATCGAGGCACTAAAAAAAAGAACTTGCGCCTCCGGAAATCTATCACCATCAAAAATAACATGTTATTTACGTCTTCTGTAAGGCGGTTACTAAAAACGGACTATTGTATACTAGTGTTGCCAACCCCGAAATTCAAATACCAGTATTTTTAGTTTTTGAAGTTAGAAAAACCAGGACAATTCAATTTAAAAACAGGACGCATCTTTGCGAGCCGAGACGCAACCCCGGAAACTCTCCCAGGATTGCAAAAGTGGGGTGCCAATTTTAAAATACAGGACGCTTTAAAAACCCAGGGCGCTGTTTAAAAACTCAGGACGCTGCTTAAAAACCCAGAACGCTGCTTAAACACTATCCAGGACGTCCCAGGACACTCTAAAAACCAGGACATGTCCTGGGAAAACAGGAAGGTTGGCAACTCTACTGTATACCAATATGACTAGTTATCTTTATGATTGTTTTCACATCGTTTTGTTAGTCGATGCATGGAAAGCCTTGAAATTAATTATCTGTTACATAAAACTGTTACACTGGCACGGGCCTCCTCTACTAATGAGAGGGGTTAGGCCTTAGTCCACCACGCTGGCCTAATGCGGGTTGGTAGACTTCACATACCTTCGAAACTCGTATGAGAATTATCAGGTATGCCAGGTTTCCTCACGATGTTTTCCTTCACCGTTAAAGCAAGCGATAATTAACATTTTAATACACACATAACTTTAGAAAAGTCAGAGGTGTATGCCATTTGGGTTTCGAACTTACGACTTTCGTCTTCACAGTCCGTACCGCAACCAACTAGGCTATCACCGTTAAAGCAAGCGATAATATAATTAACAATGAATAGATATGATAATGAAGATACGTGTTCAGTATTTTTTAGAGGTGTATGCCATTTGGGCTTGATTCGAATATACGACTTTCGCTAGGTATCGCTGCTATTGCCTATTCTGCTAAGCTATAAAGTTATATAATTAATTTATATACATTCATATTATAAACACGGAGTCGTCTTGTTGCAAAAAAGACCCTTCCTGTCAAGTTTACTTTTCTTTCCTCAAGGGTCAGCAATGGACCCTTTACCTATATGCTATGCTCATGAGCAGTTACAATCATTTGATGTTACCTCGTAAGTCCCAATATGAAAATATAAAAAAAGTACGTCGTAAAAATGAACGGTTGATTAATTTCGAAACTGTTTACGGCTGAGAAAATATATTTAAGAGATAAAAAAATATGAAACATTTTAGAGTTTTTTTTTATGGTCCAGTAATATTGGGCACAAACATGTTTTTGTATGCGGTTAATAAACGAGCCGAATCGTTCCGTTAATTTTATATTATAACGGTTTGTAATGTGAGAAAAAAGAAATTTGCATTAATTACTTGCTGTTTAAATATCATCATTTATGAACGAGGTCTGTCATAATTGTCTTCAGATAATAATAATACTAGACCTATATTAAAACTTATCCCACTGCTGGGCACGGGCCTCCTCTACTAATTAGGGTTAGGTTGCATAGTGGCAGTTTAGGGATCAGAAAATGACATAGGCTACTTTTTATCCCGGAAATATGTACACTTCTTATGGGATAGAAAAATAGAGAAAGATGTAATAGCTTAAGATGTCTCCATGAATTATATACCTTTTCTTACAAAAAGTATCTCTAATATATCTAGCTTCGTTATAAACCAAAAGATTAATAAAATCCTTATTGATTTGTTGCAGAGAAAAGGACATGAGCGCAAAGCTGATTGTCCAGATGGAGGCCAAGAAAACGCGGCTGCTCACATTGAAAGTAAGTGTTTTATATTCAACACAGTTTGCCCTGGGGACGGGGGCTGAGCCGCGGCGGACACTTCAAGTACCAACTACCCGCATAAAAATCATATTTGAATATTTTGTCTGAAATCAATTGAGTAGATGTTTTACAAGTTTTTATGAGGTGTTTATAAGGTCATTGGAAATTATCTAGATAAAATATTTCGTGTAAGAATTTATTTTTATACACCTTACATATTTTGCACGATATATAAGAGTGAATGTATCTGTAATTACAGGGGTCCAAGTCAGCTATTTTACGTGATGTCACAACCTGACACCCTCACTACAATTCTTCTGACTTATGCTAAAAGTTCGTAATCTAAACTCACTCCGGCTCGTCAATGGTCTCTTGATAGAGTTGTGTTGCAATAGTAAAGGGGCGATCCGTACGGCCAGTAGCACAAATAGAATTACCCATATAAAATTGATTCTAAAAACTACGACTACTAAATTATCAATATGTAAAATGTTTCACTGATGATTGTGTCGTGAAGTTAAAATGTATGTTGTAAATAATATATCGCCAGAAATGGTTGAAACATTCTTAAAACTAATGAATAATAATAAAACATCCAACAGTCACACATATAGTACTGACCCCACACTAGGTCAAACCTGTAATGTGGGTATCAACTACGAGGGATTACGGTCCCACAACACCCAGACCCAGAGAAATATTTATGGATCACAAACTACTCGTCCGCTGCGCTACAGAAGCATTTCGCAGTTGCAATAGGCTATTTGACTAATTTTCGAAAATGATTTAAAACTATTATTTATTACATAATAAGCACACTACATTGATATTTCCGCGAAATCTACTGTATTTTTAATAAAAATCAATGTTAAAGTTTAAATCTCCAAAACCGCGGCAAAAACGCTATTTCTGTAATGGCGCTGATCATATGACACGTGTGACGTCACATGCAAGCTAATAATGATAAGCAAAGCTAAGTATTATGATAATTGTTTTATCAACAAATATCATAAAACTGCTTCAAAAACAGATCAACAATAGAATTTATCACCCAGAAAATATAAAACGCGTACTAAAATCACTCGAAGAAACTATGTTTACTTGCGTGTGACGTCACCAGAGTTGTCCCCATTTACAGAGTGTTCACATCACAGATAAAATTGAAAAATATGTTGTACTTTATTTCGTTTAATTTGCAAAAAATATACATTATTTTGTTTAAAATTAAGTAAAATATGGTTTTTTAAGCTATTGTCTAACAGGATGACCACAAATTACAGTGTATTTTTAATGTTGTCAAATAGCCTATTAACAGCAGACTTGGTGTTCTGGAGTTACTTCATTTTAGGTATCTTGCAAATTAGTTCTGTTATCACCATCTGTGATCTTATCTTACATCTTATCGATTTCCACAATATTTATAGCACTAGAAATATCTATAAAAATGACGTTCTAATAATATTCTACTCTTTTTTGGTCTATCTTGTTCTAAATATCACTTTTTTGATAGCTTCGGTAGTCGAGTTGTTGTGTGTAAAACGAGAGATCACGGGTTAGTTCTCTGAATCAAGACTAATGAGGGTCTCCCCCTATTATTATTATTTATTATATAAGTTTTTTTTTATTTTTTTATACTGGCACGGCAAAGTGACCACACTGCACCTGATGGTAAGCACAGTGCGGTCCAATTAGAGTATCGAGTAGCGAGAGGCGATCTAAATCCCCCTCTACTCAACACAATCATGCCGGCCTGCTTCTTCACACTACGCCATGGGCAAGAAGGTGAAGAAGTGGTCGAGGGTCTAGTGTCAGAGTACTCAGAAAGCCGCAAAATGGCCAAACATCGTACCCGAACTCTAGACCCCCGACAGAAACCGGATATACACTGGCTGATCCCGGAACGCGACACACTTGCGTGTGCCACTATGGCGGGTTTTACACCCTGTAAAAACACCCTGTACGGTGGTCGCTATCCGGGCGGATATGAATATCCTACCACTCGCGATTTTATATTATTTTATAGAGACAGATCGACAAGAACTCTAACTACGGTATGGAGGCCCACACGAAAAATAATCTCAAGACTAATGAGATCCGTGAATATTATTTTGGCATCTAGGTGTTGTAGGACCTAAACTTTTGGTAGGTTCTGATACCCAAGTGTCAGGACTTGTATCTTGTTATCAGGACTCTGTCTGTGATTGTTAGATGTATTTTGGTTACAACTCGGCTTTTAAGTAATTTTTGTTCATAGCATGCTCGTTTGTCTCTTTCACAACTCTCTAGGACGCACGTAAAGGTTAAAGTGTATTACTCTAATCATTAAAAGCTCTCTAAATAGCAGCGATATCCTTGGTTGCGGTACGGACTGTCAAGACGAAAGTCGTATATTCTAGACCAGCCCAAATGGCATACACCTCTGACTTTTCTAAAGTTACATGTGTATTAAATGTTAATTATCGCTCGCTTTAACAGTGAAGGAAAATATCGTGAGGAAACCTGAGAATTCTCATAAGAATTTCGAAGGTATGTGAAGTCTACCGACCCGCATTAGGCCAGCGTGGTGGTCTAAGGCCTAACCCCACTCATTACTATAGGAGGCCCGTGCTTAGCAGTGGGACAAAGTATAATACAGGGTTAGGGTTACAAATACTAAGGATATATTATATAATTTAAAAATAATATGAACTTGACATTTAAACGAGACATTATTTTTTGGTATGACCAAGCAACTAGTTCAGACCAGTATTACATTTTACATATCCTCTCCGGGGTTGACATAACTTTAAAAGTGGAATTGACGTACGACTTTTTATATAGCGACACCTGAGAATGTAGCCTTTTTATGATTTAGATACCAATTTAACAGATGCAATGTCACCTTAGGGATTTTGAATAGGTTCTCTTCATTTTAAAGCTCTTTTAAAACATTGACAGCCTCTATGGCGCAGTTGGCGAGTATCCAGCTGTGAAACGAGAGGCCGTGGGTTCGATTCCCACACCGAGACAAATGTTTGTGTGACAGACAGATATATGTTTCGGGTCTGGGCGTTGTGGGACTATAGTTCATCGTAGTTCTTGATACTCACGATACAAGTTTGACCTTGCGGTCAGGACTATGAGTGACTGTCGGGTGTGTTTATTATTGAAAAACAACAAATAATATCTCTAAAATCTTCTATGCATAAGTGCGTCTACCATTATCCAGGTATACCACTGTTTTGTCTATTTCTACCGCCAAGCATCAGTGTAGAATTTCTGTTGTTTTCTGGTTTGAAGAACATTGAAGCCGGTGAAATTATGTTCTTATTTTTTTTTATTCTGGCGCGGCAAAGTGACCACACTGCACCCGATGGCAAGCGCGGCGCCGTCCAGATAGAGTATCAAGTAGCGAGAGACAGTCTATCCCTCGCTACTCAACACAACCATGCCAGCGTGTTTAGCTTCTTCACACTACGCCTTAAGGACCAAGGATCACATTATCAGACATAGCTACTTCGGATGATGAGTGCAGTACAATGTCATGCAGTAAATATATTTATGAACAGGCGTCTTCATCATATCCATCATCAGTCATGATGAGTTAATTCATAAAATTATTTATGTCAAGAAATCTCAATACCTTCACACGGGAAAAATTATTTAGTCAAGAAAAACTTGTTATGGTCGTCTAGATTCTAGATGTATGAACGAAAACTAACGGAATTTCTTATACCACATTATGCATACATTTAATTATTGACGAACGCATTTCATTGTTTTTTGCATATGATAATTTGCCTATTTTGAATCTGAATCTGGTTTAAAGCTGTTTGTGTGTTGTTTACATTATAGTAACTTATGAGCTATTTTAAAATGACCAGTAAATAAATAATAAATTATAGTATGCATTCTTTACGAGTCTAGGTTGATTGTAGCTCGTAATCTTGGATTTAAATAACGTTTAAAAATAATATTAATTCTGTATTATAAACCTATCACTGCTGGGCATGGACCTCTTCAACAAATGACTAGGTCTTAGTCCATCACGCTGGTCTAAAGATGGTTTCTAGACTTCACACACCTTGAATTTTTTATAGAGAATTCTTAGGTTTGAAAGTTTCCTTTTGATATTTCCCTCCTATCGTTGAAGTAAACGGTAGCCAGCGGCTTTGCTGTGCCCTGGCATTGCGGAAGTCTATGGGCGGCGGTGACTACTTACCACCAGGTGGCACGTCTGCTCGTCTGCCTGTCGAGGAATAATAAAAAATAAATCAACAATATTCACGTAACTTCAAAAAGCTAGAGGTGTATGCCATTTCGGCCGCTTTCCAACCCACAACTCTTCTCTCCGCCGTCCTTACCACTGCCTTCTTTTGTTTATTTTTCTGAAGCGGCCAGTACTGTTTTAATTAAAGTTTTTCTCCTTTGTCCTCTGTGTTATTTTATATATTTGTTTGTTAATTCTATTTAACTAGAATTACTGTTTTTTCTTTATTTGATCAAGAACAGTACACACCAAAACAAATATTCAAATTGATGCAAACATACTTATTAGAATTTTACTATGATCCTTGAAATTAGCATATCTTTATTTATTTATGGTTTTAATTTTACGTATCACATACATGTTTGTTGGTGTTGGTGTCTTCTATCACCTAGTATGACTATCGCCATATGATCTCTATCGGGTATCAAAAAGCCCTTTCGTTGTCTCTCTGTCACTTAGGAATTCGTGTTCAGTGTCTTAAGGCTCTTGGGACTTATCATTCTAAAGATCTAACAAAATCTAGCATATTCTTAAACTAACCAATCCTCAAAAGGCGGTAAAGCACCAGTTTTTGTTGAAGTCGATCGCAACAGTGATCAGAAGTAAGTTCAAATCCGCTTGCATATTTGTGCACTTTATAAAACTTTTGACCCATTTCCCTGATTATAACAACACTTTCTCAACTAACATTGTCGTTGGAACACAAAAATAGACACCTCGTTTCTAAATTTTGTCACTCTATTTTGGGAGATTGTAAAGTTGATTGGCCACCTGACTCACGTGTAGCTATGAGATAGCATGGACTATTGTCACATTTGCGTGAAGGACAATGTGTTATAATCGATATCCAGTTATTTCCTTTTTAAAATTATAGTTTTTTTATAGCATAGTCCGACAAACGAGCCAGTGGGTCACCTGATGTTAAGTGATCTCCACCACCCATGAACATCCACAATACCGAAAGTGTCATGTATGCGCTGTCGGCCTTAAAGAACAGGATTAGGGAAGGGAAGGGGGAATCTAGGCCTACGGATATCTCACTTACCATACGAAACGCGACAGTAAACTGTCACTTTACGTTGGTTTTCTGTGAGACAGCGGTACTACCCCGGTCGAGCCGGCCCATTCATGCTGTAGACAAATATATCTACAGCGTGGCTCTACCACTTCTAAAAGTTATGAGAGTTTGGGTTAAATGACAGAGCTATTACAACAGTCTCCCCATAAACCCGACATGAAGCTAAGC
The DNA here is from genome assembly GCA_905220505.1 of Laothoe populi. Classification (NCBI taxonomy): domain Eukaryota; kingdom Metazoa; phylum Arthropoda; class Insecta; order Lepidoptera; family Sphingidae; genus Laothoe; species Laothoe populi. The sequence goes on along the minus strand of HG992166.1, from coordinate 16,781,105 downwards.
ATGAAGATAACATTGACAGCGTCCATGGTACAGCTGGCGAGTAGCTGGTTGTGAAACGGGAGGCGGTGGGTTCGATTCCCGCACCGCAACAAATATTTGTGTGACAGACAAATATTTACATACACTCACGCCTGTAATGCCGAAGGGGTAGGCAGAGGTGTAACCAGTACACCCACTTTTCGCTGAATTTATTACGGTTCCATAATGTGATAGGGAGCGAGCCTGTCGCCATACCGAGCACAGATTCCAGACTCCGGGCTAATACTGAGAATTTCTAGATAGAAGAACCCAATATCACTTTACCCGACCCGGGGATCGAACCCGAGACCTCAGCACAGCAGTCCTAACGCATGCGAAATTACAACCACCAAGGCAGGCAAATTTTGTTTAGGCTCTGGGTGTTGTGGCACTGTAGCCCCTCGTAGTACTGATGATAGTAGGTTTGACCAAGTGTGGGGTCAGAACTCTTTAAATATGATTGTTGGGTATATTTATTTATTATTATTTATCTTGCTATTGGGTTTTGTGCAGTGAGATATATGGCGACCTCAATTACACTCGTCTTTCCAATCCATGTTTTCCTTTAAGGTTGGAATACATTCCTGATTATAGAGCGAGTGGATCATCAGATTAACCACACTGGTCTAATGGAACCCCCATTAGGCTAGGAAGCTTACGTACCTTCGAAATGTTTAAGGATTTTCAGGTACTCAGGTTTCTTCCCGACGTTTACCTTCGTCGTTAAAGCGACGATTAACAATAAATACACAGATTACTCTGTAAACACAGAGTTGTGACCATGACAAAATCAAACCCGCGAATTCTGTGTCGGCAGGACGTTACATACCTTGCTAGGCAATGACCCGAAAGGCTGAAAAAGATTCTTATCCACTTACTGAACTTGTGACAGTCACTGTCACTTTGAACAACACGTGCTATTAAAAAAACCCATAGACAATATAATATTCAAGCAATTCAAGACATTTTATAACAAAGCCTGATTTCCACAGGCCATAAACACACATAAAAACCATAAGCTTTAGAATGTTGTCTTGCTTTAAATAATCCTACTTCCTACTATAATATTATAAATGCGAATATTTGGATGGATGTTTATTACTCAATCACGCCACAACAGCTGAACGGATCTAATAGAATTTTGACACAGAGATAGATTATAGGCTGGAATAGCACATAGGGTACTTTTGATTCCGAAAAAATGTACGGTTCCCGGGAGCAAGGGATCGACATGATTATTTGCATAGTGGTAGTTTAAAGGTCAGGGAACGTCATAGGCTACTTTTTATCCAAGAAAAGTATGGTAAAGGGTTCGATTCTCGCGCTGGGATAATATTTTTATACTGTTGGGTGTACTTATTTATCGCGTACAGCACTGTCCCCCGCGGAGCCGATAATCGTAATCACGCATGCGAGGGTCCGGGCAAAAGCTAGTGCAAACATAAACATTCATTTCACAGGTCATTGTTTTACCTAACATTTGGACTATTCAGAGGAGAACCGGTGCAACGACACTTTGTTTTTATTTTAAGTGGACAAAACTACGTCACCGAATACTAATCTCAAATCTGGTCTAAATTTGGAACAATACCTTTAAACGACCAAACAATGGTGATATTTGCAAAGATTGGATATTATTTACTGGGTGATAGGGCTCTCATATGTTCTAACTCGTTTATTGAAAACAGTGCTTTAGTTCGGACTAGTTCAAATGTATTTATTCGGTGTTACAGTACTTATTATTACATATTGGAACCTAAATCGCGCACAGTGCGGTTTCAGAGGAATATCTTCCCACGAACGCTTCGATTGTGGAATGAGCTCCCTGCCTAGATATTACATGGGGACTACTCACTACAGTATGGGGTTCTTCAAGAAGAGAGTAAATAGGCTTATGAAGGCTCGGCAACGCGCATGTGATTCCTGGTGTTGCAAGCGTCCATACGGTAACCGCTTACCATCAGGCCGTAAGCTTGTTTGCCACCATTGTGGTATAAAAAAAACATCGGTCTGAACGAAAATATACACAATAAAATGACTAAAAGTATTTCCAACAGTGGCATACATATTCCTGATCTCATAGTAAGACACAATTGTTTTATCGAACCTGCAACCTCTCGCTTCACAGGCTATTCGCTCGCTGTTGATCCTCACACCGAAACAAGTGTTTGTATAAACCAAATATACAGTGTAAACTCCATGTAACGTCACTCTATTTAACGACAAACTCTCTTAAGCGTCGAAATCAATTGGCTTTGGTTGGTTTAGCTTGTTTTTCATACAATGTTTCACTCTATATAGCATTACACCCACTCTCAATAACGACAACAATTAAGTTGCTAAAATTAGTAAAAACTGCGCAGCTGTGTACGATCTATTGTCGCTTTATTATCCTAGCCCGCAATAAACTCGACTGTCGGCATCATGCATACCGAACTTTCTAAGAAATTCATTCTTTTGTTTACAAATTGGGATTGCTTGCACGTGTAGACTGTTATTGACCATGATTCATAACTAGGAGTCATGGATTATCTATACCTTATCATATTCTTAGTTGCTCACAAACTTGCAAACTGTAAACATGGCTACTAAAAGAAAATCACTGTGTATTGACGAAAAAGTTTTACTGATACGCGCAATAGAAACGGGAGAGAAGATAAGTGATGTTGGCAAACGCTTTGGATTTAGTCGCTCTACCGTGTCCACAATATGGAAAAATAAAGAAAAAATCCTCCACGCTGCGGGCGAGGGAAAATCTTCCAAAAAATTAAAGAAACCTATATACGAAGATTTGGATAAAGCTGTACTATCATGGTTTCATCGACAGCGCCAGAATAATATGCCTATCTCGGGGCCGCTCGTGAAAGCTAAGGCGGAGAATTTTGCTGCTGAACTTGGTTTAACTTCTTTCAAAGCATCAGAAGAATGGCTCGGAAAATTCAAGCAGCGTCATCATATCAACTATGGTAAAATAAGTGGGGAAGCACGAAGTGTTGATACAAATGTGACTCATGATTGGATTAACAGAGTGTGGTCAAAATTCATAGAAAAATACGCCCCAAGTGACATTTTCAATGCTGATGAAGCAGGAATTTTCTATAAGTTGACTCCAGATAAAACTCTGAAATTTAAAGGGGAAAAGTGTGTGGGAGGAAAGCTTTCCAAGGAACGTATTACGGTGCTTGTGGCTGCTAATATGGATGGCACAGAGAAAAAAAAGCTACTAATAATAGGCAAATCGAAAAATCCGCGCTATTTTAAGAACATCAAAAAATTGCCAGTGACGTATAAAGCTAATAAATCAGCTTGGATGACCAGTCAACTTTTTGAAGAAGAAGTGCGAAAGTGGGATGCAGAATTAAAGGGACGAAAATTTTTACTTCTTGTTGACAACTGCCCTGCCCACCCTTTTATATCAAACCTTCAAAACATAGAGTTGGCATTTCTTCCTCCAAATACGACTAGTGTCTTACAGCCAATGGACCAGAGTGTGATTAAAAGCCTCAAGGGTCACTACAGAAGGAAATTATTGATGGAGCTAGTCGAATCTGAGGGTAAAACTTCTGTTAATATGCTGCATGCAGTAAATTTTTTATCTAAAGCCTGGGAAGAAGTGACACCCACAACTATACAGCACTCTTTTCGACATGCTGGACTTTGTACCAATTCTACGAGTGATGAGGTGGAAACAGAATCTGAGTTTGAAAGCGACGACGACCTTCCATTAACTGAGTAGATTCAACAATTCAACATGGCAGGAAATACGGTAAATCTTCAAACCTACATTGAAGTGGACGACCGCCTGCTTACAACGGCTTCACTCACAGACGAAGAAATTTTGGATTCAGTGAGAAAAACTGAGGATCAAGAACAAGGTGATGAAGAAGATGAGACGGATGAGCCTGAGCTTCCGCCGAGCATTAAAGAAGCTCTGGAAGCAGCAAAATTATTGGAAAAATATTTCCTTTATAACCAAGATGCCTCAGTATTGCTAGATATTAATAAAATAACTAAAAAAATACAACAAAATTACTGGTGCAGCAAAAGACGTCAGACAAAAATAACAGACTATACTCAATAGCGTTCAAATAACATTCTTTTTTATGCACATAACTACTAACAATAGTCAGAAATAAACTTTTTATTTTTCTAATTCTGATGTTTCTTCTCTCCATTTAACGACAACTCTCTATAACGCCATAAAATGCACAGTCCCTTCAGTGTCGCTATATAGAGTTTACACTGTATTTGTGTCGTCTCTGGGTGTTGTGAGACCGAAAGTCTCTTGTAGACCTACGACACAAGGTAATTGATTGTTAGGAACACACACACACACACACACTCACGCCTGTAATCCTCGAAGGGGTACGCAGAGGTGTAACCGGTACCCCCACTTTCCGCCTAATTTCGGTCCCATAATGTGATAGGGGGCGAGCCTATCGCCATACTGGGCACAGATTCCAGACTCCGGGCTAATAATAAGGAATTTCTAGATAGAAAAACCCAATATCACTTTACCCGGCCCGGGAATCAAACCCCTGACCTCAGCACAGCAGTTGTAACTCATGCGCAATTATAACTACGCGACCGAGGCAGACATTGATTGTTAGGTATTATTTATTTATTTGATTCATATCAGTTATGTAAGTTTATATGCAAAAAAACCTAGAGTATTTTTCCTATTCACTCCTGCATTCCCATGCACACTGTTTTATCGCGCGATAATGAGCAGCCAGGCGGTGTCACAAAAGGCGCGAATGGCTGTTCATAATGGTGTGCTGGTACCGACACTTATGTATGGAAGTGAAAGTTGGGTGTGGCAGAAGAAGCATGAAAGTGAAGTTAATGCGGTGGAGATGCGTTCCTTACGGAGTATGTGTGGAGTCACCCTTGCTGATCGCATGAGGAATAGTGTGATAAGAGATCGTTGTGAGTTGAAGAATGCCACATGGAGAGGATAGATGAAAGGCGATTTACGAAAGCTATTTATCGTGCAAATGTGACTGGAAGAGTGGGTAGAGGGCGCCCAAGGAGAACGTTTACGAATCAGATAAACGATCTTTTCCTAAAAGGGCAAATCAGAAGTACCTCCAACCGTCGTAAATGTATGAGAAGATGTATGAATGTGGAGGAGGCGAAAGAAGTGTGTCAGGATCGTAGCTTGTGGCACTCAATAGTCTCTGCCTACCCCCATGGGATACGGGCGTGAGTGTATATGTATATGTATGTATACTGTTTTATCGTGGTTAGTAAGAACATGTAATGAAGCGTCTAATATGTTTATTTGTGTGTGACGGACGCACATCACTGCGTCAGATTACCAGATGATGCGAAACATGTCAACAAGTCCCCTATCACACGCGCCTTGTGCACTCTAAACGAAGTTGCCGAAAATATTGACATATTTCTAAGTAATTTTACTAAGATATACACTATATACAATTTCTTATAGTGGTTTAAAGATAAATAATAATAAATAACACCGAACAGTCACACACTTAGCCTCGGACACAAATGTCTGTCTGTCACACAAACATTTGTCCCGGTGTGGGAATCGAACCCACGGCCTCTCGTTTCACAGCCGGCTACTCGCCAACTGCGCCACGGAGGCTGTCAAATAACATAGATTTATGTATAATAATTTTGAAAGTGGTAGAGCCACGCTGTAGACATATTCGTCTACAGCATGAATAGGCCGGCTCGACCGGTGTAGTACCACTGCCTCACAGAAAACCAACGTAAAGTGACAGTTCACTGTCGCGTTTCGTATGGTAAGTGAGATATCCGGATGTCCAGATTCCCCCTTCCCTTTCCTATTCCTGTTCTTTAAGGCCGACAGCGCATACGTGATACTTTCGGTTTGTGGATGTTCATGGGCGGTGGAGATCACTTAACATAAGGTGACCTACTGTCTCGTTTGTCGGACTATGATATAAAAAAAATATATAAGTAGGTAGTATTAATTTTATAAGTCGATCAATACTACTGTATTACGGCTACCCTATAAAAGTAGTTAAAGTTAATAAAGCACACCAAGTTTTACACCCTGTGTACGGTGGTCGCTATCCAGGCGGATATGAATATCCTACCACCAGCGAAGAATTTTTAATCTAGCTCAGAGAATTTCGTCACAGAGTCGGACAATATTAATTAATAAGTTGTAATTCACAATGCAAACTGGTTTCGTTACGTAGTGATTGTCCTTTCGAGAAACCGCCAGAGCCACACTCTATAAGACTAGGGTTTCCAACATGAATCACAAATTGCAGACTTGAATTTGATAATACAGACAGATAAACCTTTGTCTTAAATCCACACTAATACTATAAATGCGAAAGTGACTCTGTTTGTTTGTTGTTACCTCTTCACTACTAAACGGCTGAACGGATTGTGATGAAATTTGGCAAGCAGATAGATTATATCCTAGAGAAGGACATAGGCTATCTATTTTCTTAAAAAACAACCTTGAAAGGGGTCAAATAGGAGTTCAAAATTTGTATGGGAAATCCATTATTCCTCAAGTTAGGGATCTGAAAATTCATTAAAGGGGCGAAGAAGGGGTTAACTTATGAGGTATTATTTAAATGTAATCTCAAGCTTCAGGCACAGTACCTAAGAGTCAAGACGATTGCTGTAGGTGCCTCAGTGCAGAAGACAACTCCTTGGATTGTAAACTTCTGCTCCCGGAAATAACAACTACGCGGGCGGAGCCGAGAGCAACAGCTAGTGTCAAATAAAATGCCTTACATGACTTTACTTGATATTATTGTCTTAGTATTTAATTGTTGTATTTAGTCTGGGTATGTCATGCTCGCTAAAGTGTCTGTGCTTGCTGCGGCGCTATGTGTCAGGTCGGTCTCTTCCCTGTAACATGGTTGAGGAGGCCGATGGCTGACACATGCGTCACTACTCGTGATCGGGTGCGGCTCGTGTGGACTGGTCTGCTCAGACTATTTCAGTAAGGACCAACTGCTTTAAGAAATCGAGATTTCACTCTCACGATGGTCATGTGCGGCACTAGGTGCTGTAATGAGTTTTATTTCACAATCTTGCAATAAGGCAGCTGAACACACATTGAGCTGCTCTAATCTAATGTAATTAAATTAAAATTGTATTACCAAATATTGTTAACCAATGTTGAAAAAGAGCAACGCTAAAGTTTCTTGCCCGTTCTTCTCTAGCGAAACTGCATTCCGAACTGGCGGTAGAGTAAAAAATTGACTGAATGTAAATAATGTATAACATTTCATGGATTCAATAAATATTTGATTTTGATTTTGATTTTGAATGAAATAATGAAAGTTTTATATACATACATATATGCCTATAACCCCCGAAGGGGTAGAAGAAGGTGTAACTAGTGCACCCACTTTTCGCTGAATTATTTCAGTACCATTATGTGATAGGGGCGCCTATAGCCTATCACCATACCGGGCACAATCCAACTCCGGGCTGATACTTAGTGTTTCTAAATAGAAAAACCCAATATCACTTTACCCGACCCGGGAATCGAACCCGAGACTTCAGCACAGCAGTCGTAACGCATGAGCAACTGCGCTACCGAGGCAGTCGGTCAGTCAGTCAGTGGAAGTTTTATTTTTGGTTAAGATCTTAGATAAATAATATTAGGTACTTGTGTATTGAATGAGAAAATATATTTTTTCTTCTGATGCAGTTGACTAAAGGGGGAAGTCGGAGAATTCGTATTCGCATTGCAAAGTAAACTGAATGTTTCTAATAAACTTACTAATAAATTCACGTAATAGAATGGAAATACCGTTTTCTGGGGACAGTCTACCTACCTTATTTAAACGATGACTAGACTTAGATTAGACTATATCTAAACTTCTAGACGATGCAGTTGAATTTGTAAATTTTACACAACAGAAAAATTTCCAAAAATTAATTCTGCTGTGATAACAAACATTTTGATGTTTATTGGAAACATCTGACAGTCTCGCTCGCACCTGCAACGCATAATGTCCATCGCGGAGGGTGATGTCACGAACTACCATCATTTAGTCTTTTGACAACTGCATCTTCTATCAAATTAGACAGGTTTTTTTTATTTTTGAACGGATTAATCAAATTATATTTTGTATTTATTTTGGGTAGAGTTGCCACCCGTCCTTTTTTCCCAGGACACGACCTGGTTTTTAGGAAGTCCTGGAGTGTCCGGGATAGTTTTTAAGCAGCGTCCGGGGTTTTTTAAGCGCCCTGAAAAGGTCCTGTATTTTACGTTGCGGGCGGCCTCACGGCTCAATAGCGCGCGCGCTGTTTTAAAACAAAAATTCGTCCTGTGATTAAACTGAATCGTCGTGGTTTGTCCAACATGAAATCCTATTGTTTTAAATCCGCTGTTGGCAACCCTAATTTTCGGTAACGTAACTTATTGATTAAAGGTGATGAAAATAATCGGGTCAATTGTTATAAATTATACGTCCCAGCACTTGGAACGATTGGCAACTCTAATTATGACCTTACAGAAGTACTAACCAAACTTAGTTGAGCGGGCGCTTGCGCAGACTCGATGCGTCATTCGTTACATAATCTCCATCCGAAACGATTGTTTTATGGTAATTAACTTTTTATCTATACGATTCATATGGAACTGGCCGGCAGTTTGTGTTCTAACGATGACGTCATGCCGCTTGGAATAATAACACAACAGTCACGTACATAGTTCCGACCCGTAGTTAAACCTGTATCGTGGGTAACAAGAACTACAACACTACGGTCCCACAACACCCAGACCCGAAACAAATATCTGTCTCTAAACATTTGTCTCGGTGCGGAATCGTACCATCTTGTTTCAAAGCCAACCCGCTGCGCCACAAAGGCAGTCGTTATTTTAATATTTTTTTTTTTTTTTATGGATAAAGGGGGCAAACAGGCAGGAGGCTCACCTGATGGAAAGTGATCACCGCCGCCCATGAACATCTGCGACACCAAAGGGCTTGCAAATGCGTTACCGGCCTTTCAGGAAAGAATATGCTCTCTTCTTGAAGGTTCCCAGGTCGTAACGGTTCGGAAAGACCGCCGGCGACAGCTGGTCCCACAGAGTGGTTGTGCGTGGCAGAAAATGCCGTAAAAATCGCGCTGTTGTGGAACGCTGGACATCGAGATGGTGCGGATGGAATTTTATGTTTTGGCGCGATGTCCGATGGTGAAATTCAGCGGCCGGGATCAATCCAAACAATTCCTCGGAACATTCCCCATGATAGATGCGGTAGAAGATGCAGAGTGATCCGACATCTCTACGCAGAGCCAATGGATCAAGCCGATCGGAAAGAGTTTGATCGTCGATAACCCGAGCTGCCCTACGTTGAATGCGGTCAAATGGAAGTAGCTGGTAGTGGGGGGCTCCCGCCCAGAGATGAGAACAGTACTCCATGTGGGGTCTAATTTGCGCCTTATAGAGATTTAGGCGTTGACCCGACGTGAAGTACCGTCTCGCCTTACTGAGCACACCAAGCTTCTTTGAGGCCAATTTGGCCTTACCTTCCAATTGACCGCGGAACTGGACGTTGCTCGAAATGTCGACGCCAAGTATTCCGATACTGGGTTTGGCAGACAGGGGAGTGTTCTCTAAATGAGGAGTCACGACAAATGGTGACTTTTTAGCGGTTAACGCGCAGACTTGTGTCTTTTTGGGGTTGAATTGGACTAAGTTTAGTCGACCCCAGTCCGAGACTTTGTTTAACAAGGACTCGACTTCAGACACAAGTTTCTTCCTAAAATAAATAAATAACACCCAACAGTCACACACATAGCCCCGACCCCACACTAAGATACGAGTCTTGTGTTGTGAGTATCAGGGACTACGAGAGACGCACGGTCTCACAACACCCCGGACACAAATATCTGTATGTCACACAAACATTTGTCCCGGTGTGGGAATCGAACCCACGGCCTCTCGTTTCACAGCCGGCTACTTAGTACAGTAGGCTACTCGCCAACTGCGCCACGGAGGCTGTCGTCTGTCTGTCGTGTGTCTTATAATATTAGTATAGACTACATGTACACATGTCAAGAGTACACTACACTTATCTTAGTAAAACAGTACACTTAATAGAACTATCAATAAAACACATACGCCACAGATATAGATTTAAGTAGACGAAATAGTAGTAAGAAGGAGTTAATAGTGGTAGAGCCACGCTGTACAAATATTTGTCTACAGCATGAATGGGCCGGCTCGACCGGGGTAGTACCACTGTCTCACAGAAAACCAACGTAAAGTGACAGTTTACTGTCGCGTTTTGTATGGTAAGTGAGATATCCGGATGCCCAGATTCCCCCTTCCCTTCCCTAATCCCCATTCCTGTTCTTTAAGGCCGACAGCGCATACATGATACTTTCGGTATTGTGGATGTTCATGGGCGGTCATCACTTAACATCAGGTGACCCACTGGCTCGTTTGTCGGACTATGCTATAAAAAAAATCCCTGCTCCCCTACCAGAAAACGTACACTTCAATATTAGGTTTATAAGAATAAATCACTATGATGTTTTAAAAAAAATACACAATAATTTGAAGCCAGGGAGTATCTAAACGTTTTGATACTTCCAACAGCAGCAGAAAATGCTGGTATGAATGCTGGTGTGAATGCTGGTGGTAGGATATTCATGTCCGCCCGGATAGCGACCACCGTGCACAGGGTGTAAAACCCGCCATAGTGGCACATGCAAGTGTGTCGCGTTCCGGGATCAGGAAGTATACATACGATTTTTGTCGGGGGTCTAGAGTTGGGGTACGATGTTTGGCCGTTTTGCGTCCGTCTGAGTTTTCTCACACTAGACCTTCGAATGCTTCTTCACGTTCATGCCCACGGCGTAGTGTGCAGAAGCAGGCCGGCATGATTGTGTGGAGAGCGGGGGATAAATTGTCTGTCACTACTCAATACTCTAATTGGACGGCACTGCGCTTACTATCAGGTGAAGTGTAGTCACTTTACCCTGCCAGGAGAAAAAAAATACGGAAGACAAGCTCGCCTCATCATTAAAATTAAATAAAAAAAATAACACGTTAAGGTAAATAGGACGGAATGATTATGTAATAAAATTAGATGTTGTAAATGGTTTTGTCGTTGAACCGGTTGAATTGGTCTGGGAAGCGTCGGCGCAATCACAATGCCTTATGTAATACGAAATTACGTATTCGATCAGTCCGCAGAGCAGTTTATTTTGAGTGCAATAAGACTCAAAATAAAATGGCGTCGCGCGTCGACTTCAAAAATATGTTTTTAATTATTTTGTATATTTAGTATATACACGATGTTTTCCTTCACCGTTGAAACGTTTGCGATATTTTTTTTTAGTGCCTCGATAGGCAGACGAGCAGACGGGCCACCTGATGGACTTCTGCAATCCCAGGGCACAGCAAAGCCGCTGCCTATTTTTTCTCCTAGGGTTGACTCACGATAACCATAGCTTTCTTTGGCCACCACCACCTTTGGCTTTCTTATTACGCCTATAAATAACTAACAATGTGCGTGCGAAGATCTAATGATTGTTTTAACAACTGTGGTAAAAGTGGTTCAATACAACACTACAGTTATTGCTCAAAAATATTAAAAATTTATATCGTTTAGTGTACTTTTAAATTTTAAACTACTTTGTGTTACACTTATAAACGCCCTCTTCCGGGAATGTAACCTAAAATTAGCAGCAGAGAATCTATGTATATAAAAATAGTTTTGTGTATGTATGTTCTCTATGGACTCCAAAACGGCTGGAGCGATTTTGATAAAATTTTCAGGCAATCTTCAGGTTGGTCCAGCGGGTGATCTTGTGAAGTTTGGTAGCGATAAATAGATTTTTTCTTGCTTTTTGGTAATTTTGTGTCTTATTTTACCTATAAGGCGGGTTGCTAGTAGGTTATGAAGGAGATCATTAAAATAGGGGAAATATAAAAAAATAATAACTGCCAAAAGTCACACACATCGTCCAGACCCCACACTAAGATACCGAGTCTTGCGTCATGGGAATCAAGAACTACGAGGGACTACGGTCCCACAACACCCAGAAACAAATGTCTGTCACACAAACATTTTTCTCTGTACAGGAATCGAACCCACGGCCTCTCGAACTGGCTACTCGCCCGCTGCGCCATGGAGCTGTAATACACTATAATACGTACTACATACACCATACTAACCATTCAATCCACTTTACAATTATATTGTCATACTACATCCATTTAAAAAGAAAAATACTAAACCCATTTGGCCACTAATCAAGGCTCCACATAAAACGCCCTTGCCTTGACAAATGTTTGTGCAGTTGTTCGTATAATGCCATACATCTATATGAACGTTGTTATTGAAGGTCGTCGGATCAAATCCTACTCTTCGATGTTTTGTTACAATTGATTGCAAAAGCGGTTACGATATTTGAATTGCCCGAACACCGAGCGTCACTAGTTTTTTTGTTGATGAAAGGTTTTGTGAAAAGATTTGGCTTCATTAAAACTATAGCTGTGAGAACTTAGTTAGCAGTGGTACGGATTGTCGAGATGAAAGTCTTAGGTTCGAAACTAGACCAAATAAATAACACCCAACAGTCACACACATAGCCCCGACCCCACACTTAGATACACGTCTTGTGTTGAGGGTATCAGGGACTACGAGAGACGCATGGTCTCACAACACACAGACCCCGGGCACAAATATCTGTCGTGTTGCACAAACATTTGTCACGGTGTGGGAATCGAACCTACGGCCTCTCGTATCACAGCCGGCTACTCGCCAACTACGCCACGAAAGCTGTCAAATATACACCTCGCTTGTTTTAACGGTGAAGGAAGATATCGTAAGGAAACATCGTACATGAGAATTCTCATAACAATTTCAAGGAGTCTACCAACCCGCATTAGGCCAGCGTGGTGGATAAGGCCTAATCCCCCTTATTAAGAGGAAGCCCGTGTCCAGCTGTGGGATAAGTTTCATACAGAGCTAGTATTATTATTAGTATAAGTATATAACTAATAAGCTACCCAGCTAGGTCGTGATCAGTGTTCCAAAAATGTAGTCTTGTACATACATATACACTCACGCCTGTAATCCCCGAAGGGGTAGGCAGAGGTATAACCAGTGCACCTACTTCTCGCCGAATTTAATACGGCCCCATAATGTCATAGTGGGCCAGCCTATCGCCATACCGGGCACAATTCCCGATTCCGAGCAGACAGAGTATTTCTAAATATAAAAACCCAATATCACTTTACCCGGGGATCAAACCCGAGACCTCAGCATAGCAGTCGTAACGCATGCAACTACAACTGCGCCACCGAGGCAGTCTCGTGTTGGTACATTTAATGCCTTGTAACTTGGCGACGGATTATTGCGTTGCGAATCAATGTTATGCATTTTACATTATTTCAATCGTTGCGGCAAAATATTTCATCGTAGTAGTGGGTGACAGGACTGTGCAAATTGAGAAATCTAATTAATTCATGCTAATCTGTTTAGCCACTTCAATTTTAATTTTGAATGTGTAATGTGCTCCCTGCCGAGGTTTTCCAAAGGGACTACAGTCTGGGGTTCTTCAAGAAGGGAGTAAATAGGATTTTAAAGGGTCGGCAACGCGCATGTGATGCTCCTGGTGTTGCAAGCGTCCATAGTCTACGGTTACCATCAGGCGGGCCGTAAACTTGTTTGCCACCATCGTGGTATAAAAAAAACATGCTAATTCATGTTCATGCATGTTTCGCCACTTCAATTTTAGTTTTGAATGCTCATTAAATAGATAAAGAAGCGTATAATACTTGTGTAATTTATTGACGACTTCCGTTCCGCAGTCGGCGAGAAGTTGGCTGGTTAACTTGAGACGGCGGGTTCGATTCCGGTCAAGACAAATATTTGTATATTCTACATGTTGTCGGGTGGGACTGTGAGTCCCTCATAGTTTTTGGAAGCAACAATTCAGTTTATCCTAGTGTGGGGTCAGGACTGTTGTATTTGTTTACTTGTTTTATTTATAATCTCTGTAGGGATTGTATTAATCGATATGGTCGATACCACATATGAAAACTTATAAAAACGATGAAACTTATAAATAATCGATTCTTTGGTATTTTTTTTTTATTTCATAGTCCGACAAACGAGCCAGTCAGTCGGTCGCCTGATGTTAAGTGATCTCCACCGCCCATGAACATCCACAGTAGTATAGGGATTCGACGATTCCTGAGCACAAATCTAGGCCCGATCTAGGTCGAGCTAGGGAGCTAGTGTCCCTAGACTTGCTCCAGAATCCAGGTACCCTACTACCCGCGAATAGGTTCCCGAACAGGACTCGGCAGCCGCGAATTAAATTTATATCAACCGCGAATTAAATTTATACCAACCGCGAATTAAATTTATATCAACCGCGAATTAAATTTATATCAACCGCGAATTTAATTCATATCAACCGCGAATTTAATTAATATCAGCCGCGAATAAAATTGATATCACACGCGAATTTGATATATATCAAAGGAGATTTTATACCTGTCTCGAATTTTATTTATATTTAAAAATTTTACGTTTGTCAGCCAGCTTGGTCTCATCTTTGTTTGTATGCAGGTATGAATCCCTTTTTCTATGAAGTTACGCTTGTCTTCCTACGGTAATAGTCATGTCTCAACGTGTCTGTATAATTTCTTAGTAGTAGTCTTGCCTGCGTTTCAAAGCTTCATTGTTCATAAGGGAAAGCTATTAAAATTAGTGACGGTATCTATTCTTTGAATATAACAATAGACCACACGGTGCTATTCATGTGAGTCTCTATAAGTTTTAGGTAGCCATTGTCCATAAGAGAAATCGGGTAATTTATTAGGTACATCAATCAAATGTAATGACAAAGCAGTATTACCTATTTTCAAAGCTTCATTGTTCATATGGGCAAGCGGTGTTAAAATTAATTACGGTACACGTATTTCCTACGGTAATAGTCATGTCTCAACGTGTCTGTATAATTTCTTAGTAGTAGTCTTGCCTGCGTTTCAAAGCTTCATTGTTCATAAGGGAAAGCTATTAAAATTAGTGACGGTATCTATTCTTTGAATATAACAATAGACCACACGGTGCTATTCATGTGAGTCTCTATAAGTTTTAGGTAGCCATTGTCCATAAGAGAAATCGGGTAATTTATTAGGTACATCAATCAAATGTAATGACAAAGCAGTATTACCTATTTTCAAAGCTTCATTGTTCATATGGGCAAGCGGTGTTAAAATTAATTACGGTACACGTATTTCCTACGGTAATAGTCATGTCTCAACGTGTCTGTATAATTTCTTAGTAGTAGTCTTGCCTGCGTTTCAAAGCTTCATTGTTCATAAGGGAAAGCTATTAAAATTAGTGACGGTATCTATTCTTTGAATATAACAATAGACCACACGGTGCTATTCATGTGAGTCTCTATAAGTTTTAGGTAGCCATTGTCCATAAGAGAAATCGGGTAATTTATTAGGTACATCAATCAAATGTAATGACAAAGCAGTATTACCTATTTTCAAAGCTTCATTGTTCATATGGGCAAGCGGTGTTAAAATTAATTACGGTACACGTATTTCCTACGGTAATAGTCATGTCTCAACGTGTCTGTATAATTTCTTAGTAGTAGTCTTGCCTGCGTTTCAAAGCTTCATTGTTCATAAGGGAAAGCTATTAAAATTAGTGACGGTATCTATTCTTTGAATATAACAATAGACCACACGGTGCTATTCATGTGAGTCTCTATAAGTTTTAGGTAGCCATTGTCCATAAGAGAAATCGGGTAATTTATTAGGTACATCAATCAAATGTAATGACAAAGCAGTATTACCTATTTTCAAAGCTTCATTGTTCATATGGGCAAGCGGTGTTAAAATTAATTACGGTACACGTATTGTTTGAATATACCAACGGACCACATGGGGTTGTTAATGTCACCCTTAAGCAATGAGTTTTGGGAACCCATTGTCCATAAGAGAAATCGAATACCGGTCTATCGTATCAGTTTTTGCTTTTGCTACAGCAAAATGACCCTTAGCTGCCGTATAAAAGCGATGACAAAAATTATACTACACCGTATTCCACAGTGTGCTCTTCACCACAAATGAACTCCGGTTGTTTGTATAGTGAATTTTTAAATAGTGACTCTGCTGCAAAATGAATGTAAGTACCTATGTATAATTCGATGTAATATAATATTAATTATGTTTTATTTACTGTTAATATTGTCTTTTGACCTCAGATTGTTTTAATCAATTGTTGATGATGTATATATTTTTATGTATCCCATATTGCTACACTCCTCTCTATGCCAATACTTATAATAGTTTACTTTTTGTTTCAGTTCGCTGATAATGCTTTCAAAAACTATTATTATGCAGATAACGACGATGATGGTCAGCTCAGCGACGAGGAAGGCACCCTGGCATACAAAGTTAAAAAAGCAATAGCAAAGAGATCAAATTGCATCGACGACTTCTTCGAAAAACCTAAGAAGAAAAAGAAGGTGGCAAAAAAGTCGTCAAGTGTCGGTCGCTCTTCCAGTGGTGGAGTTTCATACATCACGTCGAATAAGGACGACATCGCCGATGCATCTCATCTTATAAAGATTGAGATATATGATGTCAACAAGATAAAAAATATCGCTCCGATGGAACACTGGAAACATGCTGAGGTGCGTGTTAAATATTACGCAGAAGCCGACGCAGACAAAAACTTGCAGTCAGTGAGAGATACAATATTTAATATCACCAAGCACTTGGCTACGAAAGAGGACTGTGTGAAATATTTTATAGACACTGATAAATAAGATAGTGCGTAAGCTTATGTGTAAGTGAGTGTTTAAGGACGTTGAGTTATTGTAGTATAAGTTATTATAACTCATTGTGCATGTTAATACTAATTTAGAATATTAATATTTTGTCATGATCATAATTTGGATTTTAATTAATTGTAAACATTTAGTGTTGTAAGTGAGTGTTTAAGGTCATTGTGTTATTGTAGTATAAGTTATTATAACTCATTGTGCATGTTAATACTAATCTAGAAAATTAATATTTGGTCATGATCATAATTTGGATTGTAAATTAATTGTAAACATTTAAGAATTATTTGTAAGAATTTGTATATATGATTAAGTAAGGTTATTAGTAATGAATAAAAGATATAATAAACTCTTTATTCGTATTTTATTTATTTATTTTAAAACATGACTTAAACAATCCCGATAATAATACATCATTACACATTGTATTGGTATCAAATAATTTTTGAAAATCTTTTAAACTCATACCATGATATTTGTAATATAAATACATTATACAATACTCTCCACAAACGATTGTAAAGTCGTTTTGGATTCGATTAGTATTATAATTCCACATCCTAGAATTCCTTGCTAAAAACATTCGATGATAGCCTTGAGGTGGTCGACCATATGAATCGAAGTACTGACCAATCCCGTTTTTATCTATATGTATGGCGATCCAGTGAGAACCCGGTTTATTATTTGGATCTAGGTTGCTTATTATGTAAGTAGGAGTTACTACGTGTATTGGTAATCTATTGGCTGCATACACATTATATTGGATGGATGAATCTATTTTCCTCAAGTAATTCGTTATCTCTGTTGTGTTCATTTTATAAAAAAAAGAAGCGTTATCCGGTCGAATGTTAAAGAAGTAGTGTTATGGAATAACAGTGAAATAGGTTATTATAGTACTTCATAATTAAAGTAACCAGTTGAAGAGGGTTGCAAGAATAGTCATAATAAAAAACTAATATAATTTATATTTATTTTATTGATTAGTCCACAATAAACAAACAAACCATAATAAAAATATACCATACAATTAAACATATTATTATACAATACATAATACAATCATTTTTTTCTTAGCTACTATAGTCTACCGAAATATTGCGATTTTTGTCTATTTCTATAACATTATCAAACTCTGCATATACAATACAATTAATAGTTTGTGTTAGAGCTGATTCGAAACGAACTTCTAATCTCACACTCCCATGCTTTATAAGATTCCAATGACCAGAAGAGTTTGCTGATAAATCAGGCGTCAAATCAAACGCTAACATACAGTATCCATTAGCATATTTCTCACGGGATATTCCATTACCTTCGTTAAGAAAATGTATACCAGTCCCGGAAAACAAAGTATGATAGACTGTAGTATAAACATTGTTATCAAACGAAGGTTGTAGAGCTTTTGAGGGTATTTGATGACCATCTATATACAAACAAAATGTATTAATATTGTAATTTTCAAAGTTGAATGGGTTTTTAGTAAGGTTCCCATTAAATGCGGCATTATTCACAAATCCAACTATACATCTTTTAGGTACTTGACCAAGGAAAATGTTATCAAGAGTTTTTCCTTGAACTCCTGATGGTATAGTTAAAACTTTGACTTCTGCACGTGTAATTGGGTATTTGGCAGTTGTAGATGCTAAGACTTTTTGATGGGCAAGTAAAACAGAAGGATTGATGCGGGCTCTACGAATAATCAAAGTTGCATCCGTAATACACACTTTTAATTTAAGATCAACTGTAGAAGCCATTAAATTGAAATTTTCTCGAGAACGAACTAATTTAACACACATATCAACACCATTTATCAAAAACTTTTCTTGGTTGAACAAATCACCATGTAGGTGTCCAATCATTTCAATTTCTTTACTTTCGTTAGCCAACTCTTGTCTTTTACCAAATCCTTTATTAGTTTCATCGGTAGAATTCATTTTTCCAGCTGTATCTTCATACCATAGGGCACAAGTAAGATGAGATTCCTTAGCTGCCGGAGCATAGTTCAACAAATTTTCTATGTAAGCACGGTAGGCATATGTGTTATTGGGTGGTGATACAAGTTTTTGATTTAAGTAAACATCAAGTTGATTAAAGAGTGAATGTAACCAATTATTAACTGGAGCTACAACTGTAGATGACATTAGTTTAGTGTTATCTTGATTCAATATTTTAGCTTTTATGTGAATTAATGTATGTGATAGGTCTATGTAGTCGTCACCTGCTCCAGGTACTTGAAATTCTATGGGACCATCATCAGCAAGTGATGAAATTGGTTTGTAGTGGATCCATATTCCACTTTCAATACTAGTCTGAGTAGATGGTAATGCAAATAAATCCAATTCCGACTTAATACATTCACAGGAATGACTATGTAAAAAAGACATTTTGATTAATTACAAAATATATCTTTAATTTGTTTGGATCTAATTTTCAATTTTTTTATAGCTTTCCCTTTCGCAGTCAGCGATGGACTGAATGCAGATACTCGTTTTCGTTTTGTTATATATCCCGATCCAGACATATTAATTCTATCTATTTTTTCATCTGCTTTTCTTTTTAAATTTGAACCGACTTCTTTAAGACGTGCTTTTATTGAATCTTCCATAGGTCGGGCACTAACCATATCCGTTAAAAGACCTACACCAGCACTCAATGCCTCCTTACCAACAGCGCGGACACCACTAGATAGTAATGGCAAAACTGATCTAAATAAACCCCCAAGAAAACTACCAATCCCATGACCCTTTTGATATGGTGCTCCTTTATAAATCACTCCTATACCCGACCCAGCTTGATGAGAATAATAGCGTTCGTAAGGGCATGTGTTCTTGTGTTGAGAATACATTATAGTTTTTTGAAATGTAGTTTAACACACACTGTTCCAAATTGGAATGGTATCTTTTGACCAGTGCTTGACCTTATATCTATTTCAATGGTATCAAATTCTCTACGCATTACAGATAAATAATGAGGTGGTGAAAAAACATGCATTTTATTGGCCCCATATATGTATTTTGAAGGGTCCAATGGTATGATTTTTAGAAGAGGAGTCATTACATCACCAACAATTTGAGGTTCAACTATATCACAATAAACGAATAACTGAGATGGCAATCCTAAATGCAAATTAGCTGGACATTTTGCAAAATTTTTTTCAGCAAGGTTTCTACCTGGTTCATATCCTAATTGTAAACTTAATTTGGGTGATAATGTTACAGATTTTATCGATTCGTCTAACACAGAAACGTATACAAACTTAGATATATTATCATAGGTAAATTTAATTTTTTCTCGAATACTATTCAATGCTGTTAAAATATGGTTGATATTATCATAGTTTGTGGCAGGTATATAATGCTTATAGTACACTGTAGAAGGATTTACTTCATTAGGCATCTTCATCAATTTCGTTATGTACATAATATTCTCATGATCTTGAACAGTAAACATAGTGCATGGATATTGAAATTCAACAATTCCCACACACCACTCCCCCTCGAGTATGATGGCTTTCGGTAATTTAGTTGAAAAAATAGATGATTTGTTGTCAGGAAAATATTCCATTGAACTATTGCTAAGTAAAGTTAAATAAAAGTCTTTATTCATATTTGTTTTAAACTAGAAACTGAAATCCAACTATTAAATTTATTCGGATAACCTTTCCACTTAACTAACAGTTCTTGTCTGTCGCCCGTGTAGCGAGAGCGAATTATTTTATCTATCTTATGTTCTATGGTGGGGTCATAAATCACCTTCTGTAACTCTCGTTCATAAAATGTTCCTACTACCTCTTCCCCTTCTAAATCTTTGATAGTGTATACAGACCACGGAGATCGGTCTATTATAGAGGATATCACAAATATTTCATCACTCCAATTAGATTCGTAACCTTTTTGAAAGATATGTTTATACTTGGTTATTCTTACATGATCACCAATATAAAACTTAGGTAACGTAGTTTTAAGTGATTTTTTTGTACTTCCTTTATCATACAAATTTGTCCACACGGTTATTATATTACTGGAATTCACATCACAAGGACACATCTTAATACTAGAGTGAAAACTGTGATTGTAAGAGTAAATCAAATCATGTAAAATATCAATATATTTATGTGTATTCTTATGTGTGAAATAACGCCACATTTTCATTTTTAGCGTTCTTTGAAATCTTTCTACAATGCTTGCCTTAATATCTGGATTATTTGTTGTATAGTAATTTATATTTTTAGATTTCAAGTATCTTTGTACATCTTTTGAAACGAATTCAGTACCTTTATCAGATTGTATGTGTGTAGGAGTTATGTTAGCTTCCTTAAATATACTTTCGAAACAAGTTTTTATAGTTTCAGAATTTTTCTTTTTCAATGATCTAGCATATGCATATTTGCTGAAGACATCAATAACACAAAGAATATAATTAAAACCTTTATTATCTTTAGAATAAGTTCTCATATCACTTAAATCAACTTGCCATAGTTCATTTATATTAGATAAGATATATTTGTTTCGTGGGAACTTTCTATGTACTGGTTTATGAAGCGTGTACGTTTCCTGGGCTTGCAACCATTTTTTAACATCTTCTTTATTCATTTTACCTTTCATAGCTTGTGATAATTTATCAATACTGCTATATCCAGCTGGGTGTGACACATCATAATATAGTCTATTTATTTCTAATAAGGGGTCCATTTTTCCCAATCTATCTTTTTCTTTATTTTTCTTATATGCTTGTCGTCGCTTTTTGGAGTATAATATAGCTCTTTGTGTTTTGGTGAAGAATCTTCAATATCTTTTTGAAGTTGCACTATGTACTCACGTCTTTTGGGATTTCCGATATAGGTTAATGGTATTTTTAAATCCTTCAATGCTTTAGCAAATTTTTCCCAACCAATTGGATCATTTCTTTTTAATGGTCGCAGTGTATCATTTACTAAATCTATAATATTACTTTCAGGAATTACTTCGTTGTCTATAATTACCGTACCATCATCGTTCCAAAAAAATTTGTTTTTACTCAATGATAGCGAATCCAATAACAACTCACCTCTTTTTACGTATGATTTAGGTATCAAGCTTAGAATTTGATTTCTTGTGTAGAGAGGATTTTTTTCATCCACACAATTATCTTGCTTTTTCTCTTGGTTACGTGATGTCTGACTGGCAACTAGATCTTTAATTTTGATGTCGTTATTTATATTTGGATTTTCACTTTTATCCATTGGTTCAGTAAAATCATTATTTTGAGTTATTATAGGGAGCTCAAAAGGTTTTCGATCTTCTTCCGTGAAATGGAGATACCTTTGTAAAATTTGTAAGTACAATTTACATTTTTTTCGGTCTTCCATATTACTATTCAAAATGTTTTGCATTTCAGCATCCAACCGCGTGGTAGGATTTTCATTTCTACTTTGATTTAATTTATCTATTAAACCTGGTTCAACTAATAACATTTTTTTTGCATGATCCATTTTAAACAAGACCACTTATTAAACCACTTAAAATAGATCCCAATATAATCGGTAAAAAAGCACCACCCTTTTGAACTATTATATTCTTTCTTATTTTATTTGTGCTTTTACGTACTAATTTACGAAGTATATTTTTAAATTTATGTAGCTTATTCTTAGATTTTTCTTCAAGCTTTATATTTCCTTGTAGAACGTTATGAATGCACTCACAAATAAAATTAATTTCTTTTTCGTTACAGGCTTTTAAAAGAGCTTGTTGATGTTTCGGCTTGAGTTTATACAGTGCGTTTAATAAATCTTTATGCGTCTTGAGGTGTCGATCCATCATTTGTAAATGACGGGTATTTGTTGATTCTTGATATATTTAAACTCTTTTTTAGGGATGTATACCGTGCAATAACCATCGGATGGAAATATTTTTGTTTTTATTCGACAAATATCGCAGGTATCTTGTTTTAGATCTATCATTAGGTATCCATGTGCTTCCTTAGTAGAATCTCTGTAGGCATCTTCGACAAATTTGTTATTTTCCGGTGAAACTTGTCGTGCCAAATAACGAATTTGAGTTTTGTCGCGAGGGTTTTTGAAATAAATTATATAGCTTGAATTCAACGAAATGTCTCTTTGACCTTTACCTTGGTGAAATAAATTTTGAGTTATGTAAAACACACTTAAGTTTCTATGATGACTACCTTTGGTAAATATATCAACAACACGACCATCAGATTCCCTCATAAGGTCATCAATAATAATGAGGTTTGGTTCATTTCCATCAAACATATTCAAATCTGGTATGCCTTGATAATAATTCACGTTTGGTAGATTATACAAAGGCTGCATTTCATCAAAACACCAAGTTATTTGACTGAAGTTTTTATTACATATTTCTTTAATATATTTAATGAAATTTGTAACAAAATTAGATTTTCCACATCCAGTTGGACCTGCGACTATGGCAGTAAAAGGATGAATAAAATGAATCATTTTGAATATACGTGTAAACTCTGAAGAGGTATTGGAATGAATAAAACATTTCGTTAAAATTAAATGTATTATATGTATTTGATTTTATAATTTACGCCGCCCGTTACCACTCTACTGGTGCTTCACAAATACCCAGTGATCTAGAAAGCAACACCAACCTCTTCAGTCATAGGCCCAATTAAGCACACAATAATCTGATAACAGCTATAATTACAGTGCTTTAATTTAATAATACACAATAATATAAATAAATAATTCTTATCATTGTACAGAAAATATGAAAAAAAATTAAATGTCCTTTATCTTATAATGACCCCAAGCAAGAGTATCAGTGGAATTTTCTAATAAATACCGTTTTGTATCATTATGTGATAGAGATATTTTGTTTATTTTTTGAGTATACATTATGTGTTTAATTGATTTAAATCTTAGCATTTCACTATACTGAGTTTTGTTTTCATATAAACATGATTTATAATCATTAAGACAAAACTTTTTTGTGATACATTTATTAACGCCTTTTGCTTTACATATACATTTATTTTGCACATCTAATGCATACATTTTTGATCGCAGGCCTACAAACTCTTTTAAAATTTTACCGTTAGTTTCATCTTTAAAAAACCCTAACCGTTTTTTATTTATTAAAGGTAAACCATATTCATTATTAGATGGATAGTCAGAGGTGTCAAAATAGTTTTCTAAATCAGTTTTTATATCAGCATAGAAATTTTCTGTAAATATTTGATAGATTAGACTGTCAGTGTCCGTATAAAGTAATTTAATATTATCTCGATATTTTTCTTTCATGTAATCGTAATGAAATGTGTACATTAATGTTTTTGAAAGATCCAATATACAAAACCCCAGATAAATTGGTTTATTGTATATAACACTAGTTTTCTTTAATTGCACTGCAACTAAATTTTCAGAAAAAATGGATAGACTGTGAAACTCAGGTTTTGCAATCAAAGATTGAGCTCCCTGAGTTTTCCCACGATTCAACCAATGGTTCACTAATTTAACGTTTACGCGTTTTATAACATTTTCCATTGTTTTCCCGAAAACTGAATTATTCATAAGTTTGTAAAAATCTTTTTCAAAATCTGAGGTTGCCAAAGAACGCATACGTGTATTTAAATCTATGTAACATTTTAACCATGCAGATTGTTCAAAGTTAAGAATTCTATGTATTTTAAGTATTTTCAAACCATTTTTTAAACATTGTTTAAGATTTCTGTAATGGATAACATACTTCTTTTTATCTTTTAGATTTGGAATCAGTTTTGTATTTTTGGTATTCCCTAGGCATATATTTTCAGGGCAAAAGGGAAAATCTGAATGACAATTATGTAAGATTTTTGGATATTCTAAATCTACTTCTAAAATATAACCATATTCGGCATCATCGGGGATGTTAAAATCTGTATTTACATCTACCCATTCAAATTTACCTGTTGGAAGACATTGAGACATAGCCCAACCGTAAAGGTTATTTGCGTCTAGATACATGAGAAAGGAAGATGGTTTATCAGAATCATAATCAGTCATAAATAGGTTATTTGCTTTTGCATGTCTGTTACTACACTGTGATATACCTCCCCTAATATTGTTCGCAATAAAAGTAATTTTGTCAATATCTGTTAGGAGTTCTAAATTAATTTTAGTATAAATTAACATAGCATCCCAACTCAATCCAGGTGCTGTATAATAATGAGCAGGATCCAATTCATAAGTTTTAAGACAAACGTTCCTAAAATTTTCAAATATATCTGTTAATAATAAAACGTCGGTTTTTAAATAAAGATCAGAATAATCACCCATGTTTTTACAATCAAAGTGATTCCATACATCTTGAGCATGATGGTAATCATTTTCTGAAATATGATTATCATTTAAAGAACTGTAGAATTCATCGCGAGCAGGAAGGGAAGTTATTTTTAAAGAATCAAATGAAGTCATGTATTCATAAGGATAAACACCTTTCCTTATTAAACGCTTAAAGTCATCTTCGCGTGGATAGTTTAATTTGAGTTCGCGGAATTGATTAGGTAGTAAGTTTTGAGCTAATTTATCAAGACTACTAGACATAAATTTTAAAGAATCAAGAAATCTAAGTTTCACTGCACGATTATTAATATGCAGAACCTTCGAAAAAGATATATATTTCTCTTTATTCTCAGGAATAAGTTCTATATCACCTTCGTCAAAATTAAGACCATGAACTATAAAGTGAGCATCATAATTACTTAAATTGTGAAAAAATACTGGTACAAAATTAGGTGTTTTGTATTTTTCAGAACAAAGTGAATGAGCGACTCCTTCATAACCACCAGTATGCCAATTGTATATTATTGTGACATCTTCATTTAAGTTACTTTCACAGACATAACACAACTTACTTTGAGAAATATTTATTTTATTTTCATACGTTAATGGTAATGGAGATTTGACAAAAGTGTTTTTTTTACATATATTTTCTAAATCTGTTTTGATAAATTTCATAAATTGGTTTGCACAATCTTTTCCATTATACGATCGATATATCGAAAAGTTGTCATCGTACGAACACTTAACATAATATCCAAAACTATACATCTCATGTTTTTGAATGTTCGTTGTGGATGATATATTTGGATTGTTAGAACAACTTTCTATTGGATTTAAAAATGCTTCAAAATCAGCATATACAACAAAAGGAACCTTTAGTTTACGTTCATAATTATTGAAAGAGATTTGATTTGATGGGATTAATTCATTAAACCAATTCCTTTTGTTATCATGTTCCGATGGTAAATTAATGCAAACGTTAAAACAGTCATTTGCTTGATGACGCTGTAAATTATCCCGTGATGTGAAATGTAATAAACAACCATCGCAAATATGAACTGCATGTTCGGATGTTGATAACTGTTTAGATGCTAACCTCGAAAGATTTTTAATATAACAATAATGACCGTTGGTACCGCGAGATATATACAATAAGTTTAAGTGAGTGGTTTTTCTATGTTTCGTTAAGTGTAATGGACCTACAACTTTATTTGACTTTTTTATTGAATCATAGTGTAAACCAAAAACATTAATACTTATATTGTTTAGTTTTTCAAATTTATGAATATCATTAATTTTGAAAGGAAAAGATAATTTATCAAATTTTAATCTATTTTTATGTTTTATATAAGATGACACTCTATTAGAACTTTGAGAAGCCGGATACAATCCTGACAATACAGCCCAACGAAAGCACTCGTGATCATTATTTTGAACGTTAATTACAGCTTTCTTATATTTTATATCTAACGGTAAGTCTATATATGATGATCCTCGTAATGGGTTAAACTTGTTTATATTCATATCTAAGTGATTTATTTTAACTAAAGTCCATCCACTACCCTTTTTTTCAAAATTCGCCATTTTGTTTGTTATTTCGGTTGTTATAGATGGAAAAATTATATCCTTATCATCACCTTGACAAATAAGATAATTGGAGATTTGAAAGTCAAAAGTGTTAAATAAATTTTTGGTTTCCTGTGTAAAATCTGCATTAAGAATAAAATTTACTTTTAGAACAGAGTGTTCTAGAATAGAACGTGTCAGTAATTTATATATTACTTCTTTAGTTTTTTGTAAAAATAATTCAGGCGTTTCAAATTGATGGTTCGATGTTTTATTAGACATGATTCTATATGTAAGAATTCTATTACCAAAAGCACTATCAATTATTTGAACATCCCTTAATTCATTATCATTCCGTAGTAAATTGTTTTTATGAGTATTACTCTTTAAATGGTTAGTCATATATTTTTTCATTACAAATACGTGACAGTCGGGACATTGAATTTTATCATTATTTTCTGTACTTACATTTGAATTCGACGTTGGTAACGATGTTGATGATGAAGGAGCTTCAAGATAAGTATTTGTCCTCTTCTTCGCTGGTTCCGCTTCAGTTAACATCGTCGATGCTGATCTCTTTCGTACACCACTCCCATGTTGATTAAGTCTGATCGAAAAACAAAAATAAATAAAATATAGAACCTAACTACAATAATAATAATAATAATGCTCATTTTTTCCCATAAGTACTAACATTTTTACATTGCAAACAATATGCTTGCATTGATAAAACACCATCAATTTCATCTTTATCGGAATGAGACAAATTCAACATTTTATGTCCTGCACATGGTGTATAATACGGAATAAAATCAGGATCTTTCATCATTGACTCGGGTAATAAATTTTGTATGAACCAAAGTCGTATAAAACGATGAAACTTGTGTAAAATAAGATTTTTGTTTAAACTTGCAATTTCACTTTGGGACAAACATAAACTCTGTAACTCAAGAGCGTGATACATTTTTAATGTTTGGTAAAAAAATACAATGAGAACAAACGTACAGAATGAGTTCGAAAAGATGAATCTAACGTTTTAAATACTTAAAAATGTATCCCCTCTACATGGTTCACAGAAACTTGTATAAACATGTTATAATACTCACATTTCAAAATGGTTTTGGTCTATTTCCTCACAAAGTTCGTAAAGCCCTTCATCGAATTGTGATGACATCAGATCCAATGGTTCAATGTTATTAAGAAGCATGACGAGCTCTGAGTCGTAGACATCACAGCGTAATGTATGCATGGTAAAATAGTATGCTTAACAATAAATATGTTAGAGAAAAATTAAAAAGTTTATATAGTGCTAACTCAATGCATTACACCGTTGTTACAATGAAGTAAGTTATTACTATTAAATAATATACAAATTCTTACAAATAATTCTTAAATGTTTACAATTAATTTACAATCCAAATTATGATCATGACCAAATATTAATTTTCTAGATTAGTATTAACATGCACAATGAGTTATAATAACTTATACTACAATAACACAATGACCTTAAACACTCACTTACAACACTAAATGTTTACAATTAATTAAAATCCAAATTATGATCATGACAAAATATTAATATTCTAAATTAGTATTAACATGCACAATGAGTTATAATAACTTATACTACAATAACTCAACGTCCTTAAACACTCACTTACACATAAGCTTACGCACTATCTTATTTATCAGTGTCTATAAAATATTTCACACAGTCCTCTTTCGTAGCCAAGTGCTTGGTGATATTAAATATTGTATCTCTCACTGACTGCAAGTTTTTGTCTGCGTCGGCTTCTGCGTAATATTTAACACGCACCTCAGCATGTTTCCAGTGTTCCATCGGAGCGATATTTTTTATCTTGTTGACATCATATATCTCAATCTTTATAAGATGAGATGCATCGGCGATGTCGTCCTTATTCGACGTGATGTATGAAACTCCACCACTGGAAGAGCGACCGACACTTGACGACTTTTTTGCCACCTTCTTTTTCTTCTTAGGTTTTTCGAAGAAGTCGTCGATGCAATTTGATCTCTTTGCTATTGCTTTTTTAACTTTGTATGCCAGGGTGCCTTCCTCGTCGCTGAGCTGACCATCATCGTCGTTATCTGCATAATAATAGTTTTTGAAAGCATTATCAGCGAACTGAAACAAAAAGTAAACTATTATAAGTATTGGCATAGAGAGGAGTGTAGCAATATGGGATACATAAAAATATATACATCATCAACAATTGATTAAAACAATCTGAGGTCAAAAGACAATATTAACAGTAAATAAAACATAATTAATATTATATTACATCGAATTATACATAGGTACTTACATTCATTTTGCAGCAGAGTCACTATTTAAAAATTCACTATACAAACAACCGGAGTTCATTTGTGGTGAAGAGCACACTGTGGAATACGGTGTAGTATAATTTTTGTCATCGCTTTTATACGGCAGCTAAGGGTCATTTTGCTGTAGCAAAAGCAAAAACTGATACGATAGACCGGTATTCGATTTCTCTTATGGACAATGGGTTCCCAAAACTCATTGCTTAAGGGTGACATTAACAACCCCATGTGGTCCGTTGGTATATTCAAACAATACGTGTACCGTAATTAATTTTAACACCGCTTGCCCATATGAACAATGAAGCTTTGAAAATAGGTAATACTGCTTTGTCATTACATTTGATTGATGTACCTAATAAATTACCCGATTTCTCTTATGGACAATGGCTACCTAAAACTTATAGAGACTCACATGAATAGCACCGTGTGGTCTATTGTTATATTCAAAGAATAGATACCGTCACTAATTTTAATAGCTTTCCCTTATGAACAATGAAGCTTTGAAACGCAGGCAAGACTACTACTAAGAAATTATACAGACACGTTGAGACATGACTATTACCGTAGGAAATACGTGTACCGTAATTAATTTTAACACCGCTTGCCCATATGAACAATGAAGCTTTGAAAATAGGTAATACTGCTTTGTCATTACATTTGATTGATGTACCTAATAAATTACCCGATTTCTCTTATGGACAATGGCTACCTAAAACTTATAGAGACTCACATGAATAGCACCGTGTGGTCTATTGTTATATTCAAAGAATAGATACCGTCACTAATTTTAATAGCTTTCCCTTATGAACAATGAAGCTTTGAAACGCAGGCAAGACTACTACTAAGAAATTATACAGACACGTTGAGACATGACTATTACCGTAGGAAATACGTGTACCGTAATTAATTTTAACACCGCTTGCCCATATGAACAATGAAGCTTTGAAAATAGGTAATACTGCTTTGTCATTACATTTGATTGATGTACCTAATAAATTACCCGATTTCTCTTATGGACAATGGCTACCTAAAACTTATAGAGACTCACATGAATAGCACCGTGTGGTCTATTGTTATATTCAAAGAATAGATACCGTCACTAATTTTAATAGCTTTCCCTTATGAACAATGAAGCTTTGAAACGCAGGCAAGACTACTACTAAGAAATTATACAGACACGTTGAGACATGACTATTACCGTAGGAAGACAAGCGTAACTTCATAGAAAAAGGGATTCATACCTGCATACAAACAAAGATGAGACCAAGCTGGCTGACAAACGTAAAATTTTTAAATATAAATAAAATTCGAGACAGGTATAAAATCTCCTTTGATATATATCAAATTCGCGTGTGATATCAATTTTATTCGCGGCTGATATTAATTAAATTCGCGGTTGATATGAATTAAATTCGCGGTTGATATAAATTTAATTCGCGGTTGATATAAATTTAATTCGCGGTTGGTATAAATTTAATTCGCGGTTGATATAAATTTAATTCGCGGCTGCCGAGTCCTGTTCGGGAACCTATTCGCGGGTAGTAGGGTACCTGGATTCTGGAGCAAGTCTAGGGACACTAGCTCCCTAGCTCGACCTAGATCGGGCCTAGATTTGTGCTCAGGAATCGTCGAATCCCTATACTACTATCCACAATACTGAAAGTAACGCGTATGCGCTGTCGGCCTTAAAGGACAGGAATACGAATTAGGGAAGGGAAGGGGGAAAATGGGCTTCCGGATACCTCACTTACCATGAGAAACGCGACAGTGAACTGTCACTTTACGTTGGTTTTCTGTGAGACAGTGGTACTACCCCGGTCGAGCCGGCCCATTCATGCTGTAGACAAATATGTCTACAGCGTGGCTCTACCACTTTCATAATGGTAAAATAGTTAATGCGAATATTTTAATTTGAAATAAAATAAATTTTACGGATTTTATCGTGGTTTATGTTTAGGTTTTCGCGGGGAGCCCGTGACCATGAAGGCTGTAAAGCTTTCGAAACGTCGTAATTAAAAACATAAAAATAAACCGCGATAAAATTCGTATAATTAGTTTTATTTTAAACATAACTTTGTAAATTTTACAAATTGATAAAAATAAAACATTAACCGATTTTTATTCTTTATTGCAGAACAGCAAAGAACAAAATGACGGTAGCCGTGAGAAGTACAAAGACTTCACATTCGACCACTCTTATTGGTCGTTTGACAGTGAAGACAGCCAGTATGCGTCACAGGAACAGGTATAGTAACACCATAAACTCTATAATTTCAGCTTTCATATCCATAATGTTGTCCATTTTATCTTGCGGATTACTATAAATTTCGAACTAATTTTAGTGTCTATTTCGCTTACCAATAATAAGTATAAAGGTAGGTTATTATATTAGTACCTAAATTTAAATTTTGACAATTTATAGAAATCTTTTATTTTATTCTGGCACGACAGTGACCACACTGCACCTAATATTAAGCGCAGTGCCGTCCAATTAGAATATTAAAAGTATTGAAAACACAATCAATCCCCCGCTACTGAACGGAATCATGCCGGCCGCTGTATAGCTTCACACTACGCCATGGGGCAAGGTGAAGAAACGGTCGAGTGTCAGAGTACTCAGAAGGCCGCAACACGGCCAAATATCGTACCCTAACTAGACCCCCGACAAAAACCGGATGTACACTGGCTGATCCCGGAACGCGACACAATTGCGTGTGCCACTATGGCGGGTTTATCACCCTGTGTGCGGTGTTCGCTATCCGGGCGTATATGAATATCCTACTACCACCAAAATCGTGTTTGTATCAGTCTTAGGCAAGCACACACTGCTGGGTATATTAATGGAAGAAACAACAAACCCTTTTTATGCGTAAAGGCTTTTGCACCCATTGAATATATATATCTACTAGCTGTTGCTCGCGGCTCCGCCTGCGTGGAGGTTATATTCGGGAGCAGAAGTATACAATCCAAGGTGTTGTCTTCTGCACTGAGGCACCTGTAGCGATTGTCCAGCCTCTCAGTTGTTGTGCCTGAATCTTGAGATTGCATCTAAAGAATACCCCATAAGTTTAACCTCACTTTGCCCCTTTAAGGGATGATTTTTCAATAATGTTGAAACACGTATTTCTTTATTTCCTACCAAAAGCCTAAATATGAATTTACAGATCCCTAAGTCGAGGAATTATGGATTTCCCATACAAATTTTGAACTCCTATTTGACCCCTTTCAAGGTTGTTTTTTGAGAAAAAAGATAGCCTATGTCCTTCTCCAGATTATAATCTATTCCCTTACCAAATTTCATTACAATCCGTTCAGCCGTTTAGTCGTGAAGAGGTAACAAACAAACAAACAAACAGAGTTACTTTCGCATTTATAGTATTAGTATGGATAGTCATGTAGATACATAACTCTTTAATTCACACCAACATAATAATATTACAACATACATACATACATACATACATATACTCTCACGCCTGTAATCCCCGAAGGGTAGGCAGAGGTGTAACCAGTACATCCACTTTTCGCCGAATTTCGGTCCCATAATGTGATGGGGGCGAGCCTATCGCCACACCGGGCACCATTCCAGACTCCGGGTTAATACTGAGTATTTCTAGGTAGAAAAACTCAATATCACTTTACCCGACCCGGGGATCGAACCCGAGACCTCAGCACAGCAGTCGTAACGCATGCGCAATTACAACTGCGCCACCGAGGCAGTAATATTACAACAAGAAACTTTAATCTAGAGTAAGTTACAATAGGCGGTGTTATCGCTAAAAGCTCTAAAATCTCTGCAAGACAACCTTAATAATATGGAGATAAATGAAAAGGGCCCGTAAAAATTAGGGATGTGAAACACAATAACAATGATATATATACACATAAACATACACATATATGCATGTATAGGTACAGATTGGTATATATGTTACATCATTTATTTTTATTTATTTCCATTCTTACAACTACTTTTACAGGGTATCTACCCTAATGCAGTAGTGTCGACTATTAATATATAGTTTACTAAATACATATAATTAATTATAACTAACACATAAAAAAAAAACAAAAAGAAACCTACAACTACCATAATATTTATTTTTCTTGGCCATAACATATGACCATGGCTGCTATCTTTGTGAATTCACTCAGAGCACAGTGGAATATGTCCGTTTTTAACTGCTACTAGATTGAGAGTTCGAAGAGCGCGGGTCATATTTTTGCTGTATATGTAAGAACATGGTATCAATATTGTGAGGTAATTTATCACTATTAACTGTCATATCAAAGAAAGTATGAAGCACACTCCATGCAAATGTATTACAATAATGATGATAATAAATCGATCATTATCATGGGCTATTGAATTAAAAGTCATTGTCTTAGTTATCTCAAGATATTGTTATATATCAATAATAAGGTAGTTAACACACTATATTATTATTTTAATCAATCATTAGCAGTACCTAAAACCTATTAAGGGTTGCGAATAAAACAAAACCTTTTTTAACCTGTCGCGCCTGGGCCGGCCGAAGTTAAAGTCTTACGTAGAAAGAAACATATGCCTGCACTTATACCAACATGAAAAACAAACAGTCGGCAGACATTACCTTAAATACGCGTTTAATACATGGTAATAAGTGTCTTTCGCCTGTGTTGGTCCGGCCATATTCGGCCGGGGCGGGCACGAAAGGTTAAAAACTTAGAGTCGACAGTTATAGGTGTGTACTCGTACTGTGGACTCTCGACTTTTCATACAGTCGTTCTGCCCTTCCCGACCCGCACCTACCCCGTTGTTGCCAAATACACATCTCACACGTACCGACAACCCGTTGTTTAATAATCAGATCTTATATGAATGGTAGTAGGATATTCATATCCGCTCGGATAGCTCGCACCATACACAGGGTGTAAAACCCGCCATAGTGGCACACGCAAGTGTGTCGCGTTCCGGGATCAGCCAGTGTACGTCCGGATTTTGTCAGAGATCTAGAGTTGAGGTACAATATTTGGCCGTTTTGTATGTATTTAACTGATGTAAATGTAACCAATTATTTTTTGCCGTTTAGTTGTGTCTGGGTTTTTTTGAAGGCGGTTTATTTTTATTTAAAAAGTAATAATTAATTTTATTAATGAATATATGAGGAAATGTCTGATACCATCCTTGTTGATCCATGCTTGTCCATCAACAGTAGTATTTACGACTTTTTAGTAAGTCCTCAATACCTCTGACTTCGCTGGCTATCTTCAGGCCAGCCAAGCTATATTGCGCGTACTGTGATATTTATAAGCTATCTTCAGTGTCAGAAGTGATGTATTAAAGTTTAACATCTCTTGTATGTGTCCAGGTGTTCGCAGACCTCGGGTTGGACGTGATAGACAGCGCGTTCGAAGGTTACAATGCGTGCGTGTTTGCATACGGACAGACCGGCAGCGGGAAGACCTTCACAATGATGGGATCTAATGTAAGTTTAACACTTATCAACAAGACTTGATAAGGTATTTTTGTTCATCCCGGTGTAAGACTTGGTAAATCAAAGTGAGTTGTGCACTTCTATAAGGTACATTAAATAATGGCTTCGATACAAAGATACCCATTATAAATACTATCTTAATCACTATGTCACACTGGCACGGCAAAGTGCACTTGATGTAAAGCACTGTGCCGTCCAGGTAGAATATCGAGTAGCAAGAAACAATCTTTACCTCGCTACTCGACACAGTCATCCCTGCTGAGCAGCTTCACACTACGCCTAAAGGAGCCAAGAGCATAGGCAGGTGGGACCGGAAGCTGGCAAACTGTTCCACAGCTTGATGGTAAAAAATACGAATTTAGACTGCTCTTGGTTCGGGCTAGGGTAGTAGACACCACGAAGCTGTGGCTCCGCAAACTAGTACGCGTGGTTTTGGTGCGGAAGGGAGAAGATGGAGCACGATTAGAGGTAAAAGACAATCGCTGTCTGTACTCAGCTCATCAGTCTATTACTGATTCTTTGACAAAATATTTCCTCTCAATATTTATATTTAATTTCGTTGTGGATAGACAGTTACGCTTTTCAAAAAACTTCACTTTACGGGTCTGGGTGTTGTGGGAACGTAGTTTCTCGTAGTGAGTGTCGTGAGTCGTGATACCCACGACACAAGGTTCACCTGGTGTGGGGTCAAGGCTATGTGTGTGACTGTTTGGTGTAAAATAAAAAATAATGCTTTCAACACAATGCAAGGTTACACAATATCTCTTCCTTAACGAAGATTAAAACGTATTTATTATTTAACTTCGATGGCTTCTGTGTCAGTTGTAAAAGAAATTAGCGTTACAAAGTATTTTAATATCACAATATTATAACTGTAACGGATATCAGAAGCCGGCAATCGAGCATGTCAGTCACCTGATGGTAAATGCTTTCCCACGTTCACGAATACCCAAAATACCAGAAGATTCATGACTGAATTAAAGGTGTGGAAATTGGTATTGGAAATTATCTGGGCCTCTGGAAATCTTACGCTGTACGAGACGCAATACCAAGGTACGGTCGGTCGACTGCCTCGGTGGCGCAGTTGTAATTGCGCATGCGTTACGACTGCTGTGCTGAGGTCTCGGGTTCGATCCCCGGGTCGGGAAAGTGGTATTGGGTTTTTCTATTTAGAAATACTCAGTATCAGCCCGGAGTCTGGAATTGTGCGTGGTATGGCGATAGGCTCCGATACCGTAATAATTCGGTGAATAGTGGGTGTACTAGCTACACCTCTGCTTACCCCTTCGGGGATTACAGGCGTGAGTGTATATGTACGTCGGTGTTCTATAAGATAGTGGTGCGAACCCTATCGAAATGGCACATTAATGCTGAAAACCAAACTGACTACAGCGTGACTATTGTTTCAAGACTTACTGTTTTCATAAACCCGACTTCGCAGTCATAGTTCAGTTTCCACATTAAAATAACAGTCTTGTGTGTGTACCAGGAACAACCGGAAGAAGGGGTAGTTTTTCTAGACTGGTTATTTTTTTGTGCCTCGATAGGCAGACGAGCAGACGGGCCACCTTATGGTAAGTAGTCACCGCCTCCCATAGACTTCTGCAATGCCAGGGCACAGCAAAGCCGCTGCCTAACGTTAACGTTATGGATCAGTTAATGGTGTGATCAGTGGTTCAATGATTGCTCTTGGTAACTAATTATTGAGGTGAATAAGGATAACTGAGAACTAATTAAAAGAATCCTGTGGTAGGCTTGATTTACTCGGCTCGTCACTTTGGAATGAGTATGACCAGAAGCTTTGCATCTTACCGCCAATTTTTTTTATATTGGCATGTCAAAGTGAGCACACTGCACCTGATCGTAAGCGCAGTGCCGTCCAATTAGAGTATCGAGTAGCGAAAGACGATCCATCCCTCGCTACTCAACACAGTCATGCCGGCCTGCTTCTTTGCATGAAGGTGAAGAAGCGGTCGAGGATCTAGTGTCAGAGTACTCAAAAGGCCGCAAAACGGCCAAACTTACAACGTACCCCAACAATAGCCCCGACAAAAACCGGATGTACACTGGCTGATCCCGGAATGCGACACACTTGCGTGTGCTATTATGGCGGGTTTTACACCCTGCTTACAGTGGTAGTGACTAGATCGGATGGCGATCCGGGCGGATATGAATATCCTATAAACAAAATCTTTATTCAAGTTTTCAGTTGACTACTTAGCTACTGTGCCAAGGTTCTAAGAAATGATACTTTTAAATCGTTTCTCCTAGGAATGCCAAGGTCTCATCCCTCGTATATGTCGGCAACTGTTCTCCCGCGTGGCCGCCGGCAAGGAGTCAGGCGCCTCCTACCGCACCGAGGTCAGCTACTTGGAGATCTACAACGAGAGGGTGAAGGATCTGCTGGCGACTGACGCTGGACACTCCCTCAGGGTCCGAGAGCATCCGAAACTGGGGCCGTATGTCCAGGACCTGTCCAAACATCTCGTGTCGGATTATGATGATATACAGGTCAGTGGGAAAAAAGTTGAGATGTTTTTGATTAGAAAGGCTAATTTGGAAAACATAACGATATACAAGGCTGCATGGTGGAGAACCTTTGCCTTCTCTTTTATGTAAAAAAGAGAGAATAAAATAAATAAAAATATTAGAAAGGCATCAACATTGTCCATAATGTTGATGAATTGTCACGACGCACGGTAGGTACTTGTAAATTATGCACTTTGTATGGTAACTGATAAACTGACAAAAGAGTGACAAATAAATAGTTGGTTTTTTTCTTATTCTTAGAATTTTTGGTCATATATTAGTGACTTTGTTGATAATGAGGATATGAAACTGGTTGAAGACTGTGATTACGTGAAGTGATCTTCATAATATTGAATGATAAAAGAGCTGACATATATGGTGACGAAATCAAAACTTGACAGCACACAGCAGCAGTTAGCGTTTTGCGAGAAGTATAGTTAAAATTCATTATTGTAGAGACCTCAGTGAAACTGTTAACTAGTTATTATACATAACTACCAGAAGATAAATATTTATCCGAACTTTGTATCAACAGGCCCTTAGCAAGTTATCCTTTCATCATCATCGTCTACCTGCCCTTATCCCACAGTAAGTGGGGTCGGCACAATTGGTTTGAACTCTCCACGCAGCCCTATCATGCGTCAAATCTGCATTCACTCCTTTCACGCGCATGTCCTCATTCACGCAATCCATCCACCTCTTTTTTGGTCTCCCACGGCTCTTTCGTCCATGCACATTCAAATTTCCTTTCAAATTTGAAAAATCCTACTAATATTATAAATGCGAATGTTTGGATGGATTAATGTTTGTTACTCAATCACGCTACAACGGCTGGACGGATCTGGTTAAAATTTAGCACAGAGATAGATTATAGTCTGGTATAGCACATAGGCTACCTGTATCCCGGAAATTGTACAATTCCAGTGGGATAGTTTAGTTTTTCACAGAGCAAGGGGTCGATATGATTCTGTGCATAGTCGTAGTATAAAAAAATGAAATGCGCTCTTCCTATGGGATAGCAAAATATAGAAAAGTGAACTAGCTTAAGATACCTCCATGGATTGTATACCTTTTCTTCCAAAAAATTACCGCCTCGCGGGTGGAGCATCGGGCAACATCTAGTGAATTAATAAGTTACTTTTCACCAGGAGTGCATGCACCGCGGCAACTTGCATCGCACGACGGCGTCCACCCAGATGAACGATGTGTCGTCTCGCTCGCACGCCATCTTCACGATCACGTTCGTGCAGGCGAGCTACTTGCGTCACAACAACATGCCCAGCGAGACCGTCTCCAAGGTGCACCTCGTCGACCTGGCTGGCAGGTGAGGGTCAACATCCTAAGGATCCTGAGAGTGTCGTGAAAGATTCCATTATGTTTCTGATTGACAAATAACACCCAACAGTCACAAATAGTCCTGACCCTAGAATAAGAGTCATTAGCAAGTGTGAGAGACTTTTCGTCACACAACGCCCAGATCTATATATATATATATATATTTTATTATCCTGGCACGGCAAAGTGATCGCCTGTACCTGATGGTAAGCGCAGTGCGGTCCAAATAGAGTACTGAGTAGCGAGAGACGATCTATCCCCGCTACTCAACACACTCATGCCGGCCTGCTTCTTCACACTACGCCATGGGCAAGAAGGTGAAGAAGGGGTCGAGGGTCTAGTGTCAGAGTACTAAGAAGGCCGTAAAATGGCCATTGTACCCCAACTCCAGACCCCCGACAAAAATGACATGAACATGAACACATCGACATGAATTTGTGTGTTCATGAAATATTTAAGAACACACAAATTCATGTCAGTGTGAGGATCGAAACCACAGTCTTGTTTCACAGTTTAATAATACACCCGACAGTCACACTCATAGCCCTGATCCCACACTAGCTCAAACCTAGATCGTGGGTATCAAGAATTTTCAATACAGTCCCAAAACACTCAATGGATTCACCAATTCGTATCTTTCACCATCAAGCTGTGGAAGCGTTTGCCGGCCCACATATTCTGTCCTATGATCCTGGGTCCTTTAGGCGTAGTGTGAAGAAGCTATACAGCAGATATAATTGCGTCGAGGAGCGAGATATAGTTGCCTCTCGCTACTTAATACTCTACCTGGACGGCACTTACCATCAGATGCAGTGCCGTGCCAGAATTAAAAATGAATATATTTATGGATTCAACTCGGCCTCTCGTTTCACAGCGGAGTACAAGCCTGCTGCGCCAAGGAGGCTGCTGAAGTCATTCTCATTATTGTGGTAAAATCTTACATTCATTCGTTCGTTCCAGTGAGCGAGCGGATGCCACCGGTGCAACGGGCCAGCGGCTGGTAGAAGGTGCTCACATCAATAAGTCTCTCGTCACGTTAGGCTCAGTTATCTCAGCCTTGGCTGAGTCTAGTCAGCCTATCGAGGGTAAGTAACATTATCTTTATATATAACTAGGTTAATCGCAATTGAATATTCTAAATACATTGAATAAACAAGGGCATATCGAGTTGTCAATATAAATGAAAAGTAAATGCTGTTACTTAATAATGCATTACTTTGAAACAGCTGGCGGGATTGGACATTATTTAATGTTCGTAATAATTTTAAGGTTTTTGGGGGAAAAAATGAAAACGTTGCCCAGAAAACGCATTCTAAGCTGCGGCAAAGCTACTAGGTAATACATTAACAAATTCATGACTATTTTCACCCAAGGACACATTCAATACCTAATTCATATTATAGTCACGAAATATTTCCTGTTATCAAATGCAGTCATAATCCAAGTGTTTGTTCCAGCTCGTACGCAAAAAGGCAAGAAGGTGTTCATACCGTACCGAGACTCCGTACTCACGTGGCTGCTCAAGGACTCGCTCGGGGGAAACTCCAAGACTATCATGATAGCAGCCGTGAGTCTCAAATAATCTATATATTAAATAAATAATAAATAACACCCAACAGTCACACACATAGCCCCGACCCCACACTATGATACGAGTCTTGTGTTGTGGTTATCAGGGACTACGAGAGACGCACCCTGTCACAACAGACGGACACAAATATCTGTCCGTCTCACAAACATTTGTCCAGGTGTGGGAATCGAAACTCGAATCGAATAGTTCGAATTTACGAATTATTCGAAAGTTCGCAAATAATTCGAAAAAGATCTAATAATTCGAAAGTTTGCGAACAATTTGATTTTTTCCGAATCATTCGAGTTTCGAATCGTATATTAATATTCGATTCGTAACGAATAATTCGTAATACCTATACTACTAACTTAATAGACTCATGATTTCTTAAATGCGTCGCTATGATGAGCACACCATGAGCCTTGGTCACTTGCATAAAATTAACTAGCGAATACCCCATTATCGATATCCAGATATCTCCAGCGGACTGCAACTACGGCGAGACTCTATCGACACTCCGGTACGCGAACAGAGCCAAGAACATCATCAACAAGCCGACGATCAACGAGGACCCCAACGTGAAGCTCATCAGGGAGTTGCGCGAGGAGATCGAGAAGTTGCGAGCGCAGATATCTCACAATACGGTATGTCTGTATATATAAAAGAAGAAACTGATTGACTGACATATCAACGTACAGCCTAAACTGCTGGGGTTAGAGACTTGAAATTTTGACAGTAGGTACCTTTTATGACGTTGGTATCTACTAAGGAAGGGTTTTTGGAAATACCACTCCTAAGGGGTAAAATGGGTGATGGAAGTTTGTATGAAAATCCGTAATTTTTTAAGTTGAACGCATGAAAATTCGTAATTTGTATTATATACATTGGGAGAAAAACCAAACATGACCTCCACGCGGCCGGAGCCGTGAGTCATAAATAATAGCGTATATAATAATTTATCGATAACTGATCTTGATCTAGAAAGCGCTTTTTATTATTTTTGCGTTTGTGCAAGTACTGTTAGTATTTATTTAAATTTAAAATATAATTGATTTAATTGTGTTTCTTTTTATATAAGTTATGCATGCTGTAGATTGCTATAACTGAAGATGCACTATTGTCTATACTTTAATAATGTAATTTGTGAATGTGATGAAACATTGAAACAGAGAATACATTCTCTGTTGTAAACTCTAAATAAATAAATAAACTGAATTATTGATATCGGCAACGAAATGTGTGAATGCTCGATACAAGACGTGACGTCACGCCTTATTGATATTTTAGATTTGCCCTCACCAAACGATTTGAAGTGCTTCTAACTGTATTATTCTGGATCGGATTTATGTATTGTTGTTAATAGTGTTTGTATTGTAACAGTTTTATTAATGAAATGTCTTTTTAATCTATTGTATGATCGATATGCTAAAATTCATCGATTGATAGAGTCATATACTTAAAAAAATAACATTTCTCCACAGGATCCAGTAGAAAACGAACCCAGCATGCTGGAAACACTTCAACGGAAGGAAGCCCAGGAGAAGGTCCTCACTGAGAAGTGGACGGAGAAGTGGCGCGAGACCCAACAGATCCTGCAGGAGCAGAAGGCGCTGGGCCTGAGGAAGAGCGGCCTCGGCGTGGTGCTGGACTCTGACATGCCACACCTCGTTGGCATCGATGACAACCTGCTGTCCACCGGGGTCACTCTCTATCACTTGAAGGTCAGCTTTTGATATACATCTTATAGGAAGACTAGGCTAGAAAGAAGTCAGTTGATGACGGCCTCCGTGGCGCAGTTGGCGGGTAGCCGGCTGTGAAACGAGAGGCCGTGGATTCGATTCCGGCATCGAGACAAATGTTTGTGTGACAGACAGATATTTGTGTCCAGGGTCTGGGTGTTGTGAGAGCGCCTGTCTCTTGTACTCCCTGATAACCACGACATACGTATATACGTTTTTTCTCTAGTTACAGCAGGCCCTTTATTATGTTTTTTCGTCTAAGGGATCAACACACGGCCACCAACCCTTCAAGGCTACTCGGTATCAAATATCAAATAAAATGGCGTCAGCGGAAAAGTGATCGAATTGGGAGAATTTGCACGTCGATAAAGTGGAATTTGCTGCAGGGGTCGTCACCAAGTATCAATTAATTAACGATAGTATTATGTTGTAACAGGAAGGAGAGACAGTGATCGGAAGTGAGGAGTTGTCCCCCACCCCTGACATCGTGCTGAGTGGCGCGGGGGTGCTCCCCCTCCACTGCAGGGTGACACTGCACGTCGGAGTGGCCACGGTACACCCCTGTCCAGGAGCACAGTGCTGGCTGAACACGGTCCTTATCGATAAACCAGCTAAATTGAGTCAAGGCATGTTACCACAGATGTATATGTAATAGATACCACAAGTGGGTCTTGGGTGTTGAAAAACCGTAGCCCTGGGGAAAATGAAAGTTGATACATTTTAAATGGTGTAGACTAAAAAGTAAACTGGTTTTTAACACAATTTGTCTTCAGCACTTTACTAAAAAAGGTGTTGTAACATTCAAAAAAACGAGAATCGGTTCATTTTCAAAGTACCCAATAAAAAATCAAATCAACCGCCATGCTGAAATTCGATATTTCATTTTTGTTTTATCTATCATTTTTTTGACGTTTATTTGTCTATCGTTTAGTAAGACAAAAGGAAAGAAATATCAAGTTCAAACATATCATCATTAATGCATTAGCAATGAATTTGGTTTTGTATAAACGCCCCAAATCAAAACGCAATACCCCTTTAACTTACCAATAATCATTGATATCAGGTTGTATCCTCCTACTCGGCCGTACGAACATGTTCCGGTACAACGACCCCGCAGAAGCTGCTAAACTACGACAGGAAGGCAGCGCGTCTGCCATGAACCTGTCCCGCCTGTCGCTCCTGTCCTGGTCCACCACAGACCTGGCCGCCAGCACCGAGAACCTAAACACCAGTCAGACTCTGTCGTGAGTATTTTTTTTTATCCTAGCACGGCAAAGTGACCGCACTTCACCTGATGGTAAGCGCAGTACGGTCCAATTAGAGTATCGAGTAGCGAGAGACGATCTATCCCCCGCTACTCTACACAATCATGCCGGCCTACTTCTTCACACTACGCCATGGGAAAGAAGGTGAAGAAGCGGTCGAGGGTCTATTGTCAGAGTACTCAGAAGGCCGCAAAATGGCCAACATTGTACCCCAACTCTTGACCCCCAAAAAACCGGATGTACACTGGCTGATCCCGGAACGCGACACACTTGCGTGTGCCACTATGGCGGGTTTTTCACCCGGTGTACGGTGGTCGCTATCCGGGCGGATATGAATATCCTACCACCAGCAAACCATCCGGCCTAACTAAAAAAACCTGCAGTAGTTTCTCGGTGCTTTTGTTGTGTGACTTTAAAATAAGAAATATGTCAAGTACCTTATTGTCTTTTGAGTATTACGAACCAGAAACAAATCTTTGTAGAAGACCTGAAGCCACCAATCACTGCACCACAAAGCCTGTCTAATTGTATGATGAATTATGTGTTTCCCCACCAGAGACCTGGAGAGTGAGATCCGATGCGAAAGGATAGAGGCGCAGCGTGCCGAGTTAGAGCGAGAGAGACAACAGTTCCTCATGCAGCAGGAGGAGAGGCAGAGACGATGGCACGCCGAGAGGGAGGAGTTGCTGCAGGCTCAGAAGAAACTTGACGAGGTGCGTACTCCCAGCAACATCGGAACAAATAAGTGCATTCCAAAATCTGTTAATCATGAGTTTTTTTTATCCTGGCACGGCAAAGTGACCGCACTGTACCTGATGGTAAGTGCAGTGCGGTCCAAATAGTGTACTGAGTAGCGAGAGATGATCTATCCCC
This sequence comes from Laothoe populi, assembly GCA_905220505.1. NCBI lineage: Eukaryota > Metazoa > Arthropoda > Insecta > Lepidoptera > Sphingidae > Laothoe > Laothoe populi. Next base: position 16,737,300 of record HG992166.1, on the reverse strand, counting down.
GCTACTCAACACACTCATGCCGGCCTGTTTCTTCACACTACGCCATGGGCAAGAAGATGAAGAAGGGGTCGAGGGTCTAGCGTCAGAGTACTAAGAAGGCCGCAAAATTTATTATACCCCAACTCCATACCCCCGACAAAAACCGGATGTACACTGGCTGAGTAATAAATTTGTTTTTCACAAGGCTTATCTGGGTGGGTAGTAATTATGGTTAAGATTTGAATGTTCCCTCGAACCGTATTGCTATTCTTGTTATGAAGTCGGTTTATAAGTTTAATTTAACTTAATAAGATGGCTGGCATGATTGTGTCGAGTAGTAGGAATACTTGTCTCTAAAATAAAAATTGTGAGAGACAGAGAGAAAACAAGTATTAGGCCTAAGGTCTAAACTCTCATTAGTAGAGGAGGTCCGTGCCCAGTAGTAGGACAATGCATAATAATAGAACTTGTATTAAATATTCTACAGGAACGTGAAGCGATGGAACGGGAATACGCAGCGGCGTGCCGACGCTTGTCGGGTGATTGGCGAGCGCTCGAACGCGGATGGACCAATCGCAGGCGAGCGTTGCGCTGTCGTCAGAGAGAACTCGCCGCTCGCACCCAGAGACTCAGAGCGCTCAGCGACACGCACCGAGGATGCGTAAGTACTAAGCGATTACTACGTCGTAGCATATAGAACTGTAGCGGGACTTCAGCTACGCTGCGTAGTATTACGCAACGGGAATGTGTGGTAAGTTTTGCTACGTGTCGTAGCACTCGTAGCGCTTCGTAGTCGTCTACGCAGCAGGCATATCTCTGAGCGGTCCGCGTAGCTTGCGCTTAACTTATAGAAACGCTTGTTTGATATTATATATTTTACTGAATGTCCAATATGGAAAAGTAACATTTTATTATTTTTATACGTTTTATAATTATTCTAGTTTAGTTTTTGCTGGTTATTCGGCCGGATAGCCGTACACAGGGTGAAAAACCCGCCATAGTGGCACACGCAAGTGTACATCCGGTTTTTATCGGGTGTCTAGAGTTGGGTACGATGTTTGGCAGTTTTGCGGCCTTCTCTGTACTTTGACACTAGACCCCCGACCGCTTCCTCACCTCCTTGCCCATGGCGTAGTGTGAAGAAGCAAGCCGGCATGATTGTGTTGAGTAGCGAGAGATAGATTGTTTCTCGCTACTTGATACTCTAATTGGACGGCACTGCGCTTACCATCAGGTGCAGTGTGGTCATTTTGCAGTGGCAGGATAAAAAAAGTATTAGGGCTTCGTCTTCAATGCATTGTGCATTTATCGATGCGAATGTGTTTTTTGCTTTGATTGTTTGTTTATATATCTTGTGGGAACGGCGAGGTGCAAGTGCGCAATATTCGGTCCATTGTTATGTTTTAGGGTTCTCACCCGAATCGTTACGTTAGTTATCAACTTGCGAGTAATAGATTAATAGGTGAAATATTTAAGAATCGAAACAAGGGTGCCGATTCTGTTGTACCCGAAAATAAATTAAATATATCTATGACTGATGATGCGCATGTGTCTGGAAGGATTGGTATAAGGCACCCGAGGTGAACTTATACAGATCAAATAAGTGACCTCTTAAAAGGGCAAATAATGAGACCTCCAACCGTCGAAAACGTATGAATGTGGAAGAGGCGAAAGAATTGTTAGGGTTGTAGCTTGCGGCACTCAATAGACTCTGCTTACCCCCATTGGATACAGGCGTGAGTGTGTGTGTGTGTGTGTATGTATGATGTGATAGGTGGCAAGCCTAACAAATATAACGCCAATTCCAGTCTCCGGGCTGAAGCAGATTTTTTCGTGATAGAAAACCCCAATATCCCTTTTACCCGATCCGAGGCTCAAAATGAGACTATAGTACAGCAGTCATACCGCGTACCGAACCATAACTGGCCACCGAGGCAGCCGTTTATTTTTAAAGTGACATTAAGTATGCGATGTCTGTTTAAATCTATATCTGTGGACCCTCTTTTGTTTTTTTGTGCATAACCATTAGGCGGTAGAAAAAACAACATGTGATACATTCAAATGTAAATGAGACTCACGAACAATACTTTCTCCATCAATGAAGGTCTAAATACAGTAGTTGCGTAATGAGACGTGAAGTACAACCGTACGGCCGCTACTAAGTGTTCTCGATTGATTTACACCTGATTAGTGATTTCATATGTGTAGAAATAATAACTTGCTCTCACAGTATGAACTCGGCCCCAAATATAAATTAGTTTTTAAATCGTCACACATATTTGGAAGTAATTTAATTCGAGATTTATTAAATTTGTCTTTTAGTGTATGCATACGGATATAATGCTTTCTGTATGTCGATTTTACACTGATATCATGTAAATATAATATATTCCGTTCTTTTCTGAACGTTCACAGTATCCTTGGTTCGTACTTTTCAACACAATATGAAATAACCAATTTTAAACCCATTTTGAAATTAATTTTATAACACATCCTACACTAAAACAACGCAACAACAATAACGACTGAGCAATACAGTTATTGTTGCTGCCGCGCCTCATTCACAATGTACGCGTGATATATATTGAAGCGTGAAAAATTATAACATTTTATTAAACGTGAGTTTTAATCGAGAACCGATAGTACATTACGTTTTAGTCAATGCAGTTACTTCTATCTCAATAATATGGTTAAAACTTTAGTTCATACTTTCTAACAAAATATGGAACCATCAATAAGTCATCATCATCAATAAGAGCAACTGAAGTCTGCTGGAAGGGGTAATTGTCAAATGACAGTAAAAAGATGCAGGATATGAGCCGTGACGTCACCTCTTAGAACGGCCATTACTCAGCCGTTGTGCGAGGGAGATAGTGAGATGTTCTCACTACGCACCTATTTTTGCTCATACTAATATTTTAAATAAATACTGTGAAGTCATTTATCAGCAATTTTGATTCTGTTTTCGGAAAAGTTTTTCGTTTATGTATTACTAGATTTTTTTTTATCCTAGCACGGCAAAGGGACCGCACTTCACCTGATGGTAAGCGCAGTACGGTCCAATTAGAGTATCGAGTAGCGAGAGACGATCTATCCCCCGCTACTCAACACAATTATGCCGGCCTGCTCCTTCACACTACGCCATGGGCAAGAAGGTGAAAAAGCGGTCGAGGTTCTATTGTCAGAGTACTTAGAAGGCCGCAAAATGGCCAACATTGTACCCCAACTCTAGACCCCCAAAAAACCGGATGTACACTGGCTGATCCCGGAACGCGACACACTTGCGTGTGCCACTATGGCGGGTTTTTCACCCTGTGTACGGTGGTCGCTATCCGGGCGGATATGAATATCCTACTACCAGCAGATGTTGCTCGCGGCTCCACCCACGTGGATGTTATTTTTGGAAGGAAAGGTATACAATCCATGGAGGTATCTTAAGCTATTACACCTTTCTATATTTTGCTATTCCATAGGATACGTGCATTTTTCCGGAATAAAAAGTGGCATATGTCTTTTTCTGATCCCTAAACTACCACTATGCAAAAAATCATGTCGATCCCTTGCTTTGTGAAAAACTAAACTATCCCACGGGAACTATACATTTTTCCAGGATAAAAAGTAGCCTATGTGCTATTCCAGGCTATAATCTATATCTGTGCCAATTTCAACTAGAACCGTCCAGCCATTCTGGCGTGATTGAGTAACAAACATCCATCCATACTTACAAACTTTCGCGTTTATAATACTAGTAGGATAGTAGTTTGAGAGTGGAACTCTTTGCCGGAGTCTATATTTCCAGAAAGTTATAACCTGGGTATCTTTAAGTCAAGAGTGAATAGGTATCTTCTAGGCAAGCGTGCTCCACCGTAGACCACATCATCACTTACCATCAGGCGAGATAGTGGTCAAACGCAAGCCTATATATAGTAAAAAAAAAAGATAGTAGGATATTCGGTTGCATATCGAATATTTTTTTTTGTTTTGTAATAATAATAATAAACATAATGTATAATGTACAAAACTAAACACAGGAAACTACCGTATTCTCGCTCAAATTATTTGCTAACATGAATATCAATCTAGAACTGATAGTACATTTAGTTTCAGTCAGTGCATTCAATTCTAGCTCAACAATAAATAGTTGATACATTTGTTCATACTTTCTAACTAAATATAGAATAAATTATCGCTCTAATATGTTACTACGATGAGTCTCAATCGAGAACCAATAGTAATTCAATTTCGGATAATACATTCACTTTTATCTCAACAATCGATGGTTAAAAGTTTTATTCATACTTTTCCACAAATTATGGAATCATCAATTCTCACACCAATATTTTAAAAATATGAGTATGATTCGAGAACCAATAGTACTTTACGTTTAATCAATGCATTCACTTCTAGCTCAACAATAACCGGGTAAAACCTTTGTTCATACTTTCTAACAAATTATGGAATTATCAATTCTGTGTTAACATGAGTATCAAACGAGAACCAATAGTACAATCCGTTTCGGCCAATGCATTCACTTTTAGCTCAACAATAATGATTGTTTTTATATTACGCCAATCATCGCACGGTACAGTGCTGTGTTTGAGTTCGTACACACGTAACGTTTCTCTTGTGTTATCGTACTATGGACAAATTTATAATTCTCATTGACTTGTGATCATAGAACTATATTACAAAATAATATAAATGCAAAAGGTTAGTAATTTATATAATTACTAGACGTTGCCCGCGGCTCCGCCGGGGCGGAGTTTATTTTTGAAAGAAAAGGTATGGAGGCATCTTAAGCTATTACACCTTTCTATATTTTGCTATTCCATAGGAAGCATGCATTCTTCCGAGATAAAAAAAGTAGCCTATGTCATTTTCTGATCCCTAAACTGCCACTATGCAAAAAATCATGTGGATCCCTTGCTCTGTGAAAAACTGCAGTATCCTACGGGAACTGTACATTTTTCCGGGATAATAAGTAGCCTATGTGCTATTCCAGACTATAATTTATCTCTGTGCCAAATTTGAACCGGATCCGTCCAGCCGTTGTAGCGTGACAGAGACATCCATCCATCCAAACATTCACATTTATAATATTAGTAGGATTACATTTAGTCCTCTAGACACTAGTGCTATCTTTCTTAGCATGCACGCTATGAGAAATTTTGGTCGATCAATTTTCCTGCGATAATCCTGGTTGGTTAGTTATCTATATAAAGTCTATCTTATTATGATGGCTACACAAACGCGGCTGGTTATGCCAAAAATAGAAATAGTAGTAGTGTTACTTTTTTCTATAAATACTACATAGCTTAATGAAGTTTCATCGAATTTTTAAAGATTTTTTACGAGATATTTTTCGTTGAAGATAACTCGTGGGGTGCGCAATAGTACGGACACAATCGGTGATTTAATTTTAATTTTTATTAATATTATTTTAATTTGTGAGTGTTGGTCGGAATAAAGCTATAACTTAGCGGGTAGTGAAATGGGCGGCCGAAGTTTGACTCCAGTTTTCAAAGTTGCATCACTGTACTATGAGGGTAATTTGGTAGATCGTTATGACCTTTTCGAGATAAGAGAAAATAAATAGTAGGTCGTCGACTTATGATAATTAACCATTTGTTTCGGTCAGGGTTACGAAGATTATGACGGTAACGTTACCTACTTACTATTGTTGTTTTATAGATTACTATATGTTGCCCGCGGCTCCGCCCTCGTGGAGGTATTTTGGAAGAAAAGATATACAATCCATGGAGGCATCTTAAACTATTACATCTTTCTATATTTTGCTATCCCACGGGAACTGTACCTTTTTCCGGGATAAAAGTGGCCTATGTGCTATTCCAGACTATAATCTATCTCCGTGTCAAATTTCAACCAGATCCGTCCAGCGGTTCTGGCGTGATTAAGTAACAAATATCCATCCAAAAATTGCATTTATAATATTAGTAGGATTTCAATATCTTATTCTTATTTGGCAATAAATAGTAATACAGGTCCTGTATTAAACTTGTCTCACCGCTGGGCCTCCTCTACCAATGAGAGGGGTTGAGCCTTAGTCCACCACGCTGGCCTAGTGCGGCCTTGGTAGATTTATTTATTTAAAATAGCACTGCCACATTGCACATATTGCTTAAATACTTAAAAAACATAACATTACATAGGGAAACATGACTGATATGCACAACAATTTTGGCGTACATAACGTTTATCAACACAAATGAAAAACAAAGATATACAATTTGGAACATTAATACAGCTGAAAATCTGTATATATAAAAGAAGAAGCTGACTGACTGACTGATCGATCAACGCACAGCCAAAACGGCTGGGGTTAGAGACTTGAAATTTTGACAGTAGGTACCTTTTATGACGTAGGCATCCACTAAGGAAGGGTTTTTGAAAATACCACCCCTAAGGGGGTAAAATAGGGGATGATAGTTTGTATGAAAATCCGTCATTTTTAAGTTAAACGCATGAATATTGGTATTTTGTATTGTATACTTTTTCTCCCAAACATGACCTCCACGCGGGCGGAGCCGCGAGCAACAACTAGTATAAACTAAAACTTAAACTAAAAATACAATATTCTATAATGGGAATTTATTGAAGTGATAACTTTTTATGGGAGGGTAAACCGTAACGTTACGCGTTCATACTTCGCCACTCTGTCTGTGCTACATTTTTTTTAAGTAAAACATCTTTAGAATCGTTGTGATTTGATTTGAGTGGGATCGGGTGGGGTCGAGTGGGATCTAACACGTATTTTTGTTTATTATGAGAAACTAATACAATGTGATGTCTGTGACAGTAATTTGTAGATATTCCGTTTATAAGTGGAATACGAGTTATGGAATACATCAATTTCTTCCCATACCTACACATACAGTTGTCTGTCTAGCTACTTGATACTCTACCTGTATGCCACTGCGCTTACCCACAGATGCAGTGTGGTCACTTTGTCCATACCAACAAAATCAACTTTAGTATTTTTAACCGACTTCAATACAAGGAGGAAGTTCACAATTCGTCGGAATCTTTTTTTTTATGTATGTTCCCCGATTACTTGAATACGCCTAGACCGATTCGAGAAATTCTTTTTTGTTTAAAAGGGTATACTTCCCAGGTGGTCCCATTGGCACCAAGTCAGGATCTGATGATGGGATCTCGGAAAAATCAAGGGTAACCCTCAAATTTTATAGCGACGCATAATTTTTTGAAGTCGGTGTACTTTTCATGAATTAAAAAACTTTTACTTATCACTCTAATTGCATAACCTCAATGAACATCGGTAGTGCTAGTTATATATTATTTTAACATGTTATTTGAACGTAAACGCTTCCTTCGACCTCGGTTTCGCAACGTCTGCAATACTGTTGTTGTATACTTGATTATCTTGTAAGGGCCGTATTAATAAAGATTTAATACATGGACAGCGTCTGTGGCACAGCGAGTTGCCGGCTGTGGAACAACAAGCCGTGGGTTCGACTCCCGCGTCAAGCAAATGTTTGTGAGAGACATATTTGTTTCGCGTCTAGGGGTTCTGGGACCGTAGCTCTAGATATGCATTATAGAGGTTGGGTCCAGTGTAGGGTCAGGATGATGTGTGTGTGATGTGTGTTGGGTGTATTATTATTTGACATAAATATACATACATATACACTCCTGTAATCCCTGAAGGGGTAGCCAGAGGTGAAACCAGTACACCCAGTTTCCGCCGAATTTATTACGGAACCATAATGTGAGCCTATTGCCATACCGTGCACAATTCCAGACTCTAGGCTGATAATGAGTATTTCTAAATAGAAAAACCCAATATCGCTTTACCCTCAGCACAGCGGTCGTAGGCCACATGGCCTACGGTGGTGCAGTTGTAATTGCACATGCAAACCGAGGCAGTCATAAATATATAATCGTCAATGAGACGATTGTAGTGTCACGGCTTGTTTTCAGAATTCGATTACTTTGATTGGTTACCAACCCGCATTAGGCCAGCGTGGTGGACTAAGGCCTAACCCCTCTCATTAGTAGAGGAGGCCCGTGCCCAGCAGTGGGACAATGTTTAATACAGGGCTTTTTTTTTTAATCCTGGCACGGCAAAGTGACCGCACTGTACCTGATGGTAAGCGCAGTGCGGTCCAAATAGAGTACTGAGTAGCGAGAGATCTATCCCCGCTACTCAACACACTCATGCCGGCCTGCTTCTTCACACTACGCCATGAGCAAGAAGGTGAAGAAGGGGTCGAGGGTCTAGTGTCAGAGTACTAAGAAGGCCGCAAAATGGCCATTGTACCCCAACTCCAGACCCCCGACAAAAACCGGATGTACACTGGCTGATCCCGGAACGCGACACACTTGCGTGTGCCACTATGGCGGGTTTTTCGCCCTGTGTACGGTGGTCGCTATCCGGGCGGATATGAATATCCTACCACCAGCAGAGCTAGTATTATTATATTATTATTATTGATTGGTTTCGTTGATCAATCGATATATTATATAGTTTAAAATAATCTGGTTTTTACTTCATTAGCATATATTGACTTGTTTAATTTATTGATTCTCACGATATAGAGTAGATAAATTTTATTTATTGCTTGTTTTTTATATAAACAAATATATCTTTATATATCGTATAGACGAAACGATTTTGAATATTGCTAATAAATATTGATTTTACTTATATTTTTGCTTAATTGTATTTATGCTAATATTTTTGTTTTTAAGGGGAGTGCTGAATTATTTTCTGATTCATTCAGTGATAACTATTGTAAATGTTCAAAGGCTTTGCTATGTATAATCAAAATGCTAGATGGACTATCCTGGCCATTTGATAAATCATAAAAGCTTACAAATGCCCAAAATAAAATAGGCTACAGCTTAAATTGTAAAGCTATGTGTTGTTAAAATAATGAATTTCCAGCCAATATCCTTAAATATTCTACAATATTTTGAATGTTTTGTACTTATAATATATTACAAACAAAAACATTTGTAAAACACAAAAAATCTTAAATAGAATAGCATTATGAATTATTTGATGCTATTTGACATTTATAACTGTCTATTGTTAAAATAAAAATAAATAAAATATAATTAAAATAGACACACACTTATTTTTCGCCTGGATAGGCAGACGAGCAGACGGACAACCTGATGGTAACCTCTGCAATGCCAGGGCACAGCAATGCCGCTGTCTACAGTAAAATGTAATGAACCAACATTCAGAGCTCCCTGATTTTATTTTTTTGTTGCTACCCACTCTACCTCTAGGCGGAGAGTGAGGAAGGACGCGTGGCTGATCTCCGCACCCAGGTGGACTCCAAGCGAGTCCAGATAGAAGACTACGTGAAGTTAACGATCGCACGTCTGGTGGACAACGGCTGCAAGCTCGAGGTACGTTGCATGGCTTTATCGATGTTTGGGATGGCTTGCTGTAGATAATCGATTTTAGTTGTAATATCGATTGTTGCGATGTCGATAGTGTTATCGATATATTGCGTTTTTGTAATCAATAATGTCTTATGGTAAAATATTAAGATATTATTTTTTTAACCGTACAATCTTAAAGGAATATTAATAATGTAATATGATATTACCTAATTTAAGGATTATTCAGATAACATATGAAAGAAAGGATACAAATAAACGATTTTATGTTGTGCTAATCTTAAAAGAATTAATTATCGTTAACTTTATTATTTTACATAATTTCCATAATTATACATAACCTCATTAATATTACTAATAAGTATTCAACAATGATGATTAACATAGTGTTTCATAATCGATCACAAAATGCCATGCTAAAAAGTTACAACTAAAAATAAAAAAACTTTGGTTCTCAAATAATTGTTTCAATGTTACTAACTTCATGGTTGTGATAAGGATGCAACACATTTCATTATGATTTTATATCTTAGAGCTCAGCATCAAGCCCGGATAGTCCAGGGTCGGAGACCAGCACGGAGAGCCTGATGCACCTCCTGCGGCAGTGCGAGCCGGAGACTGCCACCGGCATCAAGGAGACCGTCGACAGGCATGTAAGTCATCATCATTATCAGCCTATCGCAGTCCACTGCTGGGCATAGGCCTCCCCCAAGGTTCGCCATTGAACCCGATCTTCGGTTCAATGCAACCAATTTCTGCCTGCAGCCTTGCGCAGATCGTCGCTCTATCTAGCAGGAGGGCGTCCCACATTCGGTTTACTTGTACGCGGTCCTGTACCTGTAGGCTAGTGCTAGCCTTCTGAGTACTCTGACAATAGACCCTCGACCGCTTCTTCAATTTCTTGCTCATGGCGTAGTGTGAAGAGACAGGCCGGCATGATTGTGATGAGTAGCAGGGGATAGATCGTCTCTCGCTACTCGATACTCTAATTGGACCGCACTGCGCTTACCATCAGGTGCAGTGCGGACACTTTGCGGTGCTAGGATAAAAAAAAGGCAACATTTTTACTGGAGTATATGACAGACCTTTTTCTATCCTGGCACGTCAAAGTAACCACACTGCACTTGATGGTAAGCGTAGTGCCGTCCAGTTAGAGTATCATTCACGCCGGCACGCTGAGTAGCTTCTACGCCTAAAGGACCCAGGATCATAGGAAGGAGGGGACACAGTAGCTGGCCAACTCTTCCACAACTCCACCGGCTTTTGAATTTCGATCTATATTTATATTTATTTTTTATTTTTATATAGTAGAGGGCCCAGCAAGCAGATGGGTCCTTACTTGATTTTCTTTGATGAAATTCGATGTGCCGATGTACGCACAATACCGGAGGGATCTTCTGTGCTTGCTAGCCCATTTCATTCATTTATCAGTTGAAGTGTCTTATAATGAAAGCGTTATATTTGAATATAATAAACAATACGGTAGCTGACTCGATTAATTTAATCAACTCATGATATTATCGAATGAATTTTATGAATCCCAACATAAATAAATAAATTAGACGCAAATCAAATCTGCTGGAAGGGGTAGTTGTCAAATGACAGTAAAAGAATGCATGACGTCACGGTTCTCAGAATGGACATTACTGTGGCGTTGTGCGAGGGAGATAGCAATATGTTCCCAACACGCAACCATTTTCGCTCAGGCCTGTGAGTATTTGCTCATACCAATATTATAAAATAAATATTGTGACCTAATTTTCTAAGCAATTTTGATTCTGTTTTCGCAAAAGAGTTTCTTTTGCGTATTATATTCGATTGCATAGAGAATAATGTACAAAATGAAACACAGGAAACTACCCTATTGTGTTACTCTGAAAATTTTATATCTAGTTTTAACCAGAATGATTCCTCTTTTCCTTTTACAGAAAAAAGAGCTTGTCGAACTAGAGGATGAGCTGCAAAGCCGCGTGAAGTCGGTGGCATCACACCGTGTCAAGATCGAGAGGCTGCAGGCGGAGTTGGCGCTGCTCGGCACCCAAGACCTTGGGCTTAGGCATGCACTGGCTTCAGACCTTAGCCCCTCTGCTGTTAGAGGTATGTTGTCGGCAGTATAACTCATCATCTACCTGCCCTTATCCCACACTAAGTGGGGTCGGCACAAACGGTTTGAACCCTCTTCGTAGCCCTATCATGCGTCAAATCTGCATTCACTCCTTTCATGTCCTCATTCACGGAATCCACCTTTGTTTTGGTCTCCCGCGACTATTTCGTCCGTCCACATTAATATTGACAACCAGTCTTGTCACATGGCTTTCATCCCTCCTCATCACATGCCCATACCAAGAAGGGGGCAGTATAACTGTAAGATATTATTACCACCTTGAAAACATTATTCTATCTATCCGGGTGACTGTGTGTTGTGTCAGATGGCTGAGGTCATGACGTCATCATAGGTCATGACTATGAGGGTTATTCATCCCTCTTTGCTCTTCAGATAACCAGGATGCACATTATACGACAGTTCAGTAGAAATAACACACGTTCATGACTTAATAGTTTATTAAGCTACCAACACCCAGACCCCGGACACAAATATCTTTCTCACACAAATATTTGTCCCGGTGTGGGAATGGAACCCACGGCCTCTCGTTTCACAGCCGGCTACTCGCCAACTGCGCCACGGAGGGTGTAAAATATGATTGATTGTGTTGCAGAAGGCGACGGCGAGACATCTCCGGTGGAGGGTGTGAAGCGCAGCAAGTCTGAGCTGGTGCTGCGGCGCACTCCTCGCGAGGAGGTGCTGGACCCACTGGACCCGCTCTCTGCAGACGAGGCTCACCACTACACCAACAACAGGATCAAGTGAGTTGTACCACGGACCAGGCACCACAAATCATACTGCTTCGTGTCGTCAAACGTTGCCACATCTAGGGTTTGCTGGTGGTAGGATATTCATATCCGCCCGGATAGCGACCAACGTACACAGGGTGTAAAACACGCCATAGTGGGACACGTAAGTGTGTCGCGTTCCACACAGCTTCTCGATACTCTAATTGGACGGCACTGCGCTTACCATCAGGTGCTGTGTGGTGACTTTGCCGTGCCAGTGTATAAAAAAAATTGTAAATTAAGATTATCATAGACAATTATCATATTTTTATACAATACATATTTTTGCCAGCCTAAGCCTCAGCCTGGACCCGCTGGAGTCACCCAACACTGGCAACGCCGAGGACACCTTCCACACGGCCACTTCGGGTTCACCCAAGCCGTTCCCGGGTGAGGACCCGCCGTCACCGCCCACGCCCACACCTACGGACCACCCACTTCCACTACCAGCGTTCAGGCTGGGCCCAGCGCCTGATGACAGCGATGATATGTCCAGCACAGAGGATTATCATAAGGTAAAAAAAAAACATAAAAAGTACACTACAATAAAAAATAAATTATGCGTCACTATAAAATTTTAAGGTTGCCCTTTATTTTTCTGAGATTACATCATCAGATTCTGACTTGGTGCCAGTGGAACCACCTGGGTAGTATACCCTTCTAAGCAAAAAAAGAATTTCTCGAATGAGTCATTCATCATTACCAGATAACCACTTACGGTCCATATTGTAGCTCCTATTTATTTTTTGGTTTACCAACAATTGTTTACATCCATTCACTTACAGATATTGAACATATAAAGATAAGACATGCATTAATGTAACAATTAATTATAGGCAAACACCACTTACACAAGAAACACATAAACATTTTAAACACTATATTAATCTATATAAAATTAACAAATCTTATGAACTACACTAGCCTAAAGAAAAATAAAAGTAAAAATAAGCTAAAAGCATGTGTCGGATGAACAAAAAAAAACAAATTAAAGAAAAAAAACTGAAGTATTCAGAGATAATAAAGCAATATCTATTACAACCTTAATCAAAATCAGCCCAGCTTCCACTCAACGATTTCATCAAAGCAGTAGGATTGTCGAAATGAATGTCCATTATATCACTGCACGCATCCTCCTATCTATCGCCTTTAGATGGTAGCTCAAGCTTAAATAAATTACACAAGCTACTTTCAGCTTGGAATATCGGCAATAATACAATTCTTGCATATTAGTGTTCTTTTCTGCAGCCGAGGGTGGTGGAAGGTCAGTCTTCAAGCTCGATGGACAGATCACCTGAGGAGAGGCATCAGAGAGCCAAATATAGAAGACGAATAGCTGGTTAGTGAATTTACCTGTTATATAATAGTTTATCATGATTTATGGATTTTCTTACTTTTGCCCCACCCTTAAGCTAATGTTTGCCATGCATAGTATGTGTTATGTTTTGGAAGTGTGGCGTGAAGATTGGTGTGAAGAAGCTAATGAGTAGGCATGATTGTGTCGAGTAGCGGGCGATAGATAGTAGGCTACTTGGCCACCCTACCTGGACACTGGACGGCATTGCGCACCATCAAAATCAAATAAAAATATTTAGATTCAGTCAATCTCTGTTTCCTCTACCTTCTTCGTCGTTCCCTCACTAATGAGGAACGTGACCATAAATATGGTTTTCTTGGGAAATTAGTGCAGTGGTTTCCCCTTGCCTTCTGCACCAGATCTTTTAGGGGCTATTTAGGCCCCGAGGTCACTGATGCCTCTTCCAGTCGGTTTCCGGCTGGGTTGTTGGTTATGCCACCATAGCTCGGTCGCCAGTGAGGGAGCCACACCGCCAGCTATTCTGACGTCTTGACGCTTGGGTCGGATAGATGTTTACTCCGTTCTCACCTTACTTAACTTGACTCTACCACCAGCTCGGAATGCAGTTTCGCTAGAGAAGAACCGACAAGAAACAAGCGTTGCTCTTTTTGGACACCGGTTAACAATATACGGACATACAATTTAAATTTGATCACATTAGATTAGAACAGCTCAATGTGTGTTAAGTCGTCAGATGCAGGTCAATAGTGAGCATATTGGATGCAGTGTGTTGTTGTGTGTGTTGCAGGCGAGGGTAAGGCTGGGCGGCGCCAGGTGACGGAGGCGGAGGCGCTGCGTGCGATGCAGAGGCTGTGCTCGAGGATCGCCACGCAGAAGATGCTCGTCATCTCCTCGCTGGAGAACGACTGCTCCAAGGAGGAGCTCAACCGACAGATCGCGGTCAGTACTTAGTATCACACTACTCAGCAGAACATATCACTATATACACGCGCAGCAGGCGAGGCCGTAGGTTCGATACCCGCACTGATACTTTTGTTTCGGTCAGGGTGATGTTGTGTTGTAGTCCCTCGTATTTGATACCCACGATACAGGTTTTACATAGTGTGAGGTCAGGACTATGTGTGCAACAATTGGTTGTAAAAAATCTTAAAATAGGATTTTGTCCCATTTAGATGTCAAAATGACACAAGAATATCTCACTCCGTACATATATTTAAATAGAGGAATGATTCGCTCATGTTCTTGTCCTATATGAAGGTACACAAAAACTTCTGTTGATAATAATGATATTGTTCAAAATTAACCTATTTTTGATGTGTAACTTCTTTACTATCTGTTTCTAGGAGTAATTTCGTGAAAAGGGACGGAAGTTTGTAACAGGAAGTCGGGGAAGTGCGCGCTATTTGATTTGAGAACGGGGTGCTAGAGCTGTCCGTCAGATTATATCAACCCATTTTCTGAGAGATTTGATTTTGGGGTTCGAATTGAATAAAACGGAATCGTATGGAATCGTCTGGAATAGAATGAATGAAACTGTTTGAATAGGATCGAATGAATAAAATCGAATTAATGGAATCGAATTAATTGAGATGTCAGATGTTACACATCATATAAGTTGACTGAAAGGCTGGTTCTTTTTTTTAAATCCTGGCTCGGACACTGCATCTGATGGTAAACGTAGTATCGTCCAGTAATAATTAATAAAATTGGAAATCAAACAGAATATTTCTTTCTAGGTCCTTCAAGAACTGCAAAAGAAATACGTCCGTCTGGAAATGGCGTTGCAGTACTCGTTCTTCGACAATCAGACGAACAAACGCACGATGATGGTAACGCCCATACAGGAGACGCCGTCGCTGACGCTGTCCGAGAGCGACATGCAGGTCACCACCGACGACGGCGCTCACACCGCCCAGAACGGGCACATCGTCGATCCACTGCTGCAAAGGTGAGCTCTTAATAGTTGATTCGAAGTTAAAAAAATATATTGAATCTATGAAAATTTATACCTAATTCAGATTCAGCCTTTTTAACCGTCTTCAAAAAAAGGAGGAGGTTCTCAATTCATCGGAATATTTTTTATGTATGTTCCCCGATTATTGAAAGACGCCTGGACCTATTCACTACACACCATCAGGTGCAGTGCCAGTGGTCCTTTTTCCAGAATGTAAACATATAATATATTTTGAATCAGGTTAAAAGAGCAAGAGATAGAAGCGTCTGACAACGTGTCGACGTCCAACGACGAGTTGTCATCAGATCACCCCGAGACGTGGGACGATCCCCTCAGGTCCCGGGGCTCGCTGGAGAACTCCAGGCACCACCTGGACGGTCCGACTGGACTTATAGAGGTGCCTTTACCGGTGAGTGAATAGTGGGAGATAATTTTATTTTATTTTTTATTTAGTATATATTATTATGGACATTTCTCAGGTGTTCCCAGGTTTACCCTCGCCGTTAAAACGAGCGATAATAGGGTAGTTGACTCGATTTTTTTTATTAATTTAATCTACTAGTTACATTACCTAAAACCTATTATCGAAAGAATTTTATGAATCCGAACAATAATAAGTAAATTAGACACCACTCAAATTTGCTGGAAGGGGTAGTTGTCAAATAACAGTACAAGGATGCATATCTGATACCGTGACGTCACGGTACTATGAATCGCCAGTACTGTACCGTTGTGCGAGGGAGATAGCGATATGTTCCCAATACGCCACCGTTTTAGCACATGCCTGTGAGTATTTGCTCATACCAATATTTAAAATAAATATTGTGACCTCATTTTTCAAGCAATTTGGATTCTGTTTTCGGAAAAGAGTTTATTTTGCGTATTATATTCGATTGCGTAGAGAATAATGTACAAAATTAAACACAGGAAACTACCCTATTATGCACGCGCGTAGAGCTGCGGGCAAAAACTAGTCAAGTATAAAAATGATTGATATGTATCACGCATATTACTCACGCACGCGAAGTTGCGGGCGTAAACTAGTCAAGTGTAAAAACTATGATTAATGTGTATTAAAGATTTTAATGTTTCTTTCAGGACCCGACAATGTCGCCCGGTCTAACGCATCCAATAGATTTCAGTGAGTATTATTTTGTTTATGGTTTAAACTACAAAAGGGTAAATTTAAGTAAATAATAAAATAAGTTAATTTCATGGCATGGTGAACAACATTTTTTTTTTTAGTCTAGTGTGTAATATCGATAATTTTTGTCAAACTTGGTAACAGCCGATATTGTGGGTTTAATGTGTATTTCGTTATTTTGATTGTGATTTTTAAGATGACTTTTGAACTTCAGTACAATGTCCTAAAGTGGCTATTGTAACTCTGGCTGGAACTATGTAAATTGATCATCACGCCATCTTTTATAGCGATGCACAACTGTATGCTTAATGATCCAGAATGGAATGATCTAGACACATGTATATAGTCCGAAAATGTTTGAAAGTCTGAGATTTTGAGCATTAACACCTGTAGATATTTCTGGAATGTTCTAAAGTATCAATCGAACGTATTCGTTTAACTGATCCTGATACCCTGAAAAAAAGTTGTCTGTTGTCCATCGAACGTATTCGTTTAACTGATCCTGATACCCTGAAAAAAAGTTGTCTGTTGTCCATCGAACGTATTCGTTTAACTGATCCTGATACCCTGAAAAAAAGTTGTCTGTTGTCCATCGAACGTATTCGTTTAACTGATCCTGATACCCTGAAAAAAAGTTGTCTGTTGTCCATCGAACGTATTCGTTTAACTGATCCTGATACCCTGAAAAAAGTTGTCTGTTGTCCCTCAGACGGGGTGGTGAGCATCCCCGGGTGGGTGACGCGTGGCGCGGGCGCGTCCACCCACCACGAGTACGAGGTGCGCATCTGTCTCGGGGACCACTGCCGCTGGCTGCTGCTGCGTCGGTACCGCCGCTTCAGGGACCTCTACCTCACCATGCGCAGGACCTACGGACCCAAGGTATGTGGAGTGCACTCAGCGTGGGAGTTTTGTGCCAATAACATATTAGCACAAAGTTTAGTATTTTTGTCGGGAGTCTAGAGTTGGGGTGCGATGTTTGACGTGTTGCGGCCTTCTCTGAGTACTCTGACACTAGACCCTCGACCGCTTCTTCACCTTCTTGCTCATGGCGTAGTGTGAAGAAACAGGCCAGAATGATAGTTTTCAGTAGCAGGGGATAGATTGTCTCTCGCTACTCGATACTCTAAATGGAAGGCACCGCGCCTACCATCAGGTGCGGTGTGGTCAATTTGCCGGGCCAGTATAGAAAAAGTATATGTTAATTTGGATCCTTTTGACACGTTTATAGTGGACATGTATCGTCTAGTGAGTGGGCATGTTAACCACTTGCTACTACCAGAAAACTCTTATTTATTGTAACACAAAAGTAATCACTCAATGCAAGGCAATAAATGTCGTTAAGCCGTTATAACGATATGTCGTTATATCGTTATAACGTTACTTCAGAATCTCGTTATGTCGTTATTTGATAAATCTTTATATCGTTGTCAGGTGGCGTCGATCCCGTTCCCGGCGCGCACGCTGTGGTCCTCCGAGGCGGTGGCCCGCGCCCGCCGGCCCGCACTGGAGTCGTTCCTGCGCCGCCTGCTGACGGTGTGCTCGACCGACAGACGCTGTCCCTTCCACCGCGCGCCGCTCACCAAGGACACGCTCGTCGAGTTCTCGCCCTTCTTCAGAAAGGTACGTCCACCTATAACGTCTCTCGTAGTTCCTGATTCCGTCGACACAAGACTAACATCTTACTGAGGGATCAGGGCTATGTGCGTGGGCCTACCCACGGTTTTTTTTATATAGGATAGTCCGACAAACGAGCCAGTGGGTCACCTGATGTTAAGTGATCTCCACCACCCATGAACATCCACAATACCGAAAGTGTCATGTATTCGCTGTCGGCCTTAAAGGACAGGAATAGTGATTAGGGAAGGGAAGGGTGAAATCTCGGCCTCCGGATATCTCACTTACCATACGAAACGCGACAGTGAACTGTCACTTTACGGTGGGTCAGATTGGGGCATAAATAACAAATTTAATTAAAATTAATATTACGGCGCTCAACAGTGCTTTGTTGATGAAGGGGGTTTTGGAAGCACAAAATAAAATTTGACAACGAAATTTCAACTAGATTTTAGACGAAAACATTTTTCTCTTAGAACAAAAGTCCTCTGCTTATATGATTTTATTACTTTTGCCCCACTCCTAGGCAAACGCTGCGTACGTCCATGACTATGCGTGTGAGTGTTGAGTGTTATGTATACTGTGCAGGGCGTGTTCGAGAGCGGCAAGTGCGGCACGGGATGATGTAGGGCGGAGCTCGCCACGGCGCGTGCGCTGCGACACTCCGCGCGGAGACTACTGCGCGTGCTGTGCGCCGCCGCGCTGCTCCTATACCACTGTCTAGCGCTCGGGCTACTGCTGCTCTACCTGTGTGCCAGGAGACGCAGGTAGTACCACCTCATCACACACCCTCTACCCCCACCACCACGTAGTACCACCTCACGCCGGTAGTACGCACACTCTACCCCCACCACCAACACAAGAGAGTACTAGTACCTTAAGTAACAATAACGGGGTACTTGGAGATCTGGAAGGCCTTGAAGGATCGAAAAAGGCATTTAAACTGAATTTTTCAGAGGGTACTAGTACCTCACCCGATAATCTCAACTTGATAAAATGTTCTTTAGTTGCAATAAAAGGTACTCCTCGATGTTTTGTTCAGTTTTACATAAAACAACTTTGACAACTTTTAAAAAGGGTTTGTGGTTTTAATAAGGTACCATAATTGCCTAAAATATGTTACTTTCAACATGAATATATTTAGAAAAAATAAAATGACCGGTTAATATCGGGCATTCCCTTAGACAAAACATTTATAAACAAGTAATATATTTTAATTCAACTCAGCTATATAAAAAAAATCTAGATAATATTAAAATTACCGGCCATATATTGAGTATCTTCAAGGGGTACATAGAGGGGGTGAACAGGGAGTATTGTGGGTAGCAACGAAGCGAGCGTACCACGGGTGCCTTGTTGGATCGTCCTTAGTTATATTGACACGTTACACGAACCTTAACGATCGTTTCGCATATGACAACAAATACTTTTTGTGTGTTTGGAATTTATCAATATTGGTAAAGCAAACCAATAATAAAATGCCAAGGAAGATTGGACCTTAAGGACCAGAAATTTTGGTCAGGAATTTCTGGTCCTTATGGTTCAATTTCCCTTAACAATTTTTTTTTACTTGTCAAAAGCTTTGATTCTGAGTATCGATTAAAAGATAACAGAAATGGCGGTGCACAAATAATGAACACACAAAACGTATTCAAATACTATATCATGACATAGATGGCTTGCTTTGAAGGTATTGAGATATAGGCCAAGGAAATGGCAGTATACCGTTTAATTTATAATTGATTTATATAAAATATAACTTATAATGCATATTATTATATATCGACCGTTGGCGGGTTATTTGATTTAAGCAACATTTTTTTAAAGTTACAGCAAAGAGGTTGAAGTTTTTTGTTTTTCAGAAAATATTTCACTATAAAATACTATAGCTTGGATTCTAATATAATTAAATAAATAAATAACGCCCAACAGTCGCACACATAGCCCCGACCCCACACTAAGATACGAGTCTTGTGTTGTGGGTATCAGGGACCTAGAGAGACTTCCGGTCTCACAACAAATTAATATATTACTTACTGCATCCTTATGACTTATTTCATACAAGAGCATCATTTTCTAAAATAATGAGCCCTGTTTTAACCAGTTGATTTCAACGCCAAAAAGTGCACTTTTTTAACTACGCTCAAAAGATGCAGAAGTATTAGCTAGTTCCGAATATGCATATGACTCAATATCGCATAATATTCAAAAATATTAAAAAAAAATTGCCGAAATCAAATTGCCTGCTAACTATTGATATAAATTGTGTACATGTATCAATTATTTTATTATAAAAAAATACCTTCAAGCAGCCGTATCATAACATATACCAAGTTCTATTTATGAATTAATTTAATGTTATTTTTAACGTATTTTTTGTCATTCCATCCTAAAGGATGTTTGTTTAATTATTATATTATTTTACAAATGAATAGTTACGATGTATGTCTGTATATTTGTGCAATGATTACTTTAGGGCTTGTATTTAAGGGCTTCCCTTTGTTTTACGTGATTATTTGAGGACATCCTGTTATGTTTGGTTTTGTTCAGATTTAGGGGATCATAAAAAAATTCATAGATTATATTATAATAGATATAATGTATTCAAAATAGAATTAATTCCATTTTAGTAATAAATGTGATTAAAAATCGATATAAATACATTTAGTAGAACTATATCGTGAAATCAGGACTGTATTATTAGTATCTTCATACAGAACTTAAAATTCTCATGATCCACTACAGTCTCCTTGATCCCCTATGATCCCCTGAATTTCCAACATTACAACGTATAAAGCACCCATAGTGTGTATCCATAGTCTATTTTTGCACGTGGCGAGTTCTGTAAAATCTCTGTTAGAGAAAAAATGTTTAGGTAGTATCAATTATAATAAGTAATGTTAGTTATTTAAACAAATAAAAATGCATTAATGATGTGAAATATTTAAATATGCCTTTACAGCTCGCATTTTAATTTGTTTTTTCACTTTACTTGGGTTAATTTAAATAAATTTTAATATTAATGTGTGTAATTTATAATTTTTTTTGTTATTCAAGGGATTTAACCCCCTAGTGATGTATTTGGTCTCTTATAGAACCCGTTGTGGTACAGGCATATTTAAATAATAAAATAATAAAAAAATCTATGATATGCGTTACGGCTCTTTCCGGTTATATTTCCAATGTAAAAAAAAATAATATCACTAATTCTTGTATACAAAATTATTATAAGTTAGTTAAGATATATTAACTAATTGCAGTATACTTACGGAAATTTCCGGAATTACTGGAAATGCCTGTTTTATGTAACAGCTCCACGGATCGCAATGCGCTTGCGGCCGGAATTTTATACCGGAAAATTCCGGGTTTTACCGGAAAGAGTTTTTAATTATATGTGACTTATTTGTACAATATTAACGCACTGTTTTTATTTATTTCCGGAATTTAATATTTTTTCTATTATTTTTATCACAATTAACTTTAGGTTTAATATATATGTGTTTAGTAGAATGTTTCTAAACGTCCAAAGAGAAGATGATTTGTGCAGTATTTTCTTTTGGTCTTAGGATACGGTTTTTACAGAAGAAAGGTTATAAATGTTATCCCATTCAGAAATATTATAAAAAAAGAATACCATAGATTATTAAAAACCGGTACTAGTAAAATCTTTTCAATGCGTACAAATTGTTTGAATAGTATTTAATGAGATAGGATTGGACAACAAATGTGAGATGTAAAGAGATTCGTATTAGAAAAATTAGATACTCAAAATATAATTGTATTAAGAATTAACGGTGCTAAATTCGATGTATCAAAATTGCATTAAAGAAAAAGCCTAATTTTTAAACATCTTAAATCTATTTATCGGGTAAAAAAAACTTTTCCGACTCTTACATTGAATAATGAATTAGTGACTACATCTAAGAGCGGTTAATGCCACAATTGAAAAGTTACCCACATATTTGAACTAACTAACCTACAATAGGGACTGTCGTCAGTTTTATCGATACGTTGTGGTTTAGTAACTGTCGCAGTTTATAGAGAATATTTAACCACTCACGGATCATTCGGACACCTGTGTCCGAATGCGTATTAAGCATATTTGTGATACATGAGACGTAAAAACCAATATAGATTTTTTCGAAGTTTTGGTAATTAGGCCGACGATAAGTGTCATGCTCGTAGCGCCAATTTCTACACGTCCTGCGTGTTCGCTACACTAATGTAAAACACCTAGCGTGATACGAGAAAACGACAGTTATAATTCAAGTTATAATTGTAAGGGTCTCAATAAATGGGACCCTTACCATCTTACTCTGCTACAATAAATTTGAAACTATACCCGCCACAACTCCCAGTTCCAAGAAAAGACGGTGTGAGTTAACATTTAACATAGATTTAATTTCTAACAACGGTCACACGGGTCGCGAACGACCCAGATATCACAAAAGACAAATATATTTAATATATTCTGTGGAAAAGGTTGTGATTAATTTAGTTGTCTTTTTCCATTGCCTTCGATATGTTGAATTAAAAAAAACGTGCCCATTACTATTGAGGATATTAAACTACTGTAACACTATGGATGTTGAAAATAAAGAGAGAAAATAAGAAAAGAGTCAGATTTATCAGTGATTTAAAACACAATTTATTATAATTACGCCGAATTCGATTTCCCTGTAACATAAAAAAATTCATCCATTACTCTTTATAAGTTTTAAAAAATAACACTGTTTAGTAATTTTATTCTTTTGTTTCTTATTATTGATTTTAATTATACGTCGTTATGTGTATATTTTGATTTGATATTTAATTATTTTTCATGGCGTTTTTAATGTTTTCTTTGTTATGAATATCGCTGCATTTTACGGACTCTTACACCCGCATTTTAAAACAATACTTGTGCTTTTTACCGTGGATATATTTCTATATACGCATGTATTTTTGGCGCCAAACATAAAATGGCCATTTATATCGTCGTTCGTATTACAGACGTCAACGCTAGCATCAAGTTCGTTTAAGATCATAGTTGCAGGCATGAATTTGGTGTACACGTGCCCTTAGTGTTGTCCCTGTATACGGGCGTATATCTATTTATGACGTTACATTAAGTTTGAAGTTGTCCGTAAGGGTTCAGTGATTGTCTGAATGCAAATATTTGTTTTACCTTGGTGTCCGTTGTCCTTAGACGCTTGAGAGGTCTTATGCAACAAATTTGTTAGCCTCACAATATATTGCACGCTTTTAGCACACTTCAATTTAAGAGCTTTGATGGTTCCGTTTTGCCTTCAGACTTAGCTTGATAAAAACACTTACTATTTTATCGATACAGATTCTAAGGCCTTATACCTAAAATGCAGCGATAAAACCTCATCAGTTGATTGATTTGTTTTTAAATCCAACAATACAGGGTGTGTGAACTGTAATGTAAAATAGATATCTATTTTTTCATACATATGTGTAGTTTTTTCATACTATGTAGTTCTGATTAAATGTTTGCCTGTCAGCTTATGTATCGAGCTCAAGCGACTGCACAGCTTCAATGAGCTTTCCACTTCACTGAAAGCCATAACGCATGCGTGCTAGCTCGCTCACAGCTGTATAAGGATGTAAGAACTGGTGTAATTAAAAATACAACCGGGTGTAATCTATACTATAATTATAAAATATAATTCAATTTTTTTTCACTAGCTATTTATAAAATAAAATATTTTTCAGCAAGGTATCTGTAACCACTGCAAAACGATTCAGACATGTTTGTATTTTTGATGAGAAATACCTCCCTGGGTCTTTGATTCAAAAACAGCTGCTGCTTTGTATCTCTGTGACAGTTTAGACTAAATTATATGTCATGTACTATGTCAAAGAACATATGTTCGTAACGTCACGCGTTGTTTATAAATCAGCACTAAACGTGTGTTCATATTGATATAGCTTCAACTATTATTTGTGTCCAATTTCCCGGTTGAACACAAACCGGAATATTCCGGAAAAGTTGGATGCAACATTGTATTATAAAATTAAATTCGATATTTCTCAATAGGGATAAGACTTATAGATTTTATATATATTAAATGTGTATTTATTAAAACCCCCATACAATACGGCCTTGTTGAGTACCCTATTCATGTATATATTGGTTTCGGTGTTAGAAGAGTACATATATTGCCTCGCGTGAGTTGAAAAGGGAAGAATATATGCACGTTGGGTGATTTAAAATGTATTTTTAGTACAAATAAACGTGGAAATTTGATTAGGGACTTGTAGTTTATCGACAATATAACCGACCAATGTAGGTAGACACCTCGAGATATGAAGTATGTGTAGAAATTTCTGGATTTATGAACAGTTGTTATAAATTATTGTATTTGTTGTGTGCGAGGAAATAATTCTGATGTAAAGAATATCAGGATAACATTATTATTTCATGGATTAAGCAATATTAATAGCAAAGCTTGTAAGATTAATTTGATACGTGTAAAGTTATTTTCAACTCAATTCTATCCAATTTAAAGTATATTTATAGCGTAATTATTTCCTTGCATACATTTTCACATAAAATTCTGTAATTTATAAAAGTAGATAATTTCTGATCTAATAGCATATGTTGTTGTTTATAGTGACAATGGGCCTATTTTACAATTTTGTCAATTTCGATAATACGGAACACGATGAATACTTCTTTTACAGTCATTAGAAAAGTTTCAATTATATTTACAGAGGACTAATTCAGTGCTGTTAATATCAGTATGATTAGCTATTCATCAGGGTCTAGGGGAAGCAAAATTAAAAACATGATTCATAGAGTATAAAAATAATAATGCCGTTAATTATTTTTCAGATAACGCTAATTTATATGACGTATGATTTTGATAGAATTGTCGTGTTCCGTACCGTTTCAACGTTCAATAATTTATTTAAATATTGCTCTAATGTGAGATTCAGCTTATGTGAGCGTTGAGAAATATTTACGAATTTATAACGTGGTGGCTTATTCCTGAGTGATGCGATAACAGTCGATAAAAAGTAGGACAAAATAATTGATTGTTAGCATTCCCTGTCGCTAATCAAAAACTTTATTTTGAACAGATGTTCTGGAATGGTTTTTGTATGCTGAATACTACATTATTACAACTGGAAGTTAACGGTGTAACAAAAAAAATTACAAAAATATTAAACGTCACCAAAAAACATTTTAGTTTAAATATGCTATCTTTTAATATTGCCTTTTTGATGTATTATTAAATCTGGTAACCAATTATTGTTTACTGTAAAAGTTTGGACCTATTCGAGAGTACTCTTAGGAATAAGCTCCCACTTCCAATGTATTGTTGCAAATGTGAGTATTGAATGATGATTTTCCAATTGAGAAAATTGATATAATAAATAGAAAAAAATGTTAACCAGCATAATGTATTGTAACAAAGAATAATTTTGTTAAGACAATTAAATGCGGAATGTTTTAAATGGAATCTTTTATTTTCCCATAAATCATTAAAACATGATGTGAGCCACGATGTTAATATTTACTGTTTTATACATTTTTTTAGGATGTATGTAGTTTTGCTCTATTTGGGGTTGGCAGCACCGAGTATAATACTCTTTCGAGTAAACTCTCCAAGTATTTAAGTAACATTACAAATAATAACGCACAATTAACTCCATGGCATGAAGTTAGTCACAGATAGCGTAGATTGTTGTAGAGACAAAGGCGGTAGGCGTAAAGGTCCGGGAATGTAACTAACTTCTGGCAGGTTAAGTTTATTTACGCGTATTGCCGTAATGCTTGCTTCACTTGAGTATGGCCACAACATTATTGTAGCCCATCAAACTTAAAGTAATCTTATGTTTACGAATACTGTGCCGGCTCATAGTCCATATTATATTTAAGTAGGTGTAACATTTAGTTAGATGAGTCACATGTATACATTTCATATTGTCAAATTGCGTACAATTTTTTATTTGTAACATCTTTACTCTCTTGCTGGGAATGATTTCGTGAAAAGGGACGGAAGTGTGTAACAGGAAGTCGGGGAATCGCGCGCTATTTGATTTGACCAATCAGAACGAGGAGCTAGAGTTGGGCGTCTGATGCTATCAACCCATTTTCCGAGATTTGATTTAGTTTTTTAATGGAATCAAACGAAATCAAATGGTATTGAATGGAATCGATTACGTATTGACGCACTTCTTTACTGCTTTTTAAATACTTTGAAATGACAAGTATATGTCCCATATTTTAACATTAGCGGGCCCGCCACACGTCGTCCTGCCCGTAAAAGCAGTGCCACGCCGACTGCAGCGCCATCTGCCGGGCTGATTTGTGAATCTACCGGCTCAGGTCCGAGGCGACGCTGCCAAGTCATAAGTATAGTCCGCGACAGATCGACATGACAATCGGGGTATAAGGTGAGGTAGGTGAGGCGTATGAGGGGAGGGGTCACCCCACGCTGCACGACGCACGAGTCTGCATCGACCGCATTTATCGATATCGATCTCGCTCACATTGTTTTTTGTCGTTGTGTATTAAAATGACTTCGGTCGCTTCCTCGTCACGGGTTAAAACAAAAAACCAATAATTCATTCTTAAGCACGAGAACTAGCCTGAAAAGTATTAGAATATTTTACTTATAATAAACCTTATTTAATTAATTTTAGTTTTATTTTCTTGCATTCCAATAAAATAAATGTCGATATAAACTACCTTCTTCATTTTGCCACATCACTAGAAAATTGCCATGTCGAGCTGTCGCACACAGTAAGATTATTTATTTATATAAAGGACAATGGCGAAATCGTAGTTACAAAAAAAAATTGCGTTTAGGAATTTCATACTTTGTAATCTAAATGTTATTATTATACATGATTTTTCAGCATACTAACAATAGCTGTGTAAGTATAGATAAGTTGTATAATTTATTAAAAATCTCAATTGATTTTTTGTAACGTGTTATGGCCGTAAGATTTTTTTTATTAATGGCTTAAGGTCTTTTAGGCCAAAGAAAAATCTTTTTCATAAGAATTCTGTAAGCCGTTAAAAAAAACTATAAAATCAATGCAAGTGTGTGTGTCCCTACAATTACAAATAACAAAAATAAATCAGCTTTACTTTTTACCAACTTAATGAATGACTGGATTGTCTGATATTTGGCTGTATAGTTACGAACATAGCTTATCTTATTTAGGAAAAAATCACTACTTCCGTCATTTCATACTGACATATTGTGACATAATTTAAATTGATTTAAATACACGAATACTTGAAAGATTTCACTTAGAAAATAATCTAGCAAACATGACTGTGGCCACAAATGTGATCTGGAGATCGGAATATTCGGAGATCGGATAATTTCCAAAGCATAGCAGACCGATATAATATAATATGCTATATTTGCCGTGAGAACGTACCAAATTCGACAAACACGTTCCTATTATGGTGAACATGTACGTTTCCACGGTAGTTCTATAATTGAAGTGTGCATAGAAACAATTGGTTCATCTTAATTTAATTTAATTTAATAGGCAGTTCAGATACCTTATTGATAAGAGGTAAAATAAAATCACACCATGTTTCAAATAAACAGTATTATGTTTAATTACTAATTGAAAATAATGTACCTGGTCCGACCAGGCTGGTCGAGCAGGCATTATAGAATACTATTGTAGTTGCTTGGTTGTGCGTCGTACAGTGGGCTGCTGCGCTCATACCATGATAGTAATCTGGTATTTGGGACGGGCCAGACAAGACATATCTGCCCCTGCAGCATTTTTAGATATATAAGATAGGATAATTATGAAGATGAATAAACATTAAAAAAACCAGTGTTTTATTTTTATTTAGAACCCGTTTTATTTTCTAATTTAATTTCTAAGTCCAGATTTAGGGTCTGAAGATATTTTCTGCACAACTATTGACAAACTCTGTGTCTTCCATTCCAACTTAGCTTGTATTGAAATAAATTATATGTGGCTTATGTTACTTTTGGTATAAATCTAATGGTGAATTATTAAAAACGGTTCAGCAGTTTATAAGTTTAAAGGATTTATCAAAAAATAAACAAATTATTCCTATAATTAAGTATAATGTGTTCATATCTGATCATGTAAACGTAAACACGTGTGTAAGTACCTACGGTGTGGCGGATCATCCGTCCCCACAATAGTTATAAGTCAAGTTCAGTAGGTACATGTTTAATTCACGACCCTGCCTCAGGTGAAATTATAATGCACTTTGGAAAATAGGCAAATAACATTTTTATCAGCTTCACAGATAAAAATATTATATTTAGAAATGTCAAATAGATCATAACCTCAAAATCTTTAAATTGAAATATCTTTAGTATTAGACTTTTTCATCAGAAATCCCTAATACATTATTGTTTAGGAATTGCTGCTGAAT
Source organism: Laothoe populi (assembly GCA_905220505.1). Taxonomy (NCBI): domain Eukaryota; kingdom Metazoa; phylum Arthropoda; class Insecta; order Lepidoptera; family Sphingidae; genus Laothoe; species Laothoe populi. Next base: position 16,708,607 of record HG992166.1, on the reverse strand, counting down.
TTTTTTCACTTCTAAACGCTACATATTTATGTCAACTAATTTCATGTATGGGAACCTGCCATTGTCCTTTCATGTCCATGTAGAAGTTTTTTTTTATATATTCATAGCCATGGATACATGACCTTCAGCTGAAGTCTTAAAATCTACGAACAGTGTTGCTAGTAGCCAAAGGTCAAAAGTTCCACGAGACTACTCAATATATACGTTTTAAAACCAATATCAACTAAATCTATCATCGCCAGTTGTATTTTAACGCGTTTAGAATCAATTATCGATTTTAATAAAAATATTTGAATAACGTATCATACAAAAATGTTATAAATCACAGGTTTACTTGGTGTTTGTCAATTCTTTAAACACATTTTATTTAAACTCGATAAAATATTATTACTCTTTTGTATGGAATATACCTACTTAATCTTACGTTTTATATATCTAACAATTGCACTTAACAATAATTGCAGTGATGGGATAATTGGTTTTAATAAAAATTTAATTACAATTTTTTAAAGAGTCTTTAAATTACTATTTTTCAAATTTACCCTTTATTTTAATTGCTGATAATTTCCTAAACACTGCAACCCTGTTCAATAAAATTCAAAATGGGGATCATAAAGTAACTTGAATATATGTAAGGATTTCTGTTAAAAGAAACAAAAAGATCTTTAAAAGTACATACATACATGTACACTCAGGCCTGTAATCCCCGAAGGGGTAGGCAGAGGTGTAACCAGTACACCCACTTTTCGCCTAATTTCATACTTTCATTCTTACTGAGTATTTCTAAATAGAAAATATAAATATTATTTTACCCGACCTGGGGATCGAACCCGAGACCTCAGCTTAGCAGCCGTAAAGCATGCGCAATGCAATTTTTTATCCAACTATTCAGACTCCATCAGATGGTGATTGTAAAATTCATGTAATAAATACAATTAAACAATTTTACAACATGACATTTATAATATATTATATCACCTCAAAGCCTCATCCAGATTAAAATTAGCATAACACACAAACTCATTAGCCAAGTTATTTCTATGATGAGGCTCAAAATCACATTTCTCCAGCCCAAGAAGGCTCTTCATATATTCTTCCATCACTGCTCCAGTACACACTGCTATCTTGTCTTTGGCCAACAGTCTGATTGTCTGTGATGTCTTCGTAATGCATTCCTCAGAGAGAAAAGGTGGGTCAGCTATCACCAGGTCATAGGAGTCGTGCGTCTCTGGAGGGAGTCGGTCTGGGGTGTTATAGTCATAGAAGATGAAGTCCGGTGCGTGTATTTCGAACCTTCTGTCGTATTCTAGAAGAGTCACTAGAAAAAAAAGGGGGAAATAAATATTTATACTTACACAACATACAATCTATCCCTCGCTACCACAGTATATACATACAGCTTTCTCAAACTTTCGGCCCTGTCGCAAATTGAGTCAATTTGAGGAGTAATTTTGGTCGATTTTAACCTAAATTCTGACTCGGTATCAAGTTGATTTCTGTATTTTGTTTTTATCGTGTGACTGCCAGACATCAAGCCACCATTACGTAAACTTTGTCGCGATCCCCCTACCTACGAATGGCGAACCCCTAGGGGTCCCCCCCCCAGGGTTGAGAAACCTTGTTATACATAAATGGAGGAATAACAACTATATAGCGGTACTTTTGGCATAATATAGAGATTAGCTGACCCGTGCGTACATCGCACCGATAGTGGCCAGTTATGTAATATAATAAGCTAGAAATAACTAAATGTAAATATTTTAATCTACAATACAAAAGATGGCGCTTTCTAAAATCAACGAAACAATCAACTAAGAATACAACAAATTAGTTGACTATACCATCAACAGATGGCACTGTTAATTTCGCATAATTTTTGACAAAACCTATTATTTTAAAATGTTTGTCTATTTTTCGTGGATAGTGGCAAATATAATTAAATCACTAAATTTTATTACGATTTACAGAAGTTATGGTGTAACAACAAAAACACCTTTGTGAAAAAACAGATTAAAAATCATTGCACATATTATTAAAGGTAATTAATGAAGTCTACCATGGTAATATTAAGATATGGTCAGCATGGTAATGTGAAGTGTAAGGCATAACCTCTCTCGCTGGTAGCCTCGTGCCTACAGGCTTGATACACAATACATCATCAATTTTTTTATGACATAAAATAAGTATACTAAACATACCAGTAGCTCTATCACCAATCTGTCTTTTCACAGGCACAAATAATGTGGGGCAGGATATCAGAGCCACTCTCCCACCATCTGGCACCACTTTATCCACCACAGTGACCAGGGAATGTACAGTTGCCTCATTATACCAGAACTGGCTTAGTTGCTGTAAGAAATGCGAAAAATTGGTGTAAATAAAATTTTCTATTTACAAAAAAACATTTACCATTGATCATAAGTTCAGTTGATTCACTGTCGAATTAATAAATAGTGGGAATAGGTGGGACCTCTCCATGGTTACAGATTCAAAAATATTTTTTTTATTGATACTTCACAAATAAGAGTGTACTTAGAATAAGAAACTGAGTTCCAAACCCCAAATTGGACAATCACAATTTGCATTCTTTGCAAAATGGGTGCATAGTTGGAACATCTCACTGTCTCCTTCGCACAACTGTATTGTAATGGTCATTCTGGAGGGTGACATCTCAGCTCATATGTATCATTTTACTGACATTTGACAATTACCCTTTCCAGCAAATTTGAATGGTGTCTATTTTTGTTCGGATTCATTAAATTCTTTTTATAATGGGTTTGAGGCAATATAACTTGCTGAGGAAATTAATAAAAAAATTGTCTCAACTACCCTATTAAGAATAATTGTTACCCAATTCTCCTCAAGTAGAATATTTTCTTTCAATTTATTATCAGCCTCCAGTTTGCTGAGGATCTCTTGTCTCTTCTGCTGCTCGTCATAGAACTCCTGAAGTGCTGCAAAGGTTTCTGCTGACAGTGATGGTACATCATCATCCTCATCTGCCATATTATGCTGGAAGAGCATAATACATACACAAAAAAATATATATGAAGTCATCGACACTTGCTCAATTTATTTGAAAATATATAATTGAGATACAGTAAGTAAGGCCAAATCTATATTGAAAAAAACTAATTTTATTGCAGTTTATTTTACTTTTTAAAACCTGATGTATTGAGGCTTAATAGCCTTCATGGTCCCGGGGCAGACTGAGTTGTATGTTGTCATGAAGGTATAGTGTATAGGGTAGAAACATTCCACTTACCAAACTGTAAAATATGTTTTATTTATATTATTATTAAAAGTAACAATTATTATTGTGGTCAAATTAATAAAAGTACCTTGCCCAGGTTTAAATAAATTATTGTGAATAAAAAATGTATATATCTACAGTATTATAATTTGTTTCAAGGTATTGCATTAAACACAATCGAAAAGTCAATTTCCTTAAGGAGTACTTTCCACTACCTACATCTTATTTATAAGTAAAAAAAATGCAGAATAATTCTTGTTAGAAACTCATAGGGAAAATATTTCTTCTATTGAAAACAAGATTGTTGTATTCCATACAATTATGTACTTAAATATAGAATATAAGACTGTATTTAAAGTAGAAGAAACAATAAACAAATAATTCCTTAAGGAAAGTTACTTCTCCTATGTATGTAATCTTACAAAATTATTTTAAATTTTTGGTAATTGCCAAATGATTCTCTAATTGTGCTTCATGATATATTTGAATACTAAACGGCCACTCGCATCTTAACTTTCCTTGACAGCTATTAATAGGTTAGTGTCCATTGTAAGTCTATTCCTATGCGCATATTGTTACTCTTCGATTATAATGACTTGACAACGCACTCACCTGATTTTACGGCTATTTTAACCTGCAGTAATGTTCATTGAAGCGCTGGTAAGTCTTGTTTGTTGTTTAGATCAGTTTCGATGGTCGTTTTTGTTTAAATAAAACAAAAATATTCAAATTTTTATGAACTCTAACCTCTAAAAAATATATGCGAACTGTCAGTTGTCACTTTTTTTATTTATTCGTAGGCTCGTAGCCATGGATATATGTCCTTCAGCCGAGTTATCACTTGTTATTACAGTGTTGCTATTAATGAATTTACTGGTTTTATAAATATAGCCTTTTGTTAAAGCTTTTATTTGGGTAGGACTAAGAAAGTACATGTAAACAATGTATAATACAACACATTTTGATAAAATTATTAAATACACCCAACAGTCATACACATAGTTTTGATCCAAAACTAGGTAAACCCTGTATCGTGGGTATTAAGAACTACGAGGAACTACGGTCCCACAACACCTAGACCTGAAACAAATATCTGTCTGTTACACAAATATTTGTCGCGGTGCAGGAATCGAACCCACACCATCTCTTTTCACAGCCAGGTATTCGCCCGCTACGCCACGGAGGCTGTCAATACCTAAAACGATTTTTATTGAAAAAATTTACAGATAGATTATAACAATACGACAGTCTATTTATATATTTTTCAGATTCAATATGGAGAGTGATTATGATAAATTACAAGTATTAAAACTACACACACACCCACAATACTTGAAAGCATGTTGCGAACTCATCAACAACGAGTGGCCGCGCAGCGAAACAGCGCGAATGATGTCTCTGCAAGCATCCTGCGATAACTTACCCACCAGCTTGATACTTGTAAACGACAAAAAACACATACTAGGTCATTGCAAACTGACTCCAATCCCAAACATACCAGAAAGTTGTTTCATAGAGACTGTAGTTATAAGTGAGGCGATGCGCGGGAAAAAATTAGGTACCTTTTTAATGAACTCTGTAGAAGACTATTGCAGGAATGTGCTAGATTTAAAAATGCTACATTTATCAACGAAAGGGCAAGAGAATTTCTATGCTAAGTTGGGATATCAGATTTGTCCCCCAGTATCAATCTATGGGGTACGTGTACCAAGTAATATAAAACCTATAGAAGTAGGTAATAAGGTTGAGAGTTCTATACCAGCACCTCCAACTGGATATTCACCACCGCCGCCCCCACCGATGCCTACAAATAATTTAAACAGCAACAGCGTTATAAAATCATCTAAGACTTACATGTTTAAGTATTTATAATTTATGTGCTAGTATTTTTACTAATCAGCATTATTTTAAAACCAAGGTCAAGAATCAGGCACGGTTTAAACAATTTAATTTTAGTAGTTTTGTAGGTTCAAACAATTTATTTTTAGTAGTTCAAATAACTAGAAAAACGTTGCATCAGAATAAGGATATAATTATAACGATTTAAGTTAATTACTGTAGTTAGCGTAATGTTTAAGCATATGGTGGTATATGAATTACTTGGAATTTGTATACAAATAAAACAACGATTTTGTCATTAGTTTATAATTAAAATAAAGTACAATGGAACTAAAACTGAGCCGTTTTAACATATTCCATCGCCTTTTGTCGCACTTTTTCCACTTGTTCCTCGTCTCCTATTTTCTCTTCTATTTCCACCCATTTCTTGTATAGAATTTTCATTTTTCGCGCTGGCAACTTGTGTGACGTCATCCGTTCCAATACTTGTCTGTTGGAGATAAAATAAAAACAGTCAAATTATCAGTTCAAATCAAGCAGGTGATTATTTTAAAGTTTATCAAGATACAAGTTCATTAAGATTTCCTACATCTGGTAATAAATCAAAAATTTTATCTTGAGAAATAATAGGGGCTTTTTTGGCACTATAGAAAAAAATTGATAATTAACCCATCAAGTATCAAAGAGCAATTTTGGCACCATAAATGACGTAAGCGTAAAACGCGGGAATCTCAAACTTAAGGAGGTAGGAGTAGGAATAGTGTAGGGTAGGTGTAGACCAAACCCACCTGATCACCTAGAGTTAAATAAAATAACACCCATCAGTCACACACATAGCCCCGACTCCACACTAAGATACGAGTCCTCTATTCTGGGTATCAGGGACTACGAGAGATTTTCGGTCTCAACACCCAGACCTCGGACACAAATATCTGTCACACAAACATATGTCCTGGTGTGGGAATCGAGCCCACTGCCTCTCGTTTCACAGCCGGCTTCGCCAACTGTGCCACGGTGGCTGCCTAAGTACTAGTACTGGCCTGATCCGCTCCACATCAGCACTCTTGAGCAGCATGTCGAGGTAGGCGGCGGCGACGTCGACCCGCTGCGGGTATACCGCCAGCACCTGCTCGAACAACGCTTCAGCTCGCTCCAGGAAGCCGTGGTTCCTCTCTAGTAGCGCGAACTGCACTAGCACCGACACGTCTGGAAAGACATGCGTCCAGTCAAATTTAAAAAATCCCAAAGTAGTAGTGTAGTATGCTACAAAAATTTAAGATAACCCACAATGCTGTATATTATCTTGAAAGACATACCGAGCGGACGGGTCACAGACACACTATAAATCAAGCAGAAATAAAACGCTTTCCCCGCGACAAATAAAAAAAAGATGTTTTACTGAATCATCAAGTGAGTGTAGACCACTGGACATAACACCCCCCAACAAATTAAATATGCAATACAACAGTGTATTCTCTGCACTTCTGTAGTACGCCATGGGCAAAAAGGTGAAGAAGCGGTCGAGGGTCTAGTGCCAGAGAACTCACACCAACACAACCAAACATCATACCCCAACTCTAAACCACCCAACAAATTGAATGTTATGTGACAGTGTATTGTTTTTTCGCTCCATAAGGAACCGGCTAAGGTCTGAGACCATACTGCACAGTGTATTCCTTCTCTGTACTTCTCTAAATACTCACGTTCTTTCTTCTCCAGCACAGATACAGCCTTCTGCATGACATGACGCGCCTTATCCACCAGCCCCAGCTTGTAGCAAGCGCCTCCTGCCAGCACATAAGCACTGGGGTCCCGTCGGTACTTCCTAATCATCAACTCCACGAGAGAAGACAACTCCTGGTGCTTGCTGGTTTCCACGTAAATGTCCAGGAGTTTTGAGTGGATTTTGAATGGATCGTTCATTTGTATGGCGTCTTCTAGCGTTTTTTGTTGGGATTCCTGTTGAAAGAAGATAATTTCTACCGTTTACTACTTTATGTTATAACAATACTAGGCCTGTATTAAACACTTTGTCCCACTGCTGGGCACGGACCTCCTCTAGTAATGAGAGGGGTTAGGCTTTAGTCCACTCACAGTCACTCTAGACTTCACATACCTTCGAAATTCTCATGAGAATTATCAGGTATGCAGGTTTTTTCACGATGTTTTCATTCACCGTTACAGCAAGTGAAAATGTACATTTAATATGCCTTTAGGTTTCGAACATTCGACTTCCGTCTTGACAGTCCGTACCGCAACCAACTAGGCTATCGCTGCTAATGTTACAACAGATATTATAAAAATAAAGTATTGTTTTAATTGTATAAATTTTTACATTATATTCAAAATATTAACCTAAATTAATAGCGAGAGACAATCTATCCCCCGCTTGTCAACACAATCATGCCGAGCTGCTTCTTCACACTACGCCATGGGCAAGAAGGTGAAGAAGCGGTCGAGGGTCTAGTGTCAGAGTACTCAGAAAGCCGCAACACGGCCAAACATCGTACCCTAACTCTAGACCTCCGACAAAAACCGGATGTACACTGGCTGATCCCGGAACGCGACACAATTGCGTGTGCCGCTATGCCGAGTTTTACACCCTGTGTACGGTGGTCGCTCTCCGGGTGGATATGAATATCCTACCCCCAGCAAATTTAGATAATTCCATAAATAAAATGAATTGCACCGCTTACCTTTGTGCCGAATCTGTTCTCTAGATTAAGAAGCGCGAGCCACACGTTAAGTTTCTCCTGCTCCTCCCGGAACGAGATCGTGTTCAAAGCTTTCTTGGCCACCGCACGAGCTTTGTCTATCTCCGTTGCCTGTGAAATTATTATCACCGTTTAACTTAGCTATAAATATTTCTACTTATTGTCTTCATCATTGTGATCATCACCTAGGTAATAAGTAACAAAAAAAATTGTTCGGAACGAAAAATTATTTTATTCTTTGTAATAAAGTTGTATTCCATTCGTTCGTTTTCATTCATTCGATTACATTCATTATTTCCTTTCATTCGATTCCATTCATTCGAGACACTTCATCGGATTCCATTCAACCGTTTTAAATCGATCGATTGAATAGGGTGTTTGACTGGTGTAACCAAAAAATATAAAACTGCACTAGGTGAAAGGATAGTGGGCAAACATATTTATTAAATACATTTTTTTATTTTAAATGTATTATAAACATTTTATTTTCGTCATTAAAATTTAGAATTTTTAATCTGTATCACTCGGTGCCAAAAACGTAGCAATACCGGCCGCCATTACTCGTGACGACATCGCACATAAACATTGCATCCTACGACAAATAAAATTGTAAGGAAGAACATATTTTTCGTTGTGTAAACGTGTGGAAACGTGTTAATTTCGTCTTCAAGTCTTCTATAAGAATGGAAGAAGGCATTACAAGGGCTGATAGTCGAAATCTGCCACTTCTTTCTTAAAACTTTGGATTTTGCACATGGATGAACAATTTATCGGGATTTAGTGTCGAGTTTTTACATAAAGGCATTGAGCAATATTTATATGCTGGCTCATTCATTTTTGTGGAAAAACTAACAGATAAATGCAAATAATTTGCTATGTTGTTAGGTGTCACGAATGTTTGTATATGTGCGATGACGTCACATAGAGATAATGTCACGTGACAACGCGTTTTAGCGCGAAATTATATGTGAAAAAATTAAATCACGGATTTTATATAAATTGAGTATATTTCAATAATAAAAATATTACGGGGGCTTTAAGTGAAGAGTCCTCTATCGATGTCCATCAATTTTCAAAAATTGTCAAATACCCTATTCATTATTTTCCAGCGATCCAAACGATTCCGTTTTATTCCATTCGATTATATTCAATTCCATTCGAAAACCAAAATCAAACCTCCCACGGCCAACTCTAGCACCCCGCGCTCAACTTCTTGTTACACACTTCCGTCCCTTTTCACGAAATCACTCCCAGAAACCGATAGTAAAGATGTTACACATCAAAAAGATTTCTGCTTCACCCCATTTGGCATCTTCATCAGTACTTACAACCTTATTGTTGCGGTAATGATCCATAACCTTAAGGAATGACTGAATTGACCCTGAGATAATCACCTGCAGATGGAAGGCCATGTACGCGATCCACAGCTGGCTGCAGTCAGGGTTGGCCAGCAGCGCCCGTTCGAACTGGTCTGAGGAGCGCGGCTGCGACTCGCTCTCTATCGCTCTTCGCTCCAGCTCTCGGATCCTCTCCTCTTCAGCTCGCAATTTCTCTAATTTCTCTTTTACTGACAGCTTTTTTCGCTTCTTTTTCGGCTGTTCTGTTTGCTATAAAAAGTTACCGAGATATAATTTAGCTTCAAAGTATCATTAGACTTACCAAAATGATTTAATGAAAAGAGTAATAACGATGGCTGTTTATTTGCAAACTTTATGCTGGTTTTGTTGGGTATCAAAACTTTTTTATATTAAAGGACTGCAAAATAAACAAGTGATCTTCACCGCCCATGAGCGTCCACAAAACCAGAGGGCGTTTTCTGATTAGATAGATCGATTATCTCTATGCACTTAAAAAAGAACATTTAAACATCTTCATTCAGACCAAAATATATTACAATCTAGAAACGTTGGAAAGCTAAATTAACAGAATCTTTAAATTTCCAGAGGATATGCCTCTTCATTCATTTTCTTAAACGTGGTATTCCAAGATTTCTCAAGCGCCTCGATCTTCTTGACTGTTAGTAATCACTATCAGTAAACTGTTTACTGGTGTACTTAATAAAATAAGTCCTTTAGACGTGTCTTACAGTTTATTTTTTAGTTATACTGGATATTTGACTTACCTCATCATCACTACTGCTTGAAACTTCCTCCTGCGTTCTCTTAGATGCGCTTTCAAGTTTAGCAGACCAGAACTCTTTAGCACTAGGCACCTCTAGCATTGGTTTTAAAGTATCCAATTTAGTATCTCTCTTTGTGTCAGTTTTATCTACAGGTTTATTCTCCTTTTCATTGGCTGCTTTCTTTTTCTTTTTTTCTGGTTCTGCTTTAGGCTCAATCTGTTCTATGACTTTGGTATCTTTTTTCTTTTTACCTTGTTTGGATTTCGGTTCTATTTCTTGAGCTGGTTCTGGTACGGTTTCAATGATTTGTTTATCTTTACCTTTTTTCTTTTTGCCTTCTTTCGACTTCTGTTCTGTTTCTTGTGCTGCTTCCGTGACTTCTGGTGGAGCTGTGTCTTTTTTCTTATTTCCCTGTTTAATTTCTGGTTTTGCATCTAGAACTGTTTCAATTATTTTTTTGTCTTTACCTTTTTTCTTTTTTTCAGGTTTTGTTTTAGGCCCATTTTCTTGTATTAGTTCTGAGATTTCTTCTACATCCTTTTTATTTTTTTTAGATTTACTTTCTTTAGTATTTTGGGTTTCTTGTGTATCCTCGATCATTCTTTTGACAAATTTTCCTACAGAATTTAGATATTCAGAATCGACTGTTTCTTCAGTCGACATTTGTTCTTCATCGCCGATATCTGTTTCTATCGCATCACTTTCTGAAGATTTTTCCGAAACTGTTCTTTTACGTTTTGATTTTGTTTCTTGTGCTAGGAAATCCGATTCTATTTTTAATTTATTCTTTTTTTTATCTGCCTTTTGTGGATCGTCTTGTGTTTTAGTTTGGTTTTTACCCTTTTTATTTTTCTTCTCTGGTACTGTATTTTCCTGCGTATCATTTGCTTTGTCTGACTTTTTTTTGCTTTTCTTACTCTCTACCACTATATGCTCTGGATCTCTATCAGCTTCTGCATCTTCATCAGCTGACTCTTCTTCATCGCTTGATCTCTTCTTCTTCTCAGGTACTTCAGTTTCTTGACCATCCCGTTTACGTTTGTTACCCTTTTCACGTCTTTTCTGCAAAATAATTATAATAATAATACTAGCCCTGTATTAAACATTGTCCTACTGCTGGGCACGGGCCTTCTCTACGCATAAGAGGGGATAGGCCTTAGTCTACCACGCTGGCCTAATGCGGGTTGGTAGACTTCACATACCTTCGAAATTCTTATGATAATTCTCAGATATGCAGGTTTCCTCTCGATGTTTTCCTTCACCGATAAAGCAAGCGATAATTAACATTTAATACACACGTAACTTTAGAAAAGTCAGAAGTGTATGCCATTTGGGTTTCGAACATACGACTTTCGTCTTGACAGTCCGTACCGCAACCAACTAGCCTATCGCTGCTATTTAATATACATACTTATTTCACTTAAATTGAACATCTATAAACAACGTTAAGGAAGTTTCTATATTATACGCTATATATGGTTATAAAACTGTCAAAATTTTTTCAGCTGATAAGTTTGTAAAAATGAAATATACTTACTGCCGGCCAGAAAGGTGCTGTAGTGAGACTTCCAGTTAGTTTCTTCGACTCTTTATCCACTGATAGCAGTGTGCAGTTTACCTGTGAAATATTAGAAGTTATACCTATGATCCTGGCTCCTTTAAGTAGTGTGAAGCTATTCAGTAGACACGATTATGTCGAGTACCGAGGAATTACGCTGGTGGTAGGATATTCATATCCACCCGGATAGCGACCACCGTACACAGGGTGTAAAACCCGGCATAGTGGCACACGCAAGTGTGTCGCGTTCCGGGATCAGCCAGTGTACATCCGGTTTCTGTTGGAGGTCTAGAGTTGGGGTACGATGTTTGGCCGTTTCGAGTAGTCTGGCACTAGACACTCGACCGCTTCTTCACCTTCTTGCCCATGGCGTAGTGTGAAGGAGCAGGCCGGCATGATTGTGTCGAGTAGCGGGGGATAGATAGGCTCTCGCTACTCGATGCTCTAATTGGTCGGCACTGCGCTTACTATCAGGTGCAGTGTGGTCACTATGCCGTGCCAGTATAAAAAAAAAGAATAGTTTTCTCTCGCTACTTGATACTATGACTACAGTATGGGGTTCTTCAAGAAGAGAGTGAGTAGGTTTCTGAAGGGTCGGCAACGCGCATGTGATGCTGGTGTTGCAGGCGTCCATAGGCTACGGTAACTGCTTACCATCAGGCGGGCCGTAAGCTTGTTTGCCACCATCGTGGTATAAAAAAATATTCTAACTGGATTGCACTGCGCTTACCATCAAGTGCAGGGCCACTTTGCGTAATTCTCATTATAATGGAAGAGTTTAGTTCTTGTCGTTTGTTTAACTCACAATTTGTCCAATATGGAAGGCGTCCATGAGGTTTTCTACAGGGTCCTTGGTGACGAAATGCTTCGGTACGAACGCGGACAGGTTGTCGAAAAACCCAACGATTATGAAGTCTCGAATGTACTGCGAATGGAAAAATATGAAATATACAAAGTTTAGACGTAGTGTGAAGATACTCTAACAGGACACTAGACGTCCTGGCGCACCATTAGATGCATTGTGGTTATTTTCCGAAGATATAAATTATTTCAGAGCGCAAAATAAAATACAAATATTAGTGTAAAAACAAAGTCAACAAAGTATGTACTAAGCAAAAATGAAAAAAAATATGACAATATAGGAAATTAAAATCTACATCCAATATTGCAATGATTTATAATAAGAAACTGCTATAAACCCTTCTAAAACACAAAACAAAAGTTGCTTTAGAACCAATGTCGGCAATCTTTCACTATCAACCAATCAGAAGCGTCGGTCAAGTTGAGAATCCTTTTTCTCATCAAGTCAATGACCAATCAAAAATGACAATCTTGGCAATAGGCGGCCATCTTACCCTTAGTTGGCTCCAAACACGGCAATAGGCTATTTTACTAATTTTCGAAAATGATATAAAACTATTATTTATTACATAATAAGCACACTATATTGATATTTCCGGGAAATCTACTGTATTTTTAATAAAAATCTATGTTAAAGTTTAAATCTCCAAAACCGCGGCAAAAACGCTATTTCTGTAATGGCGCTGATCATATGACACGTGTGACGTCACATGCAAGTAAACAAGCTAATAATGATAAGCGAAGCTAAGTTTTATTATAATTGTTTTATCAACAATTATCATAAAACTGCTTCAAAAATAGATTAACAATAGAATTTATCACCCAGAAAACATAAAACGCGAAATAAAATCACTCGAAGAAACTATGTTTACTTGCGTGTGACGTCACCAGAGTTGCAACCAATTACATAGTGTTCACATCTCATATAAAATTAAAAAATATGTTGTACTTTATTTCGTTTAATTTGCAAAAAATATACATTATTTTGTTTAAAATTAAGTGAAATATGGTCTTTTAAGCTATTGTCTAACAGGATGACTACAATTTGCAGTGTATTTTCAATGTTGTCAAATAGCCTATTGTTGTAAACACTAACGGTAGGCAGCGGCTCTGCTGTGCCCTGGCATTGCAGAAGTCTATGGGCGGCGGTGACTACTTACCATCAGGAGGCCCGCTTGCTCGCGTGCCTATCGAGGCACTAAAAAACACAAAAGCAAACTCGGCAATCTAGAAACTTGCCGAATCTAACCGACTTTGGTTCATACGGCTCACATTTATTTCCTTGCATAGACCATCCTTTTATGCTCATTATTTGTACAAAATAATTTCGATGTTTCACATCTGCCAGACGTCCCGCGACGTATTTTATTTTATTATAAATAGTCGCTTGTACTTCCCGTATACTATTTCCTTACCTTAATAATACCAGTATAAGCTTTCCCCACTTCCGCCTGTTCGCAAGAGCAGAGTACCTCTAGCTCGGGGTCCAGCAGCGACGGCTTCATCGTGAGGAACAAGGCCTGACGCACGGGGTCCACTGTCAACACGCGAGCGCGGACCTCTTGACCGACCTTGGAATTTTTATATGGTAAAATATAATAATAATAATACCAGCCCTGTATTAAACATTGTCCCACTGCTGGGCACGGGCCTCCTCTACTAATGAGAGGGGTTAGACATTAGTCCACCACGCTGGCCTAATGCGGGTTGGTAGACTTCACATACCTTCGAAATTCTTATGAGAAGACTCAGGTATGCAGATTTCCTCCTTCCTTAGAGCAAGCGATAATTTACAAATTTTATCAAAATCAGTTCAGTGTTTTACTTTCATCCCCTATCGGAATTGGGCTAAGAGTTTGATTAAAGAAGTATCCCAAATGAAAACCTCATTTTTCCCGGTTTCCAAATTCTCATACAAATTTTGAACCCCTGTTTCACCCCTTCAAATCAACCCGATTTGAAAAATAAAGTACCGTATGTCCTTGGGGTTAAAGGTACTCATACTGAATTCCATCAATATACATTAAGTGATATGTGTGTAAGTAAGTAAGGGAAAAAGTAACAGAGAGAATTAATTTATTTGTTAGGTTTTTGATAGAATGAGTTCTGAGTATGGGAAGTGCCCAACGCATTATGTTTACCAAACTACCATACTTTAGTTACCTTATATTTTTGCTTGGCCACTTTGGATGTACCTTTCTTAACGTCCCGAACGATCCCTGCTTCAGATATGTGAGCATGTGGCACCATACCTGACAATACACGGATTATATGCATCAGTCTGTATTAGTACCGCCCGTGAATGTGTATGTATGAATGAATGTATGTATGTATGAATGAATGTATGAATGTATGTACGTATGTATGTATGAATGAATGTATGAATGTATGTACGTATGTATGAATTAATGTATGTATGTAAGAATGAATGTACGTATGTATGAATGAATGTACGTATGTATGTATGAATGTATGTATAAATAAATACACCCAACAGTCACACCCCAGTTCTGACCCCACAATATCTGTCTGTCACACAAACATTTATCTCGGCGCGGGAATCGAACCCATGGCCTCTCGTTTCACAGCCGGCTACTCACCCGCTACGCCACGGAGACTGTCATGAATGTCTGTATATATATGTGTTATCTGCTTACCTGTGAACCTGCCCAAATTGAGCACCACGTGCGCGTCGCTGATGTACTTGACAGTGGCGTCCACTATCTGGCCGACCGTCAGGTCCCCGAGGCTGAAGTACTTCTGGTTGAGGACCGAGGGCTGGTCACTCACCGAGTATGTGTAGTCCATTAGATTGTAGCATAGCACCCGGACCTTGTGAGTGCTACCTGGTGGAGGAAGTACCATTTGTATATTATATATATCATGCTGGTGGTAGGATATTCATATCCGCCGGGACACAGGGTGTAAAACCCGCCATAGTGGCGGTTGACTGGCACACGCAAGTGTGTACATCCGGGGGTGTAGAGTTGGGGTACCATGTTTGGCCGTTGTGCGGCCTTCTGAGTACTCTGACACTAAACCCTCGACCGCTTCTTCACCTATGTGAAGAAGTAGGCCGGCATGATTGTGTTGAATAGCGGGGGATAGATTATCTCTCGCTACTCTATACTCTATTTG
Source organism: Laothoe populi (assembly GCA_905220505.1). Taxonomy (NCBI): domain Eukaryota; kingdom Metazoa; phylum Arthropoda; class Insecta; order Lepidoptera; family Sphingidae; genus Laothoe; species Laothoe populi. The sequence goes on along the minus strand of HG992166.1, from coordinate 16,693,122 downwards.
GACGGCACTGCACTTACCATCAGGTGCAGTGTGGTCACTTTGCCGTGCCAGGATAAAAAAAAGATTTTCTATGCTAGTGCTACCTTACCTATAGGATAGGACTTGGCTATGACCTCCTCATCGGTCAGGTCTTCGTCCACGTGTATCCTCTTCATACTCAGGGCTCCCGTGCAGTCCTGACCTAACTTGAACAGCACTCCTCGACCACTTATCTTGAGCACCTGGAATTGAATATACGTTAGGACTATTTTGAGGTATGTGAAAATTAAAAATACAATACATTGTAACTTTGACTGACAAAATATGATATTTATTCGCCTGGATCACACGATAGCCTTCCAGGGCAAATAAAAAAAAATCCTACAGACAAATATAATAGGGAAATCCCAATTATGCTACTTTATTGTAACATCTATACTAATATTTAAGTTATAACCATCACCATAGAACAGACAAATCAATAGTCGAGTCGGTATTTTCGATCGTTTTTCTTTGCCTCCGTGGCACAGTTGGCGAGTAGTCAGCTGTGAAATGAGTGGCCGTGGGTTCGATTCCCACACCGGGACAAATGTTTGTGACAGACCGTGCGTCTCTCTAGGTCCCTGATACTCACAACACAAAGCTCGTATGTTAGTGTGGGGTCGGGGCTATGTGTGTGACTGTGGGGTGTTATTTATTTTCATATTGTGTCGCCTCACTAGTTATCTTTTATTTTGTAAATGTATCTATAATAATGTCACAGTTCGTTACCTGAGCTTCTTCAACAATATCTCCGTCTTTGAACTTCTGTTCGTCTGCTAGGTCGGGGTATGCACACTCAAATATGTTCTTCATTGTGAGGAATGGCGTCTTCAACGTCGGCATCACGTATAGCACCCGAGCTGTTATCTTCATGTGACATTAAAAAAAAAACAGTTGAAAACAATAGGGTAGTTGACACGATTAATGTTATTAATTTAATCATCAAGTTACATTACCTAAAACCTATTATCGAAAGAATTTTATAAATCCGAACAATAATAAATTAATTAGACGCCATTCAAATCTGCAGAAAGGGATAATTGTCAAACGACAGTAAAATGATGATGTCCCGTGACGTCACGGTTTTAGAATGGCCATTACTGTGGCGTTGTGTGAGGGAGATAGTGATATGTTCCCACTACGCAACCATTTTTGCTCATACCAATATTTAAAATAAATATTGTGACCTCAATTTTCAAGCTATTTTGATTGTTTTCGCAAAAGATTTAATTTTGCGTATTGTGTTCGGTTGTATATCCAAATAGAAAGACATTATTTTGCGCGATTAGAGTTTATATCTGGTAGTTTATGTTAGGGGTATAAATGCAAATACGCATCAGTCCATAATCAATATTTTTTAAACTAAATGTACCAAATTGTAGCACTTAAGAGTAGCAACAATAACGTTAAAGTATACTTATGTATCCAAATAAAATCGAGATGCAAATTTACTTCGATCATCAAAATTGTTAGAAACAATTCCGCTTCAGTCACATTTGAGCAAACCTCCATCAACAATTAACGATTTAAGAAAATATGTGTCTCGCCCGAGTGTTTGTCATAAATCTAATTAAAACAGTAGTGGTGCTTGCCTTCTGTCCAAGAGCTGGTTTCTTGCCTTTGACCTTGTCGATGTGCTGGCGCAGGATATAGGCTTTTGTCTCTTCGAATACTTGGCCTTGGATGCCATTATCCATAGGCTGTAGGATAGATTTTTCTTTAGTTAACTGTTTATTGTTACATATAAGATTTGACGGTATCTGTGGCGAGTAGCTGTGAAATGAGAGACTGCGGGTTCAATTCCCGCATTTAGACAAATTTTTGCGTGATCCATGAATATTCGATTAGATCTGGGTGTTTTAAGACCGAAAGCCTTTTGATACTCGTGTGATTGTCGGATGTATATTAAATATTTGTCTTCCACTGGAAGGATCAAACATGAAAAGTGGCTGGAATGTAGTAAATTTTTTTTCTATTCTGACTTGTCAAAGTTTCCACACTGCACCTGATGGTATATGTGTCCAGGTGTTCGCAGACCTCGGGTTGGACGTGATAGACAGCGCGTTCGAGGGTGACAGACCCTCAGCGGAAAGACCTTCACAACGATGGGATCTAATGTCAGTTCTACAGTTATCAATACAGGATTAGACAAGGTATTTTTGTTCATCCTGGCCCTTACCATCAGGTGAAGTGACCACACTGCACCTGATGGTAAGGGCAGTGCCGTCCAGTTAGAGGGTCAAGTAGTCAGAGATAACTATACCTTGCTACTCTACACAATCATGCCTGCTGATTAACTTCACACTACACCTAAAAGACCCAGGGTCAGGAAGGAGGGAGCACGGCCCTGGTATTGCAGAAGTCTATGGGCGGCGGTGACTACTTACCATCAGGTGGCCCGTCTGCTCGTCTGCCTATCGAGGCACTAAAAACAAAAAAACTGTTCCGCAGCGTAATGGTGGGGCATACGAATTAGCGAACCTCTTGATTCGGGTACATACAGAGTCCACTGTGAATTGCAGCTGACTCCCAGGCAGGAGTGGTGTGTCAGGCTTGTGTCTGATCACACTGTGCTGCAGAACAGCTGGCAAGGTGCTGAGCGTCACCACGCTGCTGTCTGATGATGGAGTTACCGACTTGATAGCACACCACGTGATCATGCCTATGTCTGGACAAACAAATATTATGTTGTATATTTTTTAAGGAGCTGGTAGACCAGGATGTTAAGAATTATGGCTTTCCGGATTGTATATGCCAGAGCAGTCTGGTAGTTTTCATAATAAAAAGAAAATTGGCGTCTAAAAGCACTCCTGCTAGAGTGACTACTACGTAAGTTTGCGTAATTTAATATGATTAGGAATCAAAATATTCTAAATTTTGTTTATTAGGATAATTTTTTTATAATTTTAGATTAGATTCAAGAAATGTGTGTACGGTCCAAGAACTTTATTGAAATAAATTAATAGAATCAATACAAAATAAATATATTAAAGACCCCATAATTTGTGTCATTCTGAATCAAGTAAACAATATTAAAATAACTTGAACTGAATAACTGTATCATGTGGATCTCTCTGCATAATAACTCACCAAGGTCCAATTCAGTGTTTACTTCAGCTTTAGGCAAGAAAGCCCTTGTGTTAGGTATCCCAATGTCCATCACGTAACCATGGTCTTCTATAGAAGATACTGCTGCTTGGAGTACAGTACCTGTGACAAAATGGACATTTTTTTTATACAGGAGTATGCCTAGACTAACATGTCACTATACCGGGTGCCCAAGAAAATGGCGCACTTGCTTCCCTGGATGCAAGGGCATAATATTAATATGCTAATAAAAAAATAATTTTTGAAAAAACCATATCTGTTTCGGTGTTATAACAGTTTAAAGTTTCAATTATTATCTCAACTATTCCGCATAAAACCAGTTAGAATGGTTAAAGTAAGTCATTTTAAGGTTCACATATTTTTTAATTTAATCATAGATTAAATCGTTAATGAAAAAATCCATGAAAACTTTTTTCACCAGCAACGAAATTTTAATAGACTTCCCTTTAAACTATGTCAGGTCATGAACTTTCAGCTGTATACTTTATCCTTCAAGATGCATTCCCGTTATACTATAATGTATATAAGCAGCTGCGCCATTTTCTTGGACACCCGGTATATTAAAGTGAATAAAAAAACTAGTTTTACAGTTTTTCCTGAAATCATAGCAAATATTAGTATTCTTTTATGTTAACTATTTCATATATTGCAATATGAATTTCCAATAAAATTAAGTAGTATAAGTTTTGTGCATACATCATAGATTGACATAGACACAAAATTAGTTATTTGCCAAGTTATGCAATGTCCGTGAAACAGACACCAATCTTACAGAACCGACCAAACGGTAGGCAGCGGTTTTGTTGTGCCCTGGCATTGCAGAAGTCTTTGGGCGGCGGTGACTACTTACCATAAGGTGGCCCGTCTGCTCGTGTGCTATCGAGGCACTAAAAAAAAACCAACCAAGAACTAACAATCATAATAATAAAATTAAATAAATACACCACACACAAGGTCAAACATGTACAATGAGTTTCAAGAACTATGACGGACTACAGTCCCACAACACTAAGACCTAAAACAAATTTGTTGAACAAACACACATTTTACTTAATGTGGTGATTCAGCCAGTGGCCTGTGCCAACCAAGGCTGTAAAGTTTCAGATTATCCATAATTATACAAAAATTCATACTCTTATGAAGATCTGTCTGCTTCTTCCCAGCGTTCACATGCTGGGGCATTGCTGTCAGCATCACTCTCTCCTTCTCCATCTCTAGTACCTTCACAGCAATGTACTGTCCTGGACGAAACATTTGCGGCAACTCTTTTACTTTGTCTACCTGTATATAAAAATCTTTTTAAAAGACAATACTACTGTTTTATTTTAATAATGCAATAGCAATTATTCATCATAAGCAAGTAAATCTTTCAAATTTGAATGAAATGAAATGAAATATTTATTTGTTCATTAAAATAAATTTGGTGTAACATTTGTTCTAAAATGTATTTAGACCTACAAAGCCTTATTACAAAACATTAACTAACTTTAAACTAGGTCTACACAGGTTATTGTGGATTTAAAAAGCATTTAAGTTCAGTTTAATAACACTAGTCTATGTTTTTCAATAAGGCCTATAGTCTGACTCGGTGGCGCAATTTTAATTGCGCATGCGATACGATTGCGGTGTTGAGGTTTCGGGTTCGATCCCCGCGTCGGGTAAAGTGATATTGGGTATTTCTATCTAGATTTTTTTTTCTCAGTATTAGCCTGGAGTCTGGAATCTGTGCCCGATATGGCGATAGACTCGCCCCCTATCACATCATGGGACCGAAATTCGGTGAAAAGTGGTTACACCTCTGCCTACACCTTGGGGGATTATAGGCATGAGTGTATGTGTGTGTGTAAATAAATAAATAACACCCACAGTCACACACATGTGTGTGCCTATAGTCTTCTATGACCACTGAGTGTCGATTCATAGTGGACTGACATCTATGTCAGCCCAGTTAAACTAAAATTGTTTTTATTATGCTACTGGAAAGTACTGGAAAGGGTATGTGAAGTCTGTCAAACCTTATTAAACCAGTATGATGAACTAAGGCCTAATTCCATTAGGAAAGGAGGTCTGTGCCCAGCAGTGAGACAGTATTTAATCAGTGTTGATATTATTATTTATTACAATAAATATAGAAGATTGGTGTACCTGATCGTTAACATAAGCCTCCAAAACCTTGTTGTACGGTTCACTAATGTGGCAGGCCATTATGCTTCCCATTATTCTGCCTGACATCATCACTACCAGTTTAGTCTCGTGTACATTACGTACTCGTGCCAGGATTAAAACACCTTCTTTTATAGTCTGAAAAAAAAATGAAAAAATTTATAATGTATAATTTTAAGTATAGACTATGCTTAAAATTATACATTTCTTTTTAACAGTTGGAGAACAATCACTTTATACACAGTTTGGTGTAACTAACCCGTTTTTTAGAATTAATTAGCAGAGACACTGTGGTAACGTACAACACTCGACTTTCCTATCTATCATATGTTTGGTTTGTTTATCTATCAAAAATTGGCATTGTGTTCTCTTTGCCATAGCCATTAAAAAAAAGCAGGAAAAGCAAGTATAATTTATTTGCCTTTGTTCATTGGCCAGGCTAAGTAATAAAAAATAATTGTGGGCTTGATACAAAGCTGATATTATTATTATGTAAATTAAAAATGTATGAAGTTAAAATGGTACTTCTGCAAGTACAAAAAACGTAGATGTTGATATATATGATATTTATTATGTACGTAATAGGTTTTACGCAAAATTAGTTTGAGTGGTCTAATGTTAATTGGATAAGAAGTAACTATGAAGTATACAGCAAAAAACTAATGAACCTGCTCAATGAATAATGTTACATATATCAAGAAGCGATTATTACATTGAAGAAGAATTTACATGCATCCCAAAATCACAGAAAAGTGCTACATTCAAAAATTTTATATTTCGAACCAACACACAATTACCAAAAATAGTCACAGATATCAAAACAATTTCACTGTTAACTTTAGAAGTTGATTTTAAATTTAAATTTACCCTATTTTCTATGGATTAGAAAATAGCAGCGATAGCCTAGTTGGTTGTGGTACGGACTGTCAAGACGAAAGTCGTAGGTTCGAAACCCAAGTGGCATACACCTCTGACTTTTCTAAAGTTATGTGTGTATTAAAATGTTAATTTTCGCTTGCTTTAACGGTGAAGGAAAACATGTGAGGAATCCTGCATAACTGAGAGTTTTTCGAAGGTATGAGAAGGCTGCCAACCCGCATTAGGCCAGCGTGGTGGACTAAGGCCTAACCCGTTTCATTAGTAGAGGAGGCCCGTGCCCAGCAGTCCGACAATGTTTAATTCAGGGCTATATTATTATTATTATTCTATGGATTAAATAAATATTTTCATTTATTTGCACCTTATATGACAATCCCACAATATTGTTTCTTGTATTTTTGAACAGTTCATTTGCATTTTCATCTGATAAATACCCATCGTCGCGGTCATTTTTCTTCTTCGGCTTCTTTTTCTTCTTCTCTACTCTCTCAGGAACTCCTAAAAACTAATAAAGTAATAATGAAAATAATGTTTCACCATTACACACAAATTAAATTAACTTTTTCAGTACATACGTTGCCACCTTGCTTGAAGGATTTATTTGTGGGCTTTTTTCCACCACGGGGAAAGTATTCTTCAATATCTGCCATTATTAAAAAATAAAATTAGCACATTAAAACCCTCACACGTAAAAGATTGAGGTTAGATGCGTTTTGTTATTGCACATGTGAGTCAAATCAACTGTCAAACATGAAACAACACATTGTAGTTTGTGAAATGTCAAAAAAGTGTGATAAGTATTAAATAATATTTTGTACTAAATCCTCAGTTTGTTTATACATTTTAGTTTTAAATTGAACGGTTAAGCTAAGTCTACAAGGACTATTTATTGAAAACAACAAAACAAATTTCTATTCTGTATATTTTACTGATTATCAATTATGAGCATAATATTTTTTTCTACCACAATAGTGGATAATTAATAATACAACAACATCGGTGTACTATATATACATCAAAATTCAGACGTCGTTAGGTTGACGTAACATATATTGTTTGTCTTTCTCACACTATAAAAAATTATAAAAAGTTAACTCGAGTAGGAGTTCATGTAACTCGAGTTAACTAGATGAAATTAAATGTATGTTTTTTTCTATGTAATGCCTCTGTTTCGTGTTGATATTAAAAAAAACGCAAAAGATTCGTAATAAACATGTATTGAGACAATTATCATTAATAAAAAAAAACTAACAACAAACCAGCATTACCGGCACTCAAAAATCTACCTCAAATCTGCATTATAGTGACTTTGAGTGTCAGTGACATGAAAATATGTCTGTAGCATACACATACATATACACTCTCGCCTGTAATCCCCGAAGGGGTAGGCGGAGGTGTAACCTGTACACTCACTTTTCGCCGAATTTATTTCGGTCCCATAATGTGGCGTCTATCGCCATACCGGGCAAAAATTCCAGACACCGGGCTAATATTGAGAATTGAGAATTTCTAGATAGAAAAACTCAATATCACTTTACCCGAGACCTCAGCACAGCAGTCGTAACGTATGCGCAATTACAACTGCGCCACCACTTGCGCCACCGAGGCAGTCTAGCCTAATTATAGTCACACACAAATGATCGCTGCGCGCGAATAAGAATGAGACAGAGTGAGTGCGTCAATCAGTTCGCTTCTTCATTTACCGCAGCAATCCAACTCGAGTTAGGAAGAATACAACTCGAGTCAGCTCGATTTAAGCGCAACTCGAGTTGACCATCACTATATTTTTCTACCAATGCTGTCAATTAGGCATGTGACATTGAGTGAAAAAAATCGATTATTTGAAAATCGATTTTTCTCATTTCAATAATAATCGATTTTTTGGATTTTTTCTTAAAATTTTGCGTAATATGTTTTTCTTTGTAGTAATATGACTAAAAAATTAATATTAACAATTTATTTTAGGAGTCTTCAATTTGGCATTAAAGTCACCCATTGCAACGCTGTAGGAAGCCTTGGTAGGTGACATAGCTTTCCCTATGTCTTCGTACATGGCCTCTACTTCGTCATCAGGATAAGCTGACGTTGGGGCGTACACTTGTAAAGTCTTCAGAGTATATCTCTCAGTTATTTTTAAGACGAGGTACGCCACTCGCGCTGATATGCTGCCAACTTCCACAACATTGTGACTTTTTAGTGACTTGTGGATAATAAACCCGACGCCACCTTGGGATGGTTGGTGACCTTCTCGGAAGAAGAGTAAGTGACTAGAATCTAGGGCCATCTTCTCCTCCCCCGTCTCCGGATCTCGGATAGCCCTAGGATATGCTAGTTAATGAGACTTAGCTCTTCTTCCAACTCAGCGATGTGCTCGTCCAACCGCAGAGAACGTCTGTTGTACGTCGCCAAAAATAGCTTTTTGTGGTACCCTACCGTAGCCCGGGACTTGTAATGGGTGACTTCAATGCCAAAGTGGGAGTACAAGGACACGGCGAATCGAGGGTAGGATCATTCGGCTATGGGTGCAGGAATCACTGGGGGCAAATGCTAGTCAACTTTCTCGAGACCCGAGAGTTCTTTTTGATGAATTCATTTTTCCAGAAGAAGCCCCAGAGGAAGCGGACTTGGCGAAGACCCAATAATGTCACTAGGAATGAGATCGACTTAATTATGACTGACAAGCGCCAAATATTCAGAGATGTCTCTGTGATCAGTAGGTTTAACACCGGTAGTGATCACCGACTGGTAAGAGGCACTCTAAAAGTTAAAATTGACCGGGCGCGCTTATTGAAGTCGACTCTCCGGCCAACTTTGCCCCAAGTAGAGATCACTTAACATCAGGTGACCCACTGGCTCGTTTGTCGGACTATACTATAAAAAAAAAAGATAGAAGAATTAATTTGGGCTGGACGGCATTCGGTAAACTACATTAAATTTTACATTTACATACACTCACGCCTGTAATCCCCGAAGGGGTAGTCAGAGGTGTAACAAGTACACCCACTATTCGCCGAATTTCGGTCCCATAATTTGATAGGGGGCGAGCCTATCGCCATACCGGGCGCAGATTCCAGACTCCGGGCTAGTACTGAGAAATTTTTAGATAGAAAAACCCAATATCACTTTACCCGACCCGGGGATCGAACCCAAGACCTCAGCACAGCAGTCGTAACGCATGCGCAATTACAACTGCGCCACCGAGGCAGTTGGTAAACTACGTAACCTGTTTGAGTCGTCGATCCCTCAATGCTTAAAAACAAATTTTTTAACCAGTGCGTCCTACCCGTAATGACTATGTAATTTTTTCATAAAAATCGATTTTTATGAAAAAATTATCGATTTCACATCCCTACTGTCAATTGGTGCTGGAAAAGACTACTTACCTTCTTACGTCACAAACGTGTGATCTGCAACCGAACCGGTAGGTACTGTATTATTATTTTGTATGATAAATATTAAAAAGCCGGTTGTTTTTATTCAAAATAGTAATTATTGTTATAAGACTTTACAGAAAGTCTTCATTCGTTGTAGCTTGTGAATATAATAATTTTGATACTTTTTAAAATTGATTCATATATTGGATAAATTATCAAGTAGTTAGACACCTATTGATAATATTTAATTATTATTGTTGTCGTTCGTGAACGGACATTGCACTTCCATACTTCGATTTAACAAGGAAGCTTCTTTTGACGATTGTTTTTATGTGCAATTATCTCGTACATATACTTTGAAAAAATATTTTTAGAACTGTATTTTTTTATATAGCTGCCATTGTATATACTGTATTGTTTTGTTTAGAAATGAAGAAAATTGTTGTTTTTGGATCTACCGGCACCATAGGCCTGTGCGCCGTGGAGGCAGCCCTAAAAAAAGGTAATTATAATACAAAGTATTTTATTTGCTTATGCAAAAACCCTGAATTCAAAAATAATATTATTTTGTATTCAAAGTAATGATTTTGTTTATCATTTTAATAGAGGTAATTGTTCAGAAGGTATACCTATACTAATTTGTATTCAGCTTTTCCTTCCCTGAATATGGTAATATATTATTTTTAGCATCTGTATGAAAATAAAAACAAAAATACAGAATCTTAATGTTTAGTTTGTGTTATTTGGAAGAATTGGCAAAAAAACAAGAGCCTTTAGTTGTATAAAAAGTCAAGGCTGCCAACATTTAATGTGGTGCATTGAGTAAAAGTAATTTAAATTCTAATTAATTGATTAAGATTATTTTTAGCATTGTTTACATAACAGAAAAACTACTTTGTGTTATTTCCTATGTACATATCACTTTTGATTATTGTTTTAAGTTTCAATAACATTTTGGCTGTTTATGGTCCAGTTTAGGGTACTCTGGGTAAATGTGGTCTAGTACTTTACCAACAGTTGGTTTAAATAGGAATTTTGAAGTGAGAACTTCAACCCATGTTGGGCACTTTTGGGACGGTGAAAGAACATTGAAATTGTATGACCATCACACTCAGATTATTTTACTTTTGACATGAGTATGACTATGAAGTTCTATAATTATTTATGCATATGTTTAAACAATTATAAACAAAAAAGTTACTACTTCATGGAGAGTCCATGGCGTAGTAAATTTTTGTTTGTATTTAAAAAAAACAGTAATTCCAAAATTTCAAGTTTTCACTTCTGTCAGTAGTCACCATGACTGCCTATGTTTTTTATATGAGGAAATGGTGTTTATAATATGTAGCATATTTTTGTAACGACTTTTTTGCAATCAACCAAGATTAAATTCCTCTTCAAATTATAGTAGTGTGCAATAGACAATGTTTTGAAAGACAGTTTAAACGAAAAGAAAACATTGCCAATTAGTGGCACACCTCTGTTTATCATATCAGTCATATCATTTCCTTTTAAGTAATATAAACATCTTGAAGTTGATAAAACATGTATGTACTATCAAAGTTTTAATAGCACCACTTGGCAAACTAACTGGGTTGAAGGTAAGTGATATTCACCGCTCATAAACATAATACTGTTGCCTGCCTGACGACTGCCTCGGTGGCGCAGTTAAAATTGCGTATGCATTACGACTGCAGTACTGAAGTCTCTGGTTCGATCCGTAGGTGGGGTAAAGTGATATTGGGTTTATATATCACGAAATATTCAGTATCAGCCTAGAGTCTGGAATGTAGCCCGCTATGGCGGTAGGCTCGCCCCTTATCACGTTATGGGTCTGTAACAAGTTTGGCGAAACGTGGGTGTGATGGTTACATCTCTGCCTACCCCTTTGGGAATTACAGGCGTGAGTGTATATAAGATCTTAACCTATCATCGCATCTAATATTGTAAAAATTGCTTAGAATTTCGCTACTCCCCATTAATCCCCTAATGATAGGTACATTTCTGTATAATATTAGGAAAAGTGGGAGCTTTGCATGCTTTTGGGAAATGGATTTTTTTGTGGATCCATGTGTCATTCTATCACAGTTTCCTGATAGGCTGTAGGGATCTGAAGAACCTATTGACTAGGTAGCAATATTTTTTTTGTCTCGGCTAAGTAAAGATTATACATATGTTACAATATTAATATTCATAAATCAACAAAAAGATACTGTGAAAATTATTATAATAATATATTTTCGTGTGCAGTGGATAAGTAGTCGTTTGTAAAACGAGAGGCCGCGAGTTCGATCCCGGAACGTAGACATATGTCTGTGCGATTCATTTTGTTTCGCTCTGGGTGTAAGACCCAAAGTCTTTCATAGTTGACACACGACATGCGCCTCGTATCTTAGTATGAGGTCAGAACTATGTGTGTGATTGTTGGGTGTTATTTATTTATTTTCCAATATTAACACACAAAACACTTGAGTGACATAGCGTGGATGCACTAATAGTACGTCTGACCTATGTCCATTCAAATCTCGAAGATCCGGTTTTAGCTAGATTTTCCTTTAAAATAGCACTAGTCGTGAATAACAAAAAGTTTTTTAATTCATAAAAAGTACACCAACTTCAATAAAAAACAAATTATGCGTCCAGAATTTGAGGGTTGACCTCGATTTTTCTGAGCTCCCATCATCAGATCGTGACTTGGTGCTAATGGGACCACCTGGGAAATATACCCTTTTAAACAAAAAAAGAATTTCTCGTATCCGTCCAGGCGTCTTCGAATAATCGAGGAACATACATAAAAAAAAAGATTCCGACGAATTGAGAACTTTTTTTTTGAAGTCGGTTAACAAATCATCAACCCAAGTGGCATACACCTCTGACTTTTCTAAAGTTATGTGTGTATTAAAATGTTAATTATCGCTTGCTTTAACGGTGAAGGAAAACATCGTGAGGAAACCTGCATATCTGAGAATTTTTCGAAGGTATGAGAAGTCTGCCAACCCGTATTAGGCCAGCGTGGTGGACTAAGGCCTAACCCCTCTCATTAGTAGAGGAGGCCCGTGACCAGCAGTGGGACAATGTTTAATACAGGGCTAGTATTACTATTACTATTAACAAATCATGCGTAACTAAGCACTTCTTTATACAACTGACTGCCTCGGTGGCGTAGTTGTAATTGCGCATGCGACAACAAACTGCTGCAAGTTAGGATTCTATTCTCACCACTCAAATGGAAGGTGTTTCTCAACGGCACGACTTCCCCATCCAAAGTCCTTTGAAACCAGTTCTGATGCTTAATATGGTTTGCGTTAAATCTCCGATCAAACATTGAGGTCGTCATTCCAAAAGGAAGTGTGGACGCTTAAATGCTTTTCTTGTTGTTTTTATAAACCCAAAGTAGTAATAAAAGTTGTATTCGACAAAATTACATTCGATAATCTTTGAGATAAAATATACAACAATGGTTCAGAAAATTTCTGTTTGTATTGAAATATCTACAATAAATTACACAGTATGTGACGCTTCTTCTATGAAGATGCAGATAGGCGTCACAAACTGTGTAATAGGCTAGTTGACTGTCTTTGGGAAACCGTTTTATATTATTCTTCATGGTCTATATTATTATTAACGAACAAAACATAAATTTTCAAGATTTAATTTGCATTTTTATAAACCAACTTTATTTTTCCCAACGCTACCAACTGTCATGGCCTCTCGTGTGACGTGACCATCCGCAAAACTAATAGACGTTTGGCTCAGTGTTTTCTTAGATGTTTCGAACGGTGACGTCATGCATGAATGATGGGTTGTTCATGTCACGGGACTACATGCTTTATTTTTACATGTTTGTTTCCTGAAAATATTAATTAATCACATATAAATTAACTAATTGGTATAATTTTCGATATTTGTAGACAAATCTTTTATAAAAAACAAAATTCTTTTATGTTTTCATTTACTGTCAACTACCCTATTCTCCTCCTTTCCTATATTTTGCGCCATTTGATAGAAACATGCCTTTTTGACTAAGCGTCTGACAAGCCTTTTTGGACGCAAAATATATTCCCCGTCCGTCATCGTCCGCCCGTCTGTATTTTTTTTTATATATCGCTACAAGCACTGTGATGCTGTGCTACGCCAACCCGTCTGTATTGATAATGCCTAAGTTCATGACCATTGCCCGTATTCAATAACGATACTTAATTAACAAACCTCTTTGCTATGCTGGTATACGTCACTAGTTCATTAATGGCGCCAAATAAAAACTGACCAATCATGAATACAGAAATTAACGCACAGAAAACTAAATGTTGTATGGGCGAATCACCTAGAATGCATTTAGCCATAAAAACGCGTTTTTTTTTTAATCTTGGCACGATAAAGTGACCACACTGCACCTGATGGTAAGCGCAGTGCCGTCCAATTACAGTATCGAGTAGCAAGAGACGATCTATCGCCTGCTACTCAACACAATCATGCCGGCCTGCTTCTTCACACTACGCAATAGGTAAGAAGAAGGTGAAGAAGCGGTCGAGGGTCTAGTGTCAGAGTACTTAGAAGGCCGCAAAAAGCCCAAACATCGTACCCAAACTCTAGACACCCGACAAAAACCCGTCAGCCTAACCGGATATATTACTTGACATTTAGGATTTAATTAACAAATGTGTTAGGTAAGGTTGGGATTCGTCTTGACACTAAACGAAACTTTATTGACAAAATAATATGTATTCTGACATTATGACGTATCACTGCCTCGGTGGTGCAGTTGTAATTGCGCATGCGTTACGACTGCTATGCTGAGTTCTCGGGTTCGATCCGCAGGTCAGGTAAAGTGATATTGGGTTTTTCTATTTAGAAATACTCAGAATCAGCTCAATTGAGCGCGGTATGGTGTTGGCTCGCTCCTATATCATTATAGAACTGTAGTAAATTTGGCGAAAAGTGGGTGTACTATTTACACCTCTTCCTCCCCTTCGGGGATTACAGGCGTGAGTTTGTGTGTAATATGTATTCCACGACATATAACTCGTTCTCTCTCAGTCATATTCCATTTCTAAACGTAATATCTAATTATTTTCACGTTCTATTACATTATTGCAAGAAATAATAAATTACTCTTTTAAAATACTACATTACTGGTTTTGGTTTTAAAATTTCAAAATTACATTGCTTTTACGAAGTGCTATGATTTTATTTTTATGAAAAATGTAATATAAGTATTTAAGGCCTATGTACAACATCGCAGTGCTAATTTAATCCTACTAATATTATAAATGCGAAAGTTTTGATGGATGTTTGTTACTCAATCACGCTACAACGGCTGGACGGATCTGGTTGAAATTTGGCATAGAGATAGATTATAGTGTGGAAAAGCACATAGGCTACTTTTTATCCCGGAAAAATGCACGCATCCTATGGGACAGCAAAATATAGAAAGGTGTAATAGCTTAAGATGCCCCCAAGGATTGTATACCTTTCCTTCCAAAAATTACCTCCACGCGGGCGGAGCCGCGAGCAACATCTAGTAAGAAATAAAGTTAAAAGCTGTTGAGCAAAAATCGAATACAGGAAAGAATGGCATACTTTTAAATACAAGACACCATCGTAAACGCAGTTACTAAAGCAGGTTTCGACTTAAATAACTTGAAATTTCACCTCGACATACCTGCCTGGAGACTGGGCCTTAAGTATTACAAGTGCTTCAAATAGCGATAAGATTAAACTGGAAACGGACGATATCTGGAAAGATTACTCGGATACAGAGAAAGCGCATGTTATCGCGTTATAAGACACAGATATCACAGTACGGTTTTTACTCACTTCTTCGAATACGTATCGAGGGCTTACTGGTGTATTACGAAAGGTCTTTCGGAAGCGAGAAAAAGAAGAAGAGTCCAATGCTAATTACTGACTAAATAAAGAAATGAAAGTAAAATGTACATTATCTCAAATCAATATTCATCCTAGACGGTTCTGATCTATTTTTTTTTATTTTGGCACGGCAAAGTGACCACACTGCACCTGATGGTAAGCGCAGGTGTCGTCCAGATAGAGTATCAAGTAGCAGAAGAAAACTATACCTTGACACAATCATGCTGCTTCTTAGCACTACACAGGACTTAGGATCATAGGAAGAATTCTGTTAATATTTTAGGTAACGAATGCTCCTTTAAAAGTCTAAATTTCAAACAGTCGCTGGTGGTAGGATATTCATATCCCTAAGGCGCTACCCTACCACAGTACATAGGGTGTAAAACCCACCATAGTGACAAACGCAAGTTTGTCGCGTTCCCGGATCAGCCGGTGTACATCCGGTTTTTGTCGAGGGTCTAGAGTTGGGGTACGATGTTTGGCCGTTTTGCAGCTTTCTCTGAGTAATCTGACATTAGACCCTCGACGCTTCTTCACCTTCTTGCCTATGGCGTAGTGTGAAGGAGCAGGCTGGCATGATTGTGTTGAGTAGCGGATAGATTCTCACAGTCCTCGTTTTTGGACTGCACCATATTGAATTACAAACAAATGATATCTTGTCCGCAGGCATGTCAGTGCGCGCCTTCGTTCGCGACCCTACAAAGCTGCCCGATGACCTGAAGAGCAAAGTGGAAGTGATTGAAGGGAATGTGCTGGAGCCAGACTCTGTTCAAGAGGCAGTGGAAGGCACAGACGGTGTGGTGATCGCCCTGGGCACCAGGAACAATCTAGCACCCACGTCTGACATGTCTGAAGGCACTAAGAATATTATTGAAGCGATGAGGGCAAAGAATGTGAAAAATGTAACTAGTTGTCTTTCTGCGTTTTTGTTCTACGAGCCTGATAAGGTGGCGCCTATCTTTGTGGACGTCACCGCTGATCACAAGAGAATGTTCAACGCTCTGAAGGAGAGCCCGTTGAATTGGGTAGCTGTGTTCCCGCCACATTTTACTGGTAAGTTTGGTTTCATATAAAATAATAATACTAGCCCTGTATTAAACATTGTGTCACTGCTGGGAACGGGACTCCTCTATTAATGAGAGGGGTTAGGTCTTAGTCCATCACGCTGGCCTAATGCGGGTTGGTAGACTTCATACCTTCGAAATTCTTACGAGAATTCTCAGATATGCAGGTTTCCTCACGATGTTTTCCTTCACCGTTTAAATCAAGCGATAATTAACATTTAGCACATACATAACTTTTAGAAAGGTTAGAGGTTAATGCTACTTGGGTTTCGAACATACGACCTTCGTCTTGGCAGTCCGTACCGCAACCAACTAGGCTATCGCTGCTTGTCGCAGTTTGTCTATGTAAGTATAGATTGCATGGAAAGTTCCAGACGCGCCACAGGAAAGCGATCATTTCAATTGACTGTATAATGGTGCACATGAGAGGTCTAACTATATTTGCTACAAAGGACACCCAGCTTCATGCCTGATTACGTTTATTGGTGTCATGGGGGACTGTGTCCTAAATCTATACTAATACTAGATGTTGCTACTAGATATCCCATAGGAAGTGTGGATTTTTCCTGGATAAAAAGTAGCCTATGTCATTTTCTGATCCCTAAACTGCTGTTATGCAAAAAATCTTGACGATACCTTGCTCCGTGACAAACTCAACTATCCCACAGGAACTGTGCATGTTTCCGGGATAAAAAGTAGCCTATGTGCTATTCCAGACTATAATCTATCTCTGTGCCAAATTTCGACCAGATCCGTCCAGCCGTTGCAGTGTGATTGACTAACAAACATCTATACATCCATCTAAACATTCGCATTTATAATATTAGTAGGATTATAAAGAGGAAAGATTTGTATGTATGTTTGTAACGAATTGGCTCAAAAAGTACTGGACCGATTTTAAAAATTCTTTCACTATTTGAATGCTACATTATCACTGATTAATATAGGCTATTTTAATTGCAAAAAAAAGAAAAATAAGGATAGAAAGGTGTAGCTTAAGATGCCTCCACGGATTGTATACAATACAATACAATACAATACAATAACTCTTTATTGTATAACCATAAAAGATAACATAGCATACATAATAAAGACTTAATTGCTAAATGGTCCTACAATGGGCGGTCTTATCGCTAAAAGCGATCTCTTCCAGACAACCTTTGGATGGACAGAAATTGAAGTAGAAGAAATAGACGGTGGTGTACAATAAAGAGAGCAAAAAGAGAATATATATATATATATATATATATATATATATATATATATATATATATATATATATATATTGAAATAATTAGAAAACAAAATAATACGAAATACTAATACTTATATAGTTAAACATATACATACACATACATAAATATATACATATATATATATATATATATACATTATTGTGTTACAAAATTGACATATAGAAATTCTTGACAGCGTTTTTAAATATAGGTAGGGATTTAGCTCGTCTGATATCTACAGGCAGTGCATTCCAAAGCCGGACAGCTTGGACAGTAAAGGACAGGTCATAGAACTGGGATGTATGGGATTGAGTTTTAAGTTGGAGAGTTTGAGAGGAGCGAAGGGACCGGGAATGCGTAGAGTTTAAAAATTCAAAACGTTCTTTAAGATATAAAGGAGTAGTGGGGTTAAAAAGAATATTGTGCAAGAGAGTTAGGATGTGCACATTCCGGCGAAAACGAATGGGTAACCATTTCAGCTTTTTTCGGTATTCCGTAATATGATCGTATTTGCGAAGACCAAAGATAAATCTAATGCAGAAATTTTGGAGACGTTCAAGTTTATTAAGCTGTTCTTCGGTTAAATCTGCGTATGAGGCGTCAGCATAGTCCAAGATTGGGAGTAAAAGAGACTGTGCAAGTACAGTTTTGGTGGAAGTCGGCAGAAAATTACGTAGTCTTTTTAAAGAATACGCTGAAGCGTACAGTTTTCTGCTCGTTTCTGCTACCTGTGGGACCCAAGTCATCTTTCTGTCCAGATTTATTCCAAGATTCTTGACGGTATCACTAATTGGAATACATGTTCCGTCGAACATAATTTGAGGCAAGTGAAACCAGTCAATTTTGGATATCATCCGTGAACTACCTATAACAATGGTTTGTGTTTTTAGGGGATTAACCCGGAGACCATACGATTTACTCCATCCAGCAATTTCACTCAGATCACAGTTGGTTGTATGCATAGCCTTGGGTAAATTCTCAATTGATGACTGAGTGTAAATTTGTAAGTCATCAGCATAAAGGTGGTAGGAAGAAGTAAGCTTTCGGGAAATTGAATTAATAAAAATTGAGAAAAGTAAAGGTGATAAAACGCCGCCCTGAGGCACACCAGCAGACGTAGTACACCACGGTGAGAAATTCTCATCGATGCGAACACGCTGACGGCGACCATACAGGTAACTATGAAACCAATCAATTACCGTTGGAGATATGTTAAGAGACCGTAAAAGCGCTAATAAAACATCAAAATCTACATTGTTAAACGCATTGCTAAAGTCTAGCAGTGTCAGCACCGTAACTTTGCCTTCATCCATACCACATCGAATATCATCTGTTATTTTTACTAACGCTGTAACAGTACTGTGTCCAGGACGAAAGCCAGACTGAAGAGGGTTGAACAAATCATTACTGATAAGGAAAGTAGAAAGTTGCTTATGTACAAGACGTTCAAGTAGTTTTGATAGAAAAGGAAGAATAGAGATAGGACGGTAGTCAGAAACAGATAAGGGATTAGGTTTTTTAGGGATAGGCGTGATTTGGGCTTCCTTCCAAATGGAAGGAAACATACCACAAGTAATAGAATGATTGAGGATGTGTTGGAGAATAGGCAAGACTTCGTCGAGTATCAAAATAATCATTTTACGGCTGATGCAGTCACTGCCGACAGCGTTGGATGAGATGGCTTCTACGTTTTTCTTAAAATCACAATCTGTAAATTGATTAAATGAAAATAAAGGATGGTCAGGCTTGGGAATCGATGAAAGATAGCGTAAAGTAGAAGCTTTAGTGGAACCATCAAAATTGGCAGAAGAGGAGAAATGCTGATTAAGCTGATCGATATTTACATCGTTAGGGATATTATCTTGGCGAGACTTCCCAATCCCCAGTGACCTAAGAAACTTCCAAACTTTGGAAGGATCTTCATTTTCTATAGAAGTATGAATATGCCGGCGTTGTGCATCCCTACACACCTTATTGCATTGATTTCGGAGTTCCAAATATTTGCGTTTATTATGCTCATTTGGTCTACATTTATACCTCGCCTTGGCAGAAAGCTTTCTGTTTCTAATTGTCCTAATTTTATCTGTGAGCCACGGTGCAGGTAAATGTTTCATCTTCACTGGTCGTAATGGAGCATGCGCGTCGTATAATTTAGTTAAGAGAGAGTTAAAGTGGTTAATTTTATAATCAATAAGTTGAGCATTGATAACATCAGACCAGTCTAGATTACGAGCATCTTTTCGTAAATTCTCTAAGTCGATGCCACCAAAACTGCGCTGCAGAAAAACTTTAGGCTTAGCTTTAGGAGGATGAATTTTGTAGGAAAGGTATATTAGATCATGAAAAGAAAAAGCATCTGCCGCACACTGACCGTGTTTTGCAACTTGAGATAAAGACGATACAAGCATCAAGTCGAGAAGGGAAGGTGTAGAATTCGGAAAATTATGCGTAGCATTTAGTGGCAGAATGGTCAGGTTGCTAGCCCTGATAATAGATTTAAAAGTATATGAGCGAAAATCTTGCTTAAGTAAGCAAGTATTAAAATCACCCATAATGATAGTGTGATTAAAAGAGGGAGATAAATCTTCCAATAGTTTTTCAAAGGCTGAAAAGAAGTTGATTCGAAGAGAAGGACAGTAATAAACGCCAAGTAACACTTTGGTGTGAAGGAGTTGAATTCCAATAAATATATGTTCACCAGCATTAGAAGGCGGTGGCTGTGCTGACATACTCACCACAGTGAAAGGAATATGAGAACGAAGGTAAATAGCAACACCACCACCACCATATCCAATACGGTCATTTCGAATTAGTTGAAAACCTGGTAATGAGTACAGGGAAGATGGAAGACAAGGTTTTAACCAAGACTCAGAAACCAGTATAGCATGAATATTACTATGTTGAAAAGACGCCATCATGTCAGTACAATGAGCCGGAATGCTTTGGGCGTTAATATGAATAACATTGAAGTTTTTTGGGACATCAAACAAAAAGGAATCAATCATACTTTCCAGGCCTGGAATGCTGTGATAACTATCGAGACTGTTGTCCGAGGAACAAGCGGATCGAAAATCATCAGTGTCACTACTGTCACTGTACATAATTACGTTTACACTATAAATACACTAATAATATTTTGATATATATATATATCAAAATGAATAAATAAAAAAAATAATAATATATAAATATATACGTTTATATATATATTAATTTTAAAATGTTAAACAAAAGATAAAACGTAATATTATGGTTAGCTGTCCATCTACCAGCTGTGTATATCTGATATAATATTTTACAATAAAATACACTACAATTAAAAACCATTAAATTAAGAATTCAAATACTGTAAAATTTGATTTGCAAAAAAAATTTTTGAATAAAAAATGAAATAGAGCAAAAATGATTTTTACAATACCAAAATATAGACGGAGTATCATAAAAATGTAGCAAAGAAACATGTGAGTAGCAATAACAAAACGGGTAACAATGATTTAGTTATGCTTAAAGTACTGAATAGTACATTTTATAAATACGAATACTATATTTCAACGCATAACAAGGAAAGAGAAAGAATACAAAAAAAAAAAAAAGTGACGGTAACTAATAAAAAAAAAGTGTTTATAACAAATAGAAAAAAAAATATTATACCTTTCTCAGACGGTAATTGGCATTGTTACATTAAAATAGCGAATCAAGTATCCTATAACATAATTTATTGCTATTTCCGGGTGGAGCGTTTCGCCTTGACTGGTACAGGAGCCACCTTCACCGCTGCAGAAGATTTCTCCACTACCTTTTGCGATATTGCGTCGAGGTCACTTTGGCTGCTGATACGATGACGATTTCCCTCAGAACTGTGGACGAAGACAATTCCTTTCCTTGTCCAACATTTTGTGATGCCAAACCGTTCCCGTGCTGCCATAAACAGAATATGACGGGATTTCGTCAGAAATTCGGAAATAGTCAATCCAGTCCCCTTGAGACAGGTTTTGGATGCCCAAATCTTATCCCGTACGGTGACATCACGGAACTTACAGAGAATTGGACGCGGCTTATGAGAACTCCCTGCACGTCCCATCCTATGACATCGGCTGATATCAGCTGCCGCAAAATTTGATTGTTTCAACTGTGCAACAACCGATTTAGTGACGACTTCGGCAGTGACTTCTTGGGGATTCTCCGGCACACCATGAAATAGTAAAATCTTGCGTCTACTGCGCATCTGTATCTGGTCCGTCACATTAGCCAGCCACTCGATTTGTTCCTGCAGTGCCTTCATAGATGCTACTACGAAAGACTTGAAAGCGACAAACTCAGCTGCTAGTGCTTCCGTGGTCGAGGTGGTCGAAGTGCTTTGATGAAGCTTACCTTCAAAGCTATTCATCCGCTCATAGAAGGTCGCCATGAGTTCATCAAGAGATTGTTTAATAGTAACGGCATCCATTTCAAATTTTCGCAGTACCCAGTGTAGAACAAAGTAGTGAAAAACTTTAGTTGTCGTGTAGTGGATTGTATAGGACTTACACAGATGGTAGGTGGTGTTTTAATTTAAGTTATGTTGCATTAATATATCATAAAAATTACGATAAATGATTACTTTTATTTTTTTATATAAGAGCTTAAAAGCACGTCCTATTTCAAGCACCTACCGCCGAAAAAAAGATGTATACCTTTTCTTCCAAAAATTACCTACACGCGGGCGGAGCCGCAGGCAACATCTAGTAATAAATAACTACACTCACATTTCCTCGATCAAAATTTTCACTAACGCGAGCATCAAACCTACAACTGAGATAATAAGGTATGTTTTAATCCAGGTTATGGTATATATAAGTTTTATTCTGGCACGGCAAAGTGACCAAACTGCACCTTTTTTTTTTTTTTCGCTGGGAAAAGCGATTTATCTCTACCGCTCCGGGGGGGGGGGGGGACGGTTATGTTGGGCTCGCCGGCCTTACGACCCAGCGTTAAGCCGTCCGGGAGAGATGTTGACATCCGGACGACCGCTGGGCCGAGTCCCTAACAAATTCCCTACACCGGCAATACCAACTAAAAACCCCACGGTGGCCCTCTTCGGCGCATAAGAGACGGTCCCGGGCTCACGGTGCGAGAAGCGCCCCATTTTCGACCGGAACCGCCCCTGCGCGGTGCCGCCTTGCGGCCCGTCTCCAAGTGGAAGCCCCCGCGCACCGAAGGACGCCCTCGGCGTCTACGGCAGCAACGAAGCCAACCACCCGTGCTGCCGTTCATCCCGGGGTCGCCCGGTGTGCCGACGAAGTATATACAAAATAAAACTATGTACTAACAAATTTTGACACACCGGAAAGGGCACTACGACAGCCCCCCGCTGCGCGCCCGCGACCCCCGATGACCCCTATTAGTCGCCTCTTACGACAGGCAGGGGATACCGTAGTGGGATTCTCCAAACGCCCCCAAACCACAGGGCGGGAGACGCCGGTCAGTCGTCAACCCGGCGCCTCCTCCGTCTCGACTGGCGGCGGGAGGGATCGGATCGTTCCCGATCCCTCCCGGCCCTCTCCTTCTGTGAGATAACGTTCTCACAGAAGAGGGCCACCGCACGCCAGGACCTCCGGCTGTCGACCATGGCTGACACCAAAGCCGGCAACGAGAGGTCTCCTCCGACGACTGCTACGAGAGCGCTGCGCTCCTCGTCCCAAGCTGGGCACTCCTCTACTGTGTGTTGGGCCGTATCACGCGGACAGTTGTCACAGTGATGACACACGGCCGACTCTTCTGCGCCAGCTATGCGACACAGGTACTCGCCAAAACAGCCATGGCCTGTGAGCACCTGTGTCAGCCGGAACGTCGCACCAAACTGCACCTGATGGTGAGCGCAGTGCCGTCCAGACAGAGTATCAAGTAGCCAGAGACAACTTTACATGGCTACTCAACACAATCATGCCTGTTGTGTAGCTTCTTCACACCACGCCTGAAGAGCCAGGATCATAGGAAGGATGGAACACTGAAGCTGGCAAACTGATCCACACCTATGAGTGCCTATTTTCATTCAAATTAGCACAGAAGCGTTTGCTAATTCACGGAAACAGCAAACCTCTCTTTTATATATATAATTTCCAAACGGAATGATTACTTTCATATTTTTTATCCTGGCACGGCAAAGTGACCACACTGCACCCGATGGTGTGCCGTCCAGATAGAGTATCAAGTAGCGACAGACAACTAAACCTCGCTACTCGACAATATGCCGGTCTGCTGAGTAGCTTCTTCACAGCTTCAAAGCATGCTTAAAGGATGCAGGATTCTAGATAGGAGGGAACAAGAGGGACGGCAAATTGCTCCACAGCTTGAATTAGGGCGAGCATGAAGCATAATAGTAGCGTGTGCGTACACTATTTAAAAATTAAAGGTCACACACAGCTCATTAGACACAGCTCTCTGTAGCGTTACCGGATCGAGTAGTGAGCGCATATAAAGAATACTAACCGCACGAGGCGAGGCGGTGCGGTTGGGATGCCGGGTGGCTCTAATGAGCTGTGACCTTTAAGTCATGTCACATTTTTTTTACACACATAGCGTTTGCGGATCACATATAGGACGTACACTTAACAGCAGGTATGATGTGTGGCAGTTAAAGTATCGAGTATACACTAGACTGGCAAGTAATTAACATAATCATTATAATTCTTGTTCCAATACAGCAATAAGTAACTCGCAAGGTCAGTGCATGCTGACGTTGAAGAAGTAAATATGCAATATCCGGTTACGTCATAGACTAATTTGATTATTATAGACAACTAGCTTTTTTCCACACGTTTATGGGTTCCGTGGGAAACTTAAATACCTAAAAAAACGCTTTTTAGTTATTCCCCAGTATTAAGCATATACTCTTATTATACCGTCATGAAACATTGCTGCCTCGGTGGCGCAGTCGTAATTGCAGTACGACAGTAAAATAATGCGAAAAATAAAATAATTCTATACGCTCCGTGTTTGTCGCCTCGTAGGTATTATCATATTATCATAGCGGGCGATGGACAGCAGCGATCGATACTAGGATCCCCCGGGATCATCTCAAATCTCAAGCCAGGGCGGGGTCTTTAGCCGGCGTATTCGTCGGAAAAATGTAATAAGGCCCCTGCAAGTGGCAGCTACGCGACGCCGCGGCCGCTGCCATGGTGTTCTATTTTAGACATAGCATAAAGCATTCCCGCACGACCAGAACGCTATGGGAGCACAAAGTACTGCCGTCCGTAACGGGTAGTCAATCCCCGACCTAGCTCAACGCTCAGTAATTTTATGTCTATGCTAAATAATGATTAGTTCACACAAGTATGCTAAATCAGAATGTAGACGGCCTTCGAGTAGGAAGCAAATGATTCAGAGTCCCATTTCAAGTTCGCAGATATGACATATATTTTTACACGGCGATTAGATCAGCACACTTCTCAGCAAATCTCTTGGAACTTATTTATTACCAAAATAATAAAATAAATACACCCAACAGTCACACACATACTTCTGACTTCTCACTAGGTAAAAGGTCAAATAAAACTAATAAATTATTTTTTATTTCAAGGTGTAATATTCGCGTAAATATAAGAAACCATTCGGTAAAGCAGCGATTTATTAGCAGCAGCGATAGCCTAGTTGGTTACGGTACGGACTACCAAGCGAAAGTCCTATGTTCTAAACCCAAGTGGCATACACCTCTAACTTTTCTTAAGTTATGTGTGTATTAAATGTTAATTATCACTTGCTTTAACGGTGAAGGAAAACATCGCGAGGAAACCTGCATACCTGAGAATTCTTATAAGAATTTCGAAGGTATGTGATGTCTACCAACCCGCATTAGGCCAGCGTGGTGGACTAAGGCCTAACCTCTCTCATTAGTAGAGGAGGCCCGTGCCCAGCAGTGGGACAATGTTTAATACAGGGCTAATATTATTATTATTATTAGGTAAAAATTGGTAAACCTGTTTCGTTGGTGTCATCAACTACGAGGCGCTACGATCCCACAACACTCAGACCCGAAACATATAAATGTCTGTTCCACAATGCTCGGTGCGGGAGTCGAACTCACGGCCTCTCGTTTCACAGTACTCGCCCACTGCGCCATGAAGGTTGTAAAATGATTATTTAACGTCATAATATTGTTTTAGAGGATCCAAGCCGTGAGACAATCGTTACAATAAACCCTGACAAGAGTCCAGGACGAACGATCTCCAAGTGGGACCTGGGGACGTTCCTGGTGGAAGCCCTGGATGAGCCCAAGTACTTCAAGGCTGTCATCGGCATCTGCAATGTGCCTCAGTAATCAGGGTTGGACAACTTTAGCATAGCGACGGTTAACTGTCAAAAATGGCTGGTAGCAGGGCAGGATTCAATCTTACATCATTTCAAGTACATTGATCAATGACGGCTCTAATGACAGTATGATCTATGTAATAAAATTGAAGTGTCTGTGTTTAATGTCAAAAGAACAGCTTTTTACTAAATGCATAATGCAATATACGATACTTATAACAAAAAAAACATATAAAAATTGTCTGTCTATCTGTCTGTTCGTTCCGGTTAATGTCCGAAACAGTTGGACCTATTTTGACGGGACTTTCACTAGTAGGTAATAAAAAATATCAACTTTAATCTATTTACTGTAAAATAAGATCACGTCAAGTGGACCCCTCATTTACCACTTGGTCCTGGAATTGAAATATTTTTATTTTATTATGAAGTAGTCACTACGCATAATTTAACACTGAAACAGATTATTAAAATTTTCATTTTTACAAAAAAAAAAACAATAAAAATTTTGTGGACTTCTTATAACTTTAACTGATTGAAGTACGGGCGATGTCTATTTGGATTTATGTCTATGTAACGACGAGCCATGCTGTATTAGAGGGTTTTAGATTGTATAAAAGTATTAAATGTTGATAGCTAACCGTCGGTATGGGGCTGCATTTTTATATTTAATCTGTGGTACATTCCGGTAATGTGCTATTTTCTGTTACGAAGATTTTTATTATAAAATGACCATTATGTTGATCACGGGGTGTTCGAATGTGAAAAATAAATTATTTTTTCTTTCTATGGCTAAATGGAGAGTCCATAAATTACGTCACCAGATATGTATAGGCCTTAACACCCAAATACCCAAACGCTACTCAACTGGCCGACCATTTAACGGCTATTTAATTTGTAAAACGCCATACAATTGTGACAAATAAGAGGGTCTCAAATGTTTAACACGATCTTAAATGAGTTGTGTGTGAGTATTCGGGCGTAAGTCTTATATTTTCGTAACATACAAATACCTCATGATATCTCGATTTTTTGAATAAATATACTTATATGGCATATTTTTTTACACTCAACTCGTCTCTCCAGTGTGAACACGTGTATTTTTTCCTTGCCGTCACACCGCTGGGTTTAAACTATATTGGTTTCATCTTTAACCTTGTAAATTGAAATTGTGTTAGTTACTAAATAATAAATGATAAAAATACACATTTTAATTATATTTCTCGCCTCTGTGTGTACTGACGAATGTTTACCTGTTTGGGATATAATGATAACATTTGACTCTTGATCACAGTTCAACTTAAATGTTTATAGAGTGAGTGCAATTATAGAGATACATTCACGCATCTGATTGCTGGTGGTAGGATATTCATATCCGGCCGGATAGCGACCACCGTACAGGGTGACCCCGAAATAAAGAAACCCGACATATTCGCAATTGTGTCGCATTCCGGGATTAGCCAGTGTACATCCGGTTTTTGTGGGGTCTACAGCTGGGGTACGATGTTTGGTCCTTTTGCGGCCTTCTGAGTACTCTGACATTAGACCCTCGACCGCTTCTTCACCTTCTTGCCCATGGCGTAGTGTGAAAAAGCAGGCCGGCATGATTGTGTTGAATAGCGGGGGATAGATTGTCTCTCGCTACTCTAATTGGACCGCACCATCAGGGGCAGTGTGGTTACAGCCGTGCCAGAATAAAAAAAAATGGTTCAGTTTAATAAAAACATGGTACTACACTATTATCTGTTAAAATGTGTATAAAAACCATCAGTGTGACGACAAGGAAACAACTAGTTGTACCATGCGCAATTGTGCAAGACATGACGTAATTTGTGGACTCCCCCTAATCTTGGGTACGATTTCTGCGGGTCGTAAACATCCGTGTTACCGAGTATGCCTGTTTGTACTCTGCACAACATAAATCTATGGGAGACCATAGTGCATAGATTAGTATTGTGATGACCTAACGACGTCTTTGACACGACCATCGGAAATCTATCTTTAGCCGTAAGCCAATAAATATGTTGTTTCAATAAAATTATTTATTGTTTTTGCTATTTTTTTTACATCCTTACGTCAACGATATCAAGTCCTTTTATCTTTACTAAGAGCCAATCGACAATCGGATCTTTATCCTGTCTCCCGTGAAAAGTGTAATTCATGGGTGTTGTGGAGTCCCTTTCAACAGTCTCTGATACGGAGACCCTGCTGACTTTCCTGGACTCGTAACTCTCTAATGAACTTGGGTATAGTTCAGACCCACTGAACACCGTACAAGGACTCCAAGGGCAATTTACCCTCAAAATGTTGGGATCTGATAAGAGCCCGGTACTAGTAAATGTCTCCATAGTCCAAGAGCTAATGCTTCCAGAACAGTCCTTTCTATTCAGTAAAATCATTTGCCGACTGACGCTCGGAGTCAACACACCGCTTAACAACGTAAGGGTTTTTCTACTATTGCTATGGAATGGGGTGCTTGCTCCGTAAGAGGACGTGGTAGCTGGTTCCAGGGTGACAGAAGATGCTGGCAATTTATCCATGCTCGAATATAAGGACTGTTCTAATTCATCAGTATTCCAAGATTCTGTGCTCCATGGAGTACTGACCATGCTCAGAGTATTTTCTGGAGTAAGACTAGATGTTTCGGTGTTAGCTACCGCAGAGGCGCTGTAAGTACTGCTCGAACCCAAGCTAGACGGCAGATCAATTGTATCCTCGGAGATAATTCTAGGAATAGGTGCTGCTGCTTTCTTGGGTGCATATTTACGTTTCTCATAATCTTTATCTAACACCATTATGCGGCATGCATTCGACACATAAAAGCGATCGGGTAGCAGTTGTTAGCTATTTCTATGAGCCATCTGTAGTCCTCTATCGTTGGGATGGTTATTTGGAAGTATTTTAAAGGATTCATTACGGATGAGTACACACCCGAGTTTAGGATGTTTTATTGCATTATTACAATGTTTAACAGATTTTTATGTTAAATTTCCGGAATATTTATCATACTTTGGCAGTTTCGTGATTGACGTTTGAATTGATAATTTAATATTTTAATTTTGTACCTATACGTCATAGTGAGGCACAAAGAGGTGCGATGCTCGGTGTTACATACTTATTTTAATTTATAAATAATTCTCATTACTTATTGGGTAAGGCAAGGATAATTTATATCAGATTATTCTCGACTATTTCACATTAGTGAAAGTAGCATAGTTATTGATTTTTTTAGTGCCTTGATAGGCAGATGAGCAGACGGGCCACCTGATGGTAAGTAGTCTTCGCAGCCCATAGACTTCTGCAATGCCAAGGCACAGCAAAGCCGCTGCCTACCATTAAATGGCTGCCATATCATTCTATCTGTCTGCAATGCCAGACAGATAGAAAATTAGATGCCAATAACCTACGGAGAATACATCAGAAGAAAATGCCTATTTGAACAATTTCCAACTTTAGCCAGCTAGATCACCAGATCTGACGGTACCAGTCTTCTTCCCTTGGGGCAAAATAATAAAAAAACATTTGTCTGTCAGTTGTTTATTCATTTCTTGTACATCCATTTACTTTATACCTATTTTCATAACACTTAATACAATATTTACACAGTTTTATACAAACAAAGGCGCCACAAGGCATGAAGATTGTGAATCGAAATATATTTACCTACATAACATACTGAAAACCATAATTATTGAACTTTTTTTTATCCTGGCACGGCAATGTGACCACACTGCACTTGATGGTAAGCGCAGTGCCGTCCATTAGAATATCGCGTAGTGACAGACAATTTATCTCCCGCTACTCAACACAATCATGCCTGCCTGCTTCTTCACACTACGCCATAGGCAAGAAGGTGAAGAAGCGGTCGAGGTCTAGTGTCAGAGTACTCAGAAGGCCGCAAAACGGCCAAACATCGTACCCCAATCATAGGCCCCCGCCAAAACCGAGAAAATTTCTACTTAATATTAATAATTTACCAAAAAGGGTAGTCAGTATTTACATTATTTTATGACAGCCACTAGCGCCATCTCTGAACGAATTTAATCACTACGCTAAAGATCTTTTTTCCTTCTGCTGATTTTTTTCGTTTAACAACTCTATATCTAACAATATTCTACCTAACTCCCCACTCCTGAATGCTCTGATCATTTGCCTGGCTACTTCCACCAGATCTGGAACTTCCCGGACTCGGCCGTCGAAGTCCCGAGTCTTCCGGACTCTGTTGTACTTTATGGCTCCCGCGATAAGTACCTGATAAAATAGTAATGATAGGCCGTTAGTAATTGAATAATTAGTTTTATGTAAGTTAGTATCACAAGACAGAACAAAAATGATGTAGGTAAAAACACTTAAGTTAATTGGACACTTGAGTACACATTGAAAACTAATCTATACTTATGTATAAAGCTGACGAGTTTGTTTGTTTATTTGAACGCGCTAATCTCAGGAACTACTGGTTCGAATTGAAAAATTCCTTTAGTGTTGGATAGTCCATTTATCGAGGAGCGCTATAGGCTATATAACATCACGCTATGTCCGATAGGAGCGGAGCAGCAATGAAAAGTGTTGCAAAAACGGGGAAAATTTATTATTTTTGAGAGCTTCCGTTGCGTGCGCTGCGTAAACGGTTTAAGTTACGTAACAATCATGTATGACGGAATTGTTCCTCTTAAAAAGTTCTATAAAAAAGTCCGCGATAGCATATGTCTATCTTTTTTGGTTGGCTCACTATAACCTTTTTAATGGTTATCGAATTTGTTCTGAAACAATGAATTATTTGGGAAGGGGGTTTTATAAACATGGTGTTAATCCTTATCTAAATAAATACTTTATTTATCACAAGTTACAAAAAAGATTTCGTCATTTGATTTCAATGAATATCTTAGGAGATATAACAGTTTTAAAATATCTCCGCAGCAAAATTAATATTGTTGTTTGTATGTTGGTTTGTTACCTTTTCATGACTGAACGGGTGAACGAATCCTAATGAAATTTAGCAGAAGAATAGATTATATCCTGGGGAAGCACATAGGTTATCTTTTGTCTCAAAAAATATCTTGAAGGGGGTAAAATAGGGGTTGAAAGTTTGTATGGGCAATCCGTAATACCTCAACTTAGGGATCTGAAAATTCATATTTAGGCTTTTGGTAAGAAATAAATAAAAACGTGTTTCAACGTTTTTAACAATTCATCCCTTAAAGGGGTGAAGTGAGGGGTTAACTTAGGAGGTATTCTTTAAATGCAATCTGAAGCTTCAGGCACAACACCTGAGAGTCAGGACGATCGCTGTAGGTGCCTCAGTGCAGAAGACAACTCCTTGGATTGTATACTTCTACTCCCGAAAACAACCTCCACGCGGGTGGAGCCGCGAGCAAAAGCTAGTTATAATCCTACTAATATTATAAATGCAAATGTTTGGATGGATGGATATTTGTTACCCAATCACTGCAGAACGGCTGGACGGATCTGGTTGAAATTTGGCACAGAGGTAGATTATAGTCTGAAATATCACATATCGTCGGTGATACTGCAAAACGAGCTATGTCACCAAGAACTGATTTTACAGCAGGGACAAAAAACGTTTTTTTTTTGTTGTTAAATAATTCGCTAAGTGTATGACATGCTTATAATGATATAACGCTATTAAGACCTATATGATAACAGGCAAATAATCCCGGAAACAGATGCGTTCGGATACAGGATCTCGATCATTTTAACAAAAAAAAAAAAAAATTTTTTTTGACATGGAACGTATTGCAGTATCACCGACGATATGCTGCTTTTATTCCGGAAAAGGTACGGTTCCCGTGGGATAGTTCAGTTTTGATTTACACAGAGCAAGGGATCCACATGATTTTTTGCAGTGTTAGTTTAAGGGCTACTTTTATACCAATAAATGCACGGTTCTTACGGGATAGCATAATACAGGAAGATGTAATAGCTTAAGAGGTCTCCGTGGAATTTATACCTTTTCTTCTAAAAATTTTAAAAAGTTAGAAAAATATAATAGCAGAGGCTATGGACTAGTTCAACTTCCCCTTCTGCCAAAGATAACCTAAGATTCTAAATAGTTTTTTTCAGGTTACCTTATTAATATCGTCATCAGGTTCGTCCAAGCCCATGTAGTCTACATATTTGAACTTGGCATGCTTGTTCAGCCAGTACAGCATGTAGTCCGCGATGATCTCTTCGCCTACCAAATGATCCTGCAGTGATGCGCACAGAGCTAGCTTCAGACCCATCTCTATGTTCGTCACTGATGGCTCGAGGATGCCTAAAATATAATGAAAATATTTATTTTAGTTGGTTGCGGTACGGACTGTCAAGACGAAAGTTGTATGATCGAAACCCAACATACAGGCATACACCTCTGACTTTTCTTAAGTTATGTGTGTATTAAATGTTAATTATCGCTTGCTTTAACAGTGAAGGCAAGCATCGTGAGGAAACCTGCATAATCCTTCGCATTAGTAGAGGAGGCTAAGGCTAAGGCTTTATAATTAACACCCAACACACATAGCCCCAACCCCACATTAAGATACGAGTCTTGTGTTGTGGGTATCGGGGACTACTACGAGAGACTTTCAGTCTTGAGATATAGGTACATATTTGAAATTAGCAAATGTTTCAGCATCTTTTGAGCCTAGTTCAAATAAAATGTGCACTTTTTGACCGCTTAAATCAACTGGTAAAAGCTAACTTTTTTAGGGCACATTAATTATAGAAAATAATGCTCAATAAATGCATAAAAATAAATCATGGTAGGTGGCGAGTATATCGCCATACCGGGCTCAATCCCAGACTCCAGGCTGATACTGAGTATTTCCAAATAGAAAATCCCAAATTCACTTTACCTGACTCGGAGATCGAACCCGAGACCTCAGCTCAGCAGTTGTAACACATGCACAATTACAACTGCAAGACATTTATAATTATTATGCTACTTAAAGTAAAAGAAACAAGAATCTGCCAACATGTATTGTTTTTAACTTTAGTTACATCAAATTTATAAGTGCATCAATTAAAAAATATTATTGTTAAGTATGATAAACTTCAATATCTTGGTTTGTGGGTACATAAGCTTATCATTAGAGATATGAAATGTTTACTATCAAATTGTCGAAATTTGGCAGCGGTAAGTCACTTGTGGCATAGAGTAAATGATAAGCAAGCCAACATCAAATTATGAGTAATAATTCTATTTTAAAACTGAGGGCCTATCATGTGTTATTACTGTCATATTTCTCCCGTCTTGCCCACTAAAATGGAAGAGTATAGACTATTTGACTACAAGAACTTCAATTTTAAACAATAAACAATTTTTAGACAACACAGTTTTCGAAAAAGCTAGCATGGATAAATATTGTCCCACTGCTGGGCACGGGCCTCCTCCTTACTAATGAGAGGGGTTAGGCCTTAGTCCATCACGCTGGCCTAATGTGGGTTGGTAGACTTCACATACAATGTTTTGTTTCAACCTTAAGGCTTTGTCAGCTCTGGGCTGTGGTATGATTGAGGGGGTGAGATGCGACGGGTCGTGGCGGCGTACGCGGGGGCTCCCCCCCCCAACGAGTAGCGATAGGCGCTCATATAAAGGATGTTCATTATTTAAAACAGTGAAATGAGCAAATGTCAAATAAATCAGATTAAATAGAACGTAAAATACCATAATTTTTTATTTTTTATAAACCCTCAACTATTATGTTATTTTATTAAAATTAAAACCTATATGACAGCCTCAGCCTCAAACGGGAGGCAGTGGGCTCGATTCTCGTAACAAAGTTACCGAATGTTATCGTTCCAGACTAATGTTTGTTTCGGGTCTGGATGTTGTAGGACCATATTCCCTCGTAGTTCTCGATACCCACGATATAGGTTTGACGTAGTTTGGGGTCAGAAATATGTGTGTGACTTTTTGGTGTATTATTTATATGTACCTTTATTATTACAAATTATAATGATAACAATGTCAATTATTACTCATTTTAACGTTCAGTGAAATAAGTTGCAATATGAATGAAAGTAATCACGTCTTTTATATACTACTCGCTGCTGCTCGAGGCTTCGCCCGCGTGGAGGTCATTTTCGGGAGCAAAAGTATACAATAAATACCAAGTTTATAAAAACCCCTTCGCAAATAATGAAAAACAAGCTCTCAAAAGGAATATATTTTCCCGTTTTTGCAACATTTTTCATTGCTGCTCGGCTCCTATTAGTCATAGCGTGATGTTATATAGCCTATAGCGTTCCCAGATAAATGGGTTATCCAAAACTAAAAGAATTTTTCAATTAGAAACAGTACTTCTTGAGATTAGCGCGTTCAAACAAACAAATAAACGTACACGTTTTCTTTTGTTACATTTCACGACTGAACTGAAAACATTTTTTTTATCCTGTGCGTTGGGAGTGGAACACCTGTAAGAACGGGGACGTGAGGAAACAGGGATTTCTTGCACGAGAACACGATCACCTAGGTTTTCTTGCTATAGATCTCAACCCGATTCCTGAGAAAAATAAACATGAGATCTAGGGTCTGGTTGAGCTGAATGATAAGATTCTCGCGTAATCTCACGGTATCCGCTCGGCGAAGGTTACTAGACATATTCATATAGATGTAATAGCTTAAGCTAGCTAAGCTAAGCTAGATTAGGGATTACACCCATCTCTGCCAAATCCGTCCAGTTTCCTTTTGATTTTACCCTCCCATTCTTTACCCTTCTCGCGATCATCATCTCCCGTCACTTCTCTTGATCTTCGGTAAAGGAAGTGTATCCTTTCGATATTTGATTTCGGGATCCAACTTGGACTTCTTGTTTCACAACCGACTAAACGTCCACTGCACAATGCAGACCGTCAAGTATGAATTGTCATAAATCCGTTGAATTTTGAGTTCTATTATCAAAATATTATAACTCAATATATTGTAAATTGAATTAATAATGTTAATATAATATTTCGTTGTGGAATAAAAACTTTTTCGTTGCTATTAATGAATATTATTAGAAAAAAATATTCTGTCAAAACAAAAAGTAATATCAATTGTCATAGTAATAGAAAATCGATATCAAGAATTAAAAAAAAATATCTGTTTGTCTATTTACTATTTTGTCAGGGTGGCTCCGATGATGATGGAATCTGATATTTTTTTTATCCTGGCAAAGTGACGACACTGCACTAGATGGTAAGTGCAGTGTCGTCCAGTTAAAGTACCAACTAGCGAGAGACAATCTATGCCTCGCTACTCAACACAATCAATGTCGGCCTGATGTTCAGTTTGTCATACTACGCCAAGGGGCAAGGAGGTGAAGAAGCGGTTGAGGGTCTAGTGTCAGAGTACTCAGAAAAACACGGCCAAACATCATACCCCAACTCTAGACCCCGAAAAAACCAGAGCTACACTGGCTGACCCCGGAACGCGACACACTTGCGTGTGCCACTATAGCGGGTTTTATACTCTGTGTACGGTGGTCGCTATCCTGGCGGATATGAATATCCTACCACCAGCAGGTATCGAGATAAGTGAAACTGAATAGGGTAATTTTTATACGAAAAAGTAACAGCGATATCATAGGATAAAAATTGGCTATGGAAATTATAATAGTAACTCATTGCCGTAAACAAGTGAGAAAATGTATAGATAATATTTGATAGGGGTGGAGCCGGGTAAAAAGTATATATCTTCAGTTGCTGCATTTTCAGAAATCATAAATTTTGCAAGATCTATTCTTCTGACAATTAATATTGTCATCCATATCTGACGTCATGTACGAAATGACAAGAATAGTTATATATTATTTCTCTTTTACCGACACGAACACAATAACGTATAATCGATCGTCCGCCGAAAACAAACGAGTACTTTAAAACGTA
Source organism: Laothoe populi (assembly GCA_905220505.1). Classification (NCBI taxonomy): domain Eukaryota; kingdom Metazoa; phylum Arthropoda; class Insecta; order Lepidoptera; family Sphingidae; genus Laothoe; species Laothoe populi. The sequence continues at coordinate 16,657,254 of HG992166.1, read as the reverse complement.
TTGTCTGTCAAACTGCTAAATTAATATAATAATGAACTTTGTAGTCGCCCGCCTTAGACTGACTTGAATTGTTATTATCGTATTTTAGTCTTGCGCAATCAGTATAAAATAAATATAGCAGAACTTATGATATATAATTGGAAGAAATTCAAAGAGCTGTATCCAAAGCAGTTATTTACGATTATAGTCTTCGAGCTCTAGGGATCTGGTAATCAGTCGCAATGGTAGTGGGAAATAGTATGAGCCCGCTGATGACGGTTTTCATTTCTAACAAAATAATAATCAAATTTGGACATAATTTGGTTGTATTTATTTTATATTTCTACATCTATTTAGGACATAAACTGTTGGTTCCTCTCGTCTCGCGAACACCAATATTTAAATAATGGTATTGATTAAATAATACTAGTGTTAATTTATATCGATTATTATCAAAAACAGTTCAGCGGTTTAACCATGCAAACTGGAAGACTCACTTTCGTAATTATAATATTAGTATATTTTTGTTATATCAAGTATCATACCATAATTTTATTCTCAAATAGTTTGTTCAAATCACTCAACCTGTATTCACGACTTTTGATAAGAATTGACAGTCATTATGATAAATAAAATATATATCGTTTGAAATTATTATGATAAGTTAAATATATTTGATTATATTCAATATATTATCATGAGTTAGTGTTATTTGTGAACACTTTATGTCATATTCATCATGTTTTCACAAAAAATATTTTTGACAGCGCGAGCGAAAAATCGCGTATACGTCTGCTCTCAACACGGCCCAATTGCCGTCTGACAAGTCTCGCACATGCGCCTCATGTTTAAAAATCAGTTCAACATGGAGACAACTGCCATTTCATGTTTCGTAATTTTAAAACATTTATTTCTTTTTATTTATAAATGAAATGTGATAAAATATTCACACACTCGTTTAATGCAGTTCATTGAAAATTTTATAGAAAAATTTCGTTTCAATATTTTTCTTTATAACCGTATACTACGGATTCATTTGGGGTCGTGTGGATTGAAATTTTAAAATTTCGATGCATCTTTGCGAATATTTTCTATCGAGCCAACTTTAATGAATCGTGTATCGAGAAGCACAATCGTTTTGTAAATATGTTCATCTTTTATGGCAAATTTTTATATTGTTAATATTTTTAGTTTTTAACATCGAATAATTAGTTTAAAAATGTAGTCTGAACTGAACTGTCTGAGCCTACCTCACCTTAAAGCAAGCGATAATTAACATTTAATACACTCGTAACTTTTTGGAAAGTCAGAGGTGTATGCCATTTAGTACATACTTATACACTCACGCCTGTAATCCCCGAAGGGGTAGGCAGAGGTGTAACCAGTACACCCACTTTTTGCCGAATTTCGGTCCCATAATGTGATAGGGGGCGAGCCTATCGCCACACCGGGCACCATTCCAGACTCCAGGTTAATACTGAGTATTTCTAGGTAGAAAACCCAATATCACTTTACCCGACCCGGGGATCGAACCCGAGACCTCAGCACAGCAATCGTAACGCATGCGCAATTACAACTACGCCACCGAGGCAGTCTAATGTATGCCATTTAGGTGTCAAAATTACGACCTTCGTCTTGACAGTCCATACCACAACCTGTACCCTAAAAACATTGTCAATAAATTAGTGAAATTTATTTTCCTGCTATTTTTCGTGAATAATAATAAATACCTCCATCACTTACTTACATATTCCTGACCCCATACTAGGCCAAACCTGTAATATGGGTATTAAGAATTTGAGGCACTACTATCCCAGAACGTTGGTTGGATTTTAAGTTGGCCAACAAAAGAAAAATTCTTCTGATTATAATTGCCATATTCTCTGAACACATTTACTATGATCAAATCACTCTGTCTGTCAATCTCTGATTAGGAGAAGGCCAGGGTGGATAAACCTCTAGATATCTCTTACCAAATAGAAACAAATTATTGCTCCACATAACCTATGTGTATTCTTATTCTGTATTATGTCTGTTTTAAAATGTTAATGTAAATGTTGCAGCATTAAGCTGAACTTGATCCTTTTTGGTTTTTCGTTAAGTGCATTTTCTTTTATGTCAACATTTTTTTACTGAAAAGTCAAATAAACTCTTTTCTTCTTTCTTTAATTATTGCTTGCTTTAACGGTGAAGGAAAACATCATGCAACAATTTTTTTTGTATGCGGAAACCTGCATACCTGAGAATTCTCATAAAAAAAATTGAATGTATGTAAAGTCTACCAACCTGCATTAGGCCATAGCGGTGGACTAAGGCCTAACCCCTCTCATTAGTAGAGGATGCCCGTGCCCAGCTCTGGGACAACTTTATATACAGGGCTAGTATTTATTGGTTTTAACATACCTGGTGTATCTAGCATAAAAATGCTGGGATTATGGTTAATCCTCATCTTGGTCATCAAACTCCTGGTCACACCAGCAACCGCACCAACAGGCAATGAATGCCTCCCTTGTATATTTCTAGACCGTAGCATATTGATCAGGGAAGATTTGCCAACATTCGGCACTCCTATAATCATCACATTGTATTCCAACTCCTCACTTCTGTTATATCTATTGGAATCCTTAATTAAGTTCACCATTATAGGCTTTAACGACTTCAGACCGCGACAGTTTTGGTCTTTACTATTTGTGAATACTATATTGTTGATATTTTGCTCTGTAGTCAATTGATCGCGTATTCTAGGTATTAACGACTCTATTGTTAAGTCTTTCTTGTTAAGGACTAGTATGTGAGGCTTGGCTCCTGTTAATGTATTTGTAAATATAGGATTGCGCCCTGTGAAGGGAATTCTGGCATCATGGACTTCTATTACACAATCCACGGTGTTTAACTTACGCTGCATTTGTTTTAGGCCCCGGTTCATGTGTCCAGGAAACCAGCGGAGCAAATCCTTACTTACATAAGGGCATTTTTTACGAAAGTTATACAAGGCAGCGTCGAACTTTGTAGCCATTGTTATTGTTTTGATTTTCGGATTGAGGTTATATTAGTGAATATATTTTGGAATTATTAACATTTAAAGAAAAAGTTTGCAATACAAATCTAAGTTAATAAAGCTAGTATATTTTCTCACAAATATTCAAGGAACATAACACAGTACATTTATTAGAATTAGAAATATAACCTTCAAATTATTATATTGACATTATAGTTTAGAGTTGCCATAAATAGAAAATCGTTTCATTTTAGGTCGATCATAAAAATATTTTACTATTACAGCTATTTTTATTACAATCACCTTAAGCTTATTTCTTTCTCTTCTTGGTATAACCATTTTATTAGAATTGATCTATTTCCAAAATATGAAATGTAGGATTGATAGAAAAAGCAGCACGTCGAATAAGACTCCTTTTTAAAGTCAGTTAAAAATATGTAGATATATTCCAAATTTTTTTTTAATATTATTTATTCATGGCCATGGATACATGTCCTTCAGCCGGATACATTGTAATAATTGTATTTCACACGAATCAAATCACTGTAAATAGTTCAATAGTCTTCAGTATAAAATTTTCACTCTTACTCTCACTTCAATCAAGCCATTTATTTATTCCTTTATCAAAAGAATTTATCATGAATTCTCCGGCCGAAGCCACGTCTCTTATTCCCGCCATTCTCCATTCCTTTCCCATAGGTTTCTTATGTTGTTCAAATAATGTCTTCAGTATAAAATCTTCACTCTTCAATAACTAGGCTTTAATTAAGCCATTTATTTATTAATTGTCGTCACATTTCACTTATTTTACAGTCGGTTCACATTTACAAACGACGGAAATCGCGGGAACGTCTTTTCTCACTTAGACGTTCCCGCGATCTCCCCAGATATATTCCAAAGTGTCATAGGTATACCAGATCAACTGTATTATAATTTTGTAAATAATTAACCAAAGAGTACGATATGCTAATCAGTCAATGTGATTGACACAAATAAAAATACAAACCATATTATAAAACACACTTCTCTGTATATTGTATTACTATTACAATAGTGGTTTGATTTTATTATAGATTCAAGATGTCGCAAACATTTCTCTTGGAACCGGATATAATAGCAGCAGCTGAAAATGTCATGCCCGATCTAAACAATGACTTGATTTTAGCAAAGAATTTTTTAAAGCAACAAAGTGCAGCCACTGGCTACACGCTGTAAGCTGGCTAGTTATACACTAAACAAACCTCATATTTGTATCTAGGAGTATTTAAGCAAAATTTTACTGCCCTGAAATGTTATAAAACAACATAAATTGGAAGTTCCTTCCCTTCCACACAAGAACCACGCTTACTGGCTTGCGGAGCCACAGCTTCGTGGTGTCTACTACCGGCCCGAACCAAGAGGTTCAAATTCATATTATGCCGCACCATCAAGCTGTGGAACAGTTTGCCAGCTACCGTGTTCTCTCTTTCCTATGATCCTAGGCTCTTTAGGCGTAGTGTGAAAAAGGTACTCAGCAGGCCGGCATGATTGTGTCAAGTTGCAAGGTAGGTACATATCATTATAATGTGTCGCTACTCGATACTCTAACGGGACGGGCCAGGAAAAAAATTGAAGTACCTACAACTACTCTGGAATTGGAATTCGACAGCTAGACAGTAGATCTTAGATGGTGTATAACCGCTTAAAAATCATTATGTATAGACACAATTTATAGCATTTCCTCAGCAACCTATCGTTTTATGTTTGTCACCATAATTCCTTCGTGATACATAGCTACTCACACGAGTCTCATGATATCAAACCACACTCTATTTCTATTCTTCGAAGGTACGATCACCTGGTTGACATAGTCCACAAGATATTAACTCAAAAGCCACCTAACGTGGTAGACAACTTTGAGCAGTACTCTTGGGCGGTGAAGCAAGAAAAATTCAGACCCAACTTTGATCTGCTCAATGATGTCTATCTGTCGCCTCCACAACTGTCTATTGTTAGGAGAGTGGATGAGATGTTCAGGGTAAGAATTAATATATTCGTTCTAACGACCAACTTACTACTTATTTTGTAATCATACAATTATGACAAATAAGAGGGTGTCAAATGTTTAACAAGATCTTAACGCTTAAGTAGCGTTTGAGTATGTACTCAAGCTACAATCGAATGAATGCGTATTTCATCGATAATTCAACTCATTTTTGCACGTGTTGCTATGTGTGCGTGGCTTGTTTGGATAGAAATAATGAGGGTGCCTACTGATTTAGATGTACCTATAGGTTGACGACTCACTATCACACAAATTAAAATAACATTTTTACAAACACACACATGGCAACACGTGCGAAAATATAACTAGGTATGTATATAGGTGCGATATAAGACTTATATGTGTAATGGATTAAAATAGACTTTTGGCGACGTTTTTCATAGTTATGTCTGCTTTAGGATTAACGCCAAATGCCATCAGCGCGGCTTCAATTAGTCGGAGTCAACAAGAACCATTAGATGCATTTACGGGCGTAGCCAGTGGGTTTGGGGTCCCCCGGAAACTACAAAATATTACATTTATATTAATGGAATATTAATATTTTGAATTAGATTTTTTTGACAGCCATGCGCAATTACAACAGCCACCGAGGCAGTCAGTTTAAGTTTTAGTTACCTAAATGTCTATTTATCAGTTGGTGGCGAACAAAGCGCAAACGGCAGATGAAATGGGCGAAGAAGAGCAGGAGCTAGACCTCGAAGAGGACCATTTCAAACCACGCATCGCCGATATGATTGACAACAACTTTTATTTTAGAGAGGTGATCAATAACTTAATTTGGCGATTGTGTCCGGCAATTGCTTCTCAGACCAGTGGACATTTCCGAAGCATTGGTAGTTAAATATAATTCGGACATGTAACACACCAACACACTAAATAAATGATTTGTTTTGTTGGTCAGAAGGAATTTGGTACATATGAAACCATACCATCGAAAATCTTTGTACACATGATGAGAATTCAATCATAGTGGCTTGTTCCAATTCCAACGAGACATTTTTTTATCCTGGCACGGCATGGTGACCACACTACACCTTATGGTAAGCGCAGTGCCGTCCAATTTGAGTATCGAGTAATGAGAGACAAACTATCCCCCGGTACTAACACAATAATGCCGTCCTGCTTCTTCACACTACGCCATGGGCAAGAAGGTGAAGAAGCGGTTGAGGATCTAGTGTTAAAGTACTCAGAAGCGCGCAAAACGGCCAAACATCGTACCCCAACTCTAGACCTCCGACAAAAACCGGGTGTACGCTGGCTGATCCCGGAACGCGACACACTTTTACACCCTGTGTACGGTGGTCGCTATACGGTTGAATATCCTACCACCAGTGAAATTCGAGGGTCAGTCAGTTTGTACCCAGTGATTTCAGACTAGCATTAAATAACAGTAGAGGAATTCAGTATCTATTTAGGGTCGAAGTTATATAGTAGGTATATAGTAAACTATAACGAGTACAGGTATAATGTAACAGCCAAAGAATCAATTTATGCATATATTTTCGAAATCATTACATGGATAAGCAGCTCGACGAGTGTCCGGGATAACGCATCCACTAATTTATAATGTGTACATAATAATTTCTTAAGTTTACGCGAATTTTATACATGAATTAAAATGTAAAATAAACTGTAGTGGCGGCCCTCTGACCGGACACGACCAAAAGGAACCGCTGTCCTTTATTTGGTTATTGCGCGCCATCGCAGACCATATATGGTTATACTAACATTATTCTGGTTAATGAAATTAACGTGGACTGAAAATAATTCTACGGATATTATTGCCATTTAAATGACTTTTTAGCCTTGACGTTTCGAAAACTTTATCGCCTTATTTCTTACACCCAACTTTGTTACAGTTTTATTTTTCAACTTTGTTTACACCAACTGCAATAAAATCCATTCCAATTTCCAATTAGATAATTTTAATGTGTAATATTCGCGACATAAGGAACCATTATTAGGGTGGAAGTTTATAACACCATCTTGTCATCGCCATACGTTATTAAACTTACTCTTACCTTTAGGCTGGTTTCGGACTCCCGGAGAGTGAATGTTACGCCGTCTACATTTCCTTGAATATGCTCGCAATAAAGGAACCTGTATCTACTGTGAGGTAAAATATAAATAGTAATACGCGTTAATGGTACTTACTGTGACAGTTACCGTGGTATATGTTGTATTTTAAGGTTTTTCGGAAAGATCTTCGGCACAAAAGCCAACTACTATGTGGCTGAAACAGCCTTGACTATAGAAGAACTAGACAGAAGGATTCGGGTAAGAAGTGCACAGCTTGTAGCGTATCAGAACAGGGTAAAAAAATCTACGAAGAAGTATTCCAATCGAGAAATCCAGAATTTGTTGATCTTATAAGTATTCGACAGTCTCGATTCGAATTCTCGAAAGTTGTTCGAGTGCTCGGTAGTCGGTACCCAGTAATCGATGTAAGTATTTTGACAGATCTCTTTTTGTAGGAATTTGAATTGAAAGATATGCCTGGGGAAGGCGAGGGTTTGGAAGAAGCTCAGGCTCAAGAGGCAGAAGAACAGAAGGAGATGAGTTAGTAGCTTATTTAAATAAACTTAAAAAAAATGCGATAAAACAATGACGATATGCTCGTTCCCTATCACATTATAGGACCAAAATTCCGCTAAAAGTGGGTGTACTGGTTACAACTCTGCCTACCCCTTCGGGGATTACAGGCGTGAGTGTATATGTAAAAAAAAATTGTAAAACAGTGTACATTTGTTGTATAATATATTTTTCATTACTCATGCGGGATAAGTAGGTACAATCTTAGATCACGTTTTTAAGTTCGGTAAATTGCTGATTACTCATTTTACACCGAGAGTTTTGTGTCAATCAAACGGTTTTTTGCGTGCGTTTTTGTATGCGAGTAGTCATAGACTAGTAGTATAAATGGCGGATATCTTAATATCAAATGACACATTTGTTAATTTAACGCTAAAAATGACATACCACAGACACCGATAATAAAAGACAATAAAAGATATAATTCAATAGTGGGTGAAGGGGAAGCAAAAGAGGAGAAGCCTAAAGAGCGTGTCCCGCCCAAACTGCCTCCAGAGCCGGTGTCGACTTGGCAGGCGCCTGCGCCGATACCAGTTGAAAGACCAGGACAAGGAGTTAATAAGAAGGTTACCAGTAGATTTTAAATTGACTTGTAGACTGATAGGAGGCTAAAGAAATAGATACACAAGGCGAGTGTGAATGGAATAGACAACAACTGCACCAAAATTATTTCGACCAAGCTAGTGATATTTTAAATAAGTCAGAAGTACTATAAACCAGCAATAATGGAAGAAAAGATGAATGTACCATATAAAGGAAAATCTATAGTCTCTGCCCACCTATATGAAATAAAGGCGTCATATGTTGAGATAAGGTGTATTTTGTAACCATTTAGCACTATCCTGTTGAACAGAAATAAGTAAGGGTAGATAAAGAATAAATTTGGGACTGGAATGGTTATTTCGTATGTTCTAATTATTTTTATTTAATAAATTTGGCGATGTCCAAAATTGTTTTCGTTGGCATTTTCTTTACAAAGACATATATGGTACAAAGATGGTTTATGTAATCTAGATGTACAATATAACACAATTTTATCTATGTCTCGGTTAATTGCTGGTAAGAAAAACTATGGATGAAAGACCACTGCAAATGTGTTTCCTCAGGTATTCTGGGTGTGCAATAACCCAGGCCAGCAGTGGATATGCCTGCCAGATGTCACGCCGTATCAGATCCGTGTGGCCAGACTCAATGTACGATGCATGACTGGTGACTTGGATGCCGAGGTTAGTCAGTTTTTGTCGCGAAGAAATTCGTTTATAAATTGTTTTGATGCTGCACAGAAGACTATAGGAGACGGAGAGAATATGGTCTCATTAGTTTTAGATGTTTTGCTATTTCCCATAATCAGACTTTTAAAATCCTGCATTTATTCTATATTTTAAAAATAGATTAATAACGGGGACATGTAAAGAATATAGATAGGTTAAGTCAATGAGATTAGAATTATCCCTCCTAATTACCATTCGCTACTTTAATCATCTGTTCTCCACTGGCATTGTGGAGTTTGCATGTTTATTTCTGATCAGGTAACTTTTGCTTATCTCCTTCTACATAAGAATTCCTTATATCCCCATTCTATCATCAGGTCCAAACATTCCCACCCTTTGATGGTACGGAGCGAAATTACCTGCGCGCGCAGATCGCTCGCATACAAGCCGCAACGTCCGTGTCTCCTCAGGGTTTTTTTACCTTTGGGTCTGGTGAGGAGGAAGAGGATATCGACTTGGAGGAGGGTGGAGGTAATGATAAGATGCTTTAGATTTATCATAGAAATAAATGGCAACCAGTTTTTTTTAGGGCCGCGATAGGCAGACGAGCAGACGGGCCACCTGATGGTAAGTAGTCACCGCCGCCCATAGATTTCTGCAATGCCCGGGCACAGCAAAGCCGCTGCCTACCGTTCCAGTTAGTCTTCCACATGTTATTTTTAAGGCACTTTTTGTGTGTAGTGAATTCTACTAATGCGTAGAAACTTACCTTATGTTTTGTTGCCAAGTGCAAGACAATCAACTTAATTTTTTATCAAAATTACAATTTCCAGGTGATTTGGACTTCAACCCAAACCCTTTCTACCAGGGACACGCTTTAAAGGACCTAGTTGACCCTAATCTTACTTATTGGGTGCACCATGGACGGCACATACTCAAGCAGGGGAGGACTTTGTGGTGGAATCCCAATGCTGGCATGGTGATAATTTCATAATATACTACAAACAAATTTTATGCGTTTGAATGAGGAGTGCAGTTTCCAAATATTTGAAGATTATTATATTTGTGCCAACCAACTGCAATTTAGTTCTGCTTGTATTGTATTGTAGGGCATACTATTCTCTGTAATAGTTGTAGCTTTTACGATTGCGACTATTGTTCACGAGATTGACCTTATTCAAATATACTTTGAAAATTATTACTGCCATTATATTGTAGTTAATTTATTTGATAATCAACTAGCGATACAAACTCCTCAGGAGGAAGGCTTGGAAGAAGAGGAAGATGAAGGTCCTCCACCTGCAGAGCCTGAATCAGGACCACCTCTATTCACTACACTCTCAGAAGACGCCAGGGTTGAGGGCCTCAATGCGTGGAGCGTGCGCACCAGCTCTGCTCTCATGCCTGACAGAGCCTTGTCTGTGCTAAGAAGTAATCTATGGCCAGGAGCTGTGGCTTATGCAACTGCTGGAAAGTGAGTGATTAAATAAAAAAATAAAATAATACTAGCCTTGTATTAAACATTGTCCCCTGCTGGACACGCCTTAGTCCATCACGCTGGCCTAATGCGTGTTGGTAGACTTCACATACCTTCAAAATTCTTAAGAAAATTCTCAGGTATCCTCACGATGTTTTCCTTCACCGTTTAAAGTGAAGTACCGTTTGAGTGATTGAATTGGCTTAAAGAATTTTGTAGCCATCTCGAGTATTTGACTTAACAATTCTTCTCACATAATATTTTGGTGAAAAATAGATATCTTTGAAATCGTTTTTGTTTGTAGCCAAAGAGCTAGGCTCCATAAACCACTTTTTTATTTTCTGATCCAGTGCTGTCTAGTTTCCAGCCCATTTGCATGTTTTCCAGTCCAATTTGTATATTCTCATTTTTTGGAATTACATTGTTTAAATAATTTATTTATATACAATATCTTGTCTTGTTTTCTCTGACGTTAAAGTCACTCAGTCTAAGAAGACAAAATACTACGCGGTAAAAAACAGGTAGACGGTTTTTTTTTATATCCTAGCACGGCAAAGTGACCGCACTTCACCTGATGGTAAGCGCAGTACGGTCTAATTAGAGTATCGAATAGCGAGAGACGATCTATCTATCCCCCGCTACTCAACACAATCATGCCGGCCTGCTCCTTCACACTACGCCATGGGCAAGAAGGTGAAGAAGCGGTTGAGGGTCTATTGTCAGAGTACTTAGAAGGCCGCAAAATGGCCAACATTGTACCCCAACTCTAGACCCCCAAAAAACCGGATGTATACTGGCTGATCCCGGAACGCGACACGCGACTTGCGTGTGCCACTATGGCGGGTTTTTCACCCTGTGTACGGTGGTCGCTATCCGGGCGGATATGAATATCCTACCACCAGCAAATTACCACGGTATTTGATCCATTTCTTCATGACCTCGTGTGACTTTCAATGACTAATTAGTATATCAAGTTGTGTGACGTTACTGTGTCTAGGAAGTCTGAGTGTATGTACATCGGCTGGGGTCTGAAATACCAGCCACCTAACTTCAGCCCGCTGCAGTTGCCGCGACCTCAGGACGAGTACGTGGTCGGCCCTGAGGTCATGGAGATGGCTGACCCTACCTTCGCTGATGAGGAGGTACTTTACTATCTATGACGAATTTGAATATTGTTCAGAAGCTTTATAGCTATCGATCCATTGTACATTTTGGAATTGAAACAGTGTTAATCGAAATAGATGTGCCTGCAAATATTCTAGGGTTTGGATCATTAAAAGATCCTTTAGGATATATAAAGTGATTAGCAGTAAGTCGTACTGATTTGTCAACGTCATTAATGAAGCGGTCTGATCCGATTAGAGCCTCAGATAACAGACGTATAGTAGCAGCCAGTTATCGCGTTTCGTACGAAGAATGAGATTCCCGGAGTCCCAAATCCTTTTCTTTTTCTAAGGCCGAGTGCACCCATTGTTCTTCAGATATTGTAGTTGCTCATGATGTTTTATTTATATTGACATCCCAAAATAGTGTACTTTTCTTTCAAGGCATATCGTATTGCGCATCTGCCTCCACCACCGCCGCCGGAGTTGCCTGGAGAAGGCGAGGTATTCGACGAAGAGGAAGAATTGGAAGATTGAAATTCGTTTGGTGGTGTAAAATGGATATATCATTGTATTATTCGTCAACGTGTTTGTGATAACCATGTCCACTCTTGTATTTTCCTCTAAGATTCTATCACCAAATAATATCAAGGGCATATTTTCTTAAGGCTGTATTAGATATTATGCCTTTACTTATTAGAATTTTAAAAGAGTAAAATTTATCTTTTAGGATCTTTGACAGCCTCTCTGACGCAGCGGGCGAGTAGTCAGTTGTGAAACGAGAGGCCGTGGATTCGACCGAGACAAATGTTTGTGTGATTGACAGATATTTGTTTCGTATCTATGTATTGTGGGCCCGCAGTCCCTCGTAGTTGTTGATACCAGCGATACAGGTTTGACATTAGGTGGGGTCAGACTATGATACTATGTGTATGACTGTTGGGTGTATTTATTATTTCTTTATCTGTCTTTGATGTCTTAAATGCACCCAAAAAACAAATATAGTCATGGACTCTTCACCCCACCCTCAGTTGACGACTTGTGCCATGGGTGCCAAGAAATATGAGGGTACTTCCGGCCCCACAACACCCACAACAGAAATTGTACTTCAAATAAATATTTGTCAGTGCGAGGATCGATTGCCAATTGAATTTTTTTAGTGCCTGGAGCAGACGAGCCACCTGATGGTAAGTAGTCACCGCCGCCAATAGACTTCTGCAATGCCAGGGCACAGCAGAGCCGCTGCCTACCTGCCTACCGAATGACAGTTCACAGCACATGTACACTTGTATGTATATGTGCTATGAACTGTCAGTTATGACATTCAGTCTTGTATATATGTCCAAAATCAGAAGCTCACTGGCAGAGGAAGGCGCAAATTGAAAATGAAAACATGAATGAGGACATGTCATAGAAATGTTTACAATATAATGGTATTATTGAAAGTGATTTTTTACTTATTTCTTGATTAAAGAGATTTGATGAAATAAATACTCAGTTTCATTTGTAACAAAAGTTTATTTACAGTAACAATCATTTCGCAAACAAGAACTTAATGTTATTTCGCATTGCAAATGCGTTTATTTATAAAACTAATTTACAGAATTTGCACCTTACGGATAATACGAACCTACCTGCCATGACGCATTATGTCTCACCAACAGTGTTTTTAGCTGTTTGTATTCGCATCATGCATTTATAATGTGGCATATACAGTTTTTTTATGTTCGCGCGAAACAGCTAGTCACCCCATGCTGTATACACTTCGCAGATCTGTGTTTGACAGAATCAGTTCTATACTTCCATCTGCCACTGATGTCTTTCTAATGCCAGACGTGAAAAGTATACATCAAATAGAGTCATGCTTGTCGTAGTAAAAAGTAACTGCACGAGGTGACATCTACTAAGCACGAAGTATACTTATTTCAGCTTTACATTTGTCTTTTAGTACTAAGTAGTAAAAGATTACAACTAAGAAGTTGACAGTATGTAGGTGACTAAAGCTAGACTCTAAAAGGACTTTACATACCGATAATTTCCAGCCCTTCAGTTTGATTGCCTTATAAAAATGGCTTCATTACGGAACTAGCAGTCTTAAAAGAATTTCTATGTGTTCTATGAAATAAAGTTTTTTAAATAAGATACCTATAATAAGTAATTTTTCTTTGCATAATACAGAAGTATTTAAAAATCATGTAAATAGTGTTGTTAGGGTAGTAGTGTTTATTGAAAATATCGGAGGATCTCTAAGAAATAAGTACGGGTAGATTGATAAATTGTGGACTGAGCGGGGTGAAAGCTAATAAAAGAGCGACCCTCGGCGTACCAAGGTGCAGTCCAGCTCTGTCTAGCCCGGTTTGAGCCCAATTCAAGTAGTTCAATTATTGTGCGTACAGTTTTCCTCAGTAAAGTGTGTGTGTTTAGTCATTTTGCTAACAGTATTATATTTATGATGATTGCTTGGTTTCGATTCGTGATGATATTCAAGATGACCTTATATGGGTTTCTATTGATGAAAATACAGATTCTCAAGGCCGTTGCATTGACAATGTGATTATTGGACGTTTAAATGAAGACCAACCCAGCAAATCCTTTTTATTAGCTTGTGAAGAACTTCCTAAATGCAACCAGTCAACATTATGGTCCGGGGGGTAATGTCAAATTTACCCGGACCATTTCAGCACAATTTATTTCAATTTTAGATGATAGTTTTTGCTTTATAAACAAAGAAAAAAATTGTCAGCTGACCCAACTCTGTGGCGTTTGGGTGTGGCAGATCGGAAAACTCTTAAGAAAAACTTATTTTTGTAGTCATTTCAGCAAAGCTGAAACTTCGTAGATTATTTATTTATATTATTTATGTCATGATAAAATGTGTCAGCTGCACGGAATAGGTGGAAAACTTTGTCAGTTTCCCATGTTAAAATGTATGAAAAATAAGGAAAATCGGGTGATTTCAGCAAAGCTGAAAATCATTTGTAAAATAGTTTACGACCTAAATATTGTATTTATAAGTGTCAGCTGGTATTAAAATGTGGCAAAACCTGTTAGCTACCATTTCAAAGCGCAGCGTAGCGATCAAGCGCGCACGGTACAATGAACAATGTATCTTCGCAGCTTTCGAAACTCGTATGAGAATTCTCAGGTATGCCAGATTTCCTAACGATGTTTTCCTTCACCGTTAAAGGAAGCGATAATTAACATTTTAATACACACATAAGTTTAGAAAAGTCAGAGGTGTTTAGGTTTAGAGGGTTTCGAACATAAGACTTTTGTATTCACAGTCTGCAGTCTGTACCGCAACCAACTAGGCTATCACTGCTTGTTAAAGTAATTTATATAAAATAAAAGTCACTGATATGGTCCATCTGATGAAAAATAGTCGATAAATGTATAAAAAGAATTCCGAGAAAATATTTAAATAAAATATGTATTTGTGCAATTTAAAAATAAAAAAATATATATGAAAATCTTTCGAACAACAATATATTTTTCTAAGAAATACAGTTGTAATTATAATGTATTGCTTCATGCAAATGTATGAAACGAGGCTTCAATCCACACTTTAATTTTAATTTTAATGATATTTTATAGCTTTCATATTACCGTAAAATAAAAACAAAAAATAGCTTTACTATACATTTATATAATAAAAACCTTATTTTATACTTTCTACAATAATACTTTGCTATTATTGTTGTTAGAAAAAAATTTTTTTTTAATTAAATGTTGAATGAATTTGATTAACATATCATAAACGTGCGTAATTTTTACTTTGATATTCTACAAAACATACTTCTGAAAATATTTTATAATTTATTGGCAAACTATAATTACTTAGCTTCTGAATTTTCTGTGGATGACGTTGAAATATTTTATGATTCTAGAGATGATCTATATTTTTGTGGCAATGCTGTAAAACGCTGGTAGCACGAGCGATAATACAAATGGTTGCTAGTTAATGTTGCTGATGGTAATACGACAACTTTCAAGGATAAATTGATTTTCTCGCGAATTGCTAAAACTATTTTAGACTTTTTAAAAGTAATTTCTGAGAGTGCCGTCAACTTTGGCTTACTTTGTAAACAAAAATTACAATAAGGCTTCGTCATTTTCGTATAATACAACACTTCCTTAAATTATTTTCGTTTATGCCTGTTCGTTTGGGGAATAGTCAAGAAACTGAGCCAATGCTCCGCTCAGTGTTGCCATCTTGCGAAAAAAAACTAAAGAGTACAAAAGAATTCGTTTAATTTGATTGTAAAAGATCGTGGAGTGCTTGATATCATATGTTACAAATATTTCATTGGTAGCTGTGTACCATTAGAAAACATAGTCTTTGCTGCTTGAAATCATATATTCATATAAGATACATTTTCAAATTATAAAATATACTGTTATTCATTATTTGTAACATTATTAACATTATAATATCATGTTTCGTGCCGTTTTACTCCTGCATTCAATTTCAACTACATTTAGTTAGTAATGTGATATCAGCAACTATATAAATGATAACACCCCCAGTTTATTATATAAAGAATACGAAACGATTTGTCAGCTGCCAATAAAAAGTGGAAAAATGTGTTAGCTGCGATGTTACATTATGTATTGGACCGCGCGGGCCTGAACGCTACGCTGCGCTTTGAAATGGTAGCTAACAGGTTTTGCCACATTTTAATACCAGCTGACACTTATAAATACAATATTTAGGTCGTAAACTATTTTACAAATGATTTTCAGCTTTGCTGAAATCACCCGATTTTCTTTATTTTTCATACATTTTAACATGGGAAACTGACAAAGTTTTCCACCTATCCCGTGCAGCTGACACATTTTATCATGACATAAATAATATAAATAAATAATCTACGAAGTTTCAGCTTTGCTGAAATGACTACAAAAATAAGTTTTTCTCAAGAGTTTTTCGATCTGCCACGCCCAAACGCCACAGAGTCGCGTCAGCTGACAATTTTATTCTTTGTTTATTAAGTAAAATCTACCATATTCAATAAAGGTACCTTATGCTGAAATGACCCATGAAATTTTGACACTACCTCCCGGAGTATTAGCAAAGCTTTTTAATTATGTTAGTCTACCACGATCGCCAGTAGCCGCGCGCGCGGCTTCGTCACAGCAATCGTCCAATGGCGTGAGCCTCTGCGTGTGCGCCGCAACGAACGCCCAACCAGCGCGACGCGGCTTAGTTTTTACCTATGACGTGTACGAAACGTGCTGCAGTACAGACTCAATGAAAACGAATTTATTAGAAACTTTACTTGCAACACAAATGGCTATTGTATTGTATTAAAAAACCACTATGTAACTTTTTCGTAATTATAAACATTATTAAATTCACTTGTTTGAATGGAGAAATTCCCTCTTTCGAACAGTAGCATCTAAGGATTTTTGGAAGTCTTTTTATTATTTCTGTTTTAAAATATTCATAACCTTCCAGGTGGCGTGGAAATATTACTCAGGAGCATAGTTATAGTCTCTCAAATAGACCGAGGCGGAAAACGGTGTGCGATACGTAAATAACATTCAAAATTATATTACAAATCCAGAGTGAGATATAAAAATGCTTACAGAGTAGCATACAGCGTTTTAAAGAATAACGAATACATTACAAAATCAGCACAGTCGTTGTTGGCACAGAGGTGCAGTTGCAAATGAAAAAAAGGTAAAGGAAGGCGATCTTCTATGGAGGTTTTAGTCTTTGTTCAAAAATACTATAAGCTTTCACGTAAATGTTGTATTTTACTATGATTCATAACAATAAAACAACTATTAAGCTGGATTAAAATAACTCCACGAATAAACACCATATTTTTGGTGAAAAATATTATAGAAAAAAAAACAAACTCAATGAATGGTCTGCTGGAGTACAATGGAGAATGAACAAAATAATCTCCAGGAATTACCACCAGCATGCTAATTGTCATGAATTAACTTGAATTGACCGAGGATAAGCTTTGATGTGCTGAACCTTAGGCATATGCGCGCAATGGTGAACAATAATAATAATAATAATAAGCAGACATAATGAATGAATGATTTGCTGAAGTACAATGGAGACTACTTATACGAAATAGTCTCCAGGAATTACCACCAGCATAAAACTATGGTAAATGCATTAAATCAAGAAGGTGGGCGTGGGCAGTGCATCACGTGATCCTACGAAGGACGATGGTAGGAGTGCTGCCGTCATCCCACCATCGAAGGCAAAGAGGGGCAGCGCACTCATGGTAGCGACACATTTTGCGGCGAACACGCGCAGCGTTCACTTGTTAGCAAAAATCTTGCCAATTTAAATAAAATAAATAAATCTAAGTAAACTCTGTTGCGTATAATTTATGTGGGGAACGGAAAGGTGATGTATGAGAGGTGTGTGCGAGTGAGAGGGGGATATGTTGTAATAGTGCTAGGAAGTTTTAAAAGTTAATTAGATAGAAAAATCAAGATATTTCAATTTTCTGTTATTGCCCTTTTCCACATTTATATTAAATAATTTAATAATAATTGAATCTTTTATAATTTCAATTGTTTTTTTACGTGTAACATCTTTACTATCGATTTCTGGGAGTAATTTCGTGAAAAGGGACGGAAGTGTGTAACAGGAAGTGAACAATGAACGCGGGGTGCTAGAGTTGGCCGTCAGATGGTTTGATTTTGGTTTTCGAATGGAATCGAATAGAATTTAGGTCAAACTTACTCGTCTTACACATCTGGCAAGTGTTGGCAAGGATATGACGCAGATGGTGTATTAGACCCTGGATTGAAAGGACAACGATATATTAAAATAAAAAAATCAACATGCTGACAACAAATACGGCCTCAACTCAGCGTATACTGGTAAAAGTTACCAGAGCTGGTCTTACGTTGGGCCATTTGGTAAATTCACGGACACAAAACCACGTTTAAAACTATAGAAAATTGACATATTAAACATTACAAAAAATTCACCACAAACGGCAGTGGAATACTTATGAGAATTGTACAGACACGTGGGTCGGGAAAAAAGAAGAATGATAAACACAATTTTCCAAGTCATAAACATAAACTGTTAATACACCAACTTATATGTTTATTTCAGAATACAGAAAAAAACAGAAACCGCCAGCGTGCTTAAAACTGAAGAAACAAAAACCACTCTTAAATAGAGTGGTTTGCCGTTTGACATTGTTGCGATTAGTCACTCCTTTGCAGTAGCGCGTCGTGACGTATTGTACAAGTGTCAATTTTAATGTTAAAATGCCGTCTTGTGTTGTCCCTACATGTAAAAATGCTGCTGGGATTACAAAAAAACAGGATGTGATCACATTTCATCTGTAAGTAGCACATTCAAAAGTATATTTATTTAATTATTGAATTTGTTTTACTTATTGTGATCGTCTTGGAACATGACGCATCCATTTTTTGAGTGTTGCCATTTTATTCAATGATATTGTATTAAAAAGAGGTAGATATCGCACTAGCGTGCGCAAATTGTTGCAACCAAATTCAGACAATTGTTGTAATTTCATTTAGTCCGCTAATAGCCACGAGCGTAACAAAACGTGTCTATAGTGTGTCAATAATATTACCAAAATGCCAAGTTGTGTATTAAGAAAGTGTAAAAACTATGGTTACAAGATTAATAAAAATGAAGGAGTCTCATACCACACTTAAGTATCAATAAAAGAACGTCATATTTGTATTTTGTGATTGTTTTTTCTCATTTACCGAAATTAATAAATAATTGACGAACTTTCAACATGATGGTTAGAAAAGGATAGAGAATATGTTGGCAACTGCAGCGCGACAAGGACAAATAGCATTGGACAACAGTGCGTTGCATGCGTCATAGATTAAACAACCAGAAGCGAAATCGTAGGCATAATACATATCATCCTTCCGCTTGATTGCGCAGAGAGAATAAAATCCCTTTTTTTTCAATAGCCAACGGGAGTTTTCTCTTTTCTTGTTAGTTAGCGAGAGTCTTTCTTACATAATATAATGATCATAATAAGTTATCTCTTTAAACGCTTTATAATTAAGATTGCGACAGCCTCCGTGGCGCAATTGGCGAGTAGCCGACTGTGAAACGAGAGGCCGTGGTTTCGATTCCCACACCGGGACAAATGTTTGTGTGATGGACAGATTATTTGAGGGTAAATAACAAATTTAATAATTAAAAATAAAGCAAATTAAAGATCTAATAAAAACCCGACTGCATAAAATAAAACTGATAAGAAAAATAGTCTAGCTCCGAGGCCTCGTACTTAAAGGCAACAGTCTTCATTAATATAATTAATAATAATAAATACCCACTGTGATTATGAGACACATTTCGTTGTGATTGTGAATAAACAGATAGAAAAAATATTTGTAATTTTATATAATATTTTATTTAATCATAACACCAATCAGTGTAATATACCTATTGTTATATTCAATGTCTCTTCTGTTTGAAATTTCGCATACTATATGATTCCCTACTGTACTTCAAGTGCAACACACCACAGATAGCTATCTCTTTCTGCATCATACGTTCCGTATTATCTATCGCAGTCACTAGTTGAAATCTAATAAACACCTTTAAGTAAGTACGTATAATAATAACGCAATAATACTGAATGCCGCTCAGTATAAACGTAGCATATCTTTATATACAATATCATTGATTTTATTTTGATCGCAAATTTTACCTACTTATTTTTTTAATGCTTTTATAGAATACTCACTATTTTTGTGTATATAGTTATATTGTATATAGTTCATTTAGTTTTTTGTTTATTTTACAGACAGTCCGCCCGGTGACTATGAAGGTAGGTAAGCTTTCGAAACGTCGGGTTAAAAAAGTAAAAGAAACCGCGATAGAATCCGTTCAAAATTAAAATTAAAAATGTGACTAAACGGACAATTTACCGCGATGGACGAAAAGTGCAAGTCATAATAAAAAATTCTAAACTTTTAGAATGTGTTTGTAAAACGGGTTTTCTTGGAATTCTTATAGGCATTGAAAGTTTAAAATCACTATACGCAAGTTTAGTTGAGGCCGATAATATATTAGTATTTACGTTTACGTTGGTAACGTACAGATATAGTCAGGACTACTTATACTCGTATTTATAAACAAGACATTACTTTGTCTCAAGCAATTACTTAAGTAAGTCATTTCGTTACTCAAGCATCGGACATCGCTGTTAATACTTTGCGTAGAAAACTTACGTCAAACGATTGTCACTTGGTTAAGAATTCTTAACTATAAAATAGAATCCTTGGTCAAGTAATTACTTTTACTCAAGTAAAATGTTTTTCTCTATTATAAATACGAGTGTTAGAGTTACTGTTTGGTATGATACGAATGCATGGGGGTTATAATAACAACCCAAATGCAAAACAATTTAAAGGTATATATCGAAAAGTATTATGTCATCTAGAACTTAAAGCTTCAGATAACGGAAACTGTATACCTCTAGAAAACATAGGTATATTAAATTGTTCATCCTCAACCAAATCAATAACTTACTCAGCACACAAACAAAGATTCGAAGATGATCAGTTTCTCAATAATGATCGATTATTACCTATTCAAGAAAATGGAGGTAGCATTGCAATATTATTGTCTACAGAATTACCTCAGCTACTATAACTTGTCGAAATATATCGTAGGTTATCGGGGTCTGTTGCTTATTATCTGTCAATATCAATAAAATGTTCGTTTTGTGTAGAAGTAATTTTATCATCTAATGTTCTGTTTTACAAACTTATTGGCTTAAAAAATAGAGGTGGACTTTATTTCCCTTCTCAGAGCCTGACATATGTTGTATTTGTGAAGCGCATGTGCGAAGAATTTCAAATGAAGATTTCATTATAAGTTCAAACGTTCAACGTTTAGCAATCGTACTTTCAATTTTTAAGCAATTTATTGGAAAAAATAACATATTTCTAGTAAATAATGATCACATAAATGGCCACAGCCACAGAAACAATCTAATAAGGGCGGTTATTGAGAAATATGTAGATATATTATTTATCTAAACGTAAAACTCTAAAAATCAGTTCCGAGTCTAAAAGACAATATTATAAAAACCTAACCCAGCAAAAGGGTACCTAATAAAATCTTAACTTTTTGAAGCCGTGTTTTATTTAAAGTTGTTGGACTGTATAACTCACGTTGGACACCTCTCTAGTTATCAGATTTTATAGTAAGTGCATAAAATGTTTGAACACTAGTCGCGTAGTTGTGAACAACGTTAGTTTACTACCCTACTTACAAATATCAGTTAATATTTTTTTAATAAATAAATGGTCTGCTGTAGTACAATGGAGACTGAACAAAATAATCTCCAGGAATTACCACCAGCATACTAATTGAATATCAAGAATTAACTCAAGTTAACAGAGATTAAGACTTGTCATAAGAAATATCAGGCATAAGGGCGCAATGAAACGAAAATAACTTAAATAAATCGTCTGCTAGAGTACAATGGAGACTGAACAAAATAATCTCCAGGAATTACCACCAGCATACTAATTGAATATCAAGAATGAACTCAAGTTAACAGAGATCAAGACTTTTCATAAGAAATATCAGGCATAAGAGCGCAATGAAACGAAAAACAAATTAAATGAATGGTCTGCTGGAGTACAATGGAGATGCACAAAATAATCTTCAGGAATTACCACCAGCATCCTAATTGAATATCAAGAATTAACTCAAGTTACCAGAGATTAAGACTTGTCATACGAAATATCAGGCATAAGGGCGCAATGAAACGAAAAACAAATTAAATGAATGGTCTGCTGGAGTACAATGGAGACTGCACAAAATAATCTCCGGGAATTACCACCAGCATACTAATTGAATATCAAGAATTAACTCAAGTTAACAGAGATTAAGACTTGTCATACGAAATATCAGAATAGGGACTACAGGATCCAGATTCAGAGACTGTGCCGCTTTAATCTCCTATGGCTACATACTTGAAGTTCTTGGAATGGCCAAAACTACAGACCTTATGGACTGGGTCTTTTTAGACCACATAGGTAATAATATAGACAAAATGATGTCTTCAGAGGATGAGCTTGATGTTACACACTCCTATTTCCCATACCAGGTTGACATGGGACTGGTCACCAAATCTGCATTCTCTGCCACAGCAAATCCATACTTCTTTGAATGGGTGCATTTGATAGGATGTTTCTCCAGATCCATAAGATCAATCAACGCCAGACACATATATGATGGGCAAGCCCTAGCTATTCTCGGGAATGCTGCGTGTGTTGCATATGCATACGGGAAAAGCTTCGCTTTCACAAAGGTGTACACTCAAACCGGGAATGCTTTAGATCTTCCAGATGAAGCTGATGAAGATGATGACTTATCAGAATCAGAGGATATGGCAGAAGCAATCCTGAAAACGCGTGATGCATCTAAGTGGTGCGTTCTTTTGGCCTCTAGACAAGGAGTTTTGCCAAAGAAAATAATAAAGTACATTCAAAAGACTGCAAAAATTATCATTGAGCCCCGAGCCGGAACCATGGATGAACACCTAAAGACCATAGCAGGAGGACTAGAGAATTTAGAATAAAACAGTGTGTGATTAATTAGTATGAAAAAAACTAACAGAATTACAATGGAGAAATCATCCAAGTCCTATCAGCGCATGATGAAATTAGACAAAGAGGGGTTCATCAACAAATTGATACAGGCATCTCATGATGCAGATCCAGAGGGTGTGGAAGTAGGGTCAACTTCAGTAGATAGGCAGCAACAGAGTTCAGAGACATCCGAGGCAAAAGGTCTCAAATGGGTTAAGGAAATTCAAGAATCATTGCCAGAGGAAGAGTTTGAATTCGCCTCTGATCCGATTATAGATGAGCCGGAGGAATTAAAAAGTGAGATGTTGGAGGAACACTTTGATGAATTGGCAGATCCAATGCTTGTAAAAGAATCAGATCAAGTCAAGAGCTCTGTAGACATGATTGGAAACATATTCAAACCAAAGGTAAAGACCCCATCATTTTGTATGCCTGTTCCTCCGAACCTAATGCCGAGATTCCATGAACTGATAAATTGGATTAATCAGACTTCTGGTTCCCATTATATTGTAAATCAGATTAAAGAGGAGATGGTGGTGACTAAGTTGACATTAGAATCAATTCCGTTCGAACTCAAATCGACCACAGAGGAAACTGAAAGCAGACCAAAATCTCCTAATTCCCACTCAATACAAACATCTGAAGGAAAGTCAGGTACCGGGACAGAGTTTGACTCCTTATCTGACATCCAAGATCAATCCGGAAGTAAAGTAACATCATCAGGTCGATCATTAATAACGCAATTACAAAAGGGAATCTATCTGAAGCCGAGGATGAAAGGAGACAAGAAAAAATTGATCAATCTAGTAAGTCTGAAAATGTCCGACAAAGACATTGTGAGAATTTTGGACAAACACAACAACATGACTATGCAAACCCTGTTGACACATATATATAAGAAAAAGAAAAATCTAGTATTGTTGAAAAGTTTGTACGATATCAGTGAATATGAAGTTAGAGAATAAGAGTATATCAGGCATAAGGGCGCAATGAAACGAAAAACAAATTAAATGAATGGTCTGCTGGAGTACAATGGAGACTGCACAAAATAATCTCCGGGAATTACCACCAGCATACTAATTGAATATCAAGAATTAACTCAAGTTAACAGAGATTAAGACTTGTCATACGAAATATCAGGCATAAGGGCGCAATGAAACGAAAAACAAATTAAATGAATGGTCTGCTGGAGTACAATGGAGACTGCACAAAATAATCTCCAGGAATTACCACCAGCATCCTAATTGAATATCAAGAATTAACTCAAGTTAACAGAGATTAAGACTTGTCATACGAAATATCAGGCATAAGGGCGCAATGAAACGAAAAACAAATTAAATGAATGGTCTGCTGGAGTACAATGGAAATTGTAGAAATTATTTCCAGGAATTACCACCAGCCAACTTATTTGATTAATTGTATTACGTCGTTAATAATTACCACTGATGTTGCAGCTGTGTGCACCTCTTTCACTGATGCTTATGTAGAGGAACGGGTGATAGTGTTCCTCTAGCGAAGGGGGAAGATTTCCAGTCGGGCAGGTGTTATGCCCGACCCTCCAACCGCCACCACTTACATCGCCAACGACGGTGTCGAACATGTCTGTTTCACCGAAAAGAATTGGTAGCCGTCGTGGCCTAGTCTAGACGTGCGAGAAAGAGCAGCCAGCTACGTCGGATTTAGAACAGGAAACCGCGATTGTCGAACCGTCGGCTTACATGTGGAAGCTGACGCCGCCACGCATTTAAAATTAATTGAGATGTTCGCCAAATCCCAAGCAGAAGCCAACCAGAGGCTAGTAGAAACGATACTCCTAAACACAACTACAACTTCACCCGGAGTCGGTCGCATCGTCAAAGCGAAGTCACCGGGAAATTCGACGGAGCGAAGAGAGACGCAGAAGTGCAAACGTTTTGATAAACGATATGTGCCGGTGTTAGCCACGAGAATGTACGAGACCAGCCGATGCTTCTTGTTAAAACTAGTTAATCGCAAACCATGTACCATAACGTCATCTACTATATTTTGTAATCTATGGTCTTGTCAATATTAAAAAAAAATATATACTCCTTCTTGTCATTCCACAGTCTTGTGGAACATATTGTAGTTGTGTACAACTATAAAACGGTAAATATAACGGTATTTATTAGGATTATTGTTGTTATTAGTAAATTTTTAGTTAGTTATTATTGTTGTCTCATTAGTTAATGTTAGTTAGTAGGTATTTAGGTATAGATAGTCACTAATTTTATTATTTAAGAATTTAGCAAGTTATTAAGGTTAATTATTATTATTAGAATGTAAGTGTTTGGGTAGAAGACTGTAAACTTACATTTAATAAATAAATAAATAAAAATTAGATCACAATTTTTAAACGTTGATTAATTTATCACTTCTCACCGAAGATGCTGCAGTATGGTGACAATGCATTAAAAAGGAAGTTCGCGACTGGCAGGAAGCACAAAAAACTTCGCGGAATGTAAAGGAACGTGAGAACGCCGTAAAATTATTCCAGGAGATATTTGCGTACGAACATACCCCGCCTGAACGTAGTGAAGTGTTCGTGTGTAGAATTAGAGCCTTGATAAGCCAGCTACCGTATGATTTGTGTGAGGCAGCTAAAATAGATATCGTATACGTCCTGCTTAATCGTAAGATACCTTAGATTAACATCAATAGATGAATCCATTGTTACTACTCCGTAAAGTAAAAGCGAAATCGTAAAATACCACAGGGGTAAAAGACAGAGTCAAGAGTTTTTTGTCCCCCGAGGTACACCGAGCCCACTACACAACACACACATCCGAAATTTCGAGAAATACTCAGCGCTCTTCGACGGGTCATCAAAAAATACAGATGTTCTCGAGGCATTCATCAATGCTATAGAGGTGGTCAAGGAGTGCACAAACATCAACGAGGAGTATACCCTGAAGGGATTACCGATGTTGTTGACTGGCGAAGCCGCCATTTAATGGCAAAGCGTCAAGGCAATAGTGACGTCGTGGAAGGACGCCCTGCAACTACTTCGAAGGATGTACTTTACCATGACCTACCCATTATATATGATGATGACTCAAGATAACAAAGACATTTTCGCCACCGAACAACAAAGTGAACATGCACACGTGTTTGTGTCCAAAATGCGCGCCCTGATAGTGAAATTACCGTATGTAGTGCAGGAAAAAATTATTTCTCACCTTGAGATTATATCCAACACCGAACAGTGGAACATATAATAATAACCTTACACAAGTCTATTAATTATTTTCGTAAATTATTTGAATATCGAATAATTAGTAGAGGAGGCCCGTGCCCAGCAGTGGGACAATGTTTAATGCAGGGCTAGTATTATTATTATTTGAATATCGACCATTAACAGTTATTACCAGTACAGATCATATCTGACAATGGTGCACATTTAATAAATATGGAATTTAAATATATATATTCATGGGATGTCTATGCCCTGCGCGTGCGACAACCCTAGCGCGGCCATTTTTCCTGGGCGGTCCGGCGCCATCTTAAGAGGACTCGAGTTGACCGGGGCACCGGAGAGCGACGACGCGACTCCTCTCGAATTTTGTTATTCTAAAATAAATCTAATTGTAACACCAGCGAAAACCTGAAATATATACAGTCCACGATTCCACGTATTTAATTACATCATCAACATGGGATATGAAACAAGTTGTAACGTAAACTAACATAATATTTCAAATAACGCGCGCACAACAAGCCGACGCGATGCGCCGCTCGCGCATAGACTCCCCCCGCCAGTCGCCTCACCCCGAGACGCCGCTCGCAGCCGGGGCCTTCGCCGCCGGCCGCCGCCCGGCAGTCGTGTTCAGGGGCAGTCAACTTTGTTCGCCGGCTATGACGATATTTGCTAGATACCTACGGGGGCAAAACATATGTTGCCACATACATTATATTAGTGTCGAATCATGGTTTTATTAAGCAGGCAACATTAATAAAACAGAAAGTTTCTACAATTAAATATATTCTTCCAATTAGTAGATTTTTAAATATTCACTTTACGATTTTTGTTTCTGTGTATTACTATTTATTATTTTTATAATTGAATAGTAAAATAAAATTATTTTAAATCAGCACATAAATAATTTAGGACGTATACACTAACTACGTGAGTTTTTGTTAATTTATGTATGGCAGCCCCATCATCCATATTGCGTCTATGTTCCGGACTTTACAAAACAATATGTCTGCCGATTGCCTTCGTCGCATGCGCATACTAATTTCTTATTCGCAACAACTAAAATATCCTCGCCATTGATAACGTTGAGTTGAGTTTGCCTCCTCCGTTTTTAGTGCCCTGATACATTTAGTGTTGTGTTCGAGATAGTGACTCTTTAGCTTCTACATTTTTACTATGAAGGAAAATAAAAGGAAATGTGGTGCTTCGCCTGCCGATGACGCTGACACAAAACTTTTTAGGTTTCCAAAACCTGGTTCTACTAATGCCCTCCGGTAAGTATAATGCTAAATATGTTGAAATAAAACGAATTTTACGGATTATATCGCGGTTTATTTCGTGGTCACGGGGCAGTCTGCCCCGTGACCACGAAGGCTGTAAAGCCTTCGAAACGTCGGGTTAAAAAATTAAAATAAACCGCGATATAATCCCTAAAATTCGTTTTATTTCAATGTATAATATTCGCGTAAATATAAGAAACCATTAGCTAAATATGTTTTTTATTTGTACTAAATTTCGGTAGTAGGTTATGATTTATGAACCGATTTATGGATACAGCACACCACAAAAATATACTAGGACACTATTTAAATAAGTGAGCAACTTATAACGAAACATTGTAGCCAATTATTGTCTTTGTAAATGAAAAAAGTCTCCCAATGTTAATTCCGCTATATAGCGGTAGTTTGGTTATTTCATCAGCACATGATCACCCATAAAAACAGCGTGCAATGGCGGACTAGTTGCATTTTGTATTAAAATTGTGAAATTGCCTGACTCCCAATCAATACCCTTTTCTAATTACAATTGCCATTCTTCTTTTTTGATCCATATTCTTGGGTGGTGCTGATCACTTGCTATGAGTCAACTTTCTTGTTCGATTTCCTAACCAATACTGTAACAAAATTTATATGTATTGCAGTTGTGAACTATGGGCAAAATATTGCTTCCCGGATAAACCATGGTCCTTAGAAGATTTTCAAAGCAGACTTCATTCTGAGCATAGAATGTTGTGTCACCGACATTTTAAAGCAACTGCTTTTGTGGACTATTCCTCGAAGAAATTGAGAAGGTTTGCTTCTCCAGATGTAGAGTTTAGTGAATTACGAATATTAATATGCTTTTATTTAGATCTATGGTTTAATGATTAAACTTTAATCCATTCTTATATACAAATAACATCTGTACCATCAATAATATTAATATTTTATTTATGGATCATAGTTGACATAAGTAGTATATAACAAGTAAGGAGAGCTACCAAATATATGTGAGAAAGTAAAATTTCGGTTGATGAAATGTAAGCTTAGCCTGGAGAAAATATTTTCTGCTTATTTATATAAGTGACCAAATGAACTTGAATGAAATAACTATTTAATTTTATAAATTCATGCTACTCAGCTCTTATTGTTGAATATTAAAATAGTCATAATTTTAAAACCAGAGATACATCTCTAATCAATTGTGAAATCATTTAATTTTGAATATAAATCAAAATGTCATATTTTTGTAGTTGGTGACGCTGCCACATCTAGATGTACATGTGGAAGCAGTAGCTGGGCCATCAAAAGAACCACTGATGGACATTTCGAACCAGCCATCACTTGCTGTTCCTGGGCCATCAAAAGAACCACTGATGGACATTTCGAACCAGCCATCACTTGCTGTTCCTGAGCCCTCTAGAATGAGCCCAAAAAGTTCAGTAAAAAAATTTAAAGAAGAAAAGAAATCTGCATTTGAAAAATGCAAAAAATATTTACAAAGAATTTCTAAACTTCAGAGATCCTTAAGGTATATGAAGAATAAGGATTTTTTGCATAATTTGAATGCAAATAGAGCTCTGACAGCATTGTATAACAAGATTAGTCCTACATTTGCACTTTTATTGCAAGGTCAAATAAAAAATTATAAAAAGAATCCAAAAGGTAGAAGGTGGACAACAGAGGACAAGGTAACAGCCTTGAGACTGTATAAAAGGTCCCCCACTTGTTACAGGCTTTTAAGAAGAATGTTTTCATTGCCTGCGCCAACAACTCTTAAATCTTTATTAGGAAAATGTGTGCTTAAAGTGGGCATAAATGAGCATATTTTTAAAATTGTTGGCAAGTTTGCCTCAACTCATTAGCCCATAAATAATGAATTTGTGCTAATGTTTGACGAAATGGCAATAAAAAAGCATATTCATTATAATCCAAAAGAAGACATCATCGAAGGTTTTCAGGATCATGCAAAACAAGGCAGAACATCTCAGCCAGCCTCACATGCATTGGTGTTCATGGTTGCTGGCATTAGAAAAAATATGAAACAGCCAGTAGCTTACTACTTATCAGGTTCTTCAGTTACAGCTGATAGATTAGCCATTTTAATAAAAGAGGTGAGCTAATTTTGTTCTCTTAAATGTACAGAACAGACTTTTTTAAATTTTCACTAAGATTAAAAAAATCTTATGGAAGCGTTATGTGAATAATTTCTATATTGTTAATAATATTACATAGAAACTTTAGATTACCAATGATGTCTAAAATGTCTGTTTTAGGTTCTTGAACAATGTTATAAAAATGGAATCAATATAGCTGCTACAGTCTGTGACATGGATGGAGTCAATAGGAGGGTTCTAAACATATTAGGGGCAACTGTTAGCAGTCCACATTTTGACAGCAATGGCCATGAAGTGGTTGCACTCTTTGATGCTCCACACTTGATTAAGTGCTTCAGAAATCTTTTTCTTAAGTATGATATTGAATGGATGACTGATATATCATCTGAAAAAAGGACCGGAACAGGTAAGACATCGATTAAACAACTTATGTGCCATGACTTTGTTTATCTTTCAAAAATTACTTGAACTTCTTCACCTTTCTAGTAAAGTATTATGTAATCAATTAAGCGCAATGGATTAAGTTGTATTTGAGTTATTAAGAAACACAGACCGACATTTGATAACTATATGATAAAAAATTGAATTGCTTTTTTTAAATTCTGTTATTACTATTCCAGGTATTGCCAAATGGAGCCATATTGTAAGCTTCCATGAACTAGACAATGCAAATCCCAATTATGCATTTGCACCTTTAGTTAAAACGGATCACTTAAATCCCAACACAAAACAAAAAATGAAAGTTAAATTGGCTGTTCAGGTGTTGAGCCACACAGTTTCTACTGGAATGTATTCTAGAATTGGCAAAGGTAATATGGGAAACACTATCTTTATAAATATAGACAAAATTATTAGACAATTAAATACATATGTATTAAACATTGGTGGTAGTTTACTGAGGCTGAGAATCTGAAGAGGTCTTGGATTCAAATCACATGTTGGGCTAGTTTACAGTTAGTTGTCCTAGTTCACAGCCTCCAGTTGATGTAGATGATTTACAAAATGAATAAGATTAATATACACTATGTAAATCATGTGACTTCTACTTTATAGTCATTATTATTTTGATACTGACATATTTACATTAGTGGAGTTTAAAAATTATATGATATTTTTGATCCACTACATTTGTTATTGTTTTTTTACAGGACTACCTGCTGAAGCAATTGTGACTGCAGATATGATATCTCAAATGCATAAAATATTTGATACTTTAAATAGTGATACCCCTGACTTACGTAGAGGGAAACCATTTTCCACTAATTTAACAGAGTCATCACCTCATTTACAATTTATAAAAGAAATGAAAATTAAATTAGAGAATATGAAATATGTGGGTTCTAAGCGTGCCCCACCATCGCAAGAAGGATGGCTTTGGACGCTAAATGCTATAGAGATATTGTGGGGTTACTTGCGGCAACGACATCCAAAAATAAAAAGTTTATCAACCAGGAGGTTACAACAAGATCCTCTAGAAAATTTGTTTGGGTGTATCCGAGCTAACTGTGGTGCAAACTGTAACCCTACTTCTGGGCAGTTTGTTGGTGCCTTAAAAGCAGCACTCCTTACAAAAATTTCACATATTGGAATTGGTAACTGCGAAATAGATACCAACAATGTAATAATTGATAATTTTAAAATGTTAATCAATAAGACGGTTAGTAATAATTCAGATATAAAATTAGCTACGTCGTCGGAATTTGAATTTTCTGAAATTGATAACAATGTGTTAGACGATAGTAGCGAAATGCAGGCTTGTGCATATGTTTGTGACTTTTTAATTAAAAAATACAAAGGTGACTGTCAATCATGCCTAGATATGTTAATATCTAAAGATTTAACATCAATCCACACATTCATTGAGTACAAAGAATACAATGATTCAAAACATTCATTGTGTTATCCAACCAAATCTTTTGTATTTTGTGTGGAAGTGTGTGCCACCGTAATAAATAATCACTTAAATAAAAATGCACATCTTAATATAAAAATGAAAGATGATGTTATAAAAAATATAAAAGACAAAGTTAATTTTGACTTTCTTAACCACTGTACAATATATATATATAATAATAAAATCGAGAATATTAATTTTATTATAGAAAATGTTATTTACATAAATGTAAAACGATTTTGTGTTTTAAAAAATAGATGCTTTGCACAAGAAGCAACTAAAAGTGCTCTGAGAAAAAAGATTGCTATTTTGACCCACGTATAATATAATAAATAAATAAATATTCTAGATAAAATGTAATATTTATTATTATTATTGGTACATATATAATTAACATGTCTTCTAGTCAAAAATTCTATTCCGAATTTGTAATAAATAATGTAATAAATTCGAATAAAAATAATTTATAATTAAATATGTTATATGTAACAAACAGCAGTTAACATAATTTACTTTATTTCGGTAGTACTCTTAAATAATGTAAACAAACAAGTATTGTTGAGATTTCCTTATGTTTTGTGTAAATCTCATAAAATATAGCAATTTCTTCAGTGATTTTACAGTTTTATAATAATGTAAGACTGTTGTTAATTATTGAGAAAAAAGTTTGTACGTATTATTTATAATTGTATTTTTTATGTATAACTAAAAATGTATAAAGCTTTCTGTTGCCCTAAACATTGTAAAATAAGATCTTTAATCTATCTTTTAAATAGCATTGGTCATAAATAAAGTTACAACCTAATATTTGTTGTTTTGCTCATTTATACATTAGTAAGAAACTTATGACTAAGTATAACATACTTAGTCATTTTTAAGTTTCTTACTAGTGTAAAATCATTCCCTCTTTTAATTTATAAAATATAGCCTAAAACCAACAGATAAGTTTAAATTTCGCGCTATTAAGTTGGTGGGGGGCGCGCAGCAGATGGCGCCAGCACATTTTGCGACAATTTTTTTATATGAAGTTGTTATTCTTCTCCTAGTAACAGTGTTCTGTGGTCGTGTTCCACAGCCTTAGCGGACGGTCGCAGTATATTAATTCTTTGTCGCTCGCTGGGGTTTTGGGACGCGGCGCGACACGGAAGAGTTGTAAAATATATTTAGGTCTCGGCTAAACCCATTTGGGTATTTGTAGTTGTAACCGTAATAACTGTGTGTCACAACTTCTGTTTATTATATTTTGATCTTTTCATTAGTAAAAATACCTATATTGAATTAACTTCTTTTATCTCCCCTAAATTTCACACTAAGCGTGACAAAGTGAAACAAACGTCAAATCCTCATTGCCCAATAACTAATGGTCTTGCTGAGCGTACAATTAGTACAGTGAAGAACATATTTAGAAAATGTAAAAGCTCTGGTTCTGTTATGTATCTAGGCATACTTATGTTTGGAAATACTCCTAAAGCAGAAGGCATTGCTTCACCAGTTCAGATGCTTCCACACCTTTCCTTCCAATACGAAACGAATTGGGGTGGAATCGAAACCGTCTGAAAAACCCCATAAAAATGTTAGAAATAAATATTAATAAAGCAAACGAAAGTAAACACTATCATGATAGGAAAACTAGATATCTACCTGAAATTAAAATAGCAGAAAATATATTATTTAAGCATAACCCTGAATCCAATTGGGTTCCTGCTACAGTCATTCGAGGATTCATTCATAAGAAGAGCTATCAAGTAAAACACATGAAGGTGTTACTTTTCAGAGAAATATAAGGCATTTGTTAAAATCAAACTGTCGAAGCGCCTGATACATTCAGCTGGCAACAATACTCTTTAGATCGCTTCGTCTAATTAATAGCCTTTGAATTGTCTTTTGTTTAATAGATGATTAGAGTACCTACATATCACGCAGTCGTTTTATTTTTTTAAATCCTTATCATCCCAATACACAAATAGTTAAACTCCGGTGAGTGATTACGATATGGGTTTATAAGAAAATAATTGTCAACTTATTTAAAATTTTCATTTGTGCAACCTATTTGTGTTTAATATAAACATATTGTTTCAATTATTAAACCTTTCCTTTGAGGAACATAGGATAATCTGTATTATTCCTTGGTTATTTTGTCTTTTTTTATCCTGGCACGGCAAAGTGATCGCACTGTACCTGATGGTAAGCGCAGTGCGGTCCAAATAGAATACTGAGTAGCGAGAGATGATCTATCCCCCGCTACTCAACACACTCATGCC
The DNA here is from genome assembly GCA_905220505.1 of Laothoe populi. Classification (NCBI taxonomy): domain Eukaryota; kingdom Metazoa; phylum Arthropoda; class Insecta; order Lepidoptera; family Sphingidae; genus Laothoe; species Laothoe populi. The sequence continues at coordinate 16,623,516 of HG992166.1, read as the reverse complement.
GGCCTGCTTCTTCACACTACGCCATGGGCAAGAAGGCGAAGAAGCGATCGAGGGTCTAGTGTCAGAATACTAAGAAGGCCGCAAAATGGCCATTATACCCCAACTCCAGACCCTCGACAAAATCTCAAAATCTTTATATCAAGTGTCAAAATAAAATATAATACAAGATGCCCGTCATGTCCGTTATGCTGTGTGTACAATGGAGATTGAACGAAATAATCTCCAGGAATTACCACCAACAAACACATTAAAAAGGGGGAAAAGATCGGCTTTTGGCAAAACGTAATTATAATACAAAAGGTAAAGGTAAGGTACTGTAATGTCTGTATGTATGTGTGCGGGCGTGCGAACGTGCATGTCTCGCCAATAGCGAGCAGTCTCTAATAAACCGCTATACGAGCAACACGTTGTTTGAATGATACACCTCAGGTACCTAGTTTTACGCCCTGCTACTCTTTATCCACCAATAAAACTCTAGTCGGCAATGAACAAGCAAACTGTGGCAAAGCACATACAGATATCCATTATTGGAAATAATCTCGTCTTCATTTTGTAAACTTGTTACAATTGTCTAAAGATAAAGAAAAATATCTCGTTAAGGAGAACACAAGAACAAATGTTCTAAAGAATTATGACATTCCAAATCTCCCATTATTCAATCCACCAAGACTAAATGAGGAGACAGCGGCCGCCGTGAATGATAGTGGGATCAATCAGCAAGAAAAAAATGCTGAGCAACAGTTTGCACTGGGTGCAGCAGTCAAATGTATTGGAAAGGTTTTGAACAATTTAATGAATATAATCTCACTGGGCAATGAGAAAATATTGAAATTCTATGGGATAATAGGCACTTATACTTTGCGCCTTATGTACAATGGCGGAAGAAACAATTCAGATCGTCCATGCGACTGTGGCGGATTGTTTCCTACCAAATGTTGCCAGTCACATTCCCAAGAGGTTTCAACTGGCAACATTATTACACAGAGACGTCACATTGCCCGCCAAAAGATTGTAACGACAGGAGTGTATTTTATATTGGATTAAATATTCCTATTAAGTTAAACATTGTATTGTCCACGTACGTCCATGTATTCAGGCTGCGTTATTAAAAGTATATAACCATATTATCCAGCCCTTTATTTCGTCGGTACGAACCCGACACGACTAATAATTAATTACAAAATTAAGTTGAACTAGATGAAAACCAAATCAGCGGGTCGTAGCGGCAGTGCGTCCTGTCTTCCATCAGTGGTTGGACAGGCGCCACGGCGCGGCGACGTTCCGGCTGACACAGGTGCTCACAGGCCACGATTGTTTTGGCGAGTACCTGTGTCGTATAGCCGGCGAAGAAGGGTCGGCCGTGTGTCACCATTGTGACAACTGTCCGCGTGACACGGCCCAACATACTTTGGAGGAGTGCCCAGCCTGGGACGAAGAGCGCAGCGCTCTCGTAGCAGTCGTCGGAGGAGACCTCTCGCTGCCGACTTTGGTGTCAGCCATGGTCGACAGCCGGAGGTCCTGGCGTGCGGTGGCCCTCTTCTGTGAGGCAGTTATCTCACAGAAGGAGAGTGCCGAGAGGGATCGGGAACAGCGCTCCGATCCCTCCCGCCGCCAGTCGAGACGGAGGAGGCGCCGGGTTGACGACTGACCGGCGTCTCCCGCCCTGTGGTTTGGGGGCGTTTGGAGAATCCCACCACGGTATCCCCTGCCTGTCGTAAGAGGGGGTAGCGGGCGCGCAGCGGGGGGCTGTTGTAACGCTCATTTCGGTGCGTCGATTTGTGTCTGTACATTGTTATTAATTTTGTATATACTTCGTCGGCACACCGGGCGACCCCGGGATGAACGGCAGCACGGGTGGTTGGCCTCGTTGCTGCCGTGGACGCCGAGGGCGTCCTTCGGTGCGCGGGGACTTCTGAGTCCCCCCCACATGGAAACGGGCCGCAAGGCGGCAACGCGCAGGGGCGGTTCCGGTCGAAAATGGGGCGCTTTTCGTCCCGTGAGCCCGGGACCGTTTCTTATGCGCCGAAGAGAGCCACCGCGGGGTTTTTAGTTGGTATGCCGGTGTAGGTAATTTGTTAGGGACTCGGCCCGGCGGTCGTCCGGATGTCAACATCTCTCCCGGACGGCTAAACGCTGGGTCGTAAGGCCGGCGAGCCCAACATAACCGTCCTGCCTCCCCCCGCCGGGGCGGTAGTGATAAATAGCTTTTCCCCGCGAAAAAAAAAAAGATGAAAACCAAATGACATTCATTTTTGAAGACTTATCCCAACTATTTGAAGGAAAAGAATCATCGGGAAATAACTCGCGACCTAAGAAAATAGTTTAAGAAGAAGACACTTATGAATCTTGGAGCCAGGTTACAAAACGAAAACAAAGAAAGAATGCGTGAAAGAGGAATTCCCAAAACGATTTGCTCTGGAAAAATTGTAAAATTGACAATAAATTATTAAAATAAATAAGATAAAATACATGAACGCTTTCAAAATAAACATAACAAACGGCGAATGGATTATGCAATGCAAGTGGCTCATTAAGATTAGATGGCGTTTTCAACGCGATTACGAAGTAGGTTTATCCTATGGTGTAATTTAAAACATTGATTTGGACTTATCTGAAGCAGTATTATTGGTATCCGTATCATGCGAAACCGAGGCGCCTAAGACGTAAGTGAGTGGGAGAATCTGAGTGGGTAGACTGGAAATCTATTCGTATAGGTTTTAGTCCATCGCTGGCTGAAATTTACATAAATGACATGAAAATAAAGGTGGAAGTGGGAACTGATAACACTCCCACGTCACTCATGGCCCCCGCCAACAACCCTACTCTTTCCTCACCGAAGGAAGTCAAGGGCAAAAAGTCGCCCCATGCGACAACCTCGACCAAGACTACGTCAACGACATCGAGTGGACGAGTCTCCGACACGACTTTAACTGCCGCAGCGCCAGCCGCTGAAGCCGACGAAGAAGACTACGCCGAAAACTCGACCCGAGGCCGCCAGCAGCAACAAGCAGCAGCAGAATGCCTCGCAAAACGGCAGCACGCCACAACGTCCCCCAATGACAGCGGAGAACTTCTCGGATATCATGCGGGAGATACTGTAGCGCGTGCAACGCGGCGAGGACATCGGCCAATTTGTCCTCCAGTTGTCTAGCCACTCACTATGGCTAGACAACTGAGAATTTTACACTGGAACGCCAACGGCAGCCGAAACACTATTCTGCGCAGGCCGCTCCTACGCGAACAGAACATCGACGTGGTACTGATAAACGAGACGCACCTAAAGCCTGCAGATAAGTGCAGGCTTCCCGGGTACATCATTTATCGGAAAGACGAGATTTCACCCGCAACCAAGACAGCCTATCGTGACCTGGCAGTGGCTGTGAAACGAAGAGTCCTTCACCAACAACTGCCACCGTAACAACTCGGTTCCATGTATGGACTTGGAGTAGAAGTCTGCATAGCGGGCAAGCCGCTGCGTCTGGTCGCGGCCTACCGGCCGCCACAAACGCCGTTCGACGTGGCTGACGTCCGCACCTTTCTGGACTCGCCGCTCCCGACGCTCATTGCGATATGAACACGAAAGATCCATCTTGGGATCTAAGCTCCTCTGTGGCCAACACACCCGGCCGAAGACTCTTCAACGACGCGCAGTCGCATGGATGCTTCGTCGAGGGACCCGACATGCCGACACTTTATCTTCCCACGGCTGTGCCTGGCTCACCATACGTCGTCGATATCATCATTCATCGCGGACTCCCATGCTAGCCTACACAGGAATTTCTCCACGACGAACTTTGACAGCCTCCGTGGCGCAGTAGGCGAATAGCCGGCTGTGAAACGAGAGGCCGTGGGTACGATTCCCACACCGGGACAAATGTTTGTGTGGCAGACAGGTGTTTGTGTCCGGGGTCTGGGTGTTGTGAGACCGAAAATCTCTCGTGGTCCCTGATACCAACAATAGAAGACTCGTATCTTAATGTGGGATCGGGGTATGTGTGTGATTGTTGGGTGTTATTTATATTTATTTATAGCTACTGTCTGATCACCAGCCGGTACTAGTCGTGTTGCCAGAACCAGTGTCAAGAGTGAATCTTCCGAAGCCACGCTACACGATAGATTGGACCACTTTCGCAGAACCATTCTAATGGTTTCTAAACCAACACACTAACTCGGGCGATCATCGACGCCTCGGACGTCGGCCGACTCACCGAAGACCTCACGACCCGTATACAGGAAGCATTCAACGCAGCGAAGAACCCTGTGACGTTAGTGAGTAGGATTCTGCCCCGCCGCATACGAGACCTCGTCGATCAAAAGAGCAGGGACCGAATGCTATGGCAACAAACCCGATGCCCACAGTTGAAGACGAAACTCAACAGTCTCGCCAAGAAGGTGAAAGCCGAATTGGAGGCTTTTAACGGAAAGTCCTGGAAAAATCATATCGACACGACAGTGGGTGACTGGCCCGTTCTACATCGCCTGTGTCGCCTCGTGACAAACACCCCAGAACCAGTGCCACCGCTTCTGCACAACTCCGGACACCACGGTATCACGCAGAAGATCGCGCCGAGATCTTCCCCGAATAAATCAATCGGCAGTTCCAGCCGAACCCTACGAAGGACATCGAGCACGAGAGCGTCATCAACCGACGCTTGGAGGAATACTTCGCGGAGCCGATAGTCCCTGACGAGTACCCGATATTCATTTCGCCAGGCCAAGATAGGATGGCGATTCGTCGGACGAAGCCAAGGAAAGCACCCTCAAGGAAACCCTGCAATAACCTCCTCAAGCCTGAGAGGTACTGGCCTATCACACTGCTGCCTACGACCTCCAAAATGTTCGAGTATCTCTTACTCCGAAACTTAGTGCCGTCACTGAGACCAAGAGAGGATCAGTTCGGATTCCGTGCCTGACACATCACCACACACCATCCCACCAGGGTACTGCATCACTTCACGGCGGCCAGAAACAACCGTTAGTGCACATGGAAAAAGCTTTGGCACCGCGGTCTTGTCTAGAAGGTTGCCACATCGGACGCGCTCTGTCGAGTTACAAGAGTGATCCAATCGTTCCTAGAAGACCGAAGATTCCACGTCACGGTAGATCGCCACACGCGTCCCACAATGCTTATCGCTTATCCTATACTCCCGCTACACCGTCCATCCCCGTGGTGGACGACGACAAGCTAGCGCTTTATGCAGACGACACCGAGTACTACGTGTCATCATCGTCTGCGAAATTCACCGCACTGACGATCCAGCGGACCCTGGACCGTCGGCCGGACTGGCTCTACAAGTGGAGACTGTGAACGTCGATAAAACACAGACCAAGCAAATAAAGACTATCATCTAAGGGAAGTCAATCAAGTCAGAGAAGCCGTTACGAATGTTCGATCAGAAGATACACTGGACCTCCAAGGTCAGTATCTCGGAATCACGATCGACAAGAAACTCCGCATGTCTCCTCATGTATCCGAGATTTCCAGCCGCGCCACAAACGCGGCATTCAAACTGAATTCAGTCTTCTCGTCAAAACTACTTATTCGTGTGAAGGTGGGAGTGTACAAACTGTACATCCGTACCCGCCTCACGTACGCGGCGCCAGGATGGTAGGCGTTCACTAGACTCACGTCCCAGAACCGTCTGCAGGTCGTTCAGTCCAGGACGCTCCGCACCATCGCCGGTGCACCACGCTACGTCAAGAACTCCACGATCCAGAGGGATCTACGCATCGAGAGCCTGGATGACTTCGTCCTTTCGCCTCGATCTGGCCTCACCTCCAGAACATGGCGCCGCTGCACGCTCGACCTCCGGACGCAAGGCCTCTACCCCAAGATCTCCTGACCCACGTCACGCTAAAGCCATCACCATCATCAAGATGTTTGGTAGTAAAAGCTCCTCGGTTTGAAGTTATATGCTGAACAACGTAAGGAAAACACGATGTTCTTATTACAAACCACCAATGATGTGGGCTGTAGATGCAATTGAACTTAGAATTAAAGAATGGATGGCCTAATGTTACTGAACGTTGATTTTTGGCGTCCATAATGCAATATTTCATGGTAAATTGAAGTTTTAGTTTTCTACTAAAAGAGTATTCAAATAATATCTAAGAATGTTGTGAATTTAGCTACATATGATTTAGTATGTCATTTAAGTATACATGATATCTAAATTGGTGTTAGTAGTTTTAAGTCTATTTGCATTATCAGTATCATCCCTTTCTTTAAAAGATATTTCTACATTACTTGAGAACACTTAAAAATCCAATTAAGAAAGAAAGCTGCATAATAAAGTTATATTAATTTTTTATCATTGTTATTGTCATTAAATAAATATCTCCTAAGATTAAAATAAAATATTCAGCTAAATTGTCTTTCGACGAACGAAAGTAATCAGTTTTTTAAAATTTTCCAAAAAACATACTTTGGCGACTTCGATTCTATACGACTCAATTATATTCGTCCAACTTTAGAATTCCGCATGACACATACAAGTGTCAAACCGAGAATATAACCGTTGGCCGGCTATTTGATTTAAGAGACATTTTATATATTCGGAAACAGCAATTTTTTCTGCAACTTTTGAGCCTAGTTTAAATTTTTTTGTGCACTTTTTAAGTTTTCAAATCAACTGGTAAAACCGAACTCTTGTTTCAGGGCACATTTATTTTAAAAAATAATGCTCATAAATGCATGGAAATAAGTCATAAAGATACAGTACGTGCTTACACAATTAATATATTACCGTGTATATAGCTACCGTGTTCCCTCCTTCCTATGATCCTGGGTCCTTTAGGCGTAGTGTGAAGAAGCTAAACAGCAGGCCGGCATGATTGTGTTGAGTAGCGAGGGATAGACTGTCTCTTGCTACTTGATACTCTATCTGGACGGCACTGCGCTTACCATCAGGTGCAGTGTGGTCACTTTGCCGCGCCAGAATAAAAAAAAAAAAAAATTATACTAAAATCCACGCAATAGTTTTTATGTAGTGAATATTTTTCCCAAAACAATGAAATTTTAAACCTCTGCTGTAACTTTTTAAGAATGTTTTTTAAATCATATAGACCACCCACCGTTGATATTATTTAATACAAATATAAAATTGCTTATTCAGACCCTTATAGTATAATTACAGCAGATTTTCACAAAAACAGTCATACCTATATTTATATGGATCACATGGTACATTGAAAAATAAACGAATTATATTGAATCATATATCCATTGTATGACCAAATATTGTTAACCGGTGTTTGAAAAGAGCAACACTAGAGTTTCTTGCCCGTACTTCTCTAGTGAAACTGCATTCCCAACTGGCGGTAGAGTTATAAAATTGACTGAATCTAAATAATGTATAACATTTCATATTCAATAAATTTTTAATTTTGATTTTGAATAGCTTAATAACTAAAAACACACACTTTTATTTACTTTTATTTCGTCTCAAAACAACATCAAAAATACTTATAAATAATTAAGACTTTTTCAAATCAATACCACATGATAAAATGTGATCTAGTGATCCTGGTTAGGATGTATGAACAAACTTATGAAAATTTTGTACTGTTAGGGTAGACCCTGTTTATTAAAAATATCGGGGGTTCTCTAAGAAATAAGTACGGGTAGATTGATAAATTATAGACTGAGCGGGTTCTCACTGACCAAGGTTCCATCTAGCCCAGTTTGAATCCAATTTAAAATTACTTAATTTTTGCAGTTGACACTCACAATGATTGCATTGTGTGTGTTTAATCGTTTTGTTAACAGTACTAATAATTTTCAAGTAAATAGGACCTTTTGAAGGAGGTGAAAATTACATTGAAATATTCAAATAGACTGATGACCTGGTAAAGGTCGCGGGAGTCCGCTGGATGCGGGTGGCGTAGGACCGGTCATTGTGGCACTCTTTGGGGGAGGCCTATGTCCAGCAGTGGACGTCCTTCGGCTGACATGATGATGATGATAATGATTCCATTACATAGATACAGGTGATACTAATATAAAAAGTATAAAAGAGTTGCGCAGGTTATTCTGCGCATGTTTGACGTCACCTAACGCCATTTCTATCTAATTTAAATACCTTCTGGTCACATGTGTTGTGTTTTCATTTCTTATGCCTGTGTAACTGCGGGGCGGACAGTTTCACTTTCCCGGGGAAGTTCCTGGCAATGTCTTCTTCCCGGACTGCCTTCAGGAGGTCCTTCTCCCGGGGAGAGGCAGCCGGGTCCTTGAGGAACACCTGGATGGCTGTTTTAGCCGCCTTACCGCGTTTCCCAGTGCCAGGGGTTAGTTTTACTTTGAACCTGGAAAATATGTTATTGTTAAGTGTTTGTCTTATCATTACATAATGTAATTAGATATTAATACACTCATTTGCAAAAAAAACGGGCACCTAAGCAATGAACAATTTCAAATGTTACTATTGGTTTGTTTGATAATTATAGGTAGTTTTACTTTCACAATTTTGTAAATAAATAAGCAAATAATCGTTTTCGTCAGTATTATCATAAAATTATGATAAAATTTATGCGTTTTAATGCTAAAGTTCACTAGTAGTGTATGCTCGCTAGTAGTGCATATGCTCGTGAAGTAAAAGTTAACAAAGATTTTTGTTTGTTTTTTCTTTAATAAAGTAAAAGCAGATAAATGTTTAGTATCGAGTGTGACCCCCTCTAGCTGAAATCACAGCTTGAATTCGTCTGGGTATGCTAGCGAGGATATCCCGGATACTTGCTTGCGGAATACGTTCCCACTCCGCGGTAATCACATTCTTCAGCTCTCTGATGGTCTGCGGAGCCGGTTGTACTGATCTCACGCGTCGTTTCAGAACGTCCCAGACATGCTCTATAGGATTGAGGTCGGGACTTCGAGCTGGCCAATCCAAACGACGAATGCCGACCTCTTGCACATACGCTTCCACATCGCCAGACCGGTGGGCGCGAGCGTTGTCGTCCATAAAAATTGAATCTTAGCCTAAAGCAGCCAATGCGGGTTGTGCATGAGGAATTAGAACTTCCGTTATGTATCGATGTCCAGTCAGTGAGCCGTTTTCAATGAAGACTAACTCTGTACGATCCATTGAATTTATTCCTGCCCAAAACATAACAGAGCCCCCACCATAAGGTGTGATTTCTTCAAAACAAGCCTCTGCAAAGCGTTCTCCTCGTCTTCGTAGCACTCGCCGACGACGATCTTCACCGAACAGAGATATCCTGGCTTCATCGGAGAACAATACCCTATTCCAGTCTTCTTGAGTCCATGACTCACAATTTCGAGCAAACCTAAGCCTGGCAACTCTGTGCTCACGGAGTAACTTAGGGCCGCGGGCCGGGCGATGACTGCGTATATTGGCCGCGAGAAGCCTCCTCCTGACCGTCCATAGACTAATATGCACATTTCTTACTTCTTCGAGGTTGTTCTTAAGGTCCACATACGAAGACTTGCGATTTCTCAATGCGCGACTTGCAAGAAAACGATCATCCCGTGGTTGGGATTGGATTGGCCAGCTCGAAGTCCCGACCTCAATCCTATAGAGCATGTCTGGTACGTTCTGAAACGACGCGTGAGATCAGTACAACCGGCTCCGCAGACCATCAGAGAGCTGAAGAATGTGATTACCGCGGAGTGGGAACGTATTCCGCAAGCAAGTATCCGGGATATCCTCGCTAGCATACCCAGACGAATTCAAGCTGTGATTTCAGCTAGAGGGGGTCACACTCGATACTAAACATTTATCGGCTTTTACTTTATTAAAGAAAAAACAAACAAAAATCTTTGTTAACTTTTACTTCACGAGTATATGAACTACTAGCGAGCATACACTACTAGTGAACTTTAGCATTAAAACCCATAAATTTTATCAAAATTTTATGATAATACTGACGAAAACGATTATTTGCTTATTAATTTACAAAATTGTGAAAGTAAAACTACCTATAATTATCAAACAAACCAATAGTAACATTTGAAATGGTTCATTGCTTAGGTGCCCGTTTTTTTTGCAAATGAGTTTATTAGAAAAATATATATTGTATATTATATACAAAAAGTATAGAGACCGACTTAATGCCACAGGCAGTGTCTACCAGTGCATGTACTGTCAGTAGAATAACAATTTTTTAATTTTTACTGCCGAAACCAATTTACATTCAAAACATAATATTGCTAGATTGACAAATATGCCGAAAGAATACATTGCCTTAAAAATTGTTGTGACTTAATTAACTTTCTTTTTTATTAATATGTTAATATTAGAAAGGTAATTGCAACCAAATGAAAAAAAAATGCCACTAAAAGGGTAGCAGGGTATAGCAGGATAAGTAATAAAAACTCACGTTGCTTTTATCTGTATAATTCAATTAGTTTTCGAGATATGTCTTTCTGAAAGATACCCAGGCACACGTCTATTTTTCCATATCCCTGAGTCAAAGCGAGATTAAAACAACAGCGGGACCAAACTGGAGACAAGTAGCACAGGACAGAGACAAATGGGCATCATTGGAGGAGGCCTTCACCCATTGTGGGGTTCTTGCAGAATAGATTAGGGAAAAAATTTAAATTAAAACATTTGAGATAAATAATAAAAAATAAAATAGTTTAGATTAGTTTTGTTTTGTAGTATATATATAAAAATATAGTTTAGATAAATATATATAAAAAAAATCTCCTACTAAGTATATAATTAAAAAGATAGAAAACTAACATAGAAATTAAGAAAAACTAACCTTACATATAAGAAAACTGTAAATTACTTTTTTGCAAGAAATAAAACGGCTTTTGGAACGAAGTTCCTTATCGCGCGTTGTGAGAGGGCTAGACGGAAAAAATTCTTACGAAAAGTTGTCACGACAGTTTTATATTGGAACGTTTTTAAAAGTATTTTAACAGCTGTCATTATGTTTATATGTAATTTTACTTGCTGCAGACGTTAATTGAGGTGAGTGTGATGTTTATTATTATTTAATATATTTAACCAACCATTCTCGTTTTAATAGGTTTATATATCAATGTTTAATAATAATATTATTATATATTATTAATATATTATTATTAATAATTTGAATAATATAATTTTAATATTTTATTTGTTAATAATAAAAAAATATTATTATAACTTAAAAAAAATAAAATTTTATTACAATTCCTTCACTAATTAATCGAAAGGAACTTCGTTCCATCCGGGTGTCCCTTGACACCTCTCAAGTTTTTTATTTTATTTATTTATGAGTCAAAGCGGAGTATAGCAGTAAAACACATATAAATTAATTTCGTATTTCAAGTCGATAATACAACATAAGTTTGGATAGATGTTGTCATTGGGGGCCGGATCATAACACTTAACCAACCTCTATATTACATAAAAAAAAATACTAAAAAGGCAAATATCGGGAGCCGTAACGTGTAAAAAATATCGACTTAAAAGACCAACATCGAGAGCCGTAAAGTGTGAAGCCGTAGTACAGTACTGACTTGTAGTTGAGCACGGCGGAGTACGGCGCGACGACGGGCACCGCGAACAACAGCTCGTCCTCGCACACGGGCGCGCCCGTCAGCTGGGACAGCATGGCCGCGTCCACAGACTGACCTTGCTGTTCTGGCACCTATGGGTTGAAATCACGATAAAATATATCTGTCGGAGCGGCATGAATACGGTAGTTACCGTGTTTAATGTTGTACATTATTCAATATGCAACCGAATATAATACTAGAAACCCCTTGAAAATTGCGGTCACACTATCCAGGAACAAAAATGGTTACGTAGTGGGAATCACTATCTCCTATCTTTAATAATATTTAAAAAAAATACAAGAGATAAACCCTTCTAAAACCAAAGATGGCAATCGTCCAAATCTCAAAATCAAAGTTGCAGCAATCTTTTGCTAATAAATCACTAAATCGTAATTGTCAAAATATATGTCTGCCATATTTTGCCGGTGTTGATTCTATACTTCAATATAAACCTTACCTCCTGATCCTGTTCCTCGACTTCTCCTTCAGAGTCCACTTCCAGTAACATGGGCGGTGGTTGAGGTATCTTCGGGCCCTTTTGTGTTGGCTTCACTTTACCTGCCTTGACAGCGGCTTTCTTCTGGGATTTCTTCGTGTCTTTCACTGTGCTTGGTGCCTGGAAATAAAATTATATCAGAAAACATATTAAACGCGCATAGCTTAATGCGACCGCACTGTGCAATTTTGAATCAAAAATACCAAAAACCAAAATATAAATTCTGATAATCCGATCGCTACCAAAATTCACAAGACCTATACTGAAGATTACCCGAAAATTTCATCAAATTCGCTCCAGCAGTGTTGGAGTCCATAGGGAACATACATACATACATCGGTTTTATATATGTATATAGAAGAGTACTTTCCAATTAAAAGTCACAGTCACAGTCAAATTGGCGACATTATTAGTAAAGGTAGGATATTCATATCCGCCATAGTGGCACACGCAAGTGTGTCGCGTTCCGGGATCAGCCAGTGTACATCCGGTTTTCGACGGGGGTCTAGAGTTGGGGTACGATGTTTGGCCGTGTTGCAACCTTCTGAGTACTGTGACACTAGACCCTCGACCGCTTCTTCACCTTCTTGCCCATGGCGTAGTGTGAAGAAGCAGGCCGGCATGATTGTGTTCAGTAGCGAGGGATAGATTGTCTCTCACTATTTAATACTCTAATTGGACAGCACTGCACTTACCATCAGGTGCAGTGTGGTCACTTTGCAGAGCCAGGATAAAAAAAGGCCAGTTTAGGAGCACTCCAAACCGACATACTGCATGAAGAGATTCATGAAAGTAAATGAAGCTAAAGTGTAAGCTAAAGTGGTGTGTCAGGAACTTTCACAGTGGAAATCTATAGTGCCTAACCCCTAAAGCTGTCGTCACATGTATGTAAAAGTCACACAAATCCAAAAACTAAGCTACAACCAACTACAATTACCAGATTTACCAAATTTTAGTTGGTAACTTGGACTGAACCAATTTATGAAATTTGGTATGAAGGGTAGTTTGAAGCTCGAGCGGATATAAGAATAATAAATAATAACATTAGAGGGGTAAGACTTAAGTCCACCATGCTGGCCATGGGCATAGTATGCTTTAATTTTACAGAACTGAGGTTAGAAGTATATTGTTATATAACACTGGACACTTAATGAAGTTTAAATTTTTTATTAAACCCATTTTTTCTGGCACGGCGAAGTGACCACACTGTGAAGGTGTAGTACCGTAGTAATTAGAGTATCGAGTAGCGACAGGCGATCTATCCCCCGCTACTTAACACAATCATGCTGGCCTGCTTCTTCACACTACGCCATGAGCAAGAAGGTGAAGACGCGGCCGAGGGTCTATTGTCAGAGTACTCAGAAGGCCGCAAAACGGCCAAACATCGTACCCCAACTCTAGACCCGCGACAAAAACCGAATGTACAATGGCTGATCCCGGAACGCGACACACTTGCGTGTGCCACTATGGCACCTATTTACACCCTATGTACGGTGGTCGCTATCCGGACGTATATGAATATCCTACCACCAAGAATCTGGGTATCAACAGAACTGACAAATGATATTAAATAATCATACATGTAGCAGCTGCATCATCAGCGCCCGATCCTCTTCATCCTGGTCCTTGTACTTCTCTTTAATCTTCTTGAGCTTGCTCTTCTGTCCTCGTTTCAATCCTTCCTTCTTCTCATCTTTCTTTTTGTCTTCTTTTTGCTGCTGTTGCTTGTTGATTGGCTTCTTGCCGTCTTTCTTTGGTAATGACGGGAAACTGAGGATTTTGTCTTCATCTGGCAACACAAAAGTAATATCAATATGCTGATACCGAAAACAACGTTTCAAATGGATTTGAACAGAATTTTTGGTCCAAAAAGAAAGAGGCAAGCATTTTAATGTTTTGCTATTAAGAGAACGTACTATTCTTACAAATGACGTCACTTGTAAGTACTCCATACACACAGCAAGCAACGGTGATTAGAAGCTAAACATTGACATAAAATCTATGTCAAATAAAAATCAATGTAACTATGTTTGTCCTCTATATGACTCCTAAACTATTCAGCCGATTATGATGAAACTTTGGTGAGTTGTTCTTCATACGCCCGCGATGGTTCCTGGATCAAAAAATAAAAAGAACTCGCTAGATGGCGCTGCAGAACATCAACTTCAATACCGTTCAACCGATCGCAATTATTCAAATTTACTTTGCGTGGCATTGCAACGCATGCAGGGTGCAGCTAGTAAATGAATATATATTCGTTTAATAAACTAACAATACAGTATTGACAAGGGAACAAGTTTGAAAACGAAATTTTAATTACAATACGCCAGAACCCTCGAGTTATTATTAGCATAAGTAGTCAGCATTTTTTTTAATTCCCACTCCTTATCGATTTTTTTTACTGTTACCCCACTCCTACGCTTATAACGACATAGAATTTGCATATTGACAGTTGCTTTGCGGGAAAAGGACAGAGTATCCTTTATAGTACAACAAAAAAAAAACATTTATTTTCAACATACCTTTACCAGATGATTCTGAAATAGTTCTAGACTGCAGAATGACTTGCCCCGTCCCATGGTCCACCTGAAATTTACCAATAAATTAAGCAAACTGTGTGTTATGTTAGTGCTAGTTATAATTTTCTATCAGACAAGCCAATTTACCATTTATTTATTTATTTATTTAACACACTTTATACATTTAAGTATAGGCGGACTTAATGCCGGAGGCATTCTCTATTCATTTACCTGTCTGCTAAAAAAGCATTACTGTATTTTGTGACTGAGACTGCCTCAGTGGCGCAGTTGTAATAGCACATGCGTTACGACTGCTGTGCTGAGGTCTCGGGTTCAATTCCCGGGTCGGGTAAAGTGATATTGGGTTTTTCTATCTTGAAATTCTCAGTATCAGCCTGGAGCCTGGAATTGTTACCCGGTATGGCGATAGGCTCGCCCCCTATCACATTATGGGACCATAATAAATTCGGCGAAAAGTAGGTGTACTGGTTACACCTCTTCCTACCTCAGTGTATATGTAGAAAATATTGCATGAGAACTGAAGTCAAATGGTAAGTATCAATCAGTACCTTCACATGAGTATCCGGGAAGACATCATCAGAAGAATCACTATCAGATCCACTGTTCTTATCCGCCTCTAATGTTTCTTGGTGTTTATCATCTTCTGCATCTTCTACAACATTTGTATCTTCGACCCCTTTCTCTTCAACATCCTCTTCTAATACTGGATCCAGCTTGGTCTCGCTTGGATCTTCTTTGGATGACGTCTCCTCTGAAAATAATACTTTAAAGTGTTAGCAAGATTTTAAAATGACAGCCTCCGTGGCTCTATGTTCGAGTAGCTTTTTGAAACAAGAGGCTACGGGTTCTATTCCTACCTAAAATAAATGTTGTGTGATTTACAAATGTTTCTATCAGGTCTAAATGTTATGATACCGAAAGACTATCGAGGTTCCTAATACCCACGACACAACTCATATTATAATGTGATGTCAGACCTACGCGTGGGCTGTTGGGTGTATTTATTTTAATTTAGTTTTTAATGAATCTTATTGGTGTTGAGGTAGATAGTATCATGTCTCATTATGGGATACAGCTTTGGACCCTGCGAGAAAATATTCTATGCTTTTTTCAAAGGCCAGCGACACACAGATCATCCATCTGGTTTGTAAATATCTTTGGCAGTCATAACTTACCATCAAACCTGCTTGCTAGTGTCCTACCTCGTTATCAAAAAATAAGCAGTTCATAAACTGCTGGATGATAGGAGAAGGCCAAAATTATACATAAACAAAGCTCAAATAACAGTTGGTACCATCATATTGCAAGTATGACACCCAACCTAGCTACATTATTTAAGACATGTGAAATCGACAAGGCGAGATTTATGAAAATAGACTAACAGAAAGTAATGTCCAGAACTTGTAAGGCAAAAATCTAATGTCTCTGCCCTAATACAAGAAAGATATGTATAAGTTGTCACATATAAAATATGAGCTATGCTCGGTGTTTCTCTGCGGGATCGAATCCGGAACGAAGTTATTCGCCAGAGAACTAACGTTATCGACATAGCTCAACGGATTGGCAAGTTGAAGTGGCAGTGGGCCGGTCATATCTGCCGCAGGACTGATAACCGTTGGGGTAGACTTGTCCTAGAGTGGAGACCACGAATCGGCAAACGTAGCGTAGGACGTCCTGTGACCAGGTGGAGCGACGACATACGCAAAGCGGTGGGCAGTCACTGGAAAAGAAGAGCTAAAGATCGGGTTCAGTGGCGCATCTTGGGAGAGGCCTACGTCCAACAGTGGACTGACACCGGCTGATGATGATGATGATGATATAAAATATTGCAAACATCACTGATAATAGGAACCTTAAATTCCCTGTACAAACATTAAGAAGAAAGATGGACAGACGACCTCATAAAGGTCGCAGGAACCCGCTGGATGCAAGCCATTTCTGACAGGTTGGTCCGGAAATCTTTAGGGGTGGCCTATGTTCAGCAGTGGACGTCCAAAAGCTGTAGAAGAAGATGAGCTGAAGCCTTAAGATGTAGATTCTTACCATCTGATACGAGGATCTCCTGTTCCTCAACAGGGTCTTGGACTGACGTGACTTCCGAACTGGTGTCGTCTAACGCCAAAGCTTTCCTCTCGTCTTTGTGACGCTCTATGCTGCTCTCTTCGAGCTAAAAATGAAAATCCAGTACAGAATATAAAATTGGAGTGACATTTTCCGAGACTCAAATTATTCCTGCGCTTGTCTACCCAGTTTACATCTAATAGGATAATAAAAATCTTGGGTTATTTATTACGCATGACATAAAATAGTAGGATAAATATCTACTTTAATATCTCTGATCATAGAGTACATTTTAAGAGCTCTTTAGCCTGGTGGAGATGAGATCATCCACTGATCCCAAACTGCAGCAAGTAGTTCTTAGATCTCTGATCATAAAGTAATCTCTAAGAGCTCAATAACTTGGTGGAGTTGAGAGCATCTACTGACCCTGAACATGAAGCTGAACCCGAACTGCAGCAGGTCAGGCAGCAGGTAGTTCTTGCGGCCGCGGATCATGAAGGAGCCGGTGCCGAGGTACTCGCCAGTGGGCGCCGACTTCGACACCTGGTGCGCGCGCACCCACCACGCTCGAGTCACCACCTTCGCCTCCCACGCCACACTGGAAACAAAAAGCAGTTATAAATAACCTGCAGGGGACCGCAATGTATAACAAGATTATGCATATATGATTAGCGGTATATGCGTTTCGTTTTGACTGTTTTTCCAGTACAAGACGGCAAACGAGTAATTGAGTTACTCTAGGTTTCCAGTATATAGAATGATTTCGAATATTAAAAATGCATGAGGATTGTAACGGAGTGGTGCATTTAAGACCCGGCTTCCCGTAATTTCTCCGATCGGACGAATCGCAAACACTTCACACACCTTTAATATTATTGAAGTGAATCTTCTTTAGAATCGTTGTGATTTGAAACTCGATTGAACGAAAAAGCAACACTAAAAACAAACACATAAATCTACGAGAGAATGAGATAGAATATATATATTCGAGTGGAATCGGGTGGGGTCGAGTGGGATCTGGTGGAATGGAGTGGAATCAAGTGGAATCGAGTGGGTTCGAGTGGGATCGGGTGGGTTCGAGTGGGGTCGGGTGGAATCGAGTGGGATCGAGTGGAATCAATTGGAATCGAGTGGGATCGCTTCACTATCAACTCGTCATAGTTGACAGTACAGTATACAGACCTGTACGCCACAGCAGCCTGCCCCGCTTCAGAGAGCGTCCGGGGCGGCGGCGAGCCGGCGGCACACTTCACCACCACGGACGCGCCGCCCGTCACGTCCGCGTGCACGTACACGTCCGTGCTCGATAGAGAACGCCACACTATCGACTCGTCACAGTACAGTATACAGTATACAGACCTGTACGCCACAGCAGCCTGCCCCGCTTCAGAGAGCGTCCGGGGCGGCGGCGAGCCGGCGGCACACTTCACCGCCACGGACGCGCCGCCCGTCACGTCCGCGTGCACGTACACGTCCGTGCTCGATTGAGAACGCCTCACTATCGACTCGTCACAGTACAGTATACAGACCTGTACGCCACAGCAGCCTGCCCCGCTTCAGAGAGCGTCCGGGGCGGCGGCGAGCCGGCGGCACACTTCACCACCACGGACGCGCCGCCCGTCACGTCCGCGTGCACGTACACGTCCGTGCTCGATTGAGAACGCCTCACTATCGACTCGTCACAGTACAGTATACAGACCTGTACGCCACAGCAGCCTGCCCCGCTTCAGAGAGCGTCCGGGGCGGCGGCGAGCCGGCGGCACACTTCACCACCACGGACGCGCCGCCCGTCACGTCCGTGCTCGATTGAGAACGCCTCACTATCGACTCGTCACAGTACAGTATACAGTATACAGACCTGTACGCCACAGCAGCCTGCCCCGCTTCAGAGAGCGTCCGGGGCGGCGGCGAGCCGGCGGCACACTTCACCACCACGGACGCGCCGCCCGTCACGTCCGCGTGCACGTACACGTCCGTGTGTTACGTTGTAACAAGATAATACATAAAAATAAAAAATGTTAAAATAATTACAAACATAAAGACAAAATAATTAAGTTGTTACTACGGAGCGAAACCACGCGAAATGATCTAGCAATAGCGTATAGAACCAATCAGGGTAATCCTTCTGTCTGAAGCACGAATCCCCACTAAAAAATATCAATTATCACGCACACAAGGAAAAAACCCTTCCTTTAAATACAAGGCGCGGGACACAAAACGACAGTTGATTCCAAAACGCACAGGAAACAGGTCGGCTTATAAGTAAATACCACCATTTAAAATAAAGTAGTAAAATCAGTGCTTAATCATCATCCCCCTTGGTAAGTTAATTATAATTCTTTAGGCTTTTTGCTGTTAGCTAATTCGTGTCTGGTTTTATCCGATTTAAATTCTTCCACCGTATAATAATGATTTAATTACGTAGAGAAATGTGACGCGTGGTGCAGTAAAACATAACCTTACCTTACATATGTTCACTCGGGTTAATTTCATTTAAATACTGTTGCCAAATGAAGATGGTCTAGATCAGAAATTAAATGACCACTTGTATTTCACGCGTGTGTTCACAATATCGGTGGTTTTCTTTCTTTAATGTAACTGTAATTTAGTAGACTCAAAATTAATCATTCATTTGTTAACTTAAATAATATCCACCGTAAAAATGTATCTTATATTTAATTTGTAGTAATGTATCTAGAAATGTAAATTTGATAATAACTTAAATTCTTTAGGTTTTAAAAGAAATTATATAATATTACTACCATCTAAATCGCTGGGAGTCTATTGTTAAATCAGTGAAGTTTTTTATGTACCGGCGTAGTAAATATCACAGGTCATCGCTTCGCCGATATGCTTGTCTTTAACTACCTACTAATTTGTAATTATTGCATACGAGAAGGAAGTTATTTTTATTTTTGTACCTCATGGCGTAGTGGATTGGTGATCGACCGGTAAATAGTTAGATGAAGTTCGGTTTTGGGTTTCCAAATAATTTTATATTTTTTTTTTGTTCTTCTACTATTACCGGATTGGTATATCGCCACTCCACTGCGCGTATTGTATTTTGTTGTTTTTTATTATTGTTCGCGAAAGATGCCGACACCCACACATGGTCTCGACTAGTGCTTGGGTCTCGGGGTCTTTTGCGCTACAAACGTCCTGTCGACGCGTTCCAGGAATCTGGGGGACCACCGTACGGGTTGCAGCTGGGAGGTACCAACTCCCGTACCGTCCAACACTGACTCGACTACGGCTCCTAGCCGTGAAGGAGTGCGACCGCGGCAGAACATAGTCGCCGACCTCTGCTGACCTCTGCGCCCGGCACGCCGCTGCATCGCGAGCCACGCGGCGCCCCCGGTCCCTACCGCGCCGGCAGACATTGGAGCGTAGTTAAGTCCCCAGCGCACATTGCCCGTCGACCATCACCAAACGGAACTTTCTCTGTGCCGAGAGCTCACGCCCTGAGCGGTTCTCCTCTACCTCAGTAATTGTTTTTTTTTAATAAAAGTATTTTTTTTTATTCTTCCTTAACTTGTTTTTTTTTGTGCCCCGCCGTCAGGCGGTCCGTAACAAAATGGCGCTCAACTATTAAAAGCAAGCACAGAGAAGTTTCGTTTGGTACTATTGTGGTGTCGGTATTTTTTTTTTCTCAACCAGGTGGTAAGCCTATGCGGACGAGGCTGAACGGGGAGGCACCACCGACCCGTTTTCTCTTTATAGAGGAACGGGTAGCCGAAATTTTGTCTTCTGGTTCCGCAGGGTAATCAAATACCATCTATGGTTACCCACACACATACGCGTGAACTGCAAGTGGCATAACATCATAATTTTATTTTCTCATAACATTGCATTCTGATTTTTGTGCATTTACATGTTTCTTGTTTAGCAATCGTTCTTGCATTTATGTATGTGCGTAGTTAAACATTTCCTTTCAGAGATTTTTTGTTTGGTGCATTTCTGCATTGATATTTTTTTGTTGCAATCATTATTGTTTTGCAAATTTTATTTTATACTCTGAAAAGATAATGATAGTAACGTACATTATTTTACATCGTACTTAATATTTTATTAACATTGCCACTTTCGTGTCACATTTCGTCGCGTATTGTTAAATTTTTTTAACTTCGAATATTTTTTTTCGATTAATTTTTTTTTCGGACTTAAAATTTTTTTTTTAACTTCGAATAAATTTTTTTTTCGGAATTTTTTTTTTAACATCTGTTAAAATTTCTTTTTATCTTCGACTTAGCTGACCAATAAAATTAGATTGATCATTTCGGTTCTTTCCGGTTCGTTCTTTTCGGTTCGTGGGTTCGATTCTTTCGGTTCGGTTCGTTTCTTTTCGGTTCATTTCGTTTCATTTCTTTTCGGTTCTTTTCGGTTCCTTTCGGTTCTTTTCGGTTCGTGGGTTCGATTCTTTCGGTTCGGTTCATAACAAGTAATTTTTTTTATATTCAAAAATGGACCGTACCATTAAATATATACATCTAACTAAACCGGAGCTTAGGTGTGAAGTAGCCATACGCGGTTTAGAACCTGAGAATAGGGTTAACGATTTTAGGATACCAATAGATAGTCACACCGGCATTTCTAGCGTACGGTGGGAAAACTTATACCATGCGGGTCGCATCATATTATAGATGTAGACCCAAGTGACCGAGTGCTCTCACCGCGCGATGAATGTACGGATTTTCTCGGAATTTCATCGGTATTTTATCGGAATTTACCAGAATTTTATCGGAATTTTCCCGGAATTTCTCGGATTCTCTCCTTCGTAAAGATTTTTTTTTGGTGTGTTGTCACACTTTTATAGTTATCACGTGAATTATACACGATGGATAACCTCATCAATTTTGTCCTGTTTCATAGGAATTTTTTTTTAGGATTGTTAAACAATTCTATAATATGTTAACATTCGTTTATTATCCGTTCTTTAGCGAGTTAAATAAGCCTACACGAATTTTTTTGTGTGTATTGACTTCTATATAGGTCTACACACGTTTTATTGTTTTGCGTTTTGCAAAATTTTAGCGGAGTATGACAGTTTCTCGGTATAGGTCTACTCGTCTGCTGTTTTCTTCTCTCCGTTACAGCGGGTCGTGACTGTAACAAATTCGCTAAAGAATAGACATACTCGCAATGTCGTTTAGCTATTTTATTTAGCTTGATCAAATGATCGTTTATTCATCGAAGTCATTACCGTTAACAGTTCAATTCAGGTTTCCTTGATTCATAGTGTTCAGAAAATGGAATTTTTTTTTTCTTTTCTCGTCTACAATTATTACAAATTAAAAATTGTTACGTTTTGGTCTCTGTCCACATTGTCTTTGATGAATTAAAATAAGCCTACACGATTTTTTGTGTGTATTGACTTCCTTATAGGTCTACACACGTTTTGTTTTTGCGTTTTGCAAAGTTTTAGCGGAGCATGACAGTTTCTTGGTATAGGTCTGCTCGTCTGCTGTTTTTCGTTACAGCGGGTCGTGACTGTAACAAATTCATCAAAGACCAATGTATTTCACAGTGCCGATTCGTCAGAATGTTCACGTTGCAGTATTCTTCTTCTTAGACGCTCTTTGTCATGCAGTACTGTTCTCGAGTCCAATTCGTTAATAGAATTGTACTCTAGTTATACGGAAGTCTGTTGATTTTAAATTTCACCAGACAACTATGAAAGGTCGGATGCTAGGTCGCATGGTAGGTATTTGTTAGTGGAAGTATGAATGTGAGACAGTACTGGGCGGTTCTAGCGATACTTAGGCGCTTACCGCAGCGGATTTTACTACGTAAAATCCTTTCTCTGGGAGAGGGGGTATTGTTACGTTGTAACAAGATAATACATAAAAATAAAAAATGTTAAAATAATTACAAACATAAAGACAAAATAATTAAGTTGTTACTACGGAGCGAAACCACGCGAAATGATCTAGCAATAGCGTATAGAACCAATCAGGGTAATCCTTCTGTCTGAAGCACGAATCCCCACTAAAAAATATCAATTATCACGCACACAAGGAAAAAACCCTTCCTTTAAATACAAGGCGCGGGACACAAAACGACAGTTGATTCCAAAACGCACAGGAAACAGGTCGGCTTATAAGTAAATACCACCATTTAAAATAAAGTAGTAAAATCAGTGCTTAATCATCATCCCCCTTGGTAAGTTAATTATAATTCTTTAGGCTTTTTGCTGTTAGCTAATTCGTGTCTGGTTTTATCCGATTTAAATTCTTCCACCGTATAATAATGATTTAATTACGTAGAGAAATGTGACGCGTGGTGCAGTAAAACATAACCTTACCTTACATATGTTCACTCGGGTTAATTTCATTTAAATACTGTTGCCAAATGAAGATGGTCTAGATCAGAAATTAAATGACCACTTGTATTTCACGCGTGTGTTCACAATATCGGTGGTTTTCTTTCTTTAATGTAACTGTAATTTAGTAGACTCAAAATTAATCATTCATTTGTTAACTTAAATAATATCCACCGTAAAAATGTATCTTATATTTAATTTGTAGTAATGTATCTAGAAATGTAAATTTGATAATAACTTAAATTCTTTAGGTTTTAAAAGAAATTATATAATATTACTACCATCTAAATCGCTGGGAGTCTATTGTTAAATCAGTGAAGTTTTTTATGTACCGGCGTAGTAAATATCACAGGTCATCGCTTCGCCGATATGCTTGTCTTTAACTACCTACTAATTTGTAATTATTGCATACGAGAAGGAAGTTATTTTTATTTTTGTACCTCATGGCGTAGTGGATTGGTGATCGACCGGTAAATAGTTAGATGAAGTTCGGTTTTGGGTTTCCAAATAATTTTATATTTTTTTTTTGTTCTTCTACTATTACCGGATTGGTATATCGCCACTCCACTGCGCGTATTGTATTTTGTTGTTTTTTATTATTGTTCGCGAAAGATGCCGACACCCACACATGGTCTCGACTAGTGCTTGGGTCTCGGGGTCTTTTGCGCTACAAACGTCCTGTCGACGCGTTCCAGGAATCTGGGGGACCACCGTACGGGTTGCAGCTGGGAGGTACCAACTCCCGTACCGTCCAACACTGACTCGACTACGGCTCCGAGCCGGGAAGGAGTGCGACCGCGGCAGAACATAGTCGCCGACCTCTGCTGACCTCTGCGCCCGGCACGCCGCTGCATCGCGAGCCACGCGGCGCCCCCGGTCCCTACCGCGCCGGCAGACATTGGAGCGTAGTTAAGTCCCCAGCGCACATTGCCCGTCGACCATCACCAAACGGAACTTTCTCTGTGCCGAGAGCTCACGCCCTGAGCGGTTCTCCTCTACCTCAGTAATTGTTTTTTTTTAATAAAAGTATTTTTTTTTATTCTTCCTTAACTTGTTTTTTTTTTGTGCCCCGCCGTCAGGCGGTCCGTAACACGTGCTCGATAGAGAACGCCTCACTATCGATTCGTCACAGTACAGTATACAGACCTGTACGCCACAGCAGCCTGCCCCGCTTCAGAGAGCGTCCGGGGCGGCGGCGAGCCGGCGGCACACTTCACCACCACGGACGCGCCGCCCGTCACGTCCGCGTGCACGTACACGTCCGTGCTCGATAGAGAACGCCTCACTATCGACTCGTCACAGTACAGTATACAGACCTGTACGCCACAGCAGCCTGCCCCGCTTCAGAGAGCGTCCGGGGCGGCGGCGAGCCGGCGGCACACTTCACCACCACGGACGCGCCGCCCGTCACGTCCGCGTGCACGTACACGTCCGTGCTCGATAGAGAACGCCCCACTATCGACTCGTCACAGTACAGTATACAGACCTGTACGCCACAGCAGCCTGCCCCGCTTCAGAGAGCGTCCGGGGCGGCGGCGAGCCGGCGGCACACTTCACCACCACGGACGCGCCGCCCGTCACGTCCGCGTGCACGTACACGTCCGTGCTCGATAGAGAACGCCCCACTATCGACTCGTCACAGTACAGTATACAGACCTGTACGCCACAGCAGCCTGCCCCGCTTCAGAGAGCGTCCGGGGCGGCGGCGAGCCGGCGGCACACTTCACCACCACGGACGCGCCACCCGTCACGTCCGCGTGCACGTACACGTCCGTGCTCGATAGAGAACGCCTCACTATCGACTCGTCACAGTACAG
Organism: Laothoe populi; assembly: GCA_905220505.1. NCBI lineage: Eukaryota > Metazoa > Arthropoda > Insecta > Lepidoptera > Sphingidae > Laothoe > Laothoe populi. The sequence continues at coordinate 16,598,774 of HG992166.1, read as the reverse complement.
TATACAGACCTGTACGCCACAGCAGCCTGCCCCGCTTCAGAGAGCGTCCGGGGCGGCGGCGAGCCGGCGGCACACTTCACCACCACGGACGCGCCGCCCGTCACGTCCGCGTGCACGTACACGTCCGTGCTCGATAGAGAACGCCTCACTATCGACTCGTCACAGTACAGTATACAGACCTGTACGCCACAGCAGCCTGCCCCGCTTCAGAGAGCGTCCGGGGCGGCGGCGAGCCGGCGGCACACTTCACCACCACGGACGCGCCGCCCGTCACGTCCGCGTGCACGTACACGTACGTGCTCGATAGAGAACGCCCCACTATCGACTCGTCACAGTACAGTATACAGACCTGTACGCCACAGCAGCCTGCCCCGCTTCAGAGAGCGTCCGGGGCGGCGGCGAGCCGGCGGCACACTTCACCACCACGGACGCGCCGCCCGTCACGTCCGCGTGCACGTACACGTCCGTGCTCGATAGAGAACGCCTCACTATCGACTCGTCACAGTACAGTATACAGACCTGTACGCCACAGCAGCCTGCCCCGCTTCAGAGAGCGTCCGGGGCGGCGGCGAGCCGGCGGCACACTTCACCACCACGGACGCGCCGCCCGTCACGTCCGCGTGCACGTACACGTCCGTGCTCGATAGGTAACGTTTCACTATTAGTTCGTTTTGCTGTTGATCCCGGCCGCCAATCACCTGTTGGCAAAAGCAATGTGTTAGCTACATTGGATAGGCTGATTAATAGTCCATAGACCATCATGTTCACAATGTAACTCATGTAAGCCGGGATTCAAAATGGTACGCATTTTCGACTCATGTACATGCCATTCGACATAAACTTTCCTATGTTACTTACCAGATAATTATCTGATGATATGAACCAGTAGAACTTCTCGAACCAGTAAGTCTTGCGTGCCTTTACAATGTTGGTGATAGTGTTGGCTTCCTTCAGGGTCTGCTTGGTCTTCCGCTCGGCACTCTTGAGAGCTTTACCAGCTGATTCTAGGGTTTTCTGTTGTTTCTTAGCTGCTGTGCGTTTTTGGTCGTAGTACCTGGTTTGAAAAGTTATACGAAATTGTTTTTATTATTTTTCATACGACGCGACGGCTTGAGAAAGCCAATAATAAAAGTATGACTCAAGATTATATTAGAAGTAGTTGCCAATATATTAATTCCTTTTTTATCTAGTAACCACAGGGATAACATTAGATGACACTGGACATCATCCCCTCTTCTATAAAGACATTTAGTGAGCTGCAGTCTACTACTGTATCTTGACTGTTTATTTTTAACATCTTCGAAATTCAAACTTGGTTTACTACCATAGTCGTCGACAGGGTACGCTTTTTTATTACTGACTAAACACCATGGTTTTCTCCATCAGTACAAAAGAGGGTGTAGTACTTCCAAAAGAAGAGTCCCTCTAATACTGTTATCCTGCCCTATTAAAACATCCAACTGAATCCCTACGATAACTAAAAATATTTACTCTTTTTTTATTCAAAAAGATTTTTGGGGTTTTTTGGTCTTTGTTAAACCATGTCAGCCTCATACGACTCACTTTATCATATTATTTACAAAAACGCCTTAACAATAAAAAGGGAGCAATGGAATAGAGTTCTGAGAGAACACCCTGGAATGCTCTAACATTCATAACTGTTTACTCTTACCTTCTTGCATTAGCATATGCCGTCAACCCCAGATCAATATCCACCATCATTGGCTCCAATTTCTCATCATCCTCGTTTTTCTTTCTATCATCATCGTCACTCTGCTGGTATGGGTCTGTTAGCCACAAGGTGATGTGGTTCTTGTCTAACTTCAACTGCTTGATGCATGAGGCTATAGGGTCCTTGTTGTCCTGAGCCGTCTTTACAAGGAGTTTGATGTCGTCCCAGGACATCTGTGCATATTTAAGATACTTAAGTCATCATGGAAAATAAACACATGTTGATTTATGAGGCTCCACATTTACAAACTTGTTAAAAGGAATGGCTAGTCGATAATTTTATGTGACATTATTGTGAAAAAAGGCAGCAATAGCCTAATTGGTTGTGGTACGGACTGTCATGACGAATGTCGTTTGTTCTAGACCAGCCCACATGGTATACACTTCTGCTTTTTCTAACGTGTGTATTCATTGTTAATTATCGCTTGCTTTAATGGTGAAGGAAACATTGTGAGGAAGTCTGCATACCTGAGAATTCTCATATGAATTTCGAAGGTATATTAAGTCTACCAACTCGCATTAGGCCAACGTGTAGTAAGGGGTTAGCCCCTCTCATTAGCAGTGGTACAATGTTTATTAAAGGCCTAGTATTATTATTTTTATCAGTAACATTTCTCGGAATCCTAAATTTACAAAAATTATTAATCTTTACTATTATTATAAATAGCTTAAGTTTTGTGAGGTTGGAAGTCATTGTTTTTTATTCGATAACTTTTATCTGGCATTTAGTCAAATATACATTAGGATAGTAGACAGACTCTTTATAGCAGTGGGCGTGGAGCCGGCTGTCCAATCAAAGGCCGCAAGTTCGATCCCCACAGACAAGACATATACAGTGTAAACTCCATGTAACGTCACTCTATTTAACGACAAACTCTCTTAAGCGTCGAAATCAATTGGCTTTGGTTGGTTTAGCTTGTTTTTCATACAATGTTTCACTCTATATAGCATTACACCCACTCTCAATAACGACAACAATTAAGTTGCTAAAATTAGTAAAAACTGCGCAGCTGTGTACGATCTATTGTCGCTTTATTATCCTAGCCCGCAATAAACTCGACTGTCGGCATCATGCATACCGAACTTTCTAAGAAATTCATTCTTTTGTTTACAAATTGGGATTGCTTGCACGTGTAGACTGTTATTGACCATGATTCATAACTAGGAGTCATGGATTATCTATACCTTATCATATTCTTAGTTGCTCACAAACTTGCAAACTGTAAACATGGCTACTAAAAGAAAATCACTGTGTATTGACGAAAAAGTTTTACTGATACGCGCAATAGAAACGGGAGAGAAGATAAGTGATGTTGGCAAACGCTTTGGATTTAGTCGCTCTACCGTGTCCACAATATGGAAAAATAAAGAAAAAATCCTCCACGCTGCGGGCGAGGGAAAATCTTCCAAAAAATTAAAGAAACCTATATACGAAGATTTGGATAAAGCTGCACTATCATGGTTTCATCGACAGCGCCAGAATAATATGCCTATCTCGGGGCCGCTCGTGAAAGCTAAGGCGGAGAATTTTGCTGCTGAACTTGGTTTAACTTCTTTCAAAGCATCAGAAGGATGGCTCGGAAAATTCAAGCAGCGTCATCATATCAACTATGGTAAAATAAGTGGGGAAACTTCTGTTAATATGCTGCATGCAGTAAATTTTTTATCTAAAGCCTGGGAAGAAGTGACACCCACAACTATACAGCACTCTTTTCGACATGCTGGACTTTGTACCAATTCTACGAGTGATGAGGTGGAAACAGAATCTGAGTTTGAAAGCGACGACGACCTTCCATTAACTGAGTGGATTCAACAATTCAACATGGCAGGAAATACGGTAAATCTTCAAACCTACATTGAAGTGGACGACCGCCTGCTTACAACGGCTTCACTCACAGACGAAGAAATTTTGGATTCAGTGAGAAAAACTGAGGATCAAGAACAAGGTGATGAAGAAGATGAGACGGATGAGCCTGAGCTTCCGCCGAGCATTAAAGAAGCTCTGGAAGCAGCAAAATTATTGGAAAAATATTTCCTTTATAACCAAGATGCCTCAGTATTGTTGATATTAATAAAATAACTAAAAAAATACAACAAAATTACTGGTGCAGCAAAAGACGTCAGACAAAAATAACAGACTATACTCAATAGCGTTCAAATAACATTCTTTTTTATGCACATAACTACTAACAATAGTCAGAAATAAACTTTTTATTTTTCTAATTCTGATGTTTCTTCTCTCCATTTAACGACAACTCTCTATAACGCCATAAAATGCACAGTCCCTTCAGTGTCGCTATATAGAGTTTACACTGTATTTGTTTCGGATCTGGATGTTAGGGGATCTTCGTACTTAATATCCACAATACAAGTTTGACATATTGTGGTTCAGGATTGTGTGTGACTATTGACACATCGTGTTGTGACACATCTATTGTGACTGTTGGGTACGCAACGTTGGAGACATACAAGGTGTGTTTTATTGTGTGGGGGGCGGGGTGGGCGCCGTAACACCCCTCTCTGCTCCCTCTGATATTATTCAAACACTTTGTACTTTGTTTTACAAGGTGTACTGTTGGACCATAGACCTTCGTAGTTGATACCCACAATATCAATTTATTTAGTGTGGGGTCAGGGTGTACCTGGTTGGCCAGCGCGGTCTGTATGGCCAGTCGTGCCTGTTCCACGAGCCTCTCATTCCTGGTGACCAGGTCGGCGGCATGCCGGTCCCTCTGCTGCGCCTTGGTAAGCTCCGTCACCCGCTTGTCGTGGTCTTTGCGCACGTTTTGTAACTTCTTCATTGCCTCGCGCTCCACTTGCACCAGCTAGATAAATATGTGGAATGAGCGGTGCTATTGAAGTGAAAAACATATATACATATGTGTTTTTTTTAGTGCCTCGATATGCAGGCGAGCAGACGGGCCACCTGATGGTAAGTAGTCACCGCCGTCCATAGACTTCTGCAATGCCAGGGCATAGCAAAGCCGCTGCCTACCGTTAATAAACAGTGTGTGTATATATACAACTCTTTTGTATAAACCTCTTTTAAATATATATAGCTCTTGTGGGATGGGGAAAAAGCACTGAACTCGCTCGACCGTCATGCTTAGATTATTTTACTTTTGACATAAGCACGCCTATGAAATTCTATAATTATTGACAAGCAGTCATAAACATATCATAAACTTCATGGACGACACTATTCAAGATTCCATCATCATCACATAAATTTTATTTACTTATTTAATTTTTTATTACATGACAAAAAAGAACATGGTAATTCTAAAGTTTTAAGATTTCACTTCTGTTGGTAGTCCCCATGACTGCCTAATTTTTAATATGGTTATGTCAAATATCCCAATTAATTAGATCCCAATGAATTCACTTACCTTCATGTCGAGCTTCTGCCCCTCCAATGCACTGAAGAATTCATCGACAGCCCTGTCAAACGTGTCATATTCCGCATGTATAGAGTCCTTATTTTGTGTGTATAATATAGGATGGAATTCTATGTTAGTAAGCAGGTAGTCTGGTCCATCTGGTACTGGGTTCGGTCGAGTCTCTTTCTTTTGGAGGATGTAACCCTGAAAGAGAAAAGTTTTCTTCAATCTATCATATGGAATAAAAAGCATAGGGTTGTTTAATTTTTATTTACTTATTAACATGGAATACTTACAGCCTATACGTTTGATTAATACTGTTTACATAAAAAAGTAGCTAAAATAGTTATTGCAATGCATCTAACGCCCATATACTATTCGAATCTTTTTAGGGACAGCTCAACATCTGTAAGTTTAGCAATTTTATAATAGTTTTCAATACCTTTGCAACTTTATCATGAGCCTCATCCATCATCTTCTCGGCTTGATTCAGGGCTTCCACCAGTTTATCCATGTGTAGTTCTGGATTGAAACCTTTGTCTCCTTCTTTAACCATTTTCATTGTGCCTGACAGCCCATTCTGCAGTAATACATGGTCTAAGATGGAAGCTCCAAATTCTAAAATTAATTAATTGTGTCAATTCAACGGACACCTTTCGGCAATGCAAGCGCCCGAAAATACAGTTTGGGGGCATGATTACAAAACATTTTCATTTTTCTACATTCTATAAATATAATTGGCATGTATTATACATATAAACTCCTGGAAGAATTTATCTATATTATAGTGCTAGTTGTATCAAAATTACAGACAAAAATGGAGACTTTGTATACTATTTAATTATGGTTTTTTTATCAAGTGTGTTATTTGATGGTAAGTTATCTTCATTGGTTATGACACTACTACAAAGCTGAAGAGTTAATTGTTGACCTAGAAATCAATGGAAGGCGGTTTTTGGGTTTCTGATCTCTCAATAAAGGCCTAGGCAGAATATCAGCGCCAGGCAGTATTTTACTGGCAAATGCTGAGCCTATTGCCTTTTGGTCATACTTTAGACACAGGTTTTCCGAATTGAGGAGTAGCGTGTATACTTATGGTCTTTAATACATTTTTTCCCCGTTTTTGTATTACATGTTATTATATGTCATCTAAAGTGTTGACCAAATAAATTCAATTTCTTTCTTTAATATTATAGATGTTTCTAGAAACTATATGGAAACTCACCTAAATGTGGATTAAGTATCCTTTTTAGATTATCCCCTGGTTTACTATTACTGAATATCTCCGTTAATACCTCTACAGGTGGTACCGCATATGTTGTTTTCGCTCTGTCTAACGGATATTTTTCCTTCACTGCAAATCTGTTAACAAAGTTATGACATATAGATTTTTTTTGAGAGTAGAGTTTATCTGGGTATGTACAACCTTAATGTGTCTTGCTAGTGCCAAGCAGCAGAGTGCAATGTCTCGGCCCGAAGGACATTGACTAGAGAAATTACTGGGCATCATTACACTTTCTAAGACTAATATGAAAGCATCTTATGTCCCAGATAAGCGCAGTGCATTACATTGCAGTACTTCGTAACTCAAAATTCTTGGTGGTATTAGCGAATATAGTCTAGCAATCCATATTAGATTAAGACCACTGTGGTATATTAATAGTCGATCATAGAGGCCATGCCCAGAAGTAGGAAAGAACACACAACTGTGTATACTATATGTAGCTATGAATTTTTCCTTAAGAGGCAGCTGAGAGACAAATGTGTTCCCTCCCTCCTATGATCCTGGGTCCTTTAGGCGTAGTGTGAAGAAGCTACACAGAAGTCCGGCATGATTGTGTTTGGTAATGGGAGATAGATTGTCTCTCACTACTTGATACTCTAATATGTGGCACTGTGCTTACCATCAGGTGCAGTGTGGTCACTTCGCCGTGCCAGAATAAAAAAAACCTATGAAGTAATTGTTTAGTATTAAACTCTTCAGCAGATTTATTATAAGATTTCTTTCCACAACCATGTTTAAGGTTCTACAGGCTACAATCTGTAAAGGGAGCAATGAGATCTACACGGTAGGCAACACTCTTACTCTATCTAGCTACACGACACAGAACTGATGATATTTACCTCACTTTATCGCCTTCGACATGCGGTCGCAGAACATTTAGAATGGTCCATTCATGGTCAGTGAGCACAATGTTTCCCCTATCATAAAGTTCCAGAATCACGTGGTACGCCGCCTCCCCACTACCAAACTGAAAATCTACAATACGGTCCACGCCTATCTGTTGCAGTTTCTCCAAACGTTTATTTTTCAAGTGTTTTCTTAGCTGCAACAAGGTTTTAGTGTAAATGTCCAATTTAATGCAATTACCTAATCTGAAAATTGCCTGATAATTTAATCAAAATCGCTCCTTTTGCTAGTGGTAGGATATTCTTATCCGCCCGGATAGCGACCACCGTACACAGAGTGTAAAACCCGCCGTAGTGAAACTCGCAAGTGTGTCGCGTTTCGGGATCAGCCAGTGTACATCCGGTTTTTGTCGGGGGTCTAGAGTTGGGGTACGATGTTTGGTCGTTTTGCGGCCTTCTGTGTACTCTGCCACTAGCCCCTCGACGGCTTCTTCACCTTCTTGCCCATGGCGTAGTGTGAAGAAGAGGGTCGGCATGATTGTGTTGAGTAGTGGGGGGATAGATTGTCTCTCGCTGCTCAATACTCTAATCTTAATACTCTAGGAGGGATGATGATGATGCAGACGTGAGTAACAGCCTGGACCCGCTACAGCTGCGTAGGGATATTTCCTCGCTTAGCGTGTTCTACCGTCTGTATCATGGCGAATGCTCTGAAGAATTGTTTGATCTTATCTCATCCTCTCCCTTCCATACCAGAACCACGCGTACTGGCTTGCGGAGCCACAGCTTCGTGGTATCTACTACCTCGGCCCGAACCAAGAGGTTCGCAAACTCGTATTTTTGCCGCACCATGGCAAACTGTTCCACGCAGCTGTGGAACAGTTTGCCAGCTACCGTGTTCCCTCCTTCCTATGATCCTGGGTCCTTTAGGCGTAATGTGAAGAAGCTAAACAGCAGGCCGGCATGATTGTGTTCAGTAGCGGGGGATAGACTGTCTCTCGCTACTTGATACTCTATCTGGACGGCACTGCGCTTACCATCAGGTGCAGTGTGGTCACTTTGCCGCGCCAGAATAAAAAAAAAAAAAAGTCTATTTATCTAACAAAATATCCCCAAAAGGGATGAATAGGAAGTACCCAATCAATCTATGAACATTGCAATTTATAATTCAGTAGGAAAATACTGCTAAAAAGCAGAAATCAATGAAATCAGCCTAATATTAACATAGAACTGTAATAAATTGCAACATATACACGTAATCAAGCGAACTCACACCAACACGCTACACCCCTCTCACTCACACACACACACACATGCATGTTCCCAGTTTCCTACACACACAAAAATGTGCACACAGTTAATACACTATTACTAATTCTATATAATATTGTACTGTTTTATTTGTTATAAACTAATATAATTAAAGTGGTACCGGTGCCCCAAATTTAATCTTACCATGGGTACCATACCACCACTTCTTGATCTTGTACACAGTTATATCAAAGTGGTCTTTAAAGTGCATAAGTTTGTCATAATATACTATATGTCATATGTCATGCTCGCTTAAGGGTCTGTGCTTGCGGCGGCGTTATGTGCCGGGTCGGTCACTTCCCTGTATTTATTTGTATGTAAATTATTTTATAATGTAAATTGTAATGACAAATTACAAAAGACCTACGGCTGAGTTTCTTGGTGCTTCTTCTCAGACCAGTGGGCATTTCCGAAGCACCAGTAGACCTTAACATTATTATGACATGTAAAAAGTGCCCGTAGTGGCCTAATTTACGAAATAAATGATTTGAATTGATTTGATTATGTCATAATACATAATATATTGTACAATCTAAGACATAGCCCAATGTTACAATATATGATCAATGTAGTCAAATATACCTTCATTGTGAAACCAGAAGGAGCAACACCTTTTGGCCATTCAAACAGTGTTGTATGGAACCGATGACCAGAGTCCATCAGGAGCACCTTCTTCTCTTCAGAACGTTGCAGCCTGATCACATATGACTGGCTGTTGATGTCATAAACTTGGTTCACTCGCATGCCCACCAAACTGGAAATTCAATTGTTTATTAGTGTACAGCTCTTGTTGTGGGTAATTTAACATTACTATGACATGTAAAAAGTACCCCTTAGTGGCCTAATTTACAAAACAAAAGCTTTGATTTGATTTGAATTATTAAATTGTAATAAAACGAAATTTAGGGATTCTATCGCGGTTTATTTTACTTTTTTAACCCGACGTTTCGAAGGCTTTACAGCCTTCATGGTCACGGGGGAGACTGGGTTGTATGTCGTCACGAAAGTATAGTGCAATGTTTCTGCCCTCCATATAGTTGATATTTAATTTTTATTTTGTTGTAGTCCGATCTACGCAGAAAGAGCTCACAATGTCTTGAGGTCTGGCAGTCTTTTTTTGAAGTATTAAAATTATTCACTGTTAATATTGTTCATACGACACAAATTAATTATTTCACATAAAACAATGTTACAGAACGTGTTTACTTAGTGCTACTAAACCAAGGAGGTGGATGCGAGCTTACAGTGCTAAGGTGGTAAGACACCTGACTTGTCTATGTGAACTCCGTGCTGTTTTTCTACGTAGACAAAATTACAACATTGTAATGTCTCCTTACATTACCAAACAAAGTTAAGAGAGATAATCAGATGGTAAGTGGCCATAAACAACTATAAACTCAGAAGAGAAGAATCGTGTGTTGTGATTTGAAAAATAAAGGTTAAGATACATAATATTTATGTAAGTACGGATATACTATAGCATACATAATATGATAATAAGCTACAGAGCATTATAGTCAAATACTATATTGCCATGTCAACATAAGGAGAAATTGGAAAATATTAGGTTATTTGCAGTGAATTTAGCAGGCCGGCGTGATTGTGTTGAATAGCAGGGGATAGACTGTCTCTTGCTACTTGATACTCTATCTGTACGGCACGACGCTTACTATCAGGTGCAGTGTGTACACTATGCCGCGCCAGAAGAAAAAATAAAAAAAAGGTGAGAAGTTCTACTGATAAAACATACTGATTGCAGCTGTAAATTCATGTAAAATATCTATCAGGTTCAAAAGGTCAATAGATTATCACAGTACTAATTATATGTCATCAACTCATATAGGTATTACTAATATTTTCACATAACTAAATTCATAATGTATGTTAAAGGAATCTAAAAAAAATATTTATAAATTGCATAGATGTCTTTTTTTTATCCTAGCACGGCAAAGTGACCGCACTGCACCTCATGGTAATTGCAGTGTGGTCCAATTAGAGTATCGAGTAGAGAGAGACAAACTATCCCCCGCTAGTCATTACCATCATGCCGGCCTGCTCCTTCACACTACGCCATGGGCAAGAAGGTGAAGAAGCGGTCGAGGGTCTATTGTCAGAGTACTCAGAAGGCCGCAAAATGGCCAAACATTGTACCCCAACTTTAGACCCCGGAAAAAAACCAGATGTAAACGGCTGATCCCGGAATGCGACACACTTGCGTGTACCCTGTGTACGGTGATCGCTGTCCGGGCGGATAAGAATACCCTACCACCAGCAACAAGCAGTCTTTTTTTTTTTTATTTGATTCACTGAACTAGTTGTACACAGTTATTACAATGTTAAGACATCAATTAAAAATATCATACAACAGTGTACCACCTTGGAGTGAACACAGCATGCAATGAGTGCGTATGAGTCTATTGTAACAAAGGTATATTTTATAGAGTATAAATTATTTCATTGGTCTTGGGGCAGCTTATTGAACTGAAAATCTGTTGGGACTTTGCGTTCCATTCCCAGTTCAGGCAATCACAAATTGTTTTTTGTAACATTTTCATGTGACTTGAAATGCGGGTCTTGGAATTTGTGTCCGATAGCAAGATACACTAGCCACTTATCACACCTTGGAGGGAAACAAACTTGGCGAACCGTGGGCCCACTATTTGCACCACTGCCTACCCCTTTAGGGAAACAGGTATGAGCCTACTATTTATTAGGATACTGGACATTACGATTTGCTTAATGTATTAGCGTGTATTTCAAGGATACTGTTATGGAAACAATAATACATATAGGTTGGAAACTTAAAATAACGCGATTTATAGAAAAAAAAATACCGCCTAGATATTTTAAGACGGTTTCTTACCTTTGCAGCTCGGTGATCATGCAAATGATATCGTAAGTGGTAAATCTAGCCTTCATTTTAACTGAAATGTAAAATAAATCTGCTTTGAAGTTTTGAACACGTCCAAAATTTTAATTGGCAATTTGCAATTGTGTACTGTGTAGTAGTGATGGGCGTTACAAACCGTAAATAGTTTCTATAACTATGTATTAGCGTAATACCTCAAATACGGTATTCGGTACGACCATAAATAGCTATTGACGCAAAACTGTTTATCGCCGAATAACGCTAAACGTGATACCAGCCCGATGCGCGATACCAGCCCAATGCGCGATACCATAAATACCGAGAATTACCGAATACGAGTACGGAGTACTGACTGAAAAACGACCAAGCTACAGGTGGAGTCGGACGTACCGAATAATCCCGAAGTCGCGCGAATAGGTACGAACAGAACATGACGATGTAAAAGTGAGAAGTATAAACTTACGTAGTTTTTGTACTAAAAATGACTTGACACTTAAACAATAGATTATATTATTGCTTGAACGTAATTAGGTTAAGGTCGTAGTTCATAAGGCACCCGTGAGGGGTTTATTAATTCCAAGAAATTTCTTAATTTTTTGGTCATGCTTAACACTTAACAGTTTACAGATGCTGAGATGCTCTTTGGTTTTCGGTTTTGAGTTCGTGTCTGAATCGAATGCCGTATTTTCGCACGCTTAAAAGTTTTATTAGTAATAACTTTTAAGATATTTTGGACGCTTTATATTTAATTCCATATCAAAGTGTAAATAATAGGTAATATAGAATTCTAGTGTTAAGTGTGTAAAAAAATAAAAACAAAGTTTAATAAAATTGTATTGTAGTTAATCAATTGGCTAAAACAAACGAAACTAACCAATAATGTTATTCAATGTTGCATACAATTTACAAACTTTGCTTATCCAATACCATCCTGCCAGATAAACACTAATGATATCGAAATCAAGCTCCATAATCCAATCACCAATACCGCCAATACATAGTTATTAAAATAAATAGTTTTAAACCCGTTATCGGTATTCATACCGATACATAGTTTCGGTATTACGGATACGTGTAACGACCCACCTCTATTGTGTAGTTTTCTTATTTATTCATAGCTACGGATACATGTCTTTCTGCCGGTACTTTTTCAGCTGCTGATAATGTTGCCAACACAACAAACCCTATCCCCGAATCTCATTTTCATGTACGGTCTATCAGTAATTATTACAATAAATTAGATTCTCGGTGTGTGAGAGTTGAGACCAGTCTCTTGAAAGTAATTCATGATACCCACATGTACACCTTATGTTTAAGATATTGGTATTTTACAGTGGATTCGTGAGTTAGACTATAGATGTGACTTCAAATGAGGTAATAATTAAAATAGTGACCAATAACTCTAGAATAGGTTCATAGAGGAAAGCTCAAAGTGGTGCTATTGTTCTGTAGATCTACGGATAAATTCATACATCTGGTAACTCTGTGCTGGAAATTTCGTAGGCTGGTATACTGCAGTGTTCGGCTGAAGGACATTTGTCCATTGTTGGAAATAAAAAGACTGCAGTGTTGCCATATATACAGGATTACTAGTATCAAATCCAATGTAGGAAATAATATTTTAATTTCAGATTCATAAATGGAAAAAATTATTATAAACAATAACCACATATAAATTACCATTTTGTTGGTTACGAAGCAATTTCTACGTCAAAATATTATATCAGATATAGCCGTTTTATAAATTGTCTGTTGTCAATAGTTGTTAGTAACATCTTAGAGTAGGCAACCAAAAGGAGACGCCATTACGCTCGAATCTCGAACAAAAAATTCAGCAATGTCGGTGGGGGGCTTCGTACACCTACAAATAAACATGTGCACACAAATGCAAAATGCAATCACGTCGCTACGCACGCACACTACACCATTTCATACAACACTGGCAAATTTATGCACACAGTTACAAATTTAACTTGGTGTCTAATGTATTTACAGTGTCATATATTGACAACTGTGTAAAAACAGTAGAGCGTAGCAATGTCGTTACGAGGTATAGATAGCGTTGTCCTTATCTATCGATAGATAAAATAAAACAATTATAATTTATGAAATGTTTTAAGGTTATTTTTTATGTCTATCATCTTTTCTATCGCTTTCTTGCAATCTCTGGGTGTGATTTCGTGAAAGGGAAGTAGGGAGGTATAGTTAAAAAAGTGTAAATTAATATTTCTAATTTAATAGAAATGCTGTAAAGATAATAAAGGTAATAATAGTGAGAAAAATACAAGCCAAATAAGCAAAAATAAAAAAAAATAGAAAATGAATTTTAAATAATACGCCTTTAATTTATTTAAAATGGATATCCAGCTGTTGTTACATTACTTAGGACTAAGTTATAATGAGGTAACAATAATCTTACTATTAATGAACAACATTTTAAGAATCCGACTCCGCCTCCGCCTCCACCCGCGTGGAAGTTGTTTTTGAGAGAAAAGGCATACAATCCATGGAGGCATATTATGCTATTACATCCCTCTAGCATCTGCCTAGTAGCCGGATGCCGGGCGGTCACTATGCGGAGACGCGAGGATCTTGTATTTGAGCTCAACCAGACCCTAGATCTCATATTTTCGCAGGATATCAGGAATAGGATTGAATTCAATGCCAGGCAAACATAGGTGTGCGCGTTTTCATGCCACAAATCCCCCTTTTCTCCAGTCTCCACTTTCAGGGTGTTCCAACGACACTGCAGAATGATATTAGGATCTTAAGGTATAGATATCGGATTTCATTTTGCGGCGGCGATTTCTAACGCCCGGTTAGCGTATATTAGCGTGATGCTAATATAAAGCGCAGGTACAGCCGGGAATGGAATACTGCTTCCAACTCTGTTATGGTTCCGATAATTGCTTGCTCGATGGTTGATCTGGATTGCAGCGACGGGCCATCCGCATTATGAATGATGCAGTCGTGACCAACAGCTTAGAGCTGCTACAGCTGCCCTGGGACATTTCTTCGCTTAGCATGTTCTACCGTCGTGGAAAAGTTTGCCAGCGCACGTGTTCCCTACTTCCTGTATTCCCGGGTTTATTAAGCGTACTGGGAAGAAGCTTCTGACTGACTGAAATGATTGTGTCACTTTGCGAGGGATGTTTGTCCTCGCTACTTGATAGTCTACTTGGACAGTACTGCGCTTACTATCGGTTGCAATGTGGTCACTTTAACGTGCCAGGATAAAAAAAATCGTTTTAGTTGTACTCGTATACAGCGAAATTATATTAAAAACATCGAATATTACGCAAGCACCTTAATGATAATAAAAATAATGTTGTCATGTATACGTACACTATGTACATATTCATCGACCCACTGCTGGGCACGCGTGGCGTCCTCTATTGAAAACAACAATTCACATCAAGCGAGTGCTAATTTTACAGCTAAATCCTAAAATCTAATTTTGGCCTACCACTGAGATCTAAATGTACATACATATACACTCACGCCTGTAATCCGCGAAGGGGTAAGCAAAGGTGTATCCATTACACTCACTTTTCGCCGAAGTTATTACGGTCCCATGATAGGGGGCGAGCCTATCGCCATGCCGAGCACAATTCCAGACTCCGGTCTGATACTGAGAATTTCTAAATAGAAAAGCCCAATATCACTTTACCCGACCCGGGGTTCGGACCCGAGACCTCAGCACAGCAGTCGTAACGCATGCCCAATTACAACTGCCCCACCGTGGCAGTCTAATATTAGTCAGGCAGATCTAAATGTATTAGATGATTTTATTAACTCGTGAAGAATCATAACATGTCGATTTAGATTTTTTGTTATCCTGGCACCTTTAAGTTACCACACTGCACCCGATGGTATTATAATATTAAGATTATATTAAGATAGTATGCATACATAAGTAAGCACTCACACCTGTAACCTCCGAATCGGCGGGTAGAGGTGTAAGAGGTGTGTACATTTCGGAGAGTTTATTACCGTCCCATAAAGTGATGGGGGTGAATCTATCGCCACACCGGATACTATTCCAGACCGCGCCGGGCTGATACTGAGTATAAAGATGAAAAATCTATTATCATTTTAGCCGACCGTGGTATCGAACCCGCGACCTCACGCACAGAGGTCATACCGCGTATGCAGATACAACTGAGCTACCGAGACAATCTTATCTTACACTAATTATAGATCTTGAATGTCCCAAAAGTCGACGTCAAGCCGGAACCGGGTGAAATATAAAAAATCTAAGTTGCATGTTTTTAAAATTATAGGCCCGCGATTTTTCAAAGTATAATCCTAACTTTGCGCATTTGTGTGATCTTACGTAAGAACTATTGAGACTCCCTCCCACCCCTTGTAAGAAAAAGTTAGACATGATCGACTCCCCCCTACATCATCTTACGTAATAAATGAATGGCGCCAAAATTCATACCTAAATATTTTTTAAATATACCGGATACATTTTTAGGATAAATTTTTTTTGACAAATACTTTATTCTGGTTTTGGTATATTTTGTGACATTCCTAGTGTGTTAGAACTATTTGCGTTAAAAGTATGTGTTTAGAAGACAGTCCAGATGGATTAGTAACTTTATCAATATTATATCGATAACCTTTATAAGTTTATCTACAACACTATTTGAGTCTTGCATAAACGACAGTGTTACCACATAAACCACCCAAAATGCCAGTGTAATAAAGTTTATGAAATTGTAAGCCTAGTCGATATGTCAACTCTCCTAATATTTTTAAATTAAAAATTAAGTTAAGGAAGCATAAATAAAGAAATCCTACTAATATTATAATTGCGTATGTTTGGATGGATGCATGGTTGTTTGATATCCAATCACGCTACAACGGCTGGACGGATCTACTTAAAATTTGGCACAGAGATAGATTAAAGTCTGGAAAAGCACATAGGCTACTTTTTATCCCGGAGAAATGTACAGTTCCCAATGGATAGTTTAGTTTTTCACAGAGCAAGGGATCGACATGATTTTTTGCATAGTGGCAGTTTAGGGATCAGAAAATTACAAAGACCACTTTTATCTCGAAAAAATAGCAAAAGTGGGATAGCAAAATATAGAAGGTTAAAATGTTAAAATGAGCGGGCGGAGCCGCGGGCAACATCTAGTTAAAATAGAATATTAAAAAAACAACTTGCTTTTAAGATATTGAATGCAAATAAATTTTGCACTACTGTGGCTAAAAGTTTAACCTGGCAACATTTATTACCCGATGATAATTTTTAGAAATTATGTTTTGTTGCTTTTAAGGATAATATTACTTTAAAAAAATACGTCCAGGTGAAAAATAATGTTGTATTTTTGTAAGTTTGATGTGTCAGCTCTATTTTTACATGTTAATACCGCTACAGGCAGGCATTTTGAGGGAGCTCAATTCGCTCGTGATGTCACTTTTTTAGTAGCGGATCACGAAGCGCAACTAGTTTTATAGAACGTGTATGAGCACCGTGCTCTTACATTTGTCAAACGGGGTAAGCGCTCAATGGCGTCTCCAGTGTTAAATACTCTAAGAGTAACATTGAAAATTGACAAATGACAGTACGTCTGAAGGACTACTATTCATGGACATGAATAAATAAATAAAAAAAAACAAATGACAGTTTTAAAAAACAAATGTCAGTAAACAAAAATATGTTGTGCGCATGTGCTTGTTAAAATTTAAAATAAATCTGGCCCTCGAAATTAGAATTATTTTATAATTTGTTGGGTTACATACAAACAATATTCCTTATCAAGATGGTGGTCGATATGGTTGACCTTAAAGATTTCAAATTGAAACCAATGAAATGTGAATATAATTATCTTAGTAAATCGGATGGCTCCGCAATACTGTTGCAAGGTAAATTGGGAACTTTTTAAAATTAAAACCTGGAGGCTAAATAAACCGACTGCTTTGTACCTTAGAGGAGTATTTGAAAAGATACTACGCACCTTGAAAATAAAACGCTTCTTCTTTGAAGTAGGTAATAATGCTTGTATGTCAGCTGCTGTCAGTTCCTAGCAACTGCTTTGAGCTCAGACGCTACGCTTAACGCGTAACTCCAGAGATCCATGAATATGAAAACCGTACTAGAAGAAGCCAAATGCTTCATAGGGAAATATAACTGATTAGAAAACCACCTTAATCCTTTGACAAATGTGCTCCTTTTACCAAAAAGAGCCAATGTACTATTTGAGTAAGTTGTGTTGGGCTGTTGAACTGGTGACTCTAACTCGTCAAAACGTCCACTTCACAAAACACATCTAATTATAGTCTAGATTGATTGCAGATTAAAGACAAGAAAAAAAAGCTTGTGCTCAGCATTCCAAGTCTATGAGGACTATCATAGTTGATCAGATGGTTCCACATTTCATATGCCTTTCAGTGGTGAACAATGATAGGGAGTTGGAGCTAGTTTCCCTAACTCATTGTACCTATATTTTTTTTAATATGATTGGAGTTTATTTAGATAATGTGAAAATTTTAGTAAATTGTTTATTAGAAGGTACTATCTCAAATTATGTACCTATATCTCAAATAAGAACCCTAGCAAACATCCTAGGAAGCGCACAACATGCTAGGTAATTCTATTCTCACATAGCTCTAAAACCCACTTAGCATGTGCTAGCTGCATATAAATGTACAATCTAAATCACACTAAGCATGTTTTTTTTATATCATAGTCTGACAAACGAGCCAGTGGGTCACCTGATGTTAAGTGATCTCCACCGCCCATGAAAATCCACAATACTGAAAGTGTCATGAATGCCCTGTTGGCCTAAAGGACAGGAACAGGGATTAGGGAAGGGAAGGGGGAATCTGGCCTCCAGATGTCTCGCTTACCATACGAAATGCGACAGTAAACTGTCACTTTACGTTGGTTTTCTGTGAGACAGTGGTACTACCCCGGTCAAGCCGGCCCATTCATGTTGTAGACAAATATGTCTACAGTGTGGCTATACCACTTCTATAATGTTTGTCAGATTCAATTTGTTAATTAAGTTCTTCTCAATTATTTCAGGAGAAACAGTAGTGCTAGTGAGTGTAAATGGACCTCTAGATATAAAGATGCAAAGTCAGAGCATAGACAAGTCAACACTTGAAGTGATCTTTAGCACCAAAGGCGGCAAACCTTCCGTAAGTGACAGGTAAAGAATTTTAAATTAACAATCAAAGATTGGGAACTTTCAGGACGGGAAAAAGCACTCAACTCATAACCGTCACATACAGATTATTTTCTTTTGACATAATCACTCTTATGAAGTTCGATGATTATTCACTAACAGTCATAAACAAAAAAGTTACTACTGCATGGACCATCTTTCAAAAAGAACACAGTAATACCAAAGTTTTATGTTTTCACTTCTGTCAGTATTTTTTGCAATCACATATATTTATGTTTTTGTATAAAAAAACCACATGTACATTACTCAGCATGGGAATTGGCCCCCTATATGGTTATAGTCTTGCCACCTATCATATAATGAGACGGAAATAAGTTTGGTGAAACATGATGGGTGAACGAGGTGCACCTTTGCCTTTTATGAAACATGTAATAAAATATAAAATATATGTAATATTTTGCAGATATAAGGAGAATGTGATCAAACAGACATGTGAGTCAGCTATTTTCGGGAGTTTATATCCACGTACAGGAATCACAGTAACTATACAGGAACTTGAAGATTTTGGAGGGGTAAGCGGCATATGCAATTATAATAGCATAATTCACAAAAGTAGTGACGTTGCTAAGCACAATATTAGAGCATTGAGAAATTATAAGTTTTGGGTTTATATTTTCACATATGTGTATTATCACACCAATACTCCGTAAGGGCAAGTAGAGACAGCGTTACACATGTGCTTTGCACAATGCTGACCACTTTAGCTTCTTGCAACAACAGCTTAGAGTACTTCTAATTTGGTTCTAGCAACAAACTCATTCAAGGCAGACAAAGTCGCGGCCAAATGTTAGTTATTTATGAAGTAAATGGTTTCATTTTGTATTTAATTTAATAAGTATTAAAAAGTATGTGCGGTAGAAACAGCTTATTTCTACTATACATCTACTCTTCAAACTTATATTTGAAATAACCTGTGGCATATGATATAGAAAATGATTCATAGGAAATTATATTTCAGCTACTATCTTGCTCGGTGAACTGTGCCTGCCTAGCCCTATTGAACTCCGGTGTGGCCATGCGATGTGTATTCGCGGCCGTGATGTGCGCTATAGACGAGGATGGCAACATTACCCTGGACCCTGGACCGGCTCAGCTCGAAACCTCCCGTGCTGTCATGAACTTTGTGTTCGATGGACGTGATAAAAGCCTGGTCACTGGTGAGTATTTTAAGCTTTCAGCTTTGCTTGTGATTATCGGAATCTGGTGTCCCGGGACCGTCTTTTATGCGCCAAAGAGGGCCACCGCGGGGTTTTTAATTGGTATTGCCGGTGTAGGGAATTTGTTAGGGACTCGGCCCAGCGGTCGTCCGGATGTCAACATCTCTCCCGGAAGGCTTAACGCTGGGTCGTAAGGCCGGCGAGCCCAACATAACCGTCCCGCCTCCCCCCCGACAGGGCGGTAGTGATAAATCGCTTTTCCCCGCGATAAAAAAGGGACAGTGCTCGCAATAAATAAGCGCTCGCAACATAGAATTTTTCCCAGCGCGAGACTCGAACTATCAACTATAGTAAATTTATAATGCTATTATTATTGAGCTCCTTTACGGACGTTGTACGTTGACATGTCAAGTGAAAGAAATTAATAAAAATATCTACACAGCATATAAATACTTTTGCCCGCGGCTCCGCCCGCGTGCTAGTTATTTTTGAAAGAAAAGGTATCCATACAATCCATGGAGTTATCTTGAGCTATTAGCATCTTACTATACTTTGCCATCACATAGGGACCGTGCATTATTCCGTGATTGCGTGTAAAGTTGCCCATGTCATTCTTTGTGCCCTAAACTAACTATGCAAAAAATCATGTCGATCACTTAGTCTCTGAAAAAACAAAAAAGACTATCCCGCGGGAACCTGGACATAAAAAGGGATACAAAGTAGCCTATCATTTGCGCGATCGAACGATCTGACTGTATTCTAAATTTTAAGATGATTGTTTAAGTCGATTACGAGCTAAAACCGGACATACAGACAGAAAGACAAACAAACTGACAAAAATGCAGAATTCGGATCAGTGCATCATAAAATTAATATTTCACACAAAATCGGGTAAATTAGTCAATTGTACCGACAGACGCTATGCTTTGGTTTCTTGATCATAACGCACAACGCTGCCATAAGCGGCCCCAACGCAGCGTCACGATTGCCCTTCACAGCTGACGCTTATTGCGAAGGAACAAGATACCATTCTAGACGTTTTTCATACCGCATACTTACTTAAGGGTGTCTGAGAGTGTGCGTTATTGCTGTGACATACTGTATTTAACCTCAGTATATATTTCTGTTTCAGGTTTCACAGAGGGCAGTTTCAGTGAAGATGCTTACAAAGAGGCCTTGGAGAGATGTAGAGCCGCCAGCGACCTCGTGTTCACATTCTACAGGGATATTGTTCAAAAATATTCTAATGTTATTGGATAGCACATTAAATTAATATATTATTTTTAGTCTATTTTGTTTTTATTTTTATACTAGCTTTTGGCCGCAGCATCGTATCGTGATTACAGTAAAAGTATGCATGATATGAGCCGTGATGTCAAGGTTCTCCAATGGCCATTAATGTGCCGTAGTGCGAGGGAGATAGTGATATGTTCCCACTACGCAACCATTTTTACTCATACTAATATGTTAAATAAACATTGTGACCTTAATTTTCAAGCTATTTTGATTCTGTTTTCACAAAAGTGGTTATTTTCTGTATTACATTCGGTTGCGTATTGAATATAATACTCACAAACTGAAACACTTTTATAGCAAAAATAATAAGGCATAACCATGGACATAGAGAATTGACCTCAGTCCATTTTTTGTTAGCAATATCCTCACAAAATTGACCACTTTGTACAAAGAGACAAAGTGGCCTGTCGACTGTGCGGCCAATACTTTTTCTTTTCGCTCCTGCAAGTCTGTGACGTAGACCAATCAAAATTCTAGAAAAAGACAAGGCCGCACGTTCCATTTATTTCTCTCACAGTTTCTGCCTATATGCACTTCATAGGTGGATAGAGAGTGCTCAGTCCATTCTCTATACATATTTAACGGTAGGCAGCGGCTTTGCTGTGCCCTGGCATTGGAAAAGTCTATGGGTGGTGGTGTCTACTTCCATCAGGTGGGCCGTCTGCTCGTCTGCCTATCGAACGAAAAAAAACATTTCAATTTTTTTATCCTGGCACGGCAAAATGACCACACTGCACCTGATGGTAAGCGCAGTCCAATTAGAGAATCGAGTAGCGAGAGAATCTACGCCCCGCTACTCAACAGAATCATGCCGGCTTGCTTCTTCACACTACGCCATGGGCAAGAAGGTGAAGAAGCGGTCGACGGTGTCGTGTCAGAGTACTCAGAAGGCCACAAGACATTTGTGGTTGAATGAGAAAAAAATGTAAAACGTTAAAATATAGATCAGTTTCGATTGTTCGACGTCAACATAATATGGTGTCAGGTAGGTCGTGGATAGGATCACTTGAAAAACACGGTACGACTAAGACTAAGACTGCCTCGGTGGCGCAGTTGTAATTGCGCATGCGTTACGATTGCTGTGCTGAGGTCTCGGGTTCGATTCCCGGGTCGGGTAAAGTGATATTGGGGTTTTCTACCTAGAAATACTCAGTATTAACCCGGAGTCTGGAATGGTGCCCGGTGTGGCGATAGTCTCGGCCCCTATCACATTATGGGACCGAAATTCGGCGAAAAGTGGGTGTACTGGTTACACTTCTGCCTACCCCTTCGGGGATTACAGGCGTGAGTGTATATGTATGTATGTATGAAAAACACGGTACGATTGGACCGTGATAAGCAGAAATGCAGATCGCCTCCGTGCGCAGCGGGTAGCCAGCTGGGAAACAAGAGGCCGTGGGTGTGATTCCCGCACCGAGACAAATGTTGGTGTGAAAGATATATATTTGTTTCAGGTCTGGGTGGTATGGGACTGTAGTTGTTGATACCCACGATACAGGTTTTACCTAGTGTTTAATATCTAATGCGATAGCCTAGTTGGTTGCGGTACTGACTGCCAAGACGAAAGTCGTATGTTGGAAACCCAAGGGGCATACACCTCTGACTTTTCTAAAGTTATGTGTGTAGGTATTAAATGTTAATTATCGCTTGTTTTAACGGCGAAGGAAAACATCGCGAGGAAACCTGCATACCTGAGAATTCTTATACGAATTTCGGTGTTTGAAGTCTACCAAACCGCATTAGGCCAGCGTGGTGGACTAAGGCCTAACCCCTCTCATTGGTAGAGGAGGCTCGCGCCCAGCAGTGGGACAATGTTTAATGCAGGGCTAGTATTATTATTATTTATTAATATCTAATAACATTTTAATCAAAATCAAATAAAGTCTTACTTTCGAATAAATTCAATTTGAAGTAAAAAAATAACAATTACACCAACATTGCATTGAAGATTGTCCCACTGCTGGGCCCTGGCGTTCTCTGCTAATGAGAGGAAACTTAATCCACCACGCTGGCCTAATGCGGGTTAGTAGACTTCACATACCTTCGAAATTAGTATGAGAATTTCCAGGTATGCAGGTTTCCTCACGATGTTTTCCTTCACCGTTAGAGCAAGCGTACCGTAACCCTACACAGTGTGTAAAACCCGCCATAGTGGCACACACAAGTGTGCCGCGTTCCGGGATCAGCCAGTGTGCATTTGGTTTTTGTCGGGGGTCTAGAGTCAGGGTACGATGTTTGGCCGTTTTGCGGCCTTCTGAGTACTCTGACACTAAACCCTCGACCATTTCTTCACCTTGCCCATGGCGTAGTGTGGAGAAACAGGCCGGCATGATTGTGTTGAGTAGCGGGGAATAGATCGTCTCTTGCTACTCGATAATCTAATTGGACGGCACTGCGCTTACCATCAGGTGCAGTGTGGTCACTTGGCCGTGCCAGGATAACAAAAGTTTATATGCCATGTTAGCTGGTAAATTTGAAATTAGGAATAGTAAAGTAATCTGAGCGCTCACTAGAAGCTCTCTACCTGAAATTCGGTGATATTAGACAGCCTCCGTGGCGCAGTGGGGGAGTAGTCGGCTATGAAACTAGAGGCGGTGGGTTCGATTCCCGCACCGAGAAATAGATTTGTGTGACAGATAGGGCATCGAAACTCGGTTCAATTTTGAAAACCCGGGTTTTCGGGTCAAAGAGTAATCAAAACCCGGGTAGACCGGTTTTTTCGAGCATTTCGATCTTTTTATTGTAGTTTTTTAAAATACACTAATCTGCGTTTATATATCGAATATCTTAAAACTTAGTCAGTAATCTAGTCTTTTTCAAATCACAGACTTGCAGAGATTAGTTTTAACATTAAATGAATTATTTTGGTAATGTTCACTTATTGTATTTAAAAGCTAATAAAAATAATATCTTCAAAAGTTGTAGTATCACAAATAATTTTAACATTAATAAAACTCTTCTTCGCATTAACAATTAAGTAACGAATAGTTCTAGTCTATTTTACTATTCTAATATAATTTAAGTTGCAGTTGTTTAGTTAATAATCAGTTCTTTATCTAATTAACTAAAATACAAATTAAAGAAGTAGTTATGCATTTGACACATTATTTAAACAACATAGCTAAGACATACCCTCTGACCATCTGACCACTTTAGAAAAAAAGAGATATTCATATAAAATAATAACTAATACCATTTTGGATATATCGTAACGTAACAGAAATCAGAACTGAACTATTAGAATTTCTTCTTACTTATGTAAAATGAACGTAAAAAAATTAGGGCATCCAAAGTTTTGTCACTCAAAGCTGAACGCAATCTATTGCAGACAATTCCAGCCGAAGAAAATATACGCTCCGGCTCGACGCTAGTTGGTGGAATAGTTTTTAAATTTTCATATACCAGCCATAGGTAAAGCCCTCGCTGTCGCGTACCGCCATTCTCGAAGAGTGCCATTTCTACCCACAGAGTAGTAAGCAAATCGTCTGATGGACAAGCTGATCCATTTTCAGGAGCAGTATTATCAGTAGCAACAGCTTGACTTAACTGTCTGTTCAGTTCCTCTTCATTTGTCAAAGTAGACATCTGAATGTCAATTTCTCGCAGGTCTTGGTCAGGTGCTGGCAAATTTTCAAAAGGTATATTTTGTTTTTTGGTTGTGCGTTTAATTAGATTAACAATTTTGTTTAGCATTTCACCACCGGCCGATAAAAAACAGTTTAATCTTCATTTTGAATGTTCTCAAAATATTTACCCGGATTAGTCAATTACTGTAGTGTTGCTGCTTGAGTTAGTCTTCTTTTTGCGTATCGTTTGCTCAATGCAGTTACCATTTTGTTACTTAGTGGTGTCTTCATTTCATCCATTTTCTTCAATGCAAATTTTAGAGAAACATCAGCTGTAAGTAATGTTGCATCGCGTCGACATAGCGCCTCGACGACATTGTTAATAACATCCAATATTTTATGGATCTCATCTATATTTCTCCAGTCATCATCAGTAAATGCAATGTCTGTTTTTAAATCAATTAAAGCTTTTGTAATAGGTATTTTCAATTTCAGAAACCGACCTAACATGGCAGGAATGCTGCTCCAGCGCGTTTTCCCATCTAACAGCAGGGAGTAATCCTGTCCAAAATCAGTATAATCAGTACGCATTTTTGAAGGATGTCATCGTTTTTTGTCGGAGAGTTCTTGAAGATTTTTACCACTTTTCGTACTTTTGATAGCAGATCGTTGTATCTAAAAGACTGAACTGAAAGACTCCATAAACGAGGATTCATTATTAAATTCAACACCATCCTCGTCATTGTAGAATTCGTGTCGTCGTTAAATTCTACAATTCGCAGTCTTTGAGCCAATACCGATAAAGGCAAATCTTCATCCTCGTCAAGTTCGGCAAGCTGAGCGACGTTTCCTCGAGTCCGGCATTGCGTTTGTACATTACGTCCACAATTGCCAGCTGAACGGCATGAGCGATGCATAGCTGATGGTATGACTTAAGGGACTTCCCTAATGCAACCATTAGGCTGCAACCGTCTGTGGTTTGAGCGACGATGTCATTTGTTAGAGATACCCCATATTCGTCCAACTTGGCCTCAATCAATTGTACGCATGAGGCTGCATTCATGTACCCGTGAATGCGTATGAGACCTAGATTTCGAAAACTGCTATCCCTTGCAAAATTTGGTGAATGTAAAATGAGCCCTATATATCTTCTATTTTTATTGGATGTCCATTCATCGAATGATATCGAAAACTTCTTTTCATCTGACAGTATGTTGCAGCATCTCAAGCTTTAAGCATTAACATTTAATCTCATAAATATTATTATTGTACAAACTGTAGAAACGCCTGATTATAATTATTAGCACGCAAGAACATACATATGCTTATAATGGAGTATCAGGCGCTTGTTGACAATTACCTACGGTCTTTTTACTTTGAATAAAACCAGTTCTTACACACGAATACGTGGTCGTTACAGTTTCTCTTTAAAATATTCCTGATCCTTATATCCATATTAATTATCACCAATTTATACATGGTCCATACGAACCGGATAAATATAAAGTTATATTTCAAATAATATAATCAAGAATTAAATTAATTAAAAGAAAAAGTGAACCGCATTGTGGAGTGATAGCAAAGGTTAACTTGACACGTTGCTATATGGATCGACAAGTGGCTCGGACTTTAAACTAAGGATATAATTAAAACATCAAGTGTTTCTTAAGGACAATTTAATTATCTTATATATTATTTCCACCTAGTATTCTATAAGTAATTAAATCAGGTAATATTAACTTAACTGACTACTTTAAGGCATTCAAATTGTAAAGGTTGGTACCGTTATTTTAAACTTTGTTAACTTATCGCTAGAATAATTACATACAAATTAAATGCTAATAGGATAAATTAAAACATATTTGTATCATAGTTAACACGTGCTTACTTAATACAGTACAGTAACGTTGAAGTTACATTAGTTAGCTAGATTAGTTTTTACAAATTTATGTTGCAATCTTTAAGCATTTGTGCTATTGTTAGCCAATTATTAATTTATGTAAATTTAAAAATAATCTATAATCATTGGATACCTACCTATAGTCATTACAATCTGTATTAATTAGATACTTACTGAAAGTATATTAGCCTATTTACAAAAGATAAATTGTTAAAATTAGTGTTATTATACTATATCTCATATCATTATACATAGTTAATCTTTAAACTGTAAATTTCCAGGTCGACGGCACTCGTCTCCTAAAATGACTGATATAAAAGATCTTAAAAGGAAGCGAGGCAGTTATAAGGCAAGATTAACAATATTTGGGAATTACTTGTCTTTGTTAACGGAGTCTGCATTGACCCCCTGTCAGGTATTGGAGTTACAATTGCGTATTGATAAATTAGAAACCTTTTATGATGAATTCAACGAAGTTCAAACGCAATTAGAATGTCTAACTGATAGTTTGGACGCAGAAATAAGCGAGAGAACATCTGTTGAATCCGAATATTATACATTGTTGGCTCAAGCAAAGCACAAAATAAACATATCTTCCAAATCAGATGATGATGATATAAGATCAACTAACAGTAGTTGTAAACGTAAGGTTGTCCAATTGCCCACTATCAATCTACCGAAGTTCTCAGGTTCGTATGATAATTGGCTCGCATTTCGCGACACCTTCACTAGTCTGATTCACAAAGATGACGATATAGATGAAATTAATAAGTTTCACTACTTAAAAACGTCATTAGATGGGTCAGCTGCTGATGTGATCCAGTCAGTTGATTTTTCGGCAGAAAATTATTCAGTGGCATGGGACCTTTTGTGTGATAGGTTTGACAACAAACGCTTGTTGCTTCAAAACCATGTCTCAGCTATATTTGACCTCGAACCAATCACAAAAGAGTCATCACTCTCATTAAAAAATATGATTGACCAAATTAATAAAAACATTCGAGCTTGTCAGAAATTAGGCGAACCCGTTGACAATTGGGACACATTATTAATACATTTATTTAGTCACAAATTAGACACAAAAACATTCCGCGAGTGGGAAGGGTTTAAAAAGCGACTAGACAAAACTAAATCTATTCGTTTTACGCAATTTATGGAGTTTATGAGAGAACGTTCTGATTTTGTTGAGACACTGGAACGCGCCCAGCTGTCTAAATATACTAAATCTTCAAACATTTCGATAAAACACAACACTAAACACAAAACTTTAGTATCTGTGAGTGATACTAATAATTCGTTTTCACATAATTATAACTGTCCGAAATGTAATGGAGATCATAACCTCAACACTTGCCCACAGTTTTTGGCACTAAGCGTGGACGAGAGAATGTCGACTTTGCCTACCTATAAAGTTTGTTTTAACTGTCTCCGTCGGGGGCATTACCCTAAAAATTGTAGAAAATCTGGATGTAAAATCTGTAATTATAAACACCATACGTTAATTCATAACGTAAATAAGTTAAAACAAGTAGGCAATAAGTCGACACATCGCTCGAGTGACGGTGGCCGGGCTGAGGCGTCTCCCTCCACGGCTACCGAAAGCCGCGCCATCGCAGCCCCTGATCTCGCTCACTCTCACTCAGTTGCATTATCAGCCAATATCACTGCGCATCCGCAAACAGGTAGCTCGCACGACATCTTGTTGTCGACTGCGTTAATTAAGTGCTACGATGTGCATAATAAAGAACATATTGCGCGTGCACTTCTCGATTCAGGCAGTTCATCTTGTATTATGACGGAAAAACTATATAAAAAGTTAAATTTACCATTTATAAACACAACCAAGTCTATACAAGGCATCAATAATTCACTGTCACAAGTAGAGAAAATGTGCCGTGTTCATATTAAGTCATTAAACGAGTCTTATAAGGAAAACGTATTATGTTTTGTTTTGCCGACAATAACAGACAATGTGCCTCATAGGCAAATTCATTTAAATATTCCGACAGATATATCTTTAGCTGATCCGTATTATCACACTCCAGCACCGATTGATATTATATTAGGAGCAGATTTGTTTTGGAATTTATTAGGGTCAGAAAAAATTGTATTGGGGGATAAGAAACCGATATTGTTTCAAACCAGACTTGGTTGGCTGGTAAGTGGCCCAATTAACAGCGGCTGCACTTTTAATAAACCCTACAAATGCAATTTTGCTAATGTGGTAAATGATTGTTCTTCACAAATAGATGACATACAAACTCAATTAACGCGTTTTTGGCAATTGGAAGAAATCGGCCATTATGAGTCATCTATATATACATCTGAAGAGAAAACATGTGAAGAGCACTTTATTAAGAATACCACACGCTTAAAAAATGGTCGTTTTTGCGTTAAAATACCATTAAAAGAATCTTCCGATATTTTAGGCGATTCCTTCCATCGTGCAAAACGATGTTTTTTATCTCTTGAGCGGAGAAATAAGAATCAAGCCTCACTCGACAAAATGTATAAAGACTTTATGTCTGAATATATTTCTTTAGGCCATATGTCAGAGTGTAATATTGACGAAGATAAGTTGTCGTATTTTATACCTCATCATGGCGTACTACGAGAAAGTAGTACGACCACCAAACTACGCGTGGTATTTAATGCTAGTGCGCCGACCACCTCAGGAATCTCACTAAATAACATTCAAATGGTGGGACCTACCATTCAAGATGACCTCACATCGATTCTTCTGAGATTCAGGATTTATAAATATGTCCTCTCTGCAGATGTAGAGAAGATGTATAGGCAAGTGTCTATACATCCGTCGGATAGACATTTATTAAAAATTATCTGGCGAGATAATCCAGCTGGTCCTCTTAAAACCTACAAATTAAACACAGTTACTTACGGCACGGCAAGCGCTCCATTTCTTGCAACAAGATGCTTAAAACAAGTTGGGCTTGAATGCAAGGATCAAAGGGTCGCGGAGGTGATTCTGCATGATTTTTATGTCGATGACCTTTTGACTGGTGCAGACCAACTTGAAGAAGCTCGTATGTTGCGTCGTAAGGTAACTGATGCTCTTGCTTCCGCTTGTATGCCGTTAAGGAAGTGGAAGTCTAATGAGCCTACTCTAATATCAGATCAGTCTGATCAGTCGCTCTTCGATTTGAATATCGAAGGCGACATGATAAATAAGACCTTAGGACTCAGTTGGCAAACACAGAATGATAATTTATGTTTTCCTATAAACATTCCTGAGAAGATCGAAACCACAAAACGCCACATGCTAGCAATAATCGCGCGTATCTTCGATCCTTTAGGGTTGTTGTCACCATGTGTGATACGCATGAAGATGTTGCTTCAAAGGCTTTGGCTTGAAAAACTTACGTGGGATGATCACCTGTCCGCTGAGGTTACCACTGCGTGGACATCCTTGATTAAGGCTTTACCCGCACTTAATAATTTGTCCATATCTCGTCGAGTTGTGTGCGACTCGTACAAACAGGTCGAATTTCATATATTTGCCGACGCATCAGAACGCGCTTACGGTGCTTGTTTGTATGTGCGCACCACTGACGAACAAGGGAGTGTCTTCGTCCGCCTTTTGATGGCCAAGAGTCGTGTTAGTCCGATCAAACCTTTAACTATTCCGAGGCTTGAACTCTGCGCTGCTGTAGTTGGTGCTCGCTTATATAAAAAGGTTATGGGTTCACTTCGGACTCAACCCGAAAATGTAGTTTTTTGGACCGACTCCATGATTGTACTGGGCTGGTTGAAAGTGATTCCTATTAAACTTAACACTTTTGTACGCAATCGTGTTGCAGAAATTTTAGATACAACTAGTTTGTGTTCTTGGAGACATGTATCAACACATGAAAATCCTGCTGACCTTATTTCACGAGGGGTCGAGGCTGTCACAATGCAGTCACTGGATTTGTGGTGGTTTGGTCCTTCTTTTTTACAGAGGGACAACGGCAAATGGCCTTTCAGTCCTGAAAACTCACACACTTTACCAGAACTTAAATCAAACATCTGTCTTTATAACACTCATCATGAAAAACACTTAGAGATCGGTTTGATAAATTTTAAACGGTTCTCAAATTTCATGAGATTACTACGCGCCATTTGTTACATGTTTCGGTTCATTAAACTGTGTAAGCGCCAGTCCGATGAAAATTCTCATATAACTACCCACGAATTACAGAATTCTTTAAATTTCATTATTATTCAGTCGCAAAAGAATCTTTTCCTGAATATAATTTATTATTAATAAATCAAAAATTATCGTCTAAAAATCAACTTTTAAAATTAAATATTTTTCTCGATGAAAATAAAATAATGCGCGTCGGAGGCAGATTACATAATTCAGAATATTCATTTGAGAAAAAACACCCGATATTGTTACAGTCCACTCATTATTTTGTAAAACTTTTATTTATGTTTGAGCATCGAAGATTGATGCATGCCGGTCCTCAATTATTATTAGCCACAATACGAGAAACATACTGGCCGCTAGGTGGTCGCAATTTAGCCAGAGCTTGCTATCGTCAGTGCGTTCGCTGCCAACGTTTGAAGGGACAAACCATTGTCCCACAAATGGGTAACCTGCCATCAAATAGACTGTCACCAGCAGATTTCCCTTTTCAAAACGTAGGCGTTGATTACGCAGGCCCAATAACTTCAGCTAGTCGTCAAGGACGTGGATGTAGACTAGTGAAAGTCTACATTGTTATTTTTGTATGTTTCACGACTAAAGCTATACATTTAGAGTTAGTGGGCGATTTGACAAGCAGCAATTATTTACAAGCTTTACGTAGGTTCATGTCACGAAGGGGAAAGCCTGTAAATATATATTCCGACAACGGGACATCATTTGTAGGAGCCTACAATGATTTATCAAAATTTTTAAAAGGCAATTGTGACTCTTTAGCTGAAGGTGCGGCTCATGAAGGGATTAGTTTCCACTTCATTCCTGCCTATGCTCCACATTTTGGTGGTCTTTGGGAGGCGGGTGTCAAATCGACTAAACACCATTTAGTTAGAGTGCTGGGAAATTGTTATTTAACTTATGAGGAACTTAACTCAACGTTAATTCAAATTGAGGCAATTTTAAATTCTCGGCCACTCACTCCATTATCGTCGAACTCCGAAGATCTGCTGCCTCTCACTCCAGGTCACTTTTTAATAGGAAGGCCATTCACCTCTTTGCCGGTCAAGGATTTAAGAGACTGCTCTTATGATCACCTGACTCGGCATCAAAGGATCGAACAGCTTCGGCAGCATTTCTGGACGAGATGGAGTAAGGAGTACATTTCTGAGCTTCATCAGCGAGTCAAATGGCACGACAGTAAAGGAACACTAAAAGTCGATTCCTTAGTGGTTATTAAGGACGACAACTTGCCGCCATTGAAATGGAAGATGGGTCGAGTAACGGCATTATATCCTGGCAGCGACAACATTTGCAGAGTCGCCGACATTAGAACTGCAAGTGGTTTAATGAGAAGAGCTGCATCAAAAATTTGTCCTTTACCTGATTTTTCCGGTTGAAAGACAAGCATTCAACGGCTGGGGGCATGTTGCAGCATCTCAAGCTTTAAGCATTAACATTTAATCTCATAAATATTATAATTGTACAAACTGTAGAAACGCCTGATTATAATTATTAGCACGCAAGAACATACATATGCTTATAATGGAGTATCAGGCGCTTGTTGACAATTACCTACGGTCTTTTTACTTTGAATAAAACCAGTTCTTACACACGAATACGTGGTCGTTACAGTTTCTCTTTAAAATATTCCTGATCCTTATATCCATATTAATTATCACCAATTTATACACAGTATAATTTTTATCTCGTCGATTATTTCTAGCTTCCTTTATCAAAGTCTTTGAGAATTATGTTGCGAACGGTATCAGCAGTAGTGGGTAATTTGCCGTTTAAATGCATTAGCTGTTTTATTGGTAGGAACGTAGCAATGAAGCTACTTTTTACGTAATAAATAATAATTTGTCAAAGCGTGTTTTTATTCCATTTACTTATTGTTGCATTCGAAGCGGCTTAAACTTACTAAATAACAAAAACAAAAGTATTAAAAAAACCCGAAAAACCCGAGTTTTAAAAATCAAACCCGGGTTTTTTTGTAATCCCCAGAACCGGGAAAACCCGGGTTTTTTCGGTCCGGGTAAACCCGGGCTCGATGCCCTAGTGACAGACAGATATTTGTTGCGATTTATCATTTTTTTATATGATACATACATACCAGGGATTTTGCGGATCTAGGTTTTTTGACATCCGCGGAGGCGGATGCGGATGCAGATTTTTGGGGGTTCACATCCGCGGATGCGGATGCGGATCTCAATATAATTAAAAAACTTTGTATAAAATTAAATCAAAAAATCTTTAATATTTTTAAGGCAGTACTGAGTTCTTTTTGGAAACAGCGTTCATGAAGTAGTATTTTTTTGTTTATGATTGTTTGTCATAATTAACGAACTTTATAGGCGTATTATGTCAAAAGTAAAATAATCTGAGCGTGATAGTCACGCGAGTTCAGTGAACTCACTATAATTCAATAAATTATCTCTCTACAATTGTTTTGTTTTATTCGAGATTTCAATCAAACTAAACTCTTCTAGGTGCATCGATTTGAGATTATTTTTCAGTTAAGATGGTTTTGCATTGAGTAAGGCTCATTTTGGTCATGTTCATCTAGTTTAAAATAAGTGTAAATCTCACTTTGTGTCGGTGGTGAAATTATAAATGTTTTGTAAAATATAGTATTAACCGCAGTAAACTCGCTTAACACACTATTCACCGTATACTTTTAGTACCATCAGAAAACGTAAATATTTATTCGATAAGCGCAACTAAACACGTTGGGATTAATTTACGAAGACTAAATTACAAACAATAACAAACGCGTCGTATCTTGTTACTGAATTGTTTACTCCTATTGGTCACTTAGCAAGAGTTCTCGGCACGCGCCTCTCGCTGGTCCCGTCCAATTTGTTTCTTATTGAGACCTCCCATATATCCGCATCCGCATCAAAATCCGCATTTATTATTGCGGATGCAGATGCAGATGTCCAAATCCATGCGGAAGCTCCGCAATTGCGGATGCGGATGCGCATATTCGCAACATCCCTAATACATACATACACTCATGCCTGTAATCCCCGAAGGGGTAGGCAGAGGTGTAACTAGTACACTCACTTTTCGCCGAATTTCGGTCCCATAATGTGATAGGGGGCGAGCCTATCGCCATACCGGGCACAGGTTCTAGACTCTGGGCTAATACTGAGAATTTCTAGATAGAAAAACCCAATATCACTTTACCCGACCCGGGGATCGAACCTGAAACCTCAGCACAGCAGTCGTAACGCATGCTCAATTACAACAGCGCCATCGAGGCAGTCAGTTTTTATATGATAATCACAAATAAACGAAGCCTCTCTCAATAATAGCCAAGCGTGATGGGTTTGATTCGGAAAGAAAATGTAAGTACGGTTGCAACAGACAAACGAAAAGACTAACATCACTTCACGAAAAATACAAATAAAAATTGCAATAAAACGCATGATTCGAGCTAGGCATCTTATATACATTTACACATACACTCACAAAACATTATACTTTAATCGCATCGGGATCGTCAAGTATAGGAATCTGGGTCCTACTTTTAAAGAAAAGTAGTGATGCGTATTGGAATGTATAAATAGAATATTTAAATCTACCTACGCTTCAAGATGACTAGGCATTATTTAAAAGTAGGATCCCGACATTCCTTTAGTTATGATTACTGCCTATAAACACCTACTACCTTTGCACCTGTAAGTATGCGAGGCATCGTCATTGCGTGTTTACCAACTTAGTTAGCCATTTTATATGTTTATTTTGCTTTTTTATCAATTTGTTTACAAATTAGCAACACCTTTCACAATACAAATGTTTGGAAATTCATAATTAAACGAACACAAACCCAATCTAAAAACGTTTGCAACGTTTGCAAGATAACTGTAGCGGTCTGTCGACCCAATTAACAACGCATTTGGCGACATGATAGGCATCAGTTGCCAGGGACGTACGACGCGGCCTGTAATATACAGAAATAATGCCGAGTGAATAATTGAATGCACCTTTGCATCAGCACAAGCCGCTACCGATCCGAAAGAACAGGTAAAAAGTGAAACAAAGATTGTTTATGCACGCGACACACACAGACTTGGCTGTATGGATTAAGTTTATTTCTAAAGTAAAAATAAATAATAATACTAGCCCTGTATTAAACATTGTCCCACTGCTGGGCACGGGCCTCCTCTACTAATGAGAGGGGTTAGGCCTTAGTCCACCACGCTGGCCTAATGCGGGTTGGCAGACTTCTCATACCTTCGAAAAACTCTCAGATATGCAGGTTTCCTCACGATGTTTTCCTTCACCGTTAAAGCAAGCGATAATTAACATTTTAATACACACATAACTTAAGAAAAGTCAGAGGTGTATGCCACTTGGGTTCGAACCTACGACTTTCGTCTTGACAGTCCGTACCGCAACCAACTAGGCTATCGCTGCTAATAATTTCTAAAGTATTGTTATTTATTTTATACTAGCTAATCTCGCTGCAGCTAATCCGTGATTACGTTTAACGGTACCGTATGGGACTATGCCTTAGACAAGCAACGAATTTCCCGATGAAAATATTTTCTCCGGCGCGAATTCTCAACAGCAACTGGGATAAAACGTAAACTATCTTTTAATGCGGATCATGGCCTACATTTGTGCCTAATTTCACATAAATTGGTCCAGTAGTTACTGAAAGAAAGAAAATATTTTATTTGGCCATAAACACCGGACCAGATGGCATGAACGTTGTCTAGGTGTACTGCGTGATGTGTGAACAATCATTTCAGCAGTACAGTTCTCTCTCTGAATTAGGGAAACGACCGCGACGCTCTGTGTACTTCTGAGTATGAGTGTCTGTCAATCCTGTCTTACGAAATTTTAGTGTGTGTGGTGGCAAATTCGTCCATGAGTGATTTAGCTAACAATCAGAGAAAGGATAGAATGTATATCAATTTGAAAGATTGGATTTTTTTGTGTGAACATTTTTCGTCAATTTTTAGTGACTGAGGATGGCAATGGGAGTCTGAATTGCATTCATGCTTACGATCCAGGTACTATTATTCAGTTCAGATTTTTTAAAAAGTCTAACTAAATACGTATAAGGTAGTTAAAGTCCTACTCTGTAGTTGCACATTTCAAAATCAACCATCTCACTCTAAATACCTACGTATCTAAATACGTTGGCTAGATCTTCTTCCAAGGATATAACACTGTAAGAAAATCAAAAGACATAAATATAATTCTATACAAAGGGGCTAATATATAGAACACATTTTCCCACTCAGTGTCTCACAACCCCATTCGCGGCATCGCATCGCGCGCCAAAAAAACCAAGATGGCCGATCGACGCGATCTCGGATGCAAATGGCGGTCGCAAAAGCGCCGCCGGCACATTTAAATGTCGCACAGTCCTGTGATGCTGATTCCCTCATCGAGAATCATTTTTGCTCTATTTACCGGTGCGCGGCATTGTGCCGGCAAGAATGAGCCGATTGTGTTTAAATACGTGGATGCGTTTCGTTTGCGATTTAAATTATTTCAAACGTTAGGCGAAGGTTAAAAATGTATTTATGGGTAGTTGCATAGTTTAAGAGGATATCCATTTATAGGATTTATAACAGATAGATTTTATGTTTGACAGCGTTGAAGAATGGTCAGAAGCAATCAAAGGGCCCTGAATTACATGGAGAGCCACAGCAATGTCTCGCAAACGAGGAAGATGGTCACCTAATGTGTGATCTTCATAGCCCACGACAAACATAATACTAGAAGAATCATGGGTACGTTGCCAGCCTTAAACGAATGGTTTGGTAGTTATGGGGAAGGAGATTTAGTCCTTCGGTAATTTCACGTCAGTTTTCTGTAAGACAATAGTAATAACCCGGTCCCATTCATGCTTTAGACAAAACCTTCTACAGCATGGCTCGAGAAAAACATAAATACATCCAACAGTCACACACATATTTTGACTCCACACTAGTTAAAACCTGTAGATATCGTGGGTAAAAACTACGAGGGACTACGGTCCCACGACACCCAAACCAGAAACTAATATCTATCTGTCACACAAACATTTGTCCCGGTGTGGGAATCCAACCCACGGCCTCTCGTTGTAAAGCCGGCATTCCCGCTGCGGTAAGGCTGTAAAATGACATATTCTGCTAGTACGCGAATCGAACTGGTCTCCTATGCCGTGGAAGTCAAAAATAATTTCTAATGTAGAATTCGAAAACGTACGCATGTAATAGCAACATTATCTCGCTAAATATAAATAAACAGAGACGTGACATGGGCAGCCGAGTGCCTGAACCAGAGATGGACACAGCGGCATTGACAAACACAGCCTTTCACTGCCCAACTATGCGCGGTTCCCACGAAGCTGTCCCGATCCGAGCTCCGATATCTAAATTAACACTGTTTTTGGACTATTCTAAATGGACATAACTTTCAATAGTGCGAAATATTTAAATGAGCACGTCGATCTTATCTGCTTATGTAGTGGCCATCTGTGGATAAACTATTAAGGTATATTCGAAAAGGTTTTACATGAATAGTTTTGTTATAGAATTTTGGAATATTAGACAATCGTGTATATTTAAAGCAATGACGAAATTTAAAGATATGATAGACTAATAGGAATTGATACGCGTCGGTAATATGGACTGGTCGATTGTTACGATGTTACATGGCTCATGTATTAAACGTATTTGACTTTACAGCTTGGCGTTTACAGCTTATGTAGCCAAGGGAAGGCCAACTGTGTATATACGCAGCAGGGAGAATGACAGTGATTAAAAAGCAACCTTGGATATTTTACTTTTTAATTTACGTAAAAAATGACTCCAACACAATTAAATATGTCTATACTACATTGTCCAAAACCTAGCGGTTGATACAAGAGAGTACCTGGGTTGATGATAAAACCAAAGTACGAATATAAGATTGCCTAATTAGGTCGAGACGTAGTAGTGTTATTTTTAGTGACCGACCGAAGGTTCGGTTTCGGTTTCAGCAAAAAAATCGAGTTTCTGTATCAGTTTCGGTTTCGGCAGATAACCTGCCGAACCTTCGGCCGAACCGAAACTGCATTCGTGAATTGTCACGCGTCGCTCGGTTGCCTTGGGGAGAGTCTTTGATCAAGGAATATCAATGGGGAGAGTTAGTGTATCGTGTGTCACCCGCCATCGTCAGCTATCAGATCGTGGGCCGGTCTGGCGTAATTGTATTGACAAAGCAATAATTGACCTCATAATTTTGGACATACCGTATACTTTAGTAGAAGATGAATCGTTCCGACGACTCAATTTCACTGATCCCTACGCGGTTCATAAATATAGCATGAAGTCTGTAAAACATTTTAGAATATCACTGATACCACAAACATATGAGAAAGTGAAGTCTCAAGTAAAAAACTAAAACCCAACTACTGAAAAATCACGTTCAAAAAAATATTTTATTGTATGTATGAGATACAACGACATATTTATTATATCTTGTATCATACTTTTTAGAGCGTGTTTTTTCAGTAGCCGGGTTTTAGTTTTTGAACTTATTTTTTATTTAACGTCTTTTGGGGTTTTGCTGAGCCACATCACATTTTTTATCTGTTTAGGGTTTTTTTGTCAAATTATAGTTAGTAGTTTAGAAGTTATGAGGGAACAAATGAACACAAATCCATACATAATTACATACGTACATACCGATCAACAAACACTTAGAGAAGCCGTAGTCGGGTAAAAAAACTGTTTTTATGAATTTGACGGGATATATCTCGCAAACGGTACGTTTGACAAAAATATGATGTACCAAACCTAACCTCCATTTTAAAATCCATGGGGTGAGGCGAAAAAATTTTTTTTGTTTACGACCTTTTGCCCCCTAAAGGGCGCCATTTTCAATTTAACATATATTTGACATTTTTGACGCCACATATCCTATAACCAGCGGACTCCAACGACACCTCATTTGTCAAATGATGACAAGTAGTTTAGAAGTTATGAGGGAACAGTTGAACATACATAAATTCTCACATACCGGTCAAAAACATAACCCCCCTCTTGCTTCGCCGTAGTCGGGTAAAAATAATGGCAATATCAAACAAATATATAATTATTTAATTTTTTCACATACTTCAATTATTGTTTTTATTTGACTTAACACGTGTTCACTGTCTGTATAAATGTATGAAATAAGCCAAATTTCACTAAACAACATGACATTTTAACATGTCTGAAAAGTTTCGGTTTCGGTTACGGCCGAAACTGTAACAGGTACGGAAGATTCGTTTTCGGTTTCAGTTTCGGTAGAAATTCCTGTTTCGGTCGGACACTAGTTATTTTTACTTTTGGAATATTCTAAAATAAAGTGAAAGTCACCGGTTTTATTAGATGCTTAAATTCACGTTTATTGGACTCCCCCTTCAATATGAGAGATATTAATATATCTGATTGCTTCGGTGGCGCAGTTGTAATTACGTACGCGGTATGACTATTGTGCTGTCCCGGGTTCAATTCCGGGTAAAGATCATATTGGGGTTTTCTGTCACGAAATACTCAGTATCAGCCCGGAGACTGGAATTGTGCCCGGCATGGCGATGGACTTTCCCCCTAAGATTTTGTGCAAAGGTAGGTACTACACCTCAGCCTACCCTTTCGGGGATTACAGGCGTGAGTGCATATGTATGTTGTTTGAAAAAACCCACATCGATCATCGACCAGCACGGTGTTATTTTCCATGTTAATAAAATTAAGTGTAGTGTATTTCCGAACCGTTACGACCTGGGAACCTTCAAGAAGAGAGCATATTTTTTTCTGAAAGGTCGTCAACGCATTTGCAAGCCCTCTGGTGTTTCAATGTTCATGGGCAGCGATCACTTTCGATCAGGTGAGCCTCCAGCCCATTTGCCTACTTTTCCATAAAAAAACTTTAAGTGATACCGCTGGAGGCTCAGTGCTACCACATACTCTAGCTGTATGCAGTAAGTACTAGTGCACAGTGCGCTGCAGCGAGGGCGTCATTTGCATGAGAAATTACACCGTGTATACTGCGTTATGAGAGGCTGTACCGTTAGAAGATTAATTATATCAGCGCAGTTTTAAATTAATCCATTGTGCACATACTTCTTATGAAACAAGTACCCTTGTCTCACTTCGTCGACCCCCTCCTCTTTACGTGTAACGTAATTAATGGATGGCCCCGAAGCAGGTATATGAAATAGGCTAACAACATTGAAAATACACTGCAAATTGTGGTCATCCTGTTAGACAATATTCGTGTGATTCATTGATTGTGTTGAAGAGCACGATTACTAAAAATATTATTTCTCGTCTTGATCGAAGTTTCTCGTATTTGCATCCCTATACTGACGGGAAGAAAAACTTCGATATCCGAAGTTAAATTGTAAATTGTGTTTATTCTGGCACGGCAAAGTGAGTACACTGCACCTGATGGTAGGCGCAGTGTCGTCCAATTAGAGTATCAAGTTGCGAGAGTGAATCTATCCTTCGCCACTCAACACAATCATGCCGGCCTTTTTTTTTTTGTTGTCGCGGGGAAAGCGTTTTATTACTACCGCTTCGGGGGGAAGCGGAATAAGAATAAAACGGTTATGCTGGACTAGCCGGTCTTACGACCCAGCATCCCCCTTGCCCGGATGATGGCTATCCGTGCTGCCACTGGGCAGTGCAGTCCCTACCCCCTATGTACAACCCACCCGACACTACCAGCTAAAACCCCGCGGTGGCCTTCTTCGGCGCTTACGGAGCGATCCCGGGGTATTCTGTGTAGCTTCTTCACTCGACGCCTGAAGGACCCAGGATCATAGGAAGGAGGGAACACAGTAGCTGGCAAACTGTTCCACAGCTTGTGTAAAAGTACGAGACCGGAGAGTATGTTTTTGCAGACATCCGTTGTTTCTATTATTGATGACCTATCTACTTTCGATGTCATAAATCAGTTTTTTATAACACCTAGTGAGAAATAGTAGTTCATTAAGCGAACAAACAAAAAATTTACGTGACCATATGGAGTAAACTTTTAACTGAGAATAATTTAGCATACAATGTTGCTGTCTGTACAGCGGTCGGGGCGCGTTCCAAGTACCTAGCTGCGATGCGAGTAATGTAAGGCGAATAATTAAAAGCATGGATAGTATAAAAATCGTACAGTTTGTCTCAAATGCAGTTCAAGCATTTAAGATCGAGTTAAACATTTGAGACGATCTTTTTTCATAATTGTATGGCGTATCACAAAATAAGTAGCCGTTAGACGGTCGGCCAGTTGAGTAGCGTTTGAGTATTTGGCCAATAACACCATTGGTGGAAGGGGTACCAGTTGAATGGAAAAACCAGGATATTGAGATGTTGTGAGACGCACCCAGTTTTGCTTATACGGATGTTTAAAATAATAACCACAGCCTCATTTTTAAATAAATTTTCTTGTATTATTCTTAGTTGCATATCATATATACAAAATTATACATACAAACTATATTGAATGTCGTATTCATACATAGGTGGAATGCGTCCAATTCGCTTTGTATGTATAAAATAATTTATTTTAGAGTCATTCCAGATCACCTGTTTCGATATTTTACAGTTGTATTCCACTCATCAAATACGGGACTTGAAAAAGTAGTAAACTAGTATATTTTTTATATTAAAGGCTAACGAGCAACGAGATACCTGAGGGTAATCAAACTCTACCGCACTTGAACACCGATAGCACCAGACATATCATGGGTATATTCCATTTAAAGAGAAGAAGAAGTATTGCTGCTATAGAATGTGGAGGGCAACTAGCCCTAGAAGAGACGGCTCGTAAAGCGCAGGGATTGTTCCGGCAGCAATCCAGAGTACATTCAGGATCCCCGGGACCGTCCCACATGCGCTGCAGAAGGCTACCGCGGGGTTTTTAGTCGGTACACCGATGTAGGAAAATTGGTTAGGGCCCCCGTTCCAGTAGACCCTCGGGGAACTGAGTCGGAAGGTCTGTGAGTTCGGCATAACCATCTCTGCGCCCCCAAGGTCCAGAAGGTATCCGTAAGATGGGTTTTCGCCGCGGAAAAAAGTATTGGCAAGTAAACCGTGCGAAATACAAGAGCCAAATGTCACTTCACGTTGGTTCTTTGTGAGATGATGGTATCAACCAGGTAGAGCTGGCCCATTTATGCTTTAGACAAAACTGTCTACCACATTGGATTTTTTGTTGAATATGATGGAGTGGTCCAATTTCCTTAATCGAATGGATAATTGACGAAGTTTTTTGGTAAGTGCATATATCCGACTGAAGTCACTAAAGTTAACATCAAACGCGTTCACAGACTGTTCGATTGTCATTCTATGAATAAACGTTAGAACCACCCACAGGTAGCCGATGCAATGTCTGTTAGCACTATTCGCTTCAGCATTACTTGAAATGAATCCCATTTTATGTCGTTCATACTTGTTATTAGAATGATTGAGTGACGTTATTTTTAAATATGATTGATTTTTTAAGGCTTATATGGCATGCATTGTACCCATTAGTCTCTACTAACCTAGACCCATGCCCAACAGGAAGAAAGAACTCTCTGCAAATAAATTAAGAGAATTTTTTACAATATATTTATCTTTTTTCTTTGTTGTTAATTTTAAGTTATGTAACCAAAACTTTCGACTACTAGTTAAGTTAAATAATCTGTTTATAGAAATAATCAGAATAAATATAATATGGTGACTAATGTGGACGCTAGTTGTGGCTTTTTTGCATTTGATTACGCGAGTTATTTATTTACGTTTATCGTAATATCTAGTTTAATGGATCACTGGAAAATAAAAAGAGAAAACAATTAAATTAATTGGATCGCAGAAATAAAGGAGACAAATTAAATGACTCGGATAGGCAAGAATGGTAATCGTCACCTGTTATTCACTCGCTTTTTACCTCAGTAAAAATTGCGAAGGTTTAGCAGTTGCATATTGTTTATACTAATGACAGACAATTTAAATAATTATAGTATAAAAATAAATTGAAAACACCGACGAAAGCTTTCTCTTGTCACACGAGAATAAAAAAATCAGCGTTCCAAAAACAAAAATTACCACACTTACCAAGACTGTATGAATAACACACCTTTGGCTTGTACAAAAAAAAAATAACAATATAATTTTATGTAAA
Organism: Laothoe populi; assembly: GCA_905220505.1. Taxonomy (NCBI): domain Eukaryota; kingdom Metazoa; phylum Arthropoda; class Insecta; order Lepidoptera; family Sphingidae; genus Laothoe; species Laothoe populi. The sequence goes on along the minus strand of HG992166.1, from coordinate 16,555,959 downwards.
ACATTTTATGTGTTCGGAGGAGCATAATTTAAAAATCGGTACGAGGTCCGAATTTACGACGCTACAGACCAGTAGGCGATCAGCAACGCCCCCCTATTATCGTTTCCCCATGGAAAAAAACATGAAAATTACTTTAAACGGCCGGTGGAAGTGATTATTACGAGTTTGATGGGTTTAATTATATGAAGAGTTGTTTTTGAGTACCAGGGTTTGTTATATAGGTTATGTATTTACAGTTTGGTGCACATAAACTCTATTGGTTGAGATATATTGAATTCGAAATTTAAATAATATTTAACGTTCGTTAATTAGTAGTCGTATGACGGTTGCCAACCCCGGAATTCAAATAATTAATATAATTCGATACAGTTTAAAAACAGGATGCATCTTTGTTTTAAAATAGCGTAAACACTTGCAAGCCGAGACGCCCCTAAAGTAAGGATTGCAAAAGTGGTGTGCTAATTTTAAAATACAGGATCTTATCAGGGCCCATTAAAAACCCAGGACGCTGGTTTAAAACTATCCAGTACACCCCAGAACACTCTAAAAACCAGGACATGTCCTGGGAAAACAGGACGGTTGGCAACTTTATCGTTTAAGTAAAATTCCTTACTAGTAGGTATCGAAGATCGGGAAATAATACCGTACGTGACGATCTTGGTCCCTCTGTTCTATAATTGTATCATCAGTCTAAATATTCTGAACAAAGACCAGGTGCATGGTTCGATTGGCATATTTTTTTTATTCGCTTGAATGATCCACGCCTGGCCATTAACTAAAGAACACATAGACCTTTAGTTTTGCGACTTGAATTTTTTGTCCAACTGTAACATAACCAAATTGCAACGTAAGAAAATAATTGAAAAACCATTATGATAGCCTCAAAAAGTACACCGACTTTAATAAAAACACATGCGTCCCTATAACATTTAAGCCCTTGATTTTTCTAACTTCAAATCTTAGTATTTGAATTCCGGGGTTGGTAACCCTATGCCAATTGGACCACCTGGGAAGTATATCCTTTTAAACAAAAAAAGAATTTCTCGGATCGGTCCAGACGTCTTCGAGTAATTGGGGAACATACATAAAAAAAGATAACTACGAATGGAGAGCCTCCTCCTTTTTTGAAGTCGGTTAAAAATGACCACTATAGTCGCAAAAACATTAACAAAAAGATAACCGTTGTTTTACAAGCCATGCGTGTAAGGATTTATACCTGCGATAAGACTGGATAACAACGGCGGCCGAGGTATGCAATACGCACGCCGCATGTGGTCACCAGTCAAGCTAATGCGAAGCTGTTACGTTTACGTTTTACACGAAATGCCAGTTATATTGCTTTATAATAATAATAATAATATTAGCCCTGTATTAAACATTGTCCCACTGCTGGGCACGGGCCTCCTCTACTAATGAGAGGGGTTAGGCCTTAGTCCACCACGCTGGCGTAATGCGGGTTGGCAGACTTCTCATACCTTCGAAAAATTCTCAGATATGCAGGTTTCTTCACGATGTTTTCCTTCACCGTTAAAGCAAGCGATAATTAACATTTTAATACACACATAACTTTAGAAAAGTCAGAGGTGTATGCCACTTGGGTTTCGAACCTACGACTTTCATCTTGGCAGTCCGTACCGCAACCAACAAGGCTATCGCTGCTTTCTTATATTGCTGATTTGCTAAATAAACTGACTGCCTTGGTGGCGCAGTTGGATTGCGTTACGACTGCTGTGCTGAGGTCTCGGGTTCGATCCACGGGTCGCGTGAAGTGATATTTGGCTTTTCTATCTAGAAATACTCAGTATTAGCCCGGAGTCTGGAATCCGTGCCCGGTATGGCGATAGGCTCACACCCTATCACATTATGAGACCGAAATTCGGCGAAAAGTGGGTGTACTTGTTACACATCTGCTTACCCCTTCAGGGATTACAGGCGTGAGTGTATATGTATGCCAGTTATATTTTTTTTTCTGGCACGGTAAAGTGACCACACAACCCCTGATGGCGTAGTACCGTCCAGTTAGAGTATCAAGTAGCGAGAAACAATCTATCTCTCGCTACTTAACACAATCATGCTTGCTGTGTAGCTTCTTCACACTACACCATGGGGCAAGGAGGTGAAAAAGCGGTCGAGGGTCTAGTGTCAGAGCACTCAGAAAGCCGCAACACGGCCAAACATCGTACCCCAACTCTAGACCGACAAAACCGGATGTACACTGGCTGATCCCGGAACGCAACACACTTGCGTGTGCCTCTATGGCGGGTTTTACACTCTGTGTATGGTGGTCGCTATCCGGGCGAATAAGACTATCCTACCACCAGCAAATATATATTACTGATTTGCGACTAAATAAATTAGGAGTACCTACTCCCAATGTGAATGCATGAAGAGATTGGTGAAAGTAGATGAAGTTAAAATAACTAGTCCACTGTTGGAAGTAGGCAACTCGAAGTAAACGCCAGCCATCCCGGTCTTGGGTAGCTCGCATCCATCCGCTACTCTTCTTCAAGTAGTTGGTCCATAGTGCAGCAGAGCGTCCCACACAACGCCCTAAAACGCGGTCTCCACTCCAGCACATGTCTGCTCTAACGACCATCTGTCCGTCTGAAGACGTGACCAGCCTGCAGAGTGCTAGTATAGATCATCAGGATCGTATAAAGAGGAAATCTATAGTCTCTGCCTAACGTTATGGGATAAAATGTATTTTAAAAAAAGTCGCAGTTTTGTGTAAAATACACAAAATTTCATTTAAATCTGAGTGGTTTCAAACTCTGTAACGAACATAGATATAAATTTTTGTTTTATATAATATACTCGTATATAGATCATGATATATGTTAAGATTCATAGAGCGTCAATTAGTGCAATAACATTAAAGCTACCATTCCTTTAGCTGTTCAATTTTTTTTAGTGCCTCGTAAGGCATTCGAGCAGACGGGCCACCTGATGGTAAGTAGTCACCGCCGCGCATAGACTTCTGCAATGCCAGGGCACAGCAAAGCCGCTGCCTACCGTTATTAATAATTATAATTATCAATCCAAGGAGCTTTAGAGGCGAAATTCTTAGAGAATAAGTACTCGATGATCGATAAAAACTTTTTTTTTATCGAAATTGGCTTGCGCTTGACCACTATCACGCCTGATGGAAAGTGATGATGTGGTCTACGGTGGAGCACGCTTTCCTAGAAGATACCTATTCACTCTTGACTTGAAGATACCCAGGTCATAATTTTCGGGAAATATAGACTCCGGCAAAGAGTTTATTTTAAATTTATCATTTTAAATTTATCTAAAGGGAAGAAGCGATGGAGCAGGCTGGCATACATCTGTCGAGAGATAACAGTCTCTGATCTTTCGATACTCTATCAGTAGCTCAACCACATGATGTTTTCTCTCATATATTCGCTACGAACAACGTAACATATTATATGTCAAAATATACAGCACCCCTAGCGGTTACGAGAAAAACTAAATTTAGTTATTTCGAAGAAACATTTCGATACATAAAACGCTATAACGCTTGCGACTTCGTTAACTTAGAAGTCTTTGTGTCTTTCTATCTTACTTACCATTAGCATGGTCATTAGTCACTGCTAAACGGGAATAAAAAAGTTACGACTTATGCGTATACTTTAAATGCGTTTGTTGAGTCCTTTGGTAAGCTTCACCAGCGTGTGTGAGATTACAAACGAAGGTATGTGGTTACAAGGCTTTAGTTTTGCCGATCCTTACCTACGCAGCGGAAACTTGGTGTCTCTACACAGGAAATATAAGAAAGCTGACTGTTTCATCTGCGGTGTCTGCGCTCCATTCTTCGTGTTAAATGGCAGGATCGTATTACTAACGCGGAAGTACTCCGGACTGGAATGGAGGCTATCTTGATAAAAATCCAACTTAGATGGTGTGGACATGTGCAACGCATGGACGACATCAGATTACCTAAAATCGTGTTGTACTCACAGCTCGCCCATGGGAAACGTCAGCAAGGAGGACAATACTTGCGATACAAAGATGTCCTTAAACGTCACTTTACATCTTGTCACATACAATTTGAGCGATGGGAAGATTCGGCTGTTCATAGACAAAGCTGGCGCAATAAAATCAATAAAGCAGTCGAAAATTATGAAGCGAAACGTCTCAAAGATCTGGACCAAAAGCACTGCCTACGTAAGAGTCGCCTAAAGCCTCTTATAGCTACATTTTTAATGATGCTGGTCAGCTTGTTTGCGCACAATGTAACCGGATTTTCAAAACCAAATTTGGCTTCGCTAGTCATCTAAGAGCTCACGCAAGAAGAGAAAACTAGTCCAGGGTCACTGTCACGGGTTCGGTGAAGAGGACTATAAATGCGTTTGTTGTATTAGCGCTCTAAAACGAAATAGAATGAAAGTGAAGTGGAATATCTTATCCGAGGCAAGTAAGTCTAAAACATAACGTCGGATCGCATCGATTAAGGGTGCTTTAATTACGGAACAGATCTCACTATCTACGTTTTGTTGTTCGCGCACCGGGCGCGGTACAGTGGTGACACACCACGACACGCGACGTGCTGGAGATGCAGCTGTGTACTTACATTCAGACTTCACTAATGGTATGGTGCCATATTTGTGTTCTAGAAGCGAATAAAAAAAGAGTAAAAAAGAATGAGTAATATTTTAAAAGAGTAATAGCAATGGTGTGAATATATGTGAAAATTAGACGTGAGATATCATCTCGAAGACTTATACAGCAGCTGACACTTTTTTATTGGTGATTTTATTAGACGATCAAGAGACACGTGACAAGACATTAAAACATTAATTTATTAAAATATATTTTTATGTCTTATAAATAATATTATGACAGCCTCCGTGGCGCAGTTGGCGAGTAGCTGGCTGTGAAACGGGAGGCCGTGGGTTCGATTCCCACACCGGGACAAATGTTTGTGTGAGAGACAGATATTTGTGTCCAGGGTCTGGGTGTTGTGAGACCGAAAGTCTCTCGTAGTCCCTGATACCCACAACACAAGACTCGTATATTAGTGTGGGGTCGGGGCTATGTGTGTGACTGTTGGGTGTTATTTAAAAAATATTATTATTTATTATACATTGAAATAAAACTAATTTTACGGATTCTGTCGCGGTTTATGGGTGGAATTGCCCCGTGGCCATGAAGGATATAAAACTTTCGAAAAGTCGGGATCCGGAATCCGTAAAATTTGTTTTATTTCCATGTATAATATTCGCATTAACATAAGAAAAACAATATAAACAAAAAAACATGAATATTTTCAACACTAAGCAATAATAAATCTATATTCACTGATAACAAGCTTTTACAATTTACATTTGAAACCAACGCCACGCGAGTTTGTTGCAGTATAAGGTGGCGTGTCTCAAATTTGCTTGCGCATATGCCATAGTAATTATAAACGGGCAGCTATTAAGCCCTTAACTTAATGATAGCGTGCATTTTTTTAATTGCGGCAACACAACGCGTTCGCTTTTTAAATTTTTAAACATTTGAAAAAGGGTTTTGATTATAGACACCTTTGCTAAGCATAAATAATATTCCATAGAGGTTGAAATCAAAATCGTGTAATCTTTGGTTAACATAATTATTATATTGATACATACATATACACTCATGCCTGTAATCCCGGAAGGGGTAGGCAGAGGTGTAACCAGTACACCCACTTTCGTCGAATTTATTTCGTTCCATAATGTTTTAGGGGCGAGCCTATCGCCATACAGGGCACAAATTCTAGACTCCGGGCTAATATTGTTAAGACCAAAATTGTCAAATATAACATAGTATATAATCCCTTTGTAATTAACATTATGAGTCACTGGTACTTGCTAATAAAGATTATTATTATTATAATACTGAGAATTTCTCGATAGAAAAACCCAATATTACTTTACCCGATCCGGGAATTGAACCCGAGACCTCAGCACAGTTGTCGTAAAACATGCGCAATTACAACTGCGCCACCGATTGTTATGTTGATGTTAGTGTTTCCTTTATTGTGGTTAATGTAGCAGCGTTTTGTTCAATTATTTAGCTGTTAAAAGCATTGTTGTATGATTTTCCCTTATTTTCCTTATAAATTAAACTAATATTTGTTTGAACCACGTCCGCGGAATTGAATTCTTACGCCGACACCTATGGGTTTAGAGATTGAGTAACAAACATAAAAACTTTTATATTAGTAGGATTACCACTAATATAATAATAATTCTAGCCCTGTATTAAACATTGTCCCACAGCTGGGCACGGGCCTCCTCTATTAATGAGAGGGGTTAGGCCTTAGTCTACCACGCTGGCCTAATGCGTGTTTGTAGACTTCACATACCCTCGAAATTCTTATGAAAATTCTCAGGTATGCAGGTTTCCTCACGATGTTTTCCTTCACCGTTAAAGCAAACGATAATTAACAATGAATACACGTTACTTTAGAAAAGTCAGAGGTGTATGCCACTTAGGTTTTGAACATACGACTTTCATCGTGACAGTCCGTAACGCAACCAACTAGGCTATATCGCTGCATTTCAACCACTAATATAAGATATTCCATTTTTAATCGACTGAAGATATGTCACATATAATTTGGATAACAACCTTGGAAGTGCCAGCGCACATATTTTCATCATAGCGAAATAAGCGCCGACCATACTCTCGGATGTAAATGGTGAGCTAATAATTAAAGTAAACCAATACGAATAAATAGAGCCGCAAAGGGATGTCGAAAATATTTTGTAGAAATAATGAGCATAAATTATGAAAGGAAATAAATTAGCCCAACTAAAAATATGAAATTCAGATTTTTTAAACAAAATTATCTACTACCACTCCCACTCTACTCAAGTCTGTAATCAGTGACTTCTGTCGTCACCACATCACACTGTATTAGTTTATATTTTCATATTATCATATAGCGTGGCGACGCATGCCAATGAATTAATGTGAAACATTAATAAGATAAGATAAAGACCTGGCTAAAACAGGAAAAGTCGAATAAAAACGTGTAACTCTAGGTACTATACGTAAATAACCACATTAATAATAATAATAATAAATTTATTTACCAAAAAACAGTTTTCACAATTAACATATAAACAATTTCATTGCACGTAATTACAGTAAAATTTGGTGCTGGTACTTACTAAAGGAAAACCTGTGCTATAAGTACCAGCATGCCTTCAAGTTATACAGTTCAGATACGGCAATGCAGACATATTAGTGAAATCCCAATTAACAAATAAAAAATTAAGGTACAGATAAAACAAAGTAAACATAATGCTAAGAAAAATAAAAATAGTTTAGTTAGAGATAATTTTTACAATAATTATAATTATTTCATGATCTCATGATGAGTGTGTGTGTGTGTGTGTGTGTGTGCGTGTGAATGTGCGTGTATGTGTGAGTGTGAGTGTGCACGTATGTATAGGTACATTGGTATGATTATGAAGATGGTCCTTTTCCACATTACATCTATAACATTATTTCACCATACTTACATATATGATTAAGTTTTTATCCCGGGGACAATGCCAGTGGATCGAAGGGTTTCAATCGCCGCTAGCAAGAACCAGCTTAGTTAATTACTGGTGTTCTCTCTAGCATGTTAATTTCGTGTTTTGATCGTCCGTATTGTTAATTGCCACGTTATCTAAGATGGTTTTAACCTTTGTAAGGAACTGTAATGGAATAGCACATCCGATTATAAAGAAAAGGTCTGACGTGTTGACTGATTAAATAGTTTTTATTTGAGATAGTGAAAATTAAGTTATAATATGTGTATAAATGTATAAAAATTTGCAATAAAAAGGTGTGTTTTTACATAAATAATATAACCAATAGAAACAGCATTTATCCTTGAAGAGGTAGGCAGTATAATTATTACAAGAAGGGCTTGCTGAGCTTATTTCCGTTCTATGATGTGGCATTGGAGTGCTTGTCGCCACATTGGACACAAGTTCCGATCACAGACAATAAGCGTGATTTTCGAGTCTAAAACTCAAACAAACTCAATAATAATATTATATAAATACAACCAACAGTCACACACATAGTTCTGGCCCCACAATAAACCTGTATCGTGGGTATCAAGAACTAAGAGGGACTATGGTCCTATAATACCCAGACCCGAAACAAATATCTATCTGTCACACAAATATTTGTCTCCATGCGGGAATCGAACCCACGGTATCTCGTTTCACAGCTGGCTACTCGCGGTATACAAATGACATAGTTTGATTGGTTTATTTTCTGGTTCGATCTGTAAATGCAGATTGAGATCGCTTATTGAAATTGGCCATAAACCGATAAACTGTCATATACATCATCAAAACAACAAAAACGTATCAGAAACTAAAAAAAATCACATGACATAAACATCTAGGAAATTTGGTAGTCTTTCATTACACTTAGGAATTCCAGAACACATATTTTCAAAAGCAAGACCATGTTCTATAAAATAATTAGCTCAACAAATTACAAAACCAGAATGCATAGCAGTATAACTAGTCGCAGAACATCACAATCTTTCTACATTATACCTAGTCAGGTCATAAATTCTGTCACATGTTTAATATAAAATAATTGAAACAAGTTTATTCATTATGTAACCATTTATATACCAAAATGAACTTAACAAAACATAGATTCTTATCACACTAAATTTTATTCAAAATGACCTCCGTGATTTTGAATACAGGCCTTCAATCTGCGCGGCCAGTTGTCTATCGCAGCACGAACGAGGTCCATGTCAATATCGGCGGCTGCCTTAATCAAGGATGTCTTGAGTGACTCCAAATTGGGATGAGGCTTTGAGCACGCCTTTTCCTCCAAGTGTTGCCATATCTTGTAATCTAACGGATTCAAATCTGGACTGGAGGAGGTCCAGTCTTCGTGCCGGATGAAGTCGATTTCACGCGCCGCCAGCCAGTCTTGTGTGCTCTTCGCTCTATGAGCTGGCGCCGAATCTTGTTGGAATACCCAGTGCCTGTTATTGAACATGGTATGAGAAACAGGTTCCACAAGGTTCGTCAGGACTGTATTTCGATACACAACTGCATTCGTTTTTACACCTTTCTCACAAAAATGTACCTCTGTTAAGCCCAAATAAGAAACTCCCAACCATACCATGAGCGAGGATGGAAAATTACCTCGTTGGACACGCGGAATACGGTCGCTCGCTTCTTCACTACTGTGTGCGTACACCTTATCATTTTGTTTGTTGTAGCTCTCTTCTACGGTAAAAATTTTTTCATCTGAAAAAAGAATTTCCCGATATTTTTTTCCCGCGTACCGCTTCAACAAAGCGCGGCATCTCTTCAGTCTCAGGTCCATTTGACGAGCATTCAAACGATGCCCTGTTTTTCTTCGATATGCCCGAAGCCCTAAGTCTTCATTTAACACCCTTTTTACCGTGGTTCTGCTTAACCCCATCTGAAGGGCCAACAGTTTATGCTTACGTTTGGGATTTCTTTGAATTCGCGCCTTCACAGCTTTTATCACTGCTGGAGTCCTAACAGACCGAGGGCGACCACTTCTTGACCTGTCATCTACACTAGAGTCTTCATTGTATCGTTTGATGGTACGATAAACGAATCTTTTGGTTATATTCAAATTTTTAAGTATGTCAAAAAATTTAATTGGCGCGTAACCGCAACGATGCAACGCAATTACTGCAACACGGTCTTCTTTAAGCGTCCACTCCATATTTAAAAATGAGTAAAATTCTAAAAAGTATACATTTTTATTTTCATGAACAATTTGAAATTCGAATTCAATAAACTTTTTTGTGGCCAGCATTCTAAAATAAAAGTTTTTACTGTGTGACAATACTTATGACCTGACTGTGTATTCTTACTCCGGACTGAAACGTCAATGAAATATTGCGGTGAGTGACAGACTGATTTATTCATAAAACTATAACCATAAAGAACATAAGAACGTCACACTTCTCCACCTTAAGCCTAAAACTACCTTAAATAAACTAATTATTATAAATTGCAAATGAACAAGTAACAACATAAACTGAACATATTAAACTACTTATTCTATGAATTAAGGAGAGCTCGTTTAGCTCTATGGAACGCACGCATAGCTCGAGCTGATGCACCCGCCGGTGGTGGCGACGGGTCCGACCTATGCCGCTCGGGGCCCGTGCGAGATAACGACTCTGCTTCAAGAGATTGATTCCGGGCAGCGTCTCCCGGAACGCCGCCATTCCCATCGAGTGCATCCTCAAACGTTAAACCCTCAGTTCCGTTACTAATCTCTGGAGCACTAGTCTCGGGAACCGCGGCCTGAGCGGCAGACTCGCCACTCAAACGAGATAACGAGTGTCTATTTTTATTGCATGCAGAGATTATTTGATCCGCAAGCCTACGCCACTCAACTCCACCATCTAAAGCCACTTTATAAGAGACTGGTCCAGTTTTTTTAACGATCTTAGCTTCGGCCCACTTATCTCCTCCCACCGAATAGTCACGTGCTAAAACTGCGTCTCCCACATCAAACTGCCTATTGGAGCCCGCGACTCTAGCGATCTGCCGTTCCTGTCTGTCCCGTACCGTGGCCGCTACATCAGGTCGCAGAGCATCTAATCTAGTGCGCAAACGACGTCCTTGCAACGCTACAGCAGGTGAAATTCCTGTAGTCGCGTGCTCAGAATTTCTGTATTGTAAAAGGAACTTATTTAATGCCGCGTTAATATCTTCCCCTTGGAACAAGGCTCTCTTTAAAACTTTTTTAACTGTCCGAACGGCGTTTTCAGCAGCACCATTCCCTTGAGGTCTATAAGGCGCCGATGTTGTATGCTTAATAAAATTATTTTCACAAAATAGTTTAAATTCTTTGGAAGAGAATGGTGGGCCATTGTCGGTGACGAGCTGTGAGGGTAAACCAAAACGCGCGAATATACTCCTCAAACACCCGATCGTAGAAATTGCATTCGTATTACGCATAGATACCGCCTCTATCCATTTGGAGTGTGCATCTACCATAATTAAATATCTAGTCCCACTACAATCTGCAAAATCAGCATGTACACGTTGCCAAGGGTGTAGCGGAAATTCCCAGGGATGCAGTTGCGCCTGGGGTGGCGCGTCACGAACACTGTTACATGCAGCGCACGACTTACACAACTCTTCAATGTCCCTATCCAAATTGGCCCAATAAATGTAACTCCGCGATAACCCTTTCATTTTGTTCATACCTAAATGGCCTTCATGGACTTGTTGCAAAACTTTGCTTTGCAACACTAAAGGGACTACAATCCTATATTTGTAAACAATACATCCCTGATCAACCGAGAGATCGTTTTTTCTATCGAAATAAGGTTTCTCCGCATTGCAGCTTGGAACTGACGGCCAGCCGAAAAGAATATAACCTTTAATCTTATATAACAAAGTATCACGTTCGGTTTCTTTGGCTATATCTCTAAAACAAACAGGTAAAGAATCCTCGACTAAATTTAAATAGTCTACAGCGTCAACAGAGTGACCCTCCTGAGATAAAGGCAATCTTGATAGGGCATCGGCAGGACCGTTGTCCACCGATCGAACATATTCTATCGCGAAATCGTATGCTGCTAGACGTGCCGCCCATCTCTGTAAACGACTTGCCGCGGTTTGTGGGATTCCTCCTTTGCTTCCAAAAATATAAGTAAGCGGCTGATGGTCAGTCCGCAGCGTGAATCGTCTACCAAACAGATACTGATGATGTTTAAGTGCCTGCAAGTACTCAGTGAGAGACTCGCTAGATTGTTGTCGACGTAGCCTAAATACATGGCGTTCGGCTATCTCCGAGCGTTGTGGTTCTAGGTGTTCTGTCAAAAGCTTGACCAATTCATCGTACGTGTGATCTTCTGGGAACTTAGGTGAACATAAGTCGCACATTAAAGAATAGGTTTCTGCCCCTACAACCGTTATAAGCAATGAAACCTTCAACTCTTCACTAACGTCATTCAATTTGATGTACTGATTCACACGACGAATATATGCTGGCCACTGCTTTGAAGCTACATTAAATGCCTCTAATTTACCGATCGGCATCTTTACAGAGATAAAAAACTGCACAAGCACGCGTGATTGTTAAAATTTGTGTAATTTTCCGTTCTCGTCGCCAATGAAACGTCAATGAAATATTGCGGTGAGTGACAGACTGATTTATTCATAAAACTATAACCATAAAGAACATAAGAACGTCACACGGACAAGGTCTTTACTCCATTATTCAATAATTTAACAAAATCTCATGACCTTTAAATTACCGGCCACAAAGAAAACAATCATTGTTCCTAATTTAAAATTACCCTTAAGTCATAGGCCGTGAAGAAAATGATCTCGATTCGAAATTTGAAATGTCACCGGAAGCGACATCCGTAGCCAACAATGGGACGCGTGCGCGTAAGTTGCGCTCGTTTTTGGATGCGTGAACTTGACATTTAAAAAAGTAACCCCATTTTCAAGTTTCGGTTGGGCGATCTAACTCCTTTTTCTGATATTAGGTGAATGATTTCCTTTTTCTCAAGATAGCTTCGTAATATGTATAAATGCGGGACATATCTATTTTAGTACAAATCAATTTAAATACAGGTATTATAATACGGCAATTATATGCCGAGTTATCCTCTCATCATTACCAACCTCAACATGCATAATTTCGCAACAATTTATTATAATTAATCAAGTTTTGTTCAATAAACGACCGCCGGGATATTGTCGGAGCTAATTAATAATAAAATATCGTTCGCCATTATGTCACATCGCATGCGAACTCAGCAGACTTTATTTCCTTTGCCTCTTGTGAGGAATCAAAAAAAAAGATTTTGGAAACATTTCTATAAGATTTTAATTTCATATTACATTGGTCGAGTAATTACGAATATATTAATGAAGTCACTATAAGGATAAATTGGCATGCTAGGATCCGAATATTATTACGTGTTGGGATTTTAAAGATTCAAAAAGTGTTATTAGTAATGTGTCTTGGGAATATCTAAGAGTAATCGATGTTAACAAAATTTGTTATTGCTAGTTTATTTAAAAAAAAACAATGTATCTTAGGTGAAGAAGTCTACAGCATATCTGCATAGGTCAGCCACAGCCCAACCGGGTTTACCCACATTTCACAGAAAACCGACGTGAAGTAACATGAGTCCAAGGTGATAGAGATTTTTGAAGGCTTAAATCTCCTCTCTTTATCAATTCATAATCCTGTCTAGGCACTCGAGATTCTCCTGGTATTCATGGATAGAGATCACTCACCTCGATGACACATATGCTCGTTTATGAAAGGATTGTATGGCATCATCAAAAATAGAATATTCATATTTTAATGCCAATATATAAAAAAGTAATAACTAAATACCATTTTAAATACTTGTTTATTTTTTTTTACACCGTATTAGATGTTTCATACAAGAATATAGCGTGGCAACGCATTATGTGGCGACGCGTCGCCACGCCAACTGGAATCCACCGCATTGGATGTTTCACATCAAATATTTTTGAATTTGGTTTTTGTAACATAAGTATCTAATTCTTTCTGTCAGATTAACTGCAGTGGATTGTATCCCCCAGACATGATACCGCAGAACCTAAATGCATCTCAGACCTCTTAACCAGTTTGCATCGGTTACCGATCCTGTACGATTTTAATCAGGCTCACAGCGGGATACTGCTGCAATAACATGCCTGCTTTAAAATCGCCCGTTAGAAATGATCCACGGGTAATGCGCCCTACCCGCCTTGAGTCCGATTTAATTTACCGCATTTTTGTGCAGTTCAATTGAGCGGTTCAGTGTTTTTATGTTTAGTTGAGGTATTTCTGTATTTATTACCTTAGGTTTTATAGAATTTATTATTGAGAACAATAAAAAATACTATATTACTAGCAAATGCCCTGCTCTTTATTTTTAATTATTTCTAAGCAAAATTTCACAAACGAATTAGAAATGCACAGGAAACAAACAAAGAAACGTGTTTTTTTCAATGACGTTTTTTCGTCTAAGGTTTTTTTGTATACACTTGGAAATAATTTTTTTTTTGCAAAGTATGCGTTTTTATTTAAATGCCTTTTATGGTAACACATATTTATGTAACTATTTTACTTCTTTATTTCTATTTTCTGTGTATATTAAAATGTTAATTATCGCTTGCTTTAACGGTGAAGGAAAACATCGTGAGGAAACCTGCATATCTGAGAGTTTTTCGAAGGTATGAGAAGTCTGCCAACCCGCATTAGGCCAGCGTGGTGGACTAAGGCCTAACCCCTCTCATTAGTAGAGGAGGCCTGTGCCCAGCAGTGGGACAATGTTTAATACAGGGCTAGTATTATATAAGTGAATTGAAGTCCAAAATGTTGCATTTTCCGGTCTGTATCTTCTTATACATAACTCACGCCTGTAATCCCCGAAGAGGAAGGCAGATGTGTGATAGAGGGCGAGCCTATCGCCATGCCGGGCACAATTCCTGACTCCGGGCTGATACTGATTATTTCTTAATAGAAAAACCCAATATCACTTTACCCGACCCGAGGATCGAACCCGAGACCTTAGCACAGCAGTCGTAATGCATGCGCATTACAACTGCACCACCCAGGCAGACTACCCATAATTTCTGCTTTATATAATACAACCTCTATGACTCTATGTTTGTTCTTTCTAAACTCTTCTTTATGAGATGTCACTTTGTTGACGTCATTTTAAAATTTATTTTGATTTATCAAGGTACTGTCCCAAAAATGAGGAAGCTATTTCAAATATGTAACGAAAATTTTCGTGTATTGTATATGTTTAATCGATATGTTAATGTAAGAACGTTGTAAGTACACATATTATACCGCAGACCGCCCTGAACGGTCAATGATGCATTAACCACTAGGTTCGATTCCGATCATCAAAGTATTTTAAAATTTTAATTTTGCATGTGTTCGGGAATGCAGTTTTGGGACACTCTTAGTTTATATGTCTTTTTATACCAGGATGGTGGCAAACAAGCTTACAGCCCACCTGATGGTAAGCGGTTACCGAAGCTTATGGACGCTTGCAACACCAGGAGGGCATTGCCGACCCTTCATGTAAACTTATTTACTCCCTTGTTGAAGAACCCCATACTGTAGTCCTCTTGGAAAACCTCGGAAGCGTTCGACTGCGTCAGGCAGAGTTAGCTCATTTATAATTTAATTGTTAATTATCACTTGCTTTTATCGTGTATGAGAACGGGGAAACTTGCATACCTAAGATTTCACATCCTTTTGTGGTTTTACCAAAGGTATTTGAAGTCCGCCAACCCGCATCAGGCTAGTGTGGTGGGCTGTGGTCTAACGCCTCATCAGTAGAGGAGGCCCCTGTCCAGCAGTGGGCCAGTTTTTAAAATAAATAACACCCAACAGTTACACACATAGTCCTCACCCCCTGATAAGAGTCTTGTATTGTGGGAACCAAGAACTACGAGGGACTACGGTCTCACAAAACCCAAACCCGAAACAAATATCTGTCTATCACATAAACATTTGTCTCGGTGCAGGAATCGAACTCTCGCACTTTGCCGTGCCAGGATAAAAAAACGAACCCTCTCGTTTCACAGCCGGCTACTTTCCCCCTGCTCCACGGACACAAAATATTTATCATATTTAATTCATTCATGATTTCTGGACTTCAATGATTTTTCTCAACTTTATTCCTGGACTTAATATTAGGTATTTCTAAATGATACAGTTCAAGCTCCAGTCGCTCGCATCAGCTGGGAGATATCAGGGTAGGTCAAACCGAGGATTTGGAATGGCGTGAGGTCGTCTCCGAAGCTGAGAAGATTGTGGGTTATCCCACTTCTTATCTGAACTTGCGTTGGCTGTTCAATGATGAGATTGCCAACACCGCCATTCATTTGAGGAAGTTGGTGAGTTAGCTAGGATATCTAACGGTGAGGTTTTCTATAGAGTAGAAATAAATTTTAGATGTCGTTTATGATTGATCCAAATAAAATAGATTGTCAAAAAAACATCTTCGAGGATATTTATTCGTGGCCAAACTTACGCCTAGCGGATGGTCACCAGATGACAGTAGCGGTTGCCTTCCGCTTTTATACAAGAAGAAGAGTTTAGCGACCACTGAACACAGGGTGGAAAACCCGCCTTAGTGGCACACGCAAGTGCGGCGCGTTCCGGGATCAGCCATGGGGTCTAGGGTTGAGGTACGATGTTTGGCCGTTTTGCGCCCTTCTGAGCACTCTGATACCCTCGACTGGTTCTTCACTTTCTATGATTGTGTTGAGTAGCGGGGGATAGATTGTCTGTCGCTACTTGATACTCTAATTGGACGGCACTGCGCTTACCATCAGGTGCAGTGTGGTCGTGCCAGAATGAAAATAAAAAAAATAACTCTGTAAATTCACTGAATTCATCCAATTGGTAAAGCCATAATGTACAGTTATTTATAGTAGGTATGACTGAGCCGGTTCTACCGGGGTGCCTATTACCACCATCTCATAACAAATCGAGATGTGAGCGTTGAAGATCACTTACCACCAGATGGTACATTTGCTCGTTTACTGGACTTGGTTTTAAAAATAATCCTTTCAAAATACATCTACAGGTCGGCACAAACCACCCACTTCTGAAATCAGCAAAGAACTTACTCATTGGCTCCAAAAGCAACCTTCAATCAGTCGGCCTGATTATCCTCCTGGTCTCCAAAGCTGCTGGCTTCAATACCCTGGACTACACCAGGGATCATTATGAGTCAGGAGTACTTCACGCGCAGAGGGCGCTGGCAGAAATCGTAGAGATGAAGCGAACTGGTCACGTCATCCATAAGACCATGGTTAATCTTAAGGAGAAAGAGAAGCGAGGGGACAAATATAATGACCTGCTGTACGGAAATAAGATTGTGCTGTTGACTGGTTAGTTATGAATAAAAACGTAAACCTTATGCAAAATTGCGTTCACGCAAAGTTTAGAAAGTTAGCATAAGATACAAGACATCTCGCGCGAGAGTGACCACACTGTCGATGAGAAATGTCTGACATAAATGTATTAAAATTTACATTATTTTACAATTATATCGTCAAATTATAATAGACAATAGAGATATATCGAAAAGATTTTTTTATGAGTACCATCTTACGTTTCATAAACAGAGAGTCATTTGCTAAAGTGTCACATAACAAACTGAAATGGTTTTCTTTATATTCTAAAATTGAGTGTTTTTGTTGCAAATGAAGTTGCTGATCGATTTGTAATTTGAAGTCAAATCAATAACACTGAAAAATAGCTAATACATCATCCCTAGATATAAGATCAATCAACCAGATAAGAGAGATTAGAGGGATAAGATCTCAAATTTCATAACGCCCAGTAATTTTACTGGCTTCAAAATCCTTCAATATAGAACATAACTTCTGGCAGGCTATTTGATAGTAGAAATAGACAAGGATTGCCTACATAGACAGGTTTTAACATAGGACACCTAACGTAGTAATGACTTAGTAGAACTTACAACTCGATGTTCTAGTCTCTTTTTACTCGAATGGGCGACAGCCTCGAGTCAAGTACAGCGACAAATGTATAATCAATTTAAGTCGTATATCGAGTAAAGTGTCCAAATTGTATAAAAGGGGTGTGCGGTCAGTCACCTTGTCGAATTTCATCAATTTGTTTTATATCAACGACGTCCTTTATTTTAAAATTGACAATTAGATAAGATGATGGTTTAACGAACCGATGTCCTGTTATCGTCATTTGAGGTACAATCAAGTGTTTTCGTGGATCGGAAGTGTCTTGTCTGGGATTGGTATTGATGCCTAATATGGTGATAGCCTGGTAGGTTCTCATATCTTGGGATTGAAAAGGCTCGATGAAAAATAAATGCATTAGTTACCTCTATACAACTCCGTTGGTGATAAAGTCGTGAGCTACTTTTGTGTCACCTTTAAATTGAGTTATTTTGTAATATTGAATTTTTATACCCAAAATGAAGTCCTCTTACCTATTCTTCTTCAAATTATATCTCCTTAGCGCTCCACACATGAGAATCGGTGGAGCGCTTTTAATTTTGAGGCCAGACCAGTATTGTAAATTCATCCAATTGTAAACCACGTGTCTCTATGAACAGAATAAGGGACAGGACTTTCGCGATATTCGGACTACCACGCTGGTTTAATGCGGGTTTAAATTTCAATAGAATGTGGAGTGTAACCACTTACAAAATAATTTATTGTAGGATGAAGGAAGAAAAGAATGAAGGCTAATTGTACTTGGTTAACGTAACACCTAAGTCAGAGGTGCGTGCCCATTCGATTGGATCGTAACTGTGACTTCCAGGGCATTTCTCTATTTACCGATGGGTTTTATAGATGCTACTATTATTAAATCATATTTATGCGTTCAGGTGACTACCTCCTGGCTCAGTGTCTTCAGAATTTAGGTGGTCTTCGTAATAACGCAGTGACGGAGCTGATCTCCAGTGGTCTCAGGGATCTGGTTGAAGGTGACTTCTTCGGAGAACATGATAACGACAATAACCCAATGCCAACGCAACCTAAAGGTAAGAACTAGGTTGACTTAAGTCTTCTTATGTTGAATGATCATTGTGGGACTCAAAACCTATCCTACAAGAGCCCAATTAGAATTGAACAGTTATCCTACTCTAGAATTCATCATTATCAGCCTCTGTTAGTCCCCTTCAGGATGTAGGCCTCCTAAACGCTATCTAAGCTGGATCTACGGCTCCATTCATTCCACAGTTATACCTGGCTGCAGGACGTTCTACCAGTCCAAATGTACTTTCTAATTCAATACACTTTCTATTCCCACAGGAAGCAACGAAGTCATCGGGCCTTATGATTGGGAAAACGATGACAATCTGCAGAAACTCGGTTCGAACGTATTCCTGGGCCAAGGTAAAGACGAGTGGGTTCTCCGAACAATGCTTACATCTGGCAGTATCCTGGGCAAGGGTTGTCAGGCGGCCATGAAACTGGCAAATCGCAGCGAACAGATGGAGCGAGACGCCTACATACTCGGAGGTCACTTGGCACTCATGTGGCAACTGTATTTGGACGTGAAAGAATTCTTCACCCATCCATACTCTTACTCATTAGTTGGGGCGCCAGTGATTTTAGCATTATGGGAATACCCGACAATCTATGGCCACATTTTGGAGTCGAAGTTAGAGAAGACACCAATAGAGTACAAACAGCTGTACTACGCGGTAAGGAGTACGAGGTCCATGGAATATTTGACTATGCTCTTGGATTTAGAGTTCGCAACGATTTTGAAGTATACTGAGAAGTTTCCTGTGGAAGATGCGAGGGTGGCGTTGCAGAAGATGGCGATGTTGGTTCACAGTGAAACTTTGCAATATATTGAGAAATGATTAAAAGTATTTGATTTGAAATTGATTTTAAATTATCTAAACGTGGTCAGTTCTGAATTGGTACGCGCTCTAGAATGGCAGTTTGCGGTCCGTTTTGGAATATTTTCGAAAAATACATTTTATAATGTTTCTATGAAAAACAGTAAAGTTCAGCATAGTAATTTGGCACAGCAATGTCACCACACTGCACATGATGGTAAACGTAGTGCCGTCCAGTTAGAGTATCAAGTACAGAGAGACTATCTATCCTCCACTACTCATCAAAATCATGCCGGCCTGCTGTGTAGCTTCTTCACACTACGCCTAAAGGTCCCAGGATCATGGCAAGGAGGGAACACCGTAAACTGCAAACACGGCAAACTGTTCCACAGCTTGACAGTGCGTTAAAAATTCGAATTTGCGAACCTCTTGGTTAAATTTTTTCACTATGCTTTATTTTGGTGTCTGAATTATGATTAAGTCTGTAACCTCTAGACTTAAAATCAAACACGTATTTCAATCGCTTGATTGCTCGACCTACTACTACTTAGACTGAGACTGGTAAGGTCCTGGGTTCAAATCCCAAATTGAACAATTTTGACTTTTTCGGAGTTACACACGGGTTCCTAGTGACTTTGTACCTGATATAGTAGATCAGCTTGCCAACTATCACATCATGGGACGTAAAATCGAAATGTAGGTGCATAAGTTGCACCTTTGCTTTCACGTTCATACAGGCGTAGGCTTATGTATGAAGCTGAAACTAGTTATTACGCTAATAAATGTTATACAGAAGGTACAAAAATACAAATATTAACACTACCCATGTATTAGCCATTGTCCCACTGCTAGGCACGGGCCTCCTCTACTAATGAGAGGGGTTAGGCCTGAGTCCAACCACGCTGGCCTAATGCAGGTTGGTAGACTTCACTTACATTCGAAATTCTTACTAGAATTCTCAGGTATGTAGGTTTACTCACGATGTTTTCCTTCACCGTTAAAGCAAGTGATAATTATCAATGAATACACACGTAACTTTAGAAAAGTCAGATGTGTATGCCATTTTAGGTTTCGAACATACGACTTTTATCTTGACAGTCCGTACCGCAACCAACTAAGCTATCGCTGCTTACAGAAGGTAGAAAGACAATAACTATAAATAATAAACAGGTATTTTTATGTAAAATATATTTTTACCACTTAAAAATAATAGGTAACGGTGAACAATAGAAACTTCGCAAACTTAATAAAAATTAATTAAAAAATTCGTTAACAACTTTGATTGGTAAAAATACTGGTATTTGTCATACACATATTTAATGCTTGAGGTCATTTATCTTTATAATCGCAAGGTTTTTGTCTGTAGCAACAGGGTGAGGGAACTCAAAGGCCAGTCCCACGCTAGAATTTTGAAGAAGCAACTCTGAATCCCTCTTACCACCTCCCAGATAAAATAATACTTCAATTTATGAAACTATGGTCCTTCGAGCAGGATGTGGTACGATAAAATGTGATGCTTAATTTATTATATTTTGTTAAATTCCTTTTTTAACCGACTTCAAAAAAAGGAGGAGGTTAACAATTCGTCGGAATCTTTTTTTTTATGTATGTTACCCGATTACTCGAAGACGCCTGGACCGATTCTAGAAATTCTTTTTTTGTTTAAAAGGGTATACTTCCCAGGTGATCCCATTGGCACCAAGTCAGGATCTGATGAAGGGATCTCAGAAAAATCGAGGGAAACCTTCAAATTTTATAGAGACGCATAATTTGTTTTTCATTGAAGTCGGTGTACTTTTTATGAATTAAAAAAACTTTTTATGTTCTTACTTATTACATTTCGTTGATTATTATTGTCTTTGAACACTGTAAACAGGGCTGTTTTAGGTGAATAAATATATCAGTCTATTTTTGAGTTTAGTGAATTACGTCTAATTTAGCTTTGTCAATATTTATGAGTGTTTTCACAAAGATTGATAATATTAGTGCTGATTAAATGACCAGAGCTTCATACTGATTTGGGATTTATCCCTGATATTAAGCACCACTCAAGTATAAGCCTATTTATTTCTATTACAATGATTTGTTATTTTGTTGTGTGGGTCAGGATTGCATGTTTTTTTAACATGTTTTTTTAATATGGAATATTTTATGTTTCTTAAGGTGAATTTTCCTAAAAAACCTTTTTAGACCAGCTAATAATTGTGGTTCTGGATATAATTATCAATGTATTTATTCATTACCAATTAGATTTGTACTAATATTTCACTAAATATCTGTTTATGGACTAAAGAATGTATCCAAATATATATTTTTTAAATTCAACTCATTTTATACTCAACCTCATATGTATGATTTCTCTAATATTAATTATACCATTATAATGTCTTTATCATTTGTAATATTGTATCTACTGACTGATTACTGCCAAATGTCTGTACATAACTTTTAGCTTTAGTAGCATTTTCTATATACAATAACCTAGTTTGTTCAACAGCATCCGTCTTTAAAATTTCCTCTTTAAATACATCCAAGTTAATATCCGACGCATTTGTTGCATTTTCTATTACAGTATACAATTCTGGGTTACTGTTCAACGCGAATAGAACTGGCGCACTAACTAAAGAATAAGTGTCTTTGCTAGTTATCTTTTGCATTTCGGTGGAAGCTTGCCATGCTAAACATAAATGGCAGCCGAATTTGTAAGCAATTTCCTGCTCTTCGGCATTATGTCCTGCGAGTAATAAAGCACCTTGACACCCTCTGCCAAACAACGAACCGCCATTGTACATAGTTCTTAAAGTCCATTCCCTAATCGGTGAGCCTAACGTATCCTTGACACTTAACGGTAAAGTATCACTACATATTTGAAACTTTTCCGCACTATTCAAGACAGGCTTTCCAGGCAACGGTATATTTTGTTCGTCCCTTCTGCCGAAGAACTCTCCTTCACTCAAATCTCTTAGCGCTGTAGATATTAAGTATGACAAGTCTTGGTTTTTGAGCCTTGCTAGCATACCATTGGCTGTTACAAGAAGGTAATCTCCAATAAGAATGGCAATTTTGTTGGCAAACATAGCAGATTCTGTTCCACTGGTGCGGTTATGAGGTGGGATATTTAGGAGTCCTCGGTGGACGTAATGTCCTGTCCGTATCATTTCTGTGAGTTCTGCGACAATACGTTGATTCTGTGTCACTTCTGAGGTTGGTAGTGTTGAAACTGGTGGGCTGACTGCTTTGGACAGCAGCAGGATGATAAGACCCCAAGGTTGAAGGTTATTGTGTTCATTGTATAGGAGCATTTTTGCCGTTTTTACTATTGGATGGTTACTGCCCACCTACAATCAAAGAAACACTATTAGTTTTATCATATGTTTTAAGTAATAAGAGGATTTGCTGTATTTTGGGAAGGAAATAAATTTGGAAAACCAACAGTTGCATATTATGCCTCTTTCAAAAAACAGCTGACAGTAAAAAAATGATTTAATTAGCTATAACTAGTTGCATTATGACAAAGAATGTGCGATGGCAGAGATAATGGCTGGCTTAATAATAACCAAATGGGTACTGGTTAATCTAAAAACATGAAAAATCTACATCTATCCTAAAACCAAAACTATGCACGAATTTAAATCTTTAATCTTATTAATCAAGTTTTAATGACTGAAAACTGTTTTTTACTTCTAGTAAATAGTAGAAATTCAATTATGGTTTTTACTATAAGATATAGAAGCTTAACATATTGACCGCATACCTATATTTCATAGCTTGGTTTGTATAAATTGTATAACATTATATTTACTAACAACTGTAATTGGTATAATGCATGTAACAGAGTGTGTATCAGTACATATGTTGCATATACAGGAAGTGAATAAACTTGTTAAGTTAGAGAAAGCATTATGAACAATTTACGAACATTGCATGTGACTATATTATATAATTTCATTCTGTGATTTGTGAAAGTATTTATGAGCCAGGTTCTATTACTATAGATGTATTGTATTCTTTATTAAAAGGGTATTCTTACATTTTAAAATATACATTTAAATTCTACGGAGAGACCAGGATCCTAGACCAACTAATCCACCAGCGGTTACAATCCCATAATGAGAAACCACTCTACCACTTCAAAGGTTCAAAAGGTACCTTTGAAGTGGTAGAGCCATGCTGTAGACATTCCTATTCCTGTCCTCAAGGTTGACAGCACATACATGACACTTTCGGTATTGTGGATGTTCATAGTGGTGATCACTTAACATCATGTGACCCACTGGCTCATTTGTTGGACTATGCTATAAAAAAAATATATAATGCTAAAAGCAGTATTATTAGTCCCAGGCTTAAAGAATGTGTGTAAGTAATTATTATTATTTGTTAGTCTTTCAGACTATCAAGTTTTATACGTTTTGTAGTTTGGTTTGATAAAAAATTCATATAATGATGATATTGATTATAAATTAATCACAATATACTAACTATGATTAATATACTAACAAAACATATAATTATATTTGAATACGATTAGTTTTTCAGATTTAATTTTATCAAATTATTTATACATATTTTTATATCATCAGAAAAATAAAATATAAAAAAAACAATTTACTATTAAATTTTTAATTTAAATTCTAATATTTAGTCTTAGGAATGTCACGGTCAATTGCACTTTATTAGTGTTGCCTGTGTAATATCCAAATGAATGAAGTAACCTTGATATCTTAACATTGCACGACTCCACTATAAATTACATAACAGATTATTGACTTAAATAATAACAACGCATTATTTTTTCGGCGGTAAAATAATATAGAAAATAATGAAAAAGATTTAAATCATCGCATAGACTCGTAAAATAAGTTTTAAAACTTAATTATCTCATAAACCATACTTACCACTTTTCTCAAATGCATGGCTAAATTAGCGAATTCATCGCTCAGTAACCATCGCAAATTCATAAAGGAGGTAGGATAGCCCACGATCTTCTCTGCTTCCCGTATAACTTTGCTCCATTGCGCCAGGGGAGGCTTAAATATCAAGTCTTCTGGAGTCAAGTTGGTTGCGATAGTTTCAGACCGAATTTGTTGCGTTAACAATGCCGTCCGACGTAAATGGCGTATTAGGGCGTAAGACATGACCGGTGTAATTTTATGAAAAATATTCACTATATCGCTCACATTCAAATTATTAACAAACTGTGCGTAAAATTGGAAAACAACCTACCGATTTTGCTTTGTGGTTATGTCATTTTTTTGACGTTCCGCATTTCGTTCAGAAACTCAGATATAAAATCACTCTATACACATTTTCAGAATATATCGTGTTATTAAATACTCTTTTAGCATGATTAACCAGTAAGTATGATAGTTTTACTACTATGAAAAAAAATGGATTGTAAATATATATTATTATATATTGTGCAAAAGTGCAAATCTAAACATCACAGTCTAGTCGGGGAGTTTTGTTTCGGAACGAAACGTCGATCTGCTGATAAATGATAACCATTTGCCGCGAGTTTTGATTATCTTTATGAAGTGGAGGGAAATGAAATTACCATATACAAGGGGATCGACGCGTAATTTACTTGCTGAACACTACTTGAATTGCAATGAGTGTTGAATTACACGTAATATGTCTATTTTGTAGAAGCGTTCATATTAAGTTTGTTACTTCTTGGGAAGCATTTCAGCATTTAGGCATGTTTATAAACTTTAAACATTACTTATATGAGTATGTATAACAGTATTTACACAAAAATGTTAGTTCTCTTACACATAAAAAGTTAAAATCCTTATTGAGTTAACTACCCAAGCATTTGATGCATGTTATGATCCACTTAACGGTCAAAGGACAATGGCGAAATCGTAGTTACAAAAAAATATTGCGTTTAGGAATTTCATACTTTGTAATCTAAATATTATTATTTTGCATGATTTTTCAGCATACTAACAATAGCTGTGTAAGTATAGATAAGTTGTTTAATTTATTAAAAATCTCAATTGATTTTTTTGTAACGTGTTATGGCCGTAAGATTTTTTTAATGAATGGCTTAAGGTCTTTTAGGCCAAAGAAAAATCTTTTTCATAAGAATTCTATAAGCCGTTAAAAAAACTATAAAATCAATGCAAGTGTGTGTGTCCCATTGATATATAGAAGGTGTGTCCCTACAATTACAAATAACAAAAATAAATCAGCTTTACTTTTTACCAACTTAGTGAATGACTGGATCGTCTGTTATTTGGCTGTATAGTTACGACCATAGCTTATCTTATTTAGGAAAAAAAATCACTACTTCCGTCATTTCATACTGACATATTGTGACATAGTTTAAATCATTGATATATAGTAGGTAAATACACGAATACTTGAAAGATTTCACTTAGAAAATAATCTAGCGAACATGACTGTGGCCAGTGGCCACAAATGTTATCTAGAGGTTGGCTAATTTCCAAAGCATAGCAGACCGATATAATATGCTATATTTGCCGTGAGAACGTACCAAATTCGACAAACACGTTCCTATTATGGTGAACATGTACGTTTCCACAGTAGTTCTATAATTGAAGTGTGCAAAGAAACAATTAGTTTATCTTAATTTAATTTAAGAGGCAGTTCAGATACCTTATTGATAAGAGGTAAAATAAAATCACACCATGTTTCAAATAAACAGTATTATGTTTAATTACTGGTCCCACCAGGCTGGTCGAGCAGGCATTATAGAATACTATTGTAGTTGCTTGGTTGTGTGTCGTACAGTGGGCTGCTGCGCTCATACCATGATACTAATCTGGTATTTGGGACGGGCCAGACATCAAGACATCTGCCCTGCAGCATTTTT
Source organism: Laothoe populi (assembly GCA_905220505.1). Taxonomy (NCBI): domain Eukaryota; kingdom Metazoa; phylum Arthropoda; class Insecta; order Lepidoptera; family Sphingidae; genus Laothoe; species Laothoe populi. Next base: position 16,529,773 of record HG992166.1, on the reverse strand, counting down.
AATATAATAATATATATGAAGATGAATACTTAAACATTAAAAAAACAGTGTTTTATTTTTATTTAGTACCCGTTTTTATTTCTAATTTAATTTCTAAGTCCAGGATTTAGGGTCTGAAGATATTTTCTGCACAACTATTGACAAACTCTGTGTCTTCCATTCCAACTTAGCTTGTACTGAAATAAATTATATGTGGCTTATGTTACTTTTGGTATAAATCTAATGGTGAATTATTAAAAACGGTTCAGCAGTTTATAAGTTTAAAGGATTTATCGATTTCCAAAAAATAAACAAATTATTCCTATAATTAAGTATAATGTGTTCATATCTGAACATGTAAACGTAAACACGAATGTAAACACTTTGTGTAAGTACCTACGGTGTGGCGGATCATCCTTCCCCACAATAGTTATAAGTCAAGTTCAGTAGGTACATGTTTAATTCACGACCCTGCCTCAGGTGACAATAGCAGTAGTATTATAATGCTCTTTGGAAAATAGGCAAATAACATTTTTATCAGCTTCATAGATATAAATATTTTATTCAGAAATGTCAAATAGATCATAACCTCAAAATCTTTAAATTGAAATATCTTTAGTATTAGACTTTTTCATCAGAAATCACTAATACATTATTGTTTAGGAATTGCTGCTGAATTTTTTTTCACTTCTAAACGCTACATATTTATGTCAACTAATTTCATGTATGGGAACCTGCCATTGTCCTTTAGCATGGCATTCTGCATTCATAATATGTATTACTTTCTTTCTATTTTGCATTATGGCGGTTGAGTGCCAACTGCCAGGGAATATCTTTCTACTTATGGCCAATTTCAATAAGCAATCTCAATCTGCATTGTCAGATCGAACCAGAAAATAAACCAATATATAGGTACTCAGCCTGTTGCCGTCCACTGTTGGTTCGGTCTTGGGTAGCCCGCATCCACCCGCTACCCGCCACCTTCTTCAAGAAATAATCATAATAATAATAATAATAATCCTCTTCTTTTTCTTCTTCTTCTTCAATAAACCAATGAAACTAAGTAATTAGTAGGCGTGACATTCAAACTTATTTCCTACTGGTTCGTTTTTCGGAACGATCTGTACTTTCGGATTAAGATCGTTTAATGAAATTGGTTGTTGGACGATGTCATATCGTATGATCTTTACGCATTCATCATAGTATACCATTGGCTTTCATATCTTTCTGTAAAATTGTCAAGACAGTCCTTTCTGAGCCGTCAGTAACCAGTATGCCTGGAACGACACAACATTCTAACATCTGTATAGTTGGTACTCTGGACATAACTTACATACTGTAGTGTTACCTGCTGCATTTATTAATGCATTATAATATTGCGAAGGTCACAAAACATATGTAAAGTATTTTTGGAATACATCTAATAGACCTACAAGTTAGGTTACTCATTTTCTGTGGCGGTCAAATTCAATACCTACGTTATGAGTGACATTGTCGCTATAATATACTGCCTTTGCTTTATAATATACTAAAAAATATAAAAATAATATAATATTACTTCTGTAATACTTAAAATAAGATTATGTCTATGGTTCCGATAAATAACAACACACACACACACATACACTCACACCTGTAATCCCCGAAGGGGTAGGCAGAGGTGTAACTAGTACACCCACTTTTCGCCAAATTTCGGTCCCATAATGTGATAGGGGGCGAGCCTATCGCCATACCGGGCACATTTTCCAGACTCCGGGCTAATACTGAGGCATTTCTAGATAGAAAAACCCAATATCACTTTACCCGACCCGGGGATCGAACCCGAGACCTCAGCACAGCAATCGTAACGCATGCGCAATTACAACTGCGCCACCGAGGCAGTCTAATATATATATAATATATATAACAATTGATAATTATAGCACTGTATTAAACATTGTTTCACTGCTGGGCACGGGCCTCCTCTACTAATGAGAGGGGTTAAACCTTAGTCCACCACGCTGGCTTATTGCGGGTTGGTAGACTTCACATACCTTCGAAATTCTTATGAGAATTCTCAGGTTTCCTCACGATGTTTTCCTTCACCGTTAAAGGTTCATATATTTAGATATATTATAAATTATGTAAATTGTCGTTAAAACTACAAATTCTATTCACGTGTACCTTTCTTTAATAAAGTGACATGCTGAAACATGGGTCTAGCGATTTCACGTTTCTATCAATAAATGAAAATAACAAATAAAAACCATCAAAATTATGCACCATATCAATTATCAACCACCATCAAGCTTTGTAGCGCCCGAACCTTTGATATAACTTGATTTTATATGGTGCAGTTAGTTAGTTTTAGTGCGTCGATAGGCAGACGAGCAGGACGCAATGCCAGGGCACAGCTATAAGCCGCTGCCTACCGAAAGTTTTAAAATCGAGGCCCAATGTATAACTAACTTTTCTAACAAATGAAACAAATTTTACGGATTCTATCGCGGTTTATTAAACATATTTATATCGATGTTTCGAATGCTTTACAGCCTTCATGGTCACGGGGCGGACTGAGTTGTATGTCGTCACGCAAGTATAGTGCAATGTTTCTACCCTCCATATAGTTGTTTTTTAATTTTTATTTATTGTAGTCCGATCTACGCAGAAGGAGCTCACAGTGTCTTGAGGTCATAAGAAACCATTATCGAATAGCAGATTTGGAAGTACACCCAATGCGACCGAGACGAACGATGACCACGTGCTACTACGCCTTTATATACTGCCAAAATATCAGACAGGAGATTGCGAAGTTTGGGCAAGTGGACCGATGCCTTGGAACACTGTCTCTTCTCTAATTGAAGTAAGAATCTTAGAACGAACTGTGTCGGGATTTCTGCATGCTGTGATGGTCACCCCAATCGGACTATCTCTTCCACCAGTTTATATTTAAATTACACACATTTATACCGGAATCGAACTCGTGACCGGATTACAAACTTCTTTCAGGGTGTGCGTTTGTTATACCTATTACGCGTTGTATACAGGTCTTGTAAAGTGACGGTTTGAAGAAACTTTTTTCTTTGCATAGGTATAATCTGCTGATTGAACCTAAGACTTCAAATTTCGATATCGTGGCTGAAGTGTGATCATCTAAAATTTATTTAATTAAATAGTTAGTTAAATTAAATAGTAGTTTATTAAAGTAAATAGGTAGTGCCTAGTCCCAAAACGCAACTCAGTGTGAGCATCATAAAAAGTCTTTCAGTGCTTTTGCTAGTTGATATTTCGGAATACTATTACCAAGTAAATTAGGTATTCATTGAATTCAGGCAAATTAATCATTTAGTCATCGGACAGTGCCGAATGGGTGGACGAGTCGCTCAGAGCGATAAACTGTCAGTTTCGATTGTAAAGCGTCAGACTTGAGCGTCTGTCAATATTAAGGTAATTTTATGTTCTGACACTAGCCCGGTCGTTAACCTATTGTCAGATAAAACGCCTACGGCCAGCACGGTAGTCTATGGACATGAAAAAAACATTCAATATTCTTCACGTAATAATACTAGCCCTGTGTTAAATATTGTCCCACTGCTGGGCACGTGGCTTCTCTACTAATGAGAGGGGTTAGGCCTTAGTCCACCACGCTGGCCTACTGCAGGTTGGTAGACTTCACACAACTTCGAAAGTCTTATGAGAATTCACTGGTGTGCAGGTTTCCTCACTATGTTTTCCTTCACCGTTAAAGCAAGCGATAATTAACAAAGAATACACACATAACTTTAGAAAAGTCAGAGGTATATGTCGAACATATGACTTTCGTCTTGAAATTCCGTACCGCAACCAACTAGGCTATCGCTGCTTTATTACATTACATTCATAATATTCTTCATATATTATGTAATATTTTGAAGAACGTTTTTACATGAAACCCTGAAATATAAAGGTGTACCTACTTATGGTGCATTCGGCACAGAGTTTAAGGGGAGCTTAAATATTTACTTTGATGCGTCATTTAAGTTACTTGTTTAGAAACATTTACATCACCATGTCAAGGGAAAAACAATCTAACAACATAATGTCATGGGCCCCGTCAACGTGTAGCACATACACAAATATGTATCAAAGAGTTGTGCAGAACAAAAAACTTAATAACGGAGACGGCTTTCATTTTAGATGCTATCTGCCACACATGAACGCTTCGTAAACGCGATGTACCCGGTGCGGCGCTACCACGGACCAATCACGTGTCCGCGCGCCATAATTCAAATATGGAAGGGCCGCGGCCGCTGGCGAAGACGGTGGCTCCGCACAGCAATTAAAAATAAAAGCAACGTGTATAATTTGCTGGCAGTTTATGGCGGGCCGAGTGCCTTGGGCTGTGAAAAATAAATAAAAAAAAACCATAAGATCGGCGCATTTCTGATTGAGTGAGGTCTGCGATTTTTTTAAAGATTGATTTAAGAACGTTCAGGATAAGTTGTATAGTTTTTTTATTTTGTTTATGGTTTAGATGTTCTTTATCAAAAGATATTACGCCATTTTTGAATTAAGGCGAAAGAAGTTTCGGAAATATGGAATGTTTTGGTTGATGGATTGATGTTCAAATTAATAGGTGTCCAATTTATTGTTTCTTGGATATAAATCAATATGAAGTGTTCCCATGATGATTTATTAAAGCCTCCATATATGTATATTAATATGACAAAAGCTGTCTAACTATTGCAACATTCACATTAGTTAGGCAAGATCTATTGTTAATGACATGTGTTTCTAACGAGCCTATAATTATTCTAAATAAAGCCATAACCATACATTTATTTTAATAGTTTAACAGACGCCATTGTGATGTTAATTACAAATCATAAAGATAAGTGACAGTTTTTTGCCATTCATACGATTGTCTCGGTGGCGCAGATGTAATGGCGCATGCGTTATCACTGCTGTGCTGAGGTCTCGGGTTCACTCACTGGGTCGGGTAAAGTGATATTGGGTTTTCAGTTTAGAAATACTCAGTATCAGCGCGGAGTCTGGAACTTGTGCCAGGTATGGCGGTAGGCTCGCACCTTATCACATTATGGGACCGGGTGTACTAGTTACACCTCTGCCTACCCCTTCGGGGATTACAGACGTGAATGTATATGTATAAATATCATAGAAGTATACATCGTCATCATCATAGATATTCGCGCCAAAATGTTTTTGCTCATAATTTGACGGATCACTAGGAACGCCAACGACATTCGAATTATAAAATTATCGCCATATATTATGACCGCAGTTCACTAACGAAATGCTATAAACATGAATTTTATCGCGGCATTATCGCACGCGGGCACAGGGCGGGCTAGCGGGCGGGCACAGCGCAATTATAGTCTAATTGCCGCCTTCATTTCGCAGAAACAATTTACTAACACACATCTACGGTACCACGCCTACTTTTTCCAATCGCGCTCTTTTATCTACGGTTATGGGAAATGAGATTATGCATTATTTAAGTTGTGTCGGTTAAACCCTTACATTAGGTACATTCAAAGTTTCTTTTGGCATCCATATGGTCATGATTTTATCTTCTACGGTATTAGGGTAGAGCAATGAATACTATGGAAAACGATTTTTTTAGTGCTTCGATAGACAGACGAGCAGACGGGCCACTTGATGGTAAGTAGTCACCGCCGCCCATAGACTTCTGCAATACCAGGGCACAGCAGAGCCGCTGCCTATCGTTGGATATATTCTGTGGATAAAAAGTAGATTTACATTTACATTATAATTTAGGCATACAATACATTTAAGTTTGGAATTTGTTTTGATTCGACAGTACCTTGATATATCAGCATTCGGCTTGCTCTTTTCAATGTCAATAATAACGGCGAAAAAAGAAAAAAAATGCTAGGATGAATTACATAGTATAAGATTTATGCAGTAAAGCATTTCTTTCGAATTGTTTACTTCAACTTTTAATTAGGTTCTATCCATTACTTAGACTTCTCATCGGTTGTATCAACTGTAATCAATGTAAAATATTGTTCAAGTCCTTTTTTAATATTCTTATAGTTAGATTAACATGTTGATTCAGCAAGTCATACTTTTTTTTTCTTTTTATTATGGCGCGGCAAATTGACCACACCGCACCTGATGGTACGCGCAGTGCCGTCCAAATAGAGTATCAAGTAGCGAGAGACAGTCTATCCCCCGCTACTCAACACAATCATCCCGGCCTGCTGTTTAGCTTCTTCACATTACACCTAAAGGACCCAGGATCATAGGAGGGAGGGAACACGGTAGCTGGCAAACTGTTCCACAGCTTGATGGTGCGGCAAAAATACGAGTTTGCGAACCTCTTGGTTCGGGCCGGGGTAGTAGACACCACGAAGCTGTGACTCCGCAAGCCAGTACGCGTGGTTCTGGTATGGAAAGGAGACTTAATTGTTCTCAAATTTTACACTATAATCACCAACAAGTGTATCTATAGCTGGCATTATGTGGGTTCGATTCCCACACCGGACAAATGTTTGTGTGACAGACAGATATTTGTGTCCGGGGTCTGGGTGTTGTGAGACCGAAAGTCTCTCGTAGTCCCTGATACCCACAACACAAGACTCGTATCTTAGTGTGGGGTCGGGGCTATGTGTGTGACTGTTGGGTGTTATTTATTAAAAAAAATATATTATGGGTGACATTATATTGCGTAAAACAAAAACGATTTTTTTTTAGTAACAATATTCTAACTTGACTACAGATGAAATGACCATACTTAAGATTATGACAAATATATACCGAATACAGCTTTTTCTTTCAGCAAATTTATATTAATTCCATTTGAAATTCTAGAATGAATACGCTTTATTAGTCGGTTACAAACCATGATCACGTCGGAAATGGTTTTGAAACATCAGTTATTATATTTATAAAAAAAAACAGCTATAGTTTAGTAGCGAGTGGTACGAACTGTTAAGAAAGAATTCCAAAGAAGCCCAAATGGCATACACCTCTGACTTTTCTAAAGTTATTCATTGTACTTAATAAGTAAAAGATTTTAATTCATAAAAAGTACACATTTAAATTTATTAATAGAATTATTCTTAATATATACGCCAATTACAGACATACACAACATTATAATGTATCATTGTTCACAGCAGCAACACATGGTAACAATTATAAAACACAACCACTACAAATTATGCGTCACTATAAAATTTGGGGGTTGCCCTTGATTTTTCTGAGATCCCATCATCAGATCCTGACTTGGTGCCAGTGGGACCACCTGCGAAGTATACCCTTTTAAACAAAAAAATAATTTCTCGAATCGGTCCAGGCGTCTTCGAGTAATCGGGTAACATACATAAAAAAAAGATCTCGTCCTTAGACTCAGCACGTAAAATACATAAAATGAATGTCTATTTAGTTCATCCCCTTGTTTATCAAAACCACGTGGCTGCATACAAATGATGAGATAACTATGTCATAAAATTATTGCCGTATTCAAATCACAACGGGCATTCATAATATTTTTGAGAGGCTGGAAGGTTAGCTAGACTAGGGATTACACTCTTCCCTTCCAATCCGTCCAGTTTTCTTTCGATTCCTGTCTTCCCGTTTTTTCCTCTTCTCCTGATCATCATCTCCCGTCACTTCTATTACTGAAGACCACGATTCCTTTCATTTTCCGGTCATCCTATTTTCTCCTTTTCCAGTCCTGTCCTCGTCGCTGTATCTCTGTATCCCTGCATACCAGCCCTTGATGGTGGTTTCCAAGTTCCCACCATTTACCATATTTATTTCTTCCCTATGTTGAATTTCAATCTGTGGTTTGACCTTTAATTAAGTTGTTTTTTTATTAATTTTTATTTTTATCTTTTGAGAAATCACACAATGATCTAGGAATTGAATTTGTGTTCGATAAGGCGATAAGTTCGTAAGTACTCGGTGAACTGAGTACTATTGGCACCTGTGCCCACCCCTTCAAGGATATAAGCATATATTTTTATGAAATTCCCTGAGTTATTAAAGAATCATTATGAATCAGTACTATTTTATTTATTTATTTACACACTTTATATACATTGTATATAAGCGGACTTAATGCCAAAGGCTTTCTCTCCCAGTCAACCTTAAGGTGGTGCAGAGATAAGTAGGGTAGGTGCATAATTACAAAACACATTAAAAAACATCGTCCAATACAATGTCTGAAAATCTTGACAAATAAATAATACCAAACAGTCACACACATAGCCCCATAGTCATAAATACGTTTAAACTACTTCAAAGTCTTCAAGGGCGTTTGATATTGTAATTATGAATAATAAATTGCTTCAATTATTTAGAAGACTTGTATGATGGAGAGTAAATTAAAAACATAATTATATTCACTTAAAGTATGAGGTCAAGAGTTGGTCGTATGAATCCAACGCACATGTTTCGTATCTAGCGAGTTGTTCATGTAATAACAAAGAATAGTTGTTGACATTACTTTTATAACTTTTTCATATCACTATTATTACACACTTAAAAGACAATTAAACAATAAAAATGTTTAAAATCACCAATAAACAAAACGTAATTTCCACATAGGCTGTTTGTTCAACGATCATAACGGCCAATTAAAAAATTAAACCCTCGTCTATGGTCACCTAAAATGCTTATGAATATGCATAGAGCAATTTTCGATACCAGCTCGTGGCCCGTAGGTGCTCTCTGGCTGGTAATTGCTTCTTCGGTTATTATTCTACCCATCGCCAATCCTATCCATTTAAAACCAATTATGTTTTATTATGACCAGAGAGGGACGGCAGATGTATTTGTTGGTGCAAGAGAGAGAAGGACCATCTGCCAGGGCTGTTCGGTCTTGGATTTTTTGGGACATCGTTCAGAAATGGTAATTTATATGTTAATACGTAGGTATACTTTATTGCTACAGAAATGTGTTTCATTCATAATTTGAATACGAATAGTATATAAAATAAATTTGTAAATATGGACATTTTGTAAATTATTATTTTTAGAATGATATTTGCATGTTTGGTTTATGGATGTGTTGACGGATAAATGTATGAGAGTTAAATAGGGATTACAAATACAAGTAATCTAATAAGATATGTTCTTTGGTTAATTATTGGAATTACTTTCATCAGAGTCGCCAATTGCCGCGATTGCACAGCCGATATAAAGTCTGTGAAATATAGTTCAGTTTTAATGATACAGATTTAATATCACACACTATTCTTTCTGGTGTAATGACGGATTAAACTGTAAAGGTTTTTTTTGTCATTGGTTTTGTGCATGTTTTGTGCATAGGCATAGACAATGCACTAAGCGCTCTCTATCCAGCTATTAAGTGAATACGGGCAGAAAATTGTGAGAGAAACTGTAGGCAGCGGCTTTGCTGTGCCCTGGCATTGCAGAAGTCTATGGGCGGCGGTGACTACTTACCATCAGGTGGCCCGTCTGCTCGTCTGCTTATCGATGCACTAAAAAAAAACAAATAAAGAGAACGTGCGGCCAGTATTTGACTTTTCCAAGAATTTTGATTGGTCAACGCACAGGCACGCACAGTCTTGCAGGAGCGAAAAGAAATAGGTATTGGCCGCACAGTCGCCTTGTCTCTGTCTACAAAGTTGTCATTTTGTGAGGATATTGCTCAGTCCAGTTCTCTATGTCTATGGTTTTATGTGCTTTTTTGGCATTGAGTGTGACGTTTGTCTATTGTGTTGCCAATCGGAACTGTTGTCGAGAGTGTCACTGGTAACACTTGTTTCAATGCACCATACCTCTAAACTAGGAAATAGATCTCTTCTATGCAAGAGTCCATCGGGTAGGTTATCACCGATTTGTCTATTGATGAACACATTAAGATCAATGAAGCCTGTTATTAAATAGGGAAAATTAGCAATCCTATGTCACGGTTAGACGATAGCAGTCTATACAGCTTTTTATAATTCAAGGTGGTATTTAGCGAGGTGATTACCAGACAACTTCCTCGTCTCACTCAAGCAAATAGAACTTGAGCAAGTTTTCAGGGCATTAGTACTTTCAATTAGTCTAGGTTCGAAGGTGGTTGCGATTTGAAAGAGGCTGTCCAAGAGCCCTGGTTAAAGACTAGACGTAAAACAATAGATGTTGAACTTATTTAGGTTTGTTTGGCTTGCAGTAGAAATAATACAAGAATGGATCAAATGTTTTATTTTTAGCGGAATGTTGGCAAGTGAGCCAGTTAGTCATCGATGTAAAGATTTCCATTGCTTATAATTTTTTCCCATAGATAATTGGAAAGCAAAGGGTTCAAGCCCATACAGTCTCATCAATCTCGCCTCCAAATAATAAGTATATTATATCATAATTGTTTTAATGGCAGCCCTACTGACCACAGACAAGTGTAACTTTTTTTACCGAGGCAAAGGCACGGGCGCGCAACCTCGTCTCAATGGTCGCCTAATGGAGGGAATATGAAATTATTTAGCCCATAATGAGTTACATAGGCCGTGGTGCTTTGTTCGTGGGTTCAGTGACTCCAAGCGATAATTAATATTTTTTTACGTTAATGGATCGTGGATTGATACATTAGGTTTGATTCGCGGAAGTGGCTATTGTACAATTTTTATTTGGAATATTGTTTGCTATATACAATGGAGTTTAGTCTGTAGTGATTTTATTAATCGTAAATGTTTTTTGCTGTCTCAGATTCGATCTCGGAGTACGTACCTTTTCCGAAGTTATCTTTGTATTCATTATTAATTTCATTCACTTTAAAGTAATCTGCATGTCCAAGTCTTCTCAATTCAAATTCAAATCACCGACCCTTGTTAGCCTGTGTGATGGAAAAAAGATTTAACTCATAATTTGTCGAGGAGCCCAGCTGTGGGACTGTAGAATACGTGCTTATACTGTACTGACTACTACTACCTTTTGGAACCTGGATACGTTTGCCCGAAGTATTGATCCAAACTCCGTAGACAAAGACTCCTTTCAAAGAGAAGGGATATAGATATTTTCTGTTGGCAGGATATTCTTCTCTGCCCGTATAGCGACCACCGTATTCAGAGTGTAAAACCCTCCATAGTGGCACACGCAAGTGTGTCTCGTTCCGGGGTCAGTCAGTGTACATGCGGTTTTTGTCGGGGTTCTAGAGTTGCGGCCTTCTGAGTACTCTGACACTAGACCGACAACCGCTTCTTCACCTCCTTGCCCCATGGCGTAGTGTGACGAAGCTACACATCAGGTCGGTATGATTGTGTTGAGTAGCGATGGATAGATTGTTTCTCTGTGCAGTGTGGTCTTTGCCGTGCCAGTATAAAAAGATAAGAGAATCGCAGTTCCATTTTTAAAAGTTTAAGACGTAATCGTCCGCACGTCTGTATATCCATGTACAATAGACGATCTGTCCGTCTGAATGGGCGCATTAACTTACAATGTACAATGAGATGCGCCGACAGCGTCGCGCTTTCATCTCGCCGCTTCTCAACGTGAGGTGAGAGGTTCGATTCTCAAATATGTGTATGTAGATTTATTTTAATGGTATACTATTATAATTGAGCTCATTGAGAACATTGCTATAAACCATGGCATTGGTCCTTATTTATTTTCGATAATAGTAATAGAAATATCGATTGAAAATAGAATATAGTATACTCTAGTAGTAACTACATTTTAAAAGGCGTTATATTTGGTAATAATTAAGTAAATGCATAACCATATTTCACACCTTCGACACCTTCTTAAAAGTGAAAACAGCCGGCGTGCATGTTTATATATGAATTAATTTAAACATAAAATCCATTTAATTCTTATTTTATACGATAGAGTAGCACTTTTTAATGTTTTAAATTAATACTAATATTAATACTGGATGTATAACGAATGTCTTCGGAACGAGACACCATGATGGGTTTTTCACCATTTGCATGGTGATCGCTATCCAGTGGATACAAATATATAACAGATCCCAATCAGTAATATATGAATTTGATAATAAATTTGCTATTCGACGGCCTCCGTGGTGGTTGAGAAACGGCTGTGAAACGAGAGGCCGTGGGTTCGATTTCACCGACAAAAATGTTTGTGTGACAGACAGATATTTGTTTTGGGCCTGGGTGTTGTGGGACCGTTATCCCTCGAAGTAATTAAAATTGAAATGGATGAAATTTCTATTGTAACTAGAAATTGAAAGTTTAATTTTACAGAAAATTACTTATCAATCTATCCCCGAAGGCATTTGACTGAATTTAGAACCATAGCTTTGTGTATGAACCATAAATGCTAGATAGTTCGGCTATTCAACGCTAGGTAGCGCTGGTAGTAGCAATTTTACCTAAAGGCTCTCTAATAAGTGAAATAAAGTTGAGAATTTCTTAGTGATTTATGAGCAGGATTTTATACGCAATGTTTTGGTTCATATAATAGTAGATGTAAAAATAATAGTAATATAATAGTAGATGTAAGAGTGGAAAATAAATAAATAAATAAATAAATATAAAATACAAAAATTTATATGTACTCAAGCCTTTAATCCCCGAAGCGGTAGACAGAGGTGTAACCAGTACATCCACTTTTCGCTGAGCTTACTACTGTCGGGCGAGCCCATCGCCATACCGGATCCAATTCTAGACTCCGGGCTAATACTGAGTATTTCGAAACTCAATATCATTTTGCCCGACCCGGAGATCGAACCAGAGATCTCAGCACAGCAGTAACGCATGCGCAATTACAACTGCGCCACCGAGGCAGTCATTTTCTGATCTAATGTAATTAAACTTAAGCCGTATATTCATTGTATGACCAAATATTGTTAACCAGTTCGAAAAGAGCAACGCTAGAGTTTTTGCCCGTACTTCTCTAGTGAAACTGCCTTCCGAACTGGCGGTAGAGTAAATAAAAAACAAATTATGCGTCACTACAAAATTTGAGGGTTGCCCTTGATTTATGAGATCCCATCATCAGATCCTGACTTGGTGCCAAATGGACCACCTGGGAAGTATACCCTTTTAAACAAAAAAAGAATTTCTCGTATCGGTCCAGGCGTCTTCGAGTAATCGGGTAACATACATAAAAAAACCGACGAATTGTTAATCTCCTCCTTTTTTGAAGTCGGTTAAAAAAATTGACTGAATCTAAATAATATATTTCATAAGTTCAATAAATATTTGATTTGATGGTTGACATTGTATTTAGACTTTACTTAGTATTAGGTGCAGAGTACTTCGCTGGGTCAGAATACCTTGTAACCTTGTATACTTGTCCAACTGTAAGGCATAGGCCTTTTTTATAAGGGGTCTTAGTCCATGCTGACATAATGCGGCTTGCTAGATTTCACATACCTTTGAAATTCTTATGAGAATAGATTCCTGTGTTTAATTTTGTACATTATTCGATACGCAACCGAATATAAAACACAAAAGAAACCCTTTTGTTAAAACGGAATCAAAATTACTTGAAAAATGAGTTCACAATATTTAATTTAAATATTGGTATGAGCAAAAATGGGTGCATAGTGGGAACACGTCACTATTTCCCTCGCACAACGGCACAGTAATGGCCATTCTGAGAGGTGACGTCACGGCTCATATCATGCATCCTTTTTCTGTCATTTGACAATCACCCCTTCCAGCAGATTTGAATGGCGTCTAATTTACTTATTTTTGTTCGGATTCATAAAATTCTTTCGATAATAGGTTTTAGGTAATGTAAATTGTATTAAAATAATAAAAAAAACAGTGCGAACTACCCTATTCTCGGGTATGCAGATTTCCTCACGATGTTCATTATTTATATAAAGCCTTAAAAACCACAAAAACTGCGATAGTCATGATGTTTAAATCTATAACAGTAAGACCTCACCCTTTATTCCCGAGCTATAAATTCCGACTACGCAGAAAAAGAGGGTGTTGTCTTTACGAGCGCATAAAACTGCTACTTTGAACGCAGTCGGCAGTGCGACACCTGTTTTATTGCTTGTCTACTGTTTAACATCAAATTTCAACGAGGATAAACAATTTGTACGTTTTTGCATGGGCAATGGATAGCTGACAACTGCGAAAAGGTTTTGTAAGAGATAGTTCTGCTGTGGACTCTTTTGTCTTCATATGAGCGCCAATACATTGTTGTGTCTATTTCTATATTAAACAGAGATCGCCCGCTAGTCTAAAATTCGACCATAACTTAAATTTTGCAGACAGTTCATTACTAAATTGACACTTTAAATGTTAAGAGTCAAATATATCCTCCATATAAAAATCGACTTATACCACTACAGCTAGTAAGCGCCTGAAACGTACGTTGAATGCATCAAGCATTCAAGAACTGGATGCTTGATCCTGTGCATCAAAGTAAACATGTGCTCATAGCTTATGACTGATCGCAGTCGGGCGAGTAGCCCGCTGTGAAAGGAGAGGCCGTGTGTTCTATTCCCGCACCGAGACAAATACTTGTGTGACAGATATTTGTTTCGGGTCTGGGTGTTGTGGGACCGTAGTCTCTCGTAGTTGTTCATACCCGATACAGGCATGACCTAGTACGGGTCAGGACTATGTGTGTGACGGTTGGGTGTATTTATTTATTTATCTCATACCACAACGCGAGATAAAATGCCGAGGAAGCTTTTTATAGAGCAGATAAGTCCTAGGTCTTACATAAGTTCTTCAAGAACGGAGTAATTAGGTTTATGAAGGGTTGGCAACGCGCATGTGATGCTCCTGGTGTTGCAAGCGTCCATACGCTACGGTAACCGCTTACCATCAGGCGGGCCGTAAGCTTGTTTGCAAGCATGCTGGTATAAAAAAAAAGGTCGAATCTCTAGTTGACAAGACATAATCTATACGATAAATATGTTATAGATTTTCATGTATTCTTTAAAAAAAATCAAATATTTATTGAATCCATGAAATGCTATACATTATTTAGATTCAGTCAATCTTTAAACAATACCGCCAGTTCGGAATGCAGTTTCGCTATAGAAGAACGGGAAAGAAACTCCAGCGTTGCTCACATTTTCACTTGTAATACACACACACATACAGTCACGCCTGTAATCCCCGAAGGGGTAGGCAAAGGTGTAGCGTTTTAAAATATAGTTTGTTACCATTTACCGTTTGTGTAAAAAACTATAATTTTCTAAAAATGTATTCATCTATTCATAACTTGTTAACACCTTTATTTGCAAATCAACCCTAATACATATTTATAGACTCGTGCTGGTAACACCGACGTTAGTGCGCCGTAATGGGATTCTGATTGCCAGCAATGCATTGTTGATTTCCCCATCTATGAGGCAAACTTTACGACGAATATTCTGTCTTGGTTAAGTATGAGTGAAAATTATTATAAGTGTATTTTAAAATGCTTTTTTCATTTGACCAAATTCTACGCTGAATGCGAATGGAGAATCCAAATCCATACTAATATTATAAATGCGAAAGTAACTCTGCTTGTTTGTTTTTTACCTTTTCACGTCTAAACGGCTGACCGGATTGTGATGAAATTTGGCAAGGAGATACATTATATCCCGGAGAAGGACATAGGCTATCTTTTTTTCTCAAAAAACAACCTTGAAGGGGGTCAAATAGGAGTTCAAAATTTGTATGGGAAATCCAAAATTCCTCAAGTTAGGGATCTGAAAATTCATATTTAGGCTTTTGGTAGGAAATAAAGAAATGTATACGTGTTTCACATTTTTTTTCATAATCATCTCTAAGGGGGTAAAATAGGGGATGAAAGTTTGTATGGAAATCCTTCATTTTTTAAGTTAAACGCATGAAAATTCGTATTTTGTATGATATACTTTTTCTCCCAAACATGACCTCCACGCGGGCTGAGCCGCGAGCAGCAGCTAGTATAGATATAATTATTGTAAGTGCGTAGAATCGGTTAATTTTAGTCGTACAAAATACTTAAATTCTTTTACTGTTCTTTTCTCAACATAATGTACATACATATAATATTGTTATCTTTCTGTGATCAATAATGTTGGTGTCACATTTACTTAGCTTTCTATGGTATTATTTAGTATAAGAAATGTTGTGATAACTGTTCTTTAATCCTTAAATAAATTTTTTTAAATACAATATTAGGGACTGAGTCAATCGGTAAAGGAGATTGTCCAAAGTCGCCTAGGAACCAACTGAGATTTGACTTATACCTAAATTCTTAGCTTATTTTATGCCCTTTATTCCAAATACTAGAACTTAACGGAAACTTCATATTAATAAGGTAAAAAATAAATAGGCATATTATTGATTTCGCGGTGTTAACCTCCTGTGTCAGTTGTCACTTGTCATGTTCGTCAGAGTAATAAGTAAATAGTGTTCTGTGGTCATGTTTATTGTTTTTAATTAATATGCTTGTTGTTCTGTGGATCGTTTTTGTTGTGTTTTGAGTGTGTTTATCTTTTAATACTATGTAAGTACCTGTTAAAAATAAATATAATTTTTAAATAATAGTTATAATGTAGGTATAAGGCCATAACAACATACTTTGGTCATCCTATCGTAAGGCAGGTTTTACCTGAAAAGCTGAAGAATGTAAGGCAAAATCGAGTAATCATACTAAAGTTAACAGATTGCTAAAAATATTCAATGGTTACATTGAAAAATGAAATAGTTAATAATAATAAATCATTTTATTTCAGAATTAATCCATATTAAACGTTTTGTTACATATTAATCTAAAAATAAAATCAATAATCATGTAGCCAAATAAATACCTCTTAAAACAAGTTAGTAAAAAAAAGTAAGTTCAAAACCTAAAACCCGACTACTGAAAAATCACGCTCTAAATAGTATGAAACAAGAATAAAATAAATATTTTAATGTATTTCATATACATTCATAGTGGTGTTCAGAGAACAACCGTGGTCGTATGCTACTTTGCAGAAATTATTGTATAGTAACGGTAGACCCTACTTTCATTTTAAAATACCTGTTAATGGTACCACACATGATGAGGTAGGGCGAAATTTTTTTTTTGTTCTCGACTTCGTGCCCACCAGACATATTCAATTTAATGTGATGTTACATTACAGCCTATAACCAGCGGACAAATTAGACGCTTCGAACAACACCTCATTTGTCAAATTATGAGAAGTAGTTTAGAAGTTATGAGGGAACAGATGAACATACATACATACTCACATACAGGTCCAAAACATAACCCTTCCTTTTGCTTCGCCGTAGTCGGGTAAAAATAGAAACCAAAGAAAGAAAATGAAATAAAACTAATTTTACGAAGTTTATCGCGGTTTTAGCCCGTCCCGTGACCATGAATACTGTAAAGCTCTCGAAGCGTCTAAAGGACTAAAATTAAAAATGAACAGCCATAAAATCCGATTCTTTTTCCTGGCACGGCAAAGTGGCCACACTACACTAAATGGTAAGCGCAGTGCCGTCCAATTAGAGTAACGAGTAGCGAGATACAATCTATCCCCCGCTACTCAACACAATCATGCTGGCCTGCTTCTTCACACTACGTCACGGGTAAGAAGGTGAAGAAGCGGTCGAGGATCTATTGTCAGAGTACTCAGAAGGCCGCAAAACGGCCAAACATCGTACTCTAGACCCCCGACAAAAACCGGATGTACACTGGCTGATCCCAGAACGCGACATACTTGCGTGTGCAACTATGACGGGTTTTACACCCTATGTACAGTGGTAGCATTCTGGGCTGGCTGGGTGTTACATTTGTAAACATAAGAAACTATTAAAAAATAAATGATTTTAATTTATAAAAAATACATCTTTATTGATCATTTAGGCATAGTTATAAAAGGCACATATGAGTTATAAGTTATGATAGGTCGAAACATAGATGGTAATTCACCATACGAAATGAATAATTCAGTTAACGGCATAGGAACTTAGAAACCACCAAGGGCTGGTAGGCAAGGATACGATGAGGAGGACAGGACTGGAAAAAGAGAAAGACATATATTTACACTAGCTGTTGCCCGCGGCTCCACCCGCGTGGTAGTTATTTTTGAAAGAAAGGATATCAAATCCACGGAGTCATCTTAAGCAATAGCTTATGTAGATGTAATAACATCTTTGTATATTTTGCTATGCCTTAGGAACTGTCCATTTTTCCGGTATAAAAAATAGCCTATGTCATTATCTGATATCTGATCCCCAAACTACCACTATACAAAAATCATCTCTGTGCCAAATTTCAACCAGATCCGCTCAGCCGTTCTGGCGTTATTGAGTATCAAACATCCATCCATCTAAACATTCGCATTTATAATATTAGTAGGACAGTATTGACATTAAAAACTGTATCATCAATACTGGCAAATATGTTATGTAAATTTTAAAAACTAATCCTATCCACGTTTTACTTCCAAATCTTTAATTGGAACGTGCAACCGTTAGTGATATAAACTGAGCTCCATACCTACCCATGTACGTACCGTTCAGAACTAAAGTTAAATTTGCAAGTGATAGATATGCGAGGCGCTCTCGGAATGTAATTTTCACACGCTCAAGCGACGTCACTGCGCCCCCCCTTGCTCTACGTACGACACCACCCCGGGACCGCCTGCCACCCTGGCAGGCGAGCAGAGAGGGTGCCACATGGGCTGCAGGGTACATTTAACTTTTTTGCAAATTTTAAAGCAGTTGTGGAATTATAGTCTTATGGATTTGCCTTTGATTTTGATTTATTTTGTCTTAAGTTCGAAATTAGACCCAAAGGCTTTTATTTTGAGGCTTCTGGATATTGTTATCGGTTGCTTTGAAGGTGAAGAAAAACATCACGAGAAGACCTGAATATTCTCCATAAGGTTTTGCTTCGCGTTCAAGGGTGTTGGATTAAGGTCAATCCATATCATTAGATAAAAATATAACCCTCACTTTTGCTTCGCCGTAGTCGGTTCAAAAGGCCCAGGCCCAGCGATCATTTGCAATATCCAACAAATATGAATTGATTTTGACGACTATTTCTGTATGTGATTGAGTTTATCGCGACTGTACTATACTCTTATTAGGTTTAAAAGAAGGGTACGAGTTTTTTTTAATTCTTCAATGTTATAGGCGTAGTCGTAACCCCATGATATGATCGTGGGTTAAAGGAACTAAGAGAAAATTTCGGTCCCAGAACACCCAGACCCATACAAAGCGAATCACACAAACATTTATGTCGGTGTAATCCCCACTAGACCCTCGACCGCTTCTGCACCTCCTTGCCCATGGCGTAGTGTGAAGCAGCTACACAGCAGGCCAGCATGATGGTGTTGAGTAGAGAGGGATAGACTGTCTCTCGCTACTTGATACTCTAACTGGATGGCAGTGCGCTTATCATCAGGTGCAGTGTGTCACTTTGCCGTACCAGGATAAAAAAATCTAAATTCAAACACTTATTCGAATCATATTTAAATAACCAGATCCTGTTCGCAGCTAGCATTCAGTCTCTCCGACAATCGCCCCCGCGGCCTCTCACGACGGATGCTCCGGAAAATTGCTACAATGATTGTGAGAGGGAATTCCGAAATGAAGGAAATGTACTTAAAGCCGAGTCGAGCGAGTGTCTCGCTGTAATGTACCGCCGCGTTCTTACTCATAATAACGGCGTGCGTATTAAACTCTGTGTTCATGGGTGTTGGCATTTCAACAGAGATAGTTCACACACATAGGGGTAGGCAGGTGTAACCAGTTTGCCGAATTTCGGTCCCATAATGTGTTAGGGGGCGAGCCTATCGCCATACCGGTCACAGATTCTAGACTCCGGGCTAATACTGAAAATTTCTAGATAGAAAAACCTAATATCACTTTATCTGACCCGGGGATGGAGATCTCAGCACAAGTCTCTCAGTCAGAACTGTGATAGTTTTTTTTTATGTAACCGCCAATGGATTGATCAGGGAATGTAGGCGGGCGTGATCTGGCTAATCTACATTAAAAAAAAATCAAACCTGTAAGTTGGATTGGATGCAATGGCATAACACTTGTCTGTATTATTACAAGAAACTCAAATTGAAATTACAGTGCTCTCTACCATTATTTTTTATCCTGACACGCCAACGGGACTACACTACATCTGATGCTAAGCATAGTGTCGTCCAATTAGAGTATCGAGTAGCGAGAGAGAATCTATCCCCCGCTACTCAACACAATCATTCCGGCCTGCTTCTTCACACTACGCCATGGGCAAGGAGGTGAAGAAGCGGTCGAAGGCTAGTGGCAGAGTACTCAGAATGCCGGAAAACGGCCAAACATCGTACCCCAACTCTAGAGCCCCGACAAAAACCGGATGTACACTGATCCCGGAACGCGATACACTTACTTGTGTGTGCCACAATGGCGGGTTTTACACCCTGTGTACGGTGGTCACTATTAGAGCGGATATGAATATCCCACCACCAGCAACTAACTCTTCAAAGATTCGAATTGGCATGATAAAGATTATATTTGATTTACACTATAATAGAATAAACAAGTAAAGCATGTGCGTTTGTTTGAATGAATTAATCTTAGTTACTGCTGCATGGTTCTGAAAATTCTCTCACCCAATAATAATGATCCTTGAATATTACAGGCATAATGCTAAAAACTACTTTAAGTGTGAAATATATTTTCCTGTGAAGAATATAAATGAAGGTGTTGAATTTCTTAAGTATTCATATGCTGATATGCTTTTTGTTAAATTTCTAACTTGTCATAAGCTATGTAATTGCCTACATGATCAATAAACGATTTCATTTTAATTTTTTTTATATAATTAGGCTTGCGTTTGACCACTATCTCGCCTGATGGTAAGTGATGATGTGGTCTACGGAGGAGCACGCTTGCCTAGAAGATACCTATTCACTCTTGACTTAAAGATAACCAGGTTATAATTTTAGGGAAATATAGACTCCGGGAAAGACTGCATATCCAGTACATGTCCAAAAATCCTGTTATACTAATTCATTTTGAGTCGCATGACATCAGACATTTCGTCAAGTTTTGGTTTGGCTGCCAAAAGCCATTCACAGCCCATTACAGTTTATTGATCACCATCAATTCTAAACTGCATGGACAATCAGTTTTATCATTCGTTTATTGAACAAAGTTAGAAAAATAAATCCATCAGTGTGTCAATTGAAGTGGTAGAGGGGTTCTTACGGTCAGTAAGGCCGAATAAATCTGTGGCTTCCTACTGCCTCGGTGGCGCAGTTGTAATTCCGCACGCGGAAGACTGCTGTGCTGTGCTCTCAGGGTCGATCCCCGGATCGAGTAAAAAAGATCTAGGGTTTTTCTGCTACAAAATACTCAGCATCAGTAGAGTCTGGAATAGTCCCCAGTATTCCTATGGGCTCGCTGTAGCATCATGGGACGCTGGGCTCAGCGAAAAATGGGTGTACTGGTTATATGAAAAACAATCAGGCATTAATGTCCCAGTTCAGATACTGACCGATTTTAACAATCTGTCATAAGTAATATTGCTCTATCAGTATTCAGTATCAGCCCGGAGTCTGTAAGCTCGCTCTCTATCACATAATGGGACGTTAAAGTGGTCAAATGTAGTTCCACCTCTGCCTACACCTTCGTGTATTACAGATGTGAGTGCGTATGTTAAAAATGTAAAATGAACCTTTTAAAATAAAGAGTACTGTACATTTAAATAATATGTTCTCTTTTTTATATGACGTCCGACCATAAAGATTCATTTCTCGACGGTATTACGGAGCTGATGGCGGTTTCATGAAGTTCATTTTATTACATTCGATGATATCATTAGAGATAATCCTTATCACCAATTTGTACTTGAACATTATAACCGCTCTCGTTATGGTCTCGTATTGATACCTTTAGTATTGACTAACTTTTGCTCGCGGCTTCGCCCGCGTGGTTATGTTGGAAAGAACAGGTATAAAATCCATGGAGACATTTTAAGCTTTACATCTTTCTATATGATCCCATAGGAACCGTATATTTTCTGGGATAAAAGTAGCCTATGTCATTTTCAGATCCTTCAATTAACACTATGCAATAAATCATGTCGATCCCTTGCTTTGTGTAAAACAAAAACGAAACTATCCCACGGAAACCGTAACCTTTTCCGGGATAAAAGGTAGCCTATGTGCTATTCCAGACTAAAATCTATCTCTGTGCCAAATTTCAACCAGATCCGTCCAGCCGTGGCGAGATTGAGTAACAAACATCAATCCATCCATCCAAATATTCGCATTTATATTATTAATAATATAATGATAATAGCATTACTGATATCTGTTTGGTAACGTGATTAGCAATTTCATTCGATTATTTTGAGGGTCTTTCAAGACCAATATATTACTATCGGTTTCATTTATATCGCCTTCATTACTCTCCTTTCTGGGGCAGTCGTTTGGGACGCCATGCAGCGTGGTGGAAGAACTTTTTATAGTGTTAATTTGTTATTATTAACGTAGAAAATGCACCACGACTAACATACACCGAAATAATAAATGCATATTATCAAAATTGTATTTAAAACTGGTATGATCTGCTTTTCTTGTCTGGAAACATAGACAAGCATATATGCATGCTAGAAGAACTGAATGCTGCCAAACTCATTTTGCAAAAAATAGAAGAATTCTAGGAACTTCTATATATTTTCAAAAATATTTACCCTCTATTACTAAATAGGGAAGTTTCTATAGAGTTATTGAGTCTTTAATTCGTCAAATTCTGATGAGACGGTCACTTTAAGGCGGTAGGCGAAAAACGTCAAAGCCATATTTTCCTCATGTTACATTTGATATTCATTGTGTAGGTACCAGGCGGTAATAAATCACTGGCACGTCGATATCTTTCAATAATCCAATCAAAGCGGCTCGCATCCGAACTAATGTTATTGTCAAACCTACCAGCCATTATCTGGGCACAAGCGAACATCTGAATGTCCAGTCACGTACCCGTTACGTGAGATAAGCATATACGTTACACAAAAAGTAGGAAAAGGACAGAACAACGATGTAAACAATCGTGCCCTACCGACTACCAAATAGTCATATGTGAAGAGATTTAATAAACTATTTTAAGTTTTATCAACTGTCAAAAAGTTTGATTTCAGATTGTAATTAATGATACAATACTTCAAACCTGAGTATGTTTTTAGTTAATTCGCTATTCCATTTCCGAATTTATACGGTGATATGTAAGACTCATATTGGCGCGAATAGTTTTGGCGGTTACGACATAAAAGCGCGCCATTAATTTAGTCGGGCGTAGTGAAGTGCGACATCTATCTTTTGTTTCTTATATTGACAAGCCGATCACAGGCGGAATCGGAATGAGGTAATAAAGAAATAGCAATCCTTTTACGTACACATTTAACATTAGCAATGTGATCGGTAATGAATGCGACTTAATTGAATAATCTTTATAAAACACGCCGCCCCATTTGTGGGTCCCGCGTTTGGCATAAAGAAACCTACGTCCCAATGATGGCGCTTGTTTAGCGATGTGGTTAGTCGATCATCGTTAAACTATTTTTAATGAACTATAATAAGAAGGATGTATACTCGATCGACTTGTGTTTTTTCTTTGGTCTTTTTTTTCTGAAAATAAGAACTGTCACGGCTGTATGGAGAAAGATTCCTTTGCCTGTGTCTTTGAAAGGAATGGAATTGAAAAACGACTGCAATTCCAATATAGTTGACAGAATAAAAAGTATTTTTTAGACTCTAGGCAATTCCAGCAATTTCATCGCTAATTCGATCTAGCCGATACGGCGGTGACTACTTACCATCACGTGGACCGTCTGCTCGTCTGCCTGTCCAGGCACTGAATTTTTTTCATATATTTAAGAGATGCAAAATCCAAACAAATCGAAAACCCATACTGGCAGATAAACCAAGACAAAATTAATGGAATGGCAGAGACTATGTTACGCATTGCTTAGAACCGCAATTTTAATATATTTTGAGTGTCCAAAAGCATCTCTTGTTTTTGTTCTCTCTTGGTTGATGTAATTAAGCTACAGTATAGCGTAGTGTTAGCAAATTTTTCAGTGTTCGAGCGGTAAACGAATTGCCGTGGGCACGCACTGTACTGTCAGCATGCACATTTTATTGTGATTCGGTGATAGTAAAAACTATAAGCTATTATTAAAGTTTGATTCGCTAGTTGTCTGTAGGCATAAAACAATTCTCATAAAAAATGAGGCTTCGTTGGATTTGAAGTAGATAATTTTTTATTAATTTCCACACCAGAAGAATCATCAGAAGACCTCCAGAAGCCTCCATGGCTCAGCGAGTGAGTAACTGGCTGTGAACCGAAAGGCGGTGGGTGCGGTTCTCGCACCGAGATAAATATTTGTGTGACAGACAGATATTTGTTTGTTGTGTCCCTGGTAGTTCTTGTTACCCACGATAGGATGACCTAGTGTGGGGTCAGGACTATGTGTGTCTATTGGGTGTAAAAAAATAAAAGACGAATATCTCCAAGTTGTTACTTCACTTTAATTTTCTTTGAGAGGTACTAACCCGGTGGAGCTGGCCTATTCATGACTGACTACCACTTTAAACTACGAAATCACCCAATATTTCCGTGCTGTCGGTACGTCACGCGTGGTCGACCGTCGACGGCGTGACGCTGGCTCGGCGCGTTTTTCCCGTGATGGATCCCGCGGCGGACGCGAGACCCGCCAGTTGACCCCGCTGATACATGCCCTGTTGTTTAGCGTTATACACACCGCCGTTAGTTGTCGCGTCTAATTTACAACGCGTAGTGGTGATTTGTTGGAGGTTATGTTAATTGGCGGGAGTTGACATTCGAATTTTGAATTATGGTAAACTAGATGTTGCCCACGGCTCCGTGCGCGTGGAGATAATTTTTGGAAGAAAAGGTATATAATCTATGGAGACATCTTAAGCTATTACACCTTTCTATATATTGCTATCCGCTAGGAAGTGTATATTTTTTCGGGATAAAAAGTAGCCTATGTCATTTTCTGATCCCTAAACTGCCACTATGTAAAAAATCATGTCGATCCTTTGTTATGTGAAAAACTAAACTATGCTATTCCGGACTATAATCTATCTCTGTGCCAAATTTCAAACAGATCCGTCCACCCGTTGTAGCGTGATTGTGTAACAAACATCCATCCATCCAAACATTCGCATTTATGATATTAGTATCATAGGATTATGTCGCATCTATCTGACTATCGATGTTTCCTTATCGTTAATCGTCGATTAATCGTAATTGGCGGGATTAAAAAGGCGGGAGTTGAGAACATTCGAATTTTGAATGATGGTGAATGACGTATCATCTTTCTGATAAGCGATGTTTACTAAAGGAGTATTGATATTTTGCTGGGGCTATTTCTATCAATGTATGAAATATCTACCAGATAAATATTAACGTATTACTGACACCAGATTCCCGCCCACACAGCCGCTTTTGCAACTCCTGTAAGTAAAGACTGCTAGCACGCTATGAGAATTATGCTAAGCACAGAAGCTCTTCATAACCAAGTTATGACAGCCTTCGTGGCGCAGTGGGCAGTACGCTGCATCGACAGACCGCGCGTTCGATCCCTGCAACAGGACAAATATTTGTATGATGCATAAATTAAAATTTGCTACAGGTCTGGGCGTTGTGATGCCGAATATCTCGCTGTTTCTGATACTCACACAGGTTCGTTTCGTAGTGTGGGGTCAGGACTAAGATTGACTGTTGGGTTTTATTTATTTATCATGGCAAGAAAATTAATTGACAATGCAATTATAGTTCCTAAATAAAATATACTTTATTTAGGAACAATACAAATATACATGAAATTTAAAAAAAATATTCTTTATGCATTCTTTTTTTTTTAAAGAAGGCAATGGTTCTCCACCATGCAGCATTGTCGTATGACGTATACGAAAAAATAATACACATACCACAACGATTTCCACAGATTAAAAATATTGTAAAGTGAAAGAAAGTACAATATGAAACATGCACACATCTAGCGTACATTTATTTAATAAGTTTATTTTGGAACATTTTATTACTGTAGTGTGTTTTTGAGGTTTTATGTTCACTATAGGCATTTACTGATATTTCGTCGCCATCTATATCAGGTTCTGACGAGGACAACGAGCGTCGATGCGACGGCCGCCGAGACAAGGGGCTAGATTCAATAGATTTATTGCGTACCGACAATCAATACCATCAAAATCGATTTTATTCTACTATAATTATCTGTGATTTTTTTTTAGTTGATTTGATGTTTCATATATTTTCCTCATTTTCTTCGCAGTGCAATTTGAACCAAAATGGAGGTGTCGTGGCATATGTTAGCGAAAACTGGAATGCAAGTGTTTCTGAACCTTCTCTAGATGAAGCGTGCGGTTTACAAATCGACATCCCTACATGCGCAACAATTTTAGGCATATATCGTTCTCCTTCATTTAAAAACACTTCTAACTTCGTTAACTCTCTTGACACTATCTTGGAAGATCTTAAAAGTAAACCAAACGTCATTATGGCTGGAGACATAAACATCGACATATTATCAACTAATGACTCTAACAAGCACGACCCGTCCGAATATCTTTGTATGACTGCTGGTCATGGTCTGGTTCCAGCTATCACCCTCCCTACCAGACTCGAGTCTTGCCTAGATCATATCCTTTTGCGATCTAACCATCAAGCAATTAGTGCTGTCTGTGACACCGACATAACGGATCATAAAATGTCAATCTTGGGTATATCCTGTCGCAAATATAAGACCAAACCACAAAGATCAAGAACGGTAGTAAATTTCGACAATGTTGTGGAGGAATTAAAGGGTGTTGACTGGGCTCCAGTCTTGAGTGAAAACGACGTTGACGCGGCCACACAGAAATTTTTAGACAACCTGTCCTCTATAATAAAAAAACACACACATGTAATCAAAATTAGCCGTTCTAAGGCAGTAATTGAACCGTGGATTACTCCTGGCTTGCTCCGCTGCATTCGCCACAGAGATCATCTGCACTTGCTAGCCAGATACCAACCGGACAACAATATAGTCACCACATCGTACTCCAGGTACAGAAATTTCTGTAACAGCTTATTAAGAAAGTTAAAGGCTGATTTTGAGAGAACCCAGCTAGAGAAAAACCATAAGAACTCTAAGGCCCTTTGGAACACTATAAAGAAAATTTGTCATTTTAAAAACAAAAACAGCTCTTCAACTGACTTATTAACTAACTCTGATAATCACGCAAATTCCCTTCAAAAATGCAACGAATATTTTACATCTGTTGGCACTAATTTAGCTAATAAAGTCCTAAGTGTTACTAACGAAACGGAGTATAATTTGGCATCAAACACAAGTACCTCAAATGGCCCGTCAAGTTCTTTCTTTCTCTCTCCCACTGATTCCTCGGAGGTCGAAAGCTTTATATCTTGCTTGAGAAACAATAGTGCCCCAGGACTGGATGGGATTACCAACAATTTCATTAAAAAATCAAAACTCTACATCGCCTCTCCTTTAACACATATCTACAACCTCAGCTTTAGTTCTGGACGATTCCCTAGTACCTGGAAGGTGGCCTTAGTTACTCCAGTTTACAAAGATGGACCAAGAGATATTCCAAGCAATTATAGACCTATATCTCTGTTAAGCGCCTTTTCCAAATTACTTGAAAAACTAATAAACAAACGACTTAGAAATTTCATTGAGAGCAACGAATTACTATCGGATAGGCAGTTTGGTTTTCGACAGTCGAAGTCTACTGAAGACGCTGCACACAAGCTTGTGAACAGCATTGCGTCACATTTGGATCAGGGTTTAAGTTGTTACGGAGTTTTTCTCGACCTGGCCAAAGCATTCGACACGGTATCAATTCCCATTCTACTGCGTAAATTGGAAAGCTTTGGAATCCGCGGAACTGCCTTGGATTGGTTCAAAAGTTACTTACATGATCGACAGCAACTAACACAAATAGATGGTTTGAAGAGTACTGCGATGCCCATTAGCTACGGTGTGCCCCAGGGCAGTATATTGGGTCCTCTTCTGTTTATCATGTATATGAATGACATCCACAACCTTAAGTTAGACTCAGCAGAATTGGTTTGTTACGCCGACGACACAGCAATCTTGTTCTACGGAAACAACTGGGAGAGTGCCAGACAGGCTGCAGAGAAAGGACTTAAGATAATAAATGTTTGGCTGCAGAAGAACCTTTTGACCCTCAACACAAACAAAACTAAATTCTTAGGCTTCCACAAAACTGCTAAAACCCAGCCACCACCTTTGTCTGATCTCAAGATTCACACTGACTGTGCATCCTCACATTTCTCGGGTTGCTGCTGTGAAAGTATCCATCGGACCAAACAAATCAAGTACCTAGGTTTAATGATTGACGAACGCTTAAATTTTGAGCCACATATACGTACGCTAACTGGTAGAATCCGTAAGATTATTGGTATAATGAAAATCCTACGAAATTCTGCCAATTTTCAAATTATGAAATTGGTATACTTTGCAATCTGCCAATCTTTGCTTAACTACTGCATTGGTGTCTGGGGCGGAGCAGCTAAAACAATTATTTTGCCGCTTGAGCGGGCCCAGCGTGCCGTTCTAAAAGCTATGTTGTTTAAATCCTTCAGATTCCCTACAAATAGTTTATATAAAGAAGCAGGAGTTCTCAGTGTTCGCCGGTTATACATCCTCAAAGCCTGTGTTTCGACACATAAATTTACATTAAACTCTACAGAAAACTCAGCTTTATTAAAAAAGAGAATTTTAATTCTAAAACAGCCTTCAGTCAAGTCATGTTTTGCAAAAAGGTTCCAGTACTATGCATATGTCTCGATTTACAACAAGGTCTCTAGACTATGCCCTATTAGGTATTGTTCAGTTAAAGAGTGCTCCAGGAAAGTATTTGATTTCCTAAAAAAATTGGATTACGAATCCACTGAATACATAATAAGCTCTACAGTCATAACACAACATTTTCTCAAGAACTATATTTAAAAGACCGTTACTAGATAGACTGTGTAGATTTTTGTTTGTGCATAATTAGTACCTATATATTTTTAAAGCTGGTTATTTTCATTTTATTTCACGTGTACTCAATGTTCTTGTACTCAGATGTACCTAATTCTGCAAATGGTAGCCCAAGATACAGGCTATGCCTAGTTTGGGTGCCCCTGGGAATTATAGTTATAAGGATCAAATTTTTTGTATTACATAATTTTTAGTAAGTTATAAGTCTCTATAAGTCAATATTTTTAATAAACGATTTTTTCATTTCATTTTTCATACATATGTGAAAAGAGTTTTGTGAAAGGTTTGAAATAAACGTTTGTTTTTTTGATTATAATATTAGAAAAAGATACTGTCCCATTACTGAACACGGGCCTTCTCTTATGATGGGATTAGGTTTTACTCCACAACGCTGGTCTCATGTGTTGGTAGACCATGGGTTTCACATACTTTGGAAATTATGAAAAAATCTTATGTATGCAGGTTTCCTGACGTTTCCATTCCGTCCCCCATCAAAACCGTAATATTTATTTATCTTCAATTCACATATTTAATTATGTAAAATTACACTACGATTATTTTCACTTTCAGTACTTAGGCAGCAACCATGACAGAAACCTTCGCTCTTCTAATAACCTTTTACTTAAGTGTCCGCCTCATAGTTCCGATTTTATCCACTCTTCTTTTACTATACAATCTATTCTTCTCTGGAATGCACTCCCCCTTGAAATTAGGACATCCACGAACCGTTTGGCGTTTAAAACGAGAGTTCGTCAATTACTTTTAAATAGTGTAGCTGAATCATCCCATTAGTATGCGGTTTCCTTGACAGAACATATATATATGTGTATATATATGTATATATATATTTTTTTTATGGATGCATGTATGTATTCATAGTGTGTATATGTTTATATGTATTTATATATGTATGTAATGTGTGTGTATATATATATATTTATTACACCTACTTCTCTATTCTCTGCACAACCCAAAGGTTGACAGGTAGAGAATGCCTCAGGCATTATGTCCGCCTTTATACAAATTTTTGTATAAGAAGTTTAAATAAATAAATAAATTTCTGCTGTCTTTGGCTAAACGTACGTTTTTACTAACTACTACTATAATGTGAATTTTAGTAACGCAATCTCTTAGAACAAATGAGGCGAAGTAGGAAACACAATCTATACTTATAATAAATCTGTAGAGAGGTCAATTCTGTACATGAAATATATTTCCAAAATAACTATCAGCGGGTGATTAGTGATCGATACTGACGCCAAAAATGCAATCAGTAAAATTTTTGTCTGTCTGTCTGTCTGTCTGTCTGTATGTTCGTTATAGAAACAAAAACCACTCAACGGATTTCAATAAAACTTGGTACAATTGTTCTTCATACTCCTGGGCAGGTTATAGTATACTTTTCATCACGCTACGATCAATAGGAGCAGAGCAGTGAAGGGAAATGTTGGGAAAACAGGAGAACTTACTCCATTTTTTAAGCTTCCGTCGCGTGTGCAGCCTTAATAGTTAAAGCTACACAGAAATCATGTATGACGGAAATGTTCTCCTTAAAATTATATAAAAAAACCACGACAGCAAATGTCTATATTTTATGGTTGACTCACAATAACACGTGTAACTCCCGATAGCTTAGCAGTTCGGAGATTTCTGATTATATTTGTCTACTCTTACGTTTATAACACTCTCAATCATCCCTAATTAATAAATGTTAACATTATTACCTATTTAATTTAATAAAAAAAGAATTATAGAAATAGGTACAGAAACACCAGGCTATTTTAATTGCAAGAAAAAATAACTCCTTGGATTGTATACTTCTGCTCCCGAAAATAACCCCCACGCGGGTGGAGCCGCGAGCAACAGCTAGTTCATAATATATAAGCACTAATTTCTCATTAAGTACCAGGCGAACATAAAACAGAAATAATCTAATACGGAAATTTCCTCAGCAAAAACTGTTCAAACTGTATCGCAGTGGACTATCAGGCCAGTTATTTGGTCCATTTAACGTGAAATACTTGCGCTGGACGAGTGGACGGACCAGGCGAGCAGGGGGAACGGTTTTAAAATACGATTTATTATTGTATCAGCGAGTTAGTTAGGAAGGCTTAGCGTCCAGTGCGAGATATGCTCTCTTTTTCAACTTAGATACAATCCTTGCATGGGGTGTGCTTGAAAAACGTAGTTTTGATTGAAAGAAAGCAATATTTTTTGGCTATTTTTATGACTGCGCCTGATGGTAAGCGCAGTGCCGTCCAATAAGAGTATCAAGTAGCGATAGATAATGTATCTCTCGCTACTCAACACAATCATACATGCTGTGTAGCTTCTTCATACTACGCCTAAAGGACTCTATCTGGACCAGAGGACAGTAAGTAGTAGCACATACAGCAGCACAGGGAACACATTAAGAAAATAATCTTGCAGATAGTATGTATATATCTAATAAAAAACAAACAATCTTAAAGACTATACACAAAAGGTAACCGGCATACTTACACACCCCAGTCATCTGTTTACGAATGACCAAAAAGGCCACAGGCTCAGCGTCCGCCAGTTCCCACAGCTGATTTTCAGCGAGGGCCAATTCGTGGGATAGATGTTTTTTAGCAGTCCGGAAAGTGAATAACCTGATGATAAGTGATGATCCTCCATGAACTTTAATACCAGAAGAATCATGGATGTGTTGCGTTAAAGTATGGCGATTGGGAGAGGGAAGGTATTTCCCCTCGACTGTCGCAGAGTATACATATAAATATGTGAATCTGGCAGCGACGGTCAACGTAATATATCCTATGAAACTCAATAAAATCTTAATTTACCTCGGTTTTCAGCAAGACAGTAGTACCAACCTAATAATGATAACCAGCTCACTGAGGCTGTGGAAAAAACAGTCTACTCTCTCCGAGCTCCGACTTTTGAATTTCGAATAAAATTTTTGTTTTTGCCAGATGAAGAGGCCAGTATTTATACTTTTAATAGGTAAATAAAATTAAAATAATGTAATCATCCTCTTTGCTATGCGTTGATTTCTGTACACATGATTGGTCAATTTTTGTTAGACGCCAAAAATGGAATAATGAAGTACATACAGAGACGTATTTAGCAGAGCTCATTTGAGTATATTCTTGAATACGGACATAAATCATACTATCTTAGCTGTTCAAGTGGAGGCGCGCGTTACCGACCGCTCACGCTGCGTACCTCTGTGTCCCTGGTAGGCGCAAGTCGTAAACGCCGCATGACGCTCTCTTTGAACGCACCGAGAACCCCGTGTAGCTTTCTTTTAACTGCTGCCGGATACTACAGGGTGTTCAGTATCTGTTTTAATATATCAGTTTCTATTAAATTCTTTAGAACTGCAAGTTTCGAGTTTCAGGATAAATGTCGTATGGCTTGCCATTGCAGTGATTGCCTTGGAGAGTTTTTGATGTTTCGCCATCATTTTTGGAATATTTTTACCTGACAATTAGCTATGAATCACAATTAGAAATATATTTTAACCTATACATACAAAATACGTAATATACTGCCTCAGTGGCGCAGTTGTAATTGCGCATGCTTTACGACTGCTGTGCTGAGGTCTCGGGTTCGATCCCCGGGTCGGGTAAGGCGATACGCAAGCTCTCTATCACATTATGGGACCGTAATAATATCGGCGAACAGTGGATGTACTGTTTATACCTCTGCCTACACCTTTGGTGACTACAGGCGTGACTATAAATGTATGATAGATGATGTCAAGTCGCTGCTTATAAAAATGTATTTTGTTAACACGTAATGACATGTGGGCAAAGATCACCACACAATGGATTCCATTGATAAAGCGGCGACGAGGACGGCCCAGAAGGCGATGGCGAGATGAGCTTGACTCCCACTTAAGGGATTGGCATGCTGCAGCTCAAAGTCGAGACGAGTGTAAAGAGGGTAGGGAGGCCTTTCCCTGCAGTGGGACGACCATGGCTGATAATAATAATTGTTAACACGGCATAAATAACATTTCCTGGTACCTCAAATAGAACTAAAATTAGAAGAAACAAAACAAATCAATTTTATTTTCTTCATGTTTTGTAACATCCTGTGAATGTAACAGGCGGGCATAATTCATTAGCAGTTAGTAACGATTACATGAGCTCGGATATGTACCCACCATCGTACAGAACACGAACTACTTACTTACTACATGTGTATGAGAAATATCCGTGCTTCTTATTTGTATTAGAAAATATGACGTTGAAATATGCTGCGTGTATGTTATTATTATTCTAACGTTCTACATTTAAATCTACGTTTTTTTATAAATCATCTATGTGTTCTAATTTTGAATCTAAATAATAATAATAGAATGCTGGCTGATATTTTATTTGGTACCAAGCAAAGGAAAAAACTGACATTGAGAAAGTTATTAACTTTTTCACACACAGCCTTCGAAAATAAAGAAAACCGATTTTAGGTGTGTGTGTACTGAATATTTTTAATTTCACTCCTATCTATAAATATCTAAGTCAATAATATACTTTTAAAGTTTATCGCCATTTGGGACAACATCTTTCACATTGGTATCAGCCAAATGCTTATCTTCCATGGAGAAAAGTATATCGCTGAGCTGAGACCTGATTGCGACTACCTTTCATAGATCAAATGTGTTTTGCTCATCTGTGTTATAAGTTTGTGTGCAATTGCCAAAATAAACTTTTTATCTATCTATCTACAACTTTTTGGCTCGTTTGGTCGCCAGTCGCAGGCCAGCTGCCGGTGTGTGGCGTAGTTTTGGCGACAGTTGAAGAATTTAAATGTCCTGAATCGCGGTTGGTAAGATTTCGTGACGCTTCACATATATAGAAGCTTCGAGTATGGTCAGTTGGCCGCGGCTGGTCAGCGCAACACCCCTTGCCTGACTGCAGATCTTCCCTTTAGCTAGAGAAACACTGACATCCACTTCTCCACAATTACTGTATTATTATTATAAATGTGCACTTTGGTGTGTTAGGTATAAAAAATACGTTCTTTAGCTCTGCTTTCTATTATGTGCGTGTGTTTTGTACGGCTAGAGATATCCGAATGCCGAAATCCCGCTTGCCTTGTGAATTCCCACAACGCACTCATATTCATATCCGTCCGGATAATGACCACAGGGTGTAAAACTCGCCAGAGGCGCAAATGCAAGTGTGTCGCGTTCCGGGGTCAGCCAGTGTACATCCGGTTTTTGTCGGGGATCTAGAATTGGGGTACGATTTTTGGCCTTGTTGCGGCCTTCTGAGTACTCTGACACTACACCCTCGACCACTTCTTCACTTTCTTGCCCATGGCGTAGTGTGAAGAAGCAGGCCGGCATGATTGTGTTGAGTAGCGGGGATTGATTGTCTCTCGCTAATTGATACTCTAATTTGACGGCACTGCGC
Organism: Laothoe populi; assembly: GCA_905220505.1. NCBI lineage: Eukaryota > Metazoa > Arthropoda > Insecta > Lepidoptera > Sphingidae > Laothoe > Laothoe populi. The sequence goes on along the minus strand of HG992166.1, from coordinate 16,495,472 downwards.
TTACTGTCAGGGGCAGTATGGTCACTTTGCTGTGCCAAGATAAAAAAGGATGACAGCATTAGGTGGTCACCGAATGCACTCATACTTATTTTTAACAATTTTATTTGTATGCCGGTCTCAGCATAGAAAAATAATTGTTATAATTTTAATACTAAAGCAGGGTATCGTAACGCGGATATCACGACAGGTATCCGCTGTTTATATTAACAAAATCAATTTATTATAATACCGTACTAAATCTCTTAAAACTCATTAAGGCGCAGTTGTCCATTATTTAGTTAATTAGAGGCGGCCGCGGCAGGGCGGCGGGAGGCAGGATGGCAGGATCGCAGGACGAAAGGAACCTTCCTGCGTACGATACAACTGCGACTAATCGACGACTGAGGATAAATCGTGGAGTTGGATTATTGTTTTGCGGGTCGTACGTCGTTTCAGGTGTTTTTGATTATGTACAGACAGCAAATTTGATTTTATTTTAATTTGGGTTTTTGTGATGCAGGATGCGTCGACGAGTGCAATATCGTTTTTTTAATTGTCTAATAGCCAAACTGGTAATGTCTGTGCAATTATTATACTGCAGCTGATTTAAACTTGACTACCATGAAGTTTCAAGGGAGTAAAATGCGTGTTCAGTACAATAGGGTGTTTGACTGGTGTAACCAAAAAATATAAAACTGCACTAGGAGAAAGGATAGTGGGCAAACATATTTATTAAATACATTTTTTTTATTTTAAACGTATTATAAACATTTTATTTTCGTCATTAAAATTTAGAATTTTTAATCTGTATCACTCGGTGCCAAAAACGTAGCAATACCGGCCGCCATTACTCGTGACGACATCGCACATAAACATTGCATCCTACGACAAATAAAATTGTAAGGAAGAACATATTTTTCGATGTGTAAACGTGTGGAAACGTGTTAATTTCGTCTTCAAGTCTTCTATAAGAATGGAAGAAGGCATTACAAGGGCTGATAGTCGAAATCTGCCACTTCTTTCTTAAAACTTTGGATTTTGGCACATGGATGAACAATTTATCGTGATTTAGTGTCGAGTTTTTACACAAAGGCATTGAACAATATTTATATGCTAGCTCATTCATTTTTGTGGAAAAACTAGAGATAAATGCAAATAATTTGTTATGTTGTTAGGTGTCACGAATGTTTGTAGATGTGCGATGACGTCACATAGAGATAATGTCACGTGATAACGCGTTTTAGCGCGAAATTATATATGAAAAAATTAAATCACGGATTTTATATAAATTGAGTATATTTCAATAATAAAAATATTACGGGGGCTATAAGTGAAGAGTCCTCTATCGATGTCCATCAATCTTCAAAAATTGTCAAATACCCTATTGTTCGTCAGTATAAATTGTTATTTTTGATATGCTCTATACAGCTTCGTATCTGAAACCACATCAATATTGTCGGTCAGTTTGTAAAGGAAATTCTTCTCTGGACACTTTAATAATTTGTTTTTTTTTATATAGCAATCAAATCGAACTTTTTTTGATTTTATTTTAGCAACTAAATTTACTGATGATTTATTATTTTATTTATTTGCACATCATCTTAAGTTCGTCTGCCGTTTTTTTTAAACCGTATCCAGAATATAAACTTGATAAAAAAAAACATCACTCATCTAATAAGTACCAGGAATAAAGCAAATAACCAGGAAAAAAGCATTCATACTTCGTTGTAGTTCACATTTAATGTACCAGGAGTGCATAAAATACAAGCGCTTCTAAAGAACATAGCAAGACCGGAGTATCGTATGTGACAGTTTAAAAGCTAAATTCTGAATTTCATGGCTCGTAGAGACAAAAATATGTAAAATTTTTGCCTAATACCATTGTGAAATTCTATCAGTTTCTATTTTTGAGCTGTCGGTACACTTGGCACGTGGTACCTGCGTTTGTTTCCGCGTTAACTTTAATTAACTAATAAACATGTCGCCGCGCGGCCCATCTTAAATTTAACCTAAACGAAAATTGCTCGAAGCTACCGCCGAACCCATGATGCCCTGGTACTTCTGATTTGATACAGTGGCTCAATTACCTTGAAGTTTGAAAATTCTAGCTTAAAGTTTTGGTTGGTTTTCCTTACCTGTTATTTACTTCCAGGGTGCTCTGGGATATTTTAATCATAACATATATTGACAGCCAGCGCAGTTGGCAAGTAGCTGGCTGTGAATCGAGAGGCTGTGGGTTTGATTCCCACACCGGGACAAATGTTTGTGTGACAGACAGATATTTGTGTCCGGGGTCTGGGTGTTTCGAGACCGAAAGTCTCTCGTAGTCCCCGACACCCACAACACAAGACTCGTATCTTAGTGTGGGGTTGGGGCTATGTGTGTGACTGTTGGGTGTTATTTAAAATTGAAAATAAAAATTAGTTTATTATTATTAAGCTAGTGGGCCCGGCAGACGTCGTCCTGCCCGGAGAAGCAGCGTCACTTTGAATATGATATTGTAAAGATCACATCTTTGCCATTTCTCCCACAAATCCCAGCAAATCAAATTTACCTACTGGGTCCAATTGCGTTTTAAAACCTTCCCTAAACTTCCACAAACATTTCAAGATTAGCCAAATCGGTCCAGCCATTCTCGAGTTTTAGCGAGACAAACGAACAGCAATTTTTATATATAAGCATTTTTATATATAAGAAGATAACCAGTAATTTTTGTTAGTTAATTCATTACGAAGGAGAAGTATACACCGAAATATAATACAAAAAGCCGGAAAATAGACTCACAAAATAAATTAGTAAGATATATTTATACACTAGGTATATAAAATATAGAAAATATTCTACTATAATATTTTCAAATGGTTTTGAGTAACGAAAATAAGTGTAATAATAATTAGTTTAATAAATTTCTAACGTACGAAAAAAAAATACTAACGCCAAATGATTATATATAATAAATACTCTTAGCTGATGAAATTGTCTGTATAATTAATTGAAATCAGAAACAAAAATGTAAGTTATAGTCTATGAATATTTGTATCTAACTATTTATGGTAGAATAAAGGCTTATTTATTTTATTTTAATTTATTTATACACTAGTGAGTAGATGCATCGACATTCGCTTCATAAGAGAAAAGCAACTAGTTTTCTTTGAACACTAATGAAATATGGGCATTCGGTACATATCAGTTCTTGTGAGTTGTTGAATTTCAGAGCAATTATAATTTAAAAACCGTAATTTTCGATAACCCATGATTGCCTAACTGGGAGTCGAAATATGCACCCTATGACAGAGAGCCGGCTTTTATTGTAATTACACCTAATAGGACTATTTTATGTTGTCTTTATTGATTTATTGACTGTCTTTATTGACTGCCTCGGTGGTGCAGTTGTAATTGCGCATGCGTTACGACTGCTGTGCTGAGGTCTCGGGTTCGATTCCCCGGGTCGGGTAAAGTGATATTGGGTTTTTCTATCTAGAAATTCCTCAGTATTAGCCCGGAGTCTGGAAAATGTGCCCGGTATGGCGATAGGCTCGCCCCCTATCACATTATGGGACCGAAATTCGGCGAAAAGTGGGTGTACTAGTTACACCTCTGCCTACCCCTTCGGGGATTACAGGCGTGAGTGTATGTGTGTTTATATATTTACACTTATAGTTTTCCACATTTCCTAGACTTTCATCGACTGATCACCCATTTCTTAGACTCCTTGAAGATACATAAATTGACACAGCTCAGTTTCATCTCGCCTTTCTTTTGTCGCCGGCGTTGGGGGGTTGGCGCGTGGCTCTAGTGGGGGGTCCGGGGGGTCCAGGGGGGGCTAAGGTTGACAAATGGGCCGCTCCGAGCATCCGCGAGCGATACAATCGGTGCGTTGCTTACTGTGCTCCGTTGTAGGAAAAAAGGTAGGGCTGCCAACCATACTTTTTCGATTATATTCGAGATTGATTTCATACTTTGAATATTTTATCTTTGTGGTGAAAATCAGATGCCTATGAGCGGGCTAATAATTTATAAGCTTGTTTTGCAGAAACTTAGTTAAGAATCTTATTAATTATATTTAATTAAACTAGATATTATTTAATAAATATTACGTATAAATATTGAGTTTGAATACGGCTCCTTAACTACATTGGTGGAGAAGGGCTGGTATGGTAATATAAACGAACATTGAAATAGCAGGGTACATCTAGAACCAACTGGGATGAAATATTTCCAATAATGAAAAAACATAAAGCTGGGGTTAGGCTAAAAGCAGGCATAAATAAGGGTTTTCACTCATTTTTTAAAAACTATCCCACTTTTTTTTATTTCCTTGCTGAATTTTTTGTTGATTACCCAAAATCTATAAATTATGCTATACTTCTTTCTAATTCGTGATTAGAAACGTGCCAGCCCTGCGGCACGCGTCACTGGACCCGTCCCAGCGCGCCATTACTCACTGTCGGCCGCCATTTTCGAACCACGCCCGCTACGCCGCGCCGCGTACTGCTACGCCGCGTATCGCGCTACGTAGCGTAGCGTAGCAACCGTAGCGACTGTTACCTAATTTGACGATTGTAAAACTTCGCTGTGATGCACCACGGAGCTTGGACTGGACACCATATCTATCTATACTATAATATTATAAAGAGGAAAGATTTGTATGTATGTTTGTAACGAATTGGCTCAAAAAGTACTGGACCGATTTTAAAACTTCTTCACCATTTGAATGCTACATTATCACTGATTATTAATACTATATAGTGACATAGGTATTGCACTACAAAGCCTTCGAAACGTTGGGTTGAAAAAAATAAACCACGATAAAATCAGTTTTATTTATATAGGAATGACTTATGTATTCAACTAATTCTACTATTGCTTTCTGGATAGACTGACGGGACTTTGAAAGCCTCCGTGGCGTACCGAATTGTGAGGTCGTGGGTACGATCCCCGCACAGAGACAAATGTTTGAGTATATATTTGTTTCGGGTCTGTGTGTCGTGGGAGCGTAGTTCCTCGTAGTTATTGATACCCAGGACATATGTTTGACCTAGTGTGGGGTCAGAACTATGTGTGTGATTGTTTTGTTATATATTTAATATAGTCTGCCTCGGTGTTAAGACTGCTGAGGTCTCGGGTTCGATCCCCGGGTCAGTTAAAGTGATAATGGATTTTTCTATTTAGAAATACTCACTATCAGCCTAGAGTCTAGAATTCAATCCGGTATGGCGATAGGCTCGTCCCCTATCACATTATGGCACCGGAATAAATTCGGCGAAAAGTGGGTGTACTGGTTGCATCTCTGCCTATTCCTTCAGGGATTATAGGTGTGCGTGTATATTATGTATGTATGTATTTTTAAAGTGTTGGCACTCAAAGTCTGTAAGTTGTAAACATGTAATCAAACTTATTTTGTTGATGTATGTGACTGATTGTTGTACAAAAAAAAAATTGTAAACCGAGTCTTTTGACTGAAATATCTTATTAGGAAATTTCACCATCCAGAAAATCTCCCGGTCTCTCCTTATCTTTGAGCATCTTCTCAGCGAGTGAGTATACCATGCGCCGATGAATTACAAGTAACGACATACATTTATCTCACTTCGTTGTGATCGATTTTGGTATTTGGTTAGCGTTATCCAAGAGTCAGGCTCAGTGATAAATTATCGGGGAAGTGGATTAGATAAATGTCTTTGAGTTTATTGAGTATATATCGATTTAAATTTAATTAAAACATTGGTCTTAATATAACTTTTTGTGACCGTTTTGCGGCCTTCTGAGTACTCTGATACTAGACTCTCGACCGCTTCTTTACGTTGCCCCACGGATACGGACGGATAGATTGTTTTTCGCTACTTAATACTCTAACTGAACGGCACTGCGCAGGTGCAGTGTGGTCACTTTGATGTGCCAGGATAAAGAAAAATGTGATCGAGGTTACAAAATCACATTTAACTTAATATTTCACCTCCAACGTTTTGCTAGTAGGAGGTTCCTATATGATATATATTAATGCTTTTTTTAGGCAAAGGCTGGCACCGCATCATTCTAGCTATACCATCTAGTTCTTCTAAATATGTAAACTAAAAACCTCGTGTCACGATGTTGGACGTGAAACCGTCCAACCGATTTCAAAGAAATTTTGTGAATGTTGGTTTGACTCCAGTTTGATAGGATAGTTTTGGACCTTGTTGTCGAGATCTAATTTATCTTTAAATAAAACTCGGTACATATACCTATAGGGCGGTCTGAGGCAGGACCACGTCTGACCAGGGCCACTAATATGTTATAAAAATATTGTACAAAAGAATTGAAACCCTCTATTTCAGATAGAGCAATCAAGCTTGACTATTGTTGAAAAATGCGTTTTTTTTTTAAGTTAAGTTAATTTTCACTTCTGTCGGTGGTCCCCATGACTACCTGTCATTTTCATATTGCATTCCAGCAGTAGAATTTCGACTGATACTGGCATTTGTGAAAATAACATTATTATTATTGGTCATTTGTATTTTGAGCTGTGAGAATTCATATGACATTTTTAGCCAAGTTTTTTTTTACTGCCTGTATAGAGAGACGAGCACACGGGCCACCTGATGGTAAGTAGTCACCGCCGCCCATAGACTTCTGCAATACCAGGGCACAGCAAAGCCGCTGCCTACCGTTAAGTGTCTTTCATCATGATACTTAGCCCAAGAAATCTATACGGTCTTAGGTTCCAACTAAGTTAAGAAATGTATGTTAAGAGTCAATCTTTATTTCTTTACTTAATGGCCATGATCATTGTTTTAAGAATTCGCCGAGTGTGAAGAAAAAAAATGAAACAATTAATTTTTTTTAGGTTTTAATATTTTTTACACAATTTGTAGCATTCATAATGCCGACATGTTCCGATTATCGTCAGTTGTTGCGACGCGGACGGCTCGCCAGCGGTCGCGGCAGCCGGCTATCGACTTCCTCGTAAATTATACAAATATATAATCTGGGCTCCTGTACTCCGGCGCTGGCGGCCTCTCATACTTTAGCACTATATTTACAATAACTCCATGACTCAAATCATATAATGTACATATATAATAAAGAGAAAAATCAAAATAATTATTATTAAATTTTTTATTTTTTTACCTTTTATATCAATTAATACAATTAATACCTAACAACTACTATTTAAGATTTTTCTCTTAATAAAAAATATATTACACGCAATGTGGATAACAATACGGCTGTAACAAAGTCCCGGTGTTGCGAATGAAGTGTGTTCGTAATACTGAGGCTTTCACGCGTGACATCCGTGTCCATCAACGACTCGTGACACGACACCTCCCGAGAATAACTACACAACTCCAAAATCGCGGTTTTTGCGGCACAAACAATATTTTACAAAGCAAAATCAAATATTAATCCTAGCGTGTTAATGATTTTTTAATTTACAAGTGTGCGAACTCAAAGCATTCGTTTGGAAACTGTAATCATTCTGTCTTAGCTTACAACACTTATCAGTCCAAAATTTCACATTTGAACACTGTTTGACTTGTTAAAGCGTTTAAAAAGACATAGTGTGCGTATATAAAGTAGACTTTAAAGCTTGGTATTTAAAGGTTATATTCAATTGTGCGTCATTATATGATGGACTGGTATCTATAAAGTTTAAATTGATATAAAATAAAGAGAACAGTACAAGCAACAGTATGAACGATATATCATAAATTCAGCGCAATTGTTCTCGAGAAATGTCATAAAGTTGATTATTTACAAAAGCTAACAAACTCTCTTCTCTTCAGGTTGTGATCCGGTTGTTTATTATTACTAATTTACTTTTAACACAAAAGTTTAGGAAAATTGATGACTTATTAGCGTTTAGAAGAACTTTATAAAAAAAAATTTATTGGCAAATATCGATTTTATAAGAATTATATTAATATTATAACCCAAAACAACCATCTCACAAGCGTTACAAGAACTTACTGTTCAATTTTATTATTCTAGTATAAAGCTTGTTTCGGATAACTTGCTATCAAAGTTCTCTGACGATATATAGCTCTCGTATACATGCTAAGGCTGTAATGCATCGCATTACTTTACAAATGGTTACATTTTACAAATAATGCACTGTACTGTGAGAGAACGTGAGTTACTCGGCTTTGTCACGTGGCGTCCGATTTTTAAACGTTTTATGACAATCGATATAATGATTTTGTAAATTATTGTTATTTAATCTTTTAATATATTTAAAAATCTAGTCGAATAAGAATAGCATAAACCAAATTTTCTTTCTATATTTCTCAAAGTAAATTCAAAGTTTTTTTGGTATCAATTTTATTAATTTGATAGTTTTAGCTTCATATGAGAGTGGTACAAAATTTTGTTCAGACGATAATGTACTTAAATATTTGGTCTTACTCTTAGTTGCTAAACAAATAGATATTTCAGATACTGTGGGTATTATATACAAAAAAAAACGCAAGCTATAGCTCAGCTGTCATTCCAATAAGTGTAACGTTCCCTCACAGTACAGTCGTTTCGTGGTACAATTTAGGGCTTGAATCAGCATGTAGAAACGATGACACTATTTAAATTCCTTCACAGAACCTAAAAAGTACCAAAGATTTCCACTCAGAATTCACATCGAGTACAAACTCGTAATTACATCGAAAACAAGTAGTAGCGCCACGAAACTCAATTTAATCTGTGACGACGAAGACACTATTTTCAGTCGTGAAATATCACACAAATTTCATGTAGTATAATGCGAGTCGTGACCACAGATTAAAAAGACCGATTTATTAGCGCAATGACAATCGCAAGTCCACAAATCGCCTCCACACGATCAAACCGAACGTCATGCTAGTACGCACTTATCAATCTTTTTAACCTGTGGTTTATGGTCTCCTGGTAACATAGGCAATTAACAGGTATCATCCACCAAGACAAAATATAGTTAGAGCTTAAAAATCTCATTTTTATTTTAACATTGTAAAATATAATTTCGTGTTCGTATACATTGGTTACATTGTGCTATAGTATAATACACCAAGGCAAGGTGAGAGAATCAATGATATCCCATACGCAATATCATCACTTTTTACATATATACTCGTATGTATAATAAATATATAAATTCAAAGATATGTACGTTATCTGTAAACTGAAATCGACTGCGTTGTCTCTAATGCGTGAAATAGAAAATTGACATTAGTTTTAGAAGTACAATTTGAGCTTGATTGGTTAAAATATGTGAATAAATTAGTACCTAGGTAACAGAGCGCAACACTTTCGAAACATAAGTAATTTACAACACAAACGGACGTGGGAGCGGCGCGGACGAGCGAGCCGGACTGACGAGCCGGCCGTCAGTCAAAACTGACGACTGACCAGCAATCAGGCTGACCGCGCTCGCTCCACCGTCCCCTCGCTAACAAAATATTGTTCAATGATAACTAAAATCTATTAATACACAACGCCTTTACAAAATGATAATGTCCCATATTCACCTTTCTGTCGACGACCACCCAAGTACTTCCGTTGATAGTTACAACTTACAACTAATCAATTATTTATTTATATTTACGTAATAACAATACACAATTAGCTATAAATATTTATACGATAACTATCAAACCACATTATTGTTACATTCATCGAGTTTGCTCCTATTGTTCCGAGTGATAAAACCGCGTATATTTACCTTTTTATTACATTTTCTCATTAAATTATTTATATTAGGTGATTGCACCATTTATTATACAGCGTCCGTGTTCACTTCACGTTAACATTTACACTTTAATTTTTTAAACATTAAAGTTGACTTTAAATCTTAATTTAGGAGATCGTATACTGTTTCAAATATTACAAAATGTATCGCGTTACTTCAGTATGTACACGTTAGCATCGTTCTCCTGTATGTGCCGAGGCGGTGCGGCGCTCGGGCGCTTGTTCGGTTACCGCGCTCGGGCGCCGCTCGCCGCTCGCGACTCCCTCGTATTCGGGAGCCCTTACGTCTCATGTTGGGTAGCGTTGGCCTCAGCCGTGACTGACTGAGCCCCAGCGATGTCACTGTTATTCATATCTGAAAGAGAACATAGAATTTAATTCCCTTTTCTTTTTATTTTTATATATTTATTCTCTATTATTTTGTTTAGTGCTTGGTTATACACTAGGTAATACAAAATATAATATTGGTTATATGAGATGAAATTAACTGTTACAAAAGTTATTGGACAAAACATTTGCTGGTGGTAGGATATTCATATCCGCCCGGATAGCGACTACCGTATACAGGGTGTATAACTCACTAGTGGCACACGCAAGTGTGTCGCGTTCCGGGGTCAGCCAGTGTATATCTGGTTTTTGTCATGGTCTAGAGTTTGGGTACGATGTTTGGCCGTGTCGTGGCCTTCTGAGTACTCTGAGACTTGACACTCGACAGCTTCTTCACCTCCTAGCCTCATGGCGTAGTGTAAAGAAGCCACACAGCAGGCCGGCATGATTGTGTTGAGCAGCGAGGGATAGATTGTTTCTCGCTACTTGATACTCTAACTGGTTGGCACTGCGCTTACCATCAGGTACAGTGTGGTCACATTGCCATGAATAAAAAAACAGGTCAAAAGACCAGTGAGGATCAAAAATAATCCTCATAGTAACTCTCTGAGTTGAACAGTGCCAATAAATTTACACAATCATCGATTATCTTTCAAACATAAATGTAAAATCAAGCAATACTTACATGTACAAACATGTAGAGTGCATTAGAGATGGTGGCCGTAGTACTCGGCGGGGTAATGCGCGTAGCCCTGGTGGAAGGCGGGGTCCGTGGGCGGCCTGTGCATCATCTGCTGCCCATCCATCATGTAGCCCATAGTCGCCTCGGGACTGTACGCGCCGCTGGGGCCCGCGTGAGGGAACACTGACGGGTAGAACACTGCACGTTAATAAGGCTGGCTGTATTACAAGTCGTGTCATTACGATTGCAGAGAAACTAAGGGTATAGATTTGAAATTACAGCTCCTGGTTATCAAATATACATATAAATATATTTAACGGTAGGCAGCGACTTTGCTGTGCCCTGGCATTGCAGAAGTCTATGGGCGGCGGTGACTACTTACCATCAGGTGGCCCGTCTGCTCGTCTGCCGATCGAGACACTAAAAAGATATATAATATATATTTAGAGGAGGAATATCTGGAGAGTCAATGGTCTTTAATGTATTAGAGCCACGCTTTAGCCAATTTTATCTACGATGCGATAAATATGAATATATTACCGTTAAAAATCAAATGAAATAATTAAAGTAAAATAATAAATTCAAATATTATTTGTATCCTTCATGAATTTCTATAATAAAGGTTGATTGCGGGCAGTTTTATTTACCAACTTTCAATTTTATGCAATTTACCTTTAAATTGGCTTAGGGAAGTCAAATACAACATTTCAAGTTTTGTGTAATATAAATATGTATTGATATTTCCCTAAAACCTTCTGTAACCTAACTTGTAGATAAATTCAAAAGAATTCCATTCAATACTTGGCGGCTTCGTAAACTGCTAGCTTAATAACAACTTAACAAAGGGATGAAACTTAAAAAAAAACCACGAGCGCGCAAAAAGTAAGGCATTAACGATTGATCCCGAGATTCCTGTGTTTGTCCCGCAGCTCTCAGGGAGCAATGGCGCGTGCCACCATAAAAGACCCCACGAAGAAGGCGGAAATCGGCGTCTGTAATGGCCGAACACCATTACTTTACGATTGATAATCCATGGGAAATATTGCTTTCGGAAGCCATAACAGTTTTGTGGTAAAATTGTGCGGCCATAGTTTGCTTCACAATTCTTATTGTGCTTTATTAGAATGTTTTGCATAGATTCCTATGTTATGGCAGTGAAATATATGTTTTTGATTCCTGTTCGTACATTATGGATAAGTAAAGTAAGTATACTTAAGAAGGTAGGGTAGGCAATGAAGGTACTATTTTTATGTCGTTTTTGAATTCGGAATACATTAACGTGTCTAAGATATGTAACATTATTATGTATTATACTAAATGAAATATAAAAATAAATTAAACAGTTACTAAAATTACCAAAGTTTACACATTACCAAAATGATCATAATATATTAAGGAACTTTTTAATTATGGCGTATATGAAAGCAGATATATCCCAAACACTTAAAATGCATCACATGAACATGAACAATACGTTTCCCATATCGTAATAGCGCACAAATATTGACAATAAATCTTGATTAAAGATTGACGCACTGACAAATAAGATGTGGGTAGTTGAGTAACATACGTCAAATTAAGGTGATCGTATGCACAGAGTTGTCATTCCGTGCTCTTGTAGGGATCAAGTAATTTGTGACAGCTACCAAGTGGTTGTGTCAAGCCTGTGACTGATAAAGATTGATCGTGTATGCGCGGCCTATGACAATCTTCGCGGCATATGGTAATCGACATTTATATGGGTATCCTACTAATATTATAAATGCGAAAGTTTGGATGGATGGATGGATGTTTGTTACTCAATCACGCTACAAGGGCTGGACGGATCTGGTTGAAATTTGGTACAGAGATAGATTATAGTTTGGAATAGCACATATGCTACTTTTATTCCGGAAAAATGTACAGTTCCCGTGGGATAGTTTAGTTTTTCACAGAGCAAGAGATTGACATGGCTTTTTGCATAGTGGCAGTTTAGGGATCAGCAAATGACATAGGCTACTTTTTATCCCGGAAAAATGCACGTATCGTACGGTATAGCAAAATATATAAAGGTGTAATAGCTTAAGATGCCTCCATGGATTGTATACATTTCCTTCCAAAAATAACCACCACGCGGGCGGAGTCACGAGCAACATCTAGTATATAATATGTAGTGTCCTAAACGATTAAATATGAAATTGCTGAGACTTTTTATTACTTAATAATTAAATACCCAAAAGTATTTATTTATTATCTTATATTATATAATTATCTTGTATCGTGGGTCTCTACGAGAAATTTTCGATCTTAATCAGAGTCGAAACAACTAATTGTGGATTAAATATAGATTTGTATCGATGCCCGGAACGAACCAGCGACCTCTCGTGGCCATGGAGGCTGTTATATCGCAGATTTTAAAGACTACTTACGAGCGTGACAACCAAAATAAGCAAAAAAATATCTTAATAACAACGATATCTACAATATAAAGAACGTAATCTATATAAAGTAAATATATTTTTAGATATAACTAGTGGTCCCGGACAGACGTTGTCCTGCCATAATCCGTCTTCTCTGTGGACCGAATTTTCGTTGATATAATAAGAAATTCAGATCTCGACAACAGCGCCACCTATCGGATCTAAAGCTATCCTATGTTGAAATTGGACCCAACCACACACGTACACAAAATTTCATTGAAATCGGTTGAATGGTTTCAAAGTCTATAACGGACATAGGTAGAAACAATATTTGTGTTTTATATATGTATATAGATAATTAAATAAATAATTCTTGTGATATACATTGCGGCTTGCATAGAGAAATGTACATAAACTAGTATCTAACCGTAGGTAGCTGCTTTGCAGAAGTCTATGGGCGGCGGTGACTACTTACCATCAGGTGGCCTGTCTGCTCGTCTGTCTACACTGATCCGCGCAAAAGAGAGAACCACCAAGTTCTAATTAATTACTAATTTCCTTTACGAACTAGTCTTTGTCTAATTGTCATCAAACTGTCAATAAATGACCAAGCATATATGTCAATATCAGTAACGACATGCTCCCCTCAATAAAAACTGATGAAGTTGCGTTGGGCAGTGAGCCGTGCTTCCTACTAGCAGAGGAAGCAATAACGTCTCTCTCCCGCTGAGGGCTATCTTATTGGCATTAGAGATTCGAAGAGTCCTGAAATTATTTACATTGACTAAAGTATATAAAGATCTATTTTAATTAAAAGAATATCAATTTGACATTAGAAGAAGGAAAAATGACAGTTAAGACAATGCAAAATTCATTCCTTACTAGCACGCACCTAGCTATAAAAATGCGTTGCAGTAACATAAGCGGCTACCTAATGTAGGTAATAAGGTATATAGACAATATGAACTTAGCACTTAAGAAACTTAGCACCTAACTTAGCAATTTGAGTGCAAAGGAACAATATGTATAACAATGTTTATAGGAGTTAAAAATGCGTCTACTACAATTTCGCTCATAAAAATAGTAAAGTATATTCTTGAAATTGTTTAATAGTACTCATTTGTTAACCGACTTCAAAAAAAGGAGGAGGTTCTCAATTCGACTGTATGTTGCTTTTTTTTTTTTTTTTTTTTTATGTTTGTTACCTCGTTTCTCTGTACTGTGTAAACCGATTTCGATCATTCTTTCTTTGATTGAAAGCTGGTGCTTGTCATTTGGTCCCATAAAAATATGGTGAAGATCTGATGAATATCTTCGGAGCTGGAGAGGGTAACTCCTTAAAATTAAGTAGTATTCCAGTGGTTCTTTTTGCATTACGTTCATTATAAAAGTTAAGTTTCAGTGAGAGAGGGTAAAAGGGGTGGGGGTGAGGGAGGGGGGTGATAAAATTAAAATACACGTAAATTCTAATATCTTCAGCAGCTTTTAACCGATTTTATATAATTTACCACTAAAAAGCAAAAAATAAATTATTACTTTTTAAATAAAAATTAAACCGCCTTCAAAAAAACCCAGACACAACTAAAAAGCAAAAAATAATTGGTTACATTTAAATCAATGAGTTATATGCAATTTAAATCAATTATTTGGAGTCGGTGCCAGCCAAAACATGGAAAAAACAGAATAATCAGGCATACAAAAAAATATAAAATAGATCCAGACTTGGTTTTTATAAATCTAAAAGTAAAGAAAACAACACCGGCACCGACTCCAAAAATAATTGATTTAAATTGCATATAACTCATTGATTTAAATGTAACCAATTATTTTTTGCTTTTTAGTTGTGTCTGGGTTTTTTTGAAGGCGGTTTAATTTTTATTTAAAAAGTAATTTTGTTTAACGAGTTACATACATAAAGTATTTTTTTAGTCTTTTAATTTTATTTATTTATTTTAAGTATGATCAGTTTAAAAATGCTAAAAATACTTGAGATGTTGCCAGCTTCCGTGGCGCAGAGGGCGAGTAGCCGACTGTGAAATGAGAGGCCGTGGGTTCGATTCCCGCATCGGAACAAATGTTTGTGTGAGACAGATTTATTTCGGGACCAACGTTCCTCGTAGTTCTTGACACCCACGATACAGATTTTACCTAGTATGTAACTACCTATATGTTTGTGACTATTGGGGGTGTATTTACATAAATAAAATAAACTACTCATTTCCCATAATAGTTATAACGCTTCATACTTGCACAATTTGCATGGAGTGTCAGAGTTGAAGGCACGTGATTTGTTTTTGAAAGTGTAAATACAGTTGCCTCTGTCTGTGGAAACTTTCAGAATACTTGCACTGCACGCATTTCTATCCATCGGTGCATACAATTTTTTTTTATAAATTTTTTTTGCTAATAACTTGACTGATTTTGATCGATAGACCAAGAATAAATGTAAGTTATTTTAGAAAAATAATTATTAATTAGTTGGCAAAAACATAGTTTCTTACTTAACAATTATTCCGCTTCAATTGTCGCTTGTAAATCAGTATTTAGCTCAGTAGCTGGCAGTAATGTTTTTTACAAATGAATTACAGCTTGTAAATATTGCGTTAGTAATAACACTAGAAATTTTCGCATGGAAATATCGAAGGATGAAAGCTACCTTAGGTTTAATTACCGCAATCATAATTAACATTAATGAACATATCCCTAAGAATAATTAACTTAGTTTGGTTCGTTGACGTGGTACAAGAAAACGTTAAGGTCTCACCACGGAGGGTGCTCAGGCGAAGTGGAAGGGTCTGGTATCGAAGATTGAACCTGGTACCAAACGGGATAACGCCAGGAGAAAACTGGGTCAAATTTTATTTCGTACCCCAAGAATACTACGTTAAATAATACGCTGAAAACTTTTTTGAAGATATCACTTATTATTATTTTAATGACACTATTCTTAGACATAATAATAAATAGATAACTTAACAGGCAAAATAAATATTTATATTATAATTAAAAAATTGGTTCTTATTTTAAATTAAGCGTTCACCAAAACAAACTAAACAACCTAACATCGAAATAACACCAATAAAACTATAAAATACTGGCCAAAACGGATGCCGCTCCGGCCAACAGCGTAAAGGATAGATACAAAATTGTTTTGGCAGAAGAAGGAATGGCGACTTCCTGCGGTCCGGCCAGCAGGCACTCTTCCAATGCGACCGTTACGGTGGACGCTCTGGCCTTCAGATATTCCGTTTGCATTTGTCTTCAAGCTTAGTTGGACCTCAAAAATAATTTCTCTTTTCTTTGAAATTTTACAATTCAGCGCGTGGGTGAGGAGCTGTTTACCGAGAGGCCATTGATTCCCGCAACTTTCGAGAGACACACCGCCCAGTTTTTTTTGTGGGTAACACACATTTGTCTCAGTTCGGGCATCAATCCCGCAGCCTCTCGTTTCACAGTCAAGTGCTCGTGCATAACTGCCGAACTGCATAATTCCTTAAATATTATTTACTAGCTGTTGCTCGCGGCTCCGCCCGCGTGGAGGTCATGTTTGGGAGAAAAAGTATATAATACAAAATACCAATATTCATGCTTTTACGTTAAAAATGACGGATTTTCATACAAACTTTCATTCCCTATTTTACCCCCTTAGGGGCGGAATTTCCAAAAATCCTGAAACATATATTATTTATTTTTAACTAAAATGCCAAATACTAATTTTCATGAATTTAACTTAAAAAATGACGGATTTTCATACAAACTTTCATCCCCTATTTTACCCTCTTAGGGGTGGTATTTCCAAAAACCCTTCCTTAGTGGATGCCTACGTCATAAAAGGTACATACTGTCAAAATTTCAAGTCTCTAACCCCAGCCGTTTAGGCTTTTCGTTGATCGATCAGTCAGTCAGTCAGTCAGTCAGTTTCTTCTTTTATATATACAGATGACACCCAAAATAGTCTGTAAACATATATATTAAGCGCTTATTTTAAATGTCTAGCGTTATAATAAATAAACTTAAAAACAATTGATTGATTGCCAACAATATGTTTACCCCTTGAAAATTTGTAAATCATGATAACTTAACTACTTAAAACACGAAAATACTCACTTGAAACACAATTTTCATATCGTAAGAAAGTAAGAAAACAAATGAGTTTTCGTGTTATATAAATTTCTATACCCATTAGTGAGAGATTAAAAACAATTTATTAATATGTAACAGTATTTAATGTATGTTTGTACAAATCTTTCGAAGCATTTAATAAATTAAGTAGAGTCTGGCAGCTTTAAAAGCTTTTGAATTAATTTAAGAATTTTTCGATATTAGAGATGTCATATTAAGATCGATATCGACTTTTTGATTCCTTTATTCGATTCTAGTTTAAGTTCTATCCTTACATATTCTCACGCCTACAGCTCCGAAAGGGTTAGCAGAAACTAGTACACTACATTTCGCTAAGCTTATGTATCAAATCTTTTGTTTTCGGGCACAACCCTAATCTCGAATAAATCATGTGTGGTTTTTATTTACGATAACTTAAATACAAATTGTGATTGCCTGAAGTGGGATTTGAACCCTGGATTTTAATTTCATAATATGTATTTAAATCGCGAGAGTCTAAAACTATTTAAACAGAGGGTTTTATTATAAAACATAGATTAAGTTTAAACTGGGTTTATGTCAACTACCTAAAGTCTAAACCATTGGTACTTAAAATAAGGTTTCATTTTTAATACAGTTAAGTGTGATTGTTTTGTACATACATACACACTCACGCCTGTAATCACCGAAAGGGTAGGCAGGTGTAACCAGTTCACCCACTTTACGACAAATTAATTTCGGTCCCATGATGATTATTTTATGGGTTGCGCTATTTTCTTTTTGTAAAGTGTCGTAAATGATTAGTGCTGATCAAATTGAAGTCTTCGAAATCACCAATTTAAGAAACATGCTGTGGGAAGCAGAATATGTTTAATTATAATTCTACTAAATCCCACAATATAAAAACCACATCTCTAATCCCAACGATCGCGTCGACACCATTGCAAATTGTCATAAGTGTTATTTTGGCAAAAACATTTCCTCACGTGGCACGGGTCCAATAATTTTTAAAAATAAATCGAGCGTGATCATTATTCCACAGAAATAGTTTATTTTGATGGGCACGTCATTTAAACCGGCGTTTATAAAAAAAAGGACACAAACTGATGTACATGTCTTGTTACTTGCATGTATTTGAAAATATGTAGAGTTTATGAATATTGTGCATTGTTCACACGCGCATGACGTTAGAAAACATGAAATTTATATGCGCTTATAATATTGCATGCGATGTGCATGGTAGGAAAGAATTTCTAGTGTATCTGTTGACTGATATTAGAAAGTTCCTTCATTTAGATTTTTTTTATCCTGGTATGGCAAAGTTACCACACTGCACCTGATGGTAAGCGCAGTGTCGTCCAATTAGAGTATCGAGTAGAGAGAAACAATCTATCCCCCGCTACTCAACACAATCATGCCGGCCTGCTTCTTCACACTACGCCATGGTCAAGAAGGTGAAGAAGCAGTCGAGGGTATAGTGTCACAGGAGGCTGCAAAATAGCCAAACAGCGTACCCTAACTCTAGACCCCGACAAAAACCGGATGTACACTGGCTGATCCCGGAACGCGACACACTTGCGTGTGTCACTATGGCGGGTTTTACACCCTGTGTACGGTGGTCGCTATCCGAGCGGATATGATATCCTACCACCAGTAGTTAGCGTATTATTTTGTTGAAGTGAAAACTTCTTTATGCACCTTGGGATGGAGGAAAAGCACTGAACACGCGTGAATATCACACTCAGATTATTTTACTTTTGAGACGAGCACGAATACGAAGTTCTATAATTATTGACAAGCAATAATAAACAAAAAAACATTACTACTTCATGCACGCTTCAAAAAAGAAAACAGTAATTCCAACGTTTTAAGTTTTCACTCCTGTGGATAGTCCCCATGACTGTCTATGTTTTTAATGATAAACGACTACTCTAATGACTAATTGTCATCCATCGAATTCGCCATTTGGTAAGTTTTTTTATCCTGGCAGGGCAAAGTGACACATTGCACCTGAAGGTAAGTGCAGTACCGTCCAGTTAGAGTATCAAGTAGCGAGAGACAATCCCTCACTACTCAACACAATCATGCCGGCCTGTGTAGCTTCTTCACACAAGTGGTACATGATTGCAGAACCCACCCGTATAAACACGTACATATGCATAACACTGTCAGTGTACCCTTCGCACTTCTCGCTGTACCGCTGCGGCACCGCGCCGGCTAATGAATTTATTATAAGCGCATAAATTGCACCGTGATGCGACACCATTACGCCACCATATTGTAAATTACAACACGTTGGAGCAGACCAATCGTTTATCGACCCGACCGCGATTAAAACAGTTTGCCAGCTACCGTGTTCTTCCTATGGTCCTGGGTCCTTTACGCATAGTGTGAAGAAGCTAAACAGCAGGCCGGCATGATTGTGTTGAGTAGCGCGGGATAGACTGTCTCTCGCTACTTGATACTCTACCTGGACGGCTCTGCGCTTACCATCAGAAGCAGTGTGGTCACTTTGCTGCGCCAGAATAATAAAAAAAAACTGCTAGAATTTTTTATATTTGTTTACACGTGATGAGAAAGATCTAATTTTCAAAGGGAGAAACTCCCAGATAGAGCACACATCGCCGATGGCCGGAGGGGCGAGTGATGGATCGCCCGGGACGGGTCAACGAATTCGGTCATTATTCTTTTTTACCCTTCTTGCGTTCCCGCCGTTCGCAAGAGTAAGCCCTTTTTCTGCGACGTCCTTTTTTCCCCGGCTCGGAATTTTTGTTGGCTGCGTAACAGGGGGAGCCGGGACGTTTTATGGACTGTGCTACAATTACAAAGTAAAAATAGAATTGGTCGTTTGTAATTCTATTCCATATTGTCGACAAGGATGGGCAAAAAACTCCGCGTCGGATATATGTCGGTCCTTTTGTTTCGGTACGGAACGTTTTGAGTTTAACAAGCCCGCTTATTTGTTATTAAACTGTACTGTTCTGCTCTGTACTGTGGGAACGTGTCCAATAATTATCGCGTTAATGCAAAAACTATATCTTCATTAAAAATCATTTTCGGTTTTCCATTTTGTACTTCCCTGTGCTTTTGACATTAAGTACATTGTTTTAACACTTTTAGATAATTTATTACCAACAGTAAATGAGATATTTTGGAGCACATAAGTTTTTATTTTTCGATATAAAAAACCATATACACATATGTGAATTTGTACCAGTGATTTATCCTGACACGGCAAAGTGACCACACTGCACCTGATGGTAAGCGTAGGGCCGGCCAGTTAGATGTGGAGCAATGTCACATTATTATTATTAGTATTAGTTGCACCACTGCCTACCCCAAGATACAGGCTCTAGCTTTTATAAAAGATCTGTATATATAAAAGAAGAAACTGACTGACTGACTGACTGACTGATCGATCAACGCACAGCCTAAACGGCTGGGGTTAGAGACTTGAAATTTTGACAGTAGGTACCTTTTATCAAGTAGGCATCCACTAAGGAAGGGTTTTTGGAAATACCACCCCTAAGGGGGTAAAATAGGGGATGAAAGTTTGTATGAAAATTCGTCATTTTTGAAGTTAAATTCATGAAAATTAGTAATTGGCATTTTAGTTAAAAATAAAAATTATGTGTTTCAGGATTTTTGGAAATTCCGCCCCTAAGGGGGTAAAATAGGGAATGAAAGTTTGTATGAAAATCCGTCATTTTTAAGTTCAACGCATGAATATTGGTATTTTGTATTGTATACTTTTTCTCCCAAACATGACCTCCACGCGGGCGGAGCCGCGAGCAACAGCTAGTTATTTCATAAAGCATATTCTCTGTATTACTTCAATTTCCCCGCTATTTCTCACCAACTTTAAAACCCTTTAAGTCTTGCGAATGTTTTATCAAAAAGCGAACTCATGTCTACACTGATCACTTAGACGGACGCAGCTGTGTCGGCTGTATAACGCTAAAAGCGACCGTCCCAGGGGATCTCAGTTGCAACTTGCATACAGTATGAAGCTTACTTTGCGGTCAGAAACTCAATTTTCGTGTTCAAAGTGGTGTCCAGCTCGGGGCCGCTACGTACGTGTCCATTTATCGTGCCTTTGAGAAATTGAAACAGAAGACTTGACAAGGTAATGTGTTGAGTGCTGAATGTACTCATTTTGTTTCTCCGATGAATTTACCCTTTAGCGCCATATGTAGGTTTGATAGATATTAACAATATCTTTATATTCATTATAAGTTAAAGTTTTTTTAATTCATAAAAAGTACACCGACTTCAATAAAAAACTAATTATGCGTCACTATAAAATTTGTGGGTTGTCCTTGTTTTTTCTTAGATCCCATCATCAGATCCTGACTTGGTGCCAACTGCCAATGGGACCACCTGGGAAGTATACCCTTTTAAACAAAAAAATAATTTCTCGAATCGGTCCATGCGTCTTCGAGTAATCGGGGACATACAAAAAAAAAGATTCCGTCAAATTGAGAACCTCCTCCTTTTTTTGAAGTCGGTTAAAAATGCGATTGGCAGGCAAACAAATGATACTTTACTTTATTTAGTTTTTTACGTCGTTTTTATTAAATCTAAATAATTAATTTACAGATTTCGGTTGTTTTTCAAACAAACCTATATATGTATATAGAACCCAAAAATTGTTTCTACCTGTCCCTTATAGGCTTTGAAACCACTCAACCGATTTCAATGACATTTTCTGTATTGTGTGCTTGGGAATTAAAAAATGAATAACAAATCTAGCATGAGTTAGTGAAAATCTATTTAAAAATATTTATATAGTGACGGCACTTGTGTACCTACTTGAAAGACACGATAAAATGCATAAACATCATTTTTGGAACGTGTAAATGTGTTTTTGTATTTGTTAGGTGTACAAGAAAAATGTTACCTGCTCTATTTGACTGGTCGATCATCGGCTGCACTATCCTACGTCTCGCGTTTATAAACCTGAAACAAAAAAAAAACACGTCAATATTTAGATTTTTTTTTCAAAACACGATAAAAAAATAGGCATAGGGACTACCGACAGAAGGGAAAACTTTAAAACTTGGGAATTCCTATGTGATTTTTTTAAACAGCGTCCACGAATAATGAATGTTTTTTGTTTATGACTGCTTGTCAATAATTATAGAACTTCATAGGCGTGCTTATGTAAAAAGTAAAATAATCTAAGCATGATAGTCGCGCGAGTTCAGTGCTTTTCCCCATCCCAAAATTGCCCAACATGCTTAAAGCAGTTCTCACTTCAATATATTTTCTCTCGTTCATTATAATGTTATCATACAATTTTCTTCATGTGTATTGCATTTATTTAACATTTACACCTGCACTCACGCCTATAATCCCTGGAGGGCTAGGCAGAGGTATAACCAGTACATCCACATTTGGTGGACATCATCATGTGGACAGTACTTTTAACCTATTTAAACGTGGTTTGACAACAAATTACAATGAGTATTCTGAAGTCATCATATATTTAAAATTAAAAATCTAATATTTATTGAATCCATGAAATGCTACACATTATTTAGATTCAGTCAATCTTTCTATTCTACCGCCAGTTCGGAATGCAGTTTCGCTAGAGAAGAACGGGCAAGAAACTCTAGCGTTGCTCTTTTCGAACTGGTTAACAATATTTGGTCATACAATGAATATACGATTCAAGTTTGATTACATTAGATTAGAGCAGCTTAATGTATGTTAATTAAGTTGCCTTATTGTAATAGTCTGAAATAAAATTTATTACAAGACATAATATTATTATCAAATCAATTGACAACTACATAAAGGCATAAATATAGGCAGATCGTAATTTCACGACAATTACACGCGCAATATGTTTTACGTCAACTGAATAAGTAATCTGTTGCTAAAGCGCCCCCGCGGTGCCCCCGTGTTGCCCCCGCATCGTCCCCGCGTCGTCCCCGCGCCGCCCCGCCACACCGCAGCCGGTGCACTTCCAAAATTAACTGTCACCGTGAATTATGTACGAACAAACGGACACACACGCGATTGCCTTTTTTGATTCGATTATTTCGATTGTGTCGATAATTACTATCGATATCGGCGTTTGTTACATTTGAAACAGAGATGGCGTTTTTATTTTATTTTTTTAATGTTTTTTTTTACCACTGTCTCGCCTGATGGTAAGTGATGATATATTAATGTACTTTGGAATACAAGTATCGAAAACCTATATCTTCTGTGATACATTGGGTGTTTTTGGTGACGAAAATTACTTATCATCAGATAAATAATAAAATTGCTCCCAACAGTCACACCTATAGTCCCAATTTTTTTTTAGAGAAAATCTATCCCTTGCTACTCAACATAATCATGCGGCCTGTGAGGCTTCTTCACACTACGCCTTAAGGTGGGTCCTTAAGGAGCATATATAATAGGAGCATATAAGGATCATAAGCAGGAGGGAACACGGTAGCTGGCAAACTGTTCTAAAGTTTGATAGTGTGGCAAAATTACGAATTTGCGAACCTCTCGGTTCGGGCCGGGGTAGTGACTCACTATCGATATCAGGAACTACGAGATACTTTCGGTCTACCAATATTTTTGTATCGCACGAACATTTGTCTCGTTTCACAGCCGGTTTCTCGCCCTTGTGCCATGAGGGCTGTCAACCACACTGGTCATAGGTACCTGCTTGTTTGCTCAGCTTCTCTTATAAATTAAGGACTCCATCAATCAGAGCAAGATCTTTTATGTATGCTACAGACTTTCCAAATGAATAAATAAATAACACACAACAGTCACACACAGCCCCGACCCCACACTAAGATACGAGTCTTATGTTGTGGGTATCAGGGACTAGGAGAAAATTTTGGTCTCACAACACTCAGTCCCCGGACACAAATATCTGTATGTCACACAAACATTTGTCCCGGTGTGGGAATCGAACCCACGGCCTCTAGTTTCGGCTACTCGCCAACTGTGCCACGGAGGCTGTCTTAATTTCACAGAACAATATTGAAATGATAAACTACTCTAGCAATTTTATTTGTCATTGTATTTTATACTGAGTCTTTTAAAATAAAAAAATCACTCGTTTGGTCGCTACAATATCATACAAACTTTACAATATCTTTTTGAAATGGGTTTAGAATGAAAATGAATACAGCATAAAATTTCATCCACGCCTTTCAAAGTCCGAGATTTATATCATTCGAAATTAATTAAAGTGACATAAGTTTTAAACATAAATATAACAACAGATGCTTTCCAAATTGGCCAGAAGGGACAGGCGCTAGTCCCTTAGTCCCTACGTAAAGAGGATCTGCTGTACATGTATTGTTCATATCGGAATTAGATCATTTAAAACAAGCGACGTCTCGGAAATACCCATGGTCCATATCAAACCCATTTAAATATATATATATTTGACCGGTATTACCTTGAATAATATTCATTCATAATATAAAAATAAAAAATAAATAATAATTATAATGTTAAATACCATATGAATAATTAATTGCTAGTGTATTGATGATGCTATGTATGTTATGTATACATAAGCTGATATGCTTTTCTTAAAATTTATTTACTTTTTTTAATGTTCTGACTTGTCATAAGAGCTATATAATTGCCTACTTGATCAATAAACGATTTCATTTCATTTCATTAAGTAGTCTTGTGGAGGGAGGGCAGAAATGCCTAAATTATAACGAAGGTAATTTTCAAATACAATGTTGCGTTCCAAAAAAATCCGGAGATATCTGCTGATACAATCGCTTTGTATATATTGTTTCATTACGTAAATTTTCGTGGCGTAGTTGTAATTGCGTTACGACTGCTGTGCCGGTGTCTCGAGTTCGAAGTTCGGGTCGGGTAAAGTGATATTGGATTTTTTAGGAATACTCAGTATCAACCCGGAGTCTGGAATTGTGCCCGGTATATAGGCTCGCCCCCATCACATTAGGGGGCCGTAATAAATGCGGCGAAAAGTGGGGGGTGTAATGGTTACCTTTTCGGAGTTAACAGGCGTGAGTGTATATGTATGTATAAAAATATATTAGTTAAGCTAACTATACTAAAATGTACTACGATTGTATAATTAATTGGTTTATAAATTCTCGTGAAGCATAAAAAAACCTTGCTTGATTCTAATAAAGGTTCAGTTATCGCTGCTTTTCGTAAAAATAATAAATACTTCCAAAGCAATGATAACTTAATTGGGAGTGGTATGGACTAGCAAGAAGAAAGTTGTAGGTTCAAAACTAGCCCAAATAGCATACATCTCTAACTTTTCTAAACTTATGTGTGTATTCATTGTTAATTATCGCTTGCTAACGATGAAGGAAAACATCGTGAAGAAACCTGCGTACTTGAGAATAAATAAAAATTTCGCAAGTCAGCAGTGGGACAGTATTTAATACTGGGCTGATACTGTTATTTCATCGAACCAAAACCAAAACCTAAACCAGGGCTTTGCTGTGCCTGTGGCCCGTTTGCTCGTCCGCCTATCCATATAAAAAAAACTAATGACAATAATTAAACTGATATGTATTAAAAGTCCGGAATCCAAACTCCATAATGATTTTTACCCCTTACCCCAACATTGGATTTGCATACGTATTTATTTTATTTGGAACGTGCCTGTGCCCTCGTAAATCATAAACAGTGATTTGGATCCGTTAATTTCTGGAGGGGATGAAGGGGTGTCAAACGGTGGGTAATGGGGTAATGGAGAGTTTGCACTAGCGTTGCATCGTACCCCATCGCATGTAAATATGACTAATTGCATAGAGATGAATAAGATTTGTGCATTACAGTGCCCCGGGGCATTGGCACCTTATGTTGCAAGTTGTTTGGACGTGTTACTAAAGGGTTTTGATTATAATTATGCTGTGATGTCATTTGAGTTGGGTTTGCTTTATATTAAATATTTTTAATTATGAAATTGTAGATATGAACGATAGATCTACATTCTCTTTGAAAAACAGTATGTTTATTAAAAAGTATTTTCACAGATTTTATATTTTTTTATTTTTAACCGACTTCAAGAAAAGGAGGAGGTTAACAATTCGTCGGCATCTTTTTTTATGTATGTTCCCCGATTACTCGAAGACGCCTGGACCGATTCGAGAAATTCTGTTTTTGATCAAAAGGGTATACTTCCCAGGTGGTCCCATTGGCACCAAGTCAGGATCTGATGATGGGATCTCAGAAAAATTAAGGGCAACCATCAAATTGTATAGTGACGCATAATTTGGTTTTTATTGAAGTCGGTGTACTTTTAATGAAATAAAAATCTTTTTCTTATTTCAGTATAAGTGACCGTCGCGTGGCTTTCAAGGCTGTAAAGCTTTCGAAACATCGGACCAGCAATCAGAACAGTTGGTACTTAGCAGCGATATCCTAGTTGGTAGTGACAGACTGCCGACACAAAAACAGCGGGTTCGAAGCCCAAGAATATACTTATTTTTCGAAGTTAGTGAATTCATTGTTAATCATCACTTATTGTAACGACGCAGGAAGACATGAAGAAACCTGCTTGCCTGATAATTCTTGATAGGATTTCAAAGGTGGTCTGCCAACCCGCATTAGCCCAGTGTGGTGGACTAAGGCCTAACCCCTTTCATTGACTGTCTGTGACCACAGTGGGACAGTGTATCCATTGCTATTATATCTAGTAATAAAAATTCGAATATTATCTAGTCTAGACCAGGCCATACTTATAATTTCATATCAGCGTCCAAACTTTTGTTCACCTTCAACTAAAGCCAATTTCCATCTAAATAGTGTTGCCCCATCTAAACCCATGATGTCCCGACCAAGTTATTATTACAATTGGGAGATTTCCCGGCTTTTACCTAAATAGGGAAAGTTAAAAAGGCCATTTGGCGATCGGGGCACGTATCGCCGCCCCGCGCTTGAATTAAATTTTAATTTCGACGTAAAGTTTTTCTTTTTAATTACTTCAGTTACAATTGAATAGAGTTTTTGGTTACATTTGAGTTTGGGGTTTTGGAGGGGTTCTCTTGAATATAATAATTGATTTAAAAATCAGCAAAATTTACTTTTGACTGCTAAAAAAAATATTTTTTTAAGGCTGTTTTAACAAGGCATAGTTCAATGGCTTCAATTTTATAAATAATTGTAGAGTCATGTTTCTACAATTTTCATTTTCTGCTCACTCGGCGATCTAACGGCTCTCTTTCCAAGACTTTTACAATTAGCTTTTAAATTTGCAGATATTCAACACGAATTCTTTTTATTAGAGATATTATGTGAGCCCGAAAATCTCTGGCTAATAAAGACTCTAGATAATTATATCTTGAGATCGGACCTGTGTGTGTTACTGTAGGTTTTTTTTAATACACACCTAGTTATTTTGCCGTGGGTTCTACAGGATAGGCAATCACAATTTTCGAATTTTCAATCGAAAAATTATACATGAATTAGGCACAATAGGGTCGGCATCATGGGACGGAAATAAGCTAGGGGAACCGTAGATTAATTGGTTGTACTGCTGCCTACCTCTTCAGGAGCATACATACATGAGTATATAATATTATGTTAATATATTAATTTTATTAAGTAAAAAATATATTGCCTCACATAAATCTTTCCCTTATAGAAGACAAAACCGTGATCGGTTCACAATTTTTTTTTATAAGTATCTAAAGTGGGCAATAATTTTGCCTTAAATAATTCTAACGAAACGTACATTTCAACACATTTTCACTGTAAGAAAACGGCGCAAGTACATTTTCGAATGTTTAAGCAGGGTAAACAAGGCAGGTGGGCGCGTCCGGGGTCGGCAGCGGCTATAAATTCTGTTTTTCCCTAATTAAGCCTTAATTCCGGCGTACGGACGCGGGGTGGCGAGCCGCTCGCTTGAGGAATCAAAAGGGCGTGTACTGTTCCCCAATTGTTGTTTACTATTCACTAATGCCTAGTGTCGTTGCACTTTTAGATTGAACGATGTTTACAATGTTTGATTTTTATCGTGTTTCAGATTATTGTTCGATATTCAAATTTGAATGATGTTCTAGAACATTGTCCTTTAGTAAATTGAAATATATAACACAAATATTCGAGAAATAATTTCCTAGTTAAGCATGTCAACATTTTAATAAACGGTAAATTTGAATATCCTTTTTTGGTGTGGTAGAGAGAGTGACATTGTTGACAATTTGGTCTACACAATGAAAGCCAGCTCGACTGGGTTACTAACACTGTCGACATAAAGTAATTAGCTCGTTATTTGAATTTTTACTGAGTGATAATTCTGTGCGTCCAATCCGATTCTCTATCCTTATTATTTTCGTTTAAGCCGCAATGCACCCATGATTGGGCATGATGTTAGCCATTCTTTGCCGTCCTCTGATTTAAAAAAAAACTATTATAATAAGCTACCTTTAAGAGTATGTGTATATGCTTTAAGAATGTCGTTCCTAGAATTGGAATGGCCAAATATGGATAGCTGGTCCAGATGTTGGATAAATTACCTAGAACACGTTTCTAGGTCAGATATATTATCCAAATCAAGGAAAAAAACTTAGTAATATTGAAACAACCCGCATTAATAATTAAAAGCAATTTTAATAAGAACCCATCTCAAAACTAAAACAGTACACAAATTTCCGAGATTCCGCTCTCCCGGCACGTACTTTGCAAAAGTTTTATCTGGACCCCGCGTCCCTACCCGGAGCAAATCCCGAAATCGTAATCCCGGGGTACCAGGGTGACATAGCTTATCGCCGGTGGCCTGCGCCGCGGCCAAATGAAGGCATTAGTTTTCATAAAGCCAGCGGAGATAGCCCCCGGTCACTCCACCTCCTACTAAGGGATGTCGTCCTGGTACCTTGATATATCGTTTTGATATACAAAGGCTTTTCAATGCGTGTGATAATGGATTTAATGTATCTACTCTCTCTGATAATGTTTCGTCAAAAATATTCGATGAAAAAGGTAGGTGTGGTTTTCTTATGATATTAAGTAGTAAAAAATTTCTCACATCTTTTGAACAATAAAAAAGCTGTTTGCATATCATAACGTTATTTCAAATGTTATCTTTTTAAATCTTCTACTCCTAATCTAAAGAAAATAATATACAGTGTAAACTCCATGTAACGTCACTCTATTTAACGACAAACTCTCTTAAGCGTCGAAATCAATTGGCTTTGGTTGGTTTAGCTTGTTTTTCATACAATGTTTCACTCTATATAGCATTACACCCACTCTCAATAACGACAACAATTAAGTTGCTAAAATTAGTAAAAACTGCGCAGCTGTGTACGATCTATTGTCGCTTTATTATCCTAGCCCGCAATAAACTCGACTGTCGGCATCATGCATACCGAACTTTCTAAGAAATTCATTCTTTTGTTTACAAATTGGGATTGCTTGCACGTGTAGACTGTTATTGACCATGATTCATAACTAGGAGTCATGGATTATCTATACCTTATCATATTCTTAGTTGCTCACAAACTTGCAAACTGTAAACATGGCTACTAAAAGAAAATCACTGTGTATTGACGAAAAAGTTTTACTGATACGCGCAATAGAAACGGGAGAGAAGATAAGTGATGTTGGCAAACGCTTTGGATTTAGTCGCTCTACCGTGTCCACAATATGGAAAAATAAAGAAAAAATCCTCCACGCTGCGGGCGAGGGAAAATCTTCCAAAAAATTAAAGAAACCTATATACGAAGATTTGGATAAAGCTGTACTATCATGGTTTCATCGACAGCGCCAGAATAATATGCCTATCTCGGGGCCGCTCGTGAAAGCTAAGGCGGAGAATTTTGCTGCTGAACTTGGTTTAACTTCTTTCAAAGCATCAGAAGGATGGCTCGGAAAATTCAAGCAGCGTCATCATATCAACTATGGTAAAATAAGTGGGGAAGCACGAAGTGTTGATACAAATGTGACTCATGATTGGATTAACAGAGTGTGGTCAAAATTCATAGAAAAATACGCCCCAAGTGACATTTTCAATGCTGATGAAGCAGGAATTTTCTATAAGTTGACTCCAGATAAAACTCTGAAATTTAAAGGGGAAAAGTGTGTGGGAGGAAAGCTTTCCAAGGAACGTATTACGGTGCTTGTGGCTGCTAATATGGATGGCACAGAGAAAAAAAAGCTACTAATAATAGGCAAATCGAAAAATCCGCGCTGTTTTAAGAACATCAAAAAATTGCCAGTGACGTATAAAGCTAATAAATCAGCTTGGATGACCAGTCAACTTTTTGAAGAAGAAGTGCGAAAGTGGGATGCAGAATTAAAGGGACGAAAAATTTTACTTCTTGTTGACAACTGCCCTGCCCACCCTTTTATATCAAACCTTCAAAACATAGAGTTGGCATTTCTTCCTCCAAATACGACTAGTGTCTTACAGCCAATGGACCAGAGTGTGATTAAAAGCCTCAAGGGTCACTACAGAAGGAAATTATTGATGGAGCTAGTCGAATCTGAGGGTAAAACTTCTGTTAATATGCTGCATGCAGTAAATTTTTTATCTAAAGCCTGGGAAGAAGTGACACCCACAACTATACAGCACTCTTTTCGACATGCTGGACTTTGTACCAATTCTACGAGTGATGAGGTGGAAACAGAATCTGAGTTTGAAAGCGACGACGACCTTCCATTAACTGAGTGGATTCAACAATTCAACATGGCAGGAAATACGGTAAATCTTCAAACCTACATTGAAGTGGACGACCGCCTGCTTACAACGGCTTCACTCACAGACGAAGAAATTTTGGATTCAGTGAGAAAAACTGAGGATCAAGAACAAGGTGATGAAGAAGATGAGACGGATGAGCCTGAGCTTCCGCCGAGCATTAAAGAAGCTCTGGAAGCAGCAAAATTATTGGAAAAATATTTCCTTTATAACCAAGATGCCTCAGTATTGCTAGATATTAATAAAATAACTAAAAAAATACAACAAAATTACTGGTGCAGCAAAAGACGTCAGACAAAAATAACAGACTATACTCAATAGCGTTCAAATAACATTCTTTTTTATGCACATAACTACTAACAATAGTCAGAAATAAACTTTTTATTTTTCTAATTCTGATGTTTCTTCTCTCCATTTAACGACAACTCTCTATAACGCCATAAAATGCACAGTCCCTTCAGTGTCGCTATATAGAGTTTACACTGTATTTAGTTTACTCATATTTGATTATAAATAATAATTTAATGCTGTTTATGGAAAGTGCATCGGATGGAGAAATTTGGCTATTTTTTTTATTTAATCCGAATAAGGTTAAAGACCGGAAAAATGGAAAAGTTACCCGGAAAATTAGGAATCCCATGAAACATTAAAAATGCTTTTTCTTTGTAATTCCAGTGTCCAATACAATTAAAAGTGATCATGCATGTACAGGCAAAATCTAATAAATCAGTTGATCTGACTTCAATGAGACTTGCTATGAAGATACCTATTTCAAAAACATAGTTGTAATTCTATTTCTAAGTCGATTTGCGGCCCAAAAATCTAATTAGCCTATTTAAATACCTTATGAACCATTGTAGGGAACAACTTTTCGCCTGTATTAAAGAATCCATCAAAATAGACGTCAGTATCCAATGACAATAGCAGTCCATCCACCGCAATCCGCACTGGCTTTACAAGATATCTGTGTTTATATTCACCCCTTCTGTACCGGATTGTGTTACAAATCTTCAAGGCTTCCTTTTACATTGATATCGGACTTAAATATTATTTGGCTTTGTAACACTAATTTGTGTTGGATTTCTTTTAACTTTATGGTATTGAATCTAGATGGTTCTATTCTAAGGTTTTTGTTTTTGGTTTTCGTTTAATTGCAAAAGTATAGACGTTTAAAATTTATTTTTTTATTTATTAAACATTTATTTTCAAACAAAAAGTTATCCATAGTAATGTTAGTAAAAATTAAAAACTTAAGAGAACTATGTTAATATACAAATTTATTTTATTTTCCCAATGACTCTCTCTACCCAGCACTTCTGAATAATCAGTCATGACGTGCTATCATTTTTAAAATGCTGTTGGAGCTAATTCGCAATCGTAATAAAGCTGATGCGGCTTTTTTACGCATTCTTCTTCAGCCTTTGGACGTCCACTGCTGAACATAGGCCTCCCCTAAAGATTTCCAGACCAACCTGTAAGAAGCATTTTTTACGCATTATCGCGTGAAAACCTCGTGCGTTTGCAAACATAAACAGTGTATGAAGAAAATTCCTTAATATTACATCTTTAGAGTTTGTAACAACTTTGGAATTGTAATTGCGAGTATATTATGTAGTTTCATATTCGTGATTACGTATATCGGAACCGCAATAACCAAAAATGTCATAGACAACCATTTTTAACCGACTTCAAAAAAGGAGGAGGTTAACAATTCGTCGGAATCTTTTTTTTTATGTATGTTATCCGATTACTCGAAGACGCCTGGACCGATTCGAGAAATTCTTTTTTTGTTTCAAAGGGGACCACCCTTATATTGGCACCAAGTCAGGATCTGATGATGAAATCTCATAAAAATCGAGGGCAACCCTCAAATTTAAAGGGACGCATGATTTGTTTTTTATTGAAGTCGGTGTACTTTTTATGAATAAAAAACTTTTTACAGAATTACTATCGACTCGAATTTCCTAATTATCAGGGCAACATTTCCAATTTAAATCCTCAAAAAAAACTTTGTTTGGACTATTACGAACATTTAGAAATTGACTTAACCACCCCGTTGTTTCCAAGTGATGCGCTTACCAATAGCATTTAAGTTTTCTTTATATCAATACAGTTATTGGTTTGTTATGTTTTTTATATATATCCAACAGTTATATAGTCATACAATACCTGACCTGACACTGGGTCAAACCTGTATCGTGGGTATCAAGATCTACGAGGGACTACGGTTACTACGTGTTATCACAATTACAATATTGGCGTTGTAGAAGCACGGTTTTTTATTTTAGTAAATGATCTTTGTTACCCAGTACCTATGTTGAAAGAGTTTTATAAATCTGCTAAAAATAAGCAATGAGAATTCAATTCGGGTAGAAAGTCAAATTACAGAAAATGAGTCATCCCAGAAAGTCATTCTGGTGCTGTCCGAGGAAGATATTGAGATGTTTTCAGTTCACACCCACTATAACTCATACCAATATTATCAACCGGTATTATCAACAAATCCATAGCTATATCCAATACCATTGTAAGTATATAAGATGAAAACCGTGTCGGCATCACGTCCGCAACTCCTCCGCCGCCCATAAATATGCTTTTATGAAATCCAAACGTCGCTGCGACGCATCCAAACTGCCCTAAATCAGGCAATTATGGCCCAAGACGGGCGGGGTCAGGAATGACCATTGGTACGAATTGGGCACTCCACAGCACAGCCTGATTAACTTTACCATTATTTTTATTGCGATTGTGGGATTTGATGGAATTTGTTGGGATTTCTGTATTGTATTTTGAATCTTGGATGGGAACAAGCGATTGTGTTTGATATAGAATATAATTTTTGTAGAATATCTAGTATCTAGCTGTAGAATTGTTTAATGATGTTATTCCAGTGTCTGTTTCATATGTGTTGCCAAAACTAGCAATTTGTAAAATAAGTTTTCTAAGAGTCAATGGACGAACTATGTTTTTAATTTCAATACTATTTAGAAACTGATCTAGCAGCATTTTCAAATTCGAGATTCACAAAATATAGTAAAACTAATCAGACACAGTATATATTTTAAAATGAATAAATAAACATAAAAAAAATATCAGATCTAAGAAACCATAAGAGGAATTAGGAACTTCTGCAAATTAACCCTTTAGTAACTAACACCTTTAACAGTTTCAGACCAGCTCAGTAGTGACGTTTGAGACTTGATTGAAGATGGCCTAACATGGTCATCTTTAATGTCATTTGGAAAAAGTTCACAGATACAATAACCGATATGTGCTATTCTATAAACTACCACGACAACATAAAACTTAGTAGCGCAAATTCTCACCCAATCTCACTCGGCTCTTGGCACAGGGTGGGAGTAATTACGAGGGCAATACATCGGTTCGACCCCGGGACCTTAGGGTCCTCGTCACATAGCAACACATGGCGCGGCGTTAATTGCGACGGCCCCGTACTCTGTTTTTATATTTCGTCATATTACGAGGGTATGAGGATCGATTTTGTGACCCCGGTCAAGGGTTCCTTATGGATTTGATTTCAGTAATATGCTAAAGATTTAATTGGTCACCCTTTACGGTATCAAAACTTATGGATACAGATTTTTTAGTTTCGGAACTTTTACCTAACAATGGTATGTCAGTTCCATCGTAGGGATAAAGATGTAAGAGTCTACGAATCATAAGGGTTAGGCTTTAGTTCATCATGCTGGCCTAGAGCTGTTTGGTAAACTTCATACACCATGGGACTTCTTATGTTGCTAAGAATAAGTACAATTTTAACCCTCGCTAAAATATGGTACATTTACAAAGACCGTCGGTCTCCAAGGCCCAAGGGTCAAATATACCTGGACTTAAAATTCAAAGGCGCCAGCTGTTGTCCATAAATAACGCGGCGTTTCGCACCTCAACCCTTCGCTTAATACTAAATAAATTCGGGCACGTCAAGCAATCAGCTCAATATGGCGCCCGGCCTATTACCGCGGCCCGCTGCATGTCTTGCGTGAGGCCGTGAAATACGCGGCCAATCTCGCCCGGGCCTGGTTATTGCTAATTTTATCCGGGTATTAATTGTGACGTCATAGTTTCCGAGGGTTTATCGCGTGACGTCATAATTTGTGGTTATAATGTCTTTCTACATGTTTCTGGTTTTGTCACCTTTTGTTTATGATGTTATGCCTCGGTTTAGAACTGAAATCGTAAAATACTAGTAATGTCACATCTTGACTTGAATTTTAATAGGTGGCAATCTATACCGATATAATAAATCACGGTAGCCATTATTTTTCTACGAAAAATAATGGCTACCGTGATCAACAGCTAGTTTATTCTTTTGTGACAATGTGCACAACATTAGATACATTTAGTTTTATCATAAAGCCAAATGTGAATAAGAAATCTCAGGGCGTTCAATTTTGTATGTTTATCACAAGAACTAAATAGGCTAAAACTATTGAACCTCTTGGCCCGTTCCGCTGCCATCTGCGACACTTTGAGATATTTACTGCCGGTTTATATCGCCTTGCTGTCTAATTAGTTGAGTGTTCATTTCGGGATTCGGCATCAATTGATGCACCATTATTCCATAAGATGTTTTTATTTTATATTAATTGGTTTTCATAAACGAATTATCAAAATTATAGATAAAATTTTAGTAGATGTTACTTTTTTGTCCTAGTACGGCAAAGTGACCACACTGCACCTGATGGTAAGTGTAGTGCCGTCCAATTAAAGTATCGAGTAGCGAGAGGGAATCTATCTCCGCTACACGACACACTCATGCCGGCCTGCTTCTTCACACTACGCCATGGGCACGAAAGTGAAAAAGCACCCGAGGGTCTAGTGTCAGAGTACTCAGAAGGCCGCAAAACGGCCAATCATCGTACCCCAACTCTAGACCACGGACAAAACCTGGATGTACACTGGCTGACCCCGGAACGCGATACACTTGCGTCTGTCACTGTGGTCGCTATCCGGGAGGATATGAATATCCTGCCACCAGCAAAGTGTGAAATATTTTCTTAAAAAAGGGTCAGTTTTGAGTTATATCATATATAGTCACAAAATTGGATCACTGTGTTATAAGATATGCGTATTTACGTGTATAAGTTGAATTGAAAACCTCTGCTTTTTGTGTTAAAACTGTTTCTATTATGGCTTATTCTTTACTGATAAACATTGATAGTAATTGACAGCCTGTGTAAATTGTATGTAATTAATTGGTGCAAATGTTAACAATTATTATTTGCTTTTTAGTTGTGTCTGGGTTTTTTTGAAGGCGGTTTTATTTTTATTTTCAACCCAACGTTTCGACAGCTTTACAGCCTTCATGGTCACGGTGCGGACAATGTTGGGTTAAAAAAGTTAAATAAACCGCGGTAAAATACGAAAAATTAATTTCACTTCTTCGATGTTGGTGATCTTTTACCAGATAGCTGGCTTGGTCATCGCCGTGTGCTATAACATATTATAATAGTAATAACCTTCGCATCAGATAACAATCAGCGATTCTAACGTCCCAACAGTCCAATTTGGCAAGTGGACATAAAAAAGTCCGTTTAAGCGCTGTGTTCGCGGTTATTTCACCTGCGGCCATTTGCGGCGATGATTTAAATGTGACGACCAACTGTGTATTTCCTAGTGATAATAACAATTAAGCAACGCAAGTATGGCGCTAGACCGCTAACGAGTGCGACGGTGGCGCCGCACGGCTGTAGGAAGAACTATTTTCAACTGATGGTTGGCTCTACTGTCTTATGTTGTTCTGGTACTTGCGATTTTAATGATAAAATAGGCCTATATTTATTTGACTCATAAATTAAATACGGTGGTTATATTCATTTCAACGATTGAACCAGTAAAAATGGCGGGTTACGTTATATCAAAAATAAACAATCTATTCAAGCACTGAAGGTTAAATAAGATCTAATTTCGTTCAAATGATAAAGAAAGCACGCGATACACTTTTAGAATATTATTCATCAACCAATTGTGCCTCATGGTCATAATATTTATCAACAATCTTAATGCGTTTACGTTAGATTACAAATGAAAACACATCCATATTTTAAATAAACAAACCATTGGCTTTTTAAAGAATATGAAATTGAATTTATTTAACAAAACATTCACTAAAAGCTTTTTATTTTCGTTTATCTGAAAAACAACAGCCAGGCAAAATGAATAGTACCGCATAAGTATAATATTTAAAAAATATATAATTGACAATTCGAAATATTTTATATTAGGTTTAAAAAACAAAATAATATCATCCACAGATTAAAACATAAACCAAGACAAAATAAAAAACCCGTGTTCTAAATTTGAAAATGGATCGAAAGAATGCGCGGGAACGACGTATCGCCACTCGTGTCCCGTTACGCGCTATATCCATTTGTCAAATTAATGATGTGGGGATGACTTTTTTACAATCGCCACGACACGTACTGTGAATTGAGAGGTGGCGCTATGTGATAGAGGGAGGACAGTATTGGTCAATGCTGTCAACTTACAAAAAATCGCGCGTGGGTTAACGACTACCTCATTTGCCTGTTGTTTTGTAATTTAACTAGTTGTTGCTCGCGGCTCCGCCCGCGTGGAGGTCATGTTTGGGAGAAAAAGTATACAATACAAAATACCAATATTGATGCGTTTAGCTTAAAAATGTCGGATTTTCATACAACATTTCATTCCTTATTTTACCCCCTTAGGGGCGGAATTTCCAAAAATCCTGAAACATATATTTTTTATTTTTAACTAAAATGCCAAATACTAATTTTCATGAATTTAACTTCAAAAATGACGGGTATTTCATACAAACTTTCATCCCCTATTTTACCCCCTTAGGGGTGGTATTTCCAAAAACCCTTCCTTAGTGGATGCTTACGTGATAAAAGGTACCTACTGTCAAAATTTCAAGTCTCTAACCCCAGCCGTTTAGGCTGTGCGTTGATCGATCAGTCAGTCAGTCAGTCAGTCAGTCAGTCAGTCAGTCAGTCAGTCAGTTTCTTCTTTTATATATACAGATAAAGCATCTGTTTATATGTAAGTGCACATTTCTTCGTTCTTTTTTTATTTTTTGAAACACTATCAATAGTTGTATTTAATGCTATTTGAAGTATGTTAAATTAATATATAATTATTTG
Organism: Laothoe populi; assembly: GCA_905220505.1. Taxonomy (NCBI): domain Eukaryota; kingdom Metazoa; phylum Arthropoda; class Insecta; order Lepidoptera; family Sphingidae; genus Laothoe; species Laothoe populi. The sequence continues at coordinate 16,457,489 of HG992166.1, read as the reverse complement.
AAAAACACAATAAAAGATAATTTATATAAAACTTAGTTGATTAATTGTGATGAAATGTTAACGGTTATGCGTCGCCTTACGACGTCTCAATCGGTGAGAAATCCAGTTTTGTCTAGTAATGGTTTTGTTGCGTGCAAAATGCATTTATTAGAAGGTGTTTATTTGCAGTGACTTAAACTGGCAAACTCGATCAATTGCCAGCCTATGCTATAGTACCATTCTTTCAAGGTAATATCTTACACTTCTTTGAAGGAACGATCTATTTGACAGCCGCCGTGGCACAGTGCGCGAGTAGGTTTCTGTGAAACGAGAGGCCGTGAGGTCGATTCCCACATTGAGACTAATATTTGTCAGACAGACAGATATTTCTGGTGTGGGTGTTGTCCGTAGTCCTTCGTAGTTCTTACCCACAATAAAGGTTTAACCTAGTGTGAGGTCAGGACTATGTGTGTGACTGTTGGGTGTAATTATTAAAAAAAAACTATTTCCAGCATCCTATTCCTAGAACCAATAAATGAGACTAACGACCTTACAATACCTCTACATGTAAATATACATCATGTCTAAAATTAGAAACTGTCCATTGAAACGAGAAATACTATCCGCACGACGCGACGTGTCCAGTTAATATATACGTAGCAATAAACTGACTATTTAATATTTTCCCTCGCCGATGACATTTCGCGCGTCCATTAATGCTATTACATTGGTGTCAAACGTACGGTGTAATTGCGTGATATATATATGTTTTGGTACGAAATACACTAATGAACACGCTGCAACTGTCACGATGACACGCTGCAACGATGTCACGCTTCAACGATGACCCGCTGCAACAATGTCACGCTGCAACGATGACACGCTGCAACGATGACGCGCTGCAATAATGTCACGCTGCAACGATGTCACGCTGCAACTATGACGCGCTGCAACAATGTCACGCTGCAACGATGACGCGCTGCGAAAGGTAGGGGCAACGTGACATGACCAACTTATTGTACTAAATTAGAATTGATTATAAAATAAGTTTTGATGAGCTTGATTAAATATCGTATGGTAGGTTTGTGATTATGTCCCTATTATAATGTATTTGTCTTTAAAACAACAATTTTAAGTATGAATCATAATACATCAGTAGGCCGACATGATTGTGTTGAGTAGCGGGGGATTGATTGTCTCTCGTTACTTGATACTCTAACTGGACGGCACTGTGGTCACTTTGCCATGCCAGGATAAAAAATATTAATGTATGAATCATTTCATTTTGATGTGAAATGTATTATTTTAGTACTCGATCTGTCTGAATACTCCGAAAACGTGGTTGGCACGCTGCGCTCAGAGCAATGACAGACGCGTGACACACTTGACATAGTAGGTACACTGTAACGTAAATAGTTATCAGTATAAGATAAAAAATAAGTTAAAGCGGTTTAACAATACTGAAATAATTTGGCGAAAACACGTTTTAATCCGGAGAACGTATTTGTATTTCGCTATTTTAGTGATATCGTCAAATGACGTTAAATTACCGTGAAAGTTAATCGGATTAATCTCGACAAAATATATAACGAATACCTCAAATCACAGAGACCAACATAAACTTGCGTATTAAACGTCGTATTCGTATTAAGCGGGCGATGTTTTATGAACATCTTAATATTTTTCTTAATTACCATCAAAATAAATAACTGTTACAAGTGTGAAGTGGTTCCAACTTGGAGATGGGACGATAAAACGCGGCCTAGTCGTAAATCATGCGCCAATTAAGAGTTTTAACTGGCACACGGATTTATGGCATCGTTTTATGACGACCCATTGTGCGTGTCTATGACCGCGTCTCTATAAGGAGTTCGAGATATTATAAATAGATGACACTAAAGCAACTGTAATTTAGGTTGTCACAATATTTTAAATTATTGGGTTAATTACAAATTAAATAGACGCATTAGGTATAGCAGATACCGGTAAACGAGCAAGTATGCCGGTCGGCAGCGGCTTTGCTGTGCATTGCAGAAGTCTATGGGTGCCGGTGACTACCTACCATCAGGTGGCCCGTCTACAAAAACACATTATATTTTATTAACAGGCATTTTGGAGTATGAAATGACTGAATCTATACCCCATATGTACTAGCATCTGCCGACGCCCTCACGATCCCTGAAGATAATTCGGTCGCGTGAAAGTAACATAAGATTTAAAGTGTTTTGCTCTGGCTATCATAAAGAGCAGATATTTGCCGCGATATCGGCTGTGAGACAAAAGCGAACTATAAATAAAGAATGGTTAAAATTTTAAGGGCCCGGGGATCCTGGAGACCATTAGACCCTTAGTGCAAGGTAACGAATGTGGCTATCTGAAAGCAGGGTTGGCGAATTGGGAAGAACAGTTGTTGTATTGGTCAGAATATTTAGATATTGGATAATATCTACAACGAATATGCCGACGTGCAATGAGGGTTCAAACGGTTAGACAAGCATATTTCCCTCCCATAATGTGATAGCGAGCCTGTACTAGTCATTCATTCCAATTTTGAATGTGCTATTTTCGAATTTAATGCTCATATACTGTGATCGAACCTGGATTTTGAATCAAGACCTTTACCGATTGCTGAGGCTAAGTCATCATCATCATCATCATTTCAGCTGAAGGACGTCCACTACTGGACATAGGCCTCCCCCAAAGAGTGCCACAATGACCGGTCCTGCGCCACCCGCATCCAGCGGACACCCGCGACCTTTACCAGGTCATCAGTCCACCTTGTAGGGGGTCTACCCACGCTGCGCCTTCCGGTACGTGGTCGCCATTCCAGAACCTTTCCGCCCCAACGGCCATCGGGTCTACGCGCAATGAGGCTAAGTACGTTATCATTAGTCGTTATCATGTTATTATTAAGTCATGGCGATTTAAGAAGTTAATTTATGTATATGTGTAGCGAGTGTTGTATATTGATTTACTTCTTAGATTATTTCAGGTTTTAATTGTGGATTGGCAAAGGTTGATTGTAATGATGACAACTGTAATTGTGGTGTTTTTGTCATAGTTTTTTACAATGATGAGAAATTGAATATTGGAATTTTAAGTATCATAAAAACCTTGTTATAACATAACTTAATTTATTTTTAATTTTTATTTATTGAGGAAAATCAAAAAATTGTACATTACAAAATTACAACTATATTTAATTAATTGCCGAAGTTGTTCATAATTTTTAAAAAAGATATAAATGTAAATAAAACTTGATTAGGTATTATTATTTTTAAATGTAGATCGAAAAATCTAGTATTTTCTAGAAAGGAGTTAGTTAACCTGGCAGCCCTGCGCGAGATGCAAGCGGATACCGGCCGATTGTTACCGTCCGGCGCGAAATCCGCCTAATAAAAACTAAACTTCGTTCCATTTCGCGAACCAATGAATGGGAAGATCGCTCGATCATCGCAACACACTGTTAACTTCATACCGGTTCAATTATTTGAATATAGAACGTTTGTTATTCCTACAACAATATTACTACACTAGATGTCATGGACATACTTAGGGTCAAACTCATAAGTCTTCTGCATACGAAACTTTCCAAATTTTATATTTCCAACAATGTTCACACTAATATCCAATTGACATACTTATGTTTATTTATGAGGATTATAATTAAATAGATGGCTGTAAAATGTATTCTACGAGTAAATTATAAATATTCTACAACAAACTTGACAAAAGTAAATTAACAAATCCATTAGTGAAAACTATCGTGGATTTTGCTGATTGATATAAGTGAAAATGTGGGACTTCAATCAGTTTTTGTCAACAAAACTAATCGTAAACCATTAAACTGGCGTCAGTCGCATTTAAAAATCAATATTAATAAATTTCACGAACTGGCAACATCGTCATCGGCCGTAGACCACGGGATTAGCGCATAGAAAACTCGAATTCCATTTTCGAATTTCAAAATTATGTACATTGATTTATGCAAATGCCCGGCTCGTTGTGGATTATTATGATTTTATCGTATTCTATTCAATTAAATGTAAAGTTTGACACTTATTAATTGTCATAGAGTTTTTTTAGTTTTTCTATTTTTCCTTAATGGCAGATACAATCAGTCGCTGAGATTACATCGGTCCACGTGACAGGTGGCAGTGTTAGTAACTAATTGATTAACATAAATCATAAGGAATTAAATATCTTAAAAATGGTTAGTTTTTGAATCGCCGTGTGGTGAACGCCCACCGAGTTTTATAGAGACGGAACGCATAAATCAGACAAGATTTACATTACTTGATTATGTTTAGTTTTTGGATGATTTGTTTTTAGATTAAAATGTCGTTTTATCGTCTGTTATTTTGTGATGAGATGACGTTATAAACCCAGATGCTAGGTGTAAAAAATACGGCTTTTTGGTAATTAATGTCTGTAGAAAAATATTGTGTCGAGTAGAAGTTAAGTTGAAATATTTTGAGTGCAGTAGTGAAACGAATAGACAAATAATAATATTGAGCATATGTAGAAAAATACTTTAAAAAGCCATCCTCCATGATATGCTCCCTCTCGCCTCGCCTACAATTTTCCTAGATCATTGTTCAACCGTGAACACTGTTTAAATAAAATAATTCAAACAAGGACGTTCTGAACTACGTACAATGCGAGATGACCGCGGCGTATGAATATTTTTATTATTGGAACGTACGCCGATAATACAATGCGTGTAACGGAACGCGGCCCGGATGTGACCGTCGCGTCTTCCTGTCACAATTAATTTCCGGGCGCGTTGAAATTGGCGCGAAAACTGTCGCGAGCGCGGGGGAGGGGGTTTCGCCATCGGGGGCAGGGCCGAGGGGGGTGTTCACGGCGGGAATTTTAATTACGCACTCGCACACCGAATACCAATGTCGTCTTGTTTAAATGAAATATAAATTATTCTGCTCTAGGCTCCGCCGGTGCGCTGCTCGCCTGGTATCGCGAATTGCTTAATGTTGAATAAACAACTGTTGGATTTTAATTAGTTTTGATTCTGTTGTATTCCGTTAGAGCGAGGGGGTGAGGCGCGCAGTGCGGGGGTAAGAGGCAGCTCTCGTAGATTTTACGTTTGTTTTAATGATTTCCCACCTTAAATTTACGTTCCGCGCTCTCGATAATGGTTACAGAGAGAAATGAATATTTGAATTTCGTACAAAGAAACTTATTGGAAATCAAAGCGTCAAAAAGTTTAGCATGTGCGTACAGTTACTCGATTGAACGACCATCCATACAATGACTAAAATGCTGCTTCGACTAAATTACTCAGAACACACCTAACGGCGAATGTTAGACAATCCAAAATCAGCAATCAAATAAATAACACCCAACATTCACACACATAACCCCGACCCCACACTAAGATACGAGTCTTGTGTTGGGGGTATCGGGGACTACGAGAGACTCACAACACCCAGACCCCGGACACAAATATCTGTCTGTCACACAAACATTTGTCCCGGTGTGGGAATCGAACCCACGGCCTCTCGTTTCACAGCCAGCTATTCGCCTGCTCCGCCACGGAGGCTGTTAAACTGTATTAACAATAGGTATAGTCTGCAGAACAGTCGTATTAGTAATATAAGTCCAGGAGACAACCAAACATACGTTCGTGACAACACGCGACTTTCTGCAGTCACCATGATGAAGGAGTTAGTTGACTTTTTAAAGACCTTAAACTATGCTACACAAAATGATTCCCCGTGGTCCCTGCATCACGCAAAACTGGACCTGAGAAATTATCCACCCAATTATATATCAATACATAGGCTACTGATTATCCTAGTAGCTGGTTCAATTCATGAAAGAAAATGTTTATTTATTTTCATATTTGGAAGCAAAGCTAAACAATCAATAGAGGCATTTTGAGTTATTACATCTGTCTATATCTGCTTAGTAGTGAATTTTTAAAGAATAAAAAAAAACTTGGGAGAAAATATATCCTATGTGTTAATCCAGCTAATAAACTACCTGTGTGGCAAATTTCTTTCAAATCCGTTCAGCCGTTGTTGCGCGATTGAGTAACAAGCGTGCAAACGTATAAACTTTCACATTTATAACATTACCTACTATTTGCTTACGATAAAACACGCATAGAAAGCTGCGGACAAAAATGTCTTGCATAATACCAGTCATAAAAGACTTCAAAATCTGTCCAGCATAGTTGGTTAGAATTGAAACATCTCTGCATAATATAGGGTTACCAACCCTGAAATTCAGAAACTAGGATTTTAAGTTGAACATACCAGGACAGATCAGTTTAAAAACAGGACGCATCTTTGTTTTAAAACAGCGCGAATAACTATCATGCGAATTTTAAAATACAAGACCTTAAGAGGGTGCTTTAAAAACCCAAGACGCTGCTTAACAACTACCCAGGACATTCCAAAAACCAGGTCATGTCCTGGAAAAACAGGACGGTTGGATACTCTAGCATAATATATAACCAAAACCTCATTCCATTCATCAAATATATTAATCAAAAATTAAATTACATTTCATACGTGCCGTAGAACTAAGACCCAAGTACTCACTAATATAATAATAAAACTTAAAACGGCGAGTGGAAACGCAATTATCGAACAGATGATAACCACGCGCCGGGTGCAACTTCTGTGGCATTTAACAAACTTTGATAAAAAGATTAACTATGACATTTTGAAATATAGCCGCGCCGGAGTGCGGGGCGAAAAAAGTGCAAAACTGCGCGGCCGGGCGGGGCCATTGTTGCGAGCTGAGTTAATTTTGTTGGAAAGAAACAAGCGGGCCGCAGGTGTTCGCCGGTCCGCTTGTATTAATTTGAGCTTCAGTCTAATACGCGTGTGACTGCCGAGTACACTGCGGGCGGATTTATAAGCGAAGTTGAGCATAACAGGAGCGGTGCCAGATTATGATGTCTCTTTGTGACAATTAAATGCACTGACTGAACGGCTGTACCGTCTACCGACTGCCGACACACCCCCGACGCGGGCTTGAATGCAATTTAAATTCCAGATTATGGGATTAACAGACAAAAGAATATTGGGATATATTCGTGTATAAATTTTTTTAGGGCCTTGATAGGCAAACGAGCAGACGGGCCACCTGATGGTAAGTCACCGCCGCCCATAGACTTCTACAATGCCAGGGCACAGCAAAGCCGCTGCTAACCGTAAAATGCCTACTCAATATGATTATGCATCTTACGGACATACAAGCTGTAAGATTTATGGTAATTATATTTTGCTGCTCTTGCAAATACCTGGAATTACAAGAAGATATATCAATCAGGTGAAGTATAATAAATTATGTCCGCGGTGTTCTGAAAACTGCGCTAAATTAGTTTAATACGCTGCGGTGACACATTCCCGACTCAGTTGTTGAGATGTGACCCTCGGTCCTCGCCCGGTGACATCCCGGACTCATTACCTTCCGAACCACGAGTTCTGCTTAGTTGTAATATATCGCCGGCGCGACGCTCACATTAACCGTTTAGCTATTAACATAATTGCATGAAAAGAAACGTAAAACATAGATGACTGTAAAGATTAAGTTTCGGGCGATTATGACGCCATATTTGCATATGGCGCCGTTTGACATTTCGTCCGCCATGTTCATTCCTAAGAGAGATAATGATAAGATGTTAAATAAGTATTTATGATGCATAATTGATGAATAGATAAGGTTTTTGATAGCTTCTGTAGATGGCCTCATCAGATCGAAGATTATGGAAAGTCATAACAATGTATATTAACTTATCTACTGCCTCGGTGGCGCACGACTGCTGTGCTGAGGTTTCAGGTTCGATCCCCGGGTCGGGTAAAGTAATATTGGGTCTATTCTCAGTATTAGACCGGAGTCTGGTACCTGTGTATGCCTACCGCTTCAGGGATTACAGGCGTGAGTGTATATAAGATCATCGCTTCTAATATTGTAAAAATTGCTTAGAATTTTGCTACTCAATGACAAAACTTTGGATTAATCCCCTACTGGTACATTACGTATAACATTTTTACAACTGCATAAGATATCATAGTGTTATGTTATCAACATCACAGAGTAGCAGCGATAGCCTAGTGAGTAGCAGCGATAGCCTAGTTGGTTGCGGTACGGACTGTCAAGACGAAAGTCGTAGGTTCGAAACCCAAGTGGCATACACCTCTGACTTTTCTAAAGTTATGTGTGTATTAATATGTTAATTATCGCTTGCTTTTACGTTGAAGGAAAACATCGTGAGGAAACCTGCATATCTGAGAATTTTTCAAAGGTATGAGAAGTCTGCCAACCCGCATTAGGCCAGCGTGGTGGACTAAGGCCTAACCCCTCTCATTAGTAGAGGAGGCCCGTGCCCAGCAGTGAGACAATGTTTAATACAGGGCTAGTATTATTTTATTATTAACATCACAGCATGTCTTTTTGTAAAGAGTATAATTATACCTAATTACAACTAGATACATAATAGATAGGTGGCAGTTAGAAGAGCCGATACAGGCGTGTTTAACTACCACAGTTTTACTTTATCGCCGTACTAATGCACGTAATAATGATTATTTTAATATGCGTACATTAGTCGTAATCAACCGTGTGTAGCGAGTTGCTGATGGAAATATAATGATAATCATTCTTATTTACTTTGTATTAAAACGTACGGGCCATTAAAAATTAAGAGCTAACGCATAGATAATGTCAAACTCTACTGTCACTCAACCATAGATATAGAGTACTGGACTGAGCAATATCCTCACAAAATTTACCAATTTGTAGAAAGAGACCACTTTGTAAAAAGAGACCACTTTGTAGAAAGAGACCACTTTGTAGAAAGAGACCACTTGGTAGAAAGAGACCACTTTGTAGAAAGAGACCACTGTGTAGAAAGATACCACTTTGTAGAAAGAGACCAATTTGTAGAAAGAGACAAAGCGACTATGCGGCCTATACCTATTTCTTTTCGCTTCTGCAAGTCTGTGACGTAGCCCAATCAAAATTCTAGAAAAGCATATGCATGGGGACTACTGACAGAAGTGAAAACTTTGGAATAACAATGTTCTCTTTGGAACAGCGTCAATGATGTAGTTTTTTTTGATTTGATGATTACTTGTCAATAATTTTATAGAACTTCTTAATCGTGCTTATGTCAAAAGTAAAATAATCTGAGTGTGACGGTGCCACGAGTTCAGTGCTTTACCCTCATCCAGTGTCCAACGTGCCGAAAGAAGTTTTCACTTCAATAACTTACTACTTCATGGACGCTGTTTCAAAAAAGAACACAGTAATTCCAATGTTTTAAGTTTTCAACGGTAAGCAGCGGCTTCGCTGTGCCCTGGCATTGCAGAAGTCTATGCGGTGACTACTTACCATTAGGTGGCCTGTCTGTTCGTCTGCCTATCGAGGGCGGCGGTGAATACTTACCATCAGGTGGCCCGTCTGCTCGTCTGCCTATCGAGGCACTAAAAACACTTTTGTCGGTAGTCCCAGTGACTGCCTATGTTTTTATTAGAAGCTTTAATAAACACATTCCAATTATCAAAGTAGGTGTCAAGTTGAATGACGTCAGCCCGTCACGCGCCGCCCCCGCAAATCCGCGCAGCCATACAGATTACAAGTTAACTTTTCCTATTAAAACACCATAGACAAAAGGCTTAAATTACACGGCTGGCTTGACGCAGGATTCACCCTTCGACAACTAACCAACGGGGTGACTTATCGCCTTTTAGTATTTGAATTTGTTTTATGACGCGGCTATTGACTGTTGCGATTGCATGATGTGATTGCCTGACGACTGCTATGGTGTTCAATTTTTATATATGACATTTGCTTTAAAAACTACAAATTGGGTTTAGATGATTCTATTTTTTTTTATATCATAGTCCGACAAACGAGCCAGTGGGTCACCTGATGTTAAGTGATCTCCACCGCCCATGAACATCCACAATACCGAAAGTATCATGGGGATGTCGGCCTTAAAGGACAGGAATATGGATTAGGGAAGGGCAGGGGGAATCTGGACCTCCGGATATCTCACTTACCATACGAAACGTGACAGTGAACTGTGTGTGTGTGTGTGTGTGTCACTTGACGTTGATTTTCTGTGAGACAGTGGTACTACCCCGGTCGAGCCGGCCCATTCATGCTGTAGACAAATATGTCTACAGCGTGGCTCTACCACTTCTATGGTATGCACCTGTCCATATATACAAATGTTTAATTTTTAAGGTACTTACGCCTGATTTAAAAACATTACTTTAGCAACCTCTTAACGGTGTGTTGATTTCTGCTAAGAGACTAATCAGTGTTTGTTTATTACAAATCTGTCTGTTATGATATCTCTTGCAGAATAATGGGAATATTTGGAAATTTGATTTTGAGTTAGTAATATAATCAATATAGTAGCACCATAAGATTTATCTAAAACTCCATAATTATTGTGAATTTTGCTTATTCGAGAAGGTAGGCAATATCTTAATCTATACTATTATCAAACTTGGTAGAATGACTTACATCAAGAAATTTATATTAAATGGTCTTCAGCTTTGAAAGCACACAATTGCTAAACGTAAAACAATAAAACTTACACGAGCGGAGCCGTTGTAAAACTCTTGTCAATAAAACCATCCCTATTTACTAACCGCATGGAATTTAAAAAGATTTAACACACAAAGCAATTACGCTCATTTCATATATGAGGCAAAATAAACAGAAGGGCACCGTTCATCCCCAGCGAGGGGTTAAGAATTAAAAACACGCACCTGAGACCTGTTTTAATTCATTAAAAAACAATCTCGGGGTGTTTGGTACTGTGGAAGTTACTTTTTAGTGAATAAGAACGCACCCCTGTAATTTTTTTTTATATATCATAGTCCGACAAAGGAGCCAGTGGGTAACCTGATGTTAAGTGATCTCCACCGCCCCTGAACATCCACAATACCGAAAGTATCACGTATGCGCTGTCGGCCTTAAAGGACAGGAATAGGGACTAGGGAAGGGAAGGGGGAATCTGGGCCTCCGGATATCTCACTTACCATACGAAACGCGACAGTGAACTGTCACTTTACGTTGGTTTTCTGTGAGACAGTGGTACTACCCCGGTCGAGTCGGCCCATTCATGCTGTAGACAAATATGTCTACAGCGTGGCTCTACCACTTTTAATCCCTGAAGGGGTAGCAGAGGTGCAACCACTACACCCACATTCCGAGTTACCGTCTTATGATATGATAGGAAGCAAGTTTATCACCATACCGGACACAATTCTGGACTCCTGAGCTGATACTGAGTATTTCGTGATAGAAAACGCAATATCACTTTTACCCGACCCAGTCGAACCCGAGACCTCAACTCAGCAGTCGTACTCTGTTATTTTACTTCAGTTTAAAAGGAGTTATTCATTGCATTAGATTCTGAGCTTGAACTTACTACATTTTCTAGAAAGAAGAAACAAAGCGATCAGGGCAGGGTCCTGGCATGTAACATGGATAGACATTGTAAAATGATGAAGAATATTGCTTAATTGGTTTGAAAAATAATGAATTGGACAGAACTGGTTAGATCGCGCAATTGGATACAAAATTTGTATAATATAGTTAACTTATGTACCCAGTATGCATAATAGGACACAGTTTTTTTTTTAGTTCCTTGATAGGCAGACGAGCAGACGGGCCACCTGATGGTAAGTAGTCACCGCCGCCCATAGACTTCTGCAATGCCAGGGCACAGCAAAGCCGCTACATACCGTTGAAGGACTACTCTTTTTAAGCCTCGTTTAAAGAAGGACATGTCATAGCGCTCAGGGAACACCGCAGCAGAGAGTTCATTCCAGAGCTTGCACGTACGTGGTAAAAATGAACGCTGGAAACGAACTGTGCTAGACGGAATCGGAAACGGACGTGCTAGATGGTGAAAAATAAAATGCTTATTTTTTTTCTATTCGAGGTATTTAGCAAGACAACATTTTAGTAGTTTCGTTAGTTCGTGTAATGGGTTTTGATTTTGTATAATTTCAGAAAGAAGCGGTAGAAAATAGGTTGTTGCTTCTGGGAGCCCTGGAATTGAAATTACCTAACAGTGTTTGTTCTTAACGCTATCAGTCTCAACTTTTCCATAACTTCCAGCTCAATCCCACAATCAATTCTTAAGGCCATAAACTACCAAAACTCAAACAATAGCTTACCCAAAGAGCGAAACGTTAATTCGGAACAAAGCATGTTTAGCTAAAAACGAAGCAAACAAAAGGGTCGCCGAGATATTTACGTTTAAAAACAAAATACCTAAGCGGGATCCCTATCTACCCTATTTAGATATTAATCTGAACGGGAGAGGCAATCCGTGGGCAACAAGCTAGGGTGGGGAAAGGGGGGGGGGGGGGACAGGTTCAGTAATTGGCCATTTATCAAACTGCGAAAGGGGTGAGCTAGCCGGCGTAGCGGACGGAACACCTTATGCGTTTTGTTGTGAGTCCATTTTCTTTCTGATAGTTCTTGGTGTTTGTATGCTTTTTGATTTATTTCAATTTGATATAAATCTATACTAATATTATACATGTGAATTTTCTTAGTTCACATGGGAAGCAGCTTCTTATGTTTTATCAGTTTGTACAGTATACCCTTTATTTTAAAAAGTATTTATTACATTTTTTAATATAAATTTCCTTTTAAAAAAATACATTTACAAGCCAACAGCGGTTAGGACCCCAGAGTGAGAAACCTCCTCACTATACGTGCCGAGTTCCATAGTTACTGCCTTTTGACCCAACGACCAATTGAGAGTCTAAGAAGATTTTGGTCAAGGCATTTTGGTCGATAGATTTATTGTTATCAAAATGATTGCACCAATTAAATTTCACGCAACCTGAAAGTATTTCTTTATAATTTTAAGAGATTAATCAAATCTAAGTTATGCAAGTAATAAGTTATTTATTTATTTATTTATTTTATTTAAAACTTTATATACACAAAATGTATAAAGGCGGACTTAATGCCAGAGGCATTCTCTACCAGTCTACCTACGGGTGATGCAGAGACGAGACAATATGGGTGTACATACAGTACGAAGGAATATATTGAGAATCAGTGTTGAAGACAAGATACTAATACATAAATAAATGTACCTAATAAAATATACATAATAAATATACATATACATAAATAATAAATATATAGAGCAGAATATATTAGATATGTTAATTAGTAATATAGTATACGTAGACATACACAAAAATATAATAAATAGATATCAACTAAAGTTGTAAAAATCTCCTGACCTGATTGATGATTGAAGCTAGAACATCACATTCTATACTAAGGAAGGAGCTATAGATCCGACATGTAATACGTTTAAAGTAAAACTTCAACATTGTGTTGTTGCCAAGAGTCCATTGTTACCTCACCCGAGGTTCCGATATGAAAATCGTAATTTAACGAGAACCAACGTGGAATTAATCTAATAAACGGTTCCAACGCAATTTTCGCAAAGTAATCCACACCCTAAATACACAGGTGGCCGGAGGTCCCCTCGCTCCTCATTAGGTTTGCTAACAGTGAAAGATACGCGATAAGTAAAGCTTTTCTTACGACTGCTGCGTTTTGCTGGTACTTGAGAATTTCACTGCATTAACTTGGTGATCAGTTCAGTGTGTTTAAAATGAGACTAACTAAAGCGCTTGTTTTTAGTCACGGAAATTAGTGGGGGTACATTTCACACTCAAATTAAAATAAAATAGTTATTTTCCTACGATCGTAGGTTCTTTAGGCTTATTGTGAAGAAGCTATCCAGCAGGCATGATTGTGTCGAGTAGCGAGGGATAGATTGTCTCTCGCTACTTGATACTCTAACAGGATACTGCACTTACCCTCAGGTGCAGTGTGGTCACTTTACCAGGATAAAAAGTTATTTAAATATTTTTTTGTGTCTGGATTGGCAGACGAGTAGACGGGCCACCTGATGGTAAGTAGTCACCGCCACCCATAGACTTCTGCAATGCCAAGGCACAGCAAACCCGTTGCCTACCCTAATTATATTCAGTTACGCTCTCAATTTATCTTTTCCAAAGCTTTAAATCTAAATAGCACAGCTTCACACACCTGCCTCAATGGACAACGACCCTATCCTGTTGGTCTGATTAAGCACAGTTTTAAATTTACCATTTTGGGGTTGTAATGGAAGTTGCTCTTATCAGAGCGCGCGTTATGAATTATACCCCTTTTGTTTACAATTCCCAGATGTGCCTTGGTCTATCTACTTTAATTATTTACAATTTTATGGACCCTTGAATAGTTATACTTTCATTAGGAGTGATTCTTTAAATTTAAATACCGTATATGGTACGGAAGATTCAAGATGTTTTCCCATGCTAAAAATTTGTATCGAAATGAAAGCGTCTGGGTTTTTGTAAAGCGGTGCTAACTCTTACTGGGTCTATCTAATGATAGTGACTGACAATATTGTCAGTAGCTATTTGCATTTAATTTACTATTGCGTTATATTGTGTGTTCAATAGTACCTATCAACACAATTTGTTAGTTTGTCTCTTAGTAAAAAATTAGCTATTTCTCCATTGGAGAAAAGTCTATTTTTCATGTTGATTATACAGGAATTATTAATTATTTTATTAATCATACTTAGCGTGGGTTGTTTCATAACAATATTCGTTATTTGATTTAAATTCATAATTATTGTAAATATTTTTTGAATACAGCCAAGAGTCACGCACGTGTTCCTAATCCCACACTGGGTGGAACCTGTATCGTGGGTATCAAGAACTCCGGATTATGGTCCCACAACACCCAGACCCGAAACAATTTTGGATCACAGAATCATTTGCCTTGGGGATCGAACCCGTGGCCTCGCGTTTCACAGTCCGCTGCGGCACGGTGCTGTAATGTGTTTTTATTATATTATGTCTTTTCATGAAACAACTCTGTCGAACACTTAAAGTGTCACTAATAGTTTCGAACAATGCATTACACAATTATATACGCGGCCGACCGCCTATTGTGCCTTAGCTAACCATAAAAAAAACACCGCGCTTAACAAGTGACAGGAAATCCCGTGTCTACGTTTTAACGTGATTTTTACACGTAATAACCGTTATTATGAGGCTATTATTTTGATTGTAGCCGCGTATGATACTGTAATGCGATGTAATCACAACTCCGCTTCGATTGGGCGAGCGGAACCAATTTGGATGGAGGCGACGCCCGCGGCGACGTGTGAACTTCGCTCGACTGTGGCCAGAGAAAGAAAGTTTGCACATGGAAATGGGCCTACAGACAATGGGGTAGTTCACATTATTTTTTTATTAATTTAATTAATAAGTTACATTACCTAAAACCTATTATCGAAAGAATTTTTTGAATCCGAACAAAAATAAGTAAATAAGACGCTATTCAAATCTGCTGGAAGGGGTAATTTTCAAATGACAGTAAAAAGATGCATTATATGTCTCGTGACGTCACAGTTCTCAGAATGGCCATTACTGTGCCGTTGTGCGAGGGAGATAGTGATATGTTACCACTACGCAACTATTTTTGCTCATACCAATATTTAAAATAAATATTGTGACCTCAATTTTCAAGCAATTTTGATTCGGTTTCGCAGAAGGGTTTCTTTTGCGTATTATATTCGGTTGCATATCGAATAATGTACAAAATTAAACACAGGAAACTACCCCATTAGCAAGATTCTATTTTAATATTCTTCTATTTTCATTATATGGCGTACCAGAAATGTAATTTTGAATTCTTCCATAAATTATCTGTACAAAGGTCGACCACAGACTATCGTTAAAACATAGCGTTTAATTGTTCCAGACTTAAATCACGGCGGTGCCTTACGTTTTGACAGCAATGACAGCTGTCAAAACACAATTACACGTTCACAAACATGTCCGAGCGCAATCTCGAGCGGTCATTCTTCGAGCAAATCGCTCCTATGATTAATGGTAAAAAAGTTAATTACGCGCCATGGGAAACACTCATTAACACCATGGGTTTTGTTTCCGCTTTAACTTTAACTTTCTATACCTAATATGCGTCCATTCTCCCGGTCAGTCTGAATGCAGCATTTATTTCGAAATTTTAGTTTATGTATGGCTATTATTACTTGAATGTTACCTACATATGTCGGTGTAAATCAATAAAAATGTGAGGTAAACTTAATTGGCAATTTTCTTTTATAATTTGTGTGATCTTTAAATAAATAAAACTTGTAAAGAAAATGTCATTCCCACAATTAGCAATCTCACAGTACCAGCGTCACATAAATCGTAAAAGCTATGCGCGTAGGCGTCGAGATCAACGATCCATCCGTTCCGATACACGCAAAATTAACGACGCGACGACATTCAAGAGGAATTCGAATTTTGAAAAAAAGTTAAAAATAAATTCAATAAACATCCCAACCAAATATAAATGGAGATAACGTCACTCCGTGAGGAACGGAACGTCACTCTTATTTTTTTAATTTAATTGGAGTATTAACGGGGCATAGATAAAGTCACTCTGCCTCTAACTTTTTCTTTTTTTTCTTAACTTTATCAGATGGCTTACCGTTTGAATTTAAAGGTACGTCAAGTTAGTAAGAAGTTTTAATAGACTCGGAGTTATCTGATGCACAAAAAAAAACACTTAAAATAAAAGAGTTTTTGTTCGTTGAAAATTATGACTGACGCCATTTTGTGATGTCACTGATATGCGATTGACAGTTGTTATGGTCGAACAATAACTTTCGGATTAATGTGTAACATCTGATTTTATCTGTTAAGTACACATTTTATCCAAACCCATTATATGATTGCCAATATCAATAGATTATTTCATCCGATCACTTATGATGATATATTACAAAAGATAAAGTAAAATGAAAGCCATAATGTAGTTTGTATACATTTCTTGTTAGTAAACAGGATATGCTAGTTAGAGAGCGTCGCGATAAGATGGAATCTTGTTACTTGAGACAACATAGACAAGGATTTTTCTAATATTAACCTTTATGGATCCGTAACTTCCCACAGCGTCACATCGCGAAAAAGATGCGCCAGAACACGGTAAAGTAAAGCGTGTAATATTAATCCAGTTATAAGCTCCACGAATATAATTTACCTTTGCGAATCAAAAGCGATGGATCGGGCCGACTTACATAATTTCTCGTAAGCCTCAGGGTCGCCATAAGCGCCGACAAATAACATCAAAACGTTTTCCCTTCGTTGCGAAACAGGAAAGGAGAGTAGAAAAAAAAAGAAATTTGGTCACTGCGACCGTCCATAAATTCGCGTGGAGTTGCGCGAATCGCTCTAATTCCTTTGTTTGCTAAAACCGAAAACTGGCGTGGACGTCCACCCGATGCTGGCCGATATTTCACTCGCTCACGCTTGACGGATAGCTAAGAGGCTAGAGTGCGACGGATGTATGCCGCCCGCACATCTCCCGCACGAGCCTTATCGTCCGCTCTCAAAGGCGGTAATCGTTCGCCCATGTGCCAATCTCGTAATATACATGTGTTGGATTTATTAGCGGACTACATGTAATATTTGATGGTTTTTTCGTTTCCGTGGCAGCGTCTAGCGGGTCGCGACATGTCAATCCGTTGGAACGTCGCCAAGCGCTTTGTTAAAGCCCCGGCGAGCTCTGAAGCCCGGCCGGTTAATGCTTTCGGATAATATAGTATTTGTATATGTTTCGGTGCACTCTCGTCTAGTGTTTTATTATTTTGTTCTTCAATTCTACATACATACATACATATACACTCACGCCTGTAATCCCCGAAGGGATAGGCAGAGGTGTAACCAATACACCCACTTTTCGCCGAATTTCGGTCCCATAATGTGATAGGGGGCGAGCCTATCGCCACACCGGGCAGAATTCCAGACTCCGGGCTAATACTGAGAATTTCTAGATAGAAAAACCCAATATCACTTTACCCGACCCGGGGATCGAATCCGAGACCTCAGCAGAGCAGTCGTAACGCATGCACAATTACAACTACGCCACCGAGACAGTCTTCAATTCTAAGTTATATTAATCCGTTGGTGGGTTCCATTTGTGTTTTAAGACTGTTGTTAATTGTTGAATAACAAATCTTGCATGGTATTTAACTCCAGTTGATATCTATTAAGATTTTGAAAAGAACACTATGATATTTCTTATTGCAATATATTTTTAACATTAATAATGCTTTTATGACTATTTTGGTGGTATATGGTATTAGCTCTTAAAAGTATCCGCTCTTCTTACTTAATATTTTACTGTGTAGATTTCTCGTTTAATTATGTATCTGTCTGTGTTGAATAAAGAATAAATAAATGTACTATCTATGCCTATTCCATACTCTCCTCCATACAATTACACCGTATTTCTGTATTAAAACATCAAAAATCTCGATACCATTCCGTCGATACGCCATAATGGCCGTTGTACATTAGCGATGCGACGACAATGGATCCACTGATTTATCACCGGGGCAAGGCGGACCCGTGCGACGTATCCACGGAAAATACTCCTATTTACAACAATCCACTTTGAATTATTTAAAACTAGCTGTTGCCCGCAGCTCCGCCCGCGTATAACCTCTACGGTGATTGATTTTACAAAAACTTTGAACACGTATTTCTTATCAAAATCCTAAATATGAATTTTCAGATTCTTAACTTCATTTCCCATAAAAAAATCGATTCCTATTTCATGCCTTTTAAGATCATTTTTCAATAAAAGATAATCTGTGTCTTTACCAGCAATATGATCTATCTCCTTGCCAAATTTTATTACGATCTATTCAGCCGTTTAGTCATGAAAATGTTACAAACAAAAAGAGTTACTTCCGCATTTATAATATTAGTATGGATGTAATTTTAAGAGTCTCTGTGCTGTTACTACTGTTTTTAAACATTAGCTTTTGAAAATAATGAGGTGAAAGCATAGATAGATGTTATCCTATTTAGAATCTCCTAAGTTAACAAAATGCTGGCGAAAGGAGCTACCTTGGTTTTGAAACTAATAACAATATCAACACACGGCAAAGCATCTGTAGTAGAAAGTATCAATGGTTGGTAGAATTATCTCGGTCTAGAATGACAGAATGAAAATGGCTGACCCGGAAATGCAGCTCATCGGAACTATGGCGGGTTTATTATCTTCTGTATGATGGTCAATATCCATTCAGGTATAATTATCAAATACCCTCATCGGTCCATTGCTAAATTACAGCCAAGTAAAAAAATAATAATAACTATTAATTGTTATAGCGATTACGTAAGAACAATACAGTTGCCAATTGTTCGTCCGTTAACTAAACCGAAGAGGAAGCGTGCCGCCATCGCCTCCTTAAATAATATCCTCATTTACAGACTGAATAACAATTATGAAAGTCTGCAATGCAGAGCCCCAGCCTCCCCGCGGCCGAGCTAACCGCGTATGGTCTTGCCAAAATTTTTAATTATTCAAACGAGAATAAAACACGAGCATGAGTAACGAGCCGACCGACTCAGCGGCTCAGCTCTTCGATCCAAATAACTCCATAAAAAACAACAGCCACAAAGCTTAAGCGAGCGAAACTAAAGATCCCCGTCAGCAACTGACAGGTCAGAATGTAGTCTATTAAATTATAAACGCACCTTCTCACCTTGCCACTTTTTTATTCAATGCGACTCCCAGAAAGGATACATTATAGATACGCGGCGGAGCAGACACGTACAAAATGAAAATAGGGGAAGCGGCGCGAGGGTGGGGGCGGTATGGAAATGTTGGTCAAATATATCATCCGGCGCCTGACAGGCCAATTCTCTTATCTCACGCGCGCGGCGGCACCGCGATCTAAGCTAGCTTAGCTAATATAAAATGGTTTTAAATTCAAGTTTAATTCGGGCTATCTGCAGCTCTCCGCCGCGCTCCTCGTAAATACGACCCCGGCCCGCGTACAAAAGGCGGGCGATTTACGGTTTTGACGGATTTCGAATATTTCAGCGACGCGGATGGGATTAAGCCGAATTACGCGCGCTGCCGCTCGCTTTTAATAAGGGAATAGTTTGGCTTGAGATATGCTCTGGACTGAGGCTCAGTGTGGACTCATCAGTGGTATTTTCAGTAGGATTGTATCGCTCCACTTATCTGCGTGTCGGACAGGAGTAGTGTGTATTTATTCAGCGTCAGCTCGAGCCACTAACAGCCGCCTACAGCGAGGACTACGTAAAGTGTAAACAATGACGGCGTTTTCCATTACAATATGTTTGCCGATCCGTTGCGCGGCGCATTATGTGTGTTATCCCGATGGGATGCGGGGCGCCGTTCAATTTATGACACTCAGGCAAATATTTGTCGCTGCCAGCTCGGACGCTCTGTCTGACAACGGCAAGATTGCCGGCTACTGTTTACATGATGGGATATGGTAATTTTTCAGTAGGCTTGCGAAGAGCCGATCAGAGCGTCCCGTCGGTGCTTGGGACGTCGGAAGCGCGTCTGCCGTGACGTACGACGTAAACAGAGCGGGCTGACGTTTAGTGTCATTAAATCTCGTAATAGGATATCATAAATCGCAGGAGGTCGGCGGCGGGCCGGCCGGGCGGCTGTCATCGTTTGTCAGAGCATTTCACGCATTGTTGGACAATAACGCAGGCTGGGGCGGGGTGGTATTGTGTGCTGCGGCGACGCTGGCGGCTGGACGCGTGCGAGCAGCACTAGTGGTGACGCGTGGTAACACGCAGAAGCGAGTTTTCTTAGATTATTCCACACCCTTAACTACGACATGAACACCTGGATTGCCTTCGCCATTTTTATCAAGTTGCGTACTTCTCGCGCCGCGAAGTTTTACTTCGGATCAAACATGCCCCCGCGCACGCAGCGCGATCAAATTTATATCGTTGTCCGATGAGAGAAAAAGTAAAAAACGACATCAAAAATGTTCGGTATGCCTCGTCTCGGAGATCACATCAGAAATTCAAGCTTTAAAGAACCGGGCGGGATAAAAACTCGGGCCAACGAGAAAAAAACGTTGAAAAAACTTGACCCCCGAGTGGCTCGGACGCGTAAATTCGAATCAAAGGGAATCAAATGTCATTTTACGAATGTGGTCCTTAACGATTATCAATTTATGACGTCATTGAGTGAGTGTTGCCCGCTTATAAACGTGTTTTACACTCGCATACCGATTTTATGGTTATTATAAAAATAAATAAACTTAAATATTATTTGGGTTAAGTGGCCAGCGGGGTGAGGGATCACGCGGGGAGTGGGGGGGGGGGATACATTATACAATTATGATACCATTTGGACGGAACGTTTCTATTTTGTTTTATGCGACGATAAAATTTGGATGCTCAGCCGATCGTCTCTAATTAATTGAGTTATTATGAATTTCTGAACGTTTAACGTAATGTCCGTTTTAGAACTAATACAAGCAGCATAGTTAACATAATTTAATATACATAAAATTTATACCTTAATATTTGTTTTCCATCACAAAAACAAATAAGTTTACTTTCCAGAAAATACTAGTATTTTTTCTGATACCCAGAAACCAAAGTAAGCAATCTCTATAATATATCGAAAGATGTACAATTACTCGGACAAACAGATGAGACAAATGCGCTCTCATATATCGAGATGTTATCGTGCGGTCAAACGATACTCCAGTGTTCCCTAACAATTAATATTGTTAAGGAGTTTTTATTTTAAGTGACACCGAGAGTGGTAAAGAAAATAACGTGGATGAACGATAAAAAGTCATAGACTGTTCCGTAAGCTAAATTTAAAAAGCCACGTGGAATTTATGTTTTTGAAATTGGAATTGGAACCAATCGCTATTTGAAAATTTATTTGTAATATAACCTACATTACGGGACTCTTCTTTGGTTCCATTCTATTTTTTATAAAAAAAAGAAGGCAAAGCTTCTCCGCCATGCAGCCTTTTTCAGAACTATATGAAATACAATTTTATTTATATTAGAAAAAAAGGTGTAGTTTTATTTTTTAATAGCCAGTAATACTATTTTGCTGGAGATTTCACTGATACGTATACCAGAGGTTCTGCTAGCTTCTATACCATTTTTTATTGCGAAAAATGTAAATGTCATTTTTTGCAATAGAAGAATGTGTCACTTTGTGGAATTGTGTATTGTTACATTCTATGTATTGATGCTAATAAAATATTTTATTTTTGAATACCTCAACGTCGCTTCTCATCCTTTTATACAGGCACACAACGCTTATACTGTCATTGGCGTGTTTGAATTATTTACATGATAAATTTTACGTTTGCATTCAGCGGAATTTTCTTTTACAAATTCAGATTACTTAATTAATTGGTTATTTTTGGTTTAAAAATATGCAGTTACCATGACATGACGGTTCTTCTAGAATCTCCACTTACCTGTAACAAACACAGAAAATATTAATTAATATTTTAGAAAATATCACAAGCAAAATTCTTAAATTTCTTATCTTTGTTGTCTTTTCGTGCTTACTCTCAGACTTATAGGCGTTTCCGGAGCAGCGCCCCTAGTGGCCTACTTTACAAACTAAGGTGTCAAGCTAATTGTTACGGCCAGACCTGTGACCATAGTTTAATATATGTTACTACTGGTCCCGGGCAGACGTTATCCTGCCATCAAACGCCTTCTCAGTGGACCAAATTTTCGTTGAAGAATAAGTAATTCAGATCTCGACAACAGCGCCACCTATCGGATCTAAACCTATCCTATCTTTTAAGTTGTACCCAACCACACACACAAAATTTAATTGAAATCGTTTGAATGGTTTCAAAATCTATAACGGACATAGATAGAAACAATTTTTATGTTTTTTTATATATAGACTAGATGTTGCCCGCGGCTCCGACCGCGTTGGGGTTATTTTTGAACGAAAAGGTATACAATCCAAGGAGGCATCTTAAGCTATTACACTTTTCTATAATTTGCTATCCCATAGGAAGCGTGCATTTTCCGGGATATAAAGCTGCTTATGTGCTATTCCAGACTATAATCTATCTCTGTGCCAAATTTTAACCAGATCCATTTAGCCGTTCTGGTGTGATTGAGTAACAAACATCCATTCAAACATTCGCATTTATAATAGTAGTAAAATTAATCAGACATGCAGTTGTCATGCAACTGACAATGGTTGAATTAAATAACACCCAACAGTCACACACATAGCCCTGACCCCACACTAAGATACGAGTCTTGTGTCGTGGGTATCAGGGACTACGAGAGACTTTCGGTCTCACAACACCCAGACCCAGACACAAATATCTGTCTGTCACACAAACATTTGTCCCGGTGGGACTCGAACCCACGGCCTCTCGTTTCACAGCCGGCTTATATTTTCTTCCTCACTTAAGTGCTCTGAATACTGACGCAAATTGCTAACATTGTAAATAGGGTAGCTGAAGGAATGAAGCCCATTTCTAATCAACTAGATGTCATTGAGTCATGTCACTCATCAACCGGGACACGAACCTATTGCATGCAATTTGCCGTGGCGCCGAGCATGTGGAGCTCAATTACCGCCAATTTATTCGCCTAATCACGATCTAATTGGCGAATAAAAAGAAAATTACAGTGCGTTCGCTATCAAATTACTATTTTGCATACTTCGCATGTCACCACACTATTATAAGGTTGTGAGGGACACTGTTCGCGTATTGCAGTTTTAATTGTAGTATGGGTAAATATAGGTAGGCATACATACATATACACTCACGCCTGTCATCCCCGAAGGGGTAGGCAGAGGTGTAACCAACACCCACTTTTCGCCGAATGTATTACGGTCCCATAATGTGATATGAGGCGAGCCATCACCATACTGGCCACAATAGGCTATTTGACTAATTTTCGAAAAGGTTTTGAAACTATTATTTATTACATAATAAGCACACTATATTGATATTTCCGGGAAATCTACTGTATTTTTAATAAAAATCAATGTTAAAGTTTAAATCTGCAAAACCGCGGCAAAAACGCTATTTCAGTAATGGCGCTGATCATATGACACGTGTGACGTCACATGCAAGTAAACAAGCAAATAATGATAAGCAAAGCTAAGTTTTATGATAATTGTTTTATCAAAAATTATCATAAAACTGCTTCAAAAATATATCAACAATAGAATTTATCACCCAGAAAACATAAAACGCGAAATAAATTCACTCGAAGAAACTATGTTTACTTGCGTGTGACGTCACCAGAGTTGCAACCAATAACAGAGTGTTCACATCACAGATAAAATTTTAAATACATGTTGCATTTTATTTCGTTTAATTTGCAAGAAATATACATTATTTTGTTTAAAACTAAGTGAAATATGATTTTTTAAGCTATTGTCTAACAGGATGACCACAATTTGCAGTGTATTTTCAATGTTGTCAAATAGCCCATTCCAGACTCCGGGCTGATACTGAGTATTTCTAAATAGAAAACCCAATATCACTTTACCCGGCCCGGGGATCGAACACCTCGGAACAGTAGTCGTAACGTACACGCAATTACAACTGCGCCACCGAGGCAGTCATCTAGGTAGCCCTATGATAAATTTGTCCTACCGCTGGGCTATCTACTAATAAGAGGGGTAAGCCACCTAATAGTTGGTAGACTTTATATCTTAATTTTTAGCTCTTCCTAAACGGCTGAACCGATTTGTATGAAATTCTGTGATTATGTGGGTTCCTGGATGGTTTGAAAACAAAATTGGACCGGCGGGTGGTGCTGCATTCGGTATGTCACCAAATTCGATTTTCTGGGATTTATGGGAGAAATGCCAAAGATCTTTAAAATGTCATATTTAATGTGATGCCGCTTTTCCGGGCAGGACCGCTAGTACCTTTTAAATTCTTATAAGTAACCTAGTTCAAAATACACTCACCCCTCATAAGCTTCATAGTAACATTTTTAAACTAAGAAACAAGCAAGGTCCTGGGCTAAAATTCCAGGTCAAGCAATCACAATTTAAATTTGAGTTTCCGATACGAAAAATCACACGTCACCTATCACATCATAGAACGGAAATATTCGGTGAAAAATGAGTGCATTAGTTACACCGCTGCCTATCCCTTCGGAAGTGAGGCGTGAACTTATGTCAAAGCCTAAAATTATAAAACTCTACCATAGAGTCAGGACCTATGTTCGTATTTTATATTGCTTGATATATCTAAAATCTTTAATGGTACGCTGGTTCAGTGACGGCGTGTGACACAGCGTCACTCGTCACTCGTCACTCGTCAAACGTCAGACACGTGACGGACAAATTGCACGGAACAATATAATTTAATAATACGTATCATTTTCTTTGTGAGCCGAAATGCCATTGTGGTGGTCTCATAGGCACGAATTACTGTCGCTCAACTTATGCGCGCGGGTTCGGTTGTGTTATGTTTTATTAAAATACATGAGGATTATTTGTATGACAGCGTCCGTGAGAGGCCGTGGGTTCGATTCCCGCACCGAGACAAATGCTTGTGTGACAGACAGATGTTTCGGGTCTGGGTGTTGTAGGACCGTAGTCCCTCGTAGATAATACCCACGATACAGGTTTTACCTAGTGTGGGGTCAGAACTATGTGTGTGACTATTGGGTGTGTGTGTTTATTTATATTGGTATTTTATTGTGTATTTTTTATAGTGGTAGAGCCACGCTGTAGACATATTTGTCTGCAGCATGAATGGGCCCCGGCTCGACCGGGGTAGTACCACTGTCTCACAGAAAACCAACGTAAAGTGACAGTTCACTGTCGCGTTTCGTATGGTAAGTGAGATATCCGGAGGCCCAGATTCCCCCTTCCCTTCCCTAATCCCTATTCCTGTCCTTTAAGGCCGAAAGCGCATACATGATACTTTCGGTATTGTGGATGTTCATGGGCGATGGAGATCACTTACCATCAGGTGACCCACATGTTCGTTTGTCGGAATATGCAATAAAAAAAAATGTGTTATCGATCTGTTGTGAGTGATATTGATATAAGACCTACTAGCCCTGTATTAAACATTTTGCCTCCTCTAATGAGAGGGGTTAGGCCTTAGTCCACCACGTTGGCCTAATGCGAATAGATTTTACATACCTTTGAAGTTTGTATGGAAATTCTCAAGTAGGCAAATTTCCTAGAGTTTTCATCGTTAATTAACAATGAATATACACGTAGCTTTAGAAAAGTCGCCATTTGAGCTGGTTTCGAACATACGACTTTCGTCTCGAAAGCCCGTACTAGGCTATCCCTGCTTTCTACTACATTGCATAATTTGGAACTATTGTTTAAAAAAATTCTAAAGTGATTCAAGGTTCAATGACTCACTTACAAATTTCAAATCTATGTACAGATTTACATACATACATATACACTCACTCCTGTAATCCCCGAAGGGGTAGGCAGGGGTGTAACCAGTACACCCACTTTTCGCCGAATTATTTCGGTCCCATAATGTGATAGGGGGTGAGCCTATCGCCATACCGGGCACAGATTCCAGACTCCGGGCTAATACTGAGAATTTCTACATAGAAAACCCAATATCACTTTACCCGACCCGGGGATCGAACCCGAGAGCACAGCAGTCGTAACGCATGCGCAATAACAACTGCGCCACCGAGGCAGTCTATGTAGAGATTTATGAATATTTTTTTCTTACATTCTGTTCCATAGCCCCGAGACATTTCGACTCATGCTGTGTGAAGTGTCGAGTCATATTCCTGATGTTAGCATAAACTCATCCTCGAGGAATTCCGAACAAAGAACATTCAAAGTATCACACATAAGCTTTGCGATAGCCATCTTTATTTTTTCATCTTTTTTTATTTATTTATAAACTGTTAAAAATCATCAACCAACTTTGACGTTGTCAAAATTATATAAGAAATTAAAAAACACAATTTAAGTGCCAGGTTCGCATAAACCATAAGAGCGCGTCTAATTAACCACCTATGAGCCTCCTTTTTCTTTAGATTTCCCGACCGCCTTGGCGTTTCCTCGCAAAAAAATAACACTCCATCCCACTTGCACGATGCACCGGCTGTATGTTCCTTTTCGCTCTTTTGTTTCAACGTCTCGCTCGCGCTCCGCCCATTTATAAAATCGACTGGCCGCCGCGTCCGTGCACCTGTCCCTTTCTCAGCCGCGTGATTTATGTGAGAGTGAGCGGGCTTGATCGATGTTTTGTTTTGCTACTTCGAGTGTTCTTTTTTTGAAATAAGAACTTGCTCACGGATTAGGTTATTGTCGGGTGTAAATTGCGATGCAGATTCCGTACTAAGGAACCGAGGCTTGGTTAACGCGATTTGTAACCATTACACTCGCGTTACACGGTAATTAATATAGTAGTAGTAAGAAGTGGGTAAAAAATAGCGATAGCCTAGTTGGTTGCGGTACGGACTGTCAAGTCGAAAGTCGTATGTTCGAAACCCAAATGGCATACACCTCTGACTTTTCTAAAGTTACGTGTGTATTAAATGTTAATTATCGCTTGCTTTAACGGTGAAGGAAAACATCGTGAGGAAACCTGCATACCTGAGAATTCCCGTACGAATTTCAAAGGTATGTGAAGTCTACCAACCCGCATTAGGCCAGTGTGGTGGACTAAGGCATAACCCCTCTCATTAGTAGAGGAGGCCCGTGCCCAGCAGTGGGACAATGTTTAATACAGGGCTAGTATTATTATTATTATATTAAGAAGTGTCTATGGTATGGTTAGTCGCCGTCGCGTCTATAAATCGCCGCTTGTTTTGCCGAAAGTGGAATTAAGTTTTCAAGGCGAGCGCGCGGAATGAGCGCAAAAAGCGACCGTGCGCTTAAGATATGTGAGGACCGTTTTTTGAGCTCGTGTTTGGCGGGAATGCCATTCCAATCAAAATAGTTTACGCGTCGGCTAGGAGTCGAGTCCGGGACGGGTCCGGAGCTACCAGGGCCCCATAGCTACGAGGCACCGTGGGAACAGGACCTTTTTGTACCGCGCCCACTCTTTTATTTGGGTCTTAAGGTTTATCGAAGTGTATTTAAATAAAGAAAAATTAACTTCTTGTGAGTCCTTATGATGGCGATTTGTCTGCTGGACGTTTATTTAAATTGATGCTTTTTGGTTTTTATTTATAAGGTATCGAATGCAGCGCGTAAGGAAGTATTTGGACATAAACACTTTCATAATAAAATGCCGTCGCGTATAATTACAGCGACCACCAAGTGAGACTTTTTTTTATTTTGGCAAAGTGACCACACTGCACCTGATGGTAAACACAGTGCCGTCCAATTAGAGTATCGAGTAGCGAGAGACGATCTATCCCCCGCTACTCGACACAATCATGCCGGCCTGCTTCTTCACACTACGCCATGGGCAAGAAGGTGAAGAAGGGGTCGAGGGTCTAGTATCAGAGTACCAGGAAGACCGCAAAACGGCCAAACATCGTACCCCAACTCTAGACCCCCGACAAAAACCGGATGTACACTGGCCGACCTCGGATACACTTGCGTGTGCCACTATGGTTTTACACCCTGTGTACGGTGGTCGTTATCCGGGAGAATATGAATATCCTACCAGGCTCATGATATTTTGCCGTTGATTTTGACAAAGACAAATCAAATCATTTATTCCGTAAATTAGGTCGCTAGGGGCACTTTTTACATTTCACAATAATGTTAAAGTCTACTGGTGCTTCGGAAATGCCCACTGGTCTGAGAAAAAGCACCAAGAAACTCAGCCGTAGGTCTTTTGTAATTTGACATTCTTTTGACAGTCAGTTTTATCTATTTATATTTTTTTTATAGAATAGTCCGACAAACGAGCCAGTGGGTCACCTGATGTTAAGTGATCTCCACCGCCCATGAACATCCACAATACCGAAAGTATCATGTATGCGCTGTCGGCCTTAAAGGACAGGAATAGGGATTAGGGAAGGGAAGGGGGAATCTGGGCCTCCGGATATCTGACTTACCAAACGAAACGCGGCAGTAAACTGTCACTTGACGTTGGTTTTCTGTGAGACAGTGGTACTACCCTGGTCGAGCCAGCCCATTCATGCTGTAGACAAATATGTCTACAGTGTGGCTCTACCAATTCCTATTTATATTCAAATCGTCAAGCAGAACATATGCTGCCACTTTCCTTATCTCTTTACGATCTTAAGCCGGGACGCATATCCCGTGGCGTTCCTACATCCCCCAAAAATCCCGATACCGCCCGGCTGTAAATCAAGCGCGGAACAAATAAAGCCGCCGCGCCGTCGTGTGAAAACGTTATTATCTTTATAATTGCACGTCAGCGGGAAACTGGAGTCGGTTTCGCGCGCTTTTCCTTTTGTTTTTTTTTCTTCGCATGATGTACGGCGGCCATGAATACGCGATGCGCCGCGACACCTGCCTGCTCCTTATGAATTCCAAATTTGAAACTGCCGGTGTGTTATTGTTGCCCTGGTACGCGTTCTATATACTTTTCGCAGTTTTATGATTGATGGTGATCTTCCTTGGTATTTATTTTGTCCTGGTACTTATAAAGTTTTTTCTATGGTGATACATACTTTATTTTGGAATACTAATTTGATAATAGGGTTAGCTGACAGTAAGTTTTAGTCTATAAATATCGAAAATTAAACCAATTTGTTAATTTATATGTGATTATTATATATTTTCAAGATACAAATGTGTAAAAATAAAGAATTTTGCCACGTGACATAAAACACCCATCAGTCATGCATGACGTCACCGTTCGATACATCTAAAACGCTGAGCCAAACGTCTATTAGTTTTGCGGATGGTCATACGAGAGACCATGACAGTTGGTAGCGTTTTGGTGGGAAAAATCAAGTTGGTTCATAAAAATGCAAATTAAATCTTGAAAACTCGTGTTTTATGTTTATTAATGATAATATTTTAATAATATACCATGAAGAACAAAAAACGGTTTTCCAAAAACAGTCAACTAGATACTAGAGATAGATAACTAGTAAATAAAATAAATACACCCAACAGTCACACACATAGTTCTGACCCCACATTAGGTAATAAAACCTGTATCGTTGGTATTAAGAACTACGAGGGACTACGGTCCCACAACACCCAGACACGAAACAAATATCTGTTTGTCACACAAACATTTGTCTCGGTGCGGGAATCAAACTCACAACCTCACGTTTCACAGCCGGCTACACGCCCGCTGCGCCACGGAGGCTGTCGATGATGATATCATATAATAAAAGTTGTTAATTCAATAATAAATGTAAAGTAGTTCTGAACACAGTTAATGTGAATACTCAATGTTGGATATAATCTATGTAGTTAACCGTTATCAACTTCCACCAACCTAACCAACTAATGCAAAACAAGCAAACAGTTATCTAGATAGGGTTCATTAACATCTCAATCACATTGTGCTACTAGACAGCACTAAGAACCATTATCTCCAAACAAAAAACGCGGAACACGTAACAATGATCTTACAAGAGTAAAACCAACAAATGATAAGATGAGCCCCGCCTAGCCGATATCGACGACTCAGTCGAAAAACTGTCAAAAACGTGACACGCCGCCGTGTCGGGCTAACGAGCCGCGCGCTCTGTCGCGTCACGGTGACGCAGCGGTTCTGGGATTTTACAGCGCCATCTCGTATCAAGTAGATGTACTAGTTTGGTATTTTTAATACAAGTAAATACTGGCAATTAGAACGTTCTGCCTAAGTATATCTAAAACTAAAGCTTATTTCTATCGGTAAAAAAAAGTAAAGAATAGTGTCTTCTGGATTGTGAGTAAAGTATTTCGTTATTTTAAAAAAACATAGGAAGTCATGGCAAACTGACAGAAATGAAACTAAAACTTTGGCATTACTGTGTTCTTTTTTTAAACAGCGTCCATGTAGTAGTAACTTTTATTGTTTATGATTGCTTGTCAATAATTATAGAATTTCCTATGTGTGCTTATGCCTTATAAAGGTAAAATAATCGAGTCACGCGAGTTCAGTGCTCTTTCCCTATCCCAAAAGTGCCATACGAAGTTTACACTTCAAAAAAATCAACTACACAAAACAGCGCAGTTGTCTAGCCTTACATACATCTATAGTGGCGAAATGATGCGCAATAGACGATCCGCCATTAACAGCTTGTCGTGGCAGAGTTACGACACATTCTGATTGTGTAAAAAACAACAGAAGTACATGCAAATGCCCCCAGGCGTGCGGGGCGCGTCGACGAATTTATTGCGGAGTGCGCACCTCATTACTGCTAACAAGCATTCGGACCCTTTCTTTACCCCATAAATATTATATTTTACACCTGCAGTTAAAGACGAGCATTGGCTTGCACGCGCCTTGGGTCAGGCCCGGACTCGAGGCTGTGGCGTGGCCCAAATTGTGGCTAAGGACCCCCAAACTTCGAGGGAACACACCAAATCTTGTAATTGCACGATTTATGGAATTGTAAACATTATTGTAAATGAATCACACGTTCCTTAAAGGCTTACAAATGATACACTATATTTTGAAGTATAAACAATTTGAAATAGTGTTTTTTCGTTCGGGTCGCGTGGGTGTTACCGCGAACATCTAATAATAAGCTTTAGAAGAAAACGCGTGTGTTTAATTTTCGACGCGTAGCTTTTGTTCGGTTTCGTGGAATTCTATGTTATAATCAGTTGCCATGATGGTCTCTGTAGCTGGTACATTGGTTAAAATAGCCGCGCTACGGGTTATTTCTTAGAACCGTATAACAATTACAATAGGCGATGTTTTACTCCTTATTTGACTGCCTCGGTGGCGCAGTTGTAATTGCTTGGTTGTGCTGAGGTCTCGGGTTCGATCCCCGGATCGGGTAAAGTGATATTGGTTTTTATATTTAGAAATACTCAATAACAGTCCGGAGTCTGGAATTGTGCCCGGTATGGCGATAGGCCCGCCCCCTATCATTTTATGGCACCGTAATACATTCGGCGAAAAGTGGGTGTACTAGTTACACTTCTGCCTACCCCTTCGGGGATTACATGTGTGAGTGTAGATGTATGTATGTATATATAACCGATAAATTACTGACTAATTTTAGTAAACAAAATAAAGTTATTAAAATTCCAAGATCTTCGGGTCCCTATTGCGTCCCTGTACATTCATGTAAATATAACGTCCACATTTATATAACAAAAATTAAACATATTTAAAATAAAGTTGTTTATTGACCGGAAGTAATAAATTTCAAAAGTTTTCTAATAGTAGTTTATCATTATGTCAACTGAAGGTTAAATTTAAATTGTGTATTCAAAACTATTATTTTTAGAGACCACGCGTACTGGCTTGCGGATTCACAGCTTCGTGGTGTCTACTACCCCGGCTCGAAAAAAGAAGTTCGCTAATTCGTATCTTTCCACGTCTCTCCTTCCTATGATCCTGGGTCCTTTAGGCGTAGTGTGAAGAAGCTACACAGCAGGCCGGCATGGTTGTGTTGAGTAGCGAGGGATAGATTGTCTCTCATTACTTGATACTTTTATCTGGATGGCACTGCGCTTACGATCAGGTGATCATTTTATCGTGCAAGGATAAAAAGAGTAGCTATACTATCTGAGCCGGGATCTTCGGGATGAAAAGTATATCAAATCACTCCTATATAATAATGCGACGATATGTAAAAAATCTTTCCTTCCTTTTCTTTCTTCTTAACCGACTTAAAAAAGGAGGAGGTTAACAATTCGTCGGAATCTTTTTTATGTATGTTCCCCGATTACTCGAAGACGCCTGGACCGATTCGAGAATTTTTATTTTGTTTAAAAGGGTATACTACCCACGTGGTCCCATTGGCACCAAGTCAGGATATGATGATGGGATCTCAGAGAAATCAAGGGCAACCCTCAAATTTTATAGTGACGCAAAATTTGTTTTTAATTGAGGTCGGTGTACTTAAGAATAAAAAAATCTTTTTTATTATTTACTTTCCGGTTTTACACCCACATAAGCAAGCACATTTTTTATATATAATAGTAATTCAATTCACTCTAGTTAAAACATCCTTGCTCTAGAATGTTACCAATGAAACGCTTTACAAAAAACCAACCTGACAAACGATGTTGCCAATCAACATGCCACGGAACAAGAAGAGCAAACAAGCGCACCATTGTTCCGTGGTATTATGTGCAATTACAGTAATTGTGAAAAGGGCTGCACACGAACAATTTAGGGCCATCGGGCAGCCAGCAGAGATCCTGTGCTAATGTCACTAGCGCCGCAAATTGCCCTGGTCTGTTTGGTTCAGGAGTTGGAGGTGGGTTTGTTCATAATCTATCATATATCTTTATATATATAATTCTACTGTACGTGTGTATGTCACTGAACTCCTCATAAACGGCTGGACCGATTTGATGTTTTTTTGTATGCGTTTGGGTGGCGCCCTGGGTGATTTCGATTCACAAATCAGCCCGGCAGATGGCGCTGCAGTCGGTGTGGCGCTGCTTTTACGGACAGGACGACGTCTGCCGGGCCCGCTAGTATTATATAAGACTTGTGGACGCAAGGAATGTTCTTGGTGTAGTTTGTGATATCTTGGTTGGAGCAGACTTAGAAAATATTTATTTTTGGAAACTAATTTTATTTTATTTATCGCGGTTTGTTTTAATTTTTTAACCGGATGTTTCTAAGCTTTAATCTTTCATGGTCACGGGGTGGACTGAGTCGTATGTCATTACGAAAGTATAGAGCAATTCTACCCTCCATATAGTTAATTTTAAAATTGAATAGTTGTATTCCGATCTATGTAGAAGGGGGTCTCGATGCCTTGAAGTTGGGCAGGTGGTCTTTTGAGTCGCGATTTAATTAAATGTATAATCGGCTCCCGGGCTAGCTTTCTAACATATTCTATATTGAAATTTGGATGAATTGCTCTACCTAAGTTTTATTGAAAGTAACACAAGAGAACAGATAAAAGGAAAGATTTGAGATTCAATCTCTAATCAATTAAAAGATTTAGTTTGAAAAGGTATTTACAAATTGACATTAGGTAATCCTGCTGTGACATCAGAGATTCTTAATGATACAACTAAGAAATAACTTATGATGTAAGCTTGAGCATGGCTAGCTCCTAGTGAATGCATGAGGCGCGACCGCAGCCAAATGTCAAGAGCTGGCGTTTTTTTCCACGCCAACGTTTGTGGTTGCGGTCACACTGATTTCGGACACAATGTGGCCTAATTGGGCGGTTACGTGTTGACTCACTGCACCCCTGTGCGGGTCATTGATATTTCACATTATTATAATTATCACAAAAGTATTACATCCTTGGAAATGTAGTGCGTCATAGTTGATGGTTAATAAGAAAAGACACCGCCCGCGTCGTAGTCATTTTTGAAGGAAAAGGTATGAAATCCATGGAGTCATCTTAAGCTATACACTTTTCTATATTTTGCTAACCCACAGGAACTGTGCATTTTTCAGAGATAAAAGTAGCCTATGTCATTCTCTGATCCCTATACTACAAAATCATGTCGATCCCTTGCTCTATGAAAAACAAAAATCCCCACGGGAACCATACCTATTTCCGGGGTAAACAGTAGCCTATGTGCTATTTCAGACTATAATCTATCTCTGTGCCAAATTTCAACCAGATCCGTTCAGCCGTTCTGGCGTGAGTTACAAAAATTCATCCATCTATCCATCCAAACATTCGCATTTATAATATTAGTAAGAAGTAGATTGACAACCGCTGTGAAACAGGTAAGTAGCAAACTATGGAACGTGAGGTCGCGGGTTCGATCACGCCCCGAGACGTATGCTCATGTGATCCACACATATTGGTTTCGGGTCTGGGTATTGATACCAAAAGCCTCTCGTAGTTCCTGCACGAGACAAAATTCGTATCTCAGTATGGAGTCAGGACTTTTTTTTTTTTAGTGCCTCGATAGGCAGACGAGCAGACGGGCCACCTGATGGTAAGTAGTCACCGCCGCCCATAGACTTCTGCAATGCCAGGGCACAGCAGAGCCGCTGCCTACCGTTGAACTATATGTGTTGGGTGTTATTTATTTATGTCTAGTAGCTATGGACGAAAAGGTATTTTGGAAAGTTTTGTAGAATCACTCACGGATAGAGCTGGTTATCTGGTTGGTAATACTACAACTATTGTCAATAATTCTTGTTTATTATCTGGACTTTAGAGACCTTCTTGGTAGTAGTTTCGTAATTTTACCTTTTTCTTTAATTAACGCGACTGTATTTCGTAGTTCTGATTTGATTTGATCTGTATCAATTCTTATATTGTATTTGACGTAATTTTTCGTTGAGATATTTGTTACATTTTGCCACCATATCGCTCTCTTTGCTATGTTCCTGAGACTTTAGGCGTAGTGTGAAGAAGCTAGTTAACAGCCATTAATGGATCGAGTAGTAAGGTATAGTTGTCTCTCGCTACTTGATACTCTAACTGGAAGGCACTGCGCTTATCATCAGGTGCAGTGTGGCCACTTTGTCTTGCTAGGGTAAAAGAAGACAAGCATGTATCAAGACCTCTTGTCAGTTTAATAATGCTTAATGATTCCACTACTAAATTGAAAAATATGAATAAGTTCTTAAGCTCTTTTAGTCCATAAGCGAATTATAGCAGACAATTTTAGTGTTCTGCAAGCATATCCGCGTGCAAAATCTATTTTAATATTTATAAATGGCCGCCCCATTACAACGTTGAGGCTATGAATAATTAAATGGCCGCCATTAACGTTGCCACCGCCCGCTGAAATCGTCTGACACACTTCGGTAAATAACCCCCTCACTTCATGAATAATTTTAATTTCAATCAATGAGGCACTAATCGCTGATGGTTTTTAATGTTCTACTGACGTTTCTAACGACAAAATTCGAAAAGTATGTCAAATCGGCCATCAATTTTCATTGTAGTCCAATCTGATAAAAATGGCGGCTTGTTATTTCGATATTTGAAAAAGTTTGCCAGTCCTAGTTACATATTTTAAATTTGGACCGTATTTGTTTGTATACGTTTGTTTCCCTTTCATTATGTTGGTATAACATTTAATAATCTAATTTTGTGTCTTGCACTTCGTTTGATAGAATAATTAATAGATATGTGATTAGTTTCTTCTACTTGTAAGTACGGGTAAGACAGAGTTACTAACATCTAGATATTATAACTGAAGATTCATAAGACATAAATAGGAAATCCATTTCTTCTGGTAATATATATGATCTAATATTACCGTAACATGATACAAAGCCTATACAATAATTGTCACAAATCTTACAATACGACAAGGCGGAACCTTTATTACCACAATTTTCTTGCGGCCAAAAGGCAATATCAACAAAATAGATCACGTACCAGGGCCGCATAAGCAATCGGCAGGTGTGTTACGGCGAGTGAGCTGGAATGTGCGCTAAATTTTACGGATGCCTTCCCAATGATTTCCTCGGAGACCGCCGGCCCAGATACGGCGGATTTCGATACGATAACGCTTCTCAATTTCTGCTCTCCTAGTACCACCGTCAAGATATTGTGGCCACGCCCTACCTCCTTAAATATGTATGTGAACAGTGTAAGGAACTCAGTATGGCACTGTTGGTTTATTTCACGATAAAATAGGGGATAAGAAATTGGCTAAGCAAAACAACTGCACTTACAATGATAATGTTATATTATACACATTGCGATTTGTCATGCCATCTATGACTCTGTAATCAAAATCAAATCAAATCGGTGGACCGTATATACGTTGCAAAAATAAAAAAAATCACATCTCGACAACAGTGTCATCTATCGGATCTAAAACTAACCTATCTGTTAAGTTGGACCCAAACACATACACAAAATTTCATTGAAATCGGTTGAGTGGTTTCAAAGTCTATAACGGACATAGGTAGAAACAGACGGTAGATATAGGGAAACATTTTTAGTGTTCAAAAATATCAACGTCGACTATTTCTTTTATATCAGTCAATAGAGACAAGAGCACTCTACATTTGAAATACTTGCCCAACCTTCATTACTAGACGTCAATTTTACTAAAGTAAAGTACCTCTAGTTTGGTTTTTCAAATTATCCATCTCTAGTACATTGTCGCCTTACTGTCTCTTGTATCGCGTGTAAATATAGTTGGTTATTTTTCCCTGTATAAGATCCCGGGGGAGCTCATCTCGTATCAATCGGGCCCGCGGTCCGTATCTCGACAATAATCTGCCATCCAATGTATGTGTTTATGTTTAGAAATGTCGTGGGTTTTGTTTATAGACCATAGACAAGAAAAATCGGAATTAATTCGAAAATAGAAGGCGCGAAAATAAAGTTTGATTGAGTGTTTGAAAAAGGTTACAGCCAGGTAATATTAGCAAACTTATGCCGATAAGACAACAAAATTGCATATAACATAGTTTATCTATCATCTCAATATGACAAAAATATATAAAACTAGATGTTGCCCGCGGCCCCACCCGCGTACAGTTTATTTTTGGAAGAAAAGGTATACAATCTATGGAGGCATGTTAGGCTATTACACCTTTCTATATTTTGCTATCCCATAGGAAGCGTGCGTTTTTCCGGGATAAAAAGTAGCCTATGGCATTTTCTGAGCCCTAAACTGCCACTATGCAAGAAATCATGTCGATCCCTTGCTTTGTGAAAAACTAAACTATCCCACGGGGACTGTACATTTTTCGGGATAAAAAGTAGCCTATGTGCTATTCCAGACTATAATCTATCTCTGTGCCAAATTTCAACCAGATCCGTCGAGCCGTTGTAGCGTGATTGAGTGACAAACATCCATCCATCCAAACATACTCATTTATATTAAGTAGGTTTAAAGAAAACATTACGTTCTGTGGCAGTCGGGTAAATTAACAAAATTAAGCATTGTCAGCATATAAATGTACCAGGACATCATAAACAACCGCACGTATTCCAATAACATAGCCAATACACCTATTAAAAACGCCAAGAATTCACCCGCAAATGCGCGCGAGTCCATCGCTTGTTAAATGTATGCGCAGGTCGGTTTAGCCGAACACGGGCGCACTCGCGTCAGCCCCCATACATGGCTTGGACCGCTGCGATTGCAAATTGCAACAAGGTATTGTACCATAAAATACCCGATACCTATGTCCTAGTACTCAGGTACGGTCCGCAGATAAAGATCACGTATAAACTCCGTTAGGTTTGTTCATCATTTATATGTAAATTACTTATCTGCCGATCTTACACGGGGATCTTAGACTTTATTTCTGGATGTGGGACAGTGTATTGTTTATGTTGGTAAATGAGTTTGGATAATCAGTTTAAATTATGTAAATTGTTATACGTATTAAAATAGGATACTCGCGTTCTTTGCTAAGTACTTAGATTTCTAAATACGTTATTGGCTCAATTTTAGGACCAAAAATGACCAACTAACGCATTGACTCTTGCTAATCGATACTCTAATTGGACGGCACTGCGCCTACCATCAGGTGCAGTGGGGTCACTTTGCCGTGCCAGAATAAAAAAGAAACAATAAATGGCAAATAGTACGCTGAAGTGTCCTTGCACACTAGTATCATAGTGCCAATACGGTGGCCAAAGGACTAAGAACGCGATTTTCAACAGAATTAGACGATAAAAATCGTGAACAACAGCGAAAATATGGC
This sequence comes from Laothoe populi, assembly GCA_905220505.1. Classification (NCBI taxonomy): domain Eukaryota; kingdom Metazoa; phylum Arthropoda; class Insecta; order Lepidoptera; family Sphingidae; genus Laothoe; species Laothoe populi. The sequence continues at coordinate 16,418,965 of HG992166.1, read as the reverse complement.
CAGCATTCATGTTTTAATTTTATCCGTTAATCATTTTATCTAGTACATTGAATATTAAATGTTTAATCCAAATCAGGGAAATTACATAATTCATTAAGTTAAATATTCAAGAGAGCTTTAAATTTCACCAACCTTGTCTGTGTAAATTACTACAGATATCCCGGCACACAAGAGAATGGGTTAGCCACCCCAGTACTAGCATTACCACGTCAATACCTGGACTCTCTGATTACGGGAATTACCTAAATTACACACATTACACCAATTTATGCTGGGAAATTATTGACTACTTTGGTTCATTGATTTACATCACGATTGCGGCAGAAGAGATAGGCAGAAGTTCACTTACGTTTGACCAATAGTATTTCGGATCTGTGGTAGGATAAACCTTGTGAGGAGTTGTAGGTTCGAATACAGCCCTTAATGTGTTCGTATTTTAAAATAAATAAATAATAGCCAACATAGGCCCGATCCCACACTAACGCACGAGTCTTGTGTCGTGGGTATCAGGGACTATGAGAGACGTTCGGTCTCACAACACCCGGACACAGAAATATCTGTCTGTAACACAAACATTTATCCCAGTATGGGAATAGAACCCACGGCCTCTCGTTTTAAATTCGACTACTCGCCTATTGCGCCACGGAGGCTGTCAAACACTGTTTTTTTAAGTTACTTGTGTTCTTATAACTAAACGCAAAAGATCTCAAATTTTTTTTAATATTTCGCCATAAAAATTTAAGGAATCTAAGTATTAATTGATCGTGGTGATAAGACCCACCCATTTTAATCAGTAAAACCACAGTGTATGTGATATGGTGTATTTCATTAATTGATTGCTTTAATGGTGAAGGAAATCGTTAGGAATTCTGCATACCTGCGAATTCTCATGATTTCAAAGATATGTGAACTCTATCGCATTAGGCCAGCGTGGTGGACTAAGGCCTATCTTTTTCAATAGAAGAAGAGTCCCGGGATTGGCAATGGGACAAAGATTTATACGAGGCTGGTATTCTGGAGCCCTAGCATGCTCACAACCCACTAAGTCAATATTCAATCTATGTTACTTGTACTGCATCGGTGGCGCAGTTGTAATTGCGCATGCGTTACGACTGCTGTGCTGAGGTCTCGGGTTCAATCCCCGGGTCGGGTAAAGTGATATTGGTTTTTTTATATCATTCTCAGTATTAGCCCGGAGTCTGGAATTTGTGTCCGGTATGGCGATAGGCTCGCATATCACATGATCGGACCGAAATAAATTCGGCGAAAAGTGGGTGTAATGGTTGCACGCCTATCCCCTTCGGAGATTATAGACGTGAGTGTATAAGTACCAAAATAATCGAACGGAAACGCTTTAAAAACTCAATGAAAAACTATAAAAACAATATGTATGTAGAATCAAAGGGGCCATACATCTGCAACGGTAGTCTAACGCTATCACGCCGGCATTGTGCGTCGCCGTCCCGCGCCGGCCCCGTCGTAAATCAAACGTTTGTGAAAACAATGATTCCTTTGTAACATAACACGCTGTAAAATTTACAGACGTAAAAACGTCTTGTAATTATAAAAACGTTATTTCTGTTTGTGTTGGGGTCGGGGTTGAGTGGCGCGCGGAGCGAGGAGCGATTTCGTGTTGTGTTAGTTAAAGTTGTATCGGTTCATTTTGATCTAGTTGCTTTGTAAGTATAGTGGTTGTGAAAAAAAAAATATAGTACAGGCTGGTAGACAGGTGTGTCCTCTGATCGTATGTGATATCTACGGCCTATGAACATTCAATACACCAAAAAATTATAGGTATTTTCGTACGTGTTAAAAGAAATCTCGTTTACTATATGAGATGATAGCAAGCTGGCAACTTTATGTCGTTTTCTGAGACAGGCACTATCGTAGTCGAGCCGACCCATTCATGTAGACAATAGGGTAATTGACACTATTTTTTCTATTGTTTTAATCATCAAGTTACATAACCTAAAACGTATTATCGAAATAATTTTATGAATCTGAACAAAGATGAGAAAATTAGACGCCATTGAAATCTGCTGGAAGGGGTAATGTCAAATGTCAGTAAAAGGATGCATAATATGAGCCGTGACGTCACATTTCAGAATGGCCATTACTGTGCCGTTGTGCGAGGGAGATAGTTCCTATTACCCATTTTCAAAACACACTACAAAAATAGAGTTCGACATAAAAAGATGCCTTCTTAAATATCAAAATTGTTTTATTACAACCATTATGTAGTGGGACTACGCAAAAACCACATTTTCTGCATTCGAAAATAATTCAACATTAATACCACCATTTTTACAATACATATGGGTAACAAAAAGCAATATGTCTATCAAACACGCGTCTAGGTAAGAGAGCTTAGCTGGGCTAAGCTCTGATACATCTTAGTATTTAATTTTTCTGAAAAGATGTAGAGATATAAACTATTTGAATACCCTATTTGATAGACATTTGATTGGCGTATCGTTTGCAATATCTTCGACCTGTAATAGTGATTCAATTTAGTCTATTTTAGGATCCATCTGCCTTTACTGGAAAGTTTTATATTTCTTGTTTCTGCTTAAGTATTAAGTCACTCATAAGGAGTTACGAAGGTTTATGTTACAATCAATTACAATAATTTATAGCTCATGGATAACTACAATCAGCGAAGAAGTAACTAAGAACTGCCGCCTGTAATCCCCGAAGGGGTAGGCAGAGGTGTAACCACAGTAAACCCACTTTTCGCCGAATTTATATATAATGTGATAGGGGGCGAGCCTATCGCCATACCGGGCATAGATTCCAAACTCCGGACTAATACTAAGAATTTCTAGATAGATAAACCCAATATCACTTTATCTGTCCCGGGGATCGAACCCGAGACCTCAGCACAGCTGCAGTCGTAACGCATGCGCAATTACAACTGCGCCACCGAGGCAGTCTTAAAGTAATTATAAATATACACCCGACACACACATAGCTCAGACCCCATAGTAGATCAAACCAGTTTAGTGGTTATCAAGAACTACGAGGAACATTTAAAACAAAAAATTGTAAAAACCACAAACGAGAAAAATGGTGCAGGGATCGAATCCACGGCACCTTTCACAGCCGGCTACGAAACCATAGCGCAACGGAAACTGTCATAACTTATTTTATTGTTCTCGCTACCCGCTCCGCTCATGCGCTTAGTAGCTACCTAAGTCCCATGTGGCAGTTTTTGGTGGCCGTCCTAGGCGCCGCGTCACTTGTACCATAATTTTCAAGTGATTTACAACCTACTCTTAATTTCTTCTTATAAGTGTTCGCGTTTTTTTATATCGCTTTTTGAAATATCGTGTCCGGTTTTGGGCCATGTTATTATTCAAAACTACATTTAAATGAATGTTGGTTGAGTTTTTCTTTTATTTTGTATAAAGATTTCGGTGTGAAAAAGCAATTTGTATATGTTTTTATTGAATTGCCTTTTTCGTTTTGCACAAGCTTAAAATGTCGGAATTAATTTGATATTTTTGACTTATACTCTATATTTTATGGTTCTTATTCGAATTTCGAATTATTTAATACTAAGGCCACTTTACACGTAATTTAAATCAGAGCTTACATAAGAAATTCGTTAACAAAGTCAATAACAAAATAATATCATTTCTTTCACGTTTTAATGGATTTGAATGGGTGGTAGAAATCCCCATATTAAGATGATTTATTTGACTGGTTAGTTATTTTGATGCGTTAAAAAAATCGAATACTTTCAATGGATCTCTATGACTTGCAAATGAAAATGAAAATCAATAGCGCAATTAGTAAAACGAGTGAAAATAACTACCAGGCTGTCATAAATAAGAGATACTTATCTGTATTAAATAAATTGAATACCATCCATCTTTCAATTTATTTTGTCTATTGGGTTTTTCTATCTAGGAATTCTTCAGTAATATCCCGGAGTCTGGAATCTGTGCCCGGTATGGCGATAGGCTCGCCACCTATCACATTATGGGACCGTAATTCGGCGAAAAGTGGGTGTATTGGTTACACCTCTGCCTACCCCTTCGGGGATTACAGGCTTGAGTGTATGTATGTATGTATCTATCATCTTTCAACGAGTTATCCGTGATAACCCCACGGACAAAAACGCAACTCAACAATCACGTGAATATAAGTACCAGGGTGTCATAAATAAGAGAGCGTGGACTGTAGTGAGGCTCCCATGTGCCACATTAGGTTCAAGACGACTACGGTCATTAGCCGGCTATATTAGCTATTAACCGCCGCCCCGGAGAACATAACTTGCGGTACCTGCACCTCGCCATTTGTCTTTTAAAGAGGTTTGGGTAATTACTGTAATGCTAGCGTGTACATCGCGCTGAGAAACGCACAGAGTAAAGGGTTATTCCGATAGATTTCTAGGTTATGTTACGGGAAGTGTCAAAGTCGTTTAATATAGATGACTGCCAGTGTTTTAATTTATATTAGGGTTACCAATTTGACGTTAGAAAACCCAGGACAATTCAGTTTAAAACAGGACACATCTTTGTTTTAAAATAGCGTGAACATTTGCGAACCGAGAGGCCGCCCATAAAGTAAGAATTGCAAAATTTTACCATACAGGATCTTATCAGGGGGCTTTAAAAACCCAGGACACCCCAAGGCACTCTAAAAACCAGGACATATCCTGGGAAAACAGGACGGTTGGCAACTCTAATTTATATAAATAAATACACCCAACAGTCACACGCATAGTCCTGACCCGCCACTAGGTCAAAGTATCGTGGGTACCAGGAACTACGAAGGACTGCAGTGCTACAACACCCAGACCCGAAGCCAATTGAAGTTCTATAATTATTGACAAACAATCATAAAGCAGCAGCGTTGCGATACAGTTTTCCGTATCGCAACCAACTAGATAGCCTAGTTGGTTGCGATACGGACTGTCAAGACGAAAGTCGTATGTTCAAAACCCAAATGGCATACACCGCTGACATTTCTAAAGTTATGTGTGTATTAAATGTTAATTATCGCTTGCTTTAACGGTGAAGAAAAACATCGTAAGGAAACCTGCACACCTGAGAATTCTAATAAGAATTTCGAAAGTGTGTGAAGGCTACCAACCCGCATTAGGCTAGCGTGGTGGACTAAGGCCTCACCCCTGTCATTTAGTAGAGGTGGCCCGTGCCCAGCAGTCGGACAATGTTAAATACAGGGCTAGTATTAATATTATTATAATCATAAACAAAAAAGTTACTACTTCATGGTATTGCAAAAAGAACACAGTAATTCCAAAGTTTAAATTTTTCACTTCTATCGGTAGTCACCATGACTGCCAGTGTTCTTTTATTGTTAAAGACGTTCCAAATATGAATTATTTTTGTTATGCGGCCTGTCTCAAATTGCAAGACAATCAACCCAAACATAGACGCATGTAAATCCACAGCCAATAGAATCAGCAACAGGTGCCTCATTGGCAATAGACGAAAATCTTTTACTGTTATTAACCCGAAAAGAGTGGCAACTCGTAAAAGAGCGCGAAACACACCGTAACATCTCAACGCAGTCGGATGACAACGCTTTATGACGTATTAGTGAGACGTCAAACGGGCGACTTTTATGGCGGTCGTAAAACCCGACCTGCTCACTTGTTGAGTTTATGCGACGGATATCGTTCATCAGAATCCTTACGAGATGAACGAACGACGACGAGACGTATGGGACGATGCTTGTGATGAGTGCATTCAATAACATCTTCCTAAAAACGCTAAACGTTAAATTTGTTATTAACCCGGTATTTAAAATAACGATCACCGTTATGACTTATGAATTGAAGCCGTGCTGAATCGCTAACTTTGTTGATTCCTACAGCGAAACAAAAATACTTAATTCCACCTCTATTGCCTTAGCTTGTTAAAATTCACGATCCCACATTGTTTTTCATGGGTAGTACCAATCCCTCTCAATGTGGTGACCCCTTCTTAGAACTCTAATTGTACATACATCTGATAAGTATGGTACAATCCAAATAATGATGGTGAAGTGAGAAGAAGAAGATGGTGATCAGACATGGCTGGCAGGAAATATCCACAGATTGGTTTTTCACGATTTGTAAGACTGTTACTATCCAGTCTGGTACAATTGATACCCCCAAATCAGCCAAACCTATCTTCCTCCTAGCTACTATACATGACTACTGCCTTATATTATGTGTCCATGTCGATACGTTTCTACGTAACGCTTAACTTCTTCGTGATCATTAGAAATGATATATATAATAAATATTAGGTGATTAGCATTCAGTTATACCGGTATTTTAATTTAGCAATGATTTATCGATTAGTTACTTGTCCTTATTTATGTATGTATAAATTTTTTATACGACATATTGACCACAGCGCACCTGATGGTAAGTGAAGTACCGTTCAATTAGAGTATCGAGTTGCAAGAGACAATATATTTTTTTTTTTTTTTTTTTTATGGAAAAAGGGGGCAAACGGGCAAGAGGCTCACCTGATGGAAAGTGATCACCGCCGCCCATGAACATCTGCAACACCAAAGGGCTTGCAAATGCGTTGCCGGCCTTTCAGGAAAGAATATGCTCTCTTCTTGAAGGTTCCCAGGTCGTAACGGTTCGGAAAGACCGCCGGCGACAGCTGGTTCCACAGGGTGGTTGTGCGTGGCAGAAAATGCCGTAAAAATCGCGCTGTTGTGGAACGCTGGACATCGAGATGGTGCGGATGGAATTTTATGTTTTGGCGCGATGTCCGATGGTGAAATTCAGCGGCCGGGATCAATCCAAACAATTCCTCGGAACATTCCCCATGATAAATGCGGTAGAAGATGCAGAGTGATCCAACATCTCTACGCAGAGCCAATGGATCAAGCCGATCGGAAAGAGCTTGATCGTCGATAACCCGAGCTGCCCTACGTTGAATGCGGTCAAATGGAAGTAGCTGGTACTGGGGGGCTCCCGCCCAGAGATGAGAACAGTACTCCATGTGGGGCCGAATTTGCGCCTTATAGAGATTTAGGCGTTGACCCGACGTGAAGTACCGTCTCGCCTTATTGAGCACACCAAGCTTCTTTGAGGCCAATTTGGCCTTTCCTTCCAATTGACCGCGGAACTGGACGTTGCTCGAAATGTCGACGCCAAGTATTCCGATACTGGGTTTGGCAGACAGGGGAGTGTTCTCTAAATGAGGAGTCACGACAAATGGTGACTTTTTAGCGGTTAACGCGCAGACTTGTGTCTTTTTGGGGTTGAATTGGACTAAGTTTAGTCGACCCCAGTCCGAGACTTTGGTTAACAAGGACTCGACTTCAGACACAAGTTTGTTCCGGCTCTCGTCGACGTATTCCCGAGAAATATTAGCACGGCCAGTGTACAGTACATCTACAGTGCTATCGTCTGCATAGCAATGAATGTTGCTGATTTGCAGCATGTCATTTATATGCAGAAGAAACAGAGTAGGAGACAGTACACAGCCTTGTGGAACACCAGCATTGACAAATTTAGGATCAGAGCATGCACCGTCGACGACGACCTTGATGCTCCGATCTGCCAAAAAACTGGTGATCCAGTTGCATAATTTCTCGGGAAGCCCATAGGAAGGTAGCTTCGAAAGAAGCGCCTTGTGCCATACCCGATCAAAGGCCTTCGCTATGTCCAGGCTGGCTGCAAGCGCCTCCCCCTTGGTCTCAACTGCTTTTTCCCATCTATGAGTTAGGTAGACTAGAAGATCACCGGCTGAGCGACCCCGACGAAAGCCGTACTGGCGGTCGCTAATCAGCCGGTGCTCCTCCAGGTACCGCAGGAGCTGGCAGTTAATAACGGACTCCATTATCTTGGAGAACAAGGAGGTGATGGCTATAGGCCTGTAATTGGACGGGTCCGAGCGGTTGCCTTTTTTAGGGATCGGGTGCACTAAAGCGGCCTTCCAGGATTTCGGGACTACGCCTAATGTATAGGAGTGCCGGAAAAGACGCGTTAAAACCGGTGCCAACTCCGGAGCACATGTCTGCAACACGATCGGAGGGATGCCATCGGGCCCACTCGACTTATGAATGTCCAAGGACAGGAGTGCTTTGCGAACTGCACTTTACCGGAACTTAACCTCCGGCATCGTTGCATCGCACCGCGGGATTGTCGGCGGTGAATTTCCTCGGTCATCCAAAGTCGAGTTGGACGCGAAGAGAGAGCCCAGAAGATCGGCTTTCACCTTCGCGGCATGGGCCAGCGAGTCATCCTCCGTGTGCAGGGGTGGAAAAGATGGCTGACAAAAATTTCCTAAGACAGCCTTGGCGAGAGACCAAAACGCACGTGTTCCCGACGGGAGACGTGCCAGTCTCTCGCCAATTCTGCCAATGTGCTCCGACTTCGCCTTAGCAATGGCGCTTTTGAAGGACCTAGAGGCAAAGTTAAACTCCTTTTTAAATGCGCCGGTATTTACATCGCTAGACGCCGACGCGTCAGCCCAGGCTTGGTAGCATTCCCGCTTTCGGCGTAATGCCGTCTTGCAGGAGCGACCAAACCAAGGCTGGGATTTGCCTCCGATGGGCACTGCAGAGAACGGAATAAAGAGTTCCATACCCTGAAGTACCACATCAGTGATAGAGTCAGCAACGACGTCAGGATCATCCGGCGAGAAGCAAATCTGCCCCCATGGGTAGGACGCAAAGAATGACCGCATTCCGTCCCAATCCGCTGACCTATAGTGCCACACGCGGCGGCAGCCCGCAAAGCGAGGCCGTGTTGAGTGCGTGACTGGCACTGTACTCCGGACAAGACAGTGGTCCGACGAACCAAGAGGAGGATCGACGGATACCAGGTAGCCTTCCGGATGAGAGGTCAGCAGAAGGTCCAACAGGGAAGGTGTATGATCCTCCACATCTGGGATTCGCGTTGGCGAGGTGACCAGTTGTGTCAAATCATATGCTAATGCGAAATCGTGAACAGATCTCCCCGCATGATCGGTGGTGCGTGATCTAAGCCATTCGGCGTGGTGGGCGTTAAAGTCACCGAGAATCACGATCTCTGCGGATGGGATCTGCTGCAGCACGGAGTCTGTAGCCATTTGCATGTGCTCAACAAGTCGGTCAGTTTCGGCATTACCGCTATGGGACCTATACAGGCATGCGTAGATTCGCGGATGGTCGTCGCAGTCTATGCGTAGCCAGAGGTTGGATAGGTCCCGCCCTTCAAGGCTGCCGAGGCGACGAGAGCAGATATCCTCTCTAATGTAGACGCACACCCCAGCCCGCGGTACAAAGGAATGTTCCAGTTTGTACCCCGGGTAGGAGAGGAAAGAGGTGTCAGCCGGAGAAGATATCTGCGTCTCGGTAAGGAATAGCAAGGCCGGCTTCGCCGTCTCAAGATGGAAGTGGACGGCGTTCAAGTTGGAATTCAGCCCCCTTATGTTACAAAAATCCACAGCAAGCGTGGAAGGGGTGGCCTTATGTTGCCTGCTCCGTTTGCCTCGTACACGTGCAAAATTGCCCCCCCCAGAATACGGAGGGCAGCCTGGGCATCCACACACAGGTGGTGTACGATCTGGGCGTGGACGTCCAGAGAGGGATTCTCCACCGCGATGTACGCTGGTGGTACCCTCCTGGGGTAGATCAACCAAATCTCGCACTGCCATGTTATTTAGTGGTGTGGGGGAGGGATGGGGAGTGGGCCTCCGGGACTCTCACAGACCAAACGAAACGCGACAGCATAGCTGCCACTTGACGCCGGTTTTCTGTGAGAGAGTGGTTCTTCCCCGGGCGTGCCGGCCCATTCGGCTGCTACCCGAAAGTGCGCAGCATGGCACTACCACTAGTTGGGTTGACTGATTGCACTGGTGGAATAATCTCTGTCACAAGATTATCCCACCAGCGGGCGATGGGGTCGTCACGTCCCGACGCCGGGAGATATCCCTCGCTACTCAACACAATCATGCCGGTCTGCTTCTTCACACTACGCCATGGGCAAGAACGTGAACAAGCGGTCGAGGGTCTAGTGTCAGAGTACTCAGAAAGCCAAACATCGTACCCCAAATCTAGAACCCCGACAAAATTATCTCACTTATATTAATTACACAATTTCTCCATACAAAATATATAACATAATTATGTCCCTCCGTCGTCGCCCTAAACATGTTTTGGGAGATACAAATGATCTCATCACGGTCGCTGTCGAGACACGACTGTCCCTGCCCAATGGAAATCACAATTCTATTCTAAACGCACGTCGACGTGGGACTCGCCGACGAGTCCAAGGAACCCGGCCTGGGCTCAGATACTCGATACGCTAATGTATCGAGAGGCCCTGTAACTATTCCAAGCGACGCAACGGCTTAATCAAAGGTCTTATAGAAGGCGTCTTTGAGCTAGCCGTTGACAAAAGTTGCCCTTTCGGGCTGGAGCGCCATAAGCGCCGGCCACAATGTTCGGTGAAGCTGTAAAAGCAATTGTGAGCTAACAGCACAAATCCATACGAAAAAAAGGGAGTCCTTTTATAAAGGAAATGCTATAATTGTTTGTATCCGACAATTTTTTTTATTGTTTATATTAATAACATACGTTAAAAAAAGTGTGACAGCTTAGGTAGGTCAATTGTCTTAAGTTACCTAGCTTCCACTTAGATTTTTATACTCTTACATACCATGATATCTCTATGCTAATATTCTTCTCAAATCAAAGCTACCGTTTCACTTCATGTTATGACCAAGAACATGTGTGTTTTAATGTACCCTAATATCGAAACCAAGACCCGCGTTTGTAACTTTACGACTTGTAGTCATTAATTTAATCGCATTTAAATGAAGAATATACATTCGTTAATAGTGGTTATTAGAAAATAATCGTTTTAATATCAACTAATAACATAAAATTTATATTTCACTTACGACTATTTAACGACGTCTATTACAATGTATTTATTAAAATACGGCGTCTACTGCATGCAGTTAATTTAATGCCTCTAAACACATAATTAATTATAGCTATATAATAAATTAATACTCACAAAACAGTTTGTATACATACCGATATTTTTCCTGAGCAATCGTTATTTTTTTACGTACCGACAATAAAATTATTACCGTTTTCGCAACAGTTGAATATAACGCTATATTTTGTGCCGACCAATTCAATCGAAACTCAACAAAACTGTGAAATATCTCAAGAATTCCGTCTACAAAACGTAACGTTGGAATGGTAATGGTACCAAACAGATTCTGGCTCCGCTGTCGGCGGGGGTGGGGGCGGGGGATGATTAATTGTCAGGGGGTGGGCACGATTGAGCGGACTTGATGCCGGGGACGGTTTAAAGCCGAATTCTGGCTGAATGAGAGACTTTTTTGCTGAGCGTGTGATTTGTAGATTGGTTGAGATGTTTTAAACCCGTGTGTTATAAAGTATGGGTGATTAAGATATTTGCGGGTTTTCCGTGCTGTCGTTGTATTAAAACGTGTAAAAAAGCGGTTTTGAAAACCTTGTGTCAATTCCTATAGTTGTCAATTTAATGTCAAAAGTAGAAAATTACAAATAAAGAACAATCTGAATTTCGAATATATCTGAGAGTATTTTCAAATATCGAATTGCAAGCCTCGCCCGTGTCCTGTCGAGTGCGCCCGAGCGCGCCCGAAAGCTTCCGAAAATTGCCGCGAGGGGCGACACAGGAAGATGTAATGATGTTTGTCAAATGGAAAATGAGATAGGGAAATGTAGCGACGAGCTGAATTTGCGACCTTTCTGACTGCCGACGGGTTGGCGGCGCCCCGTTGTTACACTTTACAGAAAATAAACTCTCAAAAACCCCATATATGATTTAGATACAGTAAAACCGATTACACTGTATTTGTATAGAATTAATTAAACAGCTAGGCTTTGCCCTTTACTGCGCAGGAATGTTGACATTTAATTAAAAGCGTCGCTTCACTTTTACAAACAAATTAAACGGACACGATTTGATGTATGATAAGTGTAATATATATCCTATTTATAGACTGCCTAAGTAACGCCTTTTGGTTGGATAGGATAAGCCGGTTGGTATATACATAAGTAGCACATGAAAAGTATGGAAATCAAAAATGCATCACCATAATTTTTTTTAACAATTATTTTCATCAGAACGGAATCTACCGTACGGTTTATTCAATTCATTATGTCATTACAGCAATTATTACAAAATTGAACCTTCAAGAAGATAATATAATTTATTATACATAAAATAAATATGTTTCCGATCAATATTCTAAAACTGAATTCGAATAAGGAACTGTATTTAAATTTGAAAAAAATCTCGTTCCAAATTCAAACAGTCGGGAATTCTAGCTGAATGGGTGCGTTCATAAATCTCGCAGTCTCAACAGCTGATGTTCGTTCGAAATACGAAACAGAGCGGTGGCGCTATCGCCTCCCGTTGGTCGGAGCGTGTGGTGTGCGCAGATAAAATAAATGGAGAAACGGTGAAAAATGATGACGCGCTGCCAGCGTGGAAAGACATCGAACTGAAAGGGCTCAGCTATTCGACTCGCTCATATTTTTTTTGGATATGCGTTCAGTTTCCTTTCTGGGGTTTGTTTAGTATTACAAATTTCAATAATAGTTTGTTAATGTATCGGAACTTTCAGCTTTGAGTAAATTACTTATTTTAGATTGAATTTAACAGTATAAGTATCTAAATAATATATCATAGATATTTCAATATATTTCTTGTAGATCTTCCTGACTCTATGCCATGCCGCGAAGTGACGTCATATAAATATGGAGAAATATTATAAAACATTTCGTTTTCGGTACGCGGTCTTTATACCAGTGTTTACGTTTTTATTGCCAGATATATTTAACTATCAATAAATACGTTTTAGTGTTGACCTCCATGTTTACGTAATGTCACTGCATCGCTCCTTTGATGTAGGAATGTTTCATTTCACGCAAGCCATTTTGTTTTTTACGCGCAAATATATACGTTTTTATAACTGTTAAAATTTATGGATTAACTGCGGCTATAGAATTACTCAGTGTTTAAAGTTATTTTCTAATTTAAACAAAACGTGTCTCGTTATAGATTTTATTTTTGGTGTTAAATATTTTATGTTGGCTGAACGTTTAGTTTCCTTTGATACAAGAGACGAGACAATTAATTATATTGTCATTTGATGCTACAGTCATAAGAAACTATGAGATTAGATATACGAAAATATTTTAAATTTAACGACCACAATAATAATTGATTTAGAGTTTATTCAAATAATTTCTCGCAATTGTTGGGCGTAAGATTATAAAATAAATAATGTCTTTTTTATAGGTACCTCACAAACATTTTAAGGAAAAATGTTGCCAAATTTTATACGGCGTTTTTATTGACAATTTTATTGCTTACTTCGTATTGACATTTTATATTTTGTTTCACTAAAACATAAAGCTATTTTTAACCTGAAGTCATATTCGCAAAATAATGTATGTAATTTTAGACACCTTACTAAAAAAGAGAAACCTCATTCCGTCAAAGCGATTTTGGTCAATTTTCTTCCCGGACCACGAGTTCCTTGAGGGCGCGGGGGCCTGCGTTACCAGGCTCGTAAACAGTGCGAAGAGGTCGGTTAATACGCCGTTAAGTGTCCGGGGATCATTCAACTCGTAGCTATTTCACGCGCCCTTGTACACGCACCGCGAGAGGATTTCAATCTGTCCTTTGTTATTAGCTGGGACACTGCTAGTTTCGGACAATGTGAACATGGGTTAATAGAACGCCTTTATGAGATTGATACTGCCCAGTGCTTTATGCTTTCCTGGTAACGTGGCATTTCACATCCTACTAATATTATAAATGCGAATGTTTGTATGGATGGATTGGACGGATTGTTCATGATGGATTATAGTCTGGAATAGCACATAGGCTTTTTATCCCTGAATAATGTACAGTTCCCGTGGAATAGTTTAGTTTTTCCTAGAGCAAAGGATCGACATGATTTTTTGCATAGTGGCAGTTTAGGGATCAGAAAATGACATAGGCAACATTTTATCCCGGATAAATGCTCGCTTCCTATGGGATAGCAAAATATAGACAGATGGAATAGATTAAGCTGCCTCCATAGATTGTATACCTTTTCTTCCAAAAATAACCTCCACGCTGGTGGACCCGCGGGCAACATCTAGTATATAATAATTCTTTGAAGAACATTTGTCGTATGAAACCTGACAAAAATGTAAAAGTCATAATATATACATATACAAAGTATATTCTTTGAAAAAACTTACCGAAACGTCATAAATACGAAACCGGAGAAATAACAACAGAACCCACTTACCTGAAACAAAGAGTGGAAGAAAATTTTAATTAACATCACAAAGAAGAAACGGCCCGCCGTAATTTATTTAAAACAAAAAGCATTTTTTTAATTATAATTAATATTTACAAGGCAAAAGAATTACTCTTGAGGTTTTAAGGATTTGTTGATATCTTGGGAGAGTTGTGTGACTGAATTTTATTTTAGTCGTTTTTTTCTGGGTTGAATTGCTGCAGCCAAACTTCGGCTGTATAATGAAATAACTAAATTAAAACCAGTCAAAAACTACTCATTTTTGGATGGTTAGCAAGTTGAGTAGCAAAGGATGAATTGTCTCTCACTACTTGTTACTCTAACTGGACGGCACTGCGCTTACCATCAAGTGCAGTGGTCACTTTGCCGTATCATATAAAAAGAAAAAAAAAACTGTTGCATCAAATCGGTTTTCTGTAAGTCAGTGATAAAACTCTGTCGCACCGGTCCATTCATATCCAAAACTGAATTACCAAGCATCATTTTAACAACATAAGTGTTACTCGACTTGCAAATGTCATTAAATTTTAATAATGTCAAACGTTGTTTTAATTTACAAAAGACTTTTTGACATTGAAGTAAGATAATTTGATATTAAAAAACTTTAAACAGTAACCACACGATAAAAATATGCAAAAATCCCCGAATTAACCATAAAGCACCACATAACCTTAAAAACACGAGATCTCCGCGAAAAACGCTCACCATCCCCATAAGAGCCCTCCCTTAACTCCGCAGTAAAGGAGGTCAGAAATAAAAGCCTTTAAGGGACTCCCCGAGTTATCTGCGAGGTACCCTCGTAAAATAAAGGTTTACTAGACCATAAAGAAAATTAAAATGAATTATTTTGACGAGAAACTGGGGCTTTGAGGCTTACGGTGCTGGGGTGCGAGGTGACGGCATCGTCTGCGTAATTGTTTTATACGCAATTCAAGCCTTGTTCTCGGTTGTAATTATTATGTTTTGTGTTAAATTTGAGGAGCAAGTTTATAAGTTTATGGTTTTGAGGATTTGTCAAAGTTCATTGATTTGAACGGTGTTTTGCGGTGGTTTTGATTATTTTACTGACATGACAGCTTTCGTGGCGCAGCGAGCGAGTAGCCGGCTGTAAAACGAGAGGCCGTGGGTTCGATTCCCGCACCAAGGCAAATGTTTGTGTGACAGACAGATATTTGTTTCGGGTCTGGGTGTTGCGGGACCGTATTCCCCGTAGTTCTTGATACCCACGATACAGGTTTTACCTAGTTTGGGGTCAGAACTATGTGTGTGACTGTTGGGTGTATTTATTTATTTTACTTAGTACGATAACGCCTGTAACGATGTCAAGACGAAAGTCGTATGTTGGAAACCCAAATGGCATACACCTCTGACTTTTCTAAAGTTATGTGTGTATTAAAAGTTAATATCGCTTGCTTTAACGGTGAAGAAAAAACATCGTGACGAAACCTGCATATCTGAGAATTCTCATAAAAATTTCGAAGGTAGGTGAAATCTTACCCAGCATTAGGCCAGCGTGGTAG
The DNA here is from genome assembly GCA_905220505.1 of Laothoe populi. Taxonomy (NCBI): domain Eukaryota; kingdom Metazoa; phylum Arthropoda; class Insecta; order Lepidoptera; family Sphingidae; genus Laothoe; species Laothoe populi. Next base: position 16,403,157 of record HG992166.1, on the reverse strand, counting down.
ACTAAGGCCTAACTCCTCTCATTAGTAGAGAAGGCCCGTGCCCAGCAGTGGGACAATGTTTAATACAGGGCTAGTATTATTATATTATTACAGCCCTATTAAACCATTAACCTAGAACCCACTAAAATTCAAATCAACACAAAGAAACAAGTGTAGTGTCAATAAAATTTCAATACGGATTTTTCCTTAACAATTTAGATAAACGGTTCAATCGTAAAAACAGTGGGCGAGGCGTAGAGATTGCACCCCCGCCGCGATACGCATCTCAAGTAAAAATTCAGCCGGCGATTACAGCCGGGAAATGGCTGTTTTATCACGACCACCTTCGCGAAACGAGCTCTCGCGGTGAACGGGGATGTGGGCATACGGGCGGCTGTCACGGCGAGAACGCTGCGTTTCGAATTCACGGTCTTTTAAACCGATATGAAGATATCTAGCGTTGTTGTTGTGGGTATCAAGAACTATAAGGAACTACGGTCCCACAACACCCAGACCCCGGACACAAATATCTGTCTGTCACACAAACATTTGTCCGGGTGTGGGAATCGAACGCACGGCCTCCCGTTTCACAGCCGGCTACTCACCCGCTTCCCCACGAAGGCTTTCAACAATGATCGTACTCCGAAGATGTACGTAGAAAGTTCTAGAGTTATTGGAAGTTATTGAAAGAAAGAAAACCTAAACCATTATGGGCAAAAAATGTCTTGGCTCCGTAACATCAGAGAGTGGACTGGCATCAAGTCTGTTGAAGAGCTATTCAGACTTGCACTAGACCGAGAAAAATTCAAAAAAACTGACCGCCAACCTTCAGTAATGAAGATACACGACAAGGAGAAGAAAGAAACGAAAAAAAATATTTGGTCAACACTTTAGATGAGATACAAATTCAAAACACAAGGAGTAATACAGCAAAAAAAACAATTATAAACCCTAAGTACACCTGCTACTCCTCAATTTGGAACACCTGTGTCTAAAGTATAACCAAAAAGGCCATAGGCTCAGCATTTGCCAGGTAGTAAAGTACTGCCTGGCGCTGGTATTCTGCCTAGGCCTTATCATTGCATCATATCGTAATTTATACTAATGTAGTACTTCTGTATAATATAAAAGAAGAAACTGACTGACTGACTGATCGATCAACGCACAGCCTAAACGGCTGGGGTTAGAGACTTGAAATTTTGACAGTAGGTACCTTTTATCACGTAGGCATCCACTAAGGAAGGGTTTTTGGAAATACCACCCCTAAAGAGGTAAAATAGGGGATGAAAGTTTGTATAAAAATCCGTCATTTTTGAAGTTAAATTCATGAAAATTAGTATTTGGCATTGTAGTTAAAAATAAAAAATATATGTTTCAGGATTTTTGGAAACTGCGCCCCTAAGGGGGTAAAATAGGGAATTAAAGTTTGTATGAAAATCCGTCATTTTTAAGTTAAACGCATGAATATTGGTATTTTGTATTGTATACTTTTTCTCCCAAACATGACCTCCACGCGGGCGGAGCCGCGAGCAATAACTAATATATGCCTCAAGAAAGAGCATTGAATAATTGTTTTAAAAATAATACTAGAGTGTTGTAAGTTTAACATACTTATTTAAGAACTAATCTTGCGACAGCCGAGCCTAGATTTTATTATACAAGTGTCAAGGATGATTAAAGTTCAAATAACATCGATTCTACACCCATTATTCGCGCCATCCGAAACAATTATCTGTCAGATTACATACACATATACATATACATATACACTCACGCCTGTAATCCCCGAAGGGGTAGGCAGAGGTGTAACCAGTACACCCACTTTTCGCCGAATTTCGGTCCCATGATGTGATAGGGGGCGAGCCTATCGCCACATCGGGCACAATACCAGACTCCGGGCTAATACTGAGAATTTCTAGATAGAAAAACCCAATATCACTTTACCCGACCCGGGGATCGAACCCGAGACCTCAGCACAGCAATCGTAACGCATGCGCAATTACACCTGCGCCACCGAGGCAGTCGTCAGATTACATAAATACTATATATATTTTATTACCCGTGAACTGATGTCGATAAATGTTTATTATATTCAATAATTATGATAATATGAATATACATTTGTTGAGATGTTAAATGCAGCGGATGACCCTGTTTATAAACGTTTTATGTTTAATAAATATGCATTAATTTATACTTTATAAATTGTTTATTATTCTTGTTATCTATATAAGCAGCGATAGCCTAGTTGGTTGCGGTACGGACTGTCAAGACGAAAGTCGTATGTTCCAAACCCAAGTGGCATACACCTCTGACTTTTCTAAAGTTATCGGATATCGCTTGCTTTAACGGTGAAGGAAAACATCGTGAGGAAACCTGCATACCTGAGAATTCTCAAAAGAATTTCGAAGGTATGTGAAGTCTACCAACCCGCAATAGGCCAGCGTGGTGGACTAAGGCCTAACCCCTCTCATTAGTAGAGGAGGCCCGTGCCCAGCAGTAGGACAGTGTTTAATACAGGGCTAGTATTATTATATCTATACTAATATAAAGAGGTAGAGTTTGTGAGTTTGGATGTTCGGGGTGATCTCCGGTACTACTGATCCGATTTTGATAAGTCTTTCACTGTAAGAAAGGTATATCCATGAGTGCTCTAGACTACTTTTCATTTTGGTAAATATATATTTGGTATAAATAACCTCCACGGGTGGAGCCGCGGGCAACAGTTACGAAATAAACTTGATAGCTGTTCGTTTCTTTACGTATGCCATTGGAATTGTCAGCAGAATGTTATTAAAATTTGAAGAGACTCACATAAAAAATCATATTTTTTTCAGACGTAATAACACTATTTTCTTTCTCAAAGACGCAGCGTTTGCGTACCCATTTTAGCCCTGTATGTCCCAAACGGAGGGAAGCATTCAATGTACCGCGTCAGAGCACAGACGAACAGTATGGAGATTTGGTCGTAGCTGTCGGGACGGTAACACTTGATTCCCGTCCCAGAATGGTTCCCGATGGATATCAATGACTCCCGGATTGTTGCCAATGGCGTTCGAACGACTTGAAAGGTGTTTGGAATTTTTATTTCAGGAGTTTATTGTGATGTTTTGGGAGTGGTTGATTCTTATGTATTGAACGGCAAATAATAACGCTATAATACGGTTTTTTTACAGTAGGTTAAATCAGAGCTTATAGCAGTATGTATAGTACTTATGGTATCCTAGTACACGCAGTTAAACTAATACGTGTGTGTGGGTCCAAGTCTCTTGTGTCACTGTCACACAGCACACACACATTACAAGCTCACACACACAATCACAGCGTGCACAAACAAGTTGAACTATAACCGTTGGGGCAGAATACGCTCTTAATTTAAATTTGGAATTTACACCAGGCTGTTTGCTCATAATAAATTGATTTATAATTTTACAATTAAATGAAAAATACATCCTTTAAATAAACCACAAAAAGCGAAAATCGTCAATTAAATCCACATATCCCGACGAAAAATAACATTTTAATTTCAAAATCAGAACATAAACTCTTTATGACGGGCAGAAATAAAGAACCATCCAAAGATCCTTATCGAAATGGGCAGTAAACAAAAATCCAGGGGTATTAAACGCAAGTGTCGCTTGGCAAGTTGTTTTACTACGTTCAGGGCTCGTAAACCGGGCTCGGCGCTCGTCAAGCTCCTGATGGACAATTTGAGAGTCGGTACTGCCTTGGGGACATCTTGAGGATTTGTATAACAATTTCGGGAGTAACTTCTTACTGTTGTTAAGGTGATTGTGAATTTGAATACATTGGGATAATGTGGATTACGGGTGAAGATAAAAACTTGTGCAATAGTTTATATTTTTGTAGCAACTAAAAGGTATATTAATATTAGTTGAAGTAGCTCAATACTTTATGAGCTAAAGTAATAAAATAAGTTAAGAAAAAAAATCAGGTCTAATTTAATTGTATCAGGATGGCACGCACCTCTGATTTTTCTTAAGTTATGTGTGTATTAAATGTTAATTATCGCTTGCTTTAACGGCGAAGGAAAACATCGTGAGGAAATCTGCATACCTGGAAATTCTCATAAGAATTTCGAAGGTATGTGAAGTCTACCAACCCGCATTAGGCTAGCGTGGTGGACTAAGACCTAACCCCTCTCAGGAGGTCCATGCCCAGCAGTGGGGCACTGTCCAATACAGGGCTATTATTATTATTTAAGGATATACTTGTAAACTCTGTTTAAAATTCTAAACACTTTTTTCTCATATATAGATGATCGTCTCAACGGATGAAATATTTTAAATTTCGAACGGTATTGCGATCTTTGAATGTACGTTATGCTAACTCTCCTTATAATATAGAATATCCATAACATTATTATCGCATGCTATAACGGGAAATTAAGTTATTAGAAAACCTACATACTTCATATTTGTGAGAATTTCGAGGGTTAGACTGAGATGTATGTACCTAGTATAAGGAACATTGTTATATAAAGTATTGCTTATGCTAATAAATAATAGTATGTAACAAGACTTCGTTGTGTTTCAATCCTCCGCCAGAGCCAACCTTTACAAGACTATTAGTTCTTAGTCTACCAACTTGCATTAGGCAAGAGTAGGCTAATAATAGGCCCAGCAATAGGACAGTAGGTATACACAGTCAGGTCATAAGTATTGTCACACAGTAAAAACTTTTATTTTAGAATGCTGGCCACAAAAAAGTTTATTGAATTCGAATTTCAAATTGTTCATGAAAATAAAAAATGTATACTTTTTAGAATTTTACTCATTTTTAAATATGGAGTGGACGCTTAAAGAAGACCGTGTTGCAGTAATTGCGTTGCATCGTTGCGGTTACGCGCCAATTCAAATTTTTGACATACTGAAAAATTTGAATATAACTAAAAGATTCGTTTATCGTACCATCAAACGATACAATGAAGACTCTAGTGTAGATGACAGGTCAAGAAGTGGTCGCCCTCGGTCTGTTAGGACTCCAGCAGTGATAAAAGCTGTGAAGGCGCGAATTCAAAGAAATCCCAAACGTAAGCAGAAACTGTTGGCCCTTCAGATGAGGTTAAGCAGAACCACGGTGAAAAGAGTGTTAAATGAAGACTTAGGGCTTCGGGCATATCGAAGAAAAACAGGACATCGTTTGAATGCTCGTCTAATGGACCTGAGACTGAAGAGATGCCGCGCTTTGTTGAAGCGGTACGCGGGAAAAAAATATCGGGAAATTCTTTTTTCAGATGAAAAAATTTTTACCGTAGAAGAAAGCTACAACAAACAAAATGATAAGGTGTACGCACACAGTAGTGAAGAAGCGAGCAACCGTATTCCGCGTGTCCAACGAGGTCATTTTCCATCCTCGCTCATGGTATGGTTGGGAGTTTCTTATTGGGGCTTAACAGAGGTACATTTTTGTGAGAAAGTTGTAAAACCGAATGCATTTGTTTATCAAAATACAGTCCTGACGAACCTTGTGGAACCTGTTTCTCATACCATGTTCAATAACAGGCACTGGGTATTCCAACAAGATTCGGCGCCAGCTCATAGAGCGAAGAGCACACAAGACTGGCTGGCGGCGCGTGAAATCGACTTCATCCGGCACGAAGACTGGCCCTCCTCCAGTCCAGATTTGAATCCGTTAGTTACAAGATATGGCAACACTTGGAGGAAAAGGCGTGCTCAAAGCCTCATCCCAATTTGGAGTCACTCAAGACATCCTTGATTAAGGCAGCCGCCGATATTGACATGGACCTAGTTCGTGCTGCGATAGACAACTGGCCGCGCAGATTGAAGTCCTGTATTCAAAATCAGGGAGGTCATTTTGAATAAACTTTAGTGTCATAAGAATCTATGTTTTGTTAAGTTCATTTTGGTATATAAATGGTTACATAATGAATAAACTTGTTTCAATTATTTTATATTAAACATGTGACAGAATTTATGACCTGACTAGGTATAATAGGACTGATATATAATCATAATTATATAAGATTATTTATATACTGCCTCGATGGCGCAGTTGTAATTGCGCATGCGTTATGACTGCTGTGCTGAGGTCTCGGGTTCGATCCCCCGGTCGGGAAAAGTGATATTGGGTTTTTCTATCTAGAAATTCCTCAGTATTACCCCGGAGTCTGGAATCTGTGCCCGGTATGGCGATAAGGTCGCCCCCTATCACATTATGGGACCGAAAGACGGCGAAAAGTGGGTTTACTGGTTACACCTCTGCCTACCCCTTCGGGGATCACAGGCGTGAGTGTATATGTATGTATGTATACTTTATTCGACTTCAAACCTCCTTCCTTTCCTTAACTATTTGGCGTACGATACGCACAATTTTTTCTGGTTGAGTTGTGAGCAGCAATGGATGACTTACCATCAGAGAAACTAGTACGTTATCCCGCCACTATTAAAAAACTATAAACATAAACGTTAAATCCAAACAAATAAATCTTAATAAACAAACATTGAGTACCATTTTCATACATTTCCTTCTAAGAGGCCTTTCCCTCCGTCCTCTGAGGCAATAAAACGCGCATTACTTGAGCAATTACTCTCCGAATTCACCTGTGATGTCTGTTACTGAATGTAGCTGCTTAACCTATGACGCGGTTATAGGTACGTATGTATAGTAGTTCATTTTTACCACCTCGGTGGCTCAGTTGTAATTGCGCATGGGTTACGAATGCTTTGCAGAAGTCTCGGGTTCGATTCCCGGGTCGAGTAAAGTGATATTGGGTATTTAGAAATACTCAATATCAGCCCGGAGTTTGGAATTGTGCACGGTATGGCGATAGGATCGCCTCCTATCACATGGGACTGTAACAAATTCGGCGAAAAATAGGCGTACTGGTTACAACTCTGCCTACCCCTTGGGGATAATAATAAATAAATAACACCCAACAGTCACTCACATAGCCTCGACCTCACACTAAGATACGAGTCTTGTGTTGTGGGTATCAGGGACTACGAGAGACTTTCGGTCTCACAACACCCAGACCCCGGACACAAATATCTGTCTTGTGCACAAACCTTTGTCCCGGTGTGGGAATCGAACCCACGGCCTCTCGTTATACAGCCGGCTACTCGCCAATTGCGCTACGGAGGCTGTCAAATTTACGGGGATTACAGGCGTGAGTGTATGTAGTTAACTTTTTCAAAATATTACATTACGATTTTTTTGTTTCGCAGACCTTCTGTCTTTGACAGATAAGTCCAAGCTGTAAAGGGCGAATTTTTGGACAACTCACGTATTAATACTAATTAAAAGTACATTACACATAATATACATTCTTTGTACTAAATGTGCAAATTAAAGATTGCCCAAAAGAAGAAAGTCCCTATTCATACAGAAATGCCAAATGAGAAAATGCGAAAAGCCACGAGCTAGTTTATCATAAACATGTACTGTACTCATATATTATTCCATACTACTGAGTTTAGATCGTGCTGAATTTCTTATAGACGCTCAGTCTCCGGACATGCTCACGGCGCGCCCCCGGGAGGTGGATTGTGAAGCTATTTGTGTTTATGCGGCTGGTGTTTTGGATTTTAAATATTCCATGGTTATTCCACGTTCTTTGAAGTTAATGCTTGTGTGAACAAAGGAACAAATGTAAAAGACAAGAAGAAGAAATGGGATCAATTGGGAAAAAATGTCTGACAAGCTATGGGGGTTTGCTAAGGTTCTAGGTTCGAGTTCTAAGTTGGGTAGGCGCAAAGTGTGTGTTGTTGCAATTGGAAAATGCAGGTGAATTGACCGGGATTGAATTTCGTGTTCAAAAAGATGGAACTTCCACTTTCATAAGACAAAAATTAGGTCAGTAAGCCATGTATGTAATAGTCGTTAGTCGTCCCTCGAACAATGGCGTTAATAAAAAAAAGACAATTCTTTATTAATCAAACCAGCCATTAACATTTATTGAAAGTAACTGCTCAGTTGCGCAATGCAAATTCCATCAAGGACTCCCGGCGGCCCTGCTCGCCCCCTAATTGCGATTGCTTGAAGATGCAAATTCCGGCGATGTCTCCCATTGTTGCTCCGGGTAATTGATAAGGCGTAGAGTAAATTTGGAATGTAAATTTTATGTGCTCGAGGAATGGATCCGAATATTATCAGATTATCATTTGTTAAGATGCGAATTGATTTATGGCTGGTAATTTAAGCACGTAGGTAACTTTTGTTGGTTACGCTGATGGTAGCATAGAACTGTGAATAATACAGGCCAGGTTCTAAGAACCTATGTTGAACAGGTTTCACCTAGTGTGAGGTCAGAACTTTCTTTTCAGAAATTTTCTGAAGCTCAAATCTTCCTTTTCTTCATAAACCTATTTTGTTTCCCTTACGGTAGGTAATGCAGCCATGAAACTATGGTACTGTGGATATCCATGAGCTTTGGAGATAATTTACCATCAGGTGACCCGTTTGTTCGTTTGCCAGCCTCTATTATGAAAAAACTCTCGAAAGTATCAGGATGATATCTATGTTTTCTTTTACAGTATCTAAACAACACTCCAGAAGGAATGAAGAAGGAATCTATTATGAAAACACAAAGACAAACTTCCAGATGTATTATGCAGTATGGATAGATCGGTGACCACGCGCGCTAATATAATATTTACGCCATCTATTGCTCTCAAGAGGATTGTATGGTGTCCATGGAAAGGTGTGGGATAAGTCTCATCGGTAGATATGCACTATCGAACTGCTAGGTACGGGCCTCCTTTACTAATGAGAGGGGTTAGTCTTAAGTCCATCATGAATGTCCAATGACAGACTAGTGGTGAATGAAATAAATGTGGTGAATATGGCAGAATTAATGATACATTTATTGTATTCAATAGATTAGACCACAATTCAATATTTTGAAAACGAATAAGATCATATTTTGGTCTGAAACTGGATAAAATAAAGGCAATACAATATTTAGTGAAGAGCTCTAAGACGAAACAAACAGTTTTACAAATTCACGAATATAATAGCCTAGAATAGTATTTTTGAATATCGCACTAACTATACTGCTGTAACACTCGCATTGTGTAAACATGTTCTAACCTAAAAACATACTATTCAGAAAGCTATTAAATTATACAGATTAACCCATAGAAAAACAATTGTGAATCAATCCCTGGGAATATCCTTCACCTATTGCTATACACCCGCGAGCCATCAGCAACACAAGCCGCACCTGTTTACACAGAGGGTGGAACAGTAACCCTTCCTAATGGTTTTACTGCACGTAAAAATGACTTACACAGCATTAGCGCGAGTGTTTGGACGGAACAATCGCGTTTGAATTTTTGATTAATTTAATCGGGATTTGTTTTCGTTGATTACATTGCGTTGTCACCCTAATTGGTTGATGTGATTAAATTTTGGATTTGTTAGTTTATGAGAATTAATGGATTAATGTTTTTGATGGAAACAGTGTTATATTTATCGTGACTTGGGCTTACTTAAAGCGTAGGCAGAGATTCAGCAACCACCTGCAAATCACCGACCTAACTATTTATCTAGCAATCGTGTATTTCAAGACCGAGTCTATTAACTAAAAATCTATAGGCACCATCAAGCTGTGGATCAGTTTGCCAGCTACCGTGTTCCCTCCTTCTTATGATCCTGGGTCCTTTAGGCGTAGTGTGAAGAAGCTAAACAGCAGGCCGGCATGATTGTGTTGAGTAGCGAGGGATAGACTGTCTCTTGCTACTTGATACTCTATCTGGACGGCACTGCGCTTACCATCAGGTGCAGTGTGGTCACTTTGCGGCGCCAGAATAATAAAAAAAAGGCAGTATTCAATTTTAAATTCAATAGCATCAAATTAGTCCAGGAATTCATAGATACAAAAACAAGAGAAGATCTTAGAATCTGCAATAATTTTGACAAATTATAATTTAAAAATACGTAAAACGTTTCTAAACGAAAATCAACTGTCAAAATGTTTTACCGCCAATTTAAATCCATGTCTTATTTCCCCGTTCTTGTTTTATATGTTGTAGATTGTAGTTTGTTTTCTAATTTCAAAATCCAATTCGTATTTATTTTATCATCACGAGTATAATTCTAAGAGAATAGAACCCGCTACATTACTAGCACGGCTAGAACAATACTATTCAACTTGTAATGCATTTCGAATTATTTAAAAGCATTGAGATAATAGCCGGTTCATAATTACTAAGCTATTAGGGGTCAGGAGCGTAAGGTCACTATGCAAGAGAAGGAATATGTGACCATAGACCTTATCCGTCACTCACTCGATGTGAAATTTGATATGGTGTGTGGAGATGCGTAACTTTTTTTAAGATATTAAGACCCCAGTATTTTTTTTCCAGCGTGGCAAAGTGACCATACTGCACTTGATGGTAAGTGCAGTGCCGTCCAGTTAGTGTATCAAATAGCGAGCGACAATCTATCCTTCGCTACTCAACACAATCATGCCGACCTGTTGTGTAGCTTCTTCACATTACTCCTAAAGGACCCTATCATAGGAAGGAGGGAACCCGGTAGCTGGCAAACTGTAAAGTTTGAGTATTTTTACTATATTTAATATCATGTCTTACCAATCAAAAAGTACATATATTACGAAAACATCATGTAATCTACACGAGCTGCCACAAGTTGTAATAACGGGGACGCCTCAAGCATCAGACGTGTGATGTCCGGCCACCATCGCTAATCGTTCACTATTTGAATGCTAATCAATTGTATGAAAGTTATGTAGAAGGTGCGGTGGTGGTGCGAGCGGATTGCGTTTAATGAGGAATAAGTAAAGAAAAATAAGAAAAGTGGTAGAGCCACGCTGTAGACACTTGTCTACAGCATGAATGGGCCGGCTCGACCGGGGTAGTACCACTGTCTCACAGAAAACCAACGTAAAGTGACAGTTCACTGTCGCGGTTCGTATGGTAAGTGAGATATCCGGAGGCCCAGATTCCCCCTTCCCTTCCCTAATCCCTATTCCTGTAATTTAAGGCCGACAGCGCATACGTGATACTTTCGGTATTGTGGATGTTCATGGGCGGTGGAGATCACTTAACATCAGGTGACCCACTAGCTCGTTTGTCGGACTATGATAAAAAAAAAGAATAATATTATATAAAAAGCAGCCATAGCCTAATTGGTTGCGGCACGGACTGCCAAGACGAAAGAAGTATGTTCGAAAATAGCTCAAATGGCATACACCTCTGACTTTTCTAACGTTACGTTTGTATTAAATGTTAATTATCGCTTGCTTTAACGATGAAAGGAAACATCGTTAGGACACATTTGTACTAGTTTCGAATCTCCGACTATCGTCTCGGCAGTCTGTAACACTCTAACTATGCTATTTATTATTCTCTATGTCTTTGTTAACACCCGCTCGCAGTACCAACATTCAAGTAGAAAGTTAAGTCAAATAAATGTCATGGTCCATCAGCCAGTTAGTATTGACAGATCAATAATACTGTTGTGAGATCAAATCATTCCTTTATATACTCTGATTATGGAATTTATGATTAATCAATATTTAAATATAAAATTTGTGGTAAACGGTGTTGAAAATTATTTTAATATATGCATGTTTGAGAAATTTTCTTAATATTTATTTTACAGACTGCCTCGGTGGCGCAGTTGTAATTGCGCATGCGTTACGATTGCTGTGCTGAGGTCTCGGGTTCGATCCCCGGGTCGGGTAAAGTGATATTGGGTTTTTCTACCTAGAAATACTCAGTATTAACCCGGAGTCTGGAATGGTGCCCGGTGTGGCGATAGGCTCGCCCCCTATCACATTATGGGACCGAAATTCGGCGAAAAGCGGGTGTACTGGTTACACCTTTGCCCTACCCCTTCGGGGATTACAGGCGTGAGTGTATATGTATGTATGTATTTATTTTACATGCGTCTGTTTCATGCTACTGGTGGTAGGATATTCATATCCGCCTGGATAGCGACCACCGGGTGTAAAACATACACAGGGTGTAAAACCCGTCATAGTGGCACACGCAAGGGTGTCGCGTTCCGGGATCAGCCAGTGTACATCCGGTTTTTGTCGGGAGTATTTAGTCGGGGTACGTTGATTGGCCGTTCTGCGGCCTTTTGAATACTCTGACACTTGACCTTCAACTCCTTCTTCACCTTCTTGTCCATGGTGTAGTGTGAGGAAGCAAGCAGGATGATAGTGTTGGGTAGCGGGGGATACATTTTCTCTCGCTACTCAATACTCTAATTGGACGGCACTGCGCTTACCATCAGGTGCAGTGTGGCCACTTTGCCATGTCAGGATAAAAAAAATGTTGCTTACTCAATTGTCGTACTTAGTTTAAGTTGTAGAACATGTTGCAGGCAGTTTTGCCAAGGGCATGACTGGACTGGTTCCATCGTGTTAGCACCACAGTTTTACAGTTACCAATACAATTTTGCGGTGTAAGCCATTGTTTTAGAAAAGATTCTGACTTAAAAGCTCACGAAAAAATGATGAGTATGTACATATGCAACTATTACTGATGATTTAGGCACAGGTTTTGGAGTGTAATCTAGGTTGGTCTTTCGTAACGCACCAGTAACGACTTTAACATTATTATGACATGTAAAAAGTGCCCCTAGTGGCCTAATTTACGAAATAAATGATTTGATTTGTAATTGTTCATTTGATAAAATCCTGTAATGGGACTTATGAAATACAAACACCTAGGAACTGATAATTCAAGGTTGGTAACACTGTACAGGACGGTGTCTTCGCACTTTATTATACTAAGAGAAACTCTAGACGAATCTAGATAAAATGCTAATCCGATGTCGCCGAGAGAGAAATTTATCCAGTGGAAGTACATAGGTGTCAGTTTTCATGAAGTCAACGGGGAGGCATGTTAATTCCAAATGACAACTTGTTTATCACATTGTTATATTTTACATGAATAAAGATATATTTTGTACATACATACATACACTCGCGCCTCAAGCCCGTAGGGGTAGGCAGAGGTGTAACCAGTACACCTACATTTCGCCGAATTTCTAACGGTCCCATAATGTGATTTGAACCTATCGCCATACCGCGCACAATTCCAGACTCCGGGTTGATATTACAGTAGTATTATAGGCTAGTATTTCTAAATATAAAAACTCAATATCACTTTAACCGACTTGAGAATCGAACCCGAGACCTCAGCCCAGCAGTCGCAACGCATGCGTAATTACAACAGCGCCACCGAGCCAGGCAAATATTTTGTACCGTTTAATAATATAATAATTAAAAAAATATTACTTTCCGAACAATCCAATAGCTATGAAAAAATCTCTTTTGCGCGTACTAAGTACATATCTATGTTTGAATTACATTCCATTCCTTCTTTATCAAGATATCCTATGAAATGCGGATAGCGTCCATTTTATGCACTGTTTGGTGTAATATCAAACATATTTAATGGTCGCGAGGCAAATGCGTCGTAAACTCATAGATTTTATGGCATGCGAAAGGGATAATCGCGCGCGTAAGGTATTTATTGTGGTCCACTCAGAACTATTTCAAAGGACTTTCTTGAGATATGTTGGGATCTGGAATGGATTTGATAAAGTATTTTTGGTTTCCTAATCAAGTTTACTAAACTATTCATGTAAAGAAAACCCTGTATTTGTTTTACTTCAACAAGATAATAGTGCGCTTCAAAATCTGTTTAGCAAGCCGGCATATGTGTCAAGTAGCAAGGGATGGCTGTCTCCCGATACTTGATACTCTATCTGGACGGCGCTTACCATCAGGTACAGTGTTTTCACTTTGTCGTGCCAGATTGAAATACCAAAAATTATAAAATCAAGTAGCTATTTTTGTCTGTCTGTATGCGCTTACTTCTTTTCTGGAAGGTTTGTATGTATAAATATTACATTTGGGGCATTTCACGTGAAGCGGACAACGAAAAAAAAGTGAGGTTATGAAATTCGTTCATATTAGACATATTAATACTTCTAGGTCATATGAACGTGTACACATAATATTTTTTTTTATTTGAGGTTTAGTTGTTAAGATATGGGACTCTAAAGATTTCATCTGATTGCGGGAAGGTTTTTTTGGAATTTTATTTTCACGTGAAATTGCCCCATTTATAGAATGTAGAGAACAATCGATGTTGTGTAATCATGTCAACCTTTATTTTCAGGAGCTTACATTTAATTGTATACCTTAAAAAGGTCTTCAGAAAAGTCCAGGTGTTTTGTGTCCAACTCCTATGATTGACTTACAGCACAAAGCCAGGAATGGTCGTTACTATTTTCAAAAATTCAAACCGTCATTTCTAAAGTTCCAAATTCAAATAACAAAGAATCACTCACCAATTATTTACTTGTAGTATCGTCAACCCTGTATCTTGTGCTAATTGTTTCTTTTGGTCTTCCGAGGGGTACGGATGCTGCAAAGAAAGAAACACGGTATCAATGGTAAAGTAATTGTATTACAAGCGGGACAGAATTAACACTAATCAAATCCGAGCCAATGCAGATGTAAATAACCTTTTGTGAGCTTCCGAGCCTTTTACAGTAAATTCGATTTGGCAGAACGTTCTAGGGTTGCCTAACTTTTCTGCTGTGTTTTTGGTAGAATGCAGATTACATTTGTAAGTTGTTTGGTTTGATTCGAGCTTAGGATAGCTAGGAAAGGAAGCGATTTATTAGTTATATGTATTGGAATTAACTTTATTTAATATTAATTCTCTCTCATTAACTCTACTACTTTAATAACAATGATGACGTAGCTAATTTCGGCTAGAATGTCTACTTGAGATTATGAATTTATTGAGATATCTTGTTAAGCCCGCCGATTACTTTTACTTTTTGATAAAATTACTTTATAACAATATAACGATAATGAAAACACTTTCTTTAGTATTCTAGAGACAGTAATGTACCTACATGTTCTGCTAGATAGTGTTTTAAAGTCTGTGTAAATTGGTTTCTAGTTAGACATTGTAACCTTAAACATTGTTTTTTGTTAGGAGTTTATAACCAATGTTTAAAATTGACCTACAAATATTGTTATTATTTAAAAAATGTTTTCTAATACGCTTTACATCAAAAATACACAAATAAAACGTTACACGGGAAACATAATATAAATTTCGAGTCGCATGTACCTGGAGAGCATAACGTCGCGGTACGCGGCACGTCCGCCGTAATGTTATTGGTTTTTGGATGCTCTCGGGCGTGTCCCGCGAGACCTGCCGTACTTTATGCGATCCTGGTATCTAGCAGGTACATGTGCGTAAATTATTAACCACCGGGGCGCGCGCGCGGGTTTGACTCCCCGGTCGATAGTGTGGGAATCTTATCGTATGTTTCTTTAGGTCATCATTATAAGGATTATGTTTATAAAGGGTATGTATATGATTTTAATGTTTAGCTTGGAAACTGAACTGATATTAAGTCAGAGAACATAATTGTTTTAAAAAAGCTGGTTTGAAAAAATTATAGAATATTCACTAAGGGTGATGATAATAAATTAGAACCTACATTGTTTTATGTATAGTTGATGTATAATTAATAATTAAACACTATAAAGTTATAGATATCGTTTTCAGTTCAAAAACTCAGCCTAAGTTATAGCTATAGAAGTGGTAGAGCCACGCTGTAGACATATTTG
Source organism: Laothoe populi (assembly GCA_905220505.1). Taxonomy (NCBI): domain Eukaryota; kingdom Metazoa; phylum Arthropoda; class Insecta; order Lepidoptera; family Sphingidae; genus Laothoe; species Laothoe populi. The sequence goes on along the minus strand of HG992166.1, from coordinate 16,387,556 downwards.
CCTACAACACGAATGGGCCGGCTCGACCGGGGTAGTACCACTGTCTCACAGAAAACCAACGTAAAGTGACAGTTTACTGTCGCGTTTCGTATGGTAAGTGAGATATCCGGAGGCCCAAATTCCCCTTTCCCTTCCCTAATCCCTATTCCTGTCCTTTAAGGCGCATACATGACACTTTCGGTATTGTGGATGTTCATGGGCGGTGAAGATAACCTAACATCAGGTGACCCACTGGCTCGTTTGTCGGACTATGCTATAAAAAAAGTTAGTTCAAATATTATGTTACAATAAAACTATTCGTAAGAAACAATGACTCGCAGGTTTCTTAATGCCTGGATTGGCAGACGAGCAGACGGGCCACCTGATGGTAAGTAGTCACCGCCGCCCATAGACTTCTGCAATGCCAGGGCACAGCAAAGCCGCTGCTTACAGTATTCAAATATTTTATTTGTTTAAATATAAATAATAAATAAATAACACCCAACAGTCACACACATAGCCTCGACCCACAGTAAGATACGAGTCTTGTGTTGTGTGTATCAGGGACTAAGAGAGACGCACGGTCTCACAACACCCAGACCCCGGACACAAATATCTGTCTGTCACACAAACATTCATCCCAGTGTGAGAATCGAATCCACGGCCTCTCGTTTCACAGCCGGCTACTCGCCAACTGCGCCACGGAGGCTGTCAAAACATGTCTCAATCATTTCGTCAACCCATGCACTTATGAACGCTATTTTTATTACATTCATATTTATACACTCATTAAACTCCTGCACACGATAAAGCCATTTTTTTAACCACGACATATAAATAAATAATAAAAAAAAAACTCTTTTTGAGTCATAGCATCTCAATCCGACACTTCATAACCGAGGCGCGGGTAACCCATTAATAAATCATAAAATACACGAATGTAACATTTTCCTCAATATCATGTAACACAAGATAGGGCGAGATAAGGCCTCACTGTAAACGATACGTGCTGTGTTACCGGACTGATAGACTGAAACAGGTAATAATAGTCCCGACACACACGGTCAGGCGAGTGTGTATTTTATAACAAAAGGCTGGTAAATGACTCTTAAACCATAGAAACCCACCCACAATGACAGAGAAGTTCGTAGCTGATCATTGAGGACATACATACACACTCTCCCCTGTAATCCCCGATGGGGTAGGCAGAGGTGTAACCTACACTTTTCGCCGAATTTATTTCGGTCCCATAATGTAACAGGGGGCGAGCCTATCGTCATACCGGGCACAAATTCCAGACTCCGGGATAATTAAATAGAATTTTTCGATAGAAAAACCCAATATCACTTTACCCGAGCCCGGAGATCGAACCCGACACATCAGCACAGCAGTCGTAACGCATGCGCATTACAACTGTGCCACCTAGGCAGCGTATGATTATCTTATCATTGAGAAATAACTAAAAACGTTGATTTTTGCTATCGGCAGTGCCACTGATCGCTGGGAACGCAAAAAGCCGCTTGCCGTTTTCAAGACAATGGCATTGCCCCAGTCAAGCTGGTGTATTCATTTTCAATTTACTATACCGTCTTGGCTAAAAGCTAAGTGAAACTCAAACATTATATCCGTATGGTGAACAGTACGAATTGTAAATTAAAATTATGTATATTTGTTTTTCTTTAATTTTATAAGTGATATTTAAAAGCTTTCAAACGAATGAAATAAACTGTCTGTCTCGATTCCATCATGCTTTGCGTGTGCAGATCCGGCTGCGTCATGTTACAAGAGTGAGCGGCATAGCATAGAATATTGAATATTTTTTTTAAGTGATCACACTGCACGTGATGGTAAGTGCCGTCCAATTAGAGTATCGAGTAGCGAAAGACGATGCATCCTCCGCTTCTCAACACAATCACTATGGCACTGCGCTTACCAATAGGTGCAGTGTGGTCACTTTGTCGTGCTAAGATAAAAAAAATTGATTATTTTGAATAGCCGACTGTGAAACGAGAGGCTGCGGGTTCGATCCCCCGCACCAAGACTTTTTTTTGTGGTGTCGTTCATATTTATTTCAGGGTTGGGTGATGTGGGTCCGTAGACCCTCTTAATTTTTACACACAATACAGGTTTTAACTAGTGTGGGGTCAGGATTATGTGTGTGACTATTGGATGTATTTTACTTGTCACGCACATATTCAGCATCTATTGAAAGTGGCATAATTATTCTTACTAGCTGCACCAGGCATACGTTGTAATGCCACGCAAAGTAAATTTGATTGATTGCGATCGGTTGAACGGTATTGAAGTTGATGTTCTGCAGCGCCATCTAGCGAGTTCTTTTTTTGGGCATAAAATCATCGTAGCCGTATGAAGAACTCACCAAAGTTTCATCATAATCGGCTAAATAGAGGAGTCCATAGAGGACAAACGTACTTAATAAATAATTATAAATAAATAACACCCAACAGTCACACACATAGCCCCGATCCCACACTGAGATACGAGTCTTGTGTTGTGGGTATCAGGGACTACGAGAGACGCCTCACTACACCCCGGACACAAATATCTGTCTGTCACACAAATATCTGTCTGTCACACAAATATTTGTCCCGTCGTGGGAATCCAACCCACGGCCTCTCGTTTCACAGCTGACTACTCGCCAACTGCGCCACTTTTACATTGATTTTTATTTATTTATATTAAAAACTGTCTATTTCCTCGCTACTCCTATCAGTATGGTAGCTTACTGATCTGAGAATAGCCGCGCGGGAGGTCTCGCGCGCTGCCGATGTTTGTTATTACTACGATATTTGCGTCTTCTGATTGTTAGCGGGTTCGAATACGTTAATGCATCGCTAATGTCCGTTGTATTTGATAATCGCAGGATGTATTGTGTTTATAGAACATGGATTTAGTTTTCCAAATGTGAGCAAGGTGTGCTAGTTTCAATAAATTAGCTATATATATATACCTATATATATATATATATACAAATCACAAAAATGTTTCTACCTATGACAGTTATAGACTCTGAAACCACTTAACCGATTTCAATGAAATTTTATGTATGTGTGTGGCTGGGTCCAACATAAAAGACATACACATATATACACTCACGCCTGTAATCCCCGAAGGGGTAGGCAGAGGTGTAACCAGTACACCCACTTTTTGCCGAATTTATTACGGTCCCATAATGTGATAGGGGGCGAGACTATCGCCACACCGTGTACAATTCCAGACTCCGGGCTGATACTGACTATTTATAAATAGAAACACCCAATATCAATTTACCCGACCCGAGGATCGAACCCGAGACCTCAGCACAGCAGTAGTACCGCACGCGCAATTACAACTGCGCCACCGAGGCAGATGTATACCTACGTATATCAAGTAAACCAGAATAGTCCGTTTAGCCTGTTTTAAAATTTATTGCAAAAAAAATATTCTTTTTGGCAAAAAAATGCATCCAAACAGACATCCTGTTGATATTAATATGATGGTCGAAATAATCATTTAAATGTTAGTTTTTCGATTGATTTTTTCGATCGCGACAAAAAATCCATATCTGAAATTTATGAGGTCCGCACAAAAACGGATGACAACGTTGAGGTCCCGACCTAACGGGACCCGAGGCGGACTTGCCGTATACGTTTTGTATTTTATTGAATTTAAATTCGAATTTAGGATAAATTTTATTTTGGTACAAAGAGCATTTTTAAAAGGACATAGGTTTATGAATGCAATTCTGAACGAATTTCGATTGCGCTGCTAACTCACGCATGCATTTTAAAAGGGTAGGTAGAGTAAATACTACACTCAATGTTAAAGCAGCTTACATTCATATTATATATTACTTGGAAGTGGTAGAGCCACGCTGTAGACATATTTGTCTACAGCATGAATGGGCCGGCTCGACCGGGGTAGTACCACTGTCTCACAGAAAACCAACGTAAAGTGACAGTTTACAGTCGCGTTTCGTATGGTAAGTGAGATAACCGGAGGCCCAGATTCCCCCTTCCCTTCCCTAATCCCTATTCCTGTCCTTTAAGGCCGACAACGCATACATGATACTTTCGGTATTGTGGATGTTCATGGGCGGTGGAGATCACTTAACATCAGGTGACCCATTGGCTCATTTGTCGGAATATACTATAAAAAAAAAAACAATAGGGCCAGTATAGAATTAGCGGAAAAATACTAGCCGTAGACTCGTGTGTGGTAAAATCTTTATAACTAATCTTAGTCGAAAATTTATTGTGTCATGGCTACCTATTCTAGAACTAAATATTCGGATGTCATGATAACCTTTGCATATACATAGGTATAGGGTAGGCAAAGGTGTATCAACCAGTGTGGGTAACAAGTACACCCACTTTTCGGCAAATTCATTCCGGTCCCATAATGTGATAGGGGCGAGCCTATCGCCATACCGGGCACAATTCCAGACTCCGGGCTACTGAGTATTTCTAAATAGAAAAACCCATTATCACTTTACCTGACCCGGGGATCGAACCCGAGACCTCAGTAGTCGTAACGCATGCGCAATTACAACTGCGCCACCAAGGCAGTGATGACCTTTACAAACCATTTTTGGTACTGAGTCCACAGAACCTCTATCGTTCAAATAGCACGATGTCTGTAAAAACCTACCTTACCCAGTAAGTCAATCTTAAAACCCTTTAGTTAGATTTCGATCAAGTCAAAGAACATAAGTCAAGCCACGTATGCACCAGGGCCTCATAAACACTATGAAGATATCAAATTTCGCGCAAGCAATCCGGTGGGCCCCGCGCCCGCGCCGCACCGCTGTAAATCTCGCGCCGGCATTAAAATCACGATTATACCGGGCATAAGTTAACGATATATCGGGAATCGAAACGTAGGGCTGTCGCGTTAAGAAGTTTGTATAGCAGTTAACTTAGTTAACGTTTGCTGGTGGTAGGATATTCATATCCGCCCGGATAGCGACCACTGAACACAGGGTGTAAAACCCGACATAGTGGCACACGCAAGTGTGTCGCGTTTCGGGATCAGCCAGTGTACATCTGGTCTTTGTCGGGGGTCTAGAGTTGGGGTACGATGTTTGGCCGTTTTGCGGCCTTCTGAGTATTCTGACACTAGACCCTCGACCGCTTCTCACCTTCTTGGCAATGGCGTAGTGTGAAGAAGCAGGTCGGCATGATTGTGTTGAGTAGCGGGGGATAAATTGTCTCTCGTTACTCGATACTCTAATTCGACGGCACTGCACTTACCATCTGGTGCAGTGTGGTCACCTTGTCGTGCTAGGATAAAAAAAAACAAAAGCAACTCTGCAAAATATCTCTTTAAAGAGTGTTAATTTAAAACAGCCCATAAAATGCCTAAAATATCCTAGTCTATTTATATTTAAGAAGACGAATCTGTCTTTTTCATGTTTTGTTACAAGTTATGTATAATTTCAAAGTTATTACCCGACACTAATACCATGATGTTTTAATACGAAGTACTGATGGTGATTGGACTCATTTCTAATATATCTCAAAAATGGAAAAGACTTTACAGAATACTGCTTGACTGTACAATGCATATATTATTTCATTCGGCAACAAAATTACCCCAAAATAGCAGAAAAACATGTGTGACAACCCTTAAGCGTCTCAAGTAAAAAACGTGGGGCCTCTGCGAAAAATTCGCGTTCGCCACTATAAATTCGGTTTCGCTACGAAGGAGAAACAATCCATTTGTTGGCACCTAAATCTATGGGGCGACGGAATTGGAATATGTAAATACGCGGCCAGGGACCCGCTCAGCCGCGCGGGCGAAAACTCTAAGAAAAACTACTTTATTTTATAACGCGTCCGCTTCGTAGATAATCATGTGCTGGAAACTTTGTGCCCTATTGAAACGAAAGGGGTAATATTCAGCTCTTCCAAAGGAAATCTTTTCAATAAATTAGTTGACATAATAAATAATAATAATAATACTAGCCCTGTATTAAACATTGTCCCACTGCTGGGCACGGGCCTCCCCTACTAATGAGAGGGGTTTAGGCCTTAGTCCACCACGCTGGCCTAATGCGGGTTGGTGGACTTCACATACCTTCGAAATTCTTATAAGAATTCTCAGGTATGCAGGTTTCCTCATGATGTTTTCCGTCACCGTTTAAGCAAGCGATAATTAACATTTAATACACACATAACTGTAGAAAAGTCAGAGGTGTCATTTGGGTTTCGAACCTCCGACTTTCGTCTGGACAGTTCGTACCGCAACTCACTAGGCTATCGCTGCTAAATTGACATGTTGTTCCATAAATATATAAAAAAGTAACAATAGAAACTATTTAATTGTTCGACATAATCAACTCGATTCAACATGAATTAAATCGATAATCGGATTACAAAATTAGTCGATTTAAAAACACATAATCTCTTTAATATGCAGCTGTGTATTAGCCGTGATTTATGCGCAACACAATCGATTTTATCAAAATTTAACAATCACAAAATCATGTTTTTTTAAACAACAATGCGTTTAATATGCAAATTCTCAGACGTAGCAATTTCAAGAGTTTCCTTTAAGACGGGGAAGATATCACAAAATATAAAGTAGAATAACCCGCTGAAATATTCACTTGATGTCAACGCAAGAGAACCGAAATTCCCTAATGATATGCGATATACGAACATAATTCTTGCCAGTGGAAAAGTGTATGGCGTATTTTACAATTTTCCCAGAGTTCGGTATTGCCATAACAATAATAATATATTCACGGGCCCCGGTGATTTCCGGACGTGTAGTAAAAATAAAAATCATAGCGCGCGTCTCCGAGGAGCTCGTGGCGCGGCGGAGCGCGGTTCCTTTAACAATGTACTGACGTGTGGGGATTTAACACGTCCAATATATGCTTTTTAATGTTTATTTTTGGCGTGTTTTTAGCATTTTTATCCATTATTTTATCTTTTTTTGTTTCTATGAATATGGGACTTTTTGTTCTTTAACTCGTTTTGAATGATTTATTGCGTACTATAAGAGAACATGGTCGTTTCCCGGAATTTATAATGGCAACATTAATGAATACTACGAAAATTTATCCATTAAGTCGAGTACTTTTTAATCGTTGGCAAAAATAATCTAGATAATAATCGTTTTACTTTCATATCGATTATATTTTCAACTCGTTTTGAATCGACTAAAACACTATTTCCACGTTTTCTCATTCCCTGCACACGTGCGGGAGTCCTCACCGTGTGATGGATTAAATTTTTCGTCATCTCGACGTGACATTCCCGGATTGAGACGTAAATTATGCATGTTCCTTTGCACGAATCGAAAATTGCAAGAAAAATGTGCTTTTTATTTCTGCACGAACAAACCTGTGTGTTTACTGTTTACGCGTATGAAATGGCGCGCCGCGGTGGCTGGATTTTTTTATTTTCGAGTTAGTTTATAGAATGCCATTATATTTGTTTTTTAGTTTACGCTTTTTATATTTGATTATTTTATAAATTCCCAATGACGTATATTTATTTGTATTATTCTTTTAATCACACAATAACTTTGGCACACCTCTAGATTAATCATAAGTCACTACAAAGAGCACTTTTTCTGTAGCTTTAGAAAACTAAATAAAATTTAGTTTTTTTTTATTCTGGCGCGGCTAAGTGACCACACTGCACCTGATGGTAAGCGCAGTGTCGTCCAGATAGAATATCAAGTAGCGAGAGACAGTCTAACCCCCGCTACTCAACACAATCATGCCGGCCTGCTGTTCAGCTTCTTCACATTACGCCTAAAGGACCCAGGATCATAGGAAGGAGGGAACACGGTACCTGGCAAACTGTTCCACAGCTTGATGTTTTTAGTTTTTTTTAATCTAAACAAATTGCTTTCTCTTCATATTATGTTTAGGTTTTATTTCAACTTTTGTCACTTAGATATTCCAGATTTCAGACTACTTCAAACTAGTTGTGAGATCCAATACCCTGAATAGTTGACGCAACTTGGTCGCGGACCGCAAATAGCCAAAAAACCTAGGGTCCATATATCGGGGCGGTTATACCCCGCCCGGGACCAATAAAGGTGAACCCCTAACCCTATCGGAGATGCCCTCGTGATGGATAGCATGTCCTTCTGTTTGTTTATTTACGTTATGCTTTGTTTATGTGTGAAAGTTGGATTTGTTGCCATTTTGAGTGCGTTAGTTAGATCCCGAGGGTTGACATTGTTTACGACTGAGCATATTCAATGCATGTGCAATTTATTCTCCCATTTTTAAGGAGGTAAGTTTTCAAATAAGGAATGATGAAATGAATGTCGTAAAAACGGCAGGGTAAAAACATTATAGGAGGCGATTTCCAAGCCATCAAGCGTGGAACAGTTTGTCAGCTACAGTGTTACTTGATAATTTAACTGGACGGCACTGTGCTTACCATCAGGTGCAATGTGGTCACTTTGCCAAACAAGTAAAACAAAGTGACATAATGAGGGGTGAAAAATATCAAGCGATCAGCGAAGCTTGTTTCTGGTTGAAAGTTCTCCACAAGAACTATTAGAATCAGATGAATTGTCAGGTTGGCATGCATGTATAACATTCTTAAAAAGTTATTCAAACTAGCCAAGTAATATACGAAACAGATTTAAATATCTTAGAATTCCATATTCAAATATTTGTTATTCATAATAACAATTTAATATTCATGATCAATTCGTGTATTGTAATTTTATAACGCTTTGCAACAATAACATTTCTAGTCTACCGAATACCGTTGTATTATTTTGTGAATATTTCATAGAAAATTTGTGTTTCGTCGGCGAATGTCCAAGAACCCTGTTTTCTAAACAAACTTGCGTTTTTTTTTCTATTTTTTGACATTTAAGCTTATCTACGGCAGACATCTTTTATTTATACACGTCCCGGAATGAGTTGTGTGGGAATGTGTTGCCAACTCTAAGCCGGGTGATTTAGTGATGCCATCAAACAAAATTATATTTGCGAAATGCAGATTAAGGATTGTCAAATTCATTTAACAGATAATTTTACCATTTGTATATTTTTGCGGCTTCTTTCGCATATATTAGATTGACTGAGAAATAGAATATTGTAACTTATTATTTGATTATTATGTCATTGACAGCTCATTATATTCCTATTTTCCGAATCTTCGTACTTTTTTTAAAAAGATACAGAATAAAAGTAAATTACCACTCTAAAGTACAATATTTTTTGCAATTAGTTATATCGGGCCAGCTCTTACACGAGTCAATGAACAGTATATTTTTACCCGGATGAACGTCAGTCTAACATCTGTCAGCATTGATAGTTTAAATTAATCAAAATTGAAAGCTCATTCAGACTATACTTGTCGCCCGGGCTCGTTCGCCTGTACCACTTCATTCATAAAGAATTCAACCGCTCAATTCGTCGCGACACCATCCGCACCTAAATTATGCACTCGTGTAATGGACAGCGGCCGTGGATGAACAAAAATAGTTTTTATAGGGACAAAACCTCGCCTGGTGATTGCGAAACGATTCACCAAATAAAGAATAAAGCCATTCATCGCGTAAATCGCCTAAATAAATTGGCAAATTAATCGATTCTAACAACAAAAAATGGGAAAAGTATATACTCGATTGAGTTAATTCAATCACTATTATTTTCAAACGAAAATTGAATTCAACCAATGACAGGTGGCGAGTGGTATGAATCGTCCAATAGAAACAATGCTAGTGAGGCGGTAAATGGCGTCGATACTAATCTGCGGAGCCGGAAGAGGCGGCGCTGACGGCCGTTCGGAAACCGCAACTGGGCTAGGAAATGAGATACGCGCATCTAGCAAGCTATGTTCGCCTGGTACCTGTCCGAAGCTCATTGTCTCCCTTTGATGGAATTGGGACGGTGTGTGACGCGGTGTTCCACTGCCCGGGGTTACAAACGCATTGTTAGAAATTTGCTGGTTCATTTGGGGTAAATTGGACAGAGTTGTGCTCCCGAATACTACATGCAAAATTGATTAGACTTTATGAAGCTACTCTCGAGCTATGGACATTGTGGGTCAGTAAACACAGTTTCCGAGTTTAATATTTAGATCTATTAAGCTATTTCTATATTCTTACATTTAATAATAGTTTTAAAGTGGAAGAGCCATGTTTTACCCAGTTTTATCTACAGCTTGAATGGTAAACCCACTGATGAGAGATGATTTTCTAGATTTAAATGAAAACATGTGTAAAAATAAAAATAAACTGATTTATTGTTCCAAATATGAAACATGACAGACAGTCCCTATTATACCGGATAAAAGTATGTCTTCCACCAGACGCTGCTACAAATCTATCACATTTGCATACAATTTGAGGCATGCATTTTGAAAATGTCAGAATGCAGAAACGTCACATAGTCGCCATTGTAGCTCCATCATTACGTGAAAATGGATATATCGGTCGATAAATAAAAGTTTTTTTTAAAAAGTACACCGACTACAATAAAAAACATATTATACGTCCCTATAAAATTTTAGGGTTGTCATCGATTTTTCTGAGATCCCATCATCAGATCCTGACTTGGTGCCAATAGGAGGTCCTATTTTTGAGGTCCTGGGAAGTATACCCTATTGAACAAAAAAAGAATTTCTCGAATCGGTCCAGGCGTCTTCGAGTAATCGGGGAACATACATAAAAAAAAGATTCCGACGAATTGAGAACCTCCTCCTTTTTTTAAGTCGGTTAATGAGTCGTATAGAACCAAAGTCAGCAAAGTAGGGTAGACTTATATTTTGGTAAATTAAAAAACTGATAACTTTTGTTTAAGTCAAAAGACAATTTTGCTAAACATTTTTATTTAATCTGAGGAGATGTTTAATTTAATCTATGACCGCAACAATGATAAAAAAATAAGCTTAACGATGCAAAATCTTATTAAATTTTCTAAATTGCCGAGTTTGACTACAACTTAGGTAAGATTTGATTGTCACTGACTTCATGAGAAATAATATTGTTGGTTTGACAGACGCTTCTGATTGGTTGGTGAAACATTGCCGACTTTGGTTCTAAAGCAACTTTTGTTTTGTGTTTTAGAAAGGTTTACAGCCGTCTTTAATTATAAAACACTAGCTGTTGCTCGCGGCTCCGCCCGCGTGGAGGTCATGTTTGTGACAAAAAGTATACACTACAAAATACCAATTTTCATGCATTTAACTTCAAAAATGAAGGATTTTCATACAAACTATCTTACCCTATTTAACCCCCTTAGGGGTGGAATTTCCAAAAGACCTGAAATATGTGTTTTTAATTTTTAACTGTAAGGCCAAATACCAAATTTCATGCGTTTAACTGCAAAAATGACAGATTTTCATACAAACTTGATTAATCGATTGCATTAATCGATGCAGATTTTAATTTCCTATATTGCCTTTTTTTTCATTTTCGCCCAACTACCTACTTTCGCGACTTTGGTTCTATGCGACTTAAATATACGAAACATTATTTTAATATGGTCAGGCTTGTAGTTCAGCATCTAAGAATACCGAATGACATGAAAGATCGATGACGATCGTTCAAAATCTCGCGAGCGTCTTATATAGCTCGTTCAGAAACCATAATTCGAATTTCAAAATATATTTTTATTTAATTATTATACAGGCTCTGTGGCGTGGTCGAGTACCCGGCTGTGAAATTAGAAGCCGTGGGTTCGATCCCGCATAGAGGCAATCTTGTGTTACAGACAGATATTGTTTCGGATCTGAAAGTTGTGGTACCGTAGTCCCTCGTAGTTCTTGATACCCACGATACCGGTTTTACCTAGTGGACCAGGACTTGTGACTGTTGGTTGTACTTATTTTTTCATTAGTACATTTTCTCAGAATCAAACATTCTTTGTTATATTTTTATAGATACAATTGTGTAACTGTAAAATATAATCAAAAGTCGTCTTACTGTTTGTCTGACGAGCCCACATTTCCAAAGACAATGCTTTATCGTAAAAGCATCGTGTCTAAACATTTACTTTCGTGTATACATTTAATTCACGCATTAATGTTAGGGTGGTTTGTGTGCATATTGTTTTTGAAGAAGCTCTGTATAATGGTTATGTTTTTTATATTAACCCAAGGAATGAAGAATGGTATTAGCTTTCATGTAAATTATATTTTGTTCAAAGTGATTAATCCCCATATGTTCTATGGCACAAAGAACATAGTAGGAAATTCGTATCCGCCCGAATAGCGAACACCGTACACAGGTAACACCGATCAGCCAGTGTACATCCGGTTTTTGTCGGGGGTCTAGAGTTGGGGTAAAATGTTTGGCCGTTTCGCGGCCTTCTGAGTACTTTGACACTAGACCTCGACCGCCTCTTCACCTTATTGCCCATGGCATAGTGTTCCGTCCATCAGTTTCAGTGTGGCCATATTGCCGTGTTAGGATAAAAAAAAAACAAATATTTTCTAACATTGGTTAGCATGTAGAGTTTTCTATATTTATTTCATGCATAATATGGTCTAAAGACTCAACATAGAATTCATACAGAAATAAAGGTATTAACTGATTATAATCATGCTATTAATAACATAGATATAAATACACTAAAACTCATCATGGTACAAAAAGAAAAAAACAAAATGGAATCTTTAAATGATTTTAGCCGAAACGAATCCATTGCATAAATTAAACGCGTGTCGCGCATTGATTAGCGCCGCGGGCGAATAAATAATAATCCATTCATTCTGACCGAACGCGCGACCGAACGACACGGACCGAATGGACCGAAACGAAAATAAACCGGTCGGTGCGTACTGCGTTCACATACCGTGCGTTATGCGAGATAAAACGCAGTGTAACATTGACGTAGTGTTACGACTTGTGTGTGGATACCTCGATATCGGCATGACGCTTTATCGACACGTTAATAATTCTAATTTTATGTCACCGCATGAGAATTGTGTTCCGCATTTGTAATTGTTATTTAATGTTGCCAGTCGCGAATGTCGCTTTGTTGCTGTTTCCTCTGCGTGGATGACAAATTATTTTGTGTATCATAAATTCACTTTGAAATTGTACGGTCGACTGTATCATTTGGTGTGTAATTCTAGATTTAACTTAGCAATAAATAATCACATTAAAATAGCAACCTAGACAACCGACATAATTAGGAATGAACAGAATCCGTCATGAACTAACTGTAACACAAGACAACCGCAATTATGAAGGTCGTTCTTAAAACTCAAACACTTCTTTCATTTTTTTAGTGCCTCGATAGGCAGACGAGCAGACGGGCCACCTGATGGTAAGTAGTCACCGCCGCCCATAGACTTCTGCAATGCCAGGGCACAGCAAAGCCGCTGCCTACCGTTAGTAGTCACCGCCGTCCATAGACTTCTGCAATGAAAATCTCATTCCCACATTCTCAAATTCCAAACGAAATTACAATGATAAACTCAGATACTACACAGTTGGGCAAACACACCGCACGCACGCTCGCATAAACAGACCCGCGGCCGCGAGCTCTGACAAATCCCGCCATTGACGCGTATCGACAGCGCGCGTAAATCACCGCTCGGTACGCGCGCGTTCGCCGCTCGCCCGCTCCCTGATCTATCTGTGAACGAGCTCTTATTTCATCACTGAAGGAGCGACCGATACCTCATTCTCCGCCATTGTTTTATTTTTGAGGTTATAGTTGATGTATGTCTTTCGGTCCATATGTTGGATTCGGATGTCAATGTTGTTTGGATGTATTTCAGTTTTGTAAGTAAGACAGAATGACTGCAAAGCCAACGTCAACGTCATGCGGGCTCTTGTTAAACATATTTTTAAATAAATAAATAACACCCAACAGCCACAAACATAGCTCCGACCCCACACTAACATACGAGTCTTGTGTTGTGGGTATCCGGGACTACTCGAGACTTTCGATCTCACAGCACCCATACCCCGGACACAAATATCTGTCTGTCACACAAACACTTGTCCCGTGTGGGAATCGAACCCACGGCCTCTCGTTTTACAGCCGGCTACTCGCCAACTGCGCCACGGAGGCTGCCAATCCTTTTTCTTTTTCTATTGTTAGAGAAGATGCAATTCAAAATATGACAATCTAGTACGCGACTACTTAACATATGCAAATGTAAGCCGGTCCTGGGTATATTAATAAAAATAATTTATTCCCTTATTCTCCAGAAATCCTTACTGGAATATAAAGAAGCTTTTCCCTGTTATTAACAATGTAAGAACATCGTATCTTGAACCGGGATTACATAAAGCGTGCGAAGTACGAGGCGATACGGGTGCGGTGACGTAGTCAATATTTACACTACGGCCCCCTGTTTGTCTGCTAGCTCCCGATATTGCTGACGCCTTGGTGGTAGGGTAAGCGCTCTCGTCAAATAAGCCACAAAAAAAATAAAAAAGGAATTTGGGTAACATTTTGTTGATACTGTCTATATCCAGAATTCATTGTCTGAAATTAATGTTTAGGTAACATTGTTTTTAAACTATGGATATACATTTAAAGTAATATTTAGCAGCCATCTTTACACGTCATTGTTATTATGTGGCCATCTTTATACGTCATTATCGTTGCAGTTTACGTAACTCTCCAAACAATAAACAGTTGACTTCAATTTGGGTTCATATCAAGAGTCAATGGAACTAGTAATTTGGTGACGGGCAGAATGTACGCGTGCGAGGCCGGGCGCTCCGCCCCTGCCCGGGGCTCCGGTGACACGCGTTTGGCGTGCCGGCCGATTTGGACTCGTGTCGAGACACCCGCCCCTCTTGTCTCGGAAGTGACTGGGTCTTCTCGTCGCCATGTTCTGGTGTTGTTTTTTGACACGGTACATTTTGACCTTTCGGCTGCAGGACATTTTGTGGAGTGAATATTTAGAGATCTATTTCTAGTTTACAGTATTTGTGAGTTTGCCCATCTTAACTATTATAAATGTGAATGTTTGGATGGATGGATGGATGTTTGTAACTCAATCATGTCAGAACGGCTGGACGGAATAGCAAAAATGTACGGATCACATAATGACATAGGCTACTTTTTATCCCGGAAAAATCCACCGTTCCTATGGGATAGCAAAATATAGAAATATGTAATAGGTTAAGATGTATCCGTGGGTTGTATACGTTTTCTTCCAAAAACTACTTCCACGCGGTCGGAACTGCGGGCAACAACTAGTATAATTATAAAAACATATCTTGTCTGGTATTTCCTATACAAGATCCTAATTCGAATTCTATAGTTAATTCGTCCATTTTGCGTAGTACCACCGAATACTTTGTGGTATAAAACGAGATAATCCTTGAGTCTATTTGGGCGGATGATTACCTTCATCCAATTGAATATACTATTGAACACAACTCTTGAATACAAAGATTTAAGATCGTAATCATGAGAATCATCCTATTAAATAAATAATGAAATACACCCAACAGTCACACACATAGTTCGGATCCCATACTATGTTAAACCTTCATCGTGGGTATCAAGAACTACAAGGGACTAAGGACCCACAACACCCAGACTATCAAATCTATCTGTCACACAACCATTTGTGTCGGTGCGGGAATCGAACCCACAGCATCTCGTTTCACAGCCGGCTACTCGCCCAATACGCCACGGAGGCTGTCATTATATTCCATTGTATACACGTGGTGCTTAGAAAGGTCCCTCAATAGCAATCGTAGGCCTAAGTTATCACGTAAACAACGCAGAATACGTTCAGGAACGGTAAACCGGCCCGGGAACTTATTTTAAAACAACACTTTCGAGACAGTCCAATCACGGCGGCCCACACAAAGCACCAGCGGACATTCTCATAACGCGTATACGTGCACCGCGCCTACAACGCGTAATTATATAGTAAAAAAGCCCGTGTGGAGATTAGAAAACAATTGTAACACAAAAGCGAGCCGGTGAATGGACGCGCCGCGCAATTACCGAGCACGAGCCGGCAAACCAGTTCCAACGCGGTTTTTTCTAATCCCTTCCCACGCGTAAAGCTCGCGACTAATTACGGGTCCAACTCTAATAACACGACGCTCCGATAAAATTGTATATCATCGGGACGGTTCCCCGCGCCGCCATATTGTGGGCGGGAACGGCCGAAGGCGACACGAACTCCGATTCCATTTTCAAAAATAACACTAATTCGGCAAGTGGAGCACGCGCGGCGATGCACGACGTCGCCCGCGCTGGCTGGTGAATTTTCAAATTTGGAACGTAAGGAACGTCCTTTGCCGTTATTACCGGTGGATTTGACTAGTGTCGCCGCTGACATTCTGATTGACGTTTGTAAATACGGCGGGCGCGGGCGAGCTCAGCGCGCTTGTTACACTGACGATACCATAATGTTTTTTTATCGAGTCCATCTGATGTCACTTCTAAGCTAACATTACAATGTCGGCTGTTTCGTTACGTTAATTAAGCCATTTCGGCAACACAGTATGAGTGCATATCGAAATGTCAAAAATGGTTTCTTTTGCTTCTCATTTTCGGTATGTTTCCAATATCCTTCACGTCATGAGAGCGGACAACGTCGGCGCGTCGGTAGCCGGCGGCCGTCCGTTTGAGAGATGGAATGGAGAACTGTTTTACCAGGAAATAGACGTGGAATTGGAAATTTCAATTTTGTTTTTAGCCGGTTACTTTTGTGTTTCAAATGGTCGAGCGTTGATAGCTTTTTTGGAAAGATAGAAATTTAAATTACATTTTGCATGATCCCCCTCGCTGGTACATTTGTTCGTTATCTTTTCCACCCCTCTGTGATTAATGATCAATCTTTATTTAGTCGATTTCATATGTCTGTGTAACTGAAGACTCTCCCTATGCAAAGATTATCTTATGATAAGTTTTTAACCAAGTTTGTAGTCGAATTATGTTACACCGTAATTTAAACTATAATCTATTTTTATATCTGTTTTATATTTATACAACTAACAAATACCAAATGTCATAAATGTTTGTACTGCTTATTAGTGCTGTTGAAATCTGCATCTTTGACACCATCTTGCTACTCATGGGTGACGTCACGGATGTCAACAGCATAACAACAACTCGTACGTTCTTTTTTAAAATAAAAATAACAAGTGCTTTGTTCGTAAAGTTTTTATTGATCAAAGTTTGGGACAAATGTGTAAAATAGCATAAAGTGTTATCCAGTTGTTTGGTGAACAATTATATCCGGAATTCAACAGTTTTCAAAATAGCATCAGTGGGACATAAATATCTACCCTTCATCAAAATATATATAAACACTTTTTTATGCCTCTTGTCCTAAACGGTGAAGTGACGTGACCACAGTGTGTACAGGCGCCTTACTATCTGAGCTCCTCCGTTCAGTGCATGGATACCATCTGTTCACCCTATTAATTCATATTCCAACACCATCGAAAATAAACAATTAACAGCGCCACCTGTTGGGATCTATAGGTACTATCTGTACTCAAGCAAGTGAGTCGCGTATACTCTGGTAACTCATACACAGCTTTATCCGGTAGATAGCGCTACTACCTACTTTGCTCATCATTGAAACTTATTAGATAGATAATAATAGGGCTAAATTATTAGTAATCGTAAACATGACCAAGTGTGGTGGATGCGGAAAATTCCTGTCGGCCAACTGTGTGCGCTGTACTAAATGCGCATCTAGCTTTCATCGTGCCTGTGTGGCTGTTCCCGAGAAAGCAGCTTTGAAGGGCTGCTGGTTATGTCCGGGCTGCAAGGCGAGTCTGCCCAAACTCGACAACACCACAACGCCAGTCAAGGCTCTGGCTGAAGCTTTCAACACTGACGCGAATGTTGCCACCGAGCAGCCTTTAGATATTCCGCTCGACTCATCCCAATCAAATGATGGAATGGTCGAAATTGGTCTTCAGGAGCTGCGCGCAATACGCGCTGAGCTAACCCGGCTGAGGGAGCTTTATGATAAGCTGAGCGAGCTGAAAGCGGAAGTCCAGGAGTGCCGTCAAGAGGTGAACGAGCTCAGATCAACCGTCAGCTCGTGCAACTCCCAGGTAACGTCGCTTGAGACCAGACTCGACGCTATGGAGAAGAAGATCGAGGTTGTCCCTCCCCCAACAACAAATGCAGGGCATCTCGAAGAAACCATTGCCGATCTTCGGAATCAGGTCAACGAGCGAGACCAAGATCTCCTTTCCAATGACCTCGAGATATCTGGAGTGCCGGAGGGCAGTGGTGAGAGCTTGGTCCATATAGTCAAGCTGTTAACAAACAAACTTGGCGTTGAAATCCAGGACCAAGACCTTGTGCATGCTGAACGCGTCGGATCAACGCTGCGTAATAGGGTGGAGAATTCCGTTCCTACAGACCACGCATCCCAACGTCCGCGGCCTATCGCTGTACGCGTAAGTCGCCGTGTAATACGAGACCAAATTTTGCAAGCGGCGCGTGTGCGCAGAGTCTTTAACACCACCGATATCAATATGCAGGGCCCACCGAGGCGCATCTATACTAACGAACGGCTAACGCGGACAAACAAACAATTATTTTACCGCGCTCGGGAGTTGGGTCGGCGATTCTCATGGAGATACGTTTGGACCAAGGGGGGCAAGATATTTGCCCGCAAAGAGGATGGAAAGCCGGTAGAAAGAATACGATGCGAAAATGATATAGCAAAAATTTTTGTATAACGATTAATTTGATGGCATTTATAATATTATCATGGAGATACGTTTGGACTAAGGGAGGCAGGATTTTTGCTCGGAAGGAAGATGGTAAACGGGTGGTGAGAGTGCGTTGCGACGACGATATAAAAAAAAATTTTTGGTTAATTTCTAATTTGATTTGGCTTTTTGGTAATTTTTCGTTTATTTGCTCATTTAAATTTAAATACTTGTATTTTTGTTTATCTTTTGTGTATGCGCGCACAGCATTCTCAGTTTTCTTTTATAATAATAATACGTGCATGAACCTTAAGTACAATACTACTTGCTCTGGACACCTGTGTCTTGTATTATACTCGAGAAAATTCTCTCGACAGCATAAGCACGACCATAGTGCTGAAACAAGCATGTGCCCATGTATATCTATCGACCTAAAATATTATATGTGGAAGACTCTTTATTCATTTATGACTACTTTATCAAATTATATAGTATATACTTATCTGTGCGGTCTAGCTATTATAATTACTACATATTTTGCTTATATAACCTATCACGTTAGTATTTATGTATTATATACACGTTATTACAATTTCTTAATGATTATACACTTTAATAATGATAAATAATTTATTTAATGTTGGTCTTTTAAACGCCGGCTCCTTAGGCACTAAACATGATGATCTCATAGCGATGATAAAACAGGACTTGGATATCATAGCTATAAATGAAACTTGGTTGCGACCGGGGGAGGATGGTCGAGCGCCAAAAATACCCAATTATCGCTTACGGCATATTCCTAGGCCTGCAAATATACGCGGGGGCAGGGGCGGAGGGGTCGGTTTCTATGTTAAGAATGGCTTGAGCGTCCGCTCATGCACTAACCAGCTAAATACGGCATTTGAATCAGTGGAACAAATGTGGCTCACTCTTAAACTCAACGGCAAAACACTCTCATTGGGAACCGCTTATCGACCGCCATGGCAAGATTTGGACATTTTTTTGGACGGTGTTACTGATGTCATGAGCTCTATGGGGAACTATGACTACTACCTCTTATTGGGTGACTTTAATGTGAACATGCTTAATGTCAATGACGCAAAAACAAAAAAAATTGAAACATTCCTAAACAGTATGGCACTAAAACAGTTAGTAACTCTGCCAACTCACTTTACCGAAACTAGTCAGACTTTAATAGATTTAGTCTGTACGGATTTAACTGCCAGCTATATATCGGTTGAACCATTCGGATCAATTTATGGTCACTCGTTTATTACATGTAAATTTATGATTAGTCGGGATAAATATATCCCGCAGACCTTAAAATACCGTCCCTTAAAAGACATAAATATGAAGCAATGGAATACTGACTTAGCTAGTGTCTCTTGGGATAATATCAGTAGACTCGATAGCGTGACCGATCAAGTAAACGCCTTAACAGAGAGCATAATTTTCTTGTTCGACCTGCATGCTCCAGTAAAAGATTATAAAGTGAGAGAACCCTCATATCCTTGGATCACAGATACTGTTAAAATTATGATGAGTTTACGTGACAAAGCACTGAGTTCATATCGAAAAACAAATTCAGAAGTTAAAAAAGAGTATTACAAGCAGTTGAAGAGTCTGGTAATATCTACTTTATTTAACGAAAAGGTTGCATATTTCAAGTTTAACATAAACAACAATCTTCGTAACCCTAAAGTGCTTTGGAATAATATTAAGTCGACTTTAATGCCATTGAAACCACATCATGAACTCCCTCCGCATCTAAGTAACCCGGAACGACTGAACAGCCACTTCCTGGATGTTCCTGGCTGTTCGAATACTACCATCTCCCATCACACATACTTTGAGTTCCATAGATGCGGTGATTCAGTCTTCTTAATTAGGACAATCGGAAGGGACGATATTGCTAGCATTATTAAGGAACTAAAATCAAATGCTAAGGGTTATGACGGAATCACTTTATCTATGCTCACTATGACACTCCCTTATACTTTGCAGACCATAACCGACATCATAAATAGCTCCATATTGCGGTCTGTTGTCCCTTGCCTATGGAAAACCGCAATAGTGAAGCCACTGCCAAAAAAATCAAATCCTTGCAGCATGAAGGATCTACGGCCAATAAGTATATTGCCTTGCCTCTCAAAAATTTTGGAGAAAGCTGTATGTCGGCAAATGGTTGATTTTCTTGAGAAAAACAACTTGTTGCCTGAGCTGCAATCGGGCTTTAGAAGGCACCGCAGTACCACAACGGCCTTACTGGACGTGACGGACAATATACTCGCAGCACAAGACAGGGGTATGTGCACTGTAATGGTTCTATTGGATTTTTCTAGGGCGTTCGATTGTATAAACGTCCCCCTACTTATATCAAAGCTCGCGTACTACGGATTTGATTTTCGTACCAGACAGTGGTTTCACAGTTATCTTAATAATAGGACACAGGTGGTAGAGGTTGCTGACCGAAATACTGGGGACATTGCCTCTTCACAGCTGGTGCCGGTGCTTAGAGGAGTGCCACAAGGCTCAATCCTAGGACCAATCCTATTTATGTTATACTGCGCAGATATGGTCAACTGTGTTAAGTATAGCAACTATCATATTTATGCGGACGACGTGCAAATTTATGCCTCATTCAAGCCAGACGAATACGAATTGGCGATAAAAAACCTGAATGAAGATTTAGATAGGGTGTCAGCTTGGTCGGATGTAAATTGTTTGGCTTTAAATCCCTCAAAAACTAAATACATTCGGTTTGGGTCAAAACATCAGTTGAAGACACTGCCAGTGTCGCTGAACATAAGGCTGATGGACACCCCTGTGGAGCAGGTGAACGAAGCTAGAAATCTCGGACTTTACATGGATGCCGATTTAAGGTTTGAGTCTCATGTGACGGAATCCGTTAGGAACTGTTTTTACCGCCTAAAAATATTGTACAAAATGCGTCCGTACCTATCGGAGGAGCTCAGAATTCAGCTGGCTGAATCACTCGTATTATCTAGGCTAAATTATGCAGATGCGGTATACGGTCCTCGTTTGCTTGCGCGGACAGATCGCATTCTCCAAAGAGTACAAAATGCTTGTGCTAGATTTTGTTTCACAATGCCTAAAAGAGGCCACGTCACTCCGCATCTGAACGAACGTTCCATCCTTAAAATGAAGTCCCGACGCAAGTTACACTTGGCATGTATCCTTTTTGGTATTATTAACCTCAGAACGCCACCGTACTTATATAATAAATTGAGTTGGGTTGCCTCTAGGATGGAGCGTTCGCCCAGAAAATGCGTACCACAATTAAGTATTCCTTCCCATAAAACCACAGCGTTTAGGGGTAGTTTTAGGTATTTTGCAACCAAATGCTGGAACAATATACCCCCTCCAATTAAAGAGAGTAAAACTGTAAATACCTTTCGGCAAAAGCTAAAAAACTTCCTTATCTGCTCACAAAAGACACTAGGCAATACCCAAGTTAATGCATCCTTTTTATAAGTAGTTACTTAGACTCTCTTATTTTGTTCGACTGCTGGTGATTGATGAAATGCCATATCGCTTTGACATCGAGGGGTCTGAAATAGAATTAATTAATGATTTATTAAACCTAATAATGTTATTTTACAAATGCAATGTCACCAAATACTATATTAATTATATGTAATTTTGTATTTGTAATCTGAATGTAATTAATTAATTTACTTATTTAATTTTTACACTAGTTTTACCTATATATTTTACACTATATGTACGCATGTTAGATAGCTTGTGACTGGAACCAATATATAACGTTTAATGCTCGGTTTCATATGTATCTGGGGAATGTATTTATTTATAGTATAATATCTTACGTTAAGGGTTTCGACCACATGTTTATCAAAGCAGTAATGACTGCTTACGATCCGGAGGACGGCATACTGCTATGTGAACGTATATCGACGTGAAATATGATGTTCGTCGAACCGCTCAAAACGTTTGTAGTGTGGTATTTATTCCATTAGTCATCGGCGTTCGTTCGTAATGTTTATTTTCTGCCTGAAAAGAGAACACAATTTATTTATAGTCACTCATACATCAATATCAATATTGTTTTAAGTATGTACTAAGGGCATAAATATACTTACTTAGGTTTACCAAGCTAAGTCCAAGTTGGTTGAATAATCATAGTAAGCTTCAACACTGTTGCTAACAGGAATACTGGATACACGACCGCGACGTAAATCGGAGTGTCGTTGCGGCGCGAAGTCTGATTGAGTCACACGTAATATGCGCAAGGCTCCGGGGAGCGTTGTGACTTGTGAATTGTAATGGTTTGCGATTTATGAGCCCAGCCAACATCCGCGCCGCCTTCCCCCTTCCCCTTACCTGCACTACGGCCATTGTCCGTCGATGGGGCACGTTATAGATTTAAATAAATATGGATATGCATATGTTTGTATGTATGTATATGCTATATATGCGTGTGTGAGTGTGTGTGTATGTATGTATAATAAGTAGGTACGTTGCTGTTTTGTTGGCATCCGACGTACATTCGTAAGGCCTAGGCAGAATACCAGCGCCAGGCAGTACTTTACTACCTGGCAAATGCTGAGCCTATGGCCTTTTTGGTCATACTTTGGACACAGGTGTTCCAAATTGAGGAGTAGCGAGGGTACTTAGGGTCTATAATTGTTTTTTTTTATTTTTTATTTTTGTTGTATTACTCCTTGTGTTTTTGTTGTATTACTCCTTGTGTTTTTTAAATATGTGTGTTATCCAAAGTGTCGTTGTGTGACCAAATAAAACTTATTTTCTTTCTTTTCTTTCTTTCTTTCTTTCATTTGTTATTACATCGAATCAAGTAATTTTACAATCAAACATAACAAATTACCAAAATCATGCATCTTTGAGGCCATCTTATTACTACATCGAATCGAATAACTTTACAATCAAATCTACACATTACAGATTATCAAACACAAACAAAGCTTCCACATTCAAAAGCAACGCTTTCAGGCGAATGAGTACGAGTACCTCCTCACACTGACTACAGGACTGGAGTAGATGCATGAATATTAACGTGGTGCGCCATAACTACGTTATAGCACGTTTGAAGTTGCGCCGAGCGTTCTGAAATTTGACGTTTTGACAGGTCCCGACGTCGGCCTCCTTCCACCTCCTCACCCCCGTTCCCGAACACCTCGCGCAATAATAACATTACCGGATTCCCGTTTCAACTCCGTCTGCCTTTCTGATATGAATTGTTAATGCATCGGTAATTGATATTATAATGTCGACCGTCTTTTTGGCAGGTTTATGTTTGGTATTCGTGGTTTAGTGTTTGGTGGAAGGTTGTGAACATATGCCGTGAACCATACTGAATCTTAATTCTTTATACTATAAAGTCTTTTCCATCATCATCATCATCATCATCAGCCTATCGCAGTCCACTGCTGGACATAGGCCTCCCCCAAGATTCGCCATTCTCCTTTTCCATCAAAGGAGGGGTAATACGGATATATAACATTTATTTTTATTTGCTTGAATGATGGGGTAAGCGCCTCGCCTACGAATAGTAGAAAACATCCAGAATTTTTAATTACTGAGTTCTTTACGGTCGTCACGGACATAAGTTGTTAGGTCTAACAATAACTAATACATTAAACTTCTTACACAGCTGGTTGTAAAATACACCAAGTAATAGAATCAAGACGAATACATGCGAATAGTCATATCATCTAAAAGAACAATAAAATAATTACTCTAGTTTAGCCTATTATAATTTGTGGTCTTCTGTACTGAATCATTGTAGGTCTACATAATATAGACTTTATCAATTTTAAATATTGTGTTTCACATCATTTTGAGTTACATTAGTTATTTCATAACAGTCGCTACTATAATTGAAAAACAAAATCCTTCTGCAAAGAGAAGTGATTCTAGAGACGAAAACAACAAGAAATACGATAGCTAATGAATGTCCAGAATTTTAATAAGAGACAAAACGCTGTCAATCGATAGAGGAAAATACCTCTTCAAACTATCAACACTAAAAGTGTTAAGTTAAAATAGACTGGTAGCACCATAAATACACGATGTTTTCTTTCAGAATGAAATCGATATTACCCTTGTCTATGGCTTTGGTTATTACAGAGAACTTTTTAAGGTTAGGAATTTCAAATTCTGTTCTAGTTCAGTAGCTATAATTGCTCTTTAAATGTTGTATTCCGAGTTAGGATATGGCTTCTGTGATCTGTCAGGCATTAACTTTATGTTATTCATATCCTCATGTTGTACTTAGTCATCTTCGATAAGACGTTAGACTATTAAAGCATCTTTAAAAAATATATTATTATTTATATTATTGGTAGTTATTTCAATGTGAATTGTACTAAAGGCCAATATCAATATATTTTATGCTCATAAAATTTACAATAATACAGCGAAAAAGAGGATATAAAATATTTTACCAGCCAAAAGAGTTAAAGCGGTTATTCGAGAGATATGGTGCTGTGCGTAAACATCAAATTTTATTGAAGCTCGCACTGGACACTGTATTTGGTCGCGACAATGAGTGGATTTTGGTTCAACTTTTATTAAGGCTACATTTCGAAATGATTTGAATAAAGAGTAAGTTGGTATTTCTTGGGTGCGTCGGATGAAACTTTGAAACTCTACACCGTTGGTTTGGTTATGATTGGAAGAACACTATCTGATTTTGATGATGAAGCTGAAATTATTTTCATAATATCAGTGTTTCGTATGTCACGCTGTCACGCAACTAAAGTTACCAGGCGTGCAGAAATCGACAAGAGCTCACATCAAAGCGTTGCGCTGTGCCCGCTCCACAAAGGTTTGTTACAACCAACAAAGCGACGCCCCGAGCGCGCCGTTGTAAGAACGCGCCTAATCAAACGGCCAACTTCCATATTATTTCACTTTGTGTGAGCGAGCTTTGATGTCGACATGATGGCCTGGTACTTTTGACGTGATCCCGTGTAACGAAAATTCCTTTGTTTAACTATCTGTCTTTCAGGTGGCACTCGGGAAAAATTCACCTGAAACTAGACGCTTCGTATTCGTTTGACATTCAATGAAGCAGATTTTCAATGTTTAGTAGCACTGTCGACTTTAATACCAACTATACTAGTATCAAGTATTCCCCTGACATAGTAGTCATTAATGGTGTTTAAAATCCTTTTAAATGTGTTCTTGGGAGTTTTAAGTGTCTGAGTGGTAATTGTCAAAACGATATAAGTTGAAATTTAGATCCAAATTTCTGAATCCGAATTCCTGTTCGGATTCTAGCAGAACTACCATAATTGGAAGTGGTAAGGACTGCTGAGATGAAATATGCATATTCAAATCTAAATGACACCTCTGAATTTTAGGAGACACATGTGTATTCAGTGTTAATTATTACCTGCTTCACGGCGAAGGAAAATCGTGAGGAAACCTACATACTTACGAATCCTCAATAAGAATTTCAAAGGAATGTGAAGTCTACCAACCCCCATTCGTAAAGGCCCGTGCCCAGTATGCACATTGCTAGTATTAAAACAGACTCCAAAATCTCTATTGCCGTATTTTGAATTCATCGAATATTAAGACATATATCACATGCTGGCAAATTCAGGAGCTGGAGGAGTCGCGAGGAAGAGCGATAAACCCAATCAACTCACAAAACATAAAGAGGCGTGTACACTGCCGGAATTCACGAGCACATTAACAATACACTGTACCGGCGATGGTGCGGCGCAAAGACTACGCTGAAGCGGGCGACATATTTGGAGCGACATTAATGACGCAGTAAAGTCAAATATCCTAAAGATTGGAAATCGTTATAGTAATTTCGAAGACAAACTACCAAGCTGAATTACGCCAGCACGGTCTAAAGACTAATATCTCCGAATTATACAGGTATTTTATGAAATTCATAGCCAATAAAGGTACCTTCTAGATATAGTATCAATAAAAAGTAGTATCGTGGTTTTGTATACAAAAAATAATTAATTTGACTCAAGGATCTGTGAAACCAAAGTTAATATTGAAGATACAACAACAAAACTAAATACAACAAGTATTTAATACTGTAACATAGTTCTGGTACACTAACATTAATTATATTTCGTTTGGCGTTACAACATCAGTTTATTTTCAAATGATACTAGACTGATATTATCAATTACCAAATGAAATTGGCGCATTATAAATTAAAATCAGTTTCATAATCAATCCGTAAAATCATAAAAAATGCGCTCCAAAATAATGCAAAATGAGAATTCATAACTAGCTTATGGCTATTCTATGCAAAATATGAAAACCGCTTCAGTCCGTGTCTCACGCCGGCCTCCGTATACTTCCACCCCGGTCTCATTGTACCCGGCGTCCGATAACCCTGTCAGCGTAGTGACGGAGTGGCGCAGTTATCGCGGCCGGCATTGTTCGCAGCCATTGTAGCGCGGCCTTCGACGTCTCCATGTGCCGGCGAGACCGGCGCAGGCGGACCGCCCGTGTGCACCCCGCCTAACTTTTAATGTCGCTCTAATGTAAAGTTGGAACACCATGTGTTTTAGATGAGTGCATATCGACTCCTTGGTTAATGAGAACAGGAGCGTGTTAGAAAATGAATTCAAAATTCAAAATATTGCTAGGACTAAGAAGCGTGATGTTCGAAAATGAATTCAAAATTCAAACTGTTCCTCGGATCAATGATGAGAAAATGGATTCATGGAATGCCAGTTCAAGTGTCAGTTTCGCAAGAAGCTTTACCGTTGTTTTTTTTTAAAACAAGTTTATAATGAATTTCATTTTTATCATTAGCTTAATGGCAAGTGTCTCTACCGCCCAAGAATACACACAATACTAGGCTTTAACAATTTAAAAAAGAAAGGGAAAGAAGAATAATACAAGTTACTTTCCATACGTAAAATGCACAATTCCTGTAGGGTAGCTATTTGATTTCAAGTGAAGTTTTGGGCAAAACCTAGTTTGAAATAAGCATTTAAAATCCTTTTATATATCATTGAAAGAATATCAAAATATAAAGATTATTCCCGGAATATTACATATGTCGGTCCAAAAGTGCACACAACTGACTTTATCAGTATGCATTGAATCCATTAGTAAAAGTTAATCAATAACGCCACTAGATTTAAGAATACCAGCGAGGCAATAACTCAAATTAATTTAGTTTTCCTTTAACCTCCCTGCAAATTTTTTTGCAACTAAGGTGGAAGCATACCTAGAAATACAGCCGAGTTAGCGCCAATCAAATCCCAGGCAGCTGGCTGGCTTGCGGCCAATCACAGAGCCCCGCTACTTTCGCAGATACTACTGCAAACTCTTGTCGTAGCTTTAGGGATGTTTTCTTGCTATTCGTTGCTTAGTGATGGTTTTAAAAGATTTATTGATCTTTCCAAAACTTAACAATACATTTGTGTGTGTACATGTGTATGTATATTCACAATCATTGTGTGTATAAGTAGAATTATGTAAATATACATACACACTCACGCCTGTAATCCCCTAAGGGGAAGTAACTGTAACCAGTACACCCACTTTACATCGAATTTATTTCGATCCCATAATGTGATAGGGGGCGAGCCTATCGCCATACCGGGCACAAATTCCAGACTCCAGGCTAATACTGACAATTTCTATATAGAATATCAATATTTACCTGACCCGGGGATCGTACCCGAGACCTCAGCTCAGCCATAAAATTACATATTGGCACACAGATACTGGCGTGGACAAATAAATAATAAATACAATATTTGGGTGTATATTTTTTTTATTTCAGCCGATTTTGTATGGGATCAAGTTATGAAGGTTATCGATGCGGTATGCAGCCTTAACAAAAAACCTTAGTGTCGTGCACAACAACCCACACCATCCCATCGCCAAGTGTTCAACTCTACCAAATTACCATACAACGATGGGTTTATTGCAACCAGGATTTATTCGTTGAAGAAATACTTTGAAATTATGTTGTTTGATCCTTCAACAGATTCTTTAAAGAAGACTTAACTTACCAAAATGTAATGCTCTTGTACGAACTCTTTCTGCTGTTCTAATTATTGTATTACAATAAGTACTTGAGCAAATAGCAGCATAAGAAAGAATCGTTAATGATTGTTTTGAGATTGGAGTTTGTGCCATAGGTTTGCCAGCTATCATATTGTGGGACAGAAGATCAGCGATATGTGAGTGTACTATATGCCTCTATTAACTTTCGGTAATACAGTATAGGTTATGTTATAAGCTTTATTACTATTATTCCCATAGTTAGATACGCCTACATTCATCCATATAAAGATATTATCGATGCTGATAAAATTGATGTTGCTAACATTATTTTAAGTAACATACTGAACACCCAACCCCCAGTGAACATAATTGTAGTTGCACCTAATGTTGTATAAATGGATTCCTAAATAGAAATATCAAATATAACAGACCCAAAGAAGCAACTCCAAAAATCCATTATAAACCAACAAATCGAATGAACAAAACACCCGCGCTCATGTAACGTAGTCTGAAAAACTTATTCGGAGGCAATTTCAGTCCGCTAGACTCCATGAAACAATTACTTAGCCTGAAAGTGGGAGGGGTGTCTTCGACCGGAAGAGGGTTGGGAGAGGGGGGCACCTGAAGCTATTTCCATAATGCACCGGCTCACTTCTTCTCTCGTTTAAACTTAACACTTTAAATAATTGCCATATGGCGGGTGCCAAGGCATAGCATTGCCGGCCTCAGGTGTACTGTTGCAAATAGCTGCATTTTTATACAGACGGAAAAGGGTTAAGCAATAACAGATTATATTATGGAATCACTTTAATTGGAACTGGAAAATGTTGAGCGTACTGAATATTGGATGGAATGTTCTGGGTTTCAATTATAATACTTCGAAAAATAGCCCAAGAGATGATGAGAAGAAATTGTCATTTAGACAAAGATAATAAACTAATGAAAAAAGCTAAGTTGTACATTTAGTATATTTTATATTTTCGGAACTAAACTACAATATTCAATTAACTCACGAAACATAAGATATCCTTAAAGCAAGACATTGCATAATTCAAAATCACTTAAAACTCCACAAAATATGAACGTTCAGAACTGAAAACAAACAAAAAATCGAAGCACGCGAACTTAATAACTTGAAAGTGCATTTATAATGGAACTAAGTGAACTTCCTTGGTGAGATAATTTAGCGTGTTTCAGCTAGACTAGACCGAAAAGTGCACGCGCGCTGGAATTTTACGATCCAGTCTGAAGTATGGGATCGGATGATGTCGTAAATATTACTGGGTTTAATGGGGGATTTGTCGTATAATATGAAATATTTTTGAATATATATTGTATAGTTTGAAATATTTTATATTCACATAGAAAAGTCTAAGAAATTACAACAAAATGTAGATGAGAAATTCAAACGTTTAGAATTGTATTGAAAACAGAAATTTTGGGAATGAACAATTTTTGTTTTCGAAACTGAAACAAAGAGCATTCCTTATTGGGTTCTAATTATATACTAGACACTATTTAGTGTTTTCTTTTCATAAACCACGGTTCATAGGCTTAATAGCATTTTTGCATATAAAAATATAATACTAGCCCTGTGTTAAACATTGTCTCACTGCTGGGCACGGGCCTCCTCTACTAATGAGAGGGGTTAGGTCTCAGTCCACCACGCTGGCCTAATGCGGGTTGGTAGACTTCACATACGTATGCAGGTTTCCTCACGATGTTTTCCTTCACCGTTAAAGCAATCGATAATTAACATTTAATACACACGTAACTTTAGAAAAGTCAGAGGTGTATGCCACTTGGGTTTCGAACATACGACTTTCGTCTTGACAGTCCGTACCACAACCAACTAGGCTATCGCTGCTATTTTTGCATGTATATACAAATTTGGATTACTTAGTTTATTTTTGATTACAAGCCTACTTACCCAACTTTAATCTTAAATGCGATGTTCAACTTATTATGTTTAGACAGAATTTTCTTACAAAATTACTGTACGAATTTAATATCCTAATGCCCCGAAAACAAGCAATATCCAAAATTATTTTCAACTTAAACATATAGCAATTTGAGTGTACGGCTTTAGAGAGTAAATCCGTCGTGACACGCCGCACCGCTGGCCAATTCAGCTAATGGCGCTAAAGTTCGCTTCATTCCCGGAGTTATGAGCTGGATTTTTTTATAATGCTACGTTATGCGCTTTAGCTACTTAGCTTTAAGCGCTTTTTGGTTGTGTGTCATGCATGATGTTTTATAGTGTATTGGAATTTAATTTTAATATTTGGGCTGTAACTTATATCTTCTCATGAAGTATAATTTGCATTCACATAAAAGCGCGTTTTAGATAAATAAATAACACCCAACAGTCACACAATATATAGCCCCGACCCCACTCTAAGATACGAGTCTTGTGTTGTATCAGGGACTACGAGAGACTTTCGGTCTCACAACAACCAGACCCCAGACACAAATATCCGTATGTCACACAAACATTGTCCCGGTGTGGGAATCGAACCCACGGCCTCTCGTTTCACAGCGGGCTACTCGCCAACTGCGCCACGGCGCCTGTCAAAATTTTTGCTGTTTTATGACATTACACTCTGAGAGCGTAGTTAAATTAGATTTAAGTGCATGCTGTCCGTCAGTAAATAAGAGACAAATCTCTGGGAGTGGTCGTTCCCTAAAGGATTCTGATCTTTACTTTACCTATGATAAATTTAAGGATGTACGTCTAACTCTTCAAGTTGTATCAGTAACTAGTTACAGTGCCTCAAAGAACTCGATAAATGCGATTATTAGAAAAAAAAACACATTTTACTGACTTTTTTTTAAATCTTTACTGAGTGATAATTTATGGTCCGTTATGGATACCGTACGGCAGTTAATATTTATGTGTCTATTAATCAGATTTTTGAAACGATGTGGCTTGAGTGTTCGCCATTCTATAATGTGAATCCAAAATTGACACTTGATTTTCCTGTGTATTTTTTTGTAACACTTCGTTACTAGCATTATCACTCACTTTCTGATTATATACACCTTCAATCATCAAGAGAACTGCACCGACTGATATTGGCTCATCTAATTCAGCTACATTTAATCAGTACCACAGATTTACAATAACCTAGATGTCATTTACACCGACTTTCTCCAAAGCAGTTAGTGCTTGGGTTACGTCAAAACTTCCTTCCCCTGTCTTCATACTTACCTTACTTTCACGGTTACTAAATGCATCTACTTTCTGACCTACCGGTGATATCTCAATTCAGTTGGCACTTACCTGAAACAAAGACAGAGTTGGTTATTATAAATAATTAAAAGTTCTGCTAAAATAAAAAAAAATGGTTTTGTTAATTGAATTGTGGTATATTGCAAATCTTTGGCTGGTTAAACCCTATCGAAATAATTGTCAAAATCGATTCTACACATTGGCCAGAGATATCGCGAAACATAATAAAAAAATTAAAGAAGTATCGGAACCACATTTTGAAGTCATTTGATAATAACTTAGAATTTTACTTTGAAGTTAGTAAATTTCAAGTCAAAAGTAACCATGCGAGTAACCTATTAACAATCCGCTATAGATACACCATTATTGCACGTCTTGTTACGTGTGTGGGCTTGTAATATTTTTGATTTGTGTGCCAATGAGGCTTCAGTCGTCGTTCTATACATTTAAATAGTGACACACAGCAATTGTCTCTATACAAATAAATACGTACAGACAGTAAGACGTGTAAGAATGAGTTATCAGCGCTTCAATATTGCTCAGGCTGTACTGCAGCATCGGTATGCATGCTGAATGAGGGGTAGGTACTATTGTTGGAACAAATTTTTTTTTTTTTAGTTTTATGTTTTATTTTGTTTTGACAATGACAATAAAAGTCCTTTTTTTCTTTCCTGCTTGTTTATAGTTATATAGCACAATACTGATAGCAAAGCAAATGCAACAACGCGAAACTTGCATATCCCAGAGATGTTGATGAGAAATTCGAACGTGCTATTACCGACATTAATCAGTCTGGTGGACATATTTGTACTAATGTGGCGGAGTTTCCATAAGAAAATCATAACAAAGTCTATAGTCATGTATAGTTTTTTGGCTAAGTTATGGACATAGAAGTTGTCAAAGTGAGAAGATGAGCAAATGACGATGAGCTTTATTACTTTTAATGGTTGAGGAAGCGCGTGGATTGCAGGGTAACCTTTCTGTTAATTCTTCATAAAATAAACAAAATTAGATAATTCCACAATCATATAATTTTTAATAGAAAAACTGTCCTGATAGTAATTCTCCCAATTTCAACTAATATGATTAACATTTAAACTGATAAACACCCGATCTGAAGTTGTCTATTTATTTATTTATACTCTTTATTGCACACTAAGATACACAATATAGGAACACTGCAAAAATAATTAAAAGTACAATTGGCGGCCTTATCGCTCTCGGCGATCAACGTTGTCTACGTCATTTCTAAAGGTTAGTCAAGTTAGTTCTTAATATAACTGTAACCTATTACTATTACTAGACACCTGAAGCTGCCTACTCGGTAGAAGCATGGTGGGAACTGTTATTTTAGGTACTATAGCATCATAGAGATAAACACATAAATTTGTTCTTTATTTACTGTTATCTACCATTTCAGTAATCTAAGTTGTTTATTCAGTACTAATTAAGACTGTTTATCTTCTAAGACTTGTTTAGGGCATAATCTAGCTTACTTTAGCTATATCAATCTAACAAGCTATTAATTGCAATTTAGTAAGATAGATTGTTATATCTTAAATCTTTCTCTTTTTATCGTTTATGTAAGATAGTTACTTCACATACCGATGATGCCTGTAATATCCCAAAGGGCTAGCAGAGTTGTAACCAGTACATGCACATTTCGCTGAACTTATTACTCATGATGTGATAGGGGACGAGCCTATCGCTGTACTGGACACAATCCCATACTCCGGGCTGATACTGAGCATTTCGTGATAGACAAACCCAATATCACTTTTAGCCGACCGGGGATCGAAACCGAGACCTCAGCATAGATTTTAAACTGCGTATGCAATTGCAAATGCGCCACCGAGGCAGTTACATCTTAAAACATTAGTTTATTAGCATTTTAATGTGGTAGTACAATGTTCGAATGAACCAGCTCGGCCGTCTTCACTATATCGCAGAATACCGACATGATACGACAGCTTGAGATAATTCTTTACTTAATTAGTCCTTCAGCGGTAGGCAGCGACTTTGCTGTGCCCTGGCATTGTAGAAGTCTATGGGCGGCGGTTGGCGGTACTTACCATCAGGTGACCCGTGCTCATATGCCTAGTCAGGAATTAAAAAAAAATCTCGTCCCCTTCCCAAATGGATTCTTGGTAGTGGAGTTCGCCAACCACTGGTATAAAAAAGTTAACTAACAAAATGTCCAATCTTTAATACTCTCTGATTTTTTATACATATTAACACAAATTATATCCTCAAAAACAATATTTGCATACAGGGGAGTGACAGATCAAACGAAAATCCGGGGTATTATCATCGAATCTCAAGGGTGCCTGGCTGGGAGGCCCCCGAGGGGTCAGCAGCGGTCAGCGGGTCTAATCGCGCGAGAGGCATTATCTAGAGGCGACTTAATCGCCCACCGGCTGATTAGCAAGGCCTCTCATGGCTAAGCCTATCTTTGCATTATGCAGGCAACATTGCCCACGACCCTCGTGTTATGGACTTAATTATTCATGATAGTGCTATTGATTGGTGTTTATTTGAAATGTATACTTATATAAAGGGATGAACAGACACTGTCGCTGTAGATACTAATCCATCGAGGAAGATACTTCAGAACAACTTATGTTTTTAATTTATTTACTCTATAAAAGAGAAGGCAAAGGTTCTCCACCATGCAGCCATGTCTGTCGTTATTTTTCCCAAATCTGGGCTAGAAGTAAAGTCTTCTTCTTCTCTGGTTTTAACTTATAAAAAAGGCCGAAGCCATGTCTGCAGTCTTCATCCATTCAAAAGGGGGAAGCCATGTCCGATATTTTTCTCATTCTAAAGGCCGGAGCCATGTCTGAAATAAACACAATTCAAGAGGCCGAAGCCATGTCTCTAATAGTCACAATTTAAAGGCCGAAGCCATGTCTGTAATAGTCACAATTTAAAGGCCTAAGCCATGTTTGTAATAGTCACAATTTAAAGGCCTAAGCCATGTTTGTAATAGTCACAATTTAAAGGCCTAAGCCATGTTTGTAATAGTCACAATTTAAAGGCCTAAGCCATGTCTGAAATATTTATTTCACTTATTAATCACAATACAACATCACATCACATCTCCGCCATTTTTTTTTCACAACTTATGAATATTGACATAAGCATCAGCATTTGAAAAGAGAATTCTTTTTAAATATATACAGAAGTTACTTTGTGACAAAGTTTTACTTGGCAAAGTTGAATCCACTATAAAGTATTTTATTATGCAACTGAATGACGGGGCTCGTCTGATGGCATGCTATGTCTTCCCTTATATGATAGAAACACGACACAAACTTTGAATTACAAAGTATTAGGTACATACTGCATTTGTCACTTCAAAATTAAGTCGTAATGGCCAGTAATTTCACTGACTGTCATATATTTGCCAAATTCAGCAGTGGTATCTATAGACGGACATGCATTCGATTCATTCAAGATCTACCATCCAGTAGCATAATATTTCTATGACAAAAAAGATAATATAACAATCAAAAAGAGTTTTTTACCATAAGGAAATAATTCAATATGGTACGGTTTAAAAATAGAACTCACCACTTCAAAATTTAAAAAACATCTTGCCAACTTTTTTAAATTAAATTACTGTCATACACATGCAAAATACAATCACACGATTCCCAAAGAATGCTAAAAACACATCGACCTTGACTCCCATATTTAACCACATCATACAACTCCTCAGTATGAACGGGTGGAGTCATTAGGTATATTTATTCTGCTTTAATAAACATGATCTGCATACAGCCTAGCGTGTGTGGCCGCTGATAATGCCCTCCCCTCCACCTACCCACCCCAGCACATAAATTATACAGTGACTCCGAGGCTGTAGACTAGTCGGTTCAAATTTGGTATTCGTCATTTGGTAAGTAATAATTTCAATAGGTTTTATGGTTTTCACGTTAGTGAAGATAATCTACACTGCCATGGACATCCACATTAAGTGTTGTTAAAAATTAATATGAAATGTGGAACCATTAGTAATGGTGGTTTACAAAGCTACTAGCTATATGTTTTAGACTTGATGACTTAGTGCAGTGACATTATTTCAATTTATAATCAAAAGTATCTACGTGCTAGGTAGAAATACCCAATATCACTTTACCCGACTCGGGGATCGAACCCGAGACCTGATCACAGCAGTCGTAACGCATGCGCAATTACAACTGCGCCACCGAGGCATTCAATAATAAGAGTATTATATACTATCCCACTGTTGCGACTGGCGTAAATCTTATGGTGAATTCTCAGGTTTTTTTTTTATCCTGGCACGGCAAAGTGACCGCACTGCACCTGATGGTAAGCGGAGTGCGGTCCAATTAGAGCATCGAGTAGCGAGAGACGATCTATCCCCCGCTACTCAACACAATCATGCCGGCCTGCTTCTTGAAGCATCTCCTGCTTCTTCATGGGTAAGAAGGTGAAGAAGCGGTCGAGGGTCTATTGTCAGAGTACTCAGAAGACCGCAAAATGGCCAAACATTGTACCCCAACTCTAGACCCCGAAAAACCGGATGTACACTGGCTGATCTCGGAACGCGACACGCGCTTGCGTGTGCCACTATGGCGGGTTTTACACCCTGTGTACGGTGGTCGCTATCCGGGCGGATATGATCCTACCACCAGCTGAATCTGAATTGAATCCTCACGATACTTCCCTTCACCTTCACAAGAATCATAATTAATAATAGACTTGTGTGTGACATCAAAAACTGAGAGGTATATGCCAATTGAGCTGGTTTCGAATCTACGACTATCTTGTCAATCCGTAATAGTCCTAACTAGGTTATCGCTTGTGGATGAACAGGCTTATTAAAATAATTTTAAATCCTAATTAGCACTACTTCACAGACTGCCTCAGCGTCGCAATTGTAATTGCGCATGCGTTACGACTGCTGTGCTGAGGTTCCGGGTTCGATCCCGGGTCGGGTAAAGTGGTATTGGGTTTCACTATTTAGAAATAGTCAGTATCAGCCTGTGCCCGGTATGGCGATAGGCTCGCCACCTATCACATTATGGGACCGAAATAATTTCGGCGAAAAGTGCATGTATGCAATCCCACACTAAAAATATACTGTTTTGTTCTTTAACAATAAATTAAACAACTACAAAATCAATAATCTAACAACACAATAACGATATTATTTAAGGATAAAATATATAAATAACACCCAACAGTCACACACATAGCTCCGACCCCACACTAAGATACGAGTCTTGTGTTGTGGGTATCAGGGACTACGAGGTACGCACGGTCTCACAACACCCAGACCTCGGACATAAATATCTGTCACACAAACATTTGTCCCAATGTGGGAATAGAATCCACAGCCTCTCGTTTCATAGCCGGCTACTCGCCGACTCCGCCACGGAGGCTGTCAGAAAATAAAGAAAGAAACACACAAAACCACTAAGTACAAATGAGATTAACTTTCCCACTTTTATTATCAAACTAGCTGTTGCTCGCGGCTCCGCCCGAGGAGGTCATGTTTGGGGGAAAAGTATACAATACAAAATACCAATATTCATGCGTTTAACTTAAAAATGACGGATTTTCATACAAACTTTCATTCCCTATTTTACCCCTTTAGGGGCGGAATTTCCAAAAATCCTGAAACATATATTTTTTTTTTTAACTAAAATGTCAAATACTAATTTTTATGAATTTAACTTCATAAATGACGGATTTTCATACAAACTTTCATCCCCTATTTTACGCCCTTAGGGGTGGTATTTCCAAAAACCCTTCCTTAGTGGATGCCTACGTGATAAAAGGTACCTACTGTCAAAATTTCAAGTCTCTAACCCCAGCCGTTTAGGCTGTGCGTTGATCGATCAGTCAGTCAGTCAGTCAGTCAGTCAGTTTCTTCTTTTATATATACAGATTTATTTCACTTCCAGATCAGCAAACATACACGAAAACTAATTTTTTAAAAGTTTCTATTTCGCTAGCATATGATTTCCACCTTCGCCGTCAAAGTTGGACGGTAAATTTCATTCAACGAACGGGTTACGTGCGGGAATTTTTCCCCGGGAACCTGGGCCATTCCCGCGCCCGGAAAGTCCGTTAAACTTGGCGCAAGTAATCTAAAGTTAGGTAGCACGGCGTGGCTATTTAGATGTGCATCTTAACTCGACCATATATCTAGATTGTGTAAGTTCGCTCCCAAGAGTAGAGAAGAGCTTCGCACTATTTTTTTCTTCAGTAAGGAACTGTAATGCAATAGCCGCAGCTCTATATTGAGTGAGGAAATAATTAAGACTAAATAAAAAAGGTTTTAAGTAAAAACAATGTAAATTGTGAATCGATTAGACATATTTTATCATTGATAATAACTAAGAAAACTTTCAAACTATTTTTAAACACAATACATAAAGGTACACGACGAAGAGACTTTTCTAAAATTACGTGTATACATTGTTAATTTTCGCTTGCTTTATCGGTGAAGGAAACATCGTGAGGAAAACTGCATAACTGAAAATTCTCCAAAATAATTTCAGAGATAAATCTACCAACCTGCTTTAGGCCAGCGTGGTGGACTAAGGCCCAACCTATCCCATTATTAAAGGAGGTTCTTGCTCAGCAACGGGACATTTTTTTTTTTTTTTTTTTTTAATCGAAATAGGCTTGCGTTTGACCACTATCTCGCCTGATGGAAAGTGATGATGTGGTCTACGGTGGAGCACGCTTGCCTAGAAGATACCTATTCACTCTTGACTTGAAGATACCCAAGTTATAATTTTCGGGAAATATAGACTCCGGCAAAGAGTTCCACTCTCTAGCGGTGCGCATGATAAATGTACTAGCAAAACGCTTCGTGCGCACTGGTGGAATATCAACCATGTATCGATGACGCTTCGCCGAGTCTCTTGTCGTCCGATGATGGAAAGGGGTTGGGGGAATTAAATTATGTAATTCCAAGGCACACTCGCCGAAATGTATCCGGTAAAATACCGATAAACTAGCAACTTTACGTCTGTGTTGAAGGCTTTGCAGCCTTGCCTCGACTATGGAATCGTTGCCTACGAGTCTCTTGGCGCGTCTCTCGATTGCCTCCAATGCCTCAAGCTGGTACTTGGCTGATCCATCCCAAAGATGAGAGCAGTACTCCATGCACGACCGGACTTGCGCTTGATACAGATCAAGGAGCTGTCCCGGCGTGAAGTACCGTCTCACCTTCGCAAGGATAGCCAGCTTTTTGGCAGCCAATTGAGCTTTATGCTCAATGTAGGAGCCAAAACTGAGAGTTGGAGACAAAGTTACACCAAGAATCTCTAGGTGGTCAGTTATCGGTACGGACACATCTCTGAAAGTAGGAGTCAGTTCGAAGGGACTCCGTTTAGCAGAGAATAGACAAGCCTGGGTCTTAGTGGCATTAAACTTGACCAGGTTGGCATCGCCCCAATCGGAGACTGCCTTTAAGGACAAGTTCAAGCGTTCTACCAAGGCCTCCCTGAGGGCCTGGACTTGCACTCCACTGGTTCGTGCATTAGATATGTAACTTTCTACCACTGTGCTGTCATCAGCGTACCCAAAAGTACCGGGCTTAAGCAGATCATTGATGTGCAGCAGGAATAGAGTCGCAGAAAGTACGGACCCCTGAGGTACCCCGGCATTGATAGCCAATAGATCGGAGGAGCAGCCATCAATGACCACTCGAATCAATCGTTCCCTCAAGAAGTCCGATATCCAAGCACATAACCCAGTGGGCAAGCCATATGATGGAAGCTTGCTTAAGAGGCTATCATGCCACACTCTGTCGAAGGCCTTCGAGATATCAAGTGAAACGGCAAGCGCTTCCCCATGCTTCTCGACGGCCTCGCTCCAGATGTGAGTGGCATACGCTAGAAGGTCTCCAGTTGACCGGTTTCGGCGAAATCCGTATTGTCGGTCACTTAGGAGGTCATTCGCTTCTAGGTATGCCATGAGCCTGCCATTCAGTACACGTTCCATACTTTTGCAAAGTATGGACGTAACCGAGATGGGCCTATAGTTGGCAGGCTCAGCACGACTACCTTTTTTGGGCACAGGTTGCACGTTAGCTTGCTTCCAGGCTTGAGGCACTTGTCCAGTGACCAGAGAGAGACGAAACAGGCGAGTCAAAATAGGAGAGAGCTCAGGCGCACAAGTTTTCAGTACAATTGCTGGAATCCCATCTGGGCCGTTGGCTTTATTCACGTCCAGATTACGCAGCGTTCTTCTTACCTCAGTCTGACGAATGCGAATTTCTGACAAATGTGTCTCGCAAACTGGTAGACTAGGAGGTACTTCGCCAGCAGTATCTAAACGCGAAGATTCGGCAAAAAGAGAAGCAAACAAGTTTGCTTTCTCTTCAGCAGAGTGAGCCAAAGACCCGTCGGGTCTCAGCAGTGGAGGAAGTGAGGGGCGACGGAAGTTCGATTCAACTGATTTTGCCAGGGACCAAAACGCTTTACTACCCGCTGGGTACGAAGCTAGTTTCTTCCCGATTTGGCTTATGTGGTCAAATCTAGCTTGCCGTAGAGCCTTCTTGCATGATTTGGCAGCCTTGTTAAATGCTCTCTTCTTTAAGCGCAAGTCCTTTGCTTTGCGGTTTCGAGCATCAACCCATGCCAGGTATGCCGCATGCTTCCGCGCTTCAGCGCGTCCGCACTCAGCCCCGAACCATGGGCGAGTTCCGCCTGACATTGCTACGTCGGAGAATGGAATGTAGTATTCCATACCTTGACGCAGCACATCCGTCACAGCATCCGCGCAAGCTGAAGGGTCTTCAGAAGAGAAGCAAATGGGCCGCCAAGGATAAGATGCAAAGAAAGCTCGCATCTCATCCCAATCTGCTGACTTGTATCGCCACACCCGCCGGGTGCCTCTAGGGCTGGGATCGGGCGGTGAGTAGGCAGATACACATTTCACCAGACAATGGTCGGAGCTACCCAAGGGTGATGAAACCGACACTGAGTAGCGGTCTGGATCAGTTGTCAACAGAAGGTCCAAGCAATTGGCTGTGTGCGTGTCAACATCCGGGACCCTTGTTGCCACCTGGACCAACTGGGTGAGATTTTGCGTCAGCGCTAGCTTCCGCATTTCTCTCCCAGCATGGTCGGTACACTGGTATGGGAAAAGCCACTCTTGGTGGTGGGCATTAAAGTCCCCCAGTAGTACTAATTGGGCACAAGGGTACCGCCTTTGTGCCGCATCCGCCGCCTCACTAAGGTATTCTGTGAGCCTAGTAGTCTCCTGATCTCCGCTGTGCGACCGGTATACACAGGAATAAAGAATTTTCTCAATTCCTGTATCCACCAGTACCCAAATAACAGAGAATCTGGGATCTTCAAGATAACGGAGACGCCGACAACAGATGTCATCACGGGCGTACAAGCACACACCCGCATGTGGCTTAAAATTGTGCTCCAGAGTAAACCCTGGGTATGAAAGGTACGCCACGTCAGACGGACATCTTATCTGCGTCTCTGAGAGGAATAAGAGAGCGGGTCTTTCAGTCTCCAGGTGGTGATGGACCGCGACGAGATTTGAGTGCAATCCTCGGATGTTGGTAAGGTGCACTTTTAGTGAGAGGGAGTGCTGCCGCTGTGGAAACGTTCTCTTATTCGTTTTACTTTTCATTGTTTTTTGGAAGAGCGAATGAAGGTAGAAAGACGGCAGTGGAACGAGACTTTATGCATCTAACTTTCAGACACAAGATGAAATACCACACAGAAGGGGGACTAGTCTGGAGACTGCGGGGACGCCCGAGCCCCCCCGGGATGTCCATCGGGCCCTCTCATCCGGTCGCCGACCGGCACGATGGCGCATCCCGGGATTTTTCGTCAGTTGGCGGGGCAGCCTTTCGTGTGTGGCTAGCACACTACTTGGGCCACCAACTACCTGCGGTCGGCCAGCGGTGCACCGTGCCTCGGATCCCGCTACCCTCCACGACTAGTCTCCCAATGCGGCGTTATCAACTTGCGTCAGATTAGCCCAACTGCATTCAGCAACTATTCCGACCCGTCTCCCTAAATGGCATCACCGAACATCGCGCTGGAACACGGCAAGCCGTTTGGCGGCACGGCTTTGTCCGGTGGGTGGTCACTAGCCACGGCCGAAGCCTACCACCAGTAAGATGTGTCACTCATTTAGCACTACCCAGGGGTCACGTGTAGGGGAACTAGAGTAAAGCCCACGGACGCGAGTGACAATAACCCCCAACAAAGACATTGTTTAATACAGATGGTTGGTTTGGTTGGGTTGGTTTGATTCCTATATGAAATTCAGTATGTGCATGACTCCAAAACGGCTGGAGCGATTATGATAAAACTTTCATACAATCTTCAGATTAGCCTAGCAGGTGATCTTGTGAAGTTTGGTAGCGATCAGATCACCAGTTTTTTTTTACGTTTTGGTAATTTTGTATCATATTTTAGGCGGGTTTATCATTCAACGCGGACAAAGTTGCAGGCAAAAGCTAGTTATAAGTGGCCTGTTAGATGACATTTCTGAACTTTACTATATGCAGGTGCCCGTAACATCTGTCTATTGCGTGATGCGAACAATTTATCATTTGAAATAGGATTATGAAAAATATGCTTCCAATTACTTTAACGAATGACTACAATTATATAACTGGTTGTAGAATACTGTAATGTAAATGATCAACATGTTTGCATATAAGTTTGTTCAGTATTTCACTAATATTTTATTTACTCAGACAGCATTCCAAGAAATATGCAATACTAGCCCTGTATTAAACATTGTTGTATTCAACAATGAGAGGGGTTAGGCCTTAGTCCACCACGCTGGCCTAGTGCGGATTGGTAGACTTCACATACCTTCGAACTTCTTATGAGAATTCTCAGATATGCATGGTGAAATACCGTTAAATATGCTGACCAAATCAATGATCTCCTAAAAGGCAAATCAGGAGCATCTCCTACCGTCAAAAACATTTTGAAGATGTATGAATGATGGAAGAGCCGAAATAAGTGGATCAGGATCGTAGCTTGTGGTAGTCTCTGCCTAACCCCAAAGGATACAAGCGTGGGTGTATTAATTATTTAGCATCAAATAGATTGACCATCAATAAACTGAAATATAAGAAACATTCAGTCTTCGTGTAGGATGAGAAACCGTGAAACGAGAGATCGTAGGTCCGATCTCGGCTACATGAGAAATATTTCTGTGGTGAAAGTGGTAGTTGATACCGACAACACAAGACTCGTTTATTAGTTTGGTGTCAGGACTATATGGGTGCCTGTTTTAA
The DNA here is from genome assembly GCA_905220505.1 of Laothoe populi. Classification (NCBI taxonomy): domain Eukaryota; kingdom Metazoa; phylum Arthropoda; class Insecta; order Lepidoptera; family Sphingidae; genus Laothoe; species Laothoe populi. Next base: position 16,344,462 of record HG992166.1, on the reverse strand, counting down.
CTTACTTTTTTTTTCACGGGGAATCCATTTACGGATCTTCCAAAGTAGTATGTCGGACTCGCCGGCCTAGACCGTCCTACCGACTAAACCCCACGATGTTCCACTCTCTCCTTCGAAAGTAGCGGGGTACGCAATTGCATGCAGCCGCAACTTCCGCAGGAGTCGGCCCTTATACAGGGCCAACACGGTCTGAGGAATAGACCCCTCAGACAGAGCACTGGAAATGCGTGTGTGTTTCTTCACGCTATCATCTCAGGCCTTTATTTGCATGTTTTAACCTACCTACCTACGTAACCTAACACCGATACAAATATTAAAGACAAATAAAACCATCATAAAACATGAAATTTAAAAAACAATACATCTTCCTTAACACAGCTCGTCCCGTGAGAGGGCGCAGGTGCTGTCACCTAAATAGGACCAACTCCGCCCTTTTTAATATACCCTAGATTTGGCGTAAGCGCCCTGTAGGGTTGAATATAAGGGGTTTTCGCAATAACTGTGACATAGGAATACATTAATCAAAGCTGGTGCGCGAGGGATTTTTGTAAGGATATTGCACGGCGACAACGTATTGCGTCTACGGCTTAATATACTTGGAGGCTGGTGTGATATTCAGGAGGAATCCGAGTATATATTGTCGTAATATTTTTTTATCCTGACACGGTTGACCACACTGCACCTGATGGTAAGCGCAGTGCCGTTCAGTTAGAGTATCAAGTAGCGAGAAGCAATCTGTACTACTCAACACAATCATGCCGGCCTGCTGTGTAGGTTCACACTACACCATGAGCAAGAAGGTGAGGGTATAAGAAGTATCAGAGTACTCAGAAGGCCGCAACACAGCCAAACATCGTACCCCAACTCGACAAAAATACATCCAAAACTTAAGTCCTTACCCTATACTAGGTCAAACCTGTATCGTGGGTATCAAGAACTACGAGGGACTACGGTCCCACAACACCCAGACCCGAATCGAATATTTGTGGATCAAACAAACATTTGTCTCTGCGCGGGGGTGAACCTGCGGCCTCTGATTTCAAAGGTACAAGAGCACTGCGCATGGTGACTATAGAGACACTTGAACAGTGAAGAGGAACATACAGGGCTTATTTTGTTACTATCTTTTTTTATCCCGGCACGGCATAGTGACCACACTGCACCTGATGGTAAGCGCAGTGCCGTCCAGTTAGAGTACCGAGTAGCGAGAGACAATCTATCCCCCGCTATACACAATCATGCCGGCCTACTTCTTCACACTACACCATGGGCAAGAAGGTGAAGTGGTCGAGGGTCTAGTGTCCAGTTAGAGTACCAACAAAGAAAAAAATATAAAAATCATACATACCTATATGTACCATACAAATCCTACAATATCCAAAACGGTTGGCTACCACTCCAATCCGACTATGACCTTCCCTTCAGTTAACTGCTCAAGTTAAATAAGTTAAAGTTAGCGAGTGGAGTTCAGTGATATTTGTATTGGTGTACAGTACCCATATCACCCGATACCGGCTTTACGTGGGTCAAAGCCACTAAGGGCGTAAGTAGAAATTATATTAATAACTAGTATTTCAGGTAAGAATGTCCCTAATAATGTAACTTAGCTTTTACATAGAAACACGTTCAAGTTAAAACCCATTTCAAGTATATGTTTATCTTTATATATAATTCTAATGTACGTGTGTATGTCACTGAACTCCTCCTAAACGGCTGGACTGATTTGGATGAAATTTGTATATTTAAATGGGTTCCTGGATGGTTTCAAAATACAATTGGACCCGGTAGGTGGTGCTATCGGTATGTCACCAAATTTGTGGGAGAAATGCCAAAGATTGTGATCTTTAAAATGTCATATTTAATGTGGCGCTGCGTTTCCGGACAGGGCGACTTCTATCGGGCCCGCTAGTTCTAGATATATCTTAATGTAGTTTATAATAAGACACTGTATATCAATTTATATTAAATGCAGCAAAAAATTCTTTAATAATATCTACGTAAATATAACCTAAATAAAATATTAGCCCTATATAAAACTGTCCCACTACTGGGCACGAGCTTGACTAATGAGAGAGAAACATTAAAAATTCTACAGAATTCTCATCCATTCTTACGATACTTTCTTTTACCGTTAAAGCCAGCGACAGCTGCAATAAATACTTTTAAATGTTATGTAAACCGCGCCTACCCTCTTAGCTGTCCATTTAATAGGGTAGTTAATACATTTTTTTATTAATTTAATCAAGAAGTTACATTACCTATAACCTATTATCGAAAGAATTTTATGAATCCGAACAAAAATAAGTAAATTAGACGCCACTCATATCTGCTGAAAGGGCTAATTGTCAAATGACAGTAAAAGGATACATATATGTCCCGTGACGTCACGGTTCTCAGAATGGCCATTACTGTTCAGTTGTGCGAGGGAGATAGTGATATGTTCCCACTACGCAACCGTTTTTGCTCATACCAATATTTTGTGTATAAATATTGTGACTTCAATTTTCAAGCAATTTTGATTCTGTTTTCGCGAAAACAGAATCAAAATTGGTTTCTTTTTCGTATTTTAAACGGTTGCATATCGAATCATGAACAAAATTAAATACAGGAATTTACCCTATTGTGGAAAATCGGTCTCTATTACTAGTCGATTATATGCTAAATGCCTCATAAGGTCACAAAATAATATATTTCAAACATTTAGCTATTTAAAAATACAACCAGAACATTTTCCTTTCACCACGTTATGCAGCCGCTCCGAGCCGTGTCCACTCCGGGAGATACCTTATCTTAACGACCTCTCCGATACCTCCCTGAGGGTTGGGGGGAGATGACCCTCCCGCAGGACGCAGAGACCTCTTTAATCGGACGTAACAGGACATTTTGGCCATTATCTGGGTGGGAGAGACGAATTGTCGTATTTTTTATTTATGTAATGGTATTTGGGATCGATTTAGAAAAAGTGATAGAGTAGTGGAGCTGGTTATGGAAGATAAGTGTTTACATTAAAATGTTTTTTTTTTATTTAACCGCGTTGCAAGACTGAAAAAACAATCATGGAGTTATGATATAAAATCAGCTACGTCAAACTCCAAAATTAAAAAAAAACCATAATACCACCTCCAAATCAATCCCCATTTCAATCCCCAAAATATATTAATTAATGTTTAATTGAATTGTGCATATATAGATACTCACGCCTGTAATCCCTTGTAGAGGTAGGCAGAGGTGTACCCAGTAGGTACACCCACTTTTACCGAATTTCAGTCCCATAATGCAATAGGGGGCGAGCCTATCGCCATACCGGGCACAGATTCCAGATTCCGGGCTAATACTGAGAATTTCTAGACAGAAAAACCCAATATCACTTTACCCGACCCGGGGATCGAACCCGAGACCTCAGCACAGCAGTCGTAACGCATGCGCAATTGCAAATTGTTGCAAATTGCAACCATACACACATAGCCCCGACCCCACACTAAGATACGAGTCTTGTGTTGTGGGTCTCAGGGACTAAGAGAGACTCGGTCTCACAACACCCAGACTCCGGACACAAATATCTGTCTGTCAAACAAATATTTGTCCCGGTGTGGGAATCGAACCCACGGCCTCTCGTTTCACAGTCGGCTACTAGCCTATTGCGCCACGGAGGCTGTCAATTGAAAAGTTAAAGACTACGGTAAGTTTTGTCCTGCAAATTGTGCGTTGTTGGTCGCCCTACAAATGCTATTCCGATATGAATCAGGTAATTTTGGTCAAGTTAGTTCGGCTACGGGCCGGCTTTACGATTGTTGTTGTTTGTCGTTTATCGAGACCCGGTGTGGCGCGTGACTTCACCCGAATATGGACCTTAATTAATTAGGTCCATCTTGGAATCAGATTATGCAAAATGTTGTCGTGTTCTGATGAAATTATTAAATATTTTGGAGGTTTAGAGTTGGGGTACGATGTTTGGCCATTTTGCGGCCTTCGGAGTACTCTGACACTAGACCCTTGAACGCTTCTTCTGACCTTCTTGCCCCATGGGCGTAGTGTGAAGGAGCTTCACAGCAGGTCGACATGATTGTATTCAGTAGCGAGAGATATACTGTCTCTCGCTACTCCATACTCTAACTGGACGGCACTGCGCTTACCATCAGGTGCAGTGTGGACAATTTGCCGTGCCAGAATAAAAAATATTTACAGAGCACACAAACATTGTTTCGGTGCGGGAATCGAACCCGTAATCTTTCCCTTACTTGAGATCACAGAACAGATCTTAGATGTCTTTACAAGACAGATATTAGACAAAAAAAATTAGCAAATGCACTTTATTGTTCATTTTATCTATGACTGTCTATCTAAGACATAAACAAGAAACTGCGTTATCTCGTACAGATCAAAGTTTCAAACGTTTAATGAAAATCAAATCAATCTTGACCGTTTATAATTTTTCACAAACCCCATTTCTAAAGCCCATTGCAATAATGACGCAACAACAAAACGCATCCATCTCTCTCTAACACACGACTCTACAATAACTCCGTCGCACCTACACACTCTATTTCCTGTGGATTTCCGCAGTGGCGCTAACGTCGCGACGACTTAAAAAGTGGGTAGTTTTCGGAAATCTGGACCGCGGACGAGCGGAAATGATTCCTGTCGTCTGTTAACGGATGCTGCCGGGGGACGTCGGGGGACGGGAGGGGGTGATCCGGGACGGTTTTATAATCGCCACTCGATTTAGAAAAACGTATCCTTGGGAAATGCAATGTCCGTATGAAATGTATATTGAAACGAAGTTTCCGCAATTTAACATTGAATTGGTTAAAGTTCTCGGTAAAATATTTTATAAAGGTATTATAATAAATTCAAGAGTTATTCAAGGTATTAATATATGTGACGAAGATGCTTTCGTTTGTGTAAAAAAAGATAGGGACGAATTGAGAAATTCCTCCTTTTGTAAGTCGGTTAAATACAGCTTGTAAATTAATTTAACTAAGCATAAATCACGTCGGTATCCTGGAAATGGTAGTCAGAAATACAGCTACACCCACGGTTCACCTAGCTAGTTTCAATCCCATGATATGATAGACGGGACATATATAGAATCCCGGACAAATTTTGGGAGTATTGTGATTGCCCTACTTCCATTCATCTCATCAATTGAGCCTGAAGTAAATCATGTATAATTAAATAATAAATAAACTAGAAATCTCAATATTTAATTTAATAATTAAATTATGAAGTGTGTGTTTATGTTCTGGACCCCAGACAAATATTTCTGGATCACGCAGATATTTGTTCCTGAGCGGGAATCGAACCCGCGGCTTCTCGTTTCACAGTTGGCTACTCACCATCTACGCCATAGCAGTTATCAAATAATCACAAAAACAAAACAAAAACCTTCAAAGCAACGGCCATCTTACTTTATCATACATTGAATACTCCATCTTGAATTACACTATCCCATAGAGTATAGACAACAATAGACAGGCATTGTCTATTGATTCGGTTAATTAATACTGTAACGGTATCCGCTGCGGGGAAAGGGTTCGCGTGTTTGCGGGCGGGTCGCCGGTTCGACTCCCGGAATAGATTATGCGAGTTAGTACGTTTACTTAGGACACTTGATATCCGAGGGAGGGTGTTTGTTTGGCACTTTGTGGTTTGGAAGCTGGACGGTCATTAGGGGGCGGTGAGATGAAGGGTTATATTATCAGTAAGTAAAAAAAATATGGATAAGTGTAGAGGAGTTTCGCAGATAGTTAAAGTTTTGGAACATTTTACATTTATTTTAGACTGGGTGGTGCAGTTGTTATTGCATACGCGGTACAGCTGCTGAGGTCTCGGGTTAGATCCCCGGGTCGGATAAAAGTTGTATTGGGTTTTTTGATCACGAAATATTCAGTATCAACCCGGAAGCTGAATGGAATTTGTATTTCACGTCATTCGTAAGAAAAGTGCGTTAATTATCATCTAATTTTTCATTAATCAGCTTTTAATTAGTTTTGTGGGCATAAATAAAAATTAAGACTTTTGTCAGACTGATTTGAATTTTCTTTTAAATGTACTTAATGTGTGTATTTTCCCAAACATATTTTGTTTAATTTAAAGCATGCAATTTTTTATCTTGTCATGGCAAAGTGACCACACTGCACCTGATGGTAAGCGCAGTGCCGTCCAATTAGAGTACAGTGTAGCGAGAGACAATCTATCCCCCGCTACTCAACACAATCATGCCTGCTTCTCGACACTACGCCCGCGCCATGGGCAAAAGGCGAAGATTAATAAATGGTGAAAAACATCAATTTTTCAAACTGGCAAGTTCAACTAATAAATAAATAAAATGATAAATAACACCCAACAGTCACACACATAGCCCCGACCCCACGCTAAACGAGTCTTGTGTTGTGGGTATCAGGGACTACGAGAGATGCACGGTCTCACAACAACCAGACAGGACACAAATATCTGTCTGTCACACAAACATTTGTCCCGGTGTGGGAATCGAACCCACGGCCTCTCGGTTCACAGCCGGCTACTCGCCAACTGCGCCACGGAGGCTGTCAACTATAATGACTATGTAATAGACAATGCAATTTTGACAAACCATAATGCCCCCTGAAAGCCAATTCCTTCGATATTTTCACCAGCGTTAAAAATCGCGAGTAAAGCCCTTAATAGGGTACGGTCGCGTCGTAAGTTGCCATCAGGACGACGGCGCGGCGAGGGCAAATTGCTTCAGAATCCAACGAATGAGAATTTATTAATATTGGCAACTTGGAAGGGATGGCCGAATTAGACGTCGCGTCGCTCTCTTTTATTTTTTGTTGCAGTAAACTTTGTTTTGTATGTTTGTTTTGTGATGAAGTTATTTCTTCATTTATACGAGATAGGACAGACGAACAGGTGGGTCACCTGTTAGCCATCATCGACTTTATGAACGTCAGTATCGGTGGACTGGGCTAACGGAAAGGTATTCGATTTATTAAAAATAACAGGATTGGTGAAAAATATACACCCAAAGAAAAAAAAAGGTGTAACCTACTTTTCGCCAAATTTGTTACGGTCCCATAATGTGATAGGGGGCCTAACGCCATATCGGGCACAATTCTACACCGGGCTGATACTGAGTATTTCTATATAGAAAAACCCAATATCACTTTACCCGACCCGGTGATGGAACTATGGACCTCAGCATAACAGTCGTAACGCATGCGCAATTAAAAATGCGCCATCGAGGCAGTAAAAAATATAGTTAATTTAATAAAGTCCGATAAATACGCGTTCGAAATTTCTTTTTCACTCAAGAATGTTTACTTTATCCCTTTCCCGCAAAGCGAGTGTCAGCGTAGAAATTTGTGGTGAATTTACATGTGACGTCACTTGTAAGTTTAGTGCGCTCTCTGTCTTTTAAATCATTCAATGCTTATATCTTACTTATCGAACGGTAGGCAGCGGCTTTGCTGTGCCCTGGTATTACAGAAGTCTATGGGCGGCGGTGACTACTTACCATCAGGTGGCCCGTCTGCTCGTCTGCCTATCGAGGCACTAAAAAAAAACTTAATTTTGTGTTCTTACATATTTTTGTCAAATTGACATGCACATCTGATTCTCTAAGATCTGACTTACGTATATACGGTTTTATTCGATTTGATTCAAAACTTGTGTCATTTCGTGTTTCTAAATCACAAACAATTTACTACCTGATGCCCAAGTTGGAATAAGTATTACAAAATGCACTATTCACTATTATAATGGTTCCCTCGCGTGCGGTGTCGCATGTCGCACCGGGTGGCCTTTGGCGGCGCAAGACCAGTCAATCGGGATCGGCTTGCATCATCCACGCTCCACCAGGCTGGGCGTCAGGAAGTATCTGTTTGTCCAGATTGGCTTACACTCAGGTGTATACAAAAGCCATGGTATACTATGGTATTCCATGTCCATTTGACAGCCTCCGTGGCGCAGTTGGCAAGTAGCCAGCTGTGAAGCGAGAGGCCGTGGGTTCGATTCCCACGCCGGGAGAGATGTTTGTCTTACAAACAAGTATTTGTCTCCGGGGTCTGGGTGTTGTGAGACCGAAAGTCTCTCGTAGTCTCTGATGCCCTCAACACAAGACTCGTATCTTAATACGAGTCTTGTATCTCTCTGGAGATCTCACGTGATAGCTATATTTATTAGTATGGTAGCAGTTGATCGGGATTTCGGATTTCGGGATCGGGAAAAAAATGAATAATCTACCATATTAGCTTGTTTGGATAATGGAAATGGAACATCATTCGATGGTCGATGATTGCTGTCACCAGATCATTTACTCTAGTCCATGGAGGTATATTTTGCTTATTTCCACGGCCCCATTGTAAGCAGTTTTGTTCTGGCTCGAAGGACCTAAGTGGCAGGCTATCTTACACACCCGCTACTGTTACCCTGTGAGCCAGGATCGAAAACTAGCATTCAACACTGTGCAATGAAGATCGCCGATCCTCTGAGAATAAAATGTAAATTTTCCACAACCTTAAGCATAGGAATATTTTCATCTGGATAAACCAGTCGTAAAGCACCAGGGATATTAATGCGTCTGTGAAATATAATATACATGCCAGTAATCACAAAGTATTTATACAATTTGTTCTCATAGAATCTACGAGCTGTCAAAGATCCGTGTCCGTGTCCGAGATCCAAAAGTTAGCATTTTTATTCAGTATTCGAATAGTCTAGTTTTTTTTATCCTGGCATTCAGTATCTGATGGTAAGCAGTGCCGTCCAATAAGAGGAGCGAGAGACAATCTATCCCCCGCTACTCAACACAATTATGCCGGCCTGCTTCTTCACACTACGCCATGAGCAAGAAGGTGAAGAAGCGGTCGAGGGTCTGGTGTCATAGTACTCAGAAGGCCGCAAAACGGGCCAACATCGTACCCCAACTATAGCCCCCGACATAAACTGGATGTACACTGGCTGATCCCGGAACGCGACATACGAACGCGTCGCTATCCGGGCGGATATCATATCCTACCACCAGTAAACGAACGAATTTGCGAACACCTCGCGTTTGGCGGGACATTCCGTGTCTGAGATCAAAACATTCAGCATTTATATTTAGAATTCTAATAGTATTGTGATGTAACTTAATCCTTTTGTTAACACTATTTACGATACCAGCTTTTGTCACACATCTTGAACATTTAAAAACAATAAGAGGTAGGTGTACGGTGCGGGGTCGCGGGGTGTTATTGCAGATTTATTGCTATCCCACCCACCCGGGGCTTAGCGTATCGCCGGAGGATTTGTCTCCGCTCGCTTCCCAATATTATTTCTGTGGGAACTCTCGGGAGATCTCACGTGATAGCTTTGTTTATATGCTTGTAAATTGAGTTTCGTATGGCAGCTTGGTGGGTTCAAAGGGTGCCAGTTAGGATCCTTGATAAGTATATTATTTGACTGAATGGTAATGCCACCGAGACCTTGAATTATATTACTTTTCTCATAGGCCTCTACTGAAGGCCATGGTTTTCCCATACGACCATTTCGAAAATTGCACTACTTATGTTCGCATGATTCTGTAAATATCTGGACTTTAAAAGAGAATAACCTGTGAGGTTGTTTAAACATACATTGGCAATTCTTCTCATGGTTATATAGGAAATGCCGGCGGCACCTACCGTAAAATAACGTATGAGAGTAACATTAATGATCCTCTTGCCATTAATTTAAATGTTCCATAACTATGTTGTCTTCAAAGTCCTTCTTATAATGTATGCACACTGTTGCTTCGCGGCCGAATTAGATAAACCAGTGGTACCTATACAGATGTATTAGAGCACACAGAAGGTCTTTCTTAAATTTTCTTGACACCTAGTTTATGTCAATATCATGAATTGACAGATAAATTGCCCTTAGATTCAAAATTGTACACATTTATATATTTGTAGATTTAGGGACAATAAAGCAGAACTACGTGCGTATCTTTTAATTAACACGATTGACACGACATTACAATCTGTTCTTTATTTCAAGTAGCAGTTGAACAATAATCGTTATTTCCGACAATAGCCGATGATGGCCGACGGAAATCATGCGCTGTGATTGGACGCTGTATCCGCGGGAATGACCAAATTGATGACTGGCCAAGTTTATTGATATGGTTTATATGAAAAATGAACTTTTGTATTGCTTTTGGCAATAAATTTAGCGTTTTGCTAAGTTTAAAACCGCTGTAACTGGATATTCATCAGTTGGACCGATAAAGTCACCAATACGGAAGTGTTTAGACGTATGTCCAAGAGCTTGGAACTGCGCACCATCAAGCAGCAGAAAGTGGTATATCAAAGGCATGTTCTGAGATATAACAAATAAAGGCTACTACCATTATGATGTGCAAGATTGCAGGCAAAAGGAAAGTCGGTAGAAGAAAATGTCTTGGCTCCGTAACATCAGAGAGTGGACTGGCATCAAGTCTGTTGAAGAGCTATTCAGACTTGCACTAGACCGAGAAAGATTAAAAAAAAACCGTCAATCTCCAGTATTTGAGAGGCATGACAAGAAGAAAGAACTGGATACATGTCGATTTTTATTGTAGATGTAGTGATAGACGTTTTTAGTACTCAAAAATGTTATAGGGGCGTGGCGGTCGTATTACACTGGTCTCTTACATTATATTCGACATAGAGCTTAAAACGTGCCATCTGTTCAGAATTCCAATTACCTCCATATTATATATCGTATAGTTTATCCATATAATAAAATGAACAAGAATTAATTGTATTATCATATATACAAACAATAACATGTTGGTGCAGCGCATGAAATTCAAATCAACCAGTTATCATAGAACGGGACCCGTTTTAAAATTCAAACAGCGGCCCACCAGCCCTGCAATGGAAGTACAGATTGTAACCAATATCGTCCGTGCCGCGATGAATTTTAAATTTCGATCGCCTTTTCGAATTAATTCGCGTCCGCTTCCATCCATGACCAACGATGAAATGACGTGTAATCGCAAATCAAATTCCAATATGGCGGTCTGCGGTCAAGGATTTGAATGTGGAACGTTCGTTTCCCGCCAATATCCAGCCGCGTTGGCCAATCGCCACTTCTGGATTTAAATGGCGGTGGGTGCAGGTGGCGCTGTCACCGCGCGTCCCATTTCCCGCGGTGCGTAATCGAATGAATATTACAAACGTCACGATGACAGCTATGCAGTTCGCGATATGGCCAGTGCTCTTTTTGCAACCGCGGCCGCGTTCCGCTGACGCCATCATAATAGTTGACACTTTTTGATTTTCGATTTTATTGCTGTGCATATTTTTGAACAACGAGCATAAAGTATCGTGTGGCTTTAGCTTACGAAATTGGAGTAAGTTTTAATTTCTAGAAATTACGAGCTGTAGATTAGGCATACATTTTAGCGGATAAAAGTAGGACCCGATTGCGTCAAAAGTCAGAAGATGCTTACCTTACTTGCCGTATGTGTATCATTTGGATTACTTTTTTAAATCAAAGGCTGGCAAATGAGTAGAGCTACCTGATGATAGTCATCACCATGAAAAGTAAAAAACTAGAAGAACCATGGACGCTTGTCGACCTTAAAGAGGATTTGGCAACACCAAACTATTGTATCGTTGGTTTTCTGTAAGACAGTGGTACTATACCAGTCATATCAAGACTGACTACAACGTTACTCAACCATTTTTAACCGACTTCAAAAAAGGAGGAGGTTAACAATTCGTCGGAATCTTTTTTTTATGTATGTTACCAGATTACTCGATGACGCCCGGACCGATTCAAGAAATTCTTTTTTTGTTTAAAAGGGTATACTTCCCAGGTGGTCCCATTGGCGCCAAGTCAGGATCTGATGATGGGATCTCAGAAAAATCAAGGGCAACCCTCATATTTTATAGGGACGCATAATTTGTTTTTTAATGAAGTCGGTGTACTTTTTAATAACTACTAATATAATTCTACTAACTTTTATAAGATTAGGAAGTGTATTAAAGTTACATTTAACATTGGAAATTTGAATAAAACATACATACATGCACACTCACGCCTGTAATCCCCGTAGGGGTAGGCAGAGGTGTAACTAGTACACCCACTTTTCGGCGAATTTATTACGGCCCCATAATGTGATTAGGAGGCGAGCCTATTACCATACCGGGCACAATACCAGACTCCGGGCTGATACTGAGTATTTCTAAATAGAAAAATCCAGTATCACTTTACCCGACCCGGGGATCGAACCCGAGACCTCAGCACATCAGTCGTAACGCATGCACAATTACAACTGCACCACCGAGGCAGTGAATAAAACACTAGGCGGTGTTAAATAGTTTGTTTTTGGATTACACTGGTAACAGTGTTCGAAGTGTTAATGCACTTCAGAAAATCCACGGCGCCATTTTAAAAATGTACGACGAAGTGAACAGTGACACGTTGCAACGCTCGTAATGAAAGCACTTAGCACTAAGCGAAGCAATTATAAGTAATTTAGCGGGCCGTAATGGCAGCGGACAGCGGAGCGCAAAAACGCGCCAAAACTGAACGCTAAAAGCCCCCTAATTCGATTGTCGGCGGTTTTTAAAACTTCACAGATACAATCGTTAATACATGATCGCGAGTTGTAATTAGAATGGTTGAGTAAAGGGGATTGTCGGGACTTCAGTTGGAGAGAAAATGGCGCGGCCCAAAGCGTCACCTGAGCGTAGAGCGGGCTTCTTCGGCGCTGGTGATTTATGGACGCGTATCCGGACCGGTAATGAAATTGCACCCGCCCTGGCCCCCGGCCCCTCGCCCCGCGCCCCCACCCGAGAACCCATTGTAGAAATTACTACGCAACGCTGAGCCCTGTACTTACGAATGTCTGCCGATGTTTATACTCTGTATTGTTTTTTGATATCGCGTGGGAATAGAATTTTATTATTGAATCGAGTTTTGGCAATGTTGGTGCTACTGCAATTCGTATGAAGGCTTTAAAAAATCCATGTGTAGGATGATCTCAACAAATGCATCAACCAATGGTACTATTAAAAAAAAAACATTTTTTATTTCTTTACAACAGGCTATAGTCGTTTGATCATACTGCCTAGTCTTAAAAAAGTTATTCCATTATTAAAACAATATCAACTTGCAATAGTAATACCATCAATCCATCCCTAAGGCTTAACATACCCTGGCAAAACTATTGTCCGTTTCCAAAGCGTGGTGAGTTTTAAAAAACCTGTCTTTGTCCGTTCAATGGAAAATTTATTGGCGCCGCTGGGAAATGTTTAATTGGCGAGTGCGGCGGTGTTTTCAACCCCCCCCCCCCCCTCTCGCCCTCCGCCCGTCCATCCGCCCCGCTTTCAGTGTAACTATTGTTAACGTTTTTTTTATTTATGTGTGAGTTTAACACGAATCGGAACATAATGGATAAATGATTCGAGAGTTGTAAAGTGATGAAATTGTTCAGTAATTGGTAGAGCCGAGCTGAAGTCAGGTAGGGTGCCAGTATTGTAAAAAGAAATGGTTAAATGATCATCACCATTATCAGTTATCATTAGTATGATAAAAATACAGTCTACCTCAATTCAGACAAAAACGTAAATTCTGGGCGTCTTACGTAACTTTTTCGAATCAAAAGATTTATGTAAATTTTCGAACATACATGTGTATCAGAATATTTGTGTGTCATATATTTTAAGAGCTGAAAAAACTACTAAATTATCTTAAAAGCGCATCCCGTCAATCTATTTATTTAATTTTAGAGTTACCAAAAGAAGATACATTAATCATTACAAATATATCAAACCAAAATAGAAATAAAGCTCAATGTTCCTCCGTAAACAGGCAGCTACAGCATACAATGAGTGACTTATTATAATCTTAATAAGTAATCTGTATATATAAAAGAAGAAGCTGACTGACTGACTGACTGATCGATCAATGCACAGCCTAAACGGCTGTGGTTAGAGACTTGACATTTTGACTGTAGGTACCTTTTATGACGTAGGCATCCACTAAGGAAGGGTTTTTAGAAATACTACCCCTAAGGGGGTAAAATAGGGGATGAAAGTTTGTATGATAAACTCATAAAAGTTGGTATTTGTATTGTATACTTTTTCTCCCAAACATGACCTGCACGCGGGCGGAGCCGCGAGCAACAGCTAGTAATAATATAAATCATCTGTGATCTCAAAAGCATTTCGTTGAGATGGACCCGGTTGTTAGTGTCTAAATTAGATTAAACATAAAGTTTGCTTGGCATTGTCACAATGACGATCTATATTTTGAATTAAAACGTTAACATAATTCAATCTGTCATTTTATAAATTATATAAATAACGAATGAAAGAAATATAATACGAAAAAGTGTCACATTAAAGTAATTAATTATCAGATCGTAAACTATACATATTATTTAAATTTATTTTTCTGAAAGTAAATTCATAAACTATAAAATTATCTACATAAAAAATGGCTACTATTGGATCTCGCAAAATGTTACTTACTGTTAAATGCTGGAACAGCCACGCCCGCAGGATGTTGGTGGCAACCTTCGGGAAGATACCCCTCTTCTTTTGGTTCTTCTTGCCATTGGTGTCATCGTCCTCCTCCCCCGTACCCTCCCCAGAGCCGATACTCGCATTACTCGCGTCGCCTGTTGACAAACACATCAATTACAACGCTGTGGTGGTCGAATGGCAATATCACATATGTGAATTACTTTCGAGTTTTCATAGTAATTGGAAATATTGATTTTCGAATTACTTTTTGCAAGTCACTGTACATTGATTAATTTGATGCGAATTTCTTATTAAAATTCACATATTTTCAAATTAAGAAGACATAAAATTAATGTTTCCAATCAAAGAAGAGATTTATTAAGTCAGTTACTGTTTAGCCGATTAAGAATTTGAATATTGAATTAATAATTCTGTAGATGTGAATACATTTATAACGTATTATTCTGTCTTTATCAAGATTTAAATTGAATTTAGAACACGTTGGGAATAAAGACGTAAATGGCACAACGCGACACCTTTGTTAATCGTTTATTTCATACAAAATGCGAGTTGGCGCGTTAAAATCAGGGTAACAACCCGCGCCCATTCCGGCTAATCACAACAACGTGTTAATTACTAAGCAACGGCCAATTACTATTCGTACGTGTCTCTGGCGCGAGTGAAGCGTTATCGCCTAGCGGTCGCGTCTCGCATATTAATACCTTAATGAACTAACACCATGCTTGTCTAGTTTTTGTCTGAGTGTTGTAACTGTTGTCTGAGGCTTGCAGACATGTTGCTTCTTCAAACTAATTAGTTATTTAGATCCGTGTGGTAATGCCGAGTTTGTGATCGTATTTTAAATTAATTACTGGTTGGAAGGTCTTATTGGATTTTTAATTTGTAATAGACAGAACCTCTTGTACCATAAAAAAGAGGCATTTAAAATCGCTACTTATGGTCATATCACGGTCTTCCTTGGCCACGTTCTTGGTAATTCAAAGCGTGTATTTAATGCTGTGTTCGATATAACAGTAACTATCCCACTGATGGGCGCAGGTCTCGTCTAACTCGTTGTCTTAAACCCCGCTTCAAGACTTTTCACTGGAAATTCGATTTAGTAGAGTAGATGACACCATTTTTTTAATTTATTTTTTCCGTTGTGCGAGGGAGATAGTGATATATTCCCACTACGCAACCGTTTTTGCTCATACGAATATTTAAAATAAATATTATGACCTCAATTATTAGGATATTTCCTATTATTAGAAATACCGAAGGTATAACGGAGGTATTTAGGAGACTAGTTGGGGGTAGTTAATAATGTCAACCAAAGTGGGAGTAGTAAATGTTTAATATAAAACGGAGTGCCTTCCGCGCTCCGGTGTTCAGTTCAGTTGGTTCAGTTGTTTTGTGAAGTAGACGAGACGATAGCCAGTATATTCGTGGTTCGGTGTTGTAAGAGTTAATCGTAATCAGTTCAATGGACTCCTGACATGCGTCTATGTTAATATTAAGCACTGAGATGTGTAACAGCGTTGTGCCTTTAAAATATCAATCTTGCATAGTTTTGTTGATGTTCTTAACACAATTTTCAAGCAATTTTGATTCTGTTTTCGCAAAAGGGTTTCTTTTGCGTATTTCAGTTGCATATCGAATAATGTACAAAATTAAACAGAGACAACTACCCTATTATTGTTGATTTTTTATTTCTAACGTCTCACAATAGACACTGCAACCCCCAGAGAACCCACATATAGGCATGGCGCTTTATTGAAGACACATGTAAAGCGAAAGACTCTTACAACGTTCGTGAATAATTCACTGCGTTCCTTGGTCGGGAACGGTTACAAGGTAAACAAATTAGTGTGCAGCGCGCCATCAAGTATTCACCAGCTCACGAACAAATCGAATCAGGGAGAGCTCTGTCTCATCCCTCTTGGATGAAAACACTGCTCAGGTGTTCAGGCATTATCTCCCAGTAAATGTATATGAACAAAAATCTGTATCACGGAAGACGCTTCACTTGGCAACCTATAGCAATTTGACTATTTTAAGCGAGTAGTTCAAGTAACATTTCATAGAAAGAAAAGTTTACACAGGGTGGTGAAACCCGCTATAGTGGTATACGCAAGTGTGTCTCGTTTCGGGGTGATCCGGTTTTCTTCGGGATCTAGAGTTGGGGTACGATGTTTGGCCGTTTTGCGGCCTTCTGAGTACTCTGACAATACCCTCGACCGCTTCTTCACCTTCTTGCCCATGGCGTAGGGTGAAGAAGCAGGCCGGCATGATTGTGTTGAGTAGCGAGGGATAGATTGTCTCTCGCTACTCCATACTCTAATTGGACGACACTTCGCCATCAGGTGCAGTGTGGTCACTTCGCCGTGCCAGGATAAGAAAAAAAGGTGCCTTTGTCATAAATGTAATCACATATGCGAAGCTGCGGGCAAAAGCTAATGGTAAATAGGTATTTTTAGTACATAGTAATAGTAAATACTATGATATTGATATACTTAAACTCTTCACATAACTAATGAGCAATGAGAAATACATAATAGTGCAATTTTAAATTATAGTGTTATAGAAGCATTGGACTAGTGGTTTAAAATATGAAGAAAGCAACCGTGGGTTCGATACTGAGTCCAGAACAGGCACCTCTGGCTTTTCATTCGCTTTAACTATAAAAAGAACATCGTGAGGAAATCGGCATGCCTGAGAATTATAAGAATTTACAGGACATCGTGGTGGACTACCTAACCCGAGAGGGGTAGTATAGGAGGCCTGTGCCCTGCAGTATACGGTATAATACGGATCTGATATTCTTAATTCAAATATAGACTTAAATTACTCAATTTGTTCGTATTGAGTAAGTGGTCAGCAAAATGTTAAGCAAAAATAACACGTAAAGTAAACAAAACTAGATATATTATGCAATTGCATAAATTAATTTAATCAGTCATTTCGAAAATTCTTATTTCTCCATAGTGATGGCACAGTGACGGTTGTCGATGTCGATAAAAATTAGTGTGTCGGGGTCGAGTGTCTCACGGCCGGTGGTGCATTGTGATGGTAATGGGAGCGGAGTAATAAAATTACTCTTACACCATTACCCGTCTCCCCTCGCTCGGCGGAGTACAGGGTGCTCCAAAATATATGGAAACATCAACATCGGCTGTGTAATTGTTTTACGTGCTTTATGGGTTATTTCGGTGGTTTTATTGCATGTATGACAGGTATTCAGATATTGCGTATCTGTAATTTGTAGGGGTGTGACAGGGGACTTTGTTGCCAGTTGTATTGATTTTGTTTCATAGTACCTATGTTTTTGCTGTGTAGTCTTATATAAATAATAACCTGTGTCGCGGGTGTGAAGAACTACAAGGGAATACGGTCCCACAAAACCCAGACCAGAAACATTTCGTCTCGGTGCGGGAATCGGACCCACGGCCTCTCGTATCACAGCCGGCTACTCACCCGCTGCGTCATGGAGGCTGTCATTCATATCTTAGAGTTATTTCTGTTATTAAATGCTTTATTTTTCCTTATTAATATTTATCAGATTATTTTACATGGAAAACCATATTTAAAACAAATATTTTCTAGTACACCCTGTATACCAGCGTGCAAAATCAGAGTGCAGTTGCATGATGCAACATTGTAATCCCCTAATTCATCTTAGTCCCACGCACCCCACCCCACCCCGCGTCACCCCACCCTCTAACGCGACCCCAAATGCGCACAAACATCGCTGCGTGCGAAAGTCAAGGGAAATGTTTAAATTAACTTAATGCCATTACATTAATGAAATATTACTGGTGGCAGGTTCCATACTGAAGATGAACATTGAAATTGTCTATTTATGTGACATTAGAAATATAATAATTAGGAAGTAAAGAATGATCTTTACTACATAACAGTTATGAATCTATAACTTTTAGCCGAAATCTCATGGATCTTATAAAACCAAAGAATTCCTTGTAAGAACTATATATTTTTGAATAGATTTCTGAAATTTATGATGACTATAATTTTAAATAGTTGTGTCTGTGTAGTTATACAATATTATTTACCATATAAATATTTGTACGTGTTAATGGCAAAACATAGATGACTAATTTTATCTAAGATCAATGGTATCTCTATAAAGGATGCTCAAGATCGGATGAAGTGGTGGCGTATAAGCAGAAAAGCGGAACCTGGCACTAGGCCGGGAAAACGCCAGGAAGAAAGATATAAGATGTGCCTACTAATATTTAATAATATCTTGTCTCGGTGCGGGAATTGAACCAAAATAAATAAACCATTATGATTCTGATATTGGTTATTAAGATGTTTTCCAGGATGATGTATGCCTTAGCGAACTTCTCGAGTTCATGCACCTCTTCTATCAACACCATAGGCTTTACTGACTAAAACCCATTTACTAAACGTCAGATTTCTTCAAACAATGATTTGACTAACAAGCCCATAGTAATGGGTCTATAATGTAAATTCCAGTATGGGAATAGTTTAGTAAGTTTTTTTTAGTGCCTCGATAGGCAGGCGAGCACACGGGCCACCTGATGGTAAGTAGTCACCGCCGCCCATAGACTTCTGCAATGCCAGGGCACAGCAAAGCCGCTGCCCACCATTAAGTTATTGAATTGTAGTGCCTAGCGCATATCCCCTAAACTATAACGTATATTAACAACATCAATTAAGGGAATAAAGCGCGTTTGCCATAAGTCGCGAAACTGCTCATTAGAACCTATGGGACGGCGTCACTCCCATGGCGTTAAGCCGATCGGCAGTAACCGGACACCGAACCCGCTACCCCCGGGCGAGGCACGCGTCGCGCACCCGCCAACTGTTTGTGTGGTTTCGTGCTGTGTTATACTTGGGGTCGGTTATTCAAATTTCATGTTTATGTTTTTCATATTTCTAATTTGCGAAATTATAGTATTGCTTTGGGAATATTTTAAATTTATAATGACAAAAGTTTAATAAAATATTGGTACATTGTTGCCATCTCAAAACCAGCATTTAATAGAGGTAACAGACTGGATTCACCATGTTAATATTGTAATATTTAGGAACTTCTCTTCAATATTCGTGTCAAATAGTGAAACCTCAGTATTAACGGTTGGCAGCGGCTTTGCTATGCCCTGGCATTGCAGAAGTCTATGGGTGGCGGTGACTACTTACCATCAGGTGGCCCGTCTGCTTATCAAGGCACTAAAAAAAAACCTCCCTAATATTTAAAATTGTTTAAAAAGAGACTGTTTTTTCATGTCATGTTTCTTTTATCGCTCCGTATGTGAGTCAATATGTCTCCATTATAAAATGAATCGTATTCAATTTAAATCAATCAACTATTTACTAAGTACACATGCACCTAACAAGCTTTTGAAACATCCTTGACGGGTGCACGTGCACTTAACCTGTGAAGTGGTTTCTTCGACCTCATCTCTGTTCGTCATTAGTACATTGTGGAGTCGCGCTGCCATTGACACCGCTCTCTCTCCGGCGAAATTTATCGTGTTTTCCCGACATTAGTGCAGGGCGCAAATGAGTGCAGGGACTATCGAGTTACGCCAATCAACTGAAAGCGCGCGGTAGTGTTGTGGTATTGTCGATGAGTATCATATCAGAAGATTAGTGTTATTAAAGTCGATATAGTAGAATTTTTGTATCTACGAGGTCATGGTTTCAGTAATTACTTGTTAGAGGTGTAAATAGATTGCTTTAACGGTGAAGGAAAACATCGTGAACCTGTCTGAGAATTCTCATAAGAATTTTGAAGGTATGTGAATTCTACCAATCCGCATTAGGCCAGCGTGGTGGACTAAGGACAAACCCCTGTCATTAGTAGAGGAGGCCCATGACCAACAGTGGGATAACGTTTAATACAGGCTTAGTAATATAATATTTTTTTTTGTGTAAATTGATATTTTATTTTTATATTAATAAAAGATAGTTAAATTTGATGACGTAGAATCTGGTGTTATACCATACTAATTGATCTTTTCATTTTTGTTTACTTCTCTACAGAATCGATCCTCGACTATCGATAAAAACGTATAACTCAATCCCACCACTAGCCAGCGACAAGCGTGGTGTCGTAATACGCTCACCGATTTGATGGATTGGCTTCTTTGGACCCCCTATTTGCAAACACCCTTATCTGGGCTGTGTGGGGCCCGACCCCCGGCAGGGAGGGGGGTTAATTAAAATCTGTGCCCGAATACGGGTATAAGGTGTCGATTGCACAAAAATGTGTTTACTTGCCCAGTGTAAGAATGTGAATAGGCCCTGTATTATATTGTCCCACTGCTGGGCACGAACAAGACCTTAGTCCACCACGCTGATTGGATGGTAGACTTCATACATTCGACATTTTTATGGAGAATTCTCAGGTATGAAGATCTTCTCTCGGTGTTTTCCTTCGGCGTTAAAGAATGGCACATGTAACTTTGGAAAGAAGTGTGGCACACAGGGTCTTGGATCGAACTCGCTACCTATGTCTCAGTCCGTTTTACTTCCCATTAGGCTATTTCCGCCATTTCTTTAGTAGTATTGCATGATTGAAGTTGTGATATTAAATTGGTTTAATTTCCAAATATTTGCGAAAAAAAAAATTGCGTTTTATTTAGTCCTTGGAATGAAAGTTAGTAATGAACCTACTAGAATTTCTCGTTAGTTTCAAGTATGTACGTTAAATTAAAAGAGTACGTTTTCGCGCAACATAATAATGGGACTCTCTTCACTTAATTATTAATATTCAAGTGTATTTTTTATGCAAAACCCTAAAACATTTCCTGCAAACACAAATTCAATTTCAACGCACAGCCCTGAAACTCACTGAACAAAAATAACAAAATATGACAACCCTTAAATGAAAAGTTGCTTACTCCGCAGCTCGGTGACGGAAAGCGCTGCGTGCGCTTAATTAACGCGCGTGACGCTCGCAGCGTTTAGCGTGACGTAGTATGCCAGTACGACAATACTTCGGTACGCCATGTTACGTAGCGTTACAGTTTCAGCGTATTAATAAGCTTCGTTTGCGTTTTGAGTATTCGGTTACAATAAAGTTGTTGAGTTGCGTATTTAATAATGACGCCATTTGCGTATTAGTTCGAAATTTGAATTATTAAATAATTTGTGCATATTTCGTTTTTTATACTCCGAATGCGGCTATTTGCATAAATTAAAAATAAACCTGCCTCTCGTACTCAAAATAAAATAATAAGCGAATATTTAAATAAAGAAACAAGAAATCTTGACGTCCAAATCTCTCGAGTGGAGTTTTAAGAACGGCAACGGTCCTTTGAGCCGGATAAGGGCTAAAATATGACGCTGTGTTTCGCTTAATGAAAACCGCGCGACTATCTCTGCTAATGCGGCCGATGTTTATCAACACGGCCGGGCTCCCAGCGTTGGGAACGCAAAAATCACACTACGGGGTGAATATTAAGCGACGCCGTCTGGCATAATATACTTCAATTAAATTCAAATTGAAATTCAACAGCTTTTTTATCAGGGTGTGGAAAAATGTGAGTATTTTATTACTTAACTGTATTTCCAATACGATCATCATCAAATTTGTCTTTTTATTAGAAGTTAATGTTATTTTTTAACGCTTGTATACCAAACATTCGCTTTAATTTTATTGCAATCTGAATGAAGTAAAGATTCGCCATTGCGGTTAAGCACAACTATAACACTCAAATTTTTACGCGGCGTCCATAAAAGTTTGGAGTTAAATGTACACAGAATATACCCTTAATGGGTGATAAAGCCACCCCATAACTCGGCTATCAGCCGCTCGACGGAGTGTTATCCCTTCTTAATTGGCCGTTCCGGCACAGAATCGTCAATTTGAGATATTAAACTAATTTTCAATGTTGTGTAATCTGCAAGACGTGATCGTAAGGGTTCAGATTGCCGCGCTTTCGCTTCTATTGGCGTTTTATTTCTAATGTGCACTTTACGTCGTATATTAGTAATAACTTATGATTTCCTGGTACACATAAGTCTTTTTTTATATACACTGAGAGCGTTATTAAAAAAACTTTAAAGATTATTTTACTACTTAACTTGAACTATAAAAAGAGCTGTCATAGTTTAATTTCCTTCTTATTATATATAACCTTACGGACACCACACGTCATATTTCTATGCACTGATACGGTAACGAGGCGTAAAAAACATATTTCTTACACACTTTATTACAATTTTATTGTACGTGTTGATTTTATTACATGGTTAAGTGCTTAGTTTATTGTTATTGTTGAAATTTAGGACGTTTCATAAAAAAATTATGTGTCCGTAATCACGAAATTATCCTCAATGCTGTTGCTCGCGGCTCCGCCCGCGTGGAGGTCGTATTTGGGAGAATTGATCTCGTAGGGTTCAGTCAGCGTTTGCAATGTAAGCTCAAAAAAATGTGTTTATTTACGACATCACATTAGAAACCTGTAAATTCATCAGTGTTTCTCTACAATATTATGCATCATACATATAAACCTTCCTCTTGAATCACTCTATCTATTAAAAAAAACCGCTTCAAAATCCGTTGCGTAGTTTTGAAGATTTAAGCATACATAGGGACGGACAGACAGGGACTTTGTTTTATACTATGTAGTGATGAGGCGACAAAATAAAACCTAAATTAAACGGCTGATAAAAGTTATTTAGTAGTATAATAGGTCAGTATCCCGAAATCCCTTTAGTGAAGGGACACAGGGTTTAACAACGAGGGTACGCAGTAATTATAAAGTGTTGTGACATGGTGATAAAGTTCCAATGCCATTTGAGACGTTATTTAAATGTAAATTCATTTTAGTCACTAAAGGGAGCCATTGTGATGCACATGCAAATATGTTGATAGTTTATAATAATAATACTAGCCCTGTATTAAACATTGTCCCACTGCTGGGCACGGGCCTCCTCTAATGACTAATGAGAGGGGTTAGGCCTTAGTCCACCACGCTGGCCTAATGCGGATTGGTAGACTTCACATACCTTCGAAATTCTTATAAGAATTCTCAGGTATGCAGGTTTCCTCACGATGTTTTCCTTCACCGTTAAAGCAAGCGATAATCAACATTTAATACACACATAACTTTAGAAAAGTCAGTGGTGTATGCCACTTGGGTTTCGAACATACGACTTTTGTCTTGACAGTCCGTACCGCAACCAACTAGGCTATCGCTGCTGATAGTGTATGCTATGATGATATTTGACTTAAACGAATCATCTATACTAATATTATAAAGATGAAATATTTGTATGTATGTTTGTAACGAATTGGCTCAAAAAGTACTGGACCGATTTTAAAAATTCTTTCACCATTTGAATGTTACATTATCACTGATTATAATATAGGCTATTTTAATTGCAAGAAAAAAATAAGGATCCCTACTAAAACTACAATAATGTTACCCAAGGTGTAAAAAAACTGTGTGAAAATAACCTCCACGCGGATGAAGCCACGAACAACAGCTAGTTTTAAATAATGCTCTTTGTGCACGACTGACTCTGCTTGCAGAATTCACCCACGCACTACTGACCAGAAGTACCAGGCTCGCATGAATATGAAAAGCTGCGTGTGCGGCCGCTCGAGCAGTGCACCGCTTGCGCCGTATTTATGAACACCTCGGCTCTCATGATCGCCTGGTACGCCAATGTAACGTACACCACATTAATATTGTGGGGCTTACGAGAAAGTTGAGCTTATCAAATAACTCAAATGTGTTAAAAATGAGGAGATATAGAATTATAAAAAAAATCTTATTCGAATTATGTTTTAACTAAAAACTTACAATTCTTATTTTGCTTGAAATAGCTATAGACATTATATAGCTGGAACTATCCACGCACTGTCAGTAAATGAGTAATGGAATAAGTTTTTTGTAGATCCCTAATGGTTACTGATACATAATTTTGACAGTAGCAATAGTCAAGTTTGATTCGGACCCCGCTGTCGTTATCTCCGATACAAAACTAAACTAACATTTGTAACGTGCCAGTAGTGAACAGTAATTGCCGTCGCCGCTGGTTTTGGCCTGATGACAATCACAAGCGTCCCCTGTCATACTTCTCACGGGATAATGCTTGACTGATCGTCGGCCGCGCAGCCTAATTAAAACTTTTTATGTTAATTTTAAATTCCGAACAAATCGCCGCCATCTTTATTTATTCGTGTTAAAGGCTACATTCGCTTATTTTTTTGTTTGCGATTGTATCGAGGTGCGCGGGCGCAACCTGCCTTAGTATCGAGTGATCAGTGTACAGGGCCGATGACACCGTGCGGTTTTTTGATAATATTTCCCGTGTTATTTTTTTGTTTCGGGTATTAATTTACGTGTTGAGATACGGGCATGATATCGCGTCCTCTCGGCTTACGTTCTTTCTCAGTATCATATGTGTACACCGAAAATCCATAATTTTAAGGGACGTTTTTTTATGAGATTCTTCAAACAAAATACGACGTTTTTATCATATTCTTTTAACGTTTCGTGCAAAATACTGTACTGACTATACAGGCGACGTACCGCGGCGTTGATTTCGAAGTAGATTGCACCATCATTGGCTTTACGGTTTTATAGGCGTAGTGTGAATAAGCTACACAGCAGGCCGGCATGATTGTGTTGAGTAGCGATGGATAGAATTCCTAGCTATTTGATACTCTAATTGGACGGCACTACCAGCAGGTGCAGCGTGGTCACTTTGCCGTGCAAGGATAAAAAATTCTCTAAAAATATATTCGCAATGCAAATGGAAAAACGAACCTCATTTGCCAATTAATTACTTTCAACATGCAAAAAAGGAATCTCCGACACGCGAACAAATTATCATCAAAACACAACTGAATCTAAAACGAGTCTCAATTTAACTTTTACGACTTTGCAAGTTAACGGGGATTTTTCCCCAACAACCAGGACCCCACAGATCAAAGTTTCCATCAATTACACGTTCGTTACGTAAAAAACCAAACTGTAAACAAGTAAAAAAGTTCCGGCTCGCTGGGACGCGCCGAAAAGTTGTGAATGTTAAAAAGCAGTTAACGTATGTATCTAGCTTAAAGTTAATTGTTATTTGAAGTCAGACGTGACGCACATCGCAAACAGGGCACATGATGAATACTAACATGTCCCCACCACGGTAGAACCGATAAATCTTTCTAATAATGTCGTGATAATAATAAAAATTAGCCTTAAGGGGATACAATTAAATGCCTTGGCATCATTTTGAATACTAGATTCTTGAAATTATAAATGTTTATTCGTCTGGCGTAGACTCAATCAAGAGTTAACAACGTGGCATAATAATGATGTAGGATTCATATTAACATTTTTACTACCATGCACCTTTGTTATTGGCGCATTATGTGACCACCGTATAGCTGGCTGGTAGGATTACAACGCAAAGTTCTAATTTCAAATACATTAAAAAAACAAATAAAAAAAGGAATTTAAATTTCGAATCACGTTTAATCTGGAACGCAACAAATATGGTCTAGAATCGAATTGATTCATGAATTTCTTGCAGTAATCAAGTCGTTACGCCATTTGCAGATTCATAGGCTCGTAAACCATAGACTAAGAAGGATTCGTGTAGAGTCGTTTTAAATTAACGTCGATCTTTTTAGACTGAATGCGGTTTTTATGAAGTTTACTCAAAGGTTGGAATAATTTGTGCGAATTAAAAATAAACGCTCTTATTTATTTAATTACATAATAATTGTACATTGCTTTCAATTTTATTGGCTGTTTGCAAGAATGCCTTGTTTAAAATGTTGTTTTAAACATTCATTTAACACTGAATATGGAATCAAGCTGCGTAGTTGTCAGTTTGATGATTCGACGAACTCAAGCGGAGATAAGTAATACGAAGTCATTGGTGTTTTAATTTGAAGAATAAATAGCCTTTAGTTGCAGTTGTTAAATCAATGTTTGTTAAGCTGACATATAACACACTCTCGCTACTCGATACTTTACTTTGGACGGTACTGCGCTTACCATCAGGTGCAGTGTGGTCACTGTGCCGAGCCAGGAAAAAAAAAAAACAAAAAAAAACATTTTTGGTTGTTAAAACAGTTTACGCTAACAACACACCTAGAAATATAATCCGTTGTATAACCTATGGGTTAGGGTTACCTATTTATTAAATTACTTCCATTTCGATTATTTAACATTAGCGAAGGCATCATATATAGGTACATACATTACTTTCCTACATAACCTTGTCAAAAGTAAATAGGTAAGTACTTATATACTTAAAAAACCTATTATGTTTATTGGTATTATTGATCCGTAACTAATATTATTTAAACTTAGCAAAATATCCATAATTAAAGCGTTGGTATCAATTTGAAAATTCTAATAATTAATTCTAATTCTATTAATTCTCTTTTTCACTAATACAAAACTTTTTAAAATATCACACTTCCACTCAAAAGTATTACATTTGATACTAAGCTAATGTGTGATTAGGCTACGCACACAGAGAGCGTTTTATGAGCCGCATGACGCATAAATCACGACGACTGAGTTTAATATAAACGGTTTACAGACGGACGACGCTTCGTATAATCGCCTTATTTTAGTTATTTTAATAACATGTTAAATACGAGTGTATTATGGCAGTTGGCTGAACACACGAGAATTAGGATCAATGCCTAAGCCTTTATCAGCAGTAAATTAACTAATCGAAAAGAAAAAAAAAAATTGCTGAGCAGCAAGAGTTTTTTTTTAAGTTTTTTAAACCTCAATCTAACAAGATTTATGTGATTTAAAACTTAGAATATCCCATCAAAAGACACACTAAAAACTAAAAAGACAATTTCCATAAAACTGGTTCAGTGAAAAGAATCAACTAACTGACATAAGCAAAATATACATAATTATATAATGTTAATATCACCACATAGAAGCTATGCTTTCCTAGTACTTGCCGAAATCTAATTAAATATTAAAACACAGTTATATGTAATGAAGTATGCGTGTGTGTGTATGTGTGTGTGTGCCAGTGGTAAGAATAAAATGTGCTGATGACAAAATGTATTCAGATTGTATCGCAAATTACAGATATTGCATTTTTAATACTTAACTTATTATTGCCACACCATGAAAGGTGAATAAAGATACTTCACCACCAGTAAAGAACACTACTTTAAGAGAATAAAACAACATATTTACAGAGTTTATCACTACAACATCTTTTATCACAAAACCACAAAGCATATTTTCTAACAGCAATGTACGCATGCTTAATCTCTGCAACTTCTATAAACCCTAAGTATCCAATCGAAAGTGTCTAAAATAATTAAGCAAAAACCTCCATGTTTCGACTAAGTAAATTCAAATTATTTATGATACAAAATTACAATCATTTCCTTAACTCATAATGACAAGTTAATTCTAATACACGATCAAAACACAGTCTAGCCATATGTCACTGCAAAAGAAGAGCAAAACGAACGAGCGTCGTAATCGCTGTCACGGCTCGGTGGAGTTGCGGCGACAAAAAAACGCACGGGAAAATAAACGCCCGCCTCGTTACCGTTCTAATGCATGGGCCTTTATATTTAGAAAGGAATAGAGTTGTGACAGTGGTTTAAGTCGATTGGGATGTAAGAGATTAAATTAAGTCGGTATATAGTGTGTTCGGAATTCTTTGTTATATTTCACTATCAGGGCTTCTTCACAATCGACTTTAGGAGAGACATAATATGATCAAGGATTTCTCTTGGCTTTTTTGAAGCTATAATTCTTCTTCTGTTTTCAATCTCATAAGATTTGGTCTGGCTAGGCCATATAACCAAAAAAGTATTTGTAATGAATTTGATTAAAAAAATCTTTTTTTTAGTGCCTCGATAGGCAGACGAGCAGACGGGACACCTGATGGTAAGTAGCCCATAGACTTCTGCAATGAGAGCAAAGCTGCTGCCGTTATCTCTAAAATTATGCTTGTATAATCTTATTCACCTTACGTAACACAAAAATAAACTGTTGCTGCATCGAACTATTAAGACTGTGGTAAAAGTCCGGTCAAGTCGAGCCCATTCATACAATGCAGACAACGCTATCTCGCATGATAAAAAGTGGTAGTATAAAATTCCTAAGGCATGTGAATTCTACCAATTTTTACTACGCTGATGGTGAACTAAGACCTCTGATTAGTAATGGAGGTCCATGCCTAACAGTAGGTCAGTGTGGTCTAATTACAGTTTTATGAGATGTAGACCATAATTTTAACATTAAAAATCCAGTTTATTATAGACATAAAAGTTTAATTTCTATGTAACAGATACAAATCGCCATTAACTAGTTGGCGCGTTTTAATTTTGGCTGTGGTGTTGTTAAGATAATGTAGATTAGTGACATTTCATCTTGGTTTATAATATACTAGATGTTGCCCGCGGATCCGCCCGCGTGGAGGTTATTTTAAGAAGAATACATACATATACACTCACGACTGTAATCCCCGAAGATGTAGGCAGAGGTGTGACCCCACTTTTCGCCGAATTTCGGTCCCATAATGTCATAGGGGGCGAGCCTATCGCCTTAACGGCCACAGGTTCCAGACTCCGGGCTAATACTGAGAATTTCTAGATAGAAAAACCCAATATCACTTTACCCGACCCGGGGATCGAACCCGAGACCTCAGCACGGCAGTCGTAACGCATGCGCAATTACAACTGCGCCACCGAGGCAGTCAAAAAAAGGTATACAATCCATGGAGGCATCTTAAGCTATTACACACTTCCTACCTGAACCTCATTAAATTGATGCCAAATATTGAAAATTTATTATCAAAGCACCAGGTTTATTTTTACTTATTGATTTGATGTAATACATAGGTACTTAGTTTTATTTTGCTGTGTTTTAATTTCGGCTTCTTCTACATCCCACTAGAGACATCAGTCAACATACATTTGAAGTTGATGATATTCAAAAATGCAATATAAGCTTAGCAGCTCTACCCAAAACCGAAAAATATGGCAAAGGGTGTATGAGACAAAAAAGTTTGTGGACCATTGAGTTAGAGTATCAAATAGCGGAAATAAAACAGCTCCCAAGTTACCATGTCGATGCTTCACCATCTCTACTAGGAATTAAGTGAATATAGAATATCTCGCGACACACAGCATCCAAAGATGAGTAACCGCGTGACTCACACATCTGAGAAACGCCCAAGCATTCGTAGAACTCAACTGAATGCAATATCAAAACTTAGTTGCGCCTCTAATGATTTTGGAATAGGTAGTATTATAATTAAATAACAATACCATATTGCTTTGATTTGATTGTGTTGCATAGCGAGGGATAGATCGTCCCTCGCTACTCGATACTCTAATTGGACGTCACTGCGCTTACCATCAGGTGCAGTGTGGTCGCTTTGTCGTGCTAGAATAAAAAAAAAAATCTTTGGGAGGTTTTTCAGAATAGATTTGGATCCCAGATATCAAATCAAACCGTTAATTCTGTTAATAGACTAATTAAATATTTACATGTCATTTGAAGCTAGATGCCGTCGATTTCCTGAGCGATTAATACTGAGATAAATGTCAAAACATACTCATAGGTACTTGTCCCTTATAAAGTCGAGATTATTATACAGTTAAGCGAATGTGAAGTGTAGGGAAAATATTAGTAGGGGCATATAGGTGAGAACGCTAGACAAGGACTAGAAGTTTTTGTCGGGGATCTAGAGTTCGAGTACGCCGTTTGGCCGTGTTGTGGCCTTCTGAGTACTCTGACACTAGACCATCGCTTCTTCACCTTCTTGCCCCATGGCGTAGTGTGAAGCTACACAGCAGGCCAGCATGATTGTGTTGAGTAGCGAGGGACAGATTTTCTCTCGATACTTAATACTCTAACTGGACGGCACTGCGCTTAACATCAGGTGTAATGTGGTTACTTTGCCAGAATAAAAAAAACGATAATTAACGATAACTTCAAAGTCAGAGGAGTTATTCGAGCTGGTTTGTCCTGCGACTTTCATCTCAGCACTCTGTACTAACTAAAAAATAAGCCCGGAGTTTCTTTCTGCTTTTCTTCTTCGGGTCGTCATCGCTTAGATAGTTAGTGAAAGGCTGGTAGGTTAGCTACACTAGGGATTACTCCATCCAAATCCATCCAGTTTCCTTTCAACTTCTCCCCTCCCGTTCCTGTCCTTCTCCTGATCATCATCTCCCGTCACTTCCTTTACCGAAGATCATGGTTCCTTTAATTTTCCGATCATCCTCCTTTCTCTTTTTCCAGTCCTATCCTCGTCGTTGTATCCTTGCCTACCAGCCTTTGACGGTGGATTCCAAGTTCCTACGCCATTAACCATGATTACTCATTCCGTATGGAGAATTCCCATTTGTGTTTTGACCTGTCATAAGTGCTTTTTATATGCCTACATGATAAATAAAGATTTTTGTTTTTATTTATTTACTAGGCTATATGATTTCTTGGTGTTGCAGCAAATTGTTTTAACCAATAAAACAAACCATTTGCATCATACTTTGCGTGTTATCAATGAAACAATCTGCGCAATAATGATTAAGTACGCAAATGAGCCAACAATTGTAATTACAGTATTGACGTCAAATAGTGGTCATTGTGCCCTTTGATGAGAAGGTCAGGTAGACCTTGTGGTTTGACAGCCTCCGTGGCGCAGCGGGCAAGTAGCCAGCGCAGGATTTAGCCATAGAACATACAAAAACTTGCCTAGCAGCGATAGCCTAGTTGGTTGCGGTACGGACCCAGAAAGTCAAGACGAAAGTCGTTTGTTCGATACCCAAGTGCCATACACCTCTGACTTATCTAAAGTTGAGTGTATATACATTGTTAATTATCGTTTGCTTTAACGGTGGCCAGCGTGGTGGACTAAGGCCTAACCCCTCTCATTATTAGAGGAGGCTCGTGCCCAGCAGTGGTAGAATGTTTAATACAGAGCTAGTATTTTTTTTTATTATTTATATGACTTAGCCTACGTAAGCCATGAAAGTAAATTTTTTGGCGACTTGGTTCCGAAATATTTTTATTATTTATATACGAAATTTTAATTATAATACTATACATGTAAACCTTCCTAAAAATATCATTATGATGGTGAAAACCGTTTCAAAATCCATTGCATGGTTTAGAAGGAGTTAGCCGAACAGACAGACGCGTAGGGCGACTTCCTTTTATACTATTTATAGATACATTTATAGATAGGTGGCGATAGCCTAGTTGATTGCGGTACGGATTATCAAGACGAATGTCATAAGTTCGAATCCAGCCCAAATGGAACACACCTCTGACTTTTATAAAGTTACGTGCGTATTCGCTTGCTTTAACGGTGAAGGAAAACTTCGTGAGGAAACCTGCGTTCCTGAGAGTTCTCATAAGAATTTCGAAGGTATGTGAAGTCTACCAACCCGCATTAGGCCAGCGTGGTGGACTAAGGCCTAACACTCATTAGTAGAGGAGGCCCGTGCCCAGCAATGGGACATTGTTTAATAGGTACATATGTAGTATTATTATATTTTAATACAGATACCTACACAACATTAAATGCCGTTATTTGATTGCGACCCTGGCTGTTTTTTTGTGACCATACTGAACTCACAGTTCAAGCATGTCATTTAAAAATACCTTAACTTAACGTATTCAAAACGATAATGACTTGCAAGAATCGAACTGAAGACTTTCAATAAGGCTTCGGACAATAAGTCACCGACACATTTTATGCCGATGATACTTGTTTTGCATTTATTGGCAGATTCCTGCAAATTAAAAAATGATCAGTTATCGAGCGAAGACGTAAGAAATATCATTTATAATTTTCACTTAATCACATTCTATGTTCATAAGTATAAGTATATTTATGGAGATGATAATAAAGATTTATTATTATTAATATGTTGGGAATATAGATCCCAAGGGGTTGCAAGATTTTAGTTCAGCAAAAGCTACCTAGATGGCGTTACATGCAAGGCCTGGCAGTTAAATTATAATAGCTTTTAACAAGTTTTATTATTTCAAAGGTTTTTTTCTATATGCCATAGACAGGTTATTATACATTGTTATATAAAATGGCATTCTATTTACAATGCTTACCTATTTACTTAGAAATAAGCAAAAAATATTAGGTAGGTATGTATTATCTAAATTTATTCGCGCAATAAAAACATTACATATATTTATATTTATGTTAATTTGCAAAATTAAATTTTTACATAAAAATAAAATAAATAAATTTACATAAAATTATTGATTATGAAAAATGTATTTGTAATTTGTCTTGATTAGTTCAAGCTTTGGCCACCTTGAGACGCGGCGCTACTGTCCACTATGAAACATTTGCCACCTTTTTTAAAAATTGCACATTTAAATGCTAATTTATGAGAAATTATAGTGATTTATGCACGTCTAACATTTCGTTGGAATTATAAACAAGTTTTGTTATCTATGTCGTTATACGGAATTAGATTATCTTGTAGTAGAGTTTCTGCTAACGGTTGTCCTTTATTATGCTTTTATGTATATAAATGGAAACTATTAAATATGCACATATTTAGACATTTGACAAATGCCGGTCGTAATTATTAAAATTGCAATATTTTGATAACAACGCCATCTCTTAGTGAGTAGAAGAGTGTGTGCAAAATAATCGATAAACTTTCAACTTAGCTTTTATTCATTATGTAATAGAATACGTTAACATTTAAAGTTATTTCATGCAGATTTGTTTAAATTAAACCACACATAAAACATTTTAATTTCACCAAACTGAATCAAACCTACGACCTCCCACCACAAACCTAACCTTTTTAATTAAACGTGCAGATAAGTGGCAGCACATTCCTGTCACTTATAGCGGGTCGGTGCGCGTTGAAACCACAACCACTTATAATAACCACCCTATTTTCTCGTTAGTACCTGTTTTATTAGAATAGCGACGGTTTTTTTACGACCGTCTAACAAGTCTCACCGCACGCTGTGAGTTACTCGCTAGAACCTCCTTACATTGTTCAAAATTAACACAAAGTTAAACCCTTTCATTATTGCATTCGTTCCAGTATTTAAAAAAAACAGCCAGTCATATATTCAAATACTTCCATAGACAGATTTTTAAACATCGAATTAAAATGCTTCTAAATAATTTTGAATTTGGAATGTTTTTAAATCCGCATACTTATAAACAAAATGACCAATGTTAACGAAGTTGACCCAATCTTGCCCATTTAAACAGAGATTGCATGCGTACATAACACAGATTTACATAGACCTTATGGCATATTCCACAAATAACCAAGCACGGTATTGATTAAATGGTTACACAACACGTCGTACGTAATCTGCGTGATTATTTCAAATCGCCGACACATTACATTAGTGGTAATCTCCAGTAATGGCCGCCATGATGGCCTGTGTTGCCAGCTAACGGCTCGCCGACCGAATTGTGGGAAAATAACACGCTGTTAAAGATAGATTTTAAATTGGATAGCTGTGGTAAATAATATGCACAGATAGGAAGATGGCTTTTGGATTGTGATAATAGTGTGGTATAGAGATGGATATTGTTTGTGTAGTACAGTGGCGTCTGTATGTACGATGACTAAAGTTACTTTGGACTGAACTGATAAAAATATAATGACACATTTCAAAAGACCTACGGCTGAGTTTCTTGCTTTTTCTCAGACCAATGAACATTTCCGAAGCACCAGTAGACTTTAACATTATTATGACATGTAAAAAGTGCCCCTAGTGGCCTAATTTACCAAATAAATTATTTGATTTATAAACTTTTTTTTGTCTCTGAACTGTTAGATTGTCTAAGGTTTTTATAAATTGCTTATAATATATTTCATTAAATATGGTATTACTTAGAAATGCGACGCAAAATATAAACAATATTACTTTCTTATTATAATATATAATTTTATCTACTAATGGTCTGAAATTCGCTTATACCTCTTCATTTTATGTATAATTTTACCGATAGCTGATTTACATATGACCTTTGTAATGCAATCGGAACGTAGTCCGGTGTTAATTTAATGGCCGCTGTACGAACTACGAGCTTAGACTTAATTTACAATCCAGTTTACTGTGTTTATACTATACTTTCCACAACTGGGTCGCAGAAAGTTACTTTACACAAGTCCCAAAAATGTAATCGATTTTTATCTTTATTATGTTGGATATCGCAAACACACCTTTCGATTTATTATTATGCCAAGAATATGCATATTATTTCCTTTAAGAGGTTTCATATCTAAATGACAAGGTTTAAAACGACCCACTATAGACTTATTACGTAAACAATAATTTTATTCAAATGCCACTCATATTTATTAAAGTGTTACTCGTCCGTCGCTGAATGGATATCGACAGCGAGGCGGGAAAGCGATGGCAGCCATGACAGTTTTTTCTTTTTAATTTGTAGTGTCATCGTCGCGACGGCCAGTGTTTAGATTGCGAACAGCTATTTAAATCTACAGAAAACAACGTTATTTATCTGCTACTTTCCCGTTAATCCGATTTCATGTTACATCCTTAATTATTTCTGGACGTGCAATTTAAGTTGTGCGTAAGTTATTCATCCGCGAGGCGCCCGACCGCCGGTGTGTCACGCATCGTATTTAAAATATTATATATCAATAAACATAAACTGTAGCGAAAAAGCAATATGGCGCACGTCAGATATAACTTGAATTACAATTTTAATCTTGTCAAATCCCAGTTTTTATTGTGGGCGCGCGGGCGAGGCCGACCGACAGAGCCCGGCATGCGTAATTTTACGTTTTCAAAGTTTATTTAATAAGGAGTTTTTCGCTATAAGAGATCGTATTAAATTCGTCCGAGGTCCCGCGGCGAGTTGACGGGCCCTTATAAATTCGACGTTTTTATAACCTGCTCATTATTATTTTTGAACTTGCGAGATGGTCGTTTATGAATAAAAAAAATGTCTTTATATCGATGCAAAAATATTGTGAAAAAGCAAAAAGTGCAGCGAGAGGGACTGGAGGGGATCAGAGGGGCTTGGAGGAGATCCGAGGGGATCGGCGGAGAGCACTTTATATGCGATATAAACCGCGGTAATAAGCGAGATATGCCGACGGTGTCCGTCATGCCGCCAGCACAATAAAAACAATTTTCGTATTGCAATAAAATGTCATGTTTTATGTACGTATAGTTTATGTGCGCGTCCCGTTAGATACACCGGCAAGACCACTTTTCATTTCAATGTAAGAATATATTTATCTTACACGAGACAACGTTGACAATCAATTATAATTAAAACGTTATATTTCGTTCTTAAGAATAAACATTTTACAGTCTGGC
The DNA here is from genome assembly GCA_905220505.1 of Laothoe populi. Lineage (NCBI taxonomy): Eukaryota > Metazoa > Arthropoda > Insecta > Lepidoptera > Sphingidae > Laothoe > Laothoe populi. The sequence goes on along the minus strand of HG992166.1, from coordinate 16,308,689 downwards.
TATCTACTAATTTGCCATTAAACTTTTTACACTTATTTATTATTTAGATATCATGTTCAAAAATATTTTAATTTTTTAAATTTGGAAACATTGTATAACGATTAACCTATACGGTTAGTTTATAGTTTATTTTGATGGTATGGCTACCGGTTATTACTGGAGATCGCCTCAATTATATTTAACTGCATTCTTTACGTATTTTATTGTCTATAAATTTTTGTTGCATTGACTTTTACCTGTGGCTTGAAACTTTTGATGTAGGTTTTAGTTTGATTTTATGTTTTTTATTGGGCCTGAGTATGAAACAGAATAAAATGATAAGTATTAATAACTTAAAAACATAATTAATAGACAAATTGAGACCCGACAGACAGCTTACAGCCTAAATTATTTACTCTATAAAAGAGAAGGCAAAGGTTCTCCGGCATGCAGCCATGTCTGTCGTTATTTTTTCCAAATCTGGGTTAGAATTAAAGTCTTCTTCTTTTCTGGTTTTAACTTATACAAAAGGCCGAAGCCATGTCTGCAGTCTTCATCCATTCAAAAGGGGGAAGCCATGTCCGATATTTTTCTCATTCTAAAGACCGGAGCCATGTCTGAAATAAACACAATTCAAAAGGGGGAAGCCATGTCCGATATTTTTCTCATTCTAAAGGCTGGAGCCATGTCTGAAATAAACACAATTCAAAAGGCCTAAGCCATGTCTGTAATAGTCACAATTTAAAGGCCGAAGCCATGTCTGTAATAGTCACAATTTAAAGGCCTAAGCCATGTCTGAAATAATTTTTTCACTTATTAAACACAATACATCATCACATCACATTCCCGCATTTTTTTTCCTTACAGCCTAAATGTTTGACTACTTAAAACATATTTACAAAATGTCAAATCCATTGAACAAGGTTCTATTTGAATTAGTTCGCATATAACTAATAATAATAAAAAAATTTACAGTTTTTAAATATTAGGGGAATTATTTTCTATTATTATTAAGTTATATTATTATTAAGTCCGTCCCTAAAGCCATATTTCATTCAAAAGTGACAAACGCATTTTACTAAACATAAACCACTAACCGTATATTACCTTCAAAATATTAGATTTTAAACACATAGTTCAAACTATAATTTGACGGATCCACGAGCTGTCAGTTAGAACGCATGCATCATTTCAGTTTTTTGTTATCGACCTCTGGGTGGAGCATTTTTGAAATTTTTGATATTTATATCGTTTAAGGTGGAATTTAAATTGGAACTATTTTTAAAGTAATTTGTTGCGTTGTAAGGGTTAAGGAATTTTATTATGTAAAAGGGGTAGTTATTATTCAATCTGGAATACCCATAAATAAACAAAACATGTATAATACAACCCTAATTCCTGCTAGAACAGTATTAGGGAGAAGACTCTATCATAGCCTGAAACATAAGAGAAAACCAATCTTCTGTCATACACGACTACCATAAAGGGATTGTAATTTCCATGAGTCATTCGGATACAACTTATATGCCTGAACCGATTTTGATGGATGTTACTGTTATAGTTTGACAGTCTCCGTGGCGCAGTTGGCGAGCAGCCGGCTGTAAAACGAGAGGCCGTTTCAATTCCTACACCGGGACAAAAGTTTGTGTGATAGATAGATATTTGTCTCCGGGGTCTAGGTTTCATGAGACTGAAAGTCTCTCGTAGTTCCTGATACCCACAACACGAGACTCGTATCTTAGTGTGGGGTCGGGGCTATGTGTGTGACTGATGGATGTTATTTATAGTGCCGAGTTGATTTTAGGCATTCGTCCTTTTAATAATATAATTATCAGTTAATGTGAAAGACATAACAAGGCCGTTTCGATAGTTCCCACGTCACAATCACTACAATTGTCGTAGCAGGGCTCCACGTGCCCGATGGCTGCCGTTGACAGTTCCCGAATTACCCACGTGCCGGGTAATGGCCGCAGGGCGGTTTTTTCCCTTGTTTACAACAGTTGGCCGCGATCGATCCGTGTAATTCATAGGCCACCCTCCGACCCGTTGCTGGTGGCCTGGTACTTATCGATTTTCATATTTGTGAAAAACATTAATGGTGGCCAATGAATGTTTTTTTTTGTTCATTTTAGAGCATAAAGTTTTTATGAATCGTTTTATAACAATATGTGTTATAAACACTCAACCAGTACACCCACTTTTCGCCGAATTTCGGTCCCATAATGTGATAAGGGGCGAGCCTATCGCCATACCGGGCACAGATTGCAGACGCCGGGCAATTACTGAAGAATTCCTAGATAGAAAAACCAAATATCACTTTACCCGACCTGGGGATCGAACCCAAGACCTCAGCACAGCAGTCGTAACGCATGCGCAATTACAACTGCGCCACCGAGGCAGTCATTTTATAAAGTAACAAAAATAGAGTAGAGTGTGTAGAGTCCATAAACATAGAATGGACTGAGTGCTCTCTATCCAGCTATATAAGAATACGGGCAGAAAAATGTGAGGGAGATAAAGCGAACGAGCGGCCAACAGCTGTCTTTTTTTAGTAATTTGATTGGTCACAGACTTGCAGAAGCGAAAAGAAATAGGTATTGGCCCCATAGTACCTTTGTCAATTATACATACATACACATACGCCTGTATATGTATGTACACTCACGCCTGTAATCCCCGAAGGGGTAGGCAGAGGTATAACAAGTACACCCACTTTTCGCCGAATTTATTACAGTCCCATAAAGTGATAGGGGGCTAGCCTATCGCCATACCGGGCTCAATTCCAGACTGATATTGATACTGAGTATTTCGAAATAAAAAAAAACTATTTTATCAATATTATTTTACCCGACCCGGGGATCGAACCCGACACCTCAGCACAGCAGTAACACATGCGCAATTACAACAGCGCCACCGAGGCAGTATGGTTAAGTTATTTGAAACAGTATATCAGATTGAAACGAATCTTAAAGCATGTGTCAACCATAACTATGTCAATGTCAAAATCCAAGGTACATTTACTTTGCAACACGCGTTATTAAAAACTCCGTTATGTTAATCCGACGATATTCTAGTCACGATATAATTAATGTAAATCGTGTCTTTTTTTTTAAGAGAAGGCAAAGGTTCTCTACCATGCAGCCTATCGGGTATTTCTTTTTTTTAAAAGTGGTAGAGCCACGCTGTAGACATATTTGTCTACAGCATGAATGGGCCGGCTCGACCGGGGAAGTACCACTGTCTCACAGAAAACCAACGTTATGTGACAGTTCACTGTCGCGTTTCGTATGGTAAGTGAGATATCCGGAGGCCCAGATTCCCCCTTCCCTTCCCTAATCCCTATTCCTGTCTTTTAAGGCCGACAGCGCATACGTGATACTTTCGGTATTGTGGATGTTCATGGGCAGTGGAGATCACTTAACATCAGGTGACCCACTGGCTCGTTTGTCGGACTATGATATAGCAAAGGTTCGCCACCATGCAGCCTATCGTGTCTTTCTTTTATTATCCATTATCGCCATTTTTAGAGCGTTGTCTTAACAGCTGTCCACTCGTTAGTAATACAACCGGACTTTAACTGTGTTAGTTTACTGAACAGGTTATTAGGTGTCTAAGAGTAACATAAACTCCATTATTGCCACTTGGGTTTACTATGTGTCCAACCGGATTGTATCGGTTATTTAAAAGTGTTGTTGACATGATTTTTTTTATTAATTTAATCAACAAGTAATGTAAATTACTTAAAACCTATTATCGGAAGAATCTTATGAATCCGAACAAAATTAGTAAATTAGACGCCATTCAAATCTGCTGGAAGGGGTAGTTGTCAAATGACAGTAAAAGGATCCATTATATGAGCAGTGACGTCACTTCTCAGAATGGCCATTACTGTGCCGTTGTGCGAGGGAGATAGGGATATGTTCCCATTACGTAACCATTTTTGTTCATACCAATATTTCTATATTATGACCTCAATTTTGATTCTGTTTTCGCAAAATTTCTTTTGGGTATTATATTCGATATTGAATAATGTACAAAATTAAACACAGGAACCTACCATATTGGGTTTAGTATGGGTAAATCCAGGTAGCCTTGTGTTAAATGTCTTACAGCTGAGTCTTCTCCACTAATGAAATGCGTTAGGTCCCCCACTCTGGTCTAAAGCGGGTTCACATACATTTGAAAATCTTATAAGTATCTAAACTTAGAAGTTTAAAATACACTATCGTCCAATAAACTTAATGGTAACATTTTTGAACTCAGAAACAAATGAAGTCCTGGGCTGGACACATTACTATACGTTTCCCATCTATCACATAATGGAACGCAAATATTTGGCGAAGCTTGAGTATTAGTTACACCGCTACCTATCCCTTCGGAAGTGAGTCGTACTTATGTAAAAGATTAAAAGTTAAAACTCTACCATAGAGCCAGGATAAATATCATATTTGTGTTTTTATATTAATAATAATAAATAAATAACACCCAACAGTCACACACATAGCCCCGATCCCACACTAAGATGCGAGTCTTGTGTCGTGGGTATCGGGGACTACGAGAGACGCACGGTCTCACAACACCCAGACCCCAGTCACTAATATCTGTCTGTCACACAAAGATGTTTGCCGTTGTGGGAATCGAACCCACGGCCTCTCGTTTCACAGCTGGCTACTCGCCAACTGCGCCACGGAGGCTGTCAAATTATAAATATTATGAACGTGATACCAGGAGTTCATAAGTGATGAGTAATTAAAGAGTGGAGAAGTGACTAGTGAGGAAGAAGCTCGCAAGGGCGGTGATGCGTCTATTGCGCGTGTGTGCTTCGGGGCGCAGTGCTCGATCGCCACGCTGCCTGATTGGGCCATCCATCACCGCCGTGCCCCCTCCCACCCCGCCGCCACCCCGCCTTCGCCTCCACCACACCACTATGGACCTTCGGCGCGCGCCGCTCGGTCCGGTTTGGTTGCGTACGGCGTATTTTTAAGACGTACACTTAGCTGTAGGCCTACTCTTGAAATTCCAATCTCGAACTCGATACAGTTTCAATTAAGAAGATATTGGAACTCTAACTCACTTAACTAAATGAAATAGAATTTACGAACTAGCGATCGTAAATACTCTATTTCATTTAGTTACTAAAGATTCCGCCGTATTCAGTTAAATCGTGCGCTGGTTGCGTTCAAGAGTGCCAATAGGGTAGTTTCCTGTGTTTAATTTTGTACATTATTCTATATGCAACTGAATATATTACGCAAAAGAAACTCTTTTGCGAAAACAGAATCAAAATTGCTTGAAAAATGAGGTAACAATATTAATTTAAATATTGGTATGAGCAAATACTCACAGGCATGAGCGAAAATGGTTGCGTATTGGGAACATATTGCTATCTCCCTCGCACATAGGCACAGTAATGACTATTCTGAGTACCGTGACGTCACGATACACATCATGCATACTTTTACTGTCATTTGCCAATTACCCCTTCCAGCAGATTTAAATGGCGTCTAATTTAGTTATTTTTGGTCGGATTCATAAAATTCTTTCCATAATAAGTTTTAGGTAGTGTACATTTTTTATTAAATCAATAAAAAAAACGAGTGAACCACCTTATTGTACAGTTTTCGACCCCAATCCCAATTTAAAATTGGAATCGAGTGTCAAGAGTAACCTTGGTTTCGTTTGGCGGCTCGTGTGTCTAACTCCGGTTATGATGCATTTACATTTGATTGAAGTTTTGTTCTGTTTGGTTGATGGTGCGATAAGGGTCCGTTTAATGAAGATGTGGGTGTGCCGCGGTCCGAGGTCAGGCACAAGACGCGCGACAATGACACAGCTTGCCTGTCACTGTTAAGTGGTCAAACTTGTCTATGAGTAAACATTTAACCTATAGATTGTTTTATGGATAAAATTGTCTACCTCATATGTATTCAACTAAACTCATAAATAAATAATAATAATACATAGGTACATATACACACTCCTATAATCAACGAAGGGGTAGGCAGAGGTGCAACCAGTCCCCCACTTTTCGCCAAATTTAGGTCCCATAATGTGATAGGGGGCGAGCCTATCGCCATACCGGGCACAGGTTCCAGACTCCGGCTCTAATACTGAGAATTTGTCGATAGCAAAACCCAATATCACTCCGACCCGGGGATCGAACCTGAGACCTCAGCACAGCAGTCATCACCGAATTAACTATACTCATTAATAAATAATAATAATAGTGGGCACTATCTCAAACCTGTATCGTGGGTATACAACTACGAGGGACTACGGTCCCACAACACTTGACCCGAAATATCTGTCTGTCAATCATCAGTTCGTTCAAGGACAGTCCATTTTACCCTTGATAAAATGGATACATACATATACACTCACGCCTATAATCCCCGATGGGGCGGGCAGAGGAGAAACCAGTACACCCACTTTTCGCCAAATTTCGGTCCCATAATGTGAAAGGGGGCGAGCCTATCGCCATACCGGGCACAAATTCCAGACTCCGGGCTAATACTGAGAATTTCTAGATAGAAAATCCCAATATCACTTTACCCGACCCGGGGATCGAACCCGAGACCTCAGTACAGCAGTCGTAACGCATGCACAATTACAACTGCGCCAACGAGGCAGACAAAAATAAATACTAAAATGGATACTTTACTTAAATAAATTTTAAAACATAACTTTATATTCTCTATACTCATTACTCATAAGATACTCTAATTGGACGGCGCTGCGCTTACCATCAGGTGCAGTGTGGTCACTTTGCCGTGCCAGAAAAATCTAATTCGAAGCCAATTATTACATTAGTTATTTGTAAACTCTACATTTCTTTGCTTTCTTTTTTTATATATAAAAGTAGGTTTTAATCACAAATATCACAAAACAAACTACTTTATTTATAACGGCTGGACGGATCTGGTTGAAATTTGGCACAGAGGTAGATTATAGTCTGGTATAGCACATACATAGACACTTTTTATCCCGGAAAAAGTTTGAGTTTCCGTGGGAAAGATTTGCTTTTCTTTATCATAGAGCAAGGAATCTATATGAGTTTTATGCATATAGGTAGCTTAGGGATCAGAGAATGATATAGGCTACTTTTTATCTCGGAAAATGCACGGTTCATATGGGATAGCAAAATATATACAAATAATATATATATATATATATAAGACTAAATACTTAAAGGTATGCAATTGACCCCTTTTACCATTAAAAAAATATAGCTTATGATGACTCAATGGATTTTATACCAGTTCTTTCGAAAAGAACTATCACACAGGCGAAACCGTGAGCCGAAGCTAGTTAATGATTTTAGAATTTTATTATAAACTCTAAAATGATGAATTCGAACTTGCGCACAGTCATTTCCTAACCATAACCACCAAAACGTAACACAGAAATACTTTCCGACACTCGGAACCCCCGCCGGGAGTCGAAGCATCCCAACATATCTCAGTCAGTTACCATGTATTACCATAGTCGTGCGGGTTGAAGTTCGGAGGTCACGGGTCGGGAACAAATTGCCTTCTCACACATTGGACCACCGGCGTCAACTATTGCGCATAGAGTGGTTTGTAGCAGTTTTGTTATTTAATAGTTTGGCTGGTGGTGGGATTCATATCCACCCGCATAGCGACCACTGTACATAGGGTGTAAAACCCACCATAGTGGCACACGCAAGTGTCGGGTTCCGGGATCAGCCAGTGTACATCCGGTTTTTATCGGGGGTCTAGAGTTGGGGTACGATGTTTAGACGTTTTGCCTTCTGAGTAGGTACTCTGAACTAGACCCTCGACCGCTTCTTCACCTTCTTGCCCATTGCGTAGTGTGAAGAAGAAGGTTATGATTGTGTTAATTAGCAAGGGATAGATTGTCTTTCGCTAGTTGATACTCTAACTGAACGGCACTGCGCTTAACATCAGGTGCAGTGTTAGCTTGTCGAGGATAAAAAAATGCCGGCTATTGAACTCTTTTATAGCCTCCGTGGCATAGTGTCTCATAAAAGTGACTTAATATTTTAGCTGGACCATTTAAGTAAGTTTTTGAGTAATATCCAACTGACAGATTTCTTTCAAATTCTACTCATTACCTACTCTTTTTAATCACCATAGAGATAATTTCTATGAATTATTTTAGTACAAAATCTGTTAGTATCATACTTTCCAACTAAGCAACTATTCATAGTCCTTGGTAAACCACAAATAAGAACGAAATGAGAACTCTTTGGTATGCATGTAGGTACATACAATACACCAATGAAGATTTTTTTTCACCAGATTCGAAGCGTGTTCTTACATTAGAAGCTGCCGGCGACCCGGCAACCCAAGAGTATGGTCGAGGTTTTTTTTATACTGGCACGGTAAAGTGACCACACTGCACCTGATGGTAAGCGCAGTGCAGTCCAATTAGAGTACCGAGTAGCGAGAGACAATTTATCCCCCGCTGTTCACCACAATCATGCCGACCTACTTCTTCACACTACGCCATGGTCAAGAAGGTGAAGAAGCGGTCGAGGGTCTAGTGTCAAAGTACTCAGAACATCGTACCCCCACTCTAGACCCTCGACAAAGACCGGATGTACAATGGCTGATCCCGGAACGCGACACACTTGCGTGTACCACTAGTGCGGCTTTTACACCCTGTTTACGGTGATCGCTATCCGGGCGGATATGAATATCCTACCACCAGCAAGAGTTAACAACCATTTGCGAATATATAAGCGCTCGGTCATTGTACTGTAGGTAACGAAGCTGAGTGCAATTTTCGCGCGAGCGTGACCCCGCGGGAAAGAGCGCGCCGACTGGTTCGTACTAAGGCGGCCAGCTTTGAATCTCGAACACACAGATTAAGATTAACAACACACGTAAGACTATGATGCTACAGCAAAAGACATAAAAACCACAATCCCTTGTCAACAGTACGTCGGATACAACGTTACGAACCGCGCCCGACGCTAACGAACAACGATTCCCGCTCTAATTTGCGGACATGGCGAGCGATCGATCTCATTGGATTTTTTGAAAAAGGAATCCGAAGACGCGTTATGAGCCCCGGCACAAATTGAGCAATTTAGCGCTCTCCCGCTCACGCCCGCTTCATTACCGTTCGCCGTCCCTCACTGATTCTAATTTCAAATTTCGAACGCGAATTCATAATGAGAATTATTAAAAATACGTTCGTTTTTCATGTTTAGGCGCGCGCCGCGACGTAATTACGTGAGCGGGGCCGGTTGATGAATGAGTTCGAAGACCCGCGCCACCCGGGGACATATCGATGCACTGGGCATCGAATACACAACCCCACGCAGTTTTACCGACAACGCCTACGGCACACTCGTCTTGTTTAGTCCATTGAGCTATTGAGGACGTCAGCGTTGATGTGTTGTAAATAAAACTCAATTCCAGAGGCAAAAGTCTAAATCATAAATTTAACTACACTAGTATATTTCAATGGAGTCTATCACCGTGTTCCAACTAAAAGTGTCACCCGACTAAACACTCGGCGACGAAAATATCCCCGACGTGAAATGTCACCTATATAAAAACAAACAGAGCGGGCGCTCTATCGCGACACACACATCCATAACTCATTATCGGGGAGCATTGTTTTTGTTACTAATTTAGGTAAAAACATCTCCGAGAGCGGGGAACACTGATTCAGCTCGCTCGCCCGACGGGGCATTCCAACGCGGCCGGTATCCATGGCAACCGACGACGCGCACGCCAGCCACAACCACCAACCCACTCAACAAACAAAAAACGACCTTATTTTTTATTACACAAGTGCCTAATCCATACACCCGGTTAAATGAAGTTATAACGTTTCGTTACGTTACTGCTGTACCGTCGATACCTAATTAAAACAATGAAACTGCGACCTTAACGTGACGGCATAAAGTGGCATACTGAACGTGCAAACGACTTAAGAATAGCGACATAAGGAATCGTTTTATCTCTTTCGCACGTCGTAAAGAGGCAATCGCGTGCGCTCTCTCGCCGTTCGATTCCTTCCTCTATGAAGACGGCATCGATAATCTTATGACTTCTCTTTCTGGCGCACTTTTTGTAGCGGTTTCATCGACGCCGTCCATTGTACGTCCGTTTACGATCGAAGAAGAAAATCGGGAATGAAAGATGAGTTATATGGCTATATCGTTCTATTCCGATGATTTTACATTTCTGGTCGGAATGAAAATCAGCGATTCTCTTGCTCCATACGAATACCTCTTTATTATGTTTGAATCTAAATTATCATTCGATTAATCCATACGTCGACATTTCACGATAGTCTTTATTTCAAAAAAGTTAGTGTGATCAAACTGACGGTCAAACGAGCAACGACCGGTAATTGATATAGTGTAATGGAAACGGGCAATGAGTTGACGTGTAATGCACGAGAGAGATAAACATACATCAACATACGAGAGCGAGCGGAATGGATAGCATCACTCATTTCAATTCCGTAACACCGCAAGTACCGTAACCCCGTAATGGTAATACATGACTTATTACTTGTAATTAAAGTTGGAATTGATATGATGGCTTTGTATAGTGGTTTATATCGCATGTGTGCCGCTAGATGTCGCTGTAACACCAACGCAATGCCTCGTAATATTTGTTTTAGGTTATTTATAAACACAATAAAATATGGCGTGTATTTATAAAAACCTGTTTGAATTAAAATTACTTACAAAAGTGCTAAAATGATTTGCTAGCGTTCATAAAACTTTATGAGTGTAATATACAGACAAAAAAGTGGATCAGACGCTGTCAGTGTGGCGTTTATTGCAATGATATCGTAAAACTGTGGTCTGGGGTTCGGGGTTCGGGGGGTGACCGTGCTGTGATTAGCGAAAACGATGTGAACTGTGTCAATTGAATGTTTTTACACACAGTAATATGTTTTATGCATTTCGCTTGATTGCTTTGGGGATTTAAACTTGTAACAAAATTAAATAATTTGTAATCAATAAAATCTGTTTTTTTTTTGCTAGAATGAGCAAAGGTTTCTCTTTCCACGCAGCCTAAAAGTTAACCATCCTCTTTGACTATGACCAATATATTTTTATAGCAATCAAAGTACCTACCTTCATTTAAGTAGCTTCCCAATCCAGCAAACAATTAAAATAAGTTACAAACCATATTATTTGTATTCCCGCCAAAATGTTCTCATATTACATTAATTATTTTTAAAGTAACGGGCATAGGAGTCGCGATTCATACAGCCCCGACGGAACTAAGAGATTATTTTATTTAGTTTCGCAAGGCAACTTACACCATTAATTCTTACTTCTTGGCGGTAAAATTATTAAGGGCTATGAGAATTTCAAATAAAAAGCAACAAAAGATAATTTAGGTTAAAATATAAAAAATATACTGTTGAAAACATTTAAACAGACATTTTAAGAGAAATAGAAAACAGATTAAAGACAGCAATAAAATATTACAAGTTATAAAGAGAAAAATTTGCCTTTTGTAAAACTACTGTAAGAAAATATGATTAGGGAGTGTGGCTACAGAGCACAAAACGGAATGACAAAAATAACATGGTATAGCTGTTGCCGTAAAAACCATTACACAGCACCAAGATAATAGAAATACAAACTCTAAAATTTTCCTTTGTTTTTTTAATCATGTAGTAGATTTTAATACGCGACCTTGCAACACCGCGGCGATGCGGTGTCGCGGGATGACACAGATGGAGCCTACGATAACATGCGTGATCGATGGGCTGTCGCGGCGCGCCGTGGCCGGTGCGCGCGCGCATCACGCCGCCGCGGGGTTGCCAACCCGAGCATACGCATGGTAGAGTATCGGGGTTGTGTGGTTGAAAAAGGAGAGTGGATTATAAAAAGGAATTGACATGAGAGTTTGCTTTGTAGGCCGTAATGCATGTTCAATGGTGAATGTTTTTCTTTGCTGGTAAATAGCGTAAGTTATCGCGAGTGGAAATATATAGAGCACTATTTATGCTGGTTATATTTATAGCCGATTTCTTAACAATTAGACTAAAGGAGCTCTTACCACACATTAAACTTTATTATAATATTAATATTAGAATGAATTTACCAAATCCTTGATATTATTACTTATCCGAATCATGTTCAAAAATAATCTTCTATCGATTAACTTATTGATATTGTTTGGGATTTAATAACTTAATCGAACATTACGGTAGACGCGGTGACCTTGTACAAGATTCGCAGCGCGCCGTGTCACAAGCACACCGTGATGGATGGAGCACCATTTCTCGCGGGGTCGTAGGAGGCCGCTGTTACAAGCACATTCGTTACATCGCCATGCTTTTGTCAACGTTATAATTTTGTTCTAATTTTGAATATTATTTGTTATCGGCCAGTGTTAAGTTGTATCGATTATGAGTAATTGATTTAAAGACACGACTTTTTATTTAGATTTTTTTTAAAGTTGCCTGTCATATTATACCGTCGACATAGAGAATGGAATAAGCGCTCTCTATCCATTAAGTGAATACTGGCAGAAAAGGTGAGAGAGATAAAGCAAATGTGCGGCCAACAGTTGTCTTTTTTTCGAATTTTGATTGGTCTACGTCACAGTCTTGCAGGAAAAGAAACATGTATTGGCCGCACAGTCACTATGTCTCTTTCTACAAAGAGGTCATTTTTGTGAGGATATTGCTCAGTACATTTTCTACGTGTATTTATTATAGAAAAATTAAGAAAACAATTATAAATACAATGTTTAAATCTTATACCACACAGCATTTGCATTGAGGTAAGGTTTAAACACATTTTTCTTAAATTTTAGTGATAACTCAGAGCGATAGGAGTGACTTATATTGGAATCCTAAATAAACTACCAGTATAGTTTGTTTACTTGTCAATAAAGTTAAAGTAAAGGAAATACCGCACAAAGGCCTATAACAGAAATTATAAAACAAAAATGTCTAAGTATAGCGGCATATTCACTGCGGTAGAGTTTGTAGAGTCCACTTTTATAACCAAGATGGAGTGTGATCTGTACATAATAAGTATATTAAAATAAATACTATAGGAGTTGATGTATATTTTACGGTCTTTGTAGTACAGTGGCTGACTGTAAAAGTGTAGTTTACTCCCGTGTCCCGCACCAAGACGAGACAAATATTTGTGTGCTCTACATTTGTTTCGGATCTGAGTATTGTGAGACAGTAACTTGTAGTGATAAGTATAATTATAATAATTAGGTATTATTTATTTATACAAAGTATCACTAAAATCGATGTTTTTCGTTCTACTGTAGGTACATTTATGACATTCTACAAGATGTCATAAAATTTTGTTGCTGCTATTCTATTTTTTAAATTTAGAACATAAGTCATTCGTATCGCTCTGATGGCTTGTTGTGATATGGTGTACATTACCTGGGTACTCACCCGGACTGCCCAGGAACACTGACGAGTACACCCGCCGCGTCACGTCCGGCGGCGACGACCACTCGCGTCGCGACGGGCACCATTTGCCTGTGAACAATAAAAATAATTTCAAATTTCGAACAATTTATTAACACTGGCCGTTTAAACAAACAACCTCTATAATCCAACTGGCTCGTCTAGCCAGTATTCGATTAAAATTATAGATGGACAGATAAATCGTTATTAATGTGCACAGAAGACCATTCTAATTTTAAATAATCTTCATTTTTTCGAAGTAATCAAATTAGATTTATGTCCAAACAAAAAGTTTATTCATTCAAGTCGATTTCTTAAAAGTTTGGCGCGTACGATTTAAGAACTTTAATGTGTTTAGAGAAACAAATAAAGAAATTACATTTGATGGCCCTCCGCGCTACACGCGGCGGGTGGAAACCTATTACAATTCGTACTAATGTCCTCAACGGCGACACATGTGACATCGTTTTTTCAACCGATTTCGATTCAGAGAGAAAAAACAGCCACATTAAGCTCTTCCCGCCTATCTAATGGATTCGTCCAACTCTCCCAGGACCTCGGCGTCATTACGCAAAAAACATCAGAAAGAAAGAAAAAAAATACTCGACTCGAAAAAAACACCTCCTGGGAGAGTGAAGGTGTTGCCACCCCTAGTCTTTTCTTACCCCAAAAATGAGGGGAGGCAATATCATACACCATTAGCAATTTCGTTACTTTTTTAACGGTGTCACACTGTATTATTACATTTTTTCATACTCACCCGAGGAAATAAGTTTATGCTACGGGTGGGTATATCGCGCCTACTCGCCACGTATGTCTGCCTCTTCGTGCGTTACATGGGAACGCGAAACAAAACGATCCAATCGTTGTTCACTTTAATAGTTTAATTGAATAATAATTATCGTCGGTACAGGCGGAGCGCTCGCACGGCCGCCGCGGCGGGGGGCGCGTTCCAAATACGAATTTCTCCTTTTTGAAATTCGAATTTGGAACCCAACCACCATAATTTTAGCGTGTTATGTTCCTTTTTCAAATTCGTAATTCCAACAAAAGCGCGCGCGATGCGCAATGGTGCATGCATGATTGATAGTGGAGCAATGACGCCGAGCGACGAGCGGCGGGCGGCAAGCGGCGCGCGACGCCACTGAGCGTTCGATTTTTAAACAAAATAAATACATAAGCCCTTGACCCCACGCAACGTGGCGGGTCGCGAATCGAGTTGCCTGTCATTTTTTATGGGCAATTTGCGTTTTGTACAACGGCAAACTTAAAATTACATCGGCTCGGAGAAAGGCGAAAATTACCCCATCGCGCCGTCTCCTCCGCCATAAACAAACACTAAAAATCTTGTAACCGAAATAAGGCGGCACTCTAAATAAGAATTAAAGTAAAATTGCTGAGGTGTGACTCCCCCGGCGCGAGGGGCATTAAGGCGGGCTCGCGACGATATTCATAACGCGAAAAATTGTAATAACCTGGCGAATTTGAGAATGGGGCGCGCGAGGTGGTGCACCTATAATATTTATACGGGGGCGAGACCCGGCCGGGGGATTTGTCGGGAAATTGTCTAAATATGCCCGTTAGCTCTGGCTCGAGTGTGACGCGCTCTATGCTAATGCACGAGGGAAGCAGCCACGAAACACACTTGCAAACATATTCCGCTCAATAATATCTACCTCCTGGCTCGCTCTTGGATGCAAAAGTTCAAGTTAAAATATCGCGTATGTGGCACGCGTACAGTATTCACTAACTCGATTCTACATAACCGGTCGTATTATATCTCAAATTACCTCTCCGTCTTTATCTTTATGTCCTCCATGCAACTACTTACATACATTCGAATTTCCCATAAAAGCTACAAACTGACCGAGGCGATTTCCATCGAGACTCATTACCATTGAATCCCACACAATACACAATAACATATGTAAACTACGTACATACATAAAAAACAGAATTCAAACATCGAATATAAAAACTAAACGAACAAAAGACGAGTAAAAAACCGATAATTATCGACTGAAAATAATTGCCAGCCACAAAAATGGTACGTTCTGAAGACGTAACATTTCACTAACGACTATTATTACGATGTATACACATTGTACATGAGATACGTATCAAAACGCGTTCTTTCCTGGCAATACCAATGGTAATGCCTGGGTTGCCGGTTGAAAAAAGAAATATGAATGTTAATTGCCATGTTTTAGCGCCAAACTGGTCTATTGTTTTTGGTTGTTACTAATTTGTAATTTGATTTTAATAATCGGTTTGGGTTTTACGAGTTTTGTGTTTCTGCTTTTTTATTATTAACGCGAAATGGTTGGGTGTTTGAATGTTGTTTAATTATTCGGAATATATAGGCGTTGATGATTATGATTATATAAAAATCTATGTGTAGAATACAGAACAGTCAGACAATAAAGTATAATAGCTTTAAATTGATAGAAACACGCTGTACGCGGTTTTGTTTGGAGCATGAATGGGCCGACTTGACCATGTTGGGATCATTATCTTATAGAAAACCAATGGAAAATAACATCGTATGCATGCATACGTGGTGAATATTTCCAGATCTCTTAATGCCAATAATATAATAATAAATACACCCAACAGTCACACACATAGTTCTGACCCCACACTAGGTCAAATCTGTATCGTGGGTATCAACAACTACGAGGGACTACGGTCCCACAACACACAGACCCGAAACAAATATATGTCTGTTAACATTTGTACTGGTGCGGGAATCGAACCCACAGCTTCCCGTTTCACGGCGACCGCTGCGCCACGGAGGCTATTAATAATGCTGTTTAAACACAGTATTAAAGCATTTATTCTGTATTAGACGCAAGCTTTTTAAGTAATGATAATTTAGACTCTAGTTTTTCAAATAACAGCTTATCGGTGTGTCTACACGTATGGATTTCGGTAATCATGATTAATATTCAACACTGTAATTCCGACATTTTCTTTGCAGGATCTACGCTTGTTACACCATCCTGCAGGCCATCCTGCAAGTCTAAACCATGACTCAACTACACAATATATTGCACTATATCACCTACGTAAATAACAACAATATTTAATGTATTTATTTGTAATTACATACTGCAAATGTTCCTGCGTGTCAGTTATCACTGAAAAAAAACTAATACTAATATTAGCCCTGTATTAAACATTGTCCCACTGCTGGGCACGGGCCTCCTCTACTAATGGGGTTAGGCTTTAGTCCACCACGATGGTCCACTGCAGGTTGGTAGACTTCACATACCTTTCAAATTCGTATAATTCTAAGTATGTTTTCCTTCACCGTTAAAGCGATAATTAACAATGAATACACACGTAACTTTAAAAGTTAGGTGTGTATGCCATTTGGGCTGGTCTCGAACGACTTTCGTCTTGACAGTCCATTCCGCAACCGACTATCTCTGCTTTTCTTGCACACACACACACACCTGTAATCCCCGAAGGGGTAAGCAGAGGTGTAACCAGTACACCCACTTTTCGTCAAGTTTCGGTCCCATAATGTGATAGCAGGCGAGCCAATCGCCATACCGGGCACGGATTCCAGACTCCGGGCAAATATTGAGGAATTTCTAGATAGAAAAACCCAATATCACTTTACCCGACCCGGGGATCGAACCCGAGCCCTCAGCCTCAGTCGTAAGGCATGCGCAATTACAACTGCGCCACCGAGGCAGTCTTTTTGCAATCCGTTATATAACATGCAGAGTATCCTGCAAGACTCGTGGCTGCTCTCCCGCGCACCTGCCAGCTATCCTGCAGCACAAAGCCGAAGATGTGCCGCTTCACACGATAAATCACTCAGTTTTTCTGTCGTGGCCTGTAGCAGCCGTCCTATCCCGACAACTCTCCCTTTTTTCTTGCTTTGTTCCCGGTTTTTTGCTCTGTTTCCTTCTAAATGTTGAAATTTACGATATAAAAATTGTTTTTTTTCTGTTTCGGGATTCAGATTGATTTAATATCAAGTTCTTGTAACATTTTATTTGGACATAACAGTAATATGCCATTGATGTTAGAGACGTTACTAAATTATCGACCCCTTTATAATTATTATATTAACTAAGTTACAAATGTAATTAGGGAAAAATCTGCGATAAATATCATATGCGTCATGATTAATACCGGCCCTGAATTATACACTGTCCCACTGCTGGGCGGGCCTTCTCTACTAACGAGAGGGGTTAGATAGTCCACCTCGCTGGCCTAATGCGGGTCGGTAGACTTCACATACGTTTGAAATTCTAATGAGAATTCAAGATATAAATACATCCCGTTACACATATAGTTCTTACCCCACACTAGGTAAACCTGAATCGTGAACACACAACACCCAAACCCGAAACAAATATCTGTCACACAATTATTTGTCTCCGGAATCGAACCCCCGGCCTTTCGTTTCATAGACTGATATTCGCCCGCTGCACCACGGAGGTTGTCATATGATTCATGATACAACGATGTATGTAAATATCTTCATAATGTTCTATCAAAAGCAAACGATTAACAATGAATAACAAACTTAAAAAAAATGTGTATGCCATGCTGATTTCGATCCTACGACTCCTCGGCAGTATGTAATACTTCATTTGGCGCAGTTGTAATTGCGCATGCGTTACGACTGCTATGCTGAGATCTCCGATCCCCGGGTCGGGTAAAGTGATATTGGGTTTTTCTATCTAGAAATGCTAAGTATTAGCCCGGAGTCTGGAACTTGTGCCCGGTATGGCGATAGGCTCGCCCCCTATCACATTATGGGACCGAAATTCGGCAAAAAGTGGGTGTAGTGGTTACACGTCTGCCTACCCCTTTGGGGATTACAGGCGTGAGTGTATGTGTGTGTATTTCTGCCTACACCCACACGCTGGTTCGTGAGCTGTAGGTAACGTCCCTGCCGACCCCAACAGCAAGGTGGCAACGTAACAGGTAGGCCGCGCCCTTACACATAAACCAATTTCCTTAATGGTGTATCGATAGCTGCCCCTGCGGCCGATCGATCTGCACCTAACATATGGCTGACTACCTCTAAAAGGCTCGGGGATGAATATAATTTATTCGTTTGACTTTATATTATTTTAACTAAAACTTTAAACATAACTTGACATTGACGGCCTCCGTGGCGCAGTTGGCGAGTAGCCGTCTTTGAAACGAGAGGCCGTGTTCGATTCCCACACGGGACAAATGTTTGTGTGACAGACAGATATTTGTGTCCGGGGTCTGGGTGTTGTGAGACCGTGCGTCTCTCGTAGTCCCTGATACCCACAACACAAGACTCGTATCTTAGTGTGGGGTCGGGGCTATATTTGTGAGTGTTGGGTGTTATTTATTTATTTATTATATTATTATTAACTTCAGAACCCGAAAGGCGACATTGATTGTTTCTTAAGTTTAGGCATAACACATTGAAATGAAATTGATTTTGCCGTTTTTATCGCGGTTTATTTTTACTTTACGGTCTCGGCGTTTTGAAAGCTTTACAGCTTTCATGGTCACAGGTGTGAGTTCTAAGTCATCCTGAAAGTAACGTCGAGACTAAAATATAAAAAAAATCACGACCAAATTCGTAGAATTAATTTTATTTCAACATTTAATAATGCTTATTTTTTACCTCTCTTATTATATCTTGACCAATTTTATAACCACCTTTGTAGCGTATTCTATAGAATCCAAAAAAACAACTTGAGAACTTGTGGAATTGAGAACTATTTCAGTCAGCAAAAATTTCCATAATACCAACTCTATCTTTTTTTATAAGACATAAAATGGCCTTGTTTAAAAACTGAATTAAGAAAATACAGAATCTAAGATTATACAAAGTTGAAGGAGACATCATTCTCATAATTTATTTATTTATAAGTCATTTCATATACTTAACTTCACAAATGACGGATTTTCATACAAACTATCATCCCTTATTTTACCCCCTTAGGTATTTCCAAAAACCCTTCCTTAGTGGATGCCTACGTCATAAAAGGTACCTACTGTCAAAATTTCAAGTCTCTAAACCCAGCCGTTTAGGCTGTGCGTTGATCGATCAGTCAGTCAGTCAGTTTCTTCTTTTATATATACAGATTTTCTATTTAATTTTTAAATTGAGATGTTCCTAAAAATAGTCTATAAGAAATTGTTTTCATTTTTTTTTGTGTGTGATTTTAGTTTTTTTATTTTATTAGAGTTAATTTTAGCACTTCGTAGTACATAATTCTTACATTTAAGCGTCTTGGTGCATTTCTAGTGTAAGCTTTGGTGTTAATTAATTATAAATATACTCTACTATATACTTCTACAATTCCTTTAATATAGTAACCGAGTCCAACCCACGCCTCGTTCATTCTCCTCATTACTACGGAACAGAGACTACCTAACGACAGATACCGCTGCACGTCTAATAGGCATGCTATCGATCTGCGGCCCGTCTGTACCTACGGATGAGTTATACGTCAAACGCACCGACCCACCCTCGAGGCGAGCCAACGACCCTTAACTCCACAACTCACAACACCAGACCAAACTGCTCAGAACACAAGACTCGTTTCGCTCTACCACCCAGGACGGTCCGTACGACGTTCCCAAGTCTGCAGGTCGCAGTTTCAAGTTCAAGAAGACAGTAAAAGGCGGCATTCGACGTACAATAATGGGTTTTATTGCTCTCGAAATAGAGAAGCGTTGGGCGGGCGGCCCGCCCTACCTTGGGCGGGTGCAATTAGCGATGTTTCCGAACGTTTCTCAAAAAGGTTCTATTTTTCACGTATTTTTTTCTCTTTCCATGGATTATTACTTATTGTTTTATGTCGTGCGTGGTATTTTCTTTTTAATTTTCCGCGTTTGCGAATGCATTTCCGCGTAAGTTATACGTGGTTGGTAAATTGGTGTTTAAATACCGCGCGGTGCCAAGTTTCGTAAAAGCTTTCCGAATGAAACTCGTAATATGCAAAATGTAAATAGTCTGAAACCTACATCTTCCACTTATCTGTTTGTCTGTGATATAATAGTGAATTATATTAAATGGAAAATATGCAATGAATTCTGAATAAAGCAATCAGTCGGGCGGATGATTTCGAAAGCATTACAATTCACACGATAAAAAGGATTTTAAATTTCGAACTTGAATAAATAACAAAAATACTGGCCAAAAAGTTTGCATAATAAAAAAGCGTACACAAGCAAAGCGGGCCGTCGACCCCGGGCCTGCACCCGGAAGGCTATCCATTACTCGTGACGCGCGCGTTTTTCAGCTGCTGACAGCGAGCGCTGACAGCCGCTGTCAAACGCGGCCTTGACATTGGCAGCGTGACAGTCATCGATCATGACCATGCGTCTTGTGACGTCATGGCAACGGGTCACTGGGCCTAGGTTCCACGTGAGCCGGTACAGCTGTTGTATCGGTTCTTTATGCAGCTCAAATTATGACTGATGTCTATAAACAGAAATTGCTGTAGATACTTTGTCTACATGATGAGGTGGACTCAGGGTGCACAGTCTCATAGCATAGTGAAGTGGTGGTGTTGAGTTTAGCTGTCATTTTCTTTACAACTAATATCATCATGATAGACAAGATCAAGCATTGGAATCTTGTCTTACTCTCTAAATTACACTCAACAGTTACGCATGTAGTTTTAACTTCTGCGAGGTAGGACTAGAAGACTTTAAGTCTCATGTTGAATTTAATGTAGGAATTAAGTTGTTTTGGATCCATCATAACTAGGATCTCCGGGACATTTCCTGCGACTTCTTTTATTTCTTTACAGTAGTGATTTCAAATGTGACTAAGAATCGAAAGGACGTCATTCTGTTGTAAGTGTCCAAGGAATACTGCTACCCTTAATGTACACACGCATAGTTAAATAGCAACGACATTTGAAAGCCTATGTGGCGCAGTGGGCGAGTAGTGAACTTAAACGAGAGGTCGTGAGTTCGATTCCCGCACCGAGACAAATGTTTTTGTGACAGTCAAATTTGTTTCGTGTCTGTTGTGAAACCGATTGTCTCATGTAGTTTCTGATGAAGATAATTATGTCTTAGTGTAGGTTCGAGTCTATATGTGACTGTTTGACGATTATTCTTATTTTGATATTGTTTTTGCACAATATTTTACTGAACATTATACATTATTCATTTGCTGGTGGTAGGATATTCATATCCGCAGTACTCTGACATTAGACCCTCGGCCGCTTCTTCACCTCCTACTTGCCCCATGGCGTACTGTGAAGAAGCCTCATAGCAGGTCGGCACGATTGCGTTGAGTAGCGAAGGATAGATTGTCTCTCGCAATTTGATACTCTAACTGGACGGCACTGCGCTTACCATCAGGTACAATGTGGTCACTTTGTCATACCAGAAAAAAAGTGATATTCTGAGGTGAACTGGTACAAACCAGGTAGAAATACTTTATGACCATAAAAGCTGCCTTCCTATGGTCATTATTATCATCATGTGCCAATATAAAAAACTATAACCGAACCCCCGACCTAACCTATAAACAGTGAATATTGTTTGGTATATTTAGAACACATTAGGGGCACTCCTGCAATGAATAGGTTAGCGAGCGGGTCTCTAACGATGTTTAGATAGTGTTCTACTAGGGGCAGGACTGTTCAACTATAGTTGAAAAATATTCAATATATTCAGTAACTTTTTTTGTCGGGGGCGTCTATTATTGAGCATGGAGGAGCTTGGCTTGTAGCAGTTTTGTTATTTTTTTAATAATTTGGCTACTGAAAGTGCTTTTTAACCGACTTCAAAAAGGAGGAGGTTAACAATTCGTCGGATTCTTTTTTTTTATGTATGTTACCCGATTACTCGAAGATGCCTGGACCGATTCGAGAAACTCTTTTTTTGTTTAAAAGGGTATACTTCCCAGGTGGTCCCATTGGCACCAAGTCAGGATCTGATGTTGGGATCACAGAAAAATCGAGGGAAACCCTCAAATTTTATAGTGACTAATAATTTGTTTTTTATTGAAGTCGGTGTACTTTTTATGAATTAAAAAACTTTTACTTATTTCTATGGTATTACAGTTGCCTATACATTACCGATAAATGCAATCAAGCATGCAAAGCTGCGGAAAGAAAAGAAAAATAATTTAGTGTGAAAAAAGTTTTTAGTTCATTCGCTAGCAACGCAAGTAACCCCGAAAGTAATAAAAAAATAAACATAATAATATGTATGTTAAAAAATATACTGCTATACGAAAAATTGTGCCAGTCACGAGGGCCGGAGGAACGCGCACTCTCATTTCTACCCCGACACTACTTCACGCGAGACTCGGCCCTGTTACCTCATTAATAAAGATCGTTTAAAACATTTACAGACACGGAGGTTCGGCTGTTTTGGTGCTGCTTGGAAATAAATGCGGAACGTATAGAGAAACTTGATTATTCATGCCGACTTTGAGAAACATTACAGACGTATGACAGAGGTACATTGTAGGGTGTGCAGTTAGAAGTTTTTTTACACGTGTTTTTTGAATGTTTGCATGTTAGTTTGTCTTTGTAGTGAATAATTGTGATTAGGTTTGACAACCATAAATTTTATTTCCTAAGAACCTTATACGGACTATTAAACTGAAAAGATTAGCTAACTCGGCCCAGTTGTTCTCAAGTGACGCATTTACCAACGAATAGCATTTAGGTTTTGTTTCATTGCATTTTCTTCCTGAGTAAATTTTTTACTTGGTACTTGTAATCTTGCAATAAATTGGATAATATTAGAGAATATAACTTAGTAATATTGAAAAAACGCCTACCAACTCACAGTAGGCCTAACCTCTACCTAAAAATTTGCAAGTCGAAAGTCTATGTAATGTGTCTAAAGTTCGAAAAGTTGAATAAAAGGTTTTAATGCCTTTTTATGTCGTTATAATATTATTTATATAAAGTTTTAGGAGGTCGTTTTTAAAGCAACCGAAGGTCCGTTTAAGCTTCATATGTTTAGGAAAAATTGGACTCAAGGAAATTGGATACGTGCCGACAAAAATAATACTGCGAATTCTCAGAAAATGAAGTTGGAACTTTCTAGAGGTCTATTTATATCCTGGCACGGCAAAGTGACCACACTGCATCTGATCGTAAGTGCAGTGCCACCCAATTAGAGTATCGAGTAGCGAGAGACAATATATCCCCCGCTACTCAAGACAATCATGCCGACCTGTTTCTTGACACTACGCCATGAGCAAGAAGGTGAAGAAGCGGCCGAGGGTCTAGTGTCAGAGTACTTACAAGGCCGCAAAACAGCCAAACATCGTACCCGCCAACCTTAGACCCCCGATAAAAACCGGCAATGTTTGGCGGCTGATCCCGGAACCCGACACTTGCGTATGCCACTATGGCGGGTTTTACACCCTGTGGTACAATGGTCGCTATCGAATTTAAATATCATAACCGCCAGCAAAAATTTAATCACGTCTCAAAATTACCAGGCTCACATAACGCTACAACAGTAAGTGATTAGCACAGCTCGTGTGCTGACCTTTGTACGCGGTTGTGCGCGTGGCAGGCGCCACGGGACGTCTTCCGTTGCAGAACAGGTCGTGTTCATGCGATGCAATATCGAAACTCCTCGCGTGTCCTGATAGCCTGGTACCAGAGGAAATCATATCTTTTGTCACGAAAACCCATCAATCGTTCTTTCACTTTTTTACCAAGTATAAAAAAAGTCCTACTGAGTGTCTTTTAACCCTTATAATTTAGAGGGATACACATTATTAAATACAGGACGGGAGACTTAAAAAAAAATCTGCATATTCTATTTATAGTTTCAGTAATCTCCAACAAGTATATCTTAAAGTTAAATTACTTGTATTAGGATTGGACTTAGTTATTCTAAGAGTATTCCCTTACATTCCAGCTCTCACTTTACGTAACTAGTGCGGTATTCACCTTTATTAAGGAATACTTCGATACGACGTCTCGTAGGAAGGACATTGTATGTAAATTTAAACTAACATCGCCTCGCCAATAGTCATTTAAATGCCTTTAAAAATATTTCAAACTAAACTAATGAACCAACTTAACGGTTGGAGCGTGTTTAGGTATCCCTCAAAAACTTGCAACATTTGGGCCGGCGGGGGAGTCGGGTAGAGGGAGCGCGGGGGTGCGGCCGCGGGGTGTGCGGGGGTGAGAACCCTCTGTAACTAAATTTTGAACTGTCACGTAGATTAATGATGCCAGCCAGTGCGATACGCGCTAATGCCTGTCGTTTAGTGTGGATACGACGGGATTCTTATTTTAAATGTGCCAATAGTCGATTAAAATATCAACAATCGATTACAATCATTCATCTTGTTCACCTATACAACCAGTATCAAAATTATTTTATGATGATATAATATGGTCTCTGAATAGTTAAGATTGACATTTGACTGTAATATCGATTTGATAAACCAT
This sequence comes from Laothoe populi, assembly GCA_905220505.1. Taxonomy (NCBI): domain Eukaryota; kingdom Metazoa; phylum Arthropoda; class Insecta; order Lepidoptera; family Sphingidae; genus Laothoe; species Laothoe populi. The sequence continues at coordinate 16,283,889 of HG992166.1, read as the reverse complement.
ATTTTGATTTATAGTTTCAATTGTGGCTACCATCAAATAAATTTTAAGATTGCTATTAAATTGCATTTAGGCGCATGACTGTTATATTTACATCTCAAAGTGATATAGTAATATGGCACATACATTTATGTGGCAAGCGTGTGACTCAATACAAAAATGTGATGTTTTGTTTTGTCATTCTATTAATTAAAAAAACAACAAAATGATTCACCTTTATCCATCCATTTGTAAGATATAAGACCTGAACACATACATTTACTGATTATTGTATTGGTATTTTGTATTACATAAATTGGTTTAAATTTTTTGGTGCATCTAACAGTACACACGTCGTTTTAAGGAACCTACGCTTTTAATCCGGCACAGAAAATATACTATATTGCATAAATAGTGTCTCTTGATGGTAGAATTATATCGGCCTCAAGTAATTGGATATACACTGGCTGACGCTTTTTAACGAGCCACTTATATTCAGTCGGTTGCAAATATGTATTAGCAATTCGCCTGAAAAAATTTGCGCTTCATATTCAAAGTTAAAAATTATTATCCAGATACATCTGGCGACTTTATCTACTTGAAATAAATATCAGAATTTCATAATACCAAAATAAAAAGAAAACATTGATTAGTATCAATAACTATTAAGTATACCATAAACCCGAAACAATGTTTTGTGAATCAAACATTTGTCCACGGGTTCGTACCCGTAGCCTCTCAGCCTTCAGCGCTACTAAGACTATTAAATCAATCATATATTTTTCATACACAATATATCTATATATTTCTCGGTAATGTCCACAAAGTGACAGCGTCGCGGCGTCGGCAGGCCGCCGTTAGGGTTCACAATGGATTTCGGAAATCGATTGCTTCCAAAAATATTTACCGGGCCCACGTGCTTCCGTCGCACCCCTTATCCCTCACCCCGGTGTGTTTACCTAACACGACATGTGCCAGAAAATACCATGTCTTAACGGGTGTCATGCTTAGTTGGGGGGTGGTTACGAAGGTAACCTGTACGGAGATCTTAGTTCAAATCAATTCGGAAGTATCTAATAATACCCTACAGTCACACATAGTCCTGACACCACACTAGGTATCCAGAACTACGAGGGACTACGGTCCCACAACACTCAGACCCGAAACAAATATCTGTCTGTCACACAAACATTTGTCTCGGTGCGGGAATCGAAACCACGACCTCATGTTTCACAGCCGGCTACTGGCCCGCTGCGCCAGACTGTCAACCTAAAGTATGTAGGCAGAAAGAACCCTAGTCTGATTTTTATATGGTGGAAGATCTCTTTATAGCGACAAAATAATACTCTAATTGGACGACTGCGCTTACCATCAGGTGCAGTGTGGTCACTTGGCCGTGCCAGGATTAAAAAAACTTTCTATTCGGAGCGTTGCGGGGCGTGTAATCATTGTTCTAACTTATCATTAGGTGTAGACTGTATTAAAAATCTAATGATTTTAAATATTCCCTTCCTACCAAGAATTCAACCAGATATATACGCGGAAAAGATTCATGTACGTGCGAAATAAGGATTAGTAAGTAATTAAAATAGATATTGCAAGTTATATATTTAGGCAAAGGAACAGATTTTTAACAGCTTACGACAAAAAACTTAAACCCGACAATGAAAGAATGACGATAAAAATGTAACATAGTGTACAATGTCACAAACAGAAAGCAAATATTTCTACTAAAAACCCGTTCACTCGTTTTACACGCACAAAAGTTGTCCAATAATAAAACCGTTAAAACCTATCCGTACGAATTAATGGCGACACATTGATTTAGTAATTTTAATAATTAATAAACGGTGACCACATCACCCCGTCCATTACACGCCTCGGGCATCGGCAGATGTTGAACGAAAGCACGTTCTAAATTTAAAATTTTATATATTATGTTATACATTCATGCCAGGATCACAACTTGTCTATGGTTCTTAAGAGTCAGTAATCTAAATAAACACTTTGGTGAAGTATCTCTACAGTCTATAAATCTATGGTTTTGAATCAATACTCGGTGAGCTAAGTGTTGTCAGACTAAAATGTTTGAGACTTTGTATACCAATTGCTAGTGTTCTGAAAAAAACCTAAGGGTGAACCTAAGCTGCATTTAAAAAGCTATTTAAGTATACAAGTTCAAAGCTATAACATAACCACGTTGTAGATATACAACGAGTCTACGTGTATAAATAAACCGCGACCTAGACAACTAAAGAGAAACACCTATCGTAGTATAAATTATGAAAAACATCGCAAACAGCCCACTAGTAAATGTCATTACGATCAGCTGATCAAATATATTGCTACTACAAAAAGTGAAAACGGAAACTATGTTCCCATATTGCCGTCTCTCTCCCTCGTACCGGTTCTTCTGATGCGAGAGCGGGACGGGAACGCCGTAGAACCGCCCGAGTAAAATGATATATTAATGTCAGCTGTGTTTAGGACCTTGTGAGTCTACAAAATAATAGATGGTAACAAATAAATTACTTGCCGAGTGCATTTCTGAACGAAATTCGGGCCGGTCGCCGACCTCGACCGTGGTTGTGGCGCGTAAATCACCATTGATATACTGCTTGCGAAGGTCGCCATCTTGTACGTTTTCATTCGAAATTTGAATCTGAGCTTGAATTGTTCGTGGGCTGACAGTTTTGGCGGGCTTTCGGACATTACGTGGAGGTTTACGATACCGGCAGCGAAATTAAGCCATTTGTAGGCTTTTAGAAAAATGTTGGCCGTAATTCGAAATTTAAATGCGTGTTGCGTGACGCCCAGTCGATACGAACTGCAGTATTGCCAACATTGTTTAAATGGGCAAAGTTTATTTTTTTAATTATAGAAGGCTGTATGGTACAAAGGCAGTGACAAGTTAATGACGCGTCGGTAATGATTTGATTTTTGTAACTAACGAGGCTATAACAATAATGATAAATATTTACATAGGCAACAGTCACTAATCACGCGTCGATCTGACAGCCGCGCGGTATCTACACTGACATCTGTAATTGTGATTTGCAACAATTACACACTCGGTTCTTTGTTAAATGCACAATTAGTGTAACATGTTATTACAGTCGCTAATTATCAGCTCATAATATTTAAAATATTTTTTTTATTCGACATAATTTCAAGAATTCCCTCTGACGCAATGTTATTGTCTGAGTAGTATTGTAAGAGCGATAATGAAGGTGTATGATTAATTTGTTTTAACAGAAATTCTAGTTACATGGATGTCATTAAACACACAATAATTATTATTGTTTTAATACCTTGGTATTTGTTTTATTACTTACTGTTTTTTTTCAGCGGCTAAAAGGACTGTGTTGCAGAGAAGTAGCTCGGCCATAATTCTTTTATGAATTTGTGTATGTGAATAAGAATGGTATTTATGAGTAGCGTTTAAAGAATTCTGCAGCCTTCCTGGTGCTGCGGGTGAAGCGAGCTGTGAAACGAGAGGCCGTGGGTTCGATCCCCGCACCGAGATAAATGATTGTGTGATCCACATTTGTTCAGGGTATTGTGGGATAATCCCTCGTAGGTGTTGATATCCACGATACAGGTTCGGTATTGTCCATGTCTATGTGTGTGACTCGGTGTATTTATTATTAATTTCTTAGTGATAGAGCCTCCTGGGTAATAACCACGCGAGTGGAGACGCAAGCAAATCAATCTCCTATTGAAACCATTTTTTAGAATCAGTTGTTCTGAAGATTACTACCTACAAACATTTTTATATTATTCCTTATTGTAAAATAAATGTAGATATTTGCCATACAAAATAATGAAGTGAAATCTTACGCCTGAAGGTAAGCTTCTAATAGTGGCAACACCACCAGGAACCCCCGCCGTAACATGACATACGTTGAGATGTTTCTTAAGTCCAGTAATTTTACTGGTTTTAAGGTTTTAAAGAAACTAGAAAACAAGGAGCTTGTTTGACAGGAGAAATAGACAAGTCGATCTATATCTATGTATATAAAAATGAATCCCTATTTACCTTGGGTACGGCATCACGCGTGAACGGCTGGACCGATTTCGCTAATTCTTTTTTTATTGTCAGGAGAAGGTTCTTATACAAGAAAAAATTAGGAAAGTTGCGCGGTAAATTAGAAAATTTAAGAAAACTTCACGACCATATTAACTTTTCTAACGTAACCTTTGTTTGACAGTTTGCAAAATATAGAAACATCTATTAAATTAAGATGACGCCATGGATTTTATACATTTTCTTTCAAAAAGCTACCACGCGTAGTCTAGTATTAAATTATCATTTCCTACTAAAATGCCTTAGTAGTTTCATACAGATCTCTTCAAGATTTCTAATCCCGAAAAGATTTTATCTTTAATAGAAAACCTCCGAAATGCTTAGATCCTCGAATCTAGTACTCCGAGTCGGCGCAATCAAAAAGAGAATAACCATTAAATCCAATATCTAATTTAGAAGCTGGGCAGATAACAAACAATGGCTGCCCACCAGTGGAGTGGTTCACGTTCAAATTAACAAGTATTATTAACAGATACATATCGACTGCGGTTCCGTACCTAATACTGTTGTTGGACCATTAATCATTATTTAGGGTTCCTTCAAATCTTTGGATGAATTGATTCCGATTGAGTGTTTTATTTCTGTTTTCGCTTATGGATCTTCATTATCTTGCTGACTACGGAAATGAAGTTTAGGGAAAGTAAGCCTAACTTCAGAGCATACGAAACGCTTATCATAAGCAAAGCCAGGTTAATCCCAAGATATAGAGCATATCGTCTAAGTTACAATTCATTATTAATATCATATGTTGTATTGCCTGTAGGTGCAGTTGTAATTGCGCACGCGTTACTGCTATCCTCGGGTTCAATCCTTTAGTCAGGTAAACGTATACACACACACATACGCCCACGCCTGTAATCCGCGAAGGGGTAGGCAGAGGTGTAACCAGTACACCCACTTTTCGCCGAATTTCGGTCCCATAATGTGATAGGGGGCGAGCCTATCGCCATACCGGGCACAGATTCCAGACTCCGGGCTAATACTGAGGAATTTCTAGATAGAAAAACCTGATATCTCTTTACCCGACCCGGGGATCGAACCCGAGACCTCAGCACATCAGTCGTAACGCATGCGCAACAACTGCGCCACCGAGGCAGTCAGGTAAAAGTAATATTGGATTTATCTATCATGAAATACTAAGTATCAACCCTGAGTCTGGAGTTGTGTCCGGTATGACGATTGGCTTGCCCCTGCTCGCCACGGCATAGTGACTACACTGCACCTGATGGTAAGCGCAATACCTTCCAATTAGAGTATCAAGTAGCGAGAGCAATTTTATCCCCCGCTACTTAACACAATCATGCCGACCTGTTTCTTCACACTACGCCATGGGCAAGAAGGTGAAGAAGCGGTCGATGGTCTAGTGTCAGAGTACTCAAAAGGCCGCAAAACGGCCAAACATCGTACCCCAACTCTAGACCCCCGACAAAAACCAGATGTACACTGTCTGATCCCGGAACACGACGCACTTGCGTGTGCCACTATGGCAGGATATGAATCCTTGCGGATATGAATATCCTACCACCAATGAAATATATGTTTACAATTTTGATTGTCTAATATTCTAAACCTTTGCGTGGCGTGAGAATAGCATTGTTATACACCGGAATCTCGGAGGAGGCTTTGGAGAAATAACTGGTCTCAGCACGATAGCAAGGTCAAGGGCCACATTTCGCGTGCTACCAAGGAAATCCCTTACAAATGGGCTGAATTAACGGGCCTCGGTACACCGCCTGCAGCTATTTACGAAAGTATAAGCCGAAAATTGCAAAATAAAACTTTATCCGATGTTATAGTGGAAATGTCTTTTTTAAGAAGCCACTGGTTGACTTATCAAATTTAAAAGGGATATAAATTGTCTGCCTCGGTGGAGCAGTTGTTGCATGCGTTACAACTGCTGTGCTATCTCGGGTTCGATCCCCGGGTCGGGTAAAGTGATATTCGGATTTTCTATTTAGAAATATTCGATTGGCTGGATTCACATTATGGGTCGCAATAAATACGGCGAAAAGTGGATGTACTGGTTACACCTCTGCCTACTCCTTCGGGAATTACAGGTGAGAGTGTATATGTAAAATTGTTTGTTGTGATCGTGTATTTTGTATACGGAACCCTCGAAATTACATTCAAAACTATGCAGATCACAATCATTAAACGAAACAAAGCTAATTTAGTCGAGTATAATTAATATTGTGCGCCGATAGTCGATACCTATACGAACAAATCACATGCGGACAACTCGATAACACCACTTCATGCGAAGAAAAAAAGCCTCCCACATCGCCCCTCCCGCTCGCACACATCACGTTAGACAAAGACAGTGTCCTTCAATTTGAACTCACCGTCAGTATTTTATGATAAATAGCGAAACGCCTGAGTGTGTTCCCATGTCCGATTGATATTGTTCGAAATTTAATTTATTATATGCGTCCAACGAATTTTGCACCGAAGAATTTTCATGTTCGATTTTTGAAAAATTAAACGCTTTCCCGCATTGTAGTTTTTTGGCCGGCACTCGCTTCGCTCTCCGAATGAATACGTCATTTCGAATGCAGCGGAAATATTTTGTCACTTTTAAAAAGAGATCGCGTTACGCAGTTACATAATGTTATACTCCGCTATTTTCCGATAGCGCTATTTTCGGTAGCGTTTTTTACCAAACGGCGTCACGCGTCGCATGGTATCAGTAGCGTATATGTGAAATGTGAAAACTAAATAGTTATTTCGACATATTTGTGTGCTTTTTCACGATAAATTTAATTACCGCAAAGCTTATTTTCGATTACACGCGAGGACGCGCGGTCCTTAACGTCGCAAGCGCCGCACCGCGCCGCGCACCAATAACACCGGCGTGTTTAAAACTTTACGACCGATTTTTGTGTGTTTATAGCAAATGAGAGTTGTTCGAACGCTAATAAATTAACGTACTTTAATGACCTAATCAAAGTTTATGACGCGAGGCGAATCCCGTCGGACTCCTAGTGTTGCCCGATTGACTTATTGTGCGCGGCAGAGCGGCGTGGGGCTGGCAGTAATTATTTTTCGTGTTTTATGAAGATTGGAAATTTTTGTTAGTATGATCTTTTTACGTGCACGTGTGTGATTTATGACGCTTCCTGTTGTCATGCCACTTGGCAGATGTGCTCAGTACTCTGGTTACTCACCCATTGCATCTGAAACAATCAAATAGAATGTGGTTACTCGACAAGCCTATTGTACATGCACTTAAACAAATATCTGTATATAAGTATAAAGTAGTCATCGAAATTAATATCATCAAAGGTATAATACTAGCCCTGTATTAAACATTGTCCCACTGCTGGGCACGGGCCTACTCTACTAATGAGAGGGGTTAGGCCTTAGTCCACCACGCTGGCCTAATGCGGGTTGGTAGACTTCACATTCCTTCGAAATTCTTATAAGAATTCTCAGATTGCAGGTTTCCTCACGATGTTTTCCTTCACCGTTTAAGCAAGCGATAATTAACATTTAATACACATAACTTTAGAAAAGTCAGTGGTGTATGCCACTTGGGTTTCGAACATACGACTTCCGTCTTGACAGTCCGTACCGCAACCAACTAGGCTATCGCTTATTCAAAGGTAATAGAAATTTATTAGTAAACAATTTTATAATCATCATGAAAAGCAGTGATAGCCTAGGAGTGGTACGGACTGTGAAACGAAAGTCGTAGGTTCGAAACCCGACCAAATTACACCTCTAACTTTTCTAATGTTAAAGTGTATCCTTTGTTAATTATTGCTTGCTTTAACTGTGAAATATCGTGAGGAAGCCTGAGAATTCTCGTAAAATGTTAAAGGTATGTGGAGTCTACCTACCCGCATTAGGCCAGCGTGGTGGACTAAGGCCTAACCTATCTCATTAATAGAGGGCCCTTGCCCAGCAGTGGGGCAAGCTTAATACAGAGCTGGTATATTTAACAAACAATATAAAAATCTTATATATTCTCTCTCAATACAAATGCTCGCTAAATAGTTGATGAAATAGTTTTTGATGGAATATTTATTTAACAACTATTGGATTCAGATCATTCGACAAGAATTGATGGATGTTATTGGGTTGTTAAGCTATATATTATAGCTATTACTACTAAGTGGTCAAAGGTTTGTCAACTATATCTAAATACAATGTATAATACATTGATATAATTTGTTTATTTGTATGACGTATCTTGCTTTGTTTGATTTTTTTATTCTATCACGGCATAGTGACCACACTGCACCTGATGGGTAACGCAGTTTCATCCAGTTAGAGCGTCAAGTAGCGAGAGACATCTCTTCACTCTACGCCTTAAAAGAATTGAACAAATGATGTTGCGTGAAAATGTTAGTTTGAAAATTCTTTCCAATACTCAGATTGCCGGAGTGTTTCCGCGATAAAGCTAATATCTTCCATAACAACGTTAAGAACGTGTAATCTGTACGATAAGATGCGAAAATTCTATCGTTTCCCAAAAATCTCTAAGATATCGTTATCATTATTTCAAGTAGCTGATATGGCATGATATCATGACAGCTTTGACAGCTGATAATTGAAATTTGACAGCTCGACAGGTGAGTGACGGTGATCATTCTTCGTTTTGAAATCAAAACACAGAGTGTGGGGAATTCTTAATTTTTGGATGTGAGACGAGATACCCTCTGGTCATTATATCTCTTGTAACAAGATTGACAATGCCACTTCCGAGCAGTAAAGTCTGGTGAGTCTCTAGGAATGCGTCTATCCCGCAAATGAAACAAAAAAAAAATTAGGGAACCCTATTTCAGCGCCACCTACCGGGTCTAATTTTCAAACTATCCTGAAATCCATTGAAATATAGATACAAAATTTCATTTAAATCGGTCCAGACGTTTAGTTAGGTGACGTACAGAAGAATGATAATTAAGATTAATCCGTTTTTTGCCCTGGCACGGCAAAGTGACACTGCACCTGATGGTAACCATGACCATGAGGTATCAAGTTTTGAAAAACAACTATCCCTATTCGACTCAATCATGCCGGCCAGCATGATGGATATGCTAAAGGAAATCCCTGTAACGGACACAAAATTCCCAAGCGTTAATTTGAAAATTCCGATTGACCTTTTTTTTAATGGTAAGTAGTCACCGCCGCCCATAGACTTCTGCAATGCCAGGGCACAGCAGAGCCGCTGCCTATGACCTATCGAATAGTATCTACGCTATCCAAACATGAGAGTCTACATTTTTCCCAACAGTGGTAATTAAAAGCGTGTGTTTTTGCGCGGGAGCGGCTCGGCGTGCTCGCCCGTCGTGCTCCGTCTATTTACATATCGGTGGATTATACCATGCATTAAACTGAACAATAAACTTTGGGTTAAAGCGTTACCAACCCTGGAATTCAAATACTAGAATTTGAAGTTAGAAAAACCAGGACAATTCAATTTAAAAACAGGACGCATCTTTGAATACTTGCGAGCCAAGAGGCCGCCCCTAAAGTAAGGTTTGCAAAAGGGTGTGCGAATTTTAAAACCCAGGACGCTGCTTAAAAACTATCCAGGACATTCCAGGACACTCCCAAAACCAGGACATGTCCTGGAAAACAGGACGGTTGGCAACTCTAGGTTAATATGCATATAAATGTCACTTACTGATGGAATTTCAAGTCTTAACTTGTTAATTTTATTAAACATTGTTCTTACGTTTTCTATTATCATTTTCCAGCGCTGATTGTTTTAGATACGAAAAATAATAATGTTCTGTCTACTAGTTGAAGAGTCATTATGCAAGAAACCGTATTGAATCAATTCTTTGTCTATTTCAGCTGAAATCAGTGCTGTACCGTGGTGTTCTGGTTTGAAGGGCATTGAAGTCAATAAAATATAACAATCAACTGTTTGTTATGGCAACCTAGTACTTAAACCCAGTTTAAAGTTATTCTATGTTTATTAAGGCCTTTATCGAGTGATGACCAAAACATACAGTATTTAGTAATTCAAGGATCTGGGTGATATAGCTATTTATAGGCAGTTGTGGAGCTAACCAACAGTGACTTGATCGTCTGCTCAAGCAAGTAAAATAATTGTAAGAATGTACCGAAAACCTGAATAAATTGTTTTATGACTCAACAAAACGTTACATATCCAATAATATGTCATGTCAGGTTTGCAAATTCGTATTTTGCCGCACCATAAAGCTGTGGAACAGTTTGCCAGCTACCGGTTCTCTCCCTACGATCTTAGGTCCTTTAGGCGTAGTGTGAAGAAGCTAAACGGCATGATTGTGTTGAGTAGCGAGGAATAGACTGTCTTACGCTACTTGATACTCTATCTGGACGGCACTGCGCTTACCATCAGGTGGAGTGTGGTTTCTTAGCCGCGCCAGAATAAAAAATAAATCTCAGGATCTCTGTCACTTAAATCTTCGATCAAATAAAACAACTAATCTCCTGATGACTATAGATGATTTAAAGTAAATTGCCGCTATTTTTACAACGAACAAACGAGAGAAATGATCGGCAGTCGGTATGTTGGTTAATAGCGTAACAGTTAAACACTCAATCACGAGGTAACGGGCTGCGATGCGGCCGGGCCGGTCGTGTGACGCGGCCATACTTGGAATTGTACGTAAGTTTCCACTTACTGGATACACACGGGCTTACATGCTGCTGTTTGTTTATTTGAAGGAAACAAACAGTGTTACAGAAAATACAACTAAACAATAACTATACACTAATTACATGTTTCCTCAGATAGAGTCGAAAATGAACAGACCGTGTTCATAGTTATACTTCGTGTACATATCTGTATATATAAAAGAAGAAACTGACTGACTGACTGATCTATCAACGCACAGCCAAAACGGCTGGGGTTAGAGACTTGAAATTTTGACAGTAGTTACCTTTTATGACGTAGGCATCCACTAAGGAAGGGTTTTAGGAAATACCACCCCTAAGGGGGTAAAATAGGGAATGATAGTTTGTATGAAAATTCGTCATTTTTGAAGTTAAGTTTATGAAAATTAGTATTTGGCCTTTTAATCAAAAATAAAAAATATATATTTCAGGATTTTTGGGAATTCCACCCCGAAGGGGGTAAAATAGGGGAAGAAAGTTTGTATGAAAATCCTTCATTTTTGAAGTTAAATGCATGGAAATTGGTATTTTGTAGTGTATACTTTTTGTCTCGAACATGACCTCCACGCGGGCGGAGCCGTGAGCAACAGCTAGTACACTAATATGTACACGCCCCATATTGTGATAGGGGGCGAGCCTATCGCCATACCGGGCACAATTGCAGACTCCGGGCTGATACTGAGTATTTCTAAGTAAAAAAACCCAATATCAGTTGACCCGACCCGGGAATCGAACCGAGACCTCAGTACAGAAGTCGTAATGCATGCGCAATTAAAAATCCAGTGAGTTCGTGTATGTATCACATCATAGGACGGTTATGGGTAATAGATACATCTGCCTAACCCATCGGGGATTACATGCGTGAATATATTCAATGACTACTGGAAATAATTGGTAATTACTGATTAGTTATTTGATATCAAGGCCTGACATAATTCTTCGGTGGATAACAACGATAATATATCTGTTAGATATAACTGATATTAGCAAATACATTACTTAGAAATTTTCTACAGTATCAACTGCAATGTTTTATCAATTATGTGTTAATGTTTCTTCGTAACAAAGCCACACGAAAACTTGAATTGCGAAAGCTTTAACGAAGATGTCCAATAAAATAATTACTATTCTTAAGACAATTGTTATTAGAAATAGTCCATAAAAAGACACATATTGTTATGTCTGTCAAATCAAAATCTAACCTAACTTTTTAATAAAATCATTGCGACGTCCATGTGACAGGCCGCTAAGCCGCTTGCGTGCCTCGCCGACGAGTGGGAGTAGCTCTTATTAAGCCGTTTTACTTTATCTGTATATATAAAAGAAGAAACTGACTGACTGACTGACTGACTGATCGATCAACGCACAGCCTAAACGGCTGGGGTTAGAGACTTGAAATTTTGACAGTAGGTACCTTTTATCACGTAGGCATCCACTAAGGAAGGGTTTTTGGAAATACCATCCCTAAGGGGGTAAAATAGGGGATGAAAGTTTGTATGAAAATCCGACATTTTTAAAGTTAAATTCATGAAAATTAGTATTTGGCATTTTAGTTAAAAATAAAAAATATATGTTTCAGGATTTTTGGAAATTCCGCCTCTAAGGGGGTAAAATAGGGGATGAAAGATTGTATGAAAATCCGTAATTTTTTAAGTTAAACGCCTGAGTATTTTGTATTGTATATTTTTTCTGCCAAACATGACCTCCACGCGGGCGGAGCCGCGAGCAACAGCTAGTAGTCCATAAAAAGACACATATTGTTATTTCTATCAAATCAAAATCTAACCTAACTTTTTAATAAAATCATTGCGACGTCCATGTGACAGGCCGCTAAGCCGCTTGCGTGCCTCGCCGACGAGTGGGAGTAGCTCTTAATAAGCCGTTTTACTTTATATACAATAACACGGCGCGGACTGACGCACATGCGCTATTTATACCATACGCGACCCGAGATCACTTTGACATTTCGCCGTGACCACGTTTCTGGAATAGCTATACGTTAAATGTAACGTTATAACTAATAACGCTTGATGAGTAACCGTTTCTGACGAGTTGTTCCACATTTTTGAAATTCGAATATAAGATATAACTTGTTTACAAATGAGTAAATGTATGGTGGTCATGCTGAAGGAATCCTCCATGCATAAATTTCCGACCTTATAATAGAATGGCATAGAGATTTCTTGTTTCATTCTCTCTTTTTTATATAAAAGAGAAGGCAAAGGTTCTCCACCATGCAGTCTTAAGGCATAGAGATTAGGTACGGTAGGCAGCGGCTCTGCTGTATCCTGGCATTGCAGAAGTCTATGGGCGGCGGTGACTACTTACCATCAGGTGGCCCGTCTGCTCGTCTACCTATTCAGCATTAAAAAAAAGGGCGGAGTAATGAGAAAATTTTGTCCGTATGTTTTCTGTGATACCACGATATTACTCTTTCGAGCCGGCACATTATTTCTGTAGACAAAAATGTCTTCACCGAGATCTAGTAAATTAAAAAATAATTTCTACCATTTCAATTTTAAATAGTTACTGAATTATGTTGTGGCTATAAGTACATTTAACCGAGTCGTGTTCTGTGCTTCAACTAATTGTTCGAAAAATAAAATGCATGAACCACAGACATGAAAGTATATGTAGAGCAATGCGACCTGCATGGAGTTGGGGATAAGTAGGCAGTAGAAACAAAGATCATGATTTCAAATTTCGAATCTATATATTTGATCTATTTTTACGATTTTTACATATTGTTATGTAATTAGTAAATTAATTATTATACCAATAATACCAAACGTTGTTTACGTTTAACGTTATTTATGTAATATTTATTTATTACATCAATAACATTTATTAGCTTTTTTGAGCTACAAATCTCATTTGCCTTCGTAGTTAATGAAGAAAGTGACTTTACGGGAAAATTTAAGCGATCAGTAAATTACACAGGAATATGAATAAAGTTATGATAGGAAATAAATTATTCTTCTTAATCTTCTTAATATTAATCTTCTCTCACGTTTGAAAATCCAACAATTAAGTATTCTGTGAAGATCATAGGTTGTACGTAAATTTGTATTTTTAGATATATAATTTGATATTATCACATATATAACTGTTTTTCTTTATTTTATAATGCCAGTATCGGCAGACGAGCAGGCGGGCCACCTGATGGTAAGTAGTCACCGCCGCCCATAGACTTCTGCAATGCCAGGGCACAGCAGACCTTTCTTCTAAATAAAAATACAGTTTCTGAAGTTTTTATTAATGCTCTCCTTGATTCATATAACTACTGCCAATATTGTCAGGTAATATTATTATGCTGATCATAGAGCAGTGGAAGTCGTAGGCTTTTTGTAACTTATTAGGGTGTCAAGTAAATTTTTTCGCATTCTAGAGTTAGGCTATGTTTGGCCGTTTTGCGGCCTTCGCAGTACTCTGACAATGGACCCTCGACCGCTTCTTCACCTTCTTGACCATGGCGTAGTGTGAAGAAGAAGGCCGGCATGATTGTGTTGAGTAGCGGGGGATAGATTGTCTCTCGCTACTCGATACTATAATGTCGGCACTGCGCTTACCATCATGTGCAGTGTGGTCATTTTGCCGTGCCAGGATAAAAAAAGGTTTGGCGGTGATATAAATGAATCCAAATGGTGCTGCTGTCTCATTAAACCGACGAGAAGTGATGTATAACTTATTCATTTGCCTACTTCAAAAAAAGGAGATTTTTCTAACAAGCTTTATCTACAATTCACTCAGTGTAATTCTTTTACTTATCTTTCAATCAGCACGAATTAAAGGTTATTTGATAAACATTCGAAAACCGTTATCCGCTAATTCAACCGATCATTCGCTGTCCTTCCACACGGTCGTTTGGCGGTATTCCATATTTAAACAGACTTTGTATGCTACGTTGGACATGTACGTCTGATATTTATAATGTTGAATGAAGTGGGGTGTTTCCATTTTGTGTTTCCCGTTGACTAACACTTGGCTATTGCCAACAGTGATCCGTCGAACGTGTTATTGTAAAAATATGCAAGTATTTGATTCGAAAACCAATAAAGTTTAAGTAAATAGTCTCGATGTCAATTATTGAGTCAGATTCTGTGTAGGTTGGGATCGAGTTATTGTCAGGTGGAGTGCCTAGACACATACGGTAATTGGTAGTTTCTATTCTCTTTTGAAATGTTTTATCTGCAAGTAATACTTAGCACCAAATTTGGCCGTAATTGTGTTTTCTTAAAATAAATCTTAAAATACGTGGAATCAGGATTTCAGAGGATTAGTCAAGTCACTTCGTATGGCTTATCATTAAATTGCTCCTCGTGTGCCCATAGTTTTTCCGTAGTAACCGGTATTTGTTCTCACTTGTTCTGGTTTCCTCGACTAACAGTATCTTTAGAGCCGTGGTGATGAATACTTCCGATAAACCCTTATAAGTTCCATTGAGATTAGACAATAACAGAAAACATTAACATAATGAACATTAATCCGGAGAAGTGACCAGTCACCAGGCGAGCAGCGTCGCGCGGAGGTGTCTCGTGTAATTTATTGACGCGGCGACGCAGCTAATGCAGCGGGCGACGCGGCGACACGGCGACACTGACTG
Organism: Laothoe populi; assembly: GCA_905220505.1. Lineage (NCBI taxonomy): Eukaryota > Metazoa > Arthropoda > Insecta > Lepidoptera > Sphingidae > Laothoe > Laothoe populi. The sequence goes on along the minus strand of HG992166.1, from coordinate 16,268,611 downwards.
ATAGCGCTGCAGCGCGATATGATACGAGTGACGCGCCTAAGTGCGATCGCTTGTACTGCTGATACCGCTTGGGATCGCCTACGCCTAGCTCATGCGAGCCTGGTACGCGGTGGCTGCGAGGGTTCGTTTTTTGCTTATCCCGAGGGATTTGTGCACTATCCCATTCCCGACTTGGGTTACATTTATTTTCACTTATATTTCTTGGTTAATATTTTTTAGCTTAGTGCGTTACTTTAATAAGGAGCGCTATAAAACTGTATCTATTTTCCAGGATTGTAACTTGACTAGAAACCAGAATACGTGGTTTGAAGAGCTAAGTTCCAAACCAAGTATTCTGGTTTAGTTTCACCGAGTCATTTCTTAAAATTTTACAAATGATGTTGAATATATAACCACTACTGCTTCATTTTGGGAAAAATTTGAGAGCTTCAACAATATTTAGTTTAAATAATCTACCATCTAGAAATTTCTGTTGAAGCTATTTGCTATTTCGTCGTGTTACAACGTCCGGGGTTTCTGGATACTATCACGTCACAAACAAGCTACTTCCTTCCACAATCAATGGCACAACAACGCGCAATTATAACTTCAACTAATGATTACCAGCGTAGAGCGGGCAGCCACCCCGCGCGTTATTAACCGGGATTACCGGATCCCGCGCCCGGGATCCCGGATACGGGGATTTGCTCGCCGATCCCGCCGTTGGAAATGATAAAGGATGTACGTGGGATGTGTTTTTTGTAAGGTTTGTGTCAAATACGGAAATATTGTTTGCGTTACGACTTACGTGTTTATTTGGGGTAAAAATATATGTCTCGGGTTGTGATAATTTTTTCTTTCATTTTAGTATTTTAAAACTGTGTCGCATTAACTAAACAGACGAGACTAGGAAAGAAGCGATTTGTCACTCTTGGCACTTTGATTTCATACAGAGATCATCATCATCATCATGTCAGCCGAAGGACGTCCACTGCTGGACATAGGCCTCCCCCAAAGAGTGCCACAATGACCGGTCCTGCGCCACCCGCATCCAGCGGACTCCCGCGAGGCCAGGCCATCAGTCCACCTTGTCCATACAGAGATATTAAGACTAAAATTAAAATTACGTCGATGTTCTATTTCAAACCTAACGAAATTTGAAAATGTCTGTTACTGGATATTTCTAAATAAGCGTTTTTTTTTGTGAATAAAATTAAGTTAATTTACATATCCTCTTAATTGTAATAAATGACTGCAGTGGCGCAGTTGTAACTGCTGTGTTTTGAGAGATCGATCGAATCGTTTGAAAATCGCGAAATAATCAGTATCAACCCGTAGTCTGGAGTTGTGTCCGGAATGGCGATAGGATCCCCCCCTATTACACCACAAGATCAGTGAAACTGGGTGCACTGGTTACCTACACCTCTGCCTACCGCTTAGGGGATCACAGGCGTGAGTGGAAATGTATAATAGATGAAAGGCATCAAAATCATTTAGATAATTCGGGAATCGAACCCACGGCCTCTCGTTTCACAGCCGGCTACTCACCCGCTGCGCTCGGAGCCTGTCAAAGTATGTATAGATAATTGTCAACTTCACATTTAGAATATACTTTTTATTAAGAACTTCTTAGGAAAACTCTGACTTGGGAACTGTAATGCGAAAGGGCATGAAGTAAGTAATAATGCGGGTGAAGAAATTTAACAGTGTAAAAATAAAAATAAGTGGCAGTTCTTACACTGCTAAAAATACAGATTCCGTTCCATGACACTACCCATAGTGACATTTAGTAGGAAGGAATAACCGAACTTGAGATGATAAAAATGCTTAGCACAACAATTTATGGCAAATTGTTAACGTCTCGGGAAGTGCAGTTCCTCCATTATTTTCACTTGGATAAAAACATCTCCACAAGACGAATGGCCATTATTTAAAACCACAAGCGAGTCCACTGTGCAAACATGTTTTCAACCGTTTTAAAACTCGCACATTTTCACGAAACGAAAATGGGGGACGGTAAACAAAATCCCGGAAAATTCGCTGATAGTTCCCCCGACGTACCAGGACCTCATAGATCGAGGATAGGGCTAATGATTGAGACGCCGCGCTCTGACAAATCCCAACTATATTGAGTGCGCCGAGCGCGGAACATCGTATTACCTTTATGCTTCGTGTAAAAAGTTAAAGGAAAACTGTACCGCGTTTATAAAACCTCAAGTCTTTTTAAAATTAGAATCTCTTTTATGTCTCTTTCGCTCTATTAGAGGTGTTTTGTTATGGGTTTAAAGTTTATTAGAGTGTTGTGTTAGTTTTGAATTTCGAATATGGCTTTGAATAATAACGGATTTAAATGTCTCTAGGGATTAGACGTTATGTATATTGCATAATTTCTTCGTCTTTTTCTGTTGTTCAATACTGGGATATGATACTTTAAACTTATCAAATAACCCACGATGTCATGGTAATGTTATGTGAGTTAAATTCCCCATTTTGATACCAAAACGTTTACTCCAAAAACAACTTTCCACTACTAAGTTGTTACTTTTGATTCACATCAACGTTGTTTTTATCACCGTCAAGTCTTTGATCTCTACCCATCTGTTCAGATTTCGTCGTAAGGGCTGACCACACACGAACGTTTACGATTCCTAACAGTTTTACAGCCCGACAAACAAACACACGGTTCCAGGCAACGGGCCGCGTCAGCCAAACGTACGTATCAAAGACGTTTTAGAATTTCTGAATTCCTAGTAACTGAGCACCGAGAACGCATTTTAAAATAGATCAATTGTTTTTTATTTTGCCCGTCATACGTCACTGTCGCTTCCGTGTGAGGGTAATGTGTACTAAAAGAAACAAGATCGTAAAAAACATTCATGCAACCGCCAATTAATACAAACTCGCAAATCTATTCTATCATCTAGACTGACTCACAAAAATAATTATAATAATTCTAGGTAAACGATTTAAAAAACAAATTCAAAACATCATTTACGTAAACCATGGCGTACTCTCAGGTTGTGTCTCAATACAATACCCAGTGATTTACATTTAAAACTCTGGCAATAAAATGAAAATGGCGGCATTTGGACCGCCGGTTTGACATGAAATTTTCTATCCGAGCGGACAAAAGGCGCGAATTAACGCGTCCATTGTGAGTAGGGCGGTCCTCTGGACGCGATTAGTTCATTATTATTTAATTTTATGTGCTCCGTCGGGTCGACTGTCTTTTCTCACACTTTACCAGCCTGCACAATTACTGGGGCAAAAATAAAATTACCATCGTTGCAATATCCATAAATCAGTTTGTTGCCTTTTCATGCATTATTTTGAAACACCGTGACCTGACTGAAAATCTGTAGTATTTTTAATTGCAAGCTTTGAATGGTACCTTTAAAATTGTTACCGTTGTTAACACAAGTTTAATCTTACTGATAGCGACAACTTCTTGATGTTGGACACAGTTATGACATAGCTGTCTTTAAAAACAAAGCAATGGAAGACCATTAATCGATGATAAAGAAAGAAGTTGAATAATTTAATAATATTTTATCCAAGACTGATAAATATTCAATATCTAATAATAAAATATTGAATACACTCAGAACTTCTCAAATTTTGATCAAATAATGATGCGAAATAATAATAGTAAATGCATAAAATAATTCATTCATTATTTCATAACTAGTTCTATACCAGCTTAAAATAGATTCATGTATATTCAAAACATGAAGATATTTTCTTACAGGTAATTATTCTTAGGTTGGTATACCAAAACGTGTCAATGAAACATGTTTTTGGGTTATTTGCAGCATTTTTAACTTTATCAGTATCTGTCTTAAGATAATCTTTATCATTTATCTCACCTTGTACTATGATAAGACAACTAGATTGTACTTATAAGAAATTCTAAAGATCCGGTGTGTAAGTAAGCATTCAAATAATAATGTATGACACATGCATAGAAATTTTAAACGATTGGAATAGAAGTTGTATTTACATCTAGGTTACTACTACGTTGAAAATCTTCAAAAAAAACTCCCTTGCTTTACGTAATTTTCTCTTGAAATAAAAACTTGTCCAGATAGTCCTCAAGCTATGCTGATTACCTGAGATCTACCACGGTTGTCTTGGTTGATATATATCTCCATTTCAACACTTAATTATTTATATACTTCAAAGTTTAGTTACACGAAAATTGCTTGATGTGAGTTCGAATTCTAGAGAAGCCCAGCCAAGCACAGAGACTACATATACACGTAGAGATAGGCAGAGGTGTAACCAGTACACCCACTTTTCGCCGAGTTTATTACGGTCCCATAATGTGGTAGAGGGCGAGCCTATCGCCATACCGAGGACAATTCCAGACTCCGGGCTGATACTGAGTAGTTCTAAATAGAAAAACCCAATATCACATTATCCGACCCGGGGATCGAACCCGAGACCTCAGTCAATCAATCACAACTGCGCTACCGAGGCAGTTACACACGAGCACAGAGACGTTCTTTGATAATAACCTTTAAAACGAAATTGGCCAGAAATAATTAGACATGTCGTAACAACACCATGATGACAATATAATGTCCATTTCAGAAGTATAATTTGCTGAATTAGTAATACCTAATGCTTAGTTTCCCTCTTTTAGCCCTATTGTTGGCGGTCGGAGCGTTTCAACCGTATTTGTTATTACGCCATATCAAAGAGCAAACGCTCGCTTGTTCCCAGAAATAGTTACGTACTGAACCCCTTTGTTCCTTGTTTAGTGTTAGCTTTTATTTCTTTGCTTGTTCTATTTTGTAAATTGTAGGTTTGTTAAGTAATGGAGTTTGTAATATTTTTGGCAGCATCGTCTTACATATCGAGTTCACTCAAGGAAATATGGACTTAGCCGAAATACAATTTACCTACTAGAATAACGACTTGAAAATTTAAAGCAGAAGTTATCATCTCATCGGTTGCTAGAAACTTAGGCTGACAAACTGGTGTGGTCTTCGATTCAAACTCCAGATTGCGTCTATCAATTCGATAAAATCTTACATAAGTTGCTGGGTATTGGTATCTGTACTCTAGATGACTATAGACTCGCTATCTCATAGCTGCGTTCTACCACTTGTCGTTTCAATAGGTATAGTATAGTCTGCGAAGTAACTGTATACATTGGCTGGTACTCAATTAGCACTTACATTAGTCACTATGATGGAATTTCCAACATTCTAATTCTGCTTAAAGCATGCATGAATCTTGAAGGACTCAAGTGCTCTACTTTTACAACTATAATCATGGGCAAGATCGCTGGGAGAAGACGAGTTGGGCCTAGTTGCGTGCTGGGCAACGTTAGTGAGTGGATGGGTATCTTGAGCGCTGCAGAGCTTGTCTACCTCGAGAGAAACAAAATCGAATATTTCAAGTCGAAGGCTAACCTTCAGTAATTGGTGAAGCAAATAAAGAAAAAGATAAGGTTTGCTAATACTCGATTAACAAGCAGAGAATAGAAATAAATTACCTTATTATCTAGTGTCGTGGGGAAGTTTCAGGAATTTTAGTCTCACATTCTTATAACGCCCAGATCAGAAATTACATGACATAGTCATCATATAGCACCTGAAAGTAAATTAAATTCCAAATATAATGACAATGCGCTGCGTCCTTAAACAATTTCCAGAAGTACGCCAACGTGACGTAACATATACACAGTTACCCTGTTCTACAGAGCGTCTTCGCCCAGTATCAGAGACACTAGTCTGTCACTCGTCTCCAGAGATAACGCGGTCCACTGTTGTAACACCGTCTGCTCTCATGTCCTCTCTAGCTGAGTTATTCTGTTCTTCATAGACATACATAGCGTCCTCATCCGAAAAAAACGGAAACAAGTCAAGTAGGGTGGGGATATTCTGGGACACCTTTTTGGCCACGTTGTAAACTAATTTATCAACAGCACGAGTGCATAGACTACACCATACTAGTACCATGGTACAACGTACCAACGACTTGATTCTTTTCATGAGCGATGGAGATAATTTAGGTATCCCACTTGTTTGCCGAACTAAGATAACATAGCCCAAGTACACCATATGCCAAAGTAAAGCAGTACCTGCTGTTAGTCCATTGGCATCTTAATAACACCATTGTTTGCCATGCGTTACCCAACGATAATTGAAGACACTGTTTACCCACAACTTGGAGATTAGCTGCCGCCGTTGTAAAGATAAAATCTCGCGGTGCGGTGCCGACTACCAGTTTTTATTAGGTAAATGTTTACCAACAGTGTTTAGGCAGTGTGTTTACCAGCGCTGACGTTTTTTTGTGTCACTGTCTCGATATCACTTTTTTTTGGAAATTCTCCGGGTATTTAGTCAGTCTTGTGTGTTAGATGTTATCCATATTTTTGATAAGAGCCTACTTAGATTAAGTTGTATTTCAAATATCAAAAGTGTTCTGGTAGTTATTTAAGAACAAATGTTGTTTAAAACTATTGAATATGGTGTTACGAATACATAACATTTAATTTATAAAGCTATAGCAGTGATCACGTTAGTTGTTCGTAAAACGGAGGATACTCGTATCGGGGCTTAAGTATCTGATGAAATATTTATATTTCCATAGCCTTAAAACTAAGTACATAAACATGTTTATATTCCTGCTAAAGGCATTCCCAGCTACTCAAATCATATCTCGAAATTCCATGAATCAACATCGGATACAAAGTAACAGGAGTAATATCTTTCCATTTTGCAGTTTATAATCTTTACATTGAACATTATTGGTAATTAATCTATTGTTTTTATGCCAACGAAACTTTTTGCACTATCATGGGAATTAGTTCAATGTTACTATTGATTAAGAGTTACAATTTCTCCAATATTCATAACACCTACAACTGGTACCAATAGACCATATATTTGTTTCTTATCCAATTGGCTGAAAAAAGTTAATGATTTTATAGTTTATCAAAGGTTTTCACTGAATATTGTAAGGACCTGTTTATAATTTTAGTATATTTTAGTGCAGAGAAATTATTTGTTAAGTTCCATACCCTATCATACACATTAGTACAAATAATCGTCACTATAGTCCACCAAATTTCCTACACCAGTTAAAACCTTGTCAAAGACAGCAACACACGTATCAGCCAAGTTTGTTGCACCGTGACGTTAGCACCATCAAACGCGGCTGTCACCGCGCAACATCCACGCACGGCTGACACGCCACACGCCTGCGCTTTGATCTGTCTAATTGATACATAGTGCTATTGCTGTGACGGTATTGCTCTGCTTCTTGTCGTCAATCGCTTGCAAATTGTGCACCTCCGCCACTTATTTTTATATTTGGAATACTTGTGACTTTGAAGTGTCACGTCACACCTTCGTATAACAATTAATTATTCTTCTTTAACAATAATAGCGTCTGTCGAAAATAGTCATTGATCATTCTTCTCGATAAGTTGACATTGTCAGCATCATGACATGACACATTGTGTGTAGTGCTATTAGAAATCTGTGAATTCGTGTTAAAATTGAAAGCTAAAATGTATGTTAAGACAACGCGTGATATATTTTGGTTTAGAGGTATTATTAACGAACAAAGGTTTGAGTCTCAAATTTTGTAAAGGTAACATTTAAACAGCTATTACGAATTATAAAACAGTTGACGTAATAAACCTATTAAAAGAACCATAGACAACATTTATTTTCTTACAGCTATCATTTCACTTTCAAATAATTCAATAGCTAATAGAGAAGTATACAAACAGCAGTAGTGGAAGGTTCAGACAGCGTTCCGCTCGCGTGTGGCAGCACGCCCTCTAGTGAATAGCTAATTAATCTAGTGCCTTCTATTACAGACGAGGAAACATTGTAAACAACGCTGTAGATCCGATAAGGGGAGTTATCGATACATTCCTATTTACTGGTTTGCCCATTTATAAGCAAATTTATTTGACAATAATCCAAGATAGTATGAGTGAAACAGTATTCATACGTGAAGAGAAAACATTGTACCATTTTTAAGCATATTACATGCACGGATGAGTGTGACATGTGGCATAGTCAAAGTCCCAAAAGTGCCCAAAGGGCCTGAAGATTTCACTTCAAAAAAAGTTTAGTCTTATTTCGGCCACCAGTTAAAAGTAAATCTACTAAACCAGGTGTTACTATCGAATCAACCAGAAATGAGAACTAAAATAATCTTGTTAAATAAAGGGTTCTTATTCCTTCCGGAAGAAATGTATTAGTTCTAACAAACATTATGTACATGGAATCTATTCAAGAAATCTTATCCAATCTTACCCATGACAGAGGTACTAAAAATATACACACTGATTGAAATCCTCGTCTAGCGTTTGTTAATAACATACTAGAAATATGAAAATACATCGAATCTTATTATAGTTTATTCTTATTAGAAAATGGCCCCTGAATCCTTTGTTATTTCTAACTTTTATGAACCTATTTAAATAGGTTAGCAAGTTTGTAAATCTAAATGACATTTAAGACAGTCTCTGGCATAATGAGTAGTCGGCTGTAAACAAGAGGCCGCTGGATCAATTCCCGTAACAAACGAAAAATCATACAGAAAAATTTGTTTCAGGTCTGGATGTTGTGAAAATCTCTCGTAGTTTCTGATACCGGCACAAGATATCTTAGTGTGAGGTCAGAACTATGTGTGTGACTGTAGGGTGTAATTATTATTTTTAGCCGACTTAAAAAAGGAGGGGGTTCTCAATTCGTCGGATTTTTTTTTATGTATGTTCCCCGATTACTCGAATACGCCTGGACCGATTCGAGAAATTCTCTTTTTGTTTAAAAGGGTATAGATCCCAGGTTCCCATTAGCACCAAGTCAGGATCTGATGATAAGATCTCAGAAAAATCGAGGGCAACCCTCAAATTTTATAGGGTCGCATAATTTTTATTGAAGTCAGTGTACTTTTTATGAATTATGGTTGAGAAAATTAAACCCAAGTTCAATAAGAAACCATCATTCGTACAATGTGCACGGCTCCATCAGCGGTGGCTCGTAAAGTCGGTGGAAGCACAGCGGTGGAGGGCGTGGCGCGACGCCCAGAGGTTTAGTCGCGACTCAATTACTGGCTTGCAAATGAGCTGCTTTTAATTACTATTGATGGGCTTGATTCGTAATTAGAATTGGAAATAGCATTTAGATGTTAGTTTGATTTAGTGAAATGTTTATTAATTTTGATTGTATTTTTATAAAAATTTTCAAAATATATTTTGAGGGGTCTCCAACAACCAAGATAGTTTCTGAGATAACTTTTATAACATTGTGTAGTTTTAAGGTTTCTTGTTTGTAATTTGTTATGTTGGTGTGCAATAAAGTGTTACCTATCTATCTAACAACTATAGGGCGTGGCTTGAACTGTGCACCTGTGGAATTAGTTTCTATAGTGAAAAGGGAGATCAAGAATATTTTGAACACTTTGTGTTTTGAATCTTTTAGTATTACTTTCTTTAAGGAAGTAGTACTTCTAGTCTTTAGATGATTATTACTTCTGAAAAATATATTGTTATTGTTTTTAAGGTCACTCTGGCCACCACACTGCAGCTTACGCCGGAAACAATGCGTTACGAATCAGGTGAATTATGTAAATGGCACAAAAACCACTCGTGTTTCCCTCGGGAACATCACCATGAGATGAATTAACGCCTGACCAGAGTTAATATAAGAATAATGAAACAATTATGCGAGTTGACGGGTGCGTGTAGGTGAGCTCGAGGGTAGAACACCCCATACAAAAATAATTTTGATAGGCCCTTCGCGTGCCGACGCCAATTACGGGCCCTTCTGGTGCTGCGAATTTGGCACATTATCGATACGCCGATTATTATTATATCGATGCGTTCGCACCTTTTTTTACTACTATTAAATTGCAGTTAGTGTGGGCTGTTCTTTTTTTAAATTTGACAGTTCCGTAATTATTGTTTGTTTGAGGCTGACAATTATATGTCAGCGCACTGACAGCTGTCAAGTAACAAAGTGGTAATTTAGTTTTCGTGAAAGATGATTGATAATTTGTGTCCGAATACGTTTGTCTCATCCGGGGCATAGTTATTAATTTTACATCTGAAGAAATAATACGGGGACTGACACAAAGACCGTTATTTTTTTTATTAAGTCATGTAGGTGTTGAATGAAGTTGATTAATATTAATATTTTTTTATTCTGGCAAGGGACACCACGCTACACCTGCTGGTAAGTACAGTTTAGTTGAAAGACAATGGCGACCGTCGAGAGACAACGTCACTTAGCACGGTTACGGCAGGCAGCGGCTTTGCTCCCTGGAATTGCAGAAGTCTATGGGCGGTGGTCGCTACTTACATCAGGTGGCCTGTCTGCTCATCTGCCTATTCAAAATTATGCAAGCCTGAAGTTATTGGATATATACTTACAGACCTTGAAACGTTTCTTCACATAAACGCGACACTATGGCGAGTTTATACCATGATTACTGTGATCGCTAATAAGTAAATAAATAAATAACACCCAACAGTCACACACATAGCCCCGACCCCACACCAGAGTCTTGTGTTGTGGGTATCAGGGACTACGAGATACTTTCGGTCTCACAACACCCAGACCCCGGACACAAATATCTTTCTGTCAACAAACATTTGTCCCGGTGTGGGAATCGAACCCACGGCCTCTAGTTTCACAGCCGGCTACTCGCCAACTGCGCCACGGAGGCTGTCAAGTGTATGTGTAGGTACTCATTAGTCTGTAAATATTCCATCAGCATAGCTGCTTTAAGAACTTTAAGTATCAACTTATGTTCTTATTACACTAACTAGTACATTAGAATCTGAAAAAACTAAAGAAGAAAGCAAAATATCACTCAAAAATTCTTTTTACACGAATCCAAGCCCCAGGCGATCATGAGTGGAAAGACCCAGCCGCTATCATATACAAACGCAGCATCGCATCCGGCGCTATCTAATCTCCGGTCAGTGTTTATCCTTCTACACCACACGTAGGCAACGTCACACTACAATCTACATCTGGCGCCATCGCGAAATGATAAAGATTTCGTCAAAGTTAGTTAGGTGTATAAAAATATCAATGGGCCTTAAAATCATTGATGTCACTACCGAGCCATGACTAGTTTAGGTTGTATCGAGATCTGGATATTTCAAGCTGGATGCTTATAGGGTTTTTTTTTGGCACGGCAAAGTGACATCACTGCACCTGATGGTAAGTGCAGTGCGGTCAAATTAGAGTATAAAGTAGCGAAAGACAATCTATCCCTCGTTACTCAACACAATCATGCCGGCCTGCTGTGTAGCTTCTCCACACTACGCCTAAAGGACCCAAGATCATAGGAAGGAGGGAACACGGTAGCTGGCAAACAGTTCCACAGATGGTGCGGCAAAAATACGAATTTGTGAACCTCTTGGTTCGGGCCGGGGTAGTAGACACCACGTAGCTCCGCAAGCCAGTACGAGTGGTTCTGGTTGGTATCAAGAAGCTTGAATTTAGAGAATAGATATGAGGTAGCATTCATACTATAGCGTCTATTTGCTATAGTAGAACTCATTCTGGTTGATATACAAGTAAATCTACAGATGTTTTAATACACATATGTTGATTCTCATTGATTTATTAACACACTGGTATAATTGATCTATGTTATTATAGTTGCGTATATTGGTGTGAGTATACATGTTTAGTTCTACTATGAAAAAGGGTAGCTACGGGATTATATGATCAAGCATAATCAGAGCTTTTGAAAGGTTTAGATAATTTGTATACTAAAGTCATTATGTTAGACATCATTTTAGACTTTCCCTTATAAATGTGAATCTAGTATTGTAATCACAAAAAATTACTCTCACTTACTACTCTTTGGCCAATCAATAAGTTTCTTTCCAATAATTTTGGCTCGTTTCTTCAGGTTTAATAATAAAAATGTAACCGTTACTTTTTAGTAATCAAAACTCAACCATTTATATGATTAGTTTTGAAGACCACGGTTGTCCTCTGAACACTATGAATATGTATGTAATACAATAAAATATTTATACATTGGTGTTTCATACTTTTTAGAGCGTGATTTTTCAGTAGTCGGATTTTAGGTTTTGAGCTTATTTTTTTAAAACAATTCTGTTTCTATAACAAAGGAACAAAGGCACTACTGAATCGAGTTAAATACTTTTAAACCAAAGCCCATAATCCATTACTCTAACATTACGTTTAAAATGGTCGATTCATGCGCACAAATATTGTTAGTTCAGATTACGAAGTCCCATTTTAGTTTTTAAGTGGTTCACCATTGAACGCGTACCTCTTATAACACTCGAGGTGTTTACAAAAATCTAATCTCAAAGTGTTATATCAACGTTAACCGAATCTCTGTGTGTTTTTGTATGAAAATTAAACAGTGCGTTTCTCACAGGTTTTTTTAAGTTCTTTTTATAGGGCTGTTAAACAAGCAAGTGCCTGCCTGGCGCAGTTGTAATTGCGCATGCGTTACGACTGCTGTGCTGAGGTCTCGGGTTTGATCCCCGGGTCGAGTTAATTGATATTGGGGTTAAGATGATGTCTATTGATATTGAAGTCAGTGAAAATAATGATATTGACTTGACGTCTGATGATTACATCACTCTAGTGTAGCACATACTTTTCAATTTGAATTGTTGATACTATTTACACTAGACTTACCACCAATGAATTACAAAATCTTTCCTGAGCCCTGGTCATCATTGTCATAGTTTTTAAGACTGATGGACTGCTAAGCTATGCCGAGGACATTAATTACCGCGGCAGAATGTTTCAAACGACGACCATTTGGTGTAACGTGTCATTACTCATGTGCTTCTATTTCCGATACAAGGTTTGGAATTCCGTTGGAGAGCAAATATTACTTTTTCTACAGTTGGGACTGCTGTAAGTTAACCTACTATTCTTTGATCGTAGTCATTTCGAGACTTAGGGTCAAATTTGCATAGTTCTAATGTTCGATTTCGGTTTTACTTGAGGAGTGTAGTGTTGATCTACAGACTCTGCCTTAATGATATTGAATTATAAGCGAATGTTTTAAGGGCCTCTTTGCATGGATCATGACTAAGCGACTCAGCTTTATTTCAAAAGTAACGGTCTTGTGAAAAGTCTGTGACTGTCTGAGACATCCCAAATGAGCTGACTGGTGTAACCCCTAAATGAAATTTTTGGTACCAATCATATTTTGCTATTTGTATCTTTTTATATATTGTTAGATTTGATAGCAGCGATAGCCTAGTTGGTTGCGGTACGGATTGTCAAGACGAAAGTCGTAGGTTCGAAACCCAAGTGGCATACACCTCTGACTTTTCTAAAGTTATGTTTGTATTAAAATGTTAATTATCGCTATCTTAACGGTGAAGGAAAACATCGTGAGGAAACCTGCATATCTGAGAGTTTTTCGAAGGTATGAGAAGTCTGCCAACCCGCATTAGGCCAGCGTGGTGGACTAAGGCCTAACCCCTCTCATTAGTAGAGGAGGCCCGTGCTCAGCAGTGGGACAATGTTTAATACGGGGCTAGTATTATAATTATTAGCTTTTTTATTGATATTATTATTGTGATTGAATTATTGTATTTGAATGTACATGCACTAGCACTTCTCAATATTAAAAATGGTAATATAGGTTTACCTTATATTAAACTAGAATAAAAAATATTATCATTCCGACAGTGCCCCCAATGTGGGTGATTTTTTACGGAATATTTTAACTGATCACTTTTATTTTATACAGAACCCATTCCCACATCACTTCAAACGATTTTTCTCAATAGGATTCGTTGCCAAAACTCGTGTCGTGTAGAGCGATAATTAATTTGGACTGACGCGGAACGGCGCGAGTATGAATGAAGTATCTGGTACTAAATGAGACGCTTGTCTATGGCTATCATTTATCATCTATGGTGTTTCGGTAACAGTTCAAATTTAGAACTAGTTCATCAATGGGGCCGTGTGTAAAGACACTCTATATTTTTGAAATGATTATTGAGTGAATGAAATCTGCTTTGGGTATTTATTAGAAGCAAGATGTTTGATAGTTTTGTGTTTTTTTCTAATCCCACCAATGTTTGATTTATGTAATACAAAAAACTCAAGTAAAATAGAGCAACCGCAGGTTTGATTCCTGCACTGAGATAAATGGTTGTTCGATCCATAAATATTTGTTATGTGTTTTGAGAAAAAAAGTCTCTAGTAGTTGATACCGACATAAAGCAAAATGTTCTTACTTTGTGATAAAGACTATGCGTATAAGTGTATTATATGTATTTAACAGCCTCCGTACCGCAACGAGAAGCTGTAAAACGAGAGGCCGTTGGTTCGATTCCTGCACCGAGACAAATGTTTGTGTGACAAACTGAATTTTTTTTTTGGGTTTGAGTTTTGTGGGATTGTAGTCCCTAGTTCTTGATACCCACGATACAGGTTTGATCTATTGTGACTATGTGTGTGACTGTTGGGTGTATTTATTTATATACCTTGTTCTAATACGAATTTGTTACTTTCTTTAAATCAAGAGTGAATAGGTATTCTAGGCAAGCGTGCTCCACCGTAAACCACATCATCACTTACAATCAGATAGGCAGCGGCTTTGCTGTGCCCTGGCATTGCAGAAGTCTATGGGTGGCGGTGACAACTTACCATCAGGTGGCCCGTCTGCTCGTCTGTCTATGCAGGCAGTAAAAAAGGCGAGATAGTGGTCAAACGCAAGCCTATTTATAGTAAAAAAACACCGTAGATCTTATTAAAACATATTTTTAGCCAGGAACTCAATCCGTACTGATGCTACCTGTCTGGTTTCATTAACATCGATGTTTAGTCTGGCTCGCATTTTAATAACTGATTGATTACGGACGTAAACTCCGGATAACTCTATCGTGTACGTTTTAAGAAAAGCGATACGTACTTGTTTTTTTTTTTTTATTCTGGCGTGGCAAATTGACCACACTGCACCTGATGGTAAGCGCAGTGCCGTCCAGATAGAGTATCAAGTAGCGAGAGACAGTCTATCCCCCGCTACTCAACACAATCATGCCGGCCAGCTGTTTAGCTTCTTCACGTTACGCCTAAAGGACCCAGGATCAGGAGGGAGGGAACACGGTAGCTGGCAAACTATTCCACAGGTTGACAGTGCGACAAAAATAAACTTGTATTATTAACCGACTTAAAAAAGGAGGAGGTTCTCAATTCGTCGGAATCTTTTTTTATGTATGTTCCCCGATTACTCGAAGACGCCTGGACCGATTAGAGAAATTATTTTTTTGTTTATAATGATATACTTCCCAGGTGGTCCCATTGGTACCAAGTAAGGGTCTGATGATGGGATCTCAGAAAAATCGAGGGCAACCTTCAAATTTTGTAGGGACGCATAAAGTGGATAGGTTAAGTAGGCTATCATAATGTTTTTTTTCCTTATTGGAGTCGAAATTTCTAAAATAAATCCGATACAAGTAATCGGTAATTATTTCGAAGTACATGTATAGCGAGTTCCAAGAAAAAATATTTAAGAAGTATTTATTTCCGTACTTAAACTTTATCACTTCTTTAGCGTTGGTTTTAGAAATACGTTATCCACCGTTAAAGAATTAGTCATGGCAAATTATACACGTATGAGATTTTCAAATACCCAGATAAGTTCTTCTCCCCAATATCAATTCCTTTCCAGCCAGCATTATTGTGTCTATGGTCGTTGACAACCATTTATTTATTCTGTAAAAAAAGTTCACACTTTCCATTACATTTGAATAAAGAACGCAAAGCTATCCGCATATTTTATTCAATAGCCAACACGTCAAAATCGAATATTGCATAATCGAATAAAACGTCAATCGAATCGATTCCAATCGACTGAACGGACGAAATTAAATTTACAAACGGTTACCATACATAATAAATGCTCAGTATAAAACACAATTTGCCAAATTATCAACGCGATTAGCATTTATGAAACGTTGAAATATTCAAATTTAATAGCGCGAGGGATTAACCCTTTGCGGTTGTGATTTCACGTCCCAAAGTCATATGGGCGAAAGGATATTGCATCTTAGAATTCTGCGAGTTTGACTATAGTTTTTCTAGGTGCTAGTTTTCATAGAATACTTTTTTACAGCAGAAAACATGGGGAAACATATATATACAAACTAGTACATACTCCAAAAAAATTAAAACCTGTATTAGGTTAGTGTGGTGGAATATTCTAGACCCTCTCATTAGAAGACGCTAGTGTAATACGGGGCTTATTATAATTAAAAACCACATTTCCGATCTAAAAACACATTTTTAGTTTCCCAACATTACTAAATAAAGGTTGACAATCGATTACAATCTAATAATCGATATGACCACAATCGATGACTAGACACTGTCTTCACTGAGTACTCCTACGTATAGAGAATACTAATGTTATATTATAACTTAGTAGTTACCTTGTGCTTTGACTTGTCATATTGACAAGACATGGATGACAAGGTAAATTATATTAACAATTCTAAATGATGTATATGCTTATACTTTGAGGGGCAGGCAGAGCTGAAACTAGTACATTAACGGATTGCCAAGCATATTCCATCTCATGATATCGTGCGTCTATTTTAAAATGTTAACTGTTATTTCTGAATTTTCGAATCGAAAACTTAAACACAATTATGGATTTGAACCCAGGACCTCATCAGCTCTCAGTCGAAGTATACTACTACTAGACTAAAAAGACAAGAAATATCATCAACTCCGAAATGATTCCAAGGTGGGCAGAATTTGGCCTAGTTGTTACGAACCACTTGAGGAGTTAAATTACCATCAAATCTTGTAAACAATTTACTGTTATCCGATCTCGGAAGAGCCCAGAACATTCTTTTATCTATACTACTATCATAAAGAGGAAAGATTTGTATTTTTGTGTGTTTGTAATGAATAAACTCAAAAATTGCTGTGCCGATTTCAAAAAATCTTTCACTATTGGAAAGCTACATTCACCCTGAGTAACATAGACTATATGGTTTTTGGAAATACCACTCCTAAGGGGGTAAAATAGGGGATGAAAGTTTGCATGAAAATTCGTATTTTGTATTATATACTTTTTCTCCCATACATAACCTCCACGGGGGCGGAGCCGCGAGCAACAGCTAGTAGTCCATATAATAATATCAACGACAAAAAACTACAACATAAAAACTATGCTAAATCTAGTACACAACAAAGTTGCACCGCCAAAAAACCTCACAAGGGCTCGTCACATTGTAATCGTTCAAATCGAATAATGGCCCACTCATGTGAATAACTTATTTACCGTCCCCCACCGGTAATCGAATCACTCCACTTGACGCTGCGCTACTTTGTACGGAGATTCACTCTGTCCACCCCGCATTATGCAAACCGCGAAGTGTCATCGAAGAAATGCGATAAACTCTATTGAGTTTCAACGTTCGGCTTTATGGGGTGGTGGAAAGTTAACTGTGACTACTTGGTTTAATCTTTTATATCTGTAGTTTTAAATGTTTATAGATGCATTAGGAAATATATATCGACAATTGGCGGGCTTTTTGACTTAAGCGACATTTTCGAAAATTTACAGTTGCGAGGTTTTTTGTTTTGTTGATTTTCGGAAAAGAGTTCACTGTAAAAAAATTAAACCGTGGATCTTAGTTAAATTTATATATTACTTGTGTAAGCACGTACTGCATCATATGACTTATTTTCATGCATTTATGAGCATTCTTTTCTAAAATAAATGCGGCCTCCCTGGTTTACCTATTGATTTTAGCGCCAAAAAGTGTATAAACATTTTAAACTAGTCTAGGATGCAGAAAAAATCGCTCATTCTGAATATGAATATAACTCGCTTACATCGAATTGCTCTCCAACCGTCGATATGAAAATGGATGGCTGCAGTAGTAAGAAAATGTATAATATATACACTCACGCCTGTATTCCCCGAACGGGTAAGCAGAGGTGTAATTAGTACACCCACTATTCGACGAATTTATTACTTTCCCATAATGTGATAGGGGCGAGCCTATCGACATACCGGGCAGAATACCAGACTCCGGACTGGCACTGACTATTTCTAAATAGAAAAACCCAATATCACTTTACTTGAGATGGGGACCGGACACGAGACCTCAGCAGCAGCAGTCGTAACGCATGCGCAATTACAACTGTGCCACCGAGGCAGTCGAGCAATAAGTAAATAATTTACTTATAAGGATTCAATACACATTTATATTTGATTCAAAGGTAAAGTATGATGATTTCATAAGATGCGGAAGTAATCTGATTTATCCAAAAAACACACAGCAAGCTACTTAACGTCAGTTTTCTAGAGACAGTAAGACTCAGTTGAGCCGACTTATACTGAAGACAAATTTAGCCGTTAGATACTTTTTATCCTGGCAAAAGTGACACTATTCCTGTTAGGGCGCGCAGTGCAGTCCAGGTACAGTATCAAGTACCGAGAGATAACAATCACTCGCTACTCGAGAGAATCATACCTTCTATGAAGCTTCCCACTACGCTTAAAGGACCCAAGACCATAGGAAGGTATGAATAATTTTTCATCAAGTTCGTCTGTAACATTTAACATCAAAACGTCGTTTCGTATTTCGTAGGTTATTGACATTTTGACACAACACAAGGACATCCAAACACTTAAGATTCCTGATGCAAATGTAACGGCCCGGCTAACATGCAAACAGCATGTGAAATAACATCTTTTTTATTTTAAAATATCTAAAACTTACATATAAATGCTAATGCGGCCGCTTGTATTGTTTTCCGAATTAAAATTAGCAGTTTTTAAACACGTTTTATATCGTTCACAATTTATTTATTCTGTTCAGTTTTGTTTATTTTAATATTTTAGCAGTTTATAAGTTGGCGGACGAGTGTTCTGGAATCTAGATGGGTTTCAGTCTATCTATGGCTCTAAATACAATCTTCAAACTAGATTTATTACTTTGGAGTGGTATCTTAGAAGGATATCAAGATTTTGCATTTATTTAAATCCACAGCAGTATTCACCTTTTATATAACAGAGGCTATTTTAAGAAAGGTTAATACACCGATATCTAATTCTATATTAATGAAGCAACGTTTTTGATGTTAATTATCGCTTGCTTTAACGGCGAAGGAAAACATCGTGAGGAATAACCTGATAATTCTCATAGGAATTTCGAAGGTATGTGAAGTCTTCCAACCCGCATTAGAACAGCGTGGTGGACTAAGGCCTAACCCCTCTCAATAGTAGAGGAGGTCTATGCCCAGCAGTGGGACAATGTTTAGCACAGTGCTAGTAGGTATTATATATTAACGTTTTTGATGTGGCAGAGCTATACTGTAGACAGTTTTGCCTAGAGTATGAATGAGTCAGCCTAACTGAGTTATTACCATTGTCTCACAGAAAACTGACGTGACGGAACTACTTGCTATGACATTTTTATGGTGAAAAAGAAATTCATGAATCGTTCCCTTTCCAATATCTATTTATCTTTAAAACTAGCTACTACCATGATGCTCCTGGTATTATTTTATGGACATTAGATCACTTACCATCAGGAGACACTCTCGTTTGCCAGTATTTTTTAGCTGGCACAGCAAAGTGACCACACTACACCTGATGGTAAGCGCAGTACCGTCCAAACAGAGTATTAAGCAGCGAGATACAACTATCCTCCTGCTGCCTCGGTGGCGCAGTTGTAATTGCGCATGCGTCACGACTGCTGCTGTGCTGAGGTCTCGGGTTCGATCCCCGGGTCGGGTAAAGTGATATTGGGTTTTTCTATCTAGAAATTCTCAGTATTAGCCCGGAGTCTGGAATCTGTACCCGATATGGCGATAGGCTCGCCCCCTATCACATTATGGGACCGAAATTCGGCGAAAAGTGGGTGTACTGGTTACACCTCTGCCTACCCCTTCGGTGATTACAGGCGTGAGTGTATATGTATGTATACAACTATTCCTCGCTACTTGACTCAATGCCAGCCTTTTTTTTTTTGTTGCGGGGAAAGCATATTATTACTGCTGGTGCAGGAGCAAACTGAATAAGAATAAAACGGTTACGTTGAACTAACCTGTCTTACGGCCCAGCACTCCCCTAACCCGGATGATGGCTATCCGGGCAGCCCCTGGGCCGAGTCCCTACCCCCTATGTACACCTCATCCGACACTACCAGCTAAAACCCCGCGGTGGCCTTCTTCGGCGCTTACGGAGCGATACCAGGGTATTCTAAAGACTCAAAGCCGGCCTGCTGAGCAGCTATTTACACTACGCTTAATGACCCAGGACTAGAGGAAGTAAACTTTTCCACAGCTTGATGGTGCGGCAAAGATACGAGTTTGCGAACCTCTTGGTTCGGGCCATATAAAAAAATAGGCTATTAAATCTTATATTTTATTTTAAGCATTTTCTTTCGTAAATTATAACCCTTTGTTACACATAATCACAAACTCTAATCTATAAACACTGGTGGAATTAGTAACAGATGCGATTCGCGGCCCGACAAATGAGACACCCCTATACTCTCTGCCATCAGATAACCCGTTACAACATCTTATATGGAAGTGAATTTTAGGGTTGTCGCTTTTGGGAATTTGTTCATTTGTAGTACTTTGAACAAATGGCAATTGCAGTTGTATTTAAAATGATATGATTTGTTCGTTTTTTTTCCTTTTTTGTTCGAAATGAGCAAAGTGACCACCACGATGATAACTTAAGTGCCAGTTGTATCTCTGAACGATTACCAGAACTATATCAGTATGAGATTTCTGGCTATAAACTGACTGAACCCGGTACGCGTATCACCGGAACGAGTAACTATGGCATGGTTTTAACTACGCGTAGGTTCGCTATTCAATCGGATATAAATCAAGACTCATGAGTTATCTATTTACAATAGTTTTTAATAGACGTAGTAGGCGAGTGGCCTTTCACGTCTCTGTGAAACAAGAGAGTATGGGTTTGATTCCCGCACCGAGACAAATGTTTGTGTGATCCACAAATATTTGTCTCGGTTCTGGGAGTTGTGGGACCGTAAGTGATACTCATTACACAGGTTTGACCTACACTGGGATCAGGTCTATGTGTGTTACTGTTGGAGTATTTATTATTATTTATTTAACTTGAAAACAATGAGGTTTGAAGTTAACATCTCGAACTCCCATCATAGTGACATAACATAGCATATTCAAGCTTTCAAACACAACGAATTGCATCAAAATCGTACCAATAATTAAGTGTTTTACGAACAATCAAAAGTTTTAAAGTGCAGATTACTGTAGCACTAAAAAACCTTCAAAATTTCGCATCAATTCATACGAACAAACACTCGAATTAAACATAAACGTTAAATAGCAATAAAGGTTCACACGGGGCAACCCTGGGTAGACGTCGGGACGCCTCCGTAGAATAAAATCAGTATGGTGCGTAAAATGAACCCTATGGGCTATAAAACACTCACGTTTTACGGTTACTCATCTTTGTTTAGGGCACTACCGACCCATCTATGACGCTAACTTGTTGATATATTTTTACATGGTTTTCGCGTTTGCGACACCTCGTAAGACACATACTTTGTCGCCTTTTTGTACCTGGTCTCATTAACCGACTTCAAAGAAAGGAGGAGGTTAACAATTTTCGGATTTTTTTTATGTATGTTCCCCGATTACTCGAAGACGCCTGGACCGATTCGAGAAATTATTTTTTTGTTTAAAAGGGTATACTTCCCAGGTGGTCCTATTGGCACCAAGTCAGGATCTGATGATTGGATCTCAGAAAAATCAAGGGCAACCGTCAAATTTTATAGTGACGCATAATTTGTTTTTTTTAAGTCGGTGTACTTTTTACGAATTAAAAAACTTTTACTTATTTTATTTACAAAATGTTATTTTTATTCTGGTACGGCAATGTGACCACAACACACCTGATGGTAAGCGCAGTGCCGTCTAGTCAGAGTATCAAGTAGCGAGAGACAGTCTATCCCTCGCTGTTCAACACAATCATGCCGGTCTGATTAATTAATATCCATCATCGTTGTGTTATCAAGTTTGTCTGTGGCATATTTTTATAAATTTTTAAGTTAATGAGGTATTATGATATAAAAAATATTGATTTTTTGGGTATGCTTAGGTTTAGGTGAACATAACACTGTAAGATACGGTAGGCAGCGGCTCTGCTGAGCCCTGGCATTGCAGAAGTCTATGGGCGGCGGTGACTACTTACCATCAGGTGGCCCGTCTGCTCGTCTGCCTATCCAGGCACTAAAAAAAAACCAATAATAATTTTGTTTTTATGTAGATTATTGCTTAAGTTCCTATAGTCTATCTGCTAGCCTTGAGTTAATTTCTAGTATAGTTAAAACGGAAACATCATTCACTATTTGACTAGATCATGTAGTATTAATGCCTGATTGCTACATTTAAGCTAACTAATGAATATTGTCCAAATACACCAGAACAGCAATAAACCCACCCTCAATAACATCCGACAAATCTCCAAACAATATACGGAAACTCTTCCACAACAGTTCCGTTGTCTTTATTTAATCATCGTACAATGGCGTCGTCACAGGCCGCTTGACAAATTCACACGCCCTCCAAATCGTCTTAAAGGCACACTTAACGCGTACCCTTCCGTACCACCCTCGGCCGCTCCGTTCTTTTATATCGCAACTTTATTAACGCATAAAGGTCTCAGGATGGCCCTTTAAGAATTAGGATCCCGAGTCGCTGGACGCACTCGAGCCGAACAAACGACGCGACCGACGCGGACGGCCCGCGCCATTTGCAATTAATGCAACAGTTATCTCCTCGTTCCAAATTTAAATATTAGCATTGATTTCTGAACGTGAATAGCAGCTACAGCCTAGTTGGTTGCGGTACGGACTGTCAAGACGAAAGTCGAATGTTCATATGGCATACACCTCTAACTTTTCTAAAGTTACGTGTGTATTAAATGTTAATTGTCGATTGCTTTAACGGTGAAGGAAACCTGCATACCTGGGAATTCTCATAACAATTTCGAAGGTATGTGAAGTCTACCAACCCGCATTAGGCCAGCGTGGTGGACTAAGGCCTAACCCCTCTCATTAGTAGAGGAGGCCCGTGCTCAGTGGGACAATGTTTAATACACGGCTAGTATTATTATTGATTTCTGAACGTGAATTACCGTTGTCTGGAGAACATTATTCTCTATTAGGAATGTAAACAGCATAATGGAAACGCAAATCTTCAATACTCATATCGACGTTGTGAACGCAATCGGATTTACATGTCTACAGACGCCGTACTAAAAAGAAATCATGAATGAAGCGCAGTATAGGAAACCCAAAACATTATCCTTATGCTCCCATTTTACGACCTTTACCCCCATCCAGTCGAAAGGGTCACATTGCACGACACGCCGTAAAGTGTCGCCGTCCCGCTCGCACCCATCAAGAACCGGTAAAACAGAGCGAGATAATCACGAAGATGAGTCGAAAATTATTTTTTTTATTATCACCATCGGCGGTGCTCTTTTATTTCCTTTTTACGGTCCGAGTACCTCATAAAAAGACAATAAACTTACTATTTACAGACCATCAGGAAATTGTTAGCCGAAGAGGAGTCTTTACGACACATGTTCGGGTCGGGAACGGCGCGGGATCCGTTCGAATGATGCACTCTTTACGATTGGCGCGACTATAAAAATGAACGAATGATCATCATATAGGTTTTATCTTTGATGAGCATTGAGTATAGATCACGCGTCGTGACGCCCCGGCTCTCGACCGAGTCCCGCAACACCGATAAACCACTACTATCGAAGATTACATTCGCGTAAATAATATGAACATTTTAATCGCGTGTTTATTTATGTTTGAACGCATTTGTATTCCGAATTAGATTTTTGTAATTGCTTAGTTTTATAAGGTTATGTATGACCTGTTTGTTTGTTTCAATTGGAGGTCCTTATCAACTCAGATATTAAGTGTTCTTTTTATCAGTTTATAAAAATCATAACTTGGTAATATCGATGAAAATCTCTATAAACATTATTTATCATGCTTTAAAAACATGTCTGAATGGATAGGCAGAGTTACATCCAACGAGTGCTTGCATTTTTCTTCTGCTTATGGGAATGAAGGAAAAACGGAAATAGAAACTCACATATGATCCTGGGAATCGAACCCTGTAATTTGTATAGCAATTAAAATTGGTGTAATAAGATCTTGTAGAGATGAAAAACACCTACCGTTTATACACGCCATAAATAGCCCCATCGAAAACCCATAACGATAACCATGAAAAATTAACTATCAAATTCCGGTGGCTAAATAACAAGTACCAGGGCGCTATAAAATCGTAGAGATGCTTTAAAAATCATAAAGCGCGCGGAAGCGGCCGCTCGCGATGGGTATTCCATCAAGTGTTCATATAATAACAGTGATTAAGGCGCCAGTTAACTAATACGCCGGATAACTTGTTTTATGATTTAACGCTGATTCACCTCACAATTACAGATTGTAAATCCACTGAGATTGGCCGACATTGTTATGTTGCTTTTGAAGTTTTTGGTTGCACGCTGTTGCACGTCATTTTTTATTATTAAACTATCTTGATTTATGAATGAATAATTTGAGAATTTTAAAAGTTTCTGCAATAATCGTTTGTAGTTTGCCATTACTACTAAACTTCTTGGTACTAAACCTTACGGTTTGCCTCTTACTGCACTAAGAAAACAGTATTTTTTGACAACGTTTTCTAGTTCTTATGCAAGGTAAAATTCTCATATTTACCTTCCGAACGGATTTGCCATTAGGCCCATCCAAATAATTGTATAAGTAACATCCATTGCCTACCGAACTACTAAAGTGAGCGATTTACCGACTCGTGTTATTTGGCAATAATGTCGACGTTTGCATAAGGGGCTCCGGGGTACCACCCGGGCAGAACCCGGGCAGACCGCGGCCGGGGAAAGCCGGGGAAAGCCGGGACAAGGGGAGGGAGCGAGGGATTTCAATATTGTGAATTCCAAGGATGTTCTAGTATTGCGTGTAATGAATTTGGGGATTGTCTTGCGGTTTTTCGGCTCCCGGACTAACGCTGATCAACGAATTCTTTGTCAGTTTTTCGGTGGATGTAAGGTGCACGGTGCGGCCTGGCACCGCCGATGTATGGTAATAGCGTGGCATTATTTAGGTCCGGCCATTCGTATGATAAAACCGTACCACTGATATTTGCCCGCAAACCATTCCTATGGAGATTTCGGTCTTGTTCTTGGGTTAAATCTGTGCATGGCTATGATATACGGCCGGCCCGCCTCGGGAGCTTTCCCTTTCACAAAAATAACGCACAAACACAGAATTTCGGGTTATAGCGCCGGGCAAATATTGTCGTTCATATGCGAATGTCCGGGGATGAGTTTTTTCTTCATTCGAGTCAGCCTTATCTGAATCAGATTTAAGACTGCTTTGGGTAAAAAACGCATTTTTTGCAAGAGTTTACTTCATCTCCCACGGGACTTGAATCGGAACAGATTAAATTAGGCGTGTTACGATAAAGAAATTAGAAGCGGACAATGAAGTGGGAAGGTGGAATTCAAAAGCACAAGTTAATTTTTAACGTGGTAGTTGAGTTTACGGCGCTGCGGTCTCGCCCGGGGCGTCCGGCGTTCTAATTAAAATCGCTACGTCTTCTGCGGTATTCATTTTCATCCTTTAAAATGGTTTTTGTTGCTCCCTCGCTGGTTGCGTTGGCTTATTGTTGTGGCTTGTAACTAATTTACATGTTAATGAATCGTTCCTAATGTTTACGTGTTCGATAGTTGGCTTTGTGTTTTTATACCTTTGCCTCATCGTTTTTGATTTGTTTACCTTTTTTAAATTAAAATGCAAGCAATGGTGTTTAAATAAATATTTTAAAGCGTGCGTTTAGGCGTAAAAAGATAACAATATTGTTTGTGGATTGGTATAACAATTACGCCCGGCAGTATTGTTAGTTATTATTGTTAGGTTAACTATGACGTTGAATAACTTTATCGTGTTCACCACCGAATCCATATAAAAACAATGAAAGCAAGAGTTTCTTGCTCAAGAAAATAAACAACCACAATACACATTATTTAGAACAGAAAGCAATTTAAAAACTCCAGTAGCAGAAAGATATTTTCGAGGGGAGACAAAGCCGTTTCCATTAGCATCCCGCGATTGTGAAGATACCAGGCGCGTATACAGGCTCACAGGTGTACCGGCCGCATTTGCATACGTAATGGTGCAACAAAGGCCTACTTCAGTGCGACCACTTGCGCGCTTCTGATGTCCGCGTACCATTGTTGTGCAAATGGACACTGGTTCCAAGTTCAAATGTTTTCAGAATCTTTCGGACACACAAGATTCGAGAAACAAGGATTAATAACAAGTTCTATGTTTTTTAAATGTTTTTTTTTAAACTGGTTGGTGAAAAGTCAGAATTCGAACTAACTCGAACATTTCAACTTGATAATAGGGAGAAAGCAACTGTAACTTCTAAGCAAACCTTTGTATTGGTATTTGAAAGATTATCTGATGGAGAGCGGTCATAACTCCTCAAAACCTACCTGAGAATCATGAGCATCGACTTAGTATGGTTGGTATGGGAAATAATTAATGACCTTTAAGGGATGGTATTTAACGTGTATATAACAATGGGACATTACCCGTGGCTATATCATAAAATTGCAATTATATTTTTTCCATAGCAAGGTATGGGAGATCAACCAAACCTGTTGTTTATCGACATTACACATCACTTTTTCTATTAAATTACAACGTTAACGCACTACAATTAGTGATGTCCGATCACGTGCGCATACCGAACATCGATAATTTTAATGCACTGTTTAATTACCGTTATAATACAAGTAGCTCTTACATTCACAGCTCGTAAATTTCATAAGCGATCGACAAAACATGAGTTTTATTCGTTTTTAACATACGTTTTTTATTTTGATATCGAACACTGACAGTTGATATTAATTGAGGAAAGTAATAAAGCGATTAAATAAAATTATAAAATAATAGGAAGGATTTCGTAGGGCAGGAAATGAGCAATCAGTTGTAGCTTTAGACATGTACATGACTCCGACATAACTATATTGCACATAAGCAATAATTATACAGAACTTATTATAAACGGGTTTCCGCTTGTTTTTTTTAAAATAAAGTGGTTTTCTACATTTATCTGTTTCTACGCTTACTTTTTACTACATATAACGGGTATTGACGATGTGTTTACATTTTTATTAGAGAAATTCTCCTGGATTGTTTGAGCAAATACCATAACTAAATTTATAAATAAGTCGATAGTCGATATTGTAAAAATTTTTGCTTACATGATTTGGCTTAACCTTATGAGACTTAGCCTGATAAGATACAAAATAAGTACTGAAGAATGTAGGTCTTAAACAGGACTGGAGAAAAATCTTCGACATGTGTCTGATTCAGAAACTTCACTCGCAGTAACCGTGTGAAGGCAGGGCGGTTCGTTAGTTTATAAATGGGTTTACTTTCTTTTTCCGGTCTTTATGGCTTCGTCAAACATTAAAATCAGTTCTTACTGATTTTAATGTTGATAAGGGAACGGTGACGGCCTACCAAGCAGATTCAGTATTAGGTCTTTAAAAACATATCTTATTCATCCTTGTTTAATACAACAATCGATACTGACGATTGCACATCCCTAGAAATAGTTTTGTAATGTTTTAAGCCCCATGCCGCATCATAGTTTCCGATTATACGATAGACTGCCAAAATATCGATTAGCATGTCCCAAGTCCTCCTAAGTTTCCGCATCAGAAGCAAGTGACGGTAACTTATCGGGACATAGCGAGAACGGCGCGTCGTGTAAGCCGCGGAACCAAAGCCGCTTACTTTAAAAGCAGTCTGTTATCTCCGAAACTTGCACGGCAGTCGAAAGATTTCCACAACTTTGGGTAATTAAATTTAATTTTTACTCTGCGTGTAGTGATAAGGGGTTATATAGACGAAAAGTTTAGTTGACTATGTTGATAATAAATAAATAATAATACAAAAGATATTAAAATTATAATTAAAAATAATTGAATACGCTAAGTACCAGGACAGCATGAAAGCAAAGAGCGCGGACCACCAACATCGGAATTAGAGTGCGTTCAAAAACCTAATCTGACAATAGACGCGTGCCGCGTTGATTTGCAAACAGTGAGAACGTTGACGATTGTATGGTGATCGCGCCGTCTCAGCCCACGTAATAATGCACACGCCGATGGCACAGATAAACATTTGGATGTTCTTATGATGATGATGATGATGCTATGATCTTAAAAGTGGACAATGTTTTAAATAGCGGTCGGACATGCCATCCGCGCGAGAGCGTAAAATCTTTAGTGCGGTAGATATTTTAAAAATAATTAAGAAAACTAATTATATAAGGCAACAAACAGGATGCAATTATAAAACGTCTAATTAGAAGTGCATGTACATTTCCGTCTGAATCGCCATTTTAATTGTACCTTATCAGAAAGCCATAATATATTATAATACCACAGACCACAGTCATTCCTATTTCCTTTACTATAAATGAAGAATACCTAGCAGCAGTTACTTTATTAAGTTTAAATATACAAAATGTCCTCTATTCAAATTCTTAACTGTTCCGCCACCCGCAAAGCCATATTCAAAATTCTCATTTGAAAAAGAAGCGTTCTATATTTGAAATCGTCGCGGGGAACGGTTCCCTTTGCCTGCGCGATGTAAAAAAAATATCGATCTACACGTTCCACCGCGCGCCGAAACACTGGTGATAAATTACCTTCGGGAAATTAAAACTCTTTAAAACAATACCTTATTTCCCTTTGCGTTTGTTGTCTCGCTCTATCAAGGACTTTAGATGTTATGTGCGTCTCTTTCGCCCGCGGCATAGACTGGCACGAAATGACATTACTTTTGTTACGTAATAAGGTTTTATTTTAAGATGTTTGCTTTGTTTTAATTAATTTTTTCGTGTCATTATGGAAATGGTTATAATGTTAATTTGGTATAAGTGCCCGTTTAAATTAGTATAATCATAGTAAATGCTGGTAGAAACATTACTTTGTTGAATTAAAATATAATTTCCGCTATAGTGCCGTACAAAGTTATGATTAATTTGTCAACAGAAAAAATATTGGACACTAAAACGTAACCATTAGTTATTGAAACCATGTCATCTATCATTTCTATTGAGTCATATTTGGGAGAGAAGACAGCTTCGATTGTCATCAATGACAATACATATTGTCAACAGATATAGTCAACTGTCAACAAATCGTTTAGAGAGAAATGAATGAAAAAAAATTAAATGAAAAATAAACTTTAAATTAAAAATATTTTATCATCATTTTTAGACAACAGCATCACAAAATTAAACTTTCACCGCCATGCACAATCTAATTACAAACATCAAAAATGCATTAACAAAACGCAAAACGGTTCTAAATCTAATTTCTTTTTTGACAAAACAAAAAACGAATCTTAATTAGTTTTGGTGTGGAGAAAAAAGGCGGGAGATAAGAGCGTGCGCCTTTCCCCGTTATCACTTCGTCGGGGAGATGCCATTAGTGTTGCCAGGGACGATTTACGGGCAACTGGGTGTTAAGTATCCTAGAGTATAGCAACACAGAGATCGCCATTGCAGCCACTCTGAGTTCTTTGAACAAAAATATTGAGCCAGAAATATCTAGTTTTGATATGCAGTCTTGTGAAAGTAAAACTGTGCTAAACAATTTTGTTTGGATATTTGGAGTGCCTAAATATTATTATTCCCGAGAATTAATACGCATTTAATCATGTATTTAGGTGAAAAAAAATTTTTCAACTTCGGCGCTAATATTGCGTGTACCATAAGAGACTTCCTTACACGTAAATAAGCACATCCAAAATGTTGCTTCATAACATTATTTCCCCTGACGCGAGAATCGAACCTCTGACTGGGTTAAAAGTAGGCTATATGTAAATCCGTATTCGGCAACTAAATGCTTCAATATGAATTTTCATATCCTTAACTTGAGAAATGATAGGTTCTCTATGTATACTTTCATCGTTAGTTCTCTCCCTATGGGGGTGATTTTACAAAAACGGCGAAAAAGAAATTATTTGTTGTTGTTATCAAAGAATAAATATTTTTTTTATAAAAAAAAATATTTTTTTATAAAAATGCCTTGAGAAATGAAGCTTTTATCCCCTAATTAACCCTCTTCAAGTTTTTTGAGACAAAAGATAGCCTATATTTATATCTAGAGTTCAAGATTTCTTCGTATCAAATTTCATCAAAATCGGTTTATTATTTTAGTATGGATATTATAAGGCGTTTATATAATTGAAGTTCATTTTATTGCAGTTGTGTCCCAAATTCCTGCACAACCACGTCTCTTTTAACAGTTGGCAACACTAACCTCCCGGGCCCTTCTATCTTTGTTTTTCGACCCTCTGGCTGGTATCTGGCAATTTAAAGATAACTAATGCACATAGCCATTAAGGAAACGTAAGGAAAATAGAAAAAAGCGGGAAATGCGCCGATACGTCTATACGTCCGTCCATTTTGTGAATTTTATCTAATGGTTTTGTTAATGAACATTAATTGACGACGTTGAATAGCTTTTAATCAAATTATGCTCCAAATAAGTAAAGTGACAAATATTATGACTGCCTTCGTGGCTTAGCGGGCGAGTAGCTTGTGAAACGGGAGGCTGTAGGTTCGATTTCTGCAAAGACAAATATTTGTGTGACAGTTTGTTTCGGGTCTGGGTCTTCGCACCGTCACGATACAGGTTTGAGCTAGTGTGGGGTCAGAATTATGTGACTGTTGGCTGTATTTATTTCAACCTCAATGACAAAGCTCTCGCGTCTTATATTAAATGTCATGTCTGCTTATAAACAGCAAAAACCCCATACATTACCTGAATTATCAACTCCTGAATTTCAATCATCTTAAGACATGAAATAATGTCTTATAGGGCCTAATGTAACTTGCCTCAATATTTTTGATGGCAGAAGTAGTTTTAACGTTGATCCTTACCCAGATGGATTAGATGGACTAAAAGAGTCCTACGAGATAATAAAACAGATATATAATACACCTAACACTTAGTCACTACTACTCTAGATCAAACGTGAATCGTAGGTGACATGACAATGATTTTGGAACAACTTCCAAATCCAAAATAGATAATTACTGATCATACGATCTTTGTCTAGGTGCTGGATTGAACCCGCGACCAAACGTTTTAAACTCTCTCGCCCGCTGCGTCATGAAGGCTGTCAACTTACCATCAGGTGGCCCGTCTGCTCGTCGGCCTATCAAGGCACTAAAAAAAAAACTAGATTCTAGACGGTTTTTTTTTCAATTTGATCATGAATCTCAACCCTTGACTATACCAGCTGTTTCTCAATTACAAATAATACGTAATAAGAATTTGTATTCTCTATCATGAAATACTCAGTATCAGTGGAATTGTGCCCGGTATGGCTCTTTATCATATAATGGGACGGTAATAAACTCGGCGAAATGTCGGTGTCTGGATGCGTATGTATGTATAAAAGAATCTGTCTATATAAAAGAAGAAACTGACTGACTGACTGATCGATCAACGCACAGCCTAAACGGCTGCGGTTAGAGACTTGAAATTTTGACAGTAGGTTCCTTTTATCACGTAGGCATCCACTAAGGAAGGGTTTTTGGAAATACCACCCCTAAGGGGGTAAAATAGGGGATGAAAGTTTATATGAAAATCCGTCATTTTTGAAGTTAAATTCATGAAAATTAGTATTTGGTATTTTAGTTAAAAATAAAAAATATGTTTCAGGATTTTTGGAAATTCCGCCCCTAAGGGGGTAAAATAGGGAATGAAAGTTTGTATGAAAATCCGTAATTTTTAAGTTATCGCATGAGTATTGGTATTTTGTATTGTATACTTTTTCTCCCAAACATGACCTCCACGCGGGCGGAGCCGCGAGCAACAGCTAGCTAGTTATATAAGAAGTTGTATTGTATCAACACAACTTCTTATTACTGACACATTAGCTAACATGTGTTGCTCACTATAATATGCTATACAAGGAAACCGATTTAGTCAACAATTTACCATCGCGTTAACGACCCATAGTCGATATCGTAAAACGTCACCCAAAAACTATTTATGACAATTGGAAAATTTTATATCACAATAAAAATTGTGAATAAAACCCAGCTTTGTTACACGTCTAATTGAGCTGGAGGTATAACACGGGGTTTTAACGATCCAAAAATAAAACCATATTAAAACGGGCATATTTACTTTTTCATTAACATGAAAAAACGTAATAATCTCACGGCAGTAAAATACTATCGGACGTTTACGACAAATTCACACAGACCTACTTAATAAATCTGAAAAAACTATAATTTATGTCCGCGAACGCAGGACACGGCCAGCGGGGACTTTACGGCCTCGTAAACTGCTTAGAAGGGAATGGATGTAGGGATAATTCGGGAAAAATTATATTTTAATTAACATATTTTTACGATGTACGATTAAAATTGAGATTTCCTTGACACCCGTCTTGTATTCATAATACTTTAAGTAGATTACGTTCTATGTTTATAAATTGTAAATATATTTTTTTCTTTTTGTTTAATAACAAAATATAGACAATGCACCTTCCTTAATTGCGCTATCAATTGTCTACCCCTTAGGTTCTATCCTAGTTAAAACATAGCTAAAAGTGTTAAATCTTCCACCATTGGGATTAAGTGCGTCAAAATATTAAATTAAGACCTCAAATCAATGGTCCTTTTTACTGTCACTTTTGACAGCTCAGTTTTTCTATCCGTCGTGCCTACAGTCCTTTAGCCATGTTTAATAGGCGACGAAAGTGTCACTTTCCATTATTTTTTCTGTGTACACGTTTAGAAATTATTGTGGCGACACTGGGAGAATGTTAAAAAGTATTGCTGATTAAATAAAATGTCGCTAGGCCCACGGGGGCCGGGCAGAGCGCGTGATCTGAATCCAAGGGGTGTTAAGTTTCAACGAATTGTGGATAAACTTTGAGATTTTTGGGAAGTTGAATTACTTTGGATTTTTTATCTCTGTCAAATTGTTCTTTTCAATTTTATTGATATTAAACGTTAAAGTTTAATAAAACAAATTACGTTTCGCAAACTTACCACCTAACAACTCCTCTTTGATATAGCTCGTGCTTACCTGTAAAAAAGAAAAAAATATTAATATAAAATTTGAAAATAGAACTCGACAAAAAACTCTCATTTCAACAACCCTAACCACATAAAAACGTAAAAAAAGCAAAGGAAATTTTTGTACTGCCATTAATTTTGTAAAAAGGGCAAAATTCGTAAGAATGTTTTCCGTAAACATATATTCATATAAATAAGTTGGTGAAACGAGAGGGCCGCCACGGACGGACGGACCGACGCACACAATGGCCGGCAAAACTATTGCCCTATATATTTTCCGCGGAATGACCGTTGGTTTTGCCAAATAAATACTGCTTACCTTTTGTACCGATAGCAGTAAAAAAAACAAAAAGTTATCGGATAATTAGTTCATGGTGGAGCCAGATTTGACGCATAAGATTCCCAGGGAAAGACATTTGTGTTTTTTTAAACTTGGCGCGTGCTGTGCGTGCGTTTGTTACCTTAGGTATCGAAATAGATACCGCAAGTACTTCAATCTACGAAACCAGGTGAATCACATTCACAAGATCAATGTGATAATATAATAAACACTCTCAAAGATTATTCATAATACGACATTAAAAACCATTTTTCATGTTTTCAAACATCTTATTGCGGTATCCAATGCAGACATACGTTTGCAAGAACAATACTTAAGCGAGTTCTTTGCCATGCGTTGATTTTTGTTTATATGATTGGCCAGTTTTTGCAACGACTAAAAAAGAATAAATAAATAAATGTATACCAAAGAGCTCTCTCTAAAGTGTCGATCTTGAAGGTATATTAGATTACACATATCCTGAAGCCTCTATTTAAATTTAAGTCTGCGTAAATGTACAGTCACCGTCATTAATTAGAATGCAAAACTTTTTTTGTTATTATTTTTTATTAATTTGCTATCCGTACACAATCCTCCATGTCAGAGAGCATTGCTAATAACCGGGCAATGTCGTAGGGCCTCCGACAAATCTCAACGCGGCCCTATGGAGAGGAAACGCAATATATTTAATATTGTATTTGCGGTAGAAACATGGATTCCAGCCGCTCGTATTGTATGTGATGTAATGAGGGTAGGCAGAGTAGTTTTTTGTTCTAAAGTACACGGGGTATTCGTATGGAAGATAGTGTTTCGAAAATGTGGGCTGGTGTACATACCATAGTATAAATAATAAATATTTTACATATACAAGTTTTTGAGTTGAAGAATGATGTGGTGACTAAGATAGAAAGAGGTATGCTGAGATGGTTTGGCCACATGGAGAGGATGGATAAAAGGCGATTTACGAAAGCTATTTATCGTGCGAATGTTACTGGAAGAGTGGGTAGAGGGCGCCCAAGGAGAACGTTTACCAATCAGATAAACGATCTTCTCCTAAAAGGGCAAATCAGAAGTACCTCCAGCCGTAAATGTATGAATGTGGAAGAGGCGAAAGAAGTGTGTCAGGATCGTAGCTTGTGGCAGTCAATAGTCTCTGCCTACCCCCATGGGATACGGGCGTGAGTGTATATGTATATATATATGTATATGTACAAGTTTTTGTCCAAATCAAATGCTCTTAGATTATTTTCAAGAATATACTTTAAGTATTTTTGTGTTTGACAATAAAAAGGATGCAATATTTTAGCCGTGATGCAAATTTTAAATGAATGATTAATATTGCAATGGTTAACTCACATTAAAACCCCAAAAAATACGTCCAGAGAAAAAAAACTGTGCAATCTTCTGGCTCAATAGATACATCTAACCATATGTGTTATTTAAATTTAGAATCTATTATATTATAAAATATTCTTTACGGAACTCACCAATCAAGCTGAGTTTGTACAAGAGCTCTCAAATGAAAGTAAAAAAACCGGTATTTGATTAAAATTGTATCACAAAAGTCTTGAGATCGAAAAAATGGAACGAAACACGAATGTTGTAAAAGCATCGTTATATTTTTACAACATTCGTAATACAAACGGACAAATAAACCCCATTAAAAACATTCCACTTCGCCATTCCGGCAAATCTTCAGCAGACTGGATTTTTATATGACTAGACAAAACTAAAATCCTTGGCGTAATTAATAATTAATTCCAACCAACATAATTTTCCTTCTCCATTATCGAATCCAACACGATACGACCCAAGCCCATAACCGCTTGGTTATGGGCACATCGCATTCACAAACGCATTAATATTAATATAATGTATGTCACATGCGATTATTATTGTAATGCTGGCCGATACACCTTTCCTTGCAACTGTCATTGCGTGTAGGGTGACGACGCAGTAGGGCGGACACAATTGTACGTATTATTACAGATTTTGTATTGGTATTGATGTTCATATGTGTAAGTATAGACGGGCAGATTTTATTTGACGTGAATTGAGATAACGTTTTTCATTAGATCTTTAAAAATAGAATTAACTGTGTTATTTTTCAACACTTAAATAACGGGAATTAAACATTTGTTTTTGGAAGCGAAAAACTAAAATATGATACCGAAAGTACATAACAAAGTATGGTACTACCAAGTTTACTGGAAATATTTTTTATATAGTACAGGATTTTGCTCACGGTGTTGCTCTTGTCACAGCCATATACTACAAAGTACAATCCCATAGGTTGTAACATGAATTTAAATAGCTTATAATCTTCTTTAGTAAAAAGGTTATAAATTACAAAAAAAAAACTGTCTAGTTCCTGAAATTTGCGAGTCCAAAAGACAGTCTATTCGGTTATATAATAATAAATACACCCAACAGTTACACACATAGTTCTGACCCACACTAGGTCAAACCTGTATCGTGGGTATCAACAAGGAGGGACTACGATCCGGTCTGTCACACAAAGATTTGCTTCGGTACGGAAATCCAACCCACGGCTTCTCGTTTCACAGCCGGCTTGACTCGACCACTGCGCCACGAAAGCCGGCATTGGTATACATATTTTCTACATATTATCATTACCTTCACACAAGTATTTTTCATTCACGCTACCCCTTCTTCTCTTCACACTTCAACTAAACACATTAACGTTTCAACATCATCTACGACCACACTACACTAAAACAACAAACAACCAAACAATGCCGAAGGGGTGCCATCAGAGCACCCGGTCCCCGCATCTCCAGATTGACATCTGTCAGTTGGGGTCCAGTGTCGCTTACTAGGGTATATTGGGGTACATACCGACCCCGTATTTTTCGCTTGTGGAATAAATTTTTAATCAAAATATTTTCGCGGTCCCCTCGCTACGGGATGTTAATTTCTCTATTGTCAGCCGGTGACACGAGTTAACGTCGTGATGGGTGAAGCGCATGAATAAATTATGGGATAGTGTAAATAAATGTATTACAGTATTTATGTTAGGCCACTTACATTGTATTAAAAATACGGTATAAGTTAATCGCCGTTTGGATTATTCACTGATTTCAAAGTTAAAAGATAAATCTTATTATAATATACATTTTAACAGTGTACCCTATATCTAGTATAATAGACATCCCCTACAATCCCTTTTATTATACTTACTAATAGTACATACAGCCTTTTGCTAAACCCTTAAAATATATAAATCTCAGAAACTAACAATAAAACATATGAATTCTTTAAAATAATACAAGTGAGTGATGTCGTAATCGATATTTGTAAGAACCATGAAAATTATGCGCAGACCGCACGCACGTTAACCATAGACAAGTGATGGTAATGGTGATTCGACACGGCGATCTGGTATTTGAATATGAAAACCATAGAGAATGGTCTTCGGGAGCCGTTTGTGTGATTGCTTAATTTTAGGCTTGTGGCGTGATTTTAATGTACCATTGTACGATTCTTTTATGGTTAAAATAATATGGTATATTTTTCCAAAATATGTCAAATTCAACTTTCATTATAACCCATATTAAGATGCTTAGGAAAATTTCATACATCTAAGAACAATATCTATATGAGAAATTCATAGCCTATAATATTCCAGTATTAAAACATTGTCTATGTTTACCGCGCAATGTTGGCCACCCTGTCGCAGATATTTTTTTAATGTAGCATTTTCAAATGCCGTGCCTGCGCGACATTTTGCCAGTGATATTTTTAATAAAACCTCCATATAAAGTTTCTTTGTTGCTGACAAGACACGTAGCATTAGAATTAAAATTATCAATAATGATAGTGATCAAGCCGTTTTAATGGGTGGCCTTTATTTTGACTTATAAATGGAGTATCTTTTATGTTTGCAGTGTAAATTAATGAAAATAGTCAATTAAGATAGTGTGACAAAATTTATCGGTCGATTATTTGCAATAATATTTGAAATCGAGTTTTATTTCTGATGTGAATTCATTTCTTCCATACACGAATGAACTTTAAAGTTACCTTATTTTGTTAATCGTCATTTTAATCAAAACATAAATCGAATAGACACTAATTGTTTTCATTAATGCTTTCAAGCTTTATTATCATTTAGCATTATGCTTTCTATAAATGTTTTTAGACTTTCTCTATTCTCCAATGGGAAATAAATTGGTATTTACATTTATTATATTAAATATTGCGCGTTTAAGACCGGTTCTCTAATTTTATAATATTATGCTTTCTAATCTCTAAGTGTGTATTAAATGTTAATTATCGCTTGCCTGAACGGTAAAGGAAAACATCGTGAGGAAACCTGCGTATCTGAGAATTCTAAAACGAATTCCGAAGGTATGTGAAGTCTACCAACCCGCATTAGGCCAGCGTGGTGGACTAAGGCTTAACCCTTCTCATTAGTAGAAGAGACCCGTGCCCAGCAGTGGGACAATGTTTAATACAGGGCAAGTATTATTATTAATCTCTAAGCACCTACTTACTTTTAGCTATGGGATTGTGTTTTCCTATGATTCAGTTATTCTATCAAGGATGGTAATGTCATAGATAAAGCACTACTTAACATACAGTTGACAACCGTAATAGATTACCATATAATCATAGGAAAACGGCGCGGTATCTCTCAGTTCACACTAAGTTCGCGGTACTACGTGTACTGAAAATCACTTTTCCCGCGCCACATTTGGATCCGAATCAAAATAATTACCATACGAATTCCCGCTTGCACAATACGCGTTACATTTTAATATGCGCTAAGGAATCTAATTTACGTAGACACGTCGGGCATGTGGTCGCGAAGTCGTTCCCGCGCTCTTCTCGCGTCGCATTACAAAGTCACCTCACTGCATTTTCAAACGCATTATGCATAGTACATGTGACGTGCCCCCTGGTAAGGTTATGTTAAAAATGTTGTCTCATAAGCGTTTTAAAATAGGAACGTTGTCATTGCACTCCCATTGTGCTTACTCCGCGGCAACGTTATGTCAAAAATGTTTTCTTGGTGTTTTAAAATTGGAACGTTACATTGCTATGTTGGTACCTACCTAATAAAAGTTGCACGACTATGTCATGAATGTGGTTTACTTATTTTTAAATTGGAATGACAATGTCTGCTTTAATCATTTAGACCAAGAATAAGCTATTTATAATCTAAATAATAGAAGATTAGAATGGCCTAAAGAACCTGTTTCGAAGGCCGTTAAATAAAAAAAAAAAGAAGATTAGAAAA
The DNA here is from genome assembly GCA_905220505.1 of Laothoe populi. NCBI lineage: Eukaryota > Metazoa > Arthropoda > Insecta > Lepidoptera > Sphingidae > Laothoe > Laothoe populi. Next base: position 16,229,847 of record HG992166.1, on the reverse strand, counting down.
ACTTAGCAATGTCAAGACATACTCTAGACTAAATCATATACAACGACATATTAAAATGCGATATAAGCTACTTGTTAAGACAATGATGGTAAAATTATTCATGTGCCGAGTATGTGGCAACTCATAAAGTAACAAAGTACTGCGCGGCTACCGGGCACATTCCTTAATATACATTCCTGACGACCATTTGAGCTACTGACTTTTCACAATACAACAACATTTTAATTTACATACAAAAACCACATGAAAGCAATAGAAGTAACAAACGAGTAAAAAAAATACTAAAAAAATATTTTTTATTATTTCCATGCTCAAACCTTTGGATAAATAACCTACAATGTATGAATAATAATACATCAAGTAAATCAATGATAGCTTTAATGTGTGTAGATTTTGTGGTATCCTGTTGTACATTATTTTAAGTTTTATATACAATCAAAATAATTCATTACAATATCAAAATAGTTGCCCATGGCGTTGTGTCTAGAAGCAGGCCGACATGATTGTGTTGAGTATCGGGAGATAGACTGTCTCTCGCTACTCGATACTCTAATTGGACTCCATCAGGTGGAGTGTGGTCACTATGCCGTGCCAGGATAAAAAAGTTTGTTTCCACGTTGTCCAGATACTACCAGAAAAATGCACTATTCAGGATATAAGTAAAAAAATGCAAAGCTTATGGTCCAACTATTCCTGGTTTAAATACACATTTCATGATATTTAAGTAGTATATTTGTGTCTGTTTGGTTGTCTGTATCAAAAGTGCCAAAATGGTCCACAATAAATCAACATTTCAATTGAAAAAAGTTTTCTTTGTTTAATGCTGTCATTTACATAGTTACGTAATGTACTTTGAAGGCGTTAGTAACTTAACAAAAGTTCTAAATAGATTCACATATCCTATTTATATATTTGTATCCAAAATTAATAATTTAGATAGGTCTTTGACTAATGACAGTTAAAAATAGTTACACAAGGAATTATACAAAATATAATATAGTCCTAATTTTTATTTTGTAATAAAATTGAAATATAATTTTCTTTTCATATCACGTAAGGAATTATACAGTATTTTTTAAACAATAGCTTAGTTAAATGCAAAGACTATATAAAACTTACACAACAAAAATATTCAAAAAGTTCCCTTAACAAAAAAACATCGCCCGAGCCGAACTCGCCAACAATTCAGTTAAGCTCAGAAAAACATCAAAGGGTATGCGACAATAGTATTGTGTATAATGCGTTTATATGCAGCCGACTGTACCAAAAATGGCACACGGTCCGATTTGACGCGTAATTTCATTTCCTCTGATTAGTATGGGAATCATACGGGTGTTTGGGTTTTTGAGTTTGTAAAGGGTCAAAGTGTGTGCGATTATTTCTGGAATGATCTTTGCTAATATAAGTAATAATTTACACACTAATATAAATACTTTTTGGAAACTAAGCATTGTGTTGTGTCAAGGTAATAGTAAAGTTCTACATTAAAAAAAAAGGTTTAAGAAAAACACGAAACACTTTACCTGTTTGCACGAAATTTTTCACTACAAAGTTTATGCCTACATATTTAAGATGCTTTGAAATAAAAATGCATTAAATTAGATATATTTAGAATATACTAAGTGTTTGAATTTCGTACGTAAATTAGATTGGCATCTTTAGTGCAGAAAGGTTATGAGCATACAAAACGGACATTACAAGAAATAAATCTTCAATTAAAATTTTCTATGAGTAATTATCTAGTTTGAGATAGCCAGTAAGTTACAGTAATATAATCCTTTTAAAATACCCCCAAAATCACAAAACCTGTTAAATACCATTCAATACATAACAACGTACATAGATTAAAAATCATACGCAAAGAAACAAACGATGCCGAACAACCAAATAAAAATAATATTAACGCGGCCTCCACATAAAGGGTAAGAATCATAATGGTACAAAAAGCTGTCACAATGACAAAGTAATTCGTCATACGCAGACAGCTGCGAGGGATCGCTTTGAAAAAAAACATAACAATTAAATGTACAAATTGACACTACATTCCCCGGGGCAGGAATGTAAGGGAGTAGAATCTGTAAACCTAGAATTTTATGTAATACGCAATAGAACTATTTAATAGAATTATTTTAATGTTGGCAGCAGTGATCTAAACATCTACTCTATCTTTGCGTATTTCTGCTTACTGGAAGACATTTATTTTCTGAATGTTGGCAGTATTGGTCCTTTCTTTGTTCTATAATTAAATTCCTTTTCCATAATTAAATTCCTTGCAAATCTAGAATTCCATAAACAACCAATCAGATCCATTGACGTACCCAACTTATATTGAAACTACTCCTAAATCTAAATGATATGGACACCTTTTAACGGTAGGCAGCGGCTTTGCTGTGCCCTGGTATTGCAGAAGTCTATGGGCGGCGGTGACTACTTACCATCAGGTGGCCCGTCTGCTCGTCTGCCTATCGAGGCACTAAAAAAACCTTTAGCAAAGCAGAAAATACCGTTTCACTAACTATATACATGGTTAACTAACTCTAGTGTACCGCGACAGACGCCCCAGTATTATGCCTATCCACTATTTATTCGCCACCAGCACATGTGTACTAGAGAAGACGTCAAATAAAAAAAAAGGTTTAGAAAGGTTAATATTTTTGAAGGGAAAATCTTTATTCGGGTGAGGTGATTTTTGGGTAATTTTATGAATTCGCATCACCAGTATTTTTAATTTATGCATCGAATATTATTTCTCGGAGGTTTTAATAGATGAGAAACTAGACTAGTGTATATGATTTTAATTTACAATTTTTATTTATTATCTTACAATTAATTTAACTGGAAGAGTGGGTAGAGGGCGCCCAAGGAGAACGTTTACGAATCAGATAAACGATCTTCTCCTAAAAGGGCAAATCAGAAGTACCTCCAACCGTCGTAAATGTATGAGAAGATGTATGAATGTGGAAGAGGCGAAAGAAGTGTGTCAGGATCGTAGCTTGTGGCACTCAATAGTCTCTGCCTACCCCCATGGGATACGGGCGTGAGTGTATATGTATATGTATGTATATGTATGTACAAATAATTTGAAAATCCAACAAAATATTTTATTAATTTATTTAAGTTCACTTTTGTTGACCATGATAGCCATTTTTTTACAAGTATGGCAATAATTATCTAGTAAATCCTTACTAGAAAAATGACTAGGTGTAGTAATGAAACTTTAACTATAGATATAAAACCAACATGGGCTAAAGAAATGCACGATCACATTTCATCCACCACCATAACCAGCCCACTTACAACCTTAAAACAATTTATCCCTCCTAAACTTAACGTAACAGCTCTTCAAATCAAGCACAATGAAACCAAAGTTAAAAACACCCTCAAAATCCGAGTTCAACAAGCCACTAAGCTTTGACAAAAATACCCGAAACCCGACACTGTACGGGGCTTCATACTCGGTGTAACAGAAGCTTACAACTCACGGAGTTGTGGTTTCCTTAGCCGTATGGACGATTTAGTTGGTAGAGTGCAGGGTTTAACTTGTATCAGATTTTATGATAGAAAACTGTTGGTATGCATTGAACATTTACCATGAATTTTCTTCCATGATGTTAATGAAGTTATGAAAATATATATTTGGTTTACAAAGCAACGTAAATTGTACATACACACTCAGGTGTATGTACACTAGTACACCCACTTTTCACCAAATTTATTACGGTCCTATAATGTGATACGGGGGAGCCTATAGCCGTACCAGGCACAATTCTAAACTCCGGGCTGATACTGAGTATTTATAAATAGAATAACCCAGTATCACTCAACCCGATCTGGGGATCGAATCCGAGACCTCAGCACAGCAGTCTTAACGCATGCGTAATTATAACAGCGTCACTGAGGCAGTACAATTATAGTAAAATTGTAATAAACATTTTTTAATTAACTCTTAGAATAAGATGGTATACTTAACGAGTTGCAGATAACCTCCAGGATCGTTATTTAAGGTAGAAAGGTCAATTTATCAGGAAACATCAGCAGTATGCTTGTGCCAGATTAAGATGCGACAGGGTCCAAGAAGCGCTAGCTTGACCTATAATAGGAAGACATGAGAACCAATGGTTTCATTACGCTGGACAAGACTAGGCAAAGTGGAGAGGTGAATTTGAGTAGGAGTGTAGGAAGTTGGGCCCTGATAGAAACGCTTACGCCTGGTAGAAAGAAGAAAAGTCGTAGTATACTTCTCTTGAGTCTACTCTTGTACGAATCAATTATAACAGAAATGAAAAACGTATTCCGGGACCAAATGTCAGTTTTACAAAAGATTATCGTTACGTCGCATATTTAACATGAGATAACAATCATTCGAATCAAGGGCAAACAAACGTGGATCCTGGTACCGAGCAAGACAGCAAAAGCTAACAGCCTATTCATATATAAATACGACTCTTGTTAACGCAAGACGCACAAAAAGAGGCAGCACACATTCCTCGCCCATAAAGTAGGCCAATTTAGATCCACCCAATCCAGCAAAATCCGAGACAACAAGGTACTACGCGTCCAATATTTCCGCGAGTTGACGACATCGCGTGCCGAAACAAAAATATTCTAATTATGCGAACAGTCGCAATACATAACTGGAGGTAGATTCGGTTCCTCCATTTTCAAATAAGGAGTGCCCATCAACCAATCATAATTCGTGGAACTTCCCAGCGGCTCTATCACGCTGGCACGCCCTGGGGGAAGTCGGGCACACAGCGCCCCTGACTAATCTAATATTAAACACATTCGGATATTAGATACAAAGTGAGCATTCACAGAATTTAATAATCCCGCTCCCACACCTATAGTTCCATCCCTGTCTAACCGACAGCGGCGTCTCGCTCGCCATGAAATATTAACAACAATTTTATGATTACATTTACCATTGAGTGTGAGTACGGCCGAGACGTGATACGAAAGCTGAATGACCGGTGAAAAATTGCGGGAAAATGTTGTCAGTTAATATTTTATTGGTTTCGATAGGTTTGAGTTATGTAAGTCTGGCTGGGGTGGTAATTTTCAATTTTGTGCCTGAAATATTGATAAGGCCGTTCCCGCGGGTGCGGTTCATCGACTAACTTTAACTCGACTTGGAGATACCGACACGGGCCGTTTCTGTATTACTATCCAGGAATGATTTACCGCTGTAATCGTTTATTGAATTACCTACAGATAACGCATCACAGAGCAATACAATAGTGGGCAATTGACATAATACGATGATACATATTGAAATTGCCCGTAAAAATCTACATAAAATGCCACTTCTAACACTAATAAACAATTTGTATGCCAAAAGCACTATGCCCGGCCTATAATCATAATCAAATTGAAGTCTCGAAACATCTCGGCAATGGCTCTCATAAACATAATCGCCGATTGCAAGATAAATTTACAGATATGTCCTGGAATTTCTTGATAAGTGAGGCGAAATGTGTTTCTGTTGATGCTGAGTAAAAGATAATAGCTGTTATAACAAACTTTTGGATGTAATTTAGATTTTGTGAGTGAAAAATACTCACTGAAAATCGTCTTCTTTGCCAATACCGTCCTAGTATAAACATAACATAAGTCCACGCTTGTATGCCTAATGGGGCAGGCAGAGATTCATCCAGTACATGGTTCGTCGAGCTTATTTCTTTTCCATGCTATAGGCGACCCAAAGCCATATCACACCCAAATTCCAACACTAGGCAGCTCACGAGATTTTATCAAAAATTCAAACATATATTGTCATCACTCGACCTGACATTTGAACTTGAGACCTTAGTTTCTTAGTCTCCTGTTAAATCTATGAAGCATTATATTAATTTATATTTAACTCTACAAAAAAAATCAAAATGGCACACAATGTTCCAATCGAATGTTTAACGAATGTTTTTACGTGAAAATCACACTCCAGCGAGATACTTCGTTAACCTACAAATCTATGGATTGTTTCATTACAATTTTTGCCCATTACAATGTGTATCCATTGTCAATGCTAATCTAATCACTATCGATGCTACTAATACCGCAAAAGGTATAAAGAAACCAGAAACACCTGACGTAAAAACGCGTACACAAGTTTATGCTAATCAAACGAACGTTTCCATCTATTTGCATTTGATTTGCGCACGGTTGAACGATTACAGCTTGTTAAATTTAGTCTCTTATATAAAGGCTTTGTCGGTCATCTTTGCGGCCACATTCCTATATAGCAGCACAAAAAGGCTTTGTATAAGTTGGTTCGCAATCTTGAAGATCGGTTTAAATCAGATGTGTAATCGTTGTGTAGCTTAAATTTTAGTTTTTTAATCGTCTTCCAACTTGATAGTATTTTTACATAATATATCTTCACAAAATGTTGATAGATTGATGTTTTTGTATATGTCGAGGGTAGTCCCAAATAAATTAGACTAAGATCTGATAACGAAGTACGAGGGAATTTGGAAACCACACAATGAATAACAATAAATGCTGCGTGATTTGAGTTTGAAGTGTTATTTTTGAAGTGGGCAGTGGAATAATTATAATAAGTTTTTATCATTTTAATTATAATTATATGATTCAAATGCCATCGTAATTTCCCAAACATATTAAACCCATTGACACTAATCAGTATCTATAAAACAAGCATGTATCATGGCGAATGCTCTGAAGAATTGTTTGATCTTATCCCATCCTCTCCCTTCCATATCGGAACCACGCGTACTGGATTGCGGAGCCACAGCTTCGTGGTATCTACTACCCCGGCCTGAACCAAGAGGTTCGCAAACTCGTATTTTTGCCGCACCATCAAGCTGTGGAACAGTTTGCCAGCTACCGTGTTCCCTCCTTCCTATGATCCTGGGTCCTTTAGGCGTAGTGTGAAGAAGCTAAACAGCAGGCCGGCATGATTGTGTTGAGTAGCGAGGGATAGACTGTCTCTTGCTACTTGATACTCTGTCTGGACGGCACTGCGCTTACCATCAGGTGCAGTGTGGTCACTTTGCCGCGCCAGAATAAAAAAAAAGCATTCTCAAAATTCAACCTCGATGAAATTTTAAATAACAAAATCATCAATTCACATTCGAAACAAATTACCTATTAGTCTAATCTGTGAATAGAATAAAGGCTAACAAACATAAACACGATCATAAAAATGCATGCGAATCAACGGTCACGGAGATACGGACAGCCGTAAAAAAGGCACGTCTATTTGTGTATTTAGTTCCATTGAATTGTCGTGAAATGCATGAACGTCGGTGTAATTGAATTACTAACGTTCTCCTATCGAAATTTGATCGACAACGTTCTATATTTTATTCAGTTTTTATTTATGGTTAGTTGTTTATTTTTCTTTTTATTGAATCCGTGCGTTGTTTCACTCTAATTGATATTCTATGTACGTGCTTGTCAAATTTGGCGTATCTAAAATTGGCCACTCGTTTATTTATATCCACGTGAATAGGTTTCGGTTCGTCAGTGATATTGGAAATTGTGTTAACATTGATTCTTTAAAATTCAACAATAAATCTCTTATTATCATCCTACCCATGCCAATTTAGAATCAATGCTATATTTGCGCTTTTTTTAGTCTTGCCTTTCACCAAACTATTTTAAAACGCTATATTTTTTTTTTATTTCATAGTCCGACAAACGAGCCAGTGGGTCACCTAATGTTAAGTGATCTCCACCGCCCATGAACATCCACAATACCGAAAGTATCATGTATGCGCTGTCGGCCTTAAAGGACAGGAATAGGGATGAGGGAAGGGAAGGGGGAATCTGGGCCTCCGGATATCTCACTTACCATACGAAACGCGACTGTAAACTGTCACTTTACGTTGGTTTTCTGTGAGACAGTGATACTACCCCGGTCGAACCGGCCCATTCATGCTGTAGACAAATATGTCTACAACGTGGCTCTACCACTTACTTATATTTAGTAGTTCAGGCATACTGATGTGATAAATCAAGTCCTTTGATGGTATACACAGGCGTTTGTACTCCTCCCAATAACAATAATGTATACGCATTTAATAATAGATATTTCTAACTAAGAACTAAAAGAAAACAACAAAACCCTAATCCAGACAATCATAACCAACTCAAATATCAGATCTAATCTCTAAACATACTATTAATGTAAATTAAACACAAGTAATGCGTCGTAAACTATCATTGTACTAAACAATAAGCGGCTAGAAACAAATTAACCCGGATGGAGGCGATAATTCTGAGCACACTTGCCCAGTCAGCGGTCTAAGAGCGTGTCATGAATGAGCAATGTGACGAAAACTTGACAGTGGGAGCGGCTAACGGAGAATAGTTAGTAGTTGGTACAACAGACCTTTGGAAGCTTGATATTTTGTAAAGCAGAGGCTGGTAGACGAGCAGCCCAATTACATGAAAACCCAGAATATTTTGGAAGAAACCGGAAGTATGGATTTGTTGCTGGCTTGAAAGCAATTGGGTCGTCTGAAATATCCCTAAACTCTCTCAATCTGCGTCTTCTGGGAGACTGTAGTTCATATTGATGTATGTAGCAAGGATCTATAAATTCATTGATGCTATGTCTATTGCAATTTTTGTGACTAGATGATACATTGTCATCGGTTTCTGAGTTTTTAATGCCTCTTCATACGCTTTTAGGCACATAGCAACAGCAGAGACTAGGTAATATAGTATGTAAAATAAACCTATAAATTCGATTTGTAGTTGCTATGATTTTTAACTATTATTCTTTTAATAAAGTTAGTAAAGGTTTACAAGATCCACATACTAATAGGATCATTTGAACATTCTGTATCCTGCATTAAGAAATATATTTGAAAGAAAAACACATACTAATGGTAATTCTGTTATCTATTTTTTAAGTACATCTAGAACTATCCAACAGAGTCGAACAACTCAAATTATGACGAAAATGGCTCACAAGTGCGGGGCGATAATTGTGTTAGTCCACTCGGCCCCGCGCTCCCCGTAACGCAATAATCGTCATTTTATGAGTTATACGTTTTGGGTTACCTTCATTCTGCTCACACTTACGTTACTGTTGCGCACTTAACTTTTTTATTGCTTGTCATTGGAATTCTAAAGTATTCAGTCTTTGTACGACAATATCATTTTAAAGTTGTGAGACGGGGCTTTGCTTAATTATAACGACGCAATAACCTCTGAATAAATTACAATATAGAAACACAATGTATTTACGGTAAATTAATGACGCGTAAAATCAAAAATAGTTGGAAATAAATACAAATCACATTCGAAATCAATTACTGAACTTATCCCGTCTCGCGCGTCAATCACAACGGGAAAAATGCATCCCGGAAAAATCCCGGAGCGCAGTCGGCGTGACAATTATCCCAATCATCCCGGCTCATCCGAATTTCATCGCATAATTGTCAGAAATAATTGAAAAACGCAATTACCGTTACGGAGAGCGTTGGTTAATTAATATTAAATTCGCAAATAATCGTCCCTGCGCCGTCCTCCCCCTGCGCCCCTCCCCAGCTCCCTCCCCGGGGAGGGGGGCGGTCTGATTGAATTATGGGGAAATGTTTGAATTTTGAATAATTCAGAGTTAGCCCTTTATGGCACGCGGGGCTGGCGAGCACTTTTACACTTTTTAATTAGTTCTACTGGTTGATGGGAGATTCACTTACTGCCGGTCCCTCGTTCGATTCCCGAACGTATTGCGGAACATATTTGCATATTTTCACCCCTGTATACGAATGTCAGAATGGATTTAACTATAAAATTGGCTTATAATGAAGTCTGTTAAGACACATCGCGTCTGAATGTAAGCGCTAACCGCTCCAAACAAAAAGCGCTTGAAGACGCCTCCGAGATACAGCGCTTTTCTGTTTTTTATTCGTTTTAGGGACGTTGAAAATGTAGCTAGTGTAACTTTTTACGATAATACTTATTTTAGTAAAGGACAGGTTTTTTTAGTGTCTGGATAGGCAGACGGGCAGGTCACCTGATGGTAAGTAGTCACCGCCGCCCATAGACTTCTGCAATGCCAGGGCACAACAAAGCCGCTGCCTATACGTGAATTGAACTAGTATTTTTTTAGACAATGACAGTACAGTGAAAGCCGGTATTACCTTTATTTAACAATCACAGAAATTCTATTGAGACAGAATGGTAAAGAAGTATTATATAATTTTGTATGTGAATGGGCCAGCAAACTTATAAAGTTTTTTTTTTATTTTTTTATCCTAATACGTGAAAGTGACCACACTGCACCTTAAGGTAAGTGCCGTCTAGTTAGAGTATCACGAGTGAGAAACAATCTATCCCTCGCTACTCAACACAATCATGCCGGCCTGCTGTGTAGCTTCTTCACACTACGCCAGGAGGTGAAGAAGCGGTCGAGGGTCTAGTGTCAGAGTAGGTACACGCCAAATGGCCACAACACGGTCAAACATCGTACCCCATAGACCCCCGACAAAAACCGAAAATTTCTAGGAGATTCACTCAATTTTTACTTTTTTGCGACGTAAAGGTATTTCCGCAGTAACATATTGAAATCATTATTGTTTCTCGATAGCTATAATAAGATATGACCAAATTTTAAAGACGATTACTATCGAAACCCCCTCACATCTTAAGCTCCTAGAATCGCATTAAACGACCAATAATTGGTATTTAACCTCATTATTACTCGCACAAGTGTTGCGTTTTTCCTTGAAATTATATCTAGTGACGCAAATATTGACAGAAGTTTTGTAGACATACTTGTCTACTTATAAATGAATTTATAATCATGCGGGCCTGGCAGACTTCTTCCTGCCCAGAAAAACAGTGCCACCTACCGGGTCCAATTGCGTTTTCAATCCATCCAGAAACCCATTGAAATATACACACAAAATTTCATCCAAATCGGTCCAGACATTCAGGAGTAGTGAGGTGACAAACACACGTAATTATATATATTAAGATAATTTCCCTGGATTTTAGTTGTATACCGACGAAAGAATTATAAGACTTAGTTAAAAAAATTAAGATATATTATATTAAAACTCAAGCTTTGCGCAAAGCAATACTTATAAGCAATAATAATATGTTCTTGTCTCTGAGATTGAATGTAGTTATCATAAGAATATACTTGTAAAAGTTTTGTCTAAGATCAAGCAATAACTTGAGCCAAGAAAGCTATGACATACTCGTACTACTTTGTTTGCATTCTTTTATTTATTCACAATATAACAGAAAGAGAGACGAAAATTAAATAAATATACACAATTTATACATATCGCATAGTCATTTTTTTTTTGTGGAACGAGAAACCGCTTCCTAGTTACAGATCATTGTACCGGTGGCTCGCCAAAATTCAATTCAGCCGGCCGTTCCACCACGCAGCAACACAACTATGCGACAAACCAAACAATTACAGGCCTACGTGTGTCGGAAACGTAATTTCTCCACGAAAAAAAAACACCGCGTGGAAATGCAAAAAAATGGCGCTTTGTTAGTTTTTCGCGCCAACGCGTCGCATCGGCTATTTTTGACAGCTGTCAAAAGCCGCGATCGCGCCTTTTGTAACGCCTTTAATATTTTTTTTCAGCTTGCCTTGTCAATGATCGGTGGACATAAATCCTGTTTGGACTAGTAAAGATTAGTAGCTGAGTCAGTTAATAGACAAAGGAACGCAACCAATATATAAAAGGCAAGATAAAGAGATTTTAAGATTTTTCTCAGGACCTATGCACTAAGATAGAGCTTATCTACGATATCACAAATTGAAATCTTATCTATATCTATACGCATTTTATGGCTAAGACGTCCTAGAGATTTAGACAAGAAATTAATTTTTGTTAAAGTTTATTGCAATTGGGCAAGTCTTTTCGTTTGTTTACAACAAGCAGTCCTGAGTGAGCCGTAATCCCCATCATTACCAGGCTAACATAACCCCGGAGAGATAATGTGAGATGCGAGGACGATACGTCACATTTCCAATAACTATTGTGTACGCGTCCATTGTGTGGGACATAAGCGCCGCCGCATGGGCAACATACGTCCTTATTGAACATAAATGTTACAATCCGGAGTTTATAAACAAAAAGGACGTAAGCGGTAAGCCACGTGGGGACTACATACGCCTTTTTAATACGAGATTTTAGATATTTTACTTTCGATTATTGAGTTATCGAGTCGGTAATGTGTGTGATTAATATGAAATTTATCAACATATTAATGTGGGAACAGAATGGTTTGTCAATTGTCTACTTACTCATGACGCCAAGGTCGCAACCAGGTCCCCATATAAATAATAACAAACATAAATACATATACACGCCTGTAATCCCCGAAGGGGTAGGCAGAGGTGAACCAGTACACCCACTTTACGCCGAATTTATTACGGTCCCATAATGTGTTAGGGGGAGCCTATCGCCATACCATGCTCGATTCCAGACTCCGGGCTGATACTGAGTATTTCTAAATAGAAACGCCAATATCACTAATAATATAAATAAATAACACCGATCAGTCACACACATAGTCCTGACTCCTGACCCTACTAAGACATGAATTACAACGGTTTTTTTTAAATTTCGTCAAACATATAAAACACCATGAATTTTTAAATAAATTTTACATTAAAAATGGTACACGTATTTAAGTGTACTTAGTTTAATGTCTATCGCCAAATAGAGTTCCTAAGTTAGAGTTTACCTAAGAATTTTGTGATAAAAAGTCTATCCTAATTAAGTTATCTTTACAGCATTTAGGTCGCTTGTCAATGCATAAGTCTAAATGTGTTCTAGAATAAGGCATTGTGAAAGAAACTCACATTCCTAAATCTATTTAACAGAATGACTTAGTCGTCTCATAAGTTCGAGAACGATCCAAAATGACATTTGAACCTTTTTGAATTATCGTACAAAGAAAAAATATAAAAATGTTTATGATTAAATTATTGTAATAAAAAAGAAACTGCCGTCCAACGAGCGTTCTTAATTCAAATTTGCTTTGTCGAATATGCATTTGTTTTTTTTGTTTTAATTTAAGGCAAAAGATCTCAGTCATAGATTAACGCTATTTTGCGTCAGAGTATAGACAAATCAACTCCCATTTCGGACATCAACATATCCTTTCATCGAATGCAAAGTACTGAGCACAATAGTGATGTGATGAGAGCGATGCGGCGAGTGATGGATGGGCGTCAGACGCGACGACAACCGCTGTCGCACGCGACGTACTGTTGATAGGCGTATTGTCGCGCTGCTTATGACTGTGAATTGATTGGGAATTGAAGATTTTTGAGGAGTAAGTTCTGTTTCTAAGATTTTGTAGATTGTACAAAACTAGTCAAGATTCAAGAAATATCTAAGAAGTCTCGTTTCTGTATAATATATAGAGCTGGGGTACGATATTTGGCCGTTTTACAGCCTTCTGTACTCTTTCTGTACTTCTGTACTCGACCGCTTCTTCACCTTCTTACCCATGGCGTAGTGTGAAGAAGCAGGCCGGCATGATTGTGTTGAGTAGCGGGGGATAAATTGTCTCTCGCTATTCGATAGTCTAATTGGACGGCACTGCGCTTATCATCAGGTGCTTGAATGCTTAATGAAACTTCTAATACCAAAAACGAGGTACAATTTTTAAATGACTTGATCGCACTTTTATATACGTTTACAAATAATTTGAAATATTACAACCTTTCAAAATATTGCTAGAATACATATTGAGCATAGGAATCGAAGCTTGCTCTTCAATCCTAGTCATTAAACATTTATACAAATCGATTTAAACATTTAAACTATTTTATCCATGACAACGGGCCTAGTCCCCACGGCATATAGCGGTTTGTAATAAGATACAGGTAATCGATGTAAATCGAGTGATGCCGTTCGGATACCATCTCTAAACGGGGCAAGTTCACTCTTACATTGTAACATATTCAGATGTGACACACTAAGCTGCTATAGATATACTTCTTTTATCCGGCCACGACAGGGTGTAAAACCCGCCATAGTGGCACACGCAAGTGTGTCGCGTTCCGGGTTCAGCCAGTGTACATACGATTTTTGTCAGGGCTCTAGAGTTGGGGTACGATGATTGGCCGTTTTGCGGCTTTCTGAGTACTCTGACACTAGACCCAGAACCGCGTCTTCACCTTCTTGCCCATGGCGTAGTGTGAAGAAGCAGGCCGGCATGATTGTGTTGAGTAGCGGGGGATAGATTGTCTCTCGCTACTCGATACTCTAATTGGACGGCACTGCGCTTGTTGAAATTCGGGGGTGGCAAATCTAATCGGGGGTCTAGTTTGTTTGCTGTATATATCTACGAATAACAAATGTTATTTTATAGCTTTAACTGGACAACAATACTCCACGCATCTCCGTTAGTTGGTATTGTATAAACATGAGATGCGGTGGTGCAGTGGACGACCCATTGAGTTGCGGCCGAGAGGCGTCGGGTTCATATCCAGATGATTGCCGATGATTATCATATGACTTAATTAATATTGCTTTATTATATTGTTTTTTTTTAAATACCAGAATTAGATACATTTTAATGTTATACAACAATATACTTTAATTTCTAGATAAAATAGTCATACAAAGTCCAGTCGTCACGTGATACCAATCTTAAGAATAAATAGAATCAATTAAGCCAAAATAATATGACATTGCGGTAAAGATAGTTTTCGTCTATAAATTAAAATTTAATATAAATCCCCATATTCAATTTATATATGGCATGTTAATAGAAGGTATTTTCCTGGGTATTCCGTAAAATCACAGTGCCAAAGTAGAAAGTAGCCAGTAAAGTTAAAATGAGCCGTCTTACAATTCGGTACAAGGTCTCCTATATTAAAGAGAGGCGTTATTTTAATTATTGAAACATTGTATTTTTTGTGGAGTTCGAAAATGTTATTTTTTCTTGTATTTAAGGTGCAACATTTCAGTTTATTGATTGACGCAGCCGAGCCTTAGTGCGAAACGTTTTGTAATATTTCCGCTAAATGTATCAAACATAACATCGTTATTAATATGAATTGGTTATTTCTAAAGTGTTAAAAATTACCTACAATCGGCGGATGTATTCATTTTCCGGCGTTATTACAATTTGATTGTGCTTTTCCGTGAAAACTCTATTAATTCGACACAATAATATATGCGTAATTGATTTCTTTGTTAATGAGCAACCCAGAGGTCATTCAACTATGTTGCGTGCCTAATTTTTGCACTGTTTTTTTATTATTATTAACAAACATTTTACTGAAATTCGAAGCAGAATTACTAGGATATTATGAAGATAAACTAGTCGTTTTTTTGTCTATTGTATAAGTGTAACCGAACCTAATTTTATGTACTAGACTTTCATAAAGATTACGAAATACGCCTAGGTTTCTAATGTCCTTTATAAAGGGTTAACAATTCATCAGAAAATATTAATTATCAAGGTGCTTACTAATCAGACGACCTGACAGCATCATCAAGGTTACCTACCTAAGAACAATATTGATTAAATTAGCTTCTAAATAAAAAATCTCATCCAAGAATTAGTCCATTCGAATGAGCGCTACGATGTTAAAGGGAGACAAAGTTGTCAAACATAATCCCGCTATTTTTGTCGGTCAAGGTGTTGAATATGGGGCATAAGTTACCCAAGAATATCTGGAAGCTACTAGGAATTCATAAAGAAGAAAAGGTTACCTGGATCTGTGGCGTCGAGCGTCTGCGGCGGTGGCTGGCTGAGCGGGCCGGGCGTGCCCCCGGAGCCGGGCGAGCGAACGTCGTCGTTCACGGCGCCTCCGTACGACAGCGACGACGAGGGCGGCCGCTGAGGACACAAGCAACTGTCAGTTGCGAAGATTTGAAAATCGAACGCCTACCAGTTATGATCGCCTGGTACTTGATAGTAGCAGGTATGGGAGGTGTAGAAAAATAGGTTGCGTTAATCGGGGAAATTCGGAATTTGAATATTGATACTGCTTGGGGTTTTTTCATCGCCTGGTACTCACACCTTGAGAACGTATACTGTTGAAAAGTAATTGAATGTTGTTAGAGTTTAATTTTAAAATAATGGAGAAAAACAATAGCAGTACTTTTGAATATTATGTCAGTGACCATAGACAGGATTGTAATAACATTAAAAAAATAATAAGCAGTAAATTAGCACTAGATAAGATCATGAACCCAAACTCGACCCAACAGATTCAGAACATAAATTGAGAAATTCCATAGACAGTATATGACGCTTTCTGCAATGTTGTGTAGAAATTTATAGCTTCACCGTCGTCTGCACCATCGTGTAAAATATATATCTTCAGAAGCTGAGCAGTTTAAAGTGGTCGCTAAAAGTAATAACCTTCATAAAGTGGAGTATCCAGTTATTTTTGCATGTCAAATGTTCACTAGCACAAGTCATGATTTCCTCATATCATATCGGGGTCCATTAAACATGCGCGCAGGTGGCAAGCGAAGCCGCGGTAATGGCACGGTGGCGTGCGCGTCGGCTCATTACCGCGAACGCTTCCGATTAAACCCGAGCTGTTACGGAGACGAACTTCACATTCTTTATTTGAAAATTCGGAATTGCAATAAATAATGTAACGGCTTTATTTTGTGATCACTGCCACTATGCAAGAAATCAAGTCGTTCCCTTGCTCCGTGAAAACCTTATCCCACGGGAACTGTACATATACGTACACAGGGTGTAAAACCCGCCATAGTGGCACACGCAAGTGTGTCGCGTTCCGGGATCAGCCAGTGTACATCCGGTTTTTCTCGGGGGTCTAGAGTTGGAGTACAATGTTTGGCCATTTTGCGGCCTTCTGAGTACTCTGACAATAGACCCTCGACCGCTTCTTCACCTTCTTGCCCATGGCGTAGTGTGAAGAAGCAGGCCGGCATTATTGTGTCGAGTAGCGGGGGATAGATCGTCTCTCGCTCGATACTCTAATTGGACCGCACTGCGCTTACCATCAGGTGCAGTGCGGTTAGTTTGCCAGGATAAAAAAAAACATATTCCGGGATAAAAAGTAGCCTAAGTGTTATTTCGGACTATAATCTACTTTGTACCAAATTTCAACTAGATCCGCCCAGCCGTTGTAGCGTGATTGAGTAAAAACATCCATCCATCCAAACATTCGCATATTATAGTAGTACATGGAATCTTTATTCAAGTGCATCATAATTACAGAATTTGTGTATTCACCTAGATTTGTGCAGTAATTTGTATCGATGCATGTAGAAATAATAAGTTTGTACAGTTTAAAATATTTAGTCGCAGTCGGCTAGAGACAGCTGTCGATACGACTCATTGGTCACTCACATCGGCGAGGGGACCTCGTTTAATGCGAATAAAATATGTGGGAATAACAAAATAATTATATACGTGTGAGTATACACACGTTGTTAAAATTTTTGTAACGCTTCTACTAAATGACTTAGTCGTTTGCTTGGAATGGACACTTTGGATTGACGAACTTTGAAAGGCTCTCTATATGCCAGAACTATTTACTACTTCATGTTAATAAACCTAAAGAAAAATCATGACTTTAAATGTTCAATTCCATATTTAAAAATCTTACTTAAAAATCAATCTCCATTCAGCCAGTGTCAATTAGTAAAAGAAATTAACATAGTAATGTCATCGTTTCTTATTATTTAGGCAACGGTGATCAAGTCAAACAGCCTATTACGTTTTTAATGCACTCGTACGGACAATTTGATTGATCTCAGGCCATTTGCCACACAAACCGTGTTGTAATTATCGAAAAATATTCCGTTTAATTACTGTTCATGTAACATTAAATTGATCGGCCGCGCTAACGATCGTTAGGTGTCTTATGTCGTGATTGCGTTTTGTTTACGCTCGCGGTTAAATGGCCGCCGTAATATCATTGGATAATGACAAACTAAATTTCGACATACAAGCCCGAATATTAATGCCCGTACGTGGGCGGGAAAAAATATATTGCCGTGATTGTTCGTGAATTAGATTTCATAATGTAAATTGTACTGTTTTATTGAAGTTTTTTGTGTGTATCATTTATCTTGCCTTAGATTAAACAACGTAAGTTTTCGGTTGAAATGGTCACTTCAAATATTGTCACATTATTAAAGGTAATCGATTTCTATGGCCTTTTTGGTACACTCCACCATTACACTGTAGCTACATTTTGTTTACGCTGTTGTGGGTTATATTGAAGGTTTTTTTTGTTATTCATACAAAACACATTGTATACAAAGTGCCAACAGTTCAGTACCCCTGATTATAGTACGAATTGATATCTACGTTAGCTTTACAAATTCCATTACAAAAATAGAACACGCATAACCCAACTGGCAATTTCAATAATCATTAAAGAAATCGAACAGACGTTGGATTTGAATTCGTATTTAGAACAGATGTCCGCCGCCGCCGCGCGCCACTCTCAATTACCGGCGCAGAGCTGACGCTGCTCAGATCTATCCTTAATTTGAATATCGAACACATGCTTTCAAGGATTGTTCCAAATTCAAATCCCTTAACCCGATTCGTCAGTTACAGCGGAGACAATAGAGTCGCTTTTAACAGTTCCCAACGAAGTGTTTTGAAATTCAAAGTTCCATTTTCAAATTACGTTTTCGACGGACGATTAGTTTAATGCACAGTTTAATCGATTTATTTGGTAATAACCAAATTGTATTTGGTGATGCCAATTAATTAGATTTGATTAATCTACTAATTTGGTACGAACTTCGTTGGTGCCTTAATTTGGTAAGGCTAAAAACTGAACTATGAGTAAGCGTTGGGTGTTGTTACTTTGGTTTTTGCCCGCGACTAATTCATGTTATTTTAGTAAATAACAGGCCGTTTCTAGTTTGACGTTTATTTTTTTTGACGTCCTTTTTGTGGCAGGAAACGAGACCGCTAATGCGTTCCGTTCGCACCATATGTGTAGCAATGACTTACTCTATGGCATTATACTTTGTTTTATTGTATTTACATGATGTAACTTAGGTCTAGTTAGCGAGTTTAAACGATTTAACTCACAGAAAATATGACGCCCGGGGCCTATAGCTATAATTATGCAATTGACGGACAGAGAGCGATAATTTGCTAAACATGGCCGACAGTTGAGACTGTCTGTTGAATGTATACTGCTCCCTCTATATCACTATATAAATTATAAGATCATTTTAAACAATAATCTTAGACTGTTCGGTGGCGAAGTAATTGCATACGCGGTACGAGTGATGAGCTGAGGTCTCAGGTTCGATTCCCGGGTCAGGTAAAAGTCGTGTTAGGTTTTTCTACCTAGAATTACTCAGAAGTACCCAGCCCAGAGTCTGGAATAGTGTCCGGTATGGCGACAGGCTCGCCCCTATCACATTATGGGACGGTAATACGCTCGGGGATACGTGGGTGCACTGGTTACATCTCTGCCTATCCTTCGGGTATTACAGGCGTGAGTGTATATGTATGTATGTATTATTGTGGGAATTAAACTGTTATCTTTCTAATATCTAATTAATCTATATTATTGTTATATCTTTATATACTTATAGCAATAGAAAAACAAAAAATGCTATTTTTGGTTAGCATGATGGTCTAAACGGAACGAAAGTTTTCTGCTTGTAGGCATCCGACGAGAGTTTTCCCCTTGTTAAAAATGAAAAAATAAACAATTTATTCAGACCAACTAACTAACGTTAGTCAATGAGTCAAAACGAAACCGTCTACAGAAAATAAACAAATTAAAAACACTCGAACCAAACAATAGTTCGCACAAAACCACATAATTTGATTGCATTCATTACACAAACAAATCGATAGTAGTGAGGGGGTCTCGGCGACCTCGCTATAAAGAAAACAACGGTTCAACGGGAACGCGTCGAACGCACGCGCGGCAGAATTAAATTTCATATTCATAAAAAGAACAATGTAAAGGGTTGTGTACAAAAGTGAAAATGTTTGATTTTGTTCCGGCGCGTGCGCACTCACAGCTGTCACGGATGTAATTGATACTTCAGTTATTGTTTGAAACAATGCAGTGTAATGACGATATGATTATTGGACTTGACGGCTCTTAATAGGTGTTGATTTACCCTGGCACGGTATTGCACTTATCATAAGTACAGTATTCCAATTAAAATGAGAAAGCTGTAGACAATTGTCTACAGAATAAAAAGTCGACATGACTGTGTTATTACCATTGAGAAAAAGGATTTAACAGCTTGCTGTGTCGTACCGTCAGAGTCAATTATGGAAGTACAAAGCCCATTGCCAAAATCGTTCATTTCCTAGCGAGTCAACACATGACTCTTCTGGTATAGATTTTATTATGGGACCTTGTTTAGTAGCCTCTCAAATCATTGCTGTGGTTTCCATAACAAGAAATTAAATGGTGAAGCAACCTATAGATATCTTAATTGAATAATCTATACTTATAATAAATCTGTAGAGAGGTCAATTCTGTACATGAAATATATTTCCAAAATAACTATCAGCGGGTGATTAGTGATCGATACTGACGCCAAAAATGCAATCAGTAAAATTTTTGTCTGTCTGTCTGTCTGTCTGTCTGTCTGTCTGTCTGTCTGTCTGTATGTTCGTTATAGAAACAAAAACCACTCGACGGATTTCAACAAAACTTGGTACAATTGTTCTTCATACTCCTGGGCAGGTTATAGTATACTTTTCATCACGCTACGATCAATAGGAGCAGAGCAGTGAAGGGAAATGTTGGGAAAACAGGAGAACTTAGTCCATTTTTTAAGCTTCCGTCGCGTGTGCAGCCTTAATAGTTGAAGCTACACAGAAATCATGTATGACGGATATGTTCTCCTTAAAATTATATAAAAAATATTCCACGACAGCAAATGTCTATATTTCATGGTTGACTCACAATAACACGTGTAACTCCCGATAGCTTAGCAGTTCAGAGATTTCTGATTATATTTGTCTACTCTTACGTTTATAACTAAACTACTGGCAGTAGAGAGCTGAAATTTGGCCTGTGTGTTGGTTGGGAGGAATAGGCTACCACTAAGAGAGGATTATTGGAAATTCCCTCCCAACGGGGAGAAAAGGGGGATAAATTGTTTTTTTCCGGAAGTCATTATTCCACGCGGACGAAGTCGCGGGCAAAAGCTAGTAATTAAATAAAGCCCGTGCAATTGTCAACACTGTATAAAATAACTTAATAACTAAAACTATCGAAACATCAGCGTTCACTAATAGCCAAAATGTATCAACTATTCCTGTACATAGTAAGAAAATTCCAAGACAGCCGGGTCCACCCCGCGCCAAGAGGGGGGAGGGGGTGAGCGACCCGACTTTTCCATTACCATTAATTTGCTGCAAATGAAAGTTTACTACAGTGACATTGTGTGGGTCATACATCTTAATGTGCGCGGATACTTTTGTTTTTCTCCGCTTCGGATTTGTTTTTCGTTGTTCGTCAAACTATTTTGAGCAACTGTGTACAACACTATGTGTTATAGTGCTTCGGTATATAAGGGTTTGTAGTCGTGTTTATATAATACTAGCTGTTGCTCGCGGCTCCGCCCACGTGGAGGTCATGTTTGGGAGAAAAAGTATGTAATACAAAATACAAATTTTCATGCGTTTAACTTAAAAAATTAAGGATTTTCATACAAACTTTTATCACCTATTTTACCCCCTTAGGGATGATTTTGAAAAGATGTGAAACACGTATTTCTTTATTTCCTAACAAAAGCCTAAATATGTATTTCCAGATCCCTAAGTCGAGGAATTATGGATTTCTCATACAAATGTTGAACTTCAATTTGACCCATTTCAAGGTTTTTTTAAGAAATAAGATAGCCTATGTCCTTCTCCAGGATATAATCTATCTCATTGCCAAATTTCATCACAATCTGGTCAGCCGTTTAGTCGTGAAAAGGTCAAACAAACAGAGTTACTTTCGAATTTATAGTATTAGTATGAATAAAATTATGTGTCACTATAAAATTTGAGGGTTAACCTTGATTTTTCTGAGATCCCATCATCAGATCCTGACTTGGTGCCAATGGGACCACCTGGGAAATATACCCTTTTAAACAAAAAAAGAATTTCTCGAATCGGTCCAGGCGTCTTCGAGTAATCGGGTGACATACATAAAAAAAAAGATTCCGACGAATTGTTAACCTCCTCCTTTTTTGAAGTCGGTAAAAAAACCAGCAGACAGCAAGCTAGCTTTACTCATGAACCACAATGCAGGCTTTTGAGAGAAATAAGACGTTAGAGGTATGTTTTTTACGACCAGTTATAAAACATAATCTTTATCTTATCTACAGATAATTAATTGACAGATAAGAGCCAATAAGAATAAAACTTCAATGCCCCGCCATTATTTGATTGCTTTATTTTCAGGATAGATCTGTTCATGGGGTTTGAGATTGATTATTGAAATTCGCTGTAGTAAAAACACACTGTAGATAGATTATATAGTAGAATATGTGAACCGGAGTAAGCTGTTTATAGTATATATTTGAAGTGGTTTCATAACATAAGCCCCAACCCCTTTTCCTTAAGATTGGCATCTCATGATCTATCCCGTCTACAAGCCCGTCACTGTCACTCCTGTAACCCAGAATCCCATTTTTTTATCCTGGCACGGCAAAGTGACCACACTGCACCTGATGGTAAGCACATTGCCGTCCGATTAGAGTATCGAGTAGCGAGAGATAATTTATCCCCCGCTAGTCAATACAATCATGCCGGCCTGCTTCTTCACACTACGCCGTGGGCAAGGAGGTGAAGAAGCGGCCGAGGGTCTAGTGTCAGAGTACTCAGAAGGCCGCACCACGGCCAAACATCGTACCCTAACTACATATACTCAATACAGCCCAAGAGTCATAGACACCCACACTAAGACAAACCTGTATCGTGGGTATCAATAACTACGAGGGACTACGGTCCCACAACACCAAGACCCGAAACAAATATCTCTCTGTCACACCAATATTTATCTCGGTGCGAGAATCGAACCCACGGCCTCCGTTTCACAGCCGGCTACTCGCTAGTGAAGCACGCAGTTTCTCGATACAGAGCAATTAATCCTGGTGAGTATCTATCCCAAACGAAAGTAATCAAATAGAAATATACCCAACCTGGGATCAAACGAGAGACCTCAGCACAGCAATCGTGCAACGTTTGCAACAATGCCACCGAGGCCGTCATTAATTGCAAATTAATAAATAAACAAACCCAACAGTCACACATATATTCCTTACCCTACATAAGGTCAAACCTTTACATGGTTGCGAGGGACTAAAGTCTTACAACATCCAGAAAAAAATTGCGGAGCATAAAACACATTTGTCTCGGTAGTCGAGCCTTATCCTCTAGTTTCGCAACTGATTCGCCTACTAAGCCACGGAGTATAAAGTCATAAGGTCCCAGAAGCTAATAAGTACCCTCTAATCAAACAGCGATCAACGTGTGGCGGCCGCATCGCGCGTGTTTCGTATCGCATTACCATGGGAAACTGGGGAACTCTGAGGGAGTATGAAAAATATTCGCAACTCTATACTAATAATAGCAGGGATAGCTTAGTCGGCTGCGGTACGGACTGTCAAGACGAAAGTCGTATGTTCGAAACCCAAATGGCATACACCTCTGACTTTTCTAAAGTTAAGTGTGTATTCATTGTTAATTATCGCTTCTATCGAAATCATCGTGAGGAAACCTGCATACCTGAGAGTTCTCATAAGAATTTCGAAGGTATGTGAAGTATACCGACCCGCATTAGGCCAGCGTGGTGGACTAAGGCCTAACCTCTCTTATTAGTAGACGAGGCCCGTGCCCAGCAGTGGGACAATGTTTAATATAGGGCAAGTATTAGTGTTATACACAGTCAGGTCATAAGTATTGTCACACAGTAAAAACTTTTATTTTAGAATGCTGGCCACAAAAAAGTTTATTGAATTCGAATTTCAAATTGTTCATGAAAATAAAAATGTATACTTTTTAGAATTTTACTCATTTTTAAATATGGAGTGGACGCTTAAAGAAGACCGTGTTGCAGTAATTGCGTTGCATCGTTGCGGTTACGCGCCAATTCAAATTTTTGACATACTGAAAAAATTGAATATAACCAAAAGATTCGTTTATCGTACCATCAAACGATACAATGAAGACTCTAGTGTAGATGACAGGTCAAGTAGTGGTCGCCCTCGGTCTGTTAGGACTCCAGCAGTGATAAAAGCTGTGAAGGCGCGAATTCAAAGAAATCCCAAACGTAAGCAGAAAATGTTGGCCCTTCAGATGGGGTTAAGCAGAACCTCGGTGAAAAGGGTGTTAAATGAAGACTTAGGGCTTCGGGCATATCGAAGAAAAACAGGACATCGTTTGAATGCTCGTCTAATGGACCTGAGACCGAAGAGATGCCGCGCTTTGTTGAAGCGGTACGCGGGAAAAAAATATCTGGAAATTCTTTTTTCAGGTGAAAAAATTTTTACCGTAGAAGAGAGCTACAACAAACAAAATGATAAGGTGTACGCACACAGTAGTGAAGAAGCGAGCAACCGTATTCCGCGTGTCCAACGAGGTCATTTTCCATCCTCGCTCATGGTATGGTTGGGAGTTTCTTATTGGGGCTTAACAGAGGTACATTTTTGTGAGAAAGGTGTAAAAACGAATGCAGTTGTGTATCAAAATACAGTCCTGACGAACCTTGTGGAACCTGTTTCTCATACCATGTTCAATAACAGGCACTGGGTATTCCAACAAGATTCGGCGCCAGCCCATAGAGCGAAGAGCACACAAGACTGGCTGGCGGCGCGTGAAATCGACTTCATCCGGCACGAAGACTGGCCCTCCTCCAGTCCAGATTTGAATCCGTTAGATTAAAAGATATGGTAACACTTGGAGGAAAAGGCGTGCTCAAAGCCTCATCCCAATTTGGAGTCACTCAAGACATCCTTGATTAAGGCAGCCGCCGATATTGACATGGACCTCGTTCGTGCTGCGATAGACAACTGGCCGCGCAGATTGAAGGCCTGTATTCAAAATCACGGAGGTCATTTTGAATAAACTTTAGTGTCATAAGAATCTATGTTTTGTTAAGTTCATTTTGGTATATAAATGGTTACATAATGAATAAACATGTTTCAATTATTTTATATTAAACATGTGACAGAATTTATGACCTGACTAGGTATTATTATAGTAATATGTTGATGGGTCTTACATATGCACCAAACTAACATTTGACATTTATTTTGTTGGAAAATTTACCGTTTCTTTTAATTAATATTGAACTTATAAAAGCTGTGGAACAGTTTGCCAGCTACCGTGTTATCTCCCTATGATCCTGGGTCCTTTAGGCGTAGTGTGAAGCTATGCTAGGCATGATTGTGTTGAGTAGCGAGGGATAGGTTGTCTCTCGCTGCTTGATACTTTAACTGGACGGTACTGCGCTTACGATCAGGTGCATTGTGGTAACTTTGCCGTGCCAGAATATAAAAAACTGAATTTCTCTCTGGTAACAGAACATTACTTTATAGCAGCATAACATCAATATTAGTTTTTCAATATAAATCCTTTTTTTACATAAACAGGCAAAGAAAGTCTTGCATACAGCTTTTGGAACCTTTTTAAATTTCACTCATGTCTTTTTTTTATATCGAAATGGCTCAAAAAATTCTACATACAGCCCAGCTTAGAGTGTTTTTTGCCATTTAGTGACGGTACGCTAAAACCCAATACCAAGAATCCTTCAATATCATTCTTTTGTCTCTGAACTGGAAGCGCGATCTGCAACTCGAAGGCGTGGTTGGCAATCTCATTGTTCGGTCACAAGTTCGGTTCCAGGAAAGGGTGTTAAGTGAAAGTTTTTGCAGCCGCGATGACTGTGGGAAATATTTTGACACATGTGGAGTGACCCTATTGTTATTGGTTTTATGTTCTTACTATCTATTTGTTGAATTGATCTTATGTGAAAAGGAGCGAACATCAATAATACACTTTTCGATTGATTTTAATTATTTGATATTATTTAACTTGATAACTTGGTAAAAATATAACTTACTAGTTTCTGATCTTCTGCTTAAGATAACGTTTATCAGCACACAAGGGACTGTGCTCTACACAACAAATAAGTGCTGCAAACAATATGAAATAGTTTGTTTTTTATTCTGGCACGGGAAAGTGACCACACTGCACCTGAAGGTAAGGACAATCCAGATAGAGTAGTACCTCGCTACTCCACACATATCTACTGAGTAGCTACTAAATCAATTTCAATAAGATTTTAGCCCATATTTTTCTCTTTTTTTTATTGCCTCGATAGGCAGACGAGCAGACGGGCCACCTGATGGTAAGCAGTCACCGCCCATAGACTTCTGCAATGCCAGGGCACAGCAAAGCCGCTGCCTATCATTACCTAGTCTCTACCTTGCCCGTCTCTACCAATACCTAGTTCATCCAATAACTCATCATATAATTTGTATTCCCGACGTAGTTTTCCAGAAATGGCGCGCCGTGACATCGCAATAAATTTTTTTGACAATTAAAATACGCGCTCATAACATAATTGATCAATTATACGCGCGTCCGTCTGTCCGTGCGTTCAAGGGCATGTTTTATGGTTTTTTAATCTATGCGAGTGTTGTCACCGCGTTTATGGTGCGGCCGTGATGAAAATCGTAATGTTAGCGCCACTATGTCAAATGACGGGTTTCATACAAAGTGTTTTTTTATCTTGGCACGGCAAAGTGACCACACTGCACCTGATGGTAAGCGCAGTGCCGTCCAATTATAATATCGAGTAGCGAGAGACAATCTATCCCCCGCTACTCAACATAATCAATCAAAAATCAAATTCAATTTGATGGGAATACAGTTTTTAATGTACGTAATTTTTTTTTTATTGTCGTTGACATTAATCAGTGTGTTTGCGAATCCGTTTAGGTACTTGGTTCTAATGCAGGACGAGCGAATTGATTCGAAACATCACTGGGTTGGGTTGGACTGTGGTGATAGACTTGGATTCTGCTTACTCTTTCAGCGATTGAAGCGTGGACGTGGAACGTTGGGTATGTGATAACTTTCTTACTGTACACTTAACCTCTCACGTATCACAAGGACGCCGGTGTTCGGAAAAAGGTAATAAGTAGTGAGTAAAAATACAAGCCAAACTCAACCTTATTTCCATAATATTAACGTCACAAATACCCTTAATAAGGGCGAATATTGCCAGTTTGGCGTGGCCATATGTCCAGATGATACTTGAGTGGTTAAGCCTATACAAGATAAGCAGTGGTCTAAAATATTTAAGATATTCCTAACATATATTCCATCTAATTGGAATCTACCTATTTATTCACTTAATAGTCAAATCTAAGCCTCCAAATGTCAAGCCACTGAAACTAATTTTGTATGAAACACGGCCGTTGAAGTCAGTGAACTTCATGGGAAAGTCGTCGTCATAATTTACTGAGTACGTGGTGTCATGTATTTGATATTATACAATCAGATAGCGACACTTTTATACTTTACTAGCTGCCCGCGGCTTCGTCTATTGAATGAGTTTAAATATTCATTTATATAAACAACTGCTTACGACTGCTGTACTGAGGTCTCCGGGTCGGGTAAAGTGATATTCGATTTTTCTATTTAAAAATACTCAGTGTCAGCCTGGAGTCTGGAATTGCGCCCGGTATGGCGATAGGCTCGCCCCTATCACGTTATGGGACCGTAATAAATGCGGCGAAAAGTGGGTGTACTGATTACGCCTCTGCCTACCCCTCCGGGGATTACAGGCGTGATTGTATGTGTGTTATATAAACAATGAAAAATATGACACAAAATTTCCAAAAAGCCAAGAACATTCTGTTGACGACGCAACTAAACTTGACAAAATCATCAAGGCTTATCTGAAGATTGCCTGGAAACTTCATCAAAGTCTCTCCAGCCGTTTTAGAGTCCATATACAAACATACTTACATTGATTTTTATGTATATAGACTACAGTTACGAACCTCGACTTGAAGCAGTTGCGGTATATTATCATATTTGTATGTTTCAATAGGCATCAGACACTACGGCTAGAATATTTACGTTTTTTTATGCTGACCTTTGATCCTTTTTTTATTAATGGCCTTCGTCACAGCTGCTACTACGCCATGGAGTTTGTTTATAATGCCTAAGACACCAGCCTTCTGTTCTATACATTTTAATATTCAGAAAAAAACACTGTCAGTCATTCTCGAATTTTCCAATTCCGAAACTTGTACCTCACTATGTATCCTCGTAAAAACCTTATCCAGTAATATGAACAAAATCCAAATTGGTCCAGTCATTCTCATTCAGTGATGTGGTTACCAATAAATTGCATTTAATATTCATATTGAAATTTTATTTGGCGTCGTGTGAAGAAGCTACACAACAAGCCGGCATGATTGTGTTGAGTAGCGAGTAGCGATTGTCTCTCACTACTTGATACTCTAATTGGACGGAACTGCGCTTACCATCAGGTGCAGTGTGGACATTTGCCGTGATAGAATAAAAAAAGCTGATTTACAATAATGAGCAACTAAAAAGTTCAAGAGTATTATCTCTTGATAGTAAAGACAGATATAGTGCAGTATTATGAATGAAGATTGCTGTATCTATTTTGAAAATATATTTTCACCTGGATAACACCAAGTAAAATAAGAACGAAGTACTTTCTATCGCAGATAGCGTAAATAAAAACACCTTCAGTTAATCTTGCAAAGCGCATAAGATACTTATCTAAGTCCCTACAACTATGGAAGAAACAATTCTATTTAAAACTAAATTCTAGTTGAAACATCACCGCCTCCTTTCCATAGACATAAAAACTCCATTAAAATCCCATCCACTTAATTAAACTAATAATGCAATTTAAAACATTACCAATGCTAAATAACTAGCGGCCAGGGTGTTGGGCATTCCAGATTCAACTTTAGATCTTAGAATAAATAAGAGTAGGCATAGACAGATGCGATTTAGCTTTTTAAATTACTATAAATGCAACGCAACTATAGATTCTTGCGGTTAATTTGATGTTAATATACACCAATTAATTATTACAAATAATTAATTAAATCTAAAAATATAAATGCATAAATTATTTAATATTTTTATTTTAAAAATAATTAATAATATTAGTCACTCGACATACACTTCAAATCATGATCAAATCATGAATATTTATATTTAACAGTATGCAAAATAAAAACTTCGTAGTGTAATTAATTTGTACATATTTATTATTTTTATTGTGTCTGTACATTTTAATGTCTTGATAAAAACTGGTTCAAATTGTCAATACCCTTTTTTTCGTGTCTATTAGAGACGCAAATTGTCTGAGATAATAATATCAAATATGTGTGTGTAAGTCATAAAATAATTATGATACATTTAAATGACAAAACCAGAGTAAATGGAAGCAATGAAGTGTCACTGAGATGTTTAAATGCATAAATTAAATTATTGATTTTGAAATAAAACTATTTAACGAGCATAGTTTTAGTATCGATATTCTTTGTACATAATTAATGCTAATTAATACATTAATTGAAGAAAAAACAACAATTACGAGAAATTTGTCGGTGATCAAATTATTATAGTTTTATTATCTATGAGAAGACATTAAAGTGTATCAAATATTTTTATGAATATGTGTCTCATAATTGGTAGATTTTATGACATCTGTATGTGATATGGTTAGAATACTCCACTTACGGATGCAATTTAATAAGCATTTTTCCTTGTTATTATTGTTGAAAATATTTACATATTATGGAAGTTATCGCTTATGTTTTAACACTATACTATAGCCACAAAGAAATTGTATGGAAATTCATGTTTTTAACAAAGTAATCTTTTACAAGTAAATTTTACATATACACTCACGCATGTAGTCCCCGAAGGGGTAGGCAGCGGCTACAACCAGTACACCCACTTTTCGCCGAATTTATTACGGCCCCATAATGTGATAGGTCCAGACTCCGGGCTGATACTGAGTATTTCTAAATAGAAAAACCCAATATCACTTTACCCGATCCGAGGATCGAACCTGAGACCAGCACAGCAGTTGTAACGCATGCGCATTACAAACGTAGGCAAAAGATTTTTTGTCGTCTGACATTATCTGTATATATAAAAGAAGAAACTGACTGACTGACTGACTGATCGATCAACGCACAGCCAAAACGGCTGGGGTTAGAGACTTGAAATTTTGACAGTAGGTACCTTTTATCACGTAGGCATCCACTAAGGAAGGGTTTTTGGAAATACCACCCCTAAGGGGGTAAAATAGGGGATGAAAGTTTGTATGAAAATCCGTCATTTTTGAAGTTAAACGCATGAATATTGGTATTTTGTATTGTATACTATTTCTCCCAAACATGACCTCCACGCGGGCGGAGCCGCGAGCAACAACTAGTTAAAAATAGACGGTTTAAATTATCCCTTTGCATCACACATGATGTTTATTTATTGAAAAAATAAGCAGTTTTAAAAACTATTTATCCAGCTTTTCAGCTAAAACTAGCGTTGTTAAATCCAACGCTAACAGAAAGCTATCTTGAAGGCTTGCTCACGTGGAAGAGATTCAGCGATAGCAGCGGACGCTTAACAAAACACGGCGCGGAGAAATTAATATAAACTCATTTAATATGCAAATAGCGAAGGCAGAACCGCTTATCTGCGTTGTCCGGTCCGTTCAATCAAAGTGTCCTTTAGCGGGTTTATCTCGGGACAATCTCTAGCGTCTTATAGCCCGGTACATGGATTTATTGCCGGCCGATATAATTAACTTGATTATTTCAACTTTTAATAAACATTGATGGTTTAATTATTTTGTAAATTTTTATGATTAATTTCATCTATTTGTTATTACGCGTTTATTGGTTTGATTAAATTGTTAATTTATTGATGAAATTATTTTAAATATAAATTAATGTTAGTAGTGCCTAGTTAGTAGTGGCACGGACTGTCGTGACGAAAGTCGTATGTTCAAAACCAGTACCAATGGCATACACCTCTGACTTCTTTAAAGCTACGTGTATATTAATTATCGCTTGCTATAACGGTAAAAGAAAAATTCCGGAGGGAACCTGCATACCTGAGAATTCTTATACGAATTTCAAAGGTATGTGAAGTCTACCAATCAGCATTAGGCCAGCGTGGTGGACTAAGGCCTAACCCCTCGCATTAGTAGAGGAGGCCCGTGTCTAGCAGTGGGATGTTTTAATACAGGGCTAGTATTATTATTTTTTAATCAATTTTGTTAGATTTTTTTTAAACGTTTCTTATTTGGTTTAACAACTGTTCTCAATAATAACCTGACTTTGTCATTTGAAATTAACCACAATCACATATCACCAAGATTCAAGACACCAACAGACTGCCACCGAAAAATCCATTATCAACCATCACAACAATGAGCTAATCAGTTGTAATTGTTATGAAAGCACTCGACTCCGCGGCGATTGTATTGTGTAACCAGACACTGCCGACCCCCCTGCGGTACAACCGAGGGGATGTGTGAAAACTGACGTGCGATCGATTTATTTCGAACATATGGGCCTGCGTCTTGTTTATTATAACTAACGCTTTGACTGCCTCGGTGGCGCAGTTGTAATTGCGCATGCGTTACGACTGCTGTGTTGAGGTCTCGGGTTCGATCCCCATATATCCCGATATTGGTTTTTTTCTATCTAGAAACTCTCAGTATTAGCCCGGAGTATGGAATCTGTGCCCGGTATGGCGATAGGGTCGCACACTCCCCCTATCACACCATGGGACCGAAATTCGGCAAAAAATGGGTGTACTGAAATACCTTAATACTTAAATACTTGGTAACCTTTTGAGACATGAGAGGATATATAAATTGCCTATGATCGGGGAAATACTTCTACAAAATTGACGTGAAATGACAGTTTGTAGCGTAAACAACATGGCGCAGTGGGAGAGTAGCCAACTGTGAAACGAGACATCGCAAGTTCGATCCCTGCCCTGAGACTAACGTTTGTGTGGTCTATAAATATTTGTTCGAGACTGGGTGTTCTGAGACCGTAGTCCTCCTTTGATACCCACTATACAGGTTTGAACTAGTGTTGTGTCAAGATGTGTGTCATTTCGATTGGTGATATTTCTGGAAACTCAAATCTTTACACTTCATTCCTTTTTATTCATAAACAACTATTCACGATTCTTTTGGTTGGGTGTTACAAGTTTCTTGTTATAATAATACGCTGATTAACGTAATATTAAGTCACCACTAAACTCTTTTATAAACCTACTTACTAACCACAGGTCATACCACATTCAGACTTTCTCCCATGGCCGTTGACTCTTCAAAGAAACTAATTAAAACTTAGACGCGGCGCAGACTGCCTCGTATCTTATTAATATTAACTATAAGTAAATATTCCGGGCTACACACATCATTAGCTATGCAATGTAACGGAACGTGGAGCATAAATAATTCAGCTGCCGTCCACTGGCTAGCTTCCTACGTAGTATCCGGTGGTAAATGATATAATAGAATATTACTTGACAATATCTAGGAATGTTTGTAATGAGGTCTTATATTTGAAATTAATAAATTTATTCGGCAAAAACTAGAGTCATGATTAAATGACGATATATATAAAAAACTAATATCGTACAGCAATTATTTTATTTATCTCTAATAGATAACTTAATCTCAAACAAGTTACATTTTGAAAAATTGACAAATTAATTTCCCAGTCTCATAGAAAAAGAATAAAACCAAAAGCTAATAAATGCAAAATCGCGGTTACAAACTTCAAATGTAATCCAACAACGCAAACAGCTTTATTAAAAGCTCGAGCAACTGTCAATAGAGTTCGTTCAATGAGCTTTTTTATAAGCTCCCATTCAGCTTAAAGGGTTTCAGCGACAATGCGCCCTGGGCTTAATTAACCGGTGCTTAATGCTTAATTGTGAGTGGAGCTAAGCCCGAAGACACGTGTTGGAGTGACTTGAGGCCTTTGGGACTCTATTCGAATGGAAATTTTGGAGCGTGGGTCCCTTAAATTGACATACCTAGTGTGTTTTTGATTGACACTTTTATTATATTTGATGTAAGTTCACTAAATATTTCCTCAGTGGCGCAGTTGTAATTGCGCATACGTTACGACTGCTGCGCTGAGGTGTCGGATTCGATCCCCGGGTCGGGTAAAGTGATATTGGGTTTTTCTATCTAGAAATTCTCAGTATTAGCCCGGAGTCTGGAACCTGTTCCCGGTATGCCGATAGGCTCGCCCCCTGTCACATTATGGGACAGAAATTCGGCGAAATTTTTGGTAAAAATTTGTGGGTTACACCTCTGCCTACCCCTTCGGGGATTACAGGTGTGAGTGTATATGTATTTATATGTCTTCAATCACATAATAGTATAGCTGATTATATTTCATTAATCATACTTAGTGATTTTTTCAATGACTATGTAGGCTGGATCATACTAATACTTGAAATACAAGATTAGCAGTTCTTATCGATCCGGAAACAGTGACCCAATAAAACTGATAAACCTCATCACACTTGAAATGTGGGAAAAACATTGCGTACCAAATCAATCACTTAACATCATACTTTTCGAATTACATATTTATACAAAGCAAATCTGGAAATCTAAAGAACTGATCATGAACAAAATATTTGTCATCAAACTAGTTTTTTGCAAACAAAGCCCATTTTACGTGATAGATAAGAGAACAAAGAATCCCAACTCATTCTTAAAGATCAAACCTATTACACTCAAAGTACAACGTATTACAAACACTACAATTAAACAACAAACGGTACGTGTGGCGAACTAACAACCACAAGCAATTTACAGCAAAAACCAAACAACAATTATGGAACAAAACAAATATGAGGAAAAATCATTAGGGGGCGACTGCGAGGGGCGATTACAAAGGAAAACACAGAAGCAGACGTGGAGTGGAGGAATTATTCTGCGATTGGACGGTAAGGGTACGCTGTACTCCCTTGGTGAGAGAACAATTTGGCTACATGTCGAATCACACTCCATTGGTCCTTTAGCAGAGTCCTTATAACCAATGAAGTAAACAATCAAAATTTGTGTTTTTAAATTCGTTAATGGTAAATCTGTATCAGGCGTACCATAAGACTCAGTCCATTACATGATAGAAGTTGGCGAACACTAGGTATTCTAGGTTACCCATTACCATACATTGGGGATACAATTATAAATTTATGAACGTAGAAGAAACAATAATCACACTATGATTCTTCTTCAATTACAAGGTTAGAGTGAATCGTAGTAATTTCTTAAATAATTTGCGAAGATATTGAACAAGTAAGGGATGGAGAGAATGTGTAGAAGATGCAGTGAGAAGAGTGTAACCATTCTGCGAATGTTAAGTTTTAAAGTTTCCATCGTATACTTTATTATGATTAAAGATAGCAATGATGTAATTTTAATTGTGTTTGAAAATAATGAATTTTCTACCTTGCAGCACCTACGATGTGGATTGTTGAATAGAGTAGTACAAACCCTCTGTTTTTCTGACATAAGTATAGCAGGACCTGATCTCATGCCTCTATAGTCCTTGGAAGTACCAGGCACAGTAAGTATTCCTTAGTGAGATTTTTTTTTTTACCCTGAATCGGCAAAGTAATCGGGTAAGCGCAGTGCCGATCAATTAGTGTATCTAGTAGCAAGAGACGATCTATCCGCCGCTACTCAACACAATCATGCCAGCCTGTTTCTTCATACTACGCCATTGGCAAGAAGGTGAAGAAGTGGTCCAGGGTCTAGTGTCATAGTACTCAGAAGGCCGCAATACGGTCACACATAGTACCCCAACCCTAGACTCCCGACAAATAAAGACAAAATAAAAAGTTTGTTGATTCAGATCGAGAAGCTGGTGAAATAAGCCAGATCTACATTCGATCAGCGTGTACACAAGCCTCACTGACATAAATATCTTTGTCAATCATCTTCCGCTATAGACTGCTTAATTTTCATACAAATATCTATTTCAAGCGTACACCAAAACCTATTTTCTAGACCCCAAATTCTTTTCAACGAAATCTCTTTATTCGAACCCACTACCCCATGTTTGTGTAACCCGACACGCGTACCGAGCTTTTGTCTCGCCCCCGCAACCCTTACCTCATTGTTTTACATCGAAGAACAGTAAAATCGACGTACCATTGTGGTTTTATTTCATTCATCCATTATTTATTCATATTAAACGATTTGTGAGCGCTCCTTGTAAATCTGGATGTTGAGAAAAAATGTGGAGACGTTAAAAGGATTATACTAACTGGGTTTTTTCATATACGTTGTATATATTTCTCATAGCTCTCATAGCTATATGTTTTGTCTTGCTTTCTCTTACGTTATAAATTAGTGAACGTGTTGAGACAAAAGATTTTGTATCTATTACACACTTTGATAATTTTATGAATGAGACAATGTGTTAGCTTACTGATGTAGCTATTTAATGAAGCTTCTATAAAATTAACCTATTTGGATCGAGAATGTGCTTCATCAATTATAATCATAATATTTTTATTATAATTATAATAATAGTAATATATTCATACAAATAACCTGTTGATTTGTTTGCATATCGAAGAAAATATTGCCATGTGTTTTTTCATGTTAAAGACAGGTAATATAGAAATTAAAAATGTTATAGGCAGTGGATAATTCGGAAAATCTTGGATAATATCTACCCCAGACCTCCATTAATTAAAAAGCATAGACCTCGTATACTTGCGTGTGAAATAATACTAATAAGAAAAAACCTAATAAATTGAAATGGCAATACCAATCAATGAGTATATTTTTCCTCGTTTTCAGGTAAGAAAAACAAACTCACAATATGAAACTTTGAAACAATCGGCACATAAATGAAATGTAAAAGTCTTGTCTCCTAAAAGCTTAGTGTAGTTAAGGAAAAAAGGGAAAGTTCAATATAGAAAGTTATCAAAACGTATGATTGAAACAAAGCTCTGAAACTTCGCGACACGTACCACCTAAGTGTATTAAACGGCCTAAAGTTTGACAAAAAGCTCGCGTTGACAAAGTGAAATAATATAAATACTTTCAATAACAAAAAGTTGATGCCGTTAGGAATTCCTGTCGTGGTGCGAGGGATGAGAGACAGAGGGTAAATATGTCAACAGGGATATTTTCGTAAATTTTATAAAGTTAACGAAAAAGTGAGAAATCGGTCATAATGCGGTGCTTTTGATGATTCATCATCATCATCATCATGTCAGCCGGAGGACGTCCACTGCTGGACATAGGCCTCCCCCAAAGAGTGCCACAATGACCGGTCCTGCGCCACCCGCATCCAGCGGACTCCCGCGACCTTTACCAGGTCATCAGTCCACCTTGTGGGGGGTCTGGTCTACCCACGCTGCGCCTTCCGGTACGTGGTCGCCATTCCAGAACCTTTCCGCCCCAACGGCCATCGGTTCTACGCGCAATGTGCCCCGCCCACTGCCACTTAAGTTTAGCGATTCGGAGGGCTATATCGGTTACTTTGGTTCTTCTGCGGATGGCCTCATTTCTGATGCGATCACGCAGAGAGACTCCCAGCATAGCCCTCTCCATTGCCCTTTGGGTGACTTTGAGCCTTCTTATGAGGCCCATACTAAGGGACCACGTTTCAGTTCCGTATGTCATCACTGGCAACACACACTGGTCAAAGACTTTCGTATTGAGACATTGCGGAATATTGGACGAAAAGATGTGCCGTAGCTTACCGAACGCTGCCCAACCGAGTCGGATTCGACGATTAACCTCTTTCTCGAAGTTGGACCTACCTAACTGGATAGCTTGTTGATGGCTTGTATTTTGATGATTAGCAAGTAATAAAAATAAAATTTACCTAAGAAATATATCACATTTAGTCTCTCGTCGTTGAAAATTCTATATGGACGGCACTGTACACCAACAGGAGCAGTAAAGTCACTTTGACATGCCAAAATAAAGAAATCTAGCAATATTACTCATATTTAAATAGGTTCAAGCATTTAGAAGCTGAAGGTAGAGTAGGACGCTATTAACACTGAAAACGTAACAATCCTTATTTGTAAAAAGAGGGGTCATACCAAGAACAACCAGAAACTTCGAATAAACTCGCCATCACTTTACTGTGGTGTGACTTTGGTTTTATCCAAGCCGTATTGGAAATACAAAACTAGCTTAAAGAAACCAGTGTCCAGAGTTGTAAAATAAATTACAAAACGCTTCTAACCCAAGTCACTCCGCTCTCGCGGTTTCTCAAGGATCACGCCGAACCCCAGAAGTTTCTCGTGAGGGTTGGTCGCGAGGTGTGTAACCATTCAGGATGTAAGTCCTGGTGGAGTGGCGTCGATATGGCGGAAACTTCGCCCTGCCGGTAAACAGCCGCTTTTCTACGTGTTTCAAAACAGAAATATGTAGAGTATAACTTAGTATCAGACCGATATCTGTGAAGCTATTTTCGAATAACTAAGCCCGTGGTCTAGTGTGAAGAAGAAGGCTGGCATGATTGTGGTGAGTGCGGGGGATAGATTATCTCTCATTACCCGATATTCTAATTGGACGGCACTGCGCTTACCATCAGCCCTTCATTAATAAGCCCGGAGTTTCTTTCTGCCTTTCTTCTTCGGGTCGTCATCGCTTAGATAGTTAGTGAAAGGCTGGTAAGTTAGCTAGACTAGGGATTACTTTCCTTCCAAATCCGTCCAGTCTCCTTTCAACTTCTCCTCTCCCGTTCCTGTCCCTTCTCCTGATCATCATTAACCATGATTACTCATTCCGTATGGAGAATTCCCATTTGTATTTTGACCTGTCATAAGTGCTTTTTATATGCCTACATGATGAATAAAGATTTTTATTTATTTTATTTTATCAGTGTGGTCACTTTGCCGTGCCTGGATAAAACAAAGTCACTTTGATCGCCATGTGACAGCGTTCGTGGCGCAGTGGGCGTATGCAGTGTGGTGCCACCACTTTGCCGTGCCTGGATAAAAAAGTCATTTTGATCGCCATGTGACAGCGTTCGTGGCGCAGTAGGCATATAGCCGGCTGTGAAACGAGAGGCTGTGGGTTCGATTTCCACACCAAGACAAATGTTTGTGTGACAGACGTACTTGTTTCGGATCTGAGTGTTGTGGGACCGAAGTCCCTCGTAGTTCTTGATACTCGTGATATAGGTTCGATCTAGTGTGTGTGTGAGGTCAGGACTATGTGTGTGACTGTCAGGTGTGTTTATTTATCCATTATACAGTTCAGTCTGAATTATCGATCTGGTAAGTAAGTAAGTATCATGCAGACATGGCCACGCCAAACTGTCAATACTAGCCCTTATTGACGTGCGTATTAAGCGTATTTGTAACGTTAATATTATGGAAATAAAGTTGATTTTGGCTTGTATTTTTACTCACAACTTGTTACCTTTTCCGAACACCGGTGTCGTTGTGGTACATGAGCCACACATGAGCCAATACCAGAAAGACTTTTCAAAACATGCAACACAAGTATTTTTCTCGTATCATCTATTGTCAAATAATTGAATTTATCTAAGGCAAAATAAAACATCGAAGTTTCAATACTCCATATCAAGATAAGGTTATGAAGTTTTCAAGCCCCAAACTTCCAAGTTTTTATTGAAGGGACGACAGATGAAATGAAAATTTGTTTCCGAAATAAACAGTTAAGTTGCTTTGGAATGGTTTTCAGTTATTTTTATTGACATTTCCTCTAAAACTTCTTTTAAAACTGCGTTCATGTTGTCAATTTTTTTTATACTTTTTTGTCAGCCTGCGTGGCGCAGTAGGCGAGTAGCCGGCTGTGGATTCGATTCCCACACCGGGACAAATGTTTGTGTGACAGACAGATATATGTGTCTGGGGTCTGGGTGTTGTGAGACCGTGCGTCTCTCGTAGTCCCCGATACCCACAACACAAGACTCGTATCTTAGTGTGGGATCCGACATGTGTATGACTGTTGGATTTATGAAAAAAAATATAAATTTCTGAAATTGTAGTGCATTTTTATAACAAGACGGTCGACTCTTGATAGTGAGTTCTGTGGCTACCATGACCACCAGAAACACCACACATAATGTTATGGGACCACAGTCTTAGTTCTTGATACCCACGACACAGATTGGACCTGGCGTGACTGTTGGGTGTATTATATATTTTCTTAATCATTAGTTAAATACAAGCAGCGATAGCCTAATTGGTTGCGGTACGGACTGCCAAGACGAAAGTCGTATGTTCGAAACCCAAGTGGCATACACCTCTGACTTTTCTTAAGTTATGTGTGTATTAAATGTTAATTATCGCTTGCTTAACGGTGAAGGAAAACATCGTGAGGAAACCTGCATATCTGAGAATTCTTATAAGAATTTCGAAGGTATGTGAAGTCTACCAACCCGCATTAGGCCAGCGTGGTGGACTAAGGCCTAACCCCTCTCACTAGTAGAGGAGGTCCGTGCCCAGCAGTGGGACAATGTTTAATACAGGACTAGTATTATTAGTTAAATACAAGGTCCAATGGACCATGGGCCATTTCTCTTATAGTTTTACTATCGGGTGTTCTGTAATAAACATTGCTTCCCACGTTTTTCTAAAATTTATCTAAATTAGGTTATTAACCATACATATTTTAGCTTGTAACTAAAATTTCAGTCACGCCTCGCACTACTGTTCTGTGCAATAAAGTTCAAAATCGAATAGCAACGGGTCATTTCAGAAAACTCTCTTTCAAATATGTCAGTATCGACGAAGTACATAAATCCGTCGTAAATCACATTACCACACCAAGAGTAAATATTGACTGAATAAAAAATCGACCGTGTTGTAAGTTTGCGTAACATGGGAACCATTTCGCCGGCCGAAGATGCCATTTGATAAGAGATAACGTATTCGGGTGACCGATAACAGAGCGTAACCTGTTGTGATTTTCATAGTTCACCTAGAACTGTACTTTTTATACCACGATGGTGACAAACAAGCTTACAGCCCGCCTGATGGTAAGCGGTTACCGTAGCTTATAGACGCTTGCAACACCAGGAGCATCACATGAGCGTTGACGACGAAAAACGTAACTTGCTTGGTGTAAAGATGATGATTGTATATGATGAAGAATCCAACATGACGATGGTGAGAGTTTCAGAATCAGCCAGTTACTTAAGGCTAGCATAACTAGAACATGGCATCACGTCTGTATCCCCGATAGGACAGGCAGAGATTCAACTAGTGCTCAGTTTGCCAAGCTTGTTTCTATAATTAGGTGTAGAGTAGCCATATTCCACAGAAATTTCCAACGAAAGAATTCGTGAGTGAATTGAAAATTTAAACAAATTGTGATTGCCCAACCGTGACCTCTTCACTTCTAAACAAACCTCTCAAGAATCTCATCAGTTCTTGACCTATATATGACACTACGCCAACGAGGCGACCAAAATTTGGTGAAAATCATTCCAGAAAACCTGCTATTTAGATACTATTTGAAATAATTTCATAACCATCTCTTAAA
This sequence comes from Laothoe populi, assembly GCA_905220505.1. NCBI lineage: Eukaryota > Metazoa > Arthropoda > Insecta > Lepidoptera > Sphingidae > Laothoe > Laothoe populi. The sequence goes on along the minus strand of HG992166.1, from coordinate 16,189,349 downwards.
ATGTCTAAAACAATTCATAAATAAATACCGAACAATAACACATATAGTTCAAATCCCAAACTATTCTCAGAGTGTGGGTGTCAGGAACTACACAACCATTATATGGGCCAGAACACCCAGACTCGAAACAAATATCTGTCTATCACACAAACATCTATCTCGGTGCGGGAAGCGAACCTACGGTCTCTCGTTACACAACCGGCTACTCGCCCGCTGCGCCACGGAGGCTGTCATTACACCACAATATTGTAGTAAAAGATAACTCACATGGCCTCTTCTTGTTCCAACATTAATTAAAAATACCATAGATTCTATTACAAACAAATCCCACAAGCAACATAACAATGCGAAACAAGCCACTTCTGCCAACATTCCGAAAATGACTTCTGTAAGAATGCTATTAAGGACTAGTGCACTTAACAAGGTCCCGGTAGATATTGAAAGATTACAGTGCACCCCCATAAATAATGCATAGGGTGGGGGAGTGATGGATCGTGTACATCCAGTTTCTATTAGGGAATTCTTAAAGGGTAGTTGTTATTAGTCGATGTCATTAAATACATTGTTTAGGGTTAATGTATGTTGTATCGTATTTACTGTTGGGAAATAATTATTGGAGAATTTTGTTTGATTTATTAATTATTTTGATGATATTTTAGTTGCTTCTGATGCTATTCCAAATATTCGTTTTGGTTGATAAAAAATAACAACCTCAGCTTAAATCTAAATCGGTGAGGTCCTGGGTTCGAATCATGTTTGTTCCGAAAAAAATTGTGTCTGATATTACTATAGACTCTTCTGTTACATCATTGGACGGAAATGAATTAGGCAAAATGTGGCTGCATCAATTGTGCATTTGCCTCCTTACTCGGGGATATATACATACTTTCTAATAGGGGTAGGCAGCGACTACAGATTTCCATTTTGCAAGATCCTGACACACCACTTTAGCTTCATCTACTTTCACGTCGGTTTAGAGCACTCCTAACCTATCTTTCAATATGAAGTCGTGGGTGGATATATAAATGTGACGTGATTTAAACACTCTTTTAATTCAAATATTAACAAACATTATCAATATGCAGGAATCTTGACAATGACACAGATGTCTTAATATCATCAACCTTATAAAAGAAATACAAAGATCTGAAACATTACCAATTTCGAAATCCAAAGTCAACCATAAGTCAGACAAAACCGATAGAAATGGCGGCATTCTATTTCTATAAATACATCACTTAGTAGGAGACGTGGGATAAAAAATATATTTCGGGGATTGTGCGAGGGGTCCCGGAATAGATCCCGGTGGGACTTCGTAACTGGAGACTCGTCCCGCACTCCCGTTATGGGTTTATTATAGGAATAGTGTTGCACTCGCTTATTATGTTAGTTTTAATTGGGATTTAATATGACAGATCAGTTGTTTTACAGTAGACACATTTACAAGCTGTGGAATAACTATTCCAGTTTGCCAGCTACCGTGTTCCCTCCTTCCTATGATCCTGAGTCCTTTAGGCGTAGTGTGAAGAAGCTACACAGCAGACCGGCATGATTGTGTTCAGTAGCGGGGGATATACTGTCTCTCGCAACTTGATACTCTAACTGGACGGCACTGAGCTTACCATCAGGTGTAGTCACTTGGCCGTGCCAGGATCAAAAATCTGTATTTTTGACGCATCCGAGACAGAAGACGAAAAACTCAACAGTTTTCATAACATTTCAAGTAAAAATGACAGTGTCACTTGACCCGCGACGTTGTTGCGTTTCTTATCTTGATCACGCACCTCATAGTCTAAATTTAATATACGTGGAAAGTCTTTGACTATTACTTAAGAAACTTTCAAGATATAGATTATGTCCTGATTCTGAATCTAGACTTTATAATACTTTTTCTATTAAGTGTAATTAATTATAATGATAATTGGATTAAAACAGACGTGGTATTCGATGGTACTAAAGGCCACTTGAATGTGCGGACTTTACTTAAGATGTTCATTAACATAGTCTATATTACATATCATCTTCAAATTTTGACAGCCTCTGAGGATCGGCAGGTGAGGAACTGGCTGTGAAAGAAGCTAAGGGTTTAACTCTCACCGAAATAAATATTTATGTGGTCCACAATTATTTGGTTGTTTTAAGTAGTCTTTATAAAAGATCGTGGTCGTAGGACGGGTATGCCGTTCCATAAGCCCGCCACTTGCACCTCGTTGCTACACTATTGAAAGATTTGCTCCGTCCAGATGTCAGAATTTGGGACTAAAGTCTCTCGTAGTTCCTAATACCCACAATACAAGGCTCGTATCTTAGTGTGGGATCAGGACTATGTGTGAGACGATGAGGGTGTATTTATATTATCTTTACATCATTTAGTCGCTTATTTTATGCCTGACTGTCCCAGAATTAGGTATGAACTTCGGCATTTAACAGTCTTCACCATAGTCTGGGAGTTTTATAAAAGAACCACAAACCTTAGTTGGACTATTGACTAACATCTCTCATTAGCAGAGGAGATTCCTGTCCATTCTGATAGTATTGTATTCTTATACCACATAGAACCTCAACTCAAATAACACATTGACTTTGCCTCATCCAAAGATATTGAAAAACGAAAAAAACCACAATCTTATTCCAAAGTATAGAAATAAAACCAAATTGACCTTACACCCATCTGTGCTCATTAAAATATCGAAACAAAACTAATGAAACAGACGCTACACAAAAGGAGGATACGTCGATCTATTCATCATGCGTTGTTAATTTAAAAACATGTGAGTGGTGTGAGGTTCAAACCCGGCGGCTTAAAGGAACACTTAACAATATCCAAGTTAAAATCATCTGATATACTTACAACGTCATACCATATTAAAACATGCCTATCATAAAGTAACTTGAAATTGATCTCAGGATATTGAAACCTCAGATAGCAAGCATCTGACATAATCTAGGGGAAATCCATAATAATAAGTAAAGTGTGGTGCATGACCACGTTAATATTGACAACCGTTATTTTCTTGATCGACCTCTTCCTTATGTCCAAGACTGTCCACCATTTCTGTCCACCATTTTCTGTCCACCAAAGGAAATTTTTCCTTTGTCATTAAAAAATCATGAAACAAATGAACTTAAAAATGGAACACCGTTACATTTAGCGCGAAGAATGTTGATCGTCACGGCACAGCACGGTGCGGGAACGGATGCCGACCCAGAATGCGCTAAAGCGCTGCCAAATAATTGACAAATCCTATGTCATCGCCACTCAACACGATGCCAGAGACAAAATTTCGCAATTATAGATCTAATTCTAGATAACATTATAACGGGTGACGGCTGCCATAATAAAATATCGAGTTGATGCGACTCAAGATTTGTTTAATTATTGTTTTGCGAGGTGTTTATTGGGTGCTTGAGGGCTGCTCGTCTGGATTGTTACTGCCTTGGTATTTTAATATTGTCAGGAACCAAGAAGTGTATAGCTGATTAATACTACAAAATTAATGTGTAGCTGGGCTGAAAATTTGAGATTTAACTTCATGATACTTCTAAGTTATTGTGTTACTTGTGTATAAATTGACGTCAGGACTGTAATATATTTAGCAGAATGTTATTGATTCAAAAGATTTGTGATGATACCTAAGTCCAAATATTGGACTTTGCTTCATCAAACTAATAGTGACGTTTATGATTCTCAAGCCAATCACTTCAGCTGACGTCAGTTGTTGTTACACATGACATCACAGCGTTTCGATATGACATTCCAAATTCAAAATCCATTCCAATCTCAAAATAAAAGCGATCGGTCACTATCGTCGGTCGTGTCGCGTCGATCGAAATTCAAGCCCGCATGTGCTTAATGTATCACCATTTAAGAAAACAATTGAACATTCGTGCAAGTCCGTGAGTCATCGGGCGTGCTCGGCTTGGCATCAGGCCTAATCGGCCGGTGTCGGGCGTCAATATATCTCGCGCGCCGTCATCGAAACTCATTCTTCGGCTGGTTGGGAGAGCTCGTTGACTGACGGGGTGGTGGTGTGTTGTCTGACCTGACAAATTGTCGCCGCGTCTCCGCGTCGCCGGAGTCCGCTCACCTGCACTTTCATTCACATGTCGACAGCCGGTTTCGGTTGACGTTCGAGTTTGAGTCGCGTGCGTCCGGAATATGCGGTGGCGATTGATATTGACAATTTCCTACTCAGGGTTCCGTATTTGAATACATCGCTTTACAGTTCTGATGTTGGTACACATTGTAAGAACGATGGCTGTGACGATTTGACAGCCTCCTTGGCGCAGTCGGCGGGTAGCCTGTGAAATGAGAGGCCATAGGTTCGATTCTTACACCTGAACAAATGTTTGTGTGACAAGAGACTATCCCGCCCACACACCCGCCATTGTAACTCCTGTTTAGCCAGGATCAACAATGGCACGCATTTTTTCGACACCGAGTAATGAAACTCGGCGAGTCTCTGGGAATGCTTCATAACTGTCTTTTATCCCGCAACGAAATTAATCAAATAGAAATATAGGGAGGAGTTGGAAATATAAATTGTCCACTTCCCTCCATAGCAAAGCGGGAGACAAATACTGAACTAAAGAGGTATTAACCTCTTTGTGATGTTTGTGTGACAGTCAGATATTTGTGTCCGGGGTCTGAGTGTTGTGAAACCGAAAGTATGTCGTAGTCATTGGTACCCACAACACAAGACTCGTATCTTAGTGTGGGGTCTGGGCTATGTGTGTGACTGTTGGGTGTTATTTATTTATTATTTAATTATAATCATTGAGTTTCTAAGATTTTAGGCTAAGGTTCAATTCTAACTCATTTTTTGAGAATTTACTAATGCCAAATACATTTGAAACTTTGAACGATGTCTGAATAAACATATAATTAACGAAATTCCAATCTAAAAAGTTTTGAAAGATCATTATTTTACCTAATTTTGAACACAAAGCGTGTTGCCAATACCCAGCCAGTTATCCAGTGACGACAATACTTCGCTAACGAGATGGAACCTGAGACGCCACGGAACCCCTCATTAACAACACCTCGCTCCTCTTACATTGATAACAAACGATACCTCCAGGGATCTATATCGTATTGATAAGTGAGAACACTGTATATAAATTTCGGGGGACTGCACTTTTAGTAAAAGCTTCAAAAGCATCAATGTGTTTGTATTGAGAGCCTCCGTGGCACAGCAAGTAGCACTAAAACTAGAGACCACGGGTTCGATCCCAGCACCGGGACAAATTTTTAATACATATATATTTGTTTTGGGACTGTATTGTGGGACAGTAGTCCCTCGTATTTGATACCCACAATACAGGTTTGACCTAGTTTGGGGTCAGGACTATTTATGTGATAGGTGTATTTATAACACCCATGGTTAACCCGGCATCGTGGGTATCAAGAACTACGGTCCCACAACATCCAGACCCGAAGCAACCGTCTGTCACACAAACATTAATCTCGGTGCGGGAATCGAACCCACGACCTTCCGTTTCTCAACCGGCTACTCGCTCGCTGTACCACGGAGGCTTTCAATACAAAGTACATTACGACTAGTTATTCGATCAATGAATAACTCCATAGGTATGCCAAAAGACACCCGCACTAAATTTGATTACTTAAAGGTCATCGAAACCTGAAATTCCTCTGGCATTGTGAATGTTAGTGCTATGTAGCCTAATTACTTGTAATTTAAGTAAATTTAGCTAAGTTATCAATTGTGTCGCCATTTCTTCTCAGTGTTACTCAGATAGGAAATACTGGCACATATTAAAAAGACAATTATATTTAATGAAAAAGTTCTTACGCAATTTATAGTGTTTTACGTAGTTTATTTATTTATTTACTTTTTATATCCTTAAAAAGATTTCACACATTTGTTTTTAATAGATGTATAATTTTAAATTCAGAATATTTATAATTATAAATATCATTGTCAGCCTCCGTGGCGCAGTTGGCGAGTAGCCGGCTGTGAAACGAGAGGCCGTGGCTTCGATTCCTACATCGAGACAATTTTTGTTATATTTGTTTCGGGTCTGGGTGTTGTGGGACCGTAGTCCCTCGTAGTTGTTGATACCCACGATACAGGTTTTACCTAGTGTTGCTGGGTGTATTTTTCATTATTAATAAAAGTAACGTTTAGTTTATATAAAGGACCTCTCAGACAGAGTTATCTTGAAGTCTAAATCTCACAGGAATATAAAGAAATCCTAAATAATACCATTAGTTACTGCGAAACTTTTCATAAACCTCTTACTGAATGTGACACTTTTTGTACTATTTTGGCAATTTGCCTAAACTAAAACCCGTCTTGAAGAAGTTTGCTGTTGGACTTTGTGCGGTCAGTAATTGACGCAGTCCAAGCCCCGAATTCAGTCTTCAAAGATCGGTAGAGCAGACGGATTTCTTTGGTAATCTGTAATGCTTTATGAGGATACCTATCTAATGGAACGGTGAGATTGCTTGATGGTATGCCATGTCTAGAAAAATCCACCTAAAACTTTTCATGACACTGTCATCATTCAGAGATATGATTTCAGTGTCGTATAAAGTGGCGCTCAATAGTATTTGTACACTACTGGTCGATAGTTATAGACATCATAGTGAGTATTTTGGATCTTGATAGCTTGTTGAATCCAAAGTTCACCACATATCTCTAATTTAAGGCTATCATACAAATTCACATCAAACTCAGAATAAGTCCAAATATCTTGTTTAATTTTTTATTACTGATATTAACAATAAATTCCCGATAACAAATCCCAAAAGAATGTATTTTTAAATTTACCTTCCCAAGTCCACAAGTCAGCCACCCCAAAGAACGCAGAACAATAGCCAACCTAAAGACATTAACGTTCGAAATTCAAATTAATATTCGTGTAAAATTGTTGTCCGCTCGGGGAATCCTGCACGTTAATTAACGGTGCGGAATCATTAAAAGCGCGATATTATTCTGTCCACGCAGCGACAAAAACCTATCTGGCATTCGACTTTCGCTCGTCGTATTTTCAAAATCGGCGCGCGGTCATCTTTAAGCTCGGATTCTTTACTGTCCACTCACTAAATGTCTTAATTTAACCCCCACACCAGTCAAAACAAAGCCATATTACACATTAATAAGACTCAAAATACAATAAAACTATTTCGGTGGATACACAATGACATTTTCCAAAAGCGTGTCGCAGCCGAGCACGGCTGTGCGCGAGTGAATTATTCCCGAGATAGTTCCCAAGATATGACCTTTATGTGTTTCAAACAAAACTAATTGAAATCGTAAACAAATTGAGCTTTTGAACTTGTTTGTAACGTTTTATTGTGAATGTACTTAGTCGACTTATGGAGTGGGCAGACTTGTTTCTTATTGCTTGTACTATTACAAAGAGATTATTGATAATTTCAGTGTGTGCGTATACCTTTCTCACATCTCATGGGTGCTTGATATTTAATTGTTTATCAAGATTTTCAATTAAATCTTGATGATCATGTGTTTTAACAACAAAGATATTCGAATTTCAAAAATCTTTAAGCGCTTAATCGCCTTATAGATAACAGATAAAAAATAATGATTTCTTTAAAAGATACAGCACTTGTAACTGGCTGTATTTATATCTTATTATTCATTCAAAAACGGAACGCATCGTGATAAAATTCCTTCGTTTATGATAAGAGTTCTAACAGCATTATAATTCCATAGACAATAATATAATCCGACAGGGTTGTCACTTTGTTTTTAATTCGTGATGTCTCAGCACACGGTCACACGAGGCGCCGACATCCCGAATAGAAAGTAAGCTTTGATTGCGTCAACGAGAAATCAAAAGTTGTAGCACAGGTCCTGAGTACAGTCACGAGCACAAAAGATTTACTCACTAATGGACACAGTCGCCGTTTCAAAAGCGCAGATTAAAGTAAAGTGGAAGCCATTTAGATTCACAATCATGATCGGGCACAGACAATCCAATACTTTACATATATATCACTAGACACGTTATAGTTGCGAAAAGTTTTTCTCTAGCCTCCGTAATAGACTACGCTTAAAGAACTCGATAGGTACCCAAGCTTACTTTTTTGTCTGCATTAATACTTTTTCAATTACATTAAGATAATTAATTATCACTTTGTAGCAATTGCACAGGCACTTATTCGTGCAAAAAATGATCGATTATTCCTTACAAATAGTTTGACAGTTATGGAGGAAAATTGTATCATCAATACGATAATGATACTTTTATAAAAACGTACCAAATTAGTCCGCAACTGAATAGTAGTTTAAAAGTCCATTCATTTTTTGACAACCCTGTTTTTGTCCACTGCACGTGGGCATTTGGTTCTTTTTTAAATCCGTTTTTTTTTTCAAATGTTCGAATACTGAATTTAAAAAATTCTGTTCTTTTTGTAAAGCTGAATTCAGAATTGGAAACGTAACGGCTACCTGTATTCGCGTGTACGAAATTTGAAATTGTAATACTGACCAGTAATATTTGAAATTTAATAAACGGAGGCCGTCCGTGGTCGCCACTTATACTTTTTAATTTTATATCGAGCTTGACCTTCGATGCGTTGGCCGAATGAATACGTTGCTGCTTTTTCCGAGTCGCTGTCGACCCGATGCCTTTTTGGTCGCCGGGAGAAATTTTATCTTGCATAATGCGCAGCATAACGGCATATTCGTATTTTGAATTTTTTGGCGCTGATCTTACATTTGAATTCATATCTGTGTTTTCTACCATAATGTTGGTTTTAAATCACTATCATTGTCATGGTCACTTCGAGACAATGACTTAATTTAACTTAGAAATGGCATATGGATATCCTTTCGCATAATCTCTATTTAGGTATTATATACGAGTATTTTAAGTTTGAAAATTATATTATAGTTATGCATGCTTTAGGACTGCTGCGCTCAGGTCTCAGGTTCGATCCCCGGGACGGGTAAAGTGATTTTGGGTTTTTCTATTTAGAAATACTCAGTATCAGCCCGGAGTCTGGAATTGTGCCCGGTATGGCGATAGGCTCGCCCCTATCACATTATGGGACTGTAATAAATTTGGCGAAAAGTGGGTGTACTGGTTACGCCTCTGCCTACCCCTTCGGGGATTACAGGCATGAGTGTATATATCTGTATGTATGAGAAAATTCTATATTTACGTTCGTGAAAAATACATTCCAATACAAAACAGAAATAAATAAAAAACACCACCGTCTTAAGTAGACTTTATTCAAGTTACCGAGTGGTAACGGAGCACACGTGTGCCAGTCCCGGGTTCGTTTCCCGGTTAATTTTAGACTGTCAGCGGCGCGGGGTGGACGAGGGACGGGGAATTAGTTAGGAAGCAACTTTATATAGACGCAGGAGCCGCGCCGTTGTCTCGGTTAAATGACATACTGTTAACGAGGTTAGGTGCGGTTAAAAATAACCAACACGTTTTGTAAGGGGTTGAAGTGGTTTTAATTAGATATTTTGTTATGGGTTTTATGGTTTTTATTATATTAGACCTATATCTTTGGCCGCTAGTTGATTTTACAGCTTTACCTAACAAGGCCGAGTCTTATGACGATGTAACTAGATAAATTAATAATAGGCAGCAACTAAACTAAAACCCTTCAAGAATTAACTGCCTCGGTGGCGCATTTGTAATTCTCGGGTTCGATCCCCGTGTCGGGTAAAGTGATATTGGGTTTTTCTATCTAGAAATTCTCAGTATCAGCCCAGAGTCTGGAATTTGTGCCCGGTATGGCGATATGCTCGCCCTCTATCACATTATGGGACAGAAATAAATTCGGCGAAAAGTGTACTGGTTGCACCTCTGCCTACCCCTTCGGGTATTACAGGCGTGAGTGTATATGTATCTTAATTTGAATTACAGCTGGGTGAAGAAAAGGCGTCGTCTCTACACACCAAGTACGCTGAGGACCAGTAGTAGGGAGTCGGTACGTCAGCATGTCCAGATATGAGGATGTGTGGTCGTTTTTGAGTTATTGTAGTTGGAATTGGGCAGAACGTGGTACCTATATAGATCACGACTGTGTTGGTATAATTAGGATCTCCTAAAGAATGATAAATTGGAACTTTATTTACTTTCTTCTTGAATTTTGTTAGCCATAAAAACAATAGTGGTGTCTTTTCGTATTACATAGTCTTGGTATGGCGTCCTAAGGAATAAAAAATATTCATTTCTCGATTGTTCTTTATTTATCGCCCTCTTTAGTAACTCACCACTGGACTGGCTGATAATCAAGTCGCAATAAAAAAATATTACCAAAGAGATTCAAGTCTCGCAAGCCATACCTCACCGGCCATAGACAAATATCGTTTTTTAAAGGTATCAGCGAAAATTAACCGCCATGGGAACCGCCAATCACGCGCACGCGTTCGGAATTCAAATGGTACCATTTTTACATGTTTCCAGTGCGGACAGTCGACGGTGGTTGAATACAAACAATGTTGGATGCTCGCTGGATTTGCATTTTGAGTTACGCGAGTGAAGCTTGGCGCCTTCGAGAGAGGCGAGCTGTGAGGTGCTGGCTGAGTGGTTGAGTGAGCGACGAGCGGAGCGATAGGCGGAGCGGGTTTGACAATGGCTTATCGTTAAATGAGATTATTCATCTTTTGTCTAGAATGGATTCTTTGTGTTTTAGTGCCTCGATAGGCAGACGAGCAGACGGGCCACCTGATGGTAAGTAGTCACCGCCACCCATAGACTTCTGCAATGCCAGGACACAGCAAAGCTGATTCGTCCTAAATATATACTGTTATTGCTGTATACGTCTATAATAACTGGAGAATATAAAACGTAGATATTAAAAATAATACTTTTCGTCAAAACAAAACACTTATTGAATCCATAAGATAATATAGATATATCATATTGTATATTCCATCATTTTTCGCTGTACCACCAGTACGGAATGCAGTTACGCCAAAGAAGAGCGGGCAAGAAAAATGTTGCTCCATAAAAAAGTGGTTAAGAAGTTATTACAATCATCAGAAACGAAAATAATACTTGAAATATTGAATGTAACTAAAATTGGAGCAGTCAGTGTAAATAAAATTAATTATTTAAGAAATATTCTTAAATTGTATTGAATAGTATTCCCGCAGGCCGCTTCTGACAGGTTGGTCTGGAAATCTTTAGGGGAGGCCTATGTTCAGCAGTGGACGTCCAAAGGCTGAAGAAGAAGAAGTATTCCCGGTTAAAAATCCTCCAACCGTCGACTAAACCTTATTAAATAGTTATGATCTATCGCCACACTACCCGCTACCCGCTACGCTCATGACCATACCACAATCCGAAAGCAAATTAGGTACAACATTTTATTGGCATCATTGACAATGACATCGGTAGTTGAATTTAAAAATAAACCACTGATATTATCTGTGATTGACGCAAGTATTGGGGGGGCGGGGCGAGTGCGCTGCCACAATAATATTAATAACTCAGATAACTGCGTACTGTACCTACAGCGACTGCGGATAGCTACTGGCCAGAGTTCGGATTAGATCTTATAAAGTGAAGGAAGTTAAGACGAACTGGCCTGGTAATAGGTGATGTCTATCTAGATATCAAACAACATAACAAATAGAGAAGATAATGTAAACCGGTTCTCTACAGATTCTGTCGACAGTATATCATTTAGAGCTAGAGTAAAAGATCATTAAAGGTATCAAGCATTACCTATTAAATAAATAAATACTAGGTAAAACCAGTATCGTGGGTATCAAGATCTACGAGGGACTACGTTGCCACAACACCCAGACCCGAAACAAATACCTGTCAAAATGATATATGAGTTTTGATGTAGAATCACTACAACAATAAACAGATCTTAATGAGAGTTTAATTTAAAATTCTATGTTAGATATTCTGAAGAAATATCGGGAGGCGATAGCAATCTAGAGTCTGCTACTGCGGGAAAATAACCTCAAGACATGGAAAATAAAGAATTTAACTGGATCCAGGTAGAATAAACCTCCACTGACGTGTAGGGATAAAAATAAGATAGATGTGATGATGGCACAACTCAAAAGTAATGTTTACACTTTTGAGTTGTGCCTTGTCAAATAGATAGGTTACGATTTAAAAATCCGCAAGTGACGTGGAAGGTAGAACTAACTGAGGTAGAAACCGCATGACGTTAGCATGTGAGACGGATAGTCAAGAAGAAACAGACAGAGCAACGCATATATCAAATACTTTACAAGTAATGCTATTGGACAATTTATACTTCCAATTACCTATATTACGATTTCATCAATTTTGTACGGGATAAAGACATTCCCAAAAACTCGCCCAAAAACTTTCCAAACATGCCCAAAAATTTCAGTGCTCGGTGTCGAAAAAGGCGTGCCATTATGGATCCTGGCTAAACTAACTCCTACTAAAGGCCATGTGGGCGGGTTGTTTCATGTGTCTAAGACACTAATAGACTATCTATCAGATATTTAATTCGCTAACAACAGGCGTACTTACGTTACGTCATTTAGAAGTATATTTTGTCAGTCTGTATCTAGCAAAACGTAAAACACAAATTTTCTTAATTTTGAACACATTTTATTTTCGCTGATTGTATCCATCTATGGCCAGTTTTTACATAAAAATCATTCTAGTGGCTTATCATAAATTGACATGCTTTATATTAATTATAATTATTCTTTCCACAACTTTGGAAACTTCACATGTGTTATTTAGTTTTAAGAACGTGTGTGTTGTATCATTTATTTCAACAGTCATAACATAATCTGCTCAAAACCCAAGAATCACACGTACCTAATCCTACATCGTGTATTTAGCATGTGCTGGTGGGTGCTTGGAGTAGAATGCACAGCACGCCACGATCTGTATCACGAACCTCCTACAGCATAACAATTGCGATGCCACCATTTTTTACACACGGATGTTGGCTAGTTAGAATACCGTTGGATAGGAAAACCCAGTGGCTCCGTTACCTATGTGGGGCAAATTAGTGTTCTACTCAAATGCAAAGTTTTGTCATACATCCACAATGAAGTTAGCTTTGGTTGCAGGATTAGCAGACTTAAAAGGAACGATAACATATTTTACTATACTAGCGATAACATATTTGATCATAGTAGAGACTGACAAACGCGCAAGAGGGTCACCTGATAGTAAGTCTGATAGGAGCGTCGCCGGCTTGGATGGGAATTGGAAAGTGCTGAGAGATATAATCTTCCAGAATGTAATTCAGCGTACGAAACGCAACAACAAGCGTTCGTCTTTCTATGGGCTGTGGTGATTACTAGGTAAAGTCAGCATATTGATGATTATGAGGGCCCCTAATATGTGGTAAAATTACTCAGAATACATACATATACACTCAAGCCTATAATCCCCGAAGGGGTAGGCAGGGGTGTAACCAGGACACCCACTTTTCGCTGAATTTCGGTCCCAAAATGTGATAGCGGACTAGCCTATCGCCTATTGCTCAGAATATTGTATTAAAAGTACTATACTACCTTCCGCAAGGGTCGTCAAGTGACATCTTGACAAATTTGAGTTATATTTACAAAATAATAAAGCAGTTTTTTCTCTATCGATCAGTTTGGATCACATCATTTCTAGGGATATCATTCCTCACGTTTTCAACAATGCCACAAAATTAAATTTATTCACTTAACGGACTTTTATTAGCAGCTTAGTATATGGCAATGTACTGTTATAAAATGTCAAGTTTAATGCCTAGTTAGTTCGTTGGATTCAATATCCTACAGGGCTTACACCACTATAGGCAGCAGAAATATTTAAAAAGTTTATCGAATTGACCAGCACTCCGCATTCGCCAAAGTAAGACGCAACATAAAATATATTTTCTTGTTGTAACTCCTCTAAAATATTTGAAGAGTTTTTCTCATATATGTTCAAACACTTAAGATCTATTTGGGTCTAAAATCGACTCAGCATGTTTTTATCTGACTCTACTTACAAATTTCCCATCATAAAAAAATATTAATTTTATAAGATTGAATGACATCCCATCATAAATAATACCTAAATAAAGGAATTAGGCAAAAAACGGTACCGCCCAACGAACACCTCTGCCGGAAAGCACGAAATTACAATCATTGTACGGTCAAAGGTTACAGAGAAAAAACAGACATAATCGCCCATATGTAATTGTATATAGACAAAAAAGTTGATAGTATTGAATTAATGGAGGATGTAATGTAATATACCGCATATCATTTTGTTTTTTAGCTTTGAGTAGGTCACTATAATGATCTTAACCATCGAGAAATAGTCATAAAAGAGGATTCGTGGATACATTATCAACCTTGAGGAACAGAAGACTGTTTAATTTCTGATTACTGACTGCCCGTATAAAAATAAAACTGTCTTTTCACATATCTCTGACATAGTGGTAGACCATAATAGACAACCAAAAATTATAAATATACCGTAGATATAAAACAATGTTTCTTCTATTTATCAGGCAGAGATTATTTCCGCGCATAATTCAATGCCAACATAACTAAATAAAATGGAGTTAATTTTACGATATTTGACAGATTAAAACGCGCGAAAACAACTCACAACTCGTCAACATCTCACTAACAGTGTTGTGGTCGTAAATGGTGATGTACCGACGGACAATGGTCACCGGACAGGTCCGTACGCGACTTGCATACACGCAGCACGTCAACGATACCATACACCACCATAGAGACTCTTAAACCAAAGACAATAAGATATATTTTCATCGACTTGCCTGATTGATTAAATCGATGCATCGAGAAATGAATCTAACTTTTTAATTGATCAGCGATCAAAGATGGATCGTGGCATGTATCTTTGTGTTAATTATCGATATTTTTTGTTATTTTTTATGCAATTAGCGCCTGTGTTTATTACTTCATCTGTCCTCGATGGCCAACAATCGACATCTCTATGGCATCTATGGCATTGTTTGAGCTGTTGTTTATGATTACTTTGGATTAGGATTGACATATGAGAAAATATATATCGTGTAACTTTGTAATGATGTTTTAAGAAATTTTTGATTTTAAGAGCGAATAAAATTGAATTAGTAAAGTTAGTATCATTCTGCTTGAGTAAGTGTTTGATGCTAGATAAGATTATAATTTTAAAAAGTTTGGATGAGCGAGAAATCCCACCTTACCCCAGAATGATTATATTCCAAGTACGTTTCACAGAAAGCATTTCTATTTTCCTACTATCATCAATAAATTATCATTTCATACATTCGCTTTATGTCACTGAATGTAATTACAAATGTCGAGATTCCGGATGTCAAAAATCCAACAGATTCCCAAATTCCAACATGACAGGAGAGACGGGAGACGCCAGCCCACCTCGTGATAGACGCTGGATAAATCCTCGTCCAATTACCAGCGGTTTCCTGCGAGCCAGCCAGCGTCGTGTAGCCATCTGTCTGCAGTCACTACGCTAATTTTACACTCCTAATTAATCGGGCATGGTTTAAAGTGCGAAGTATTTCTGGATCTGGTTTGTACTGGTCTAGGGTTTGGTGGAAAGAAACTGTAGCTTTAAACTTAGCTGCCTTTGATATGACGTACATAAAAGATCATATAGACCCATTACTAGTGTGAGACCATTTATGGATAGCCATATTGATTTATCTATTAGTAATAGGATTTTCGAAAGAACTTTTGATAGGAAATTATATTGAGCTCTAACTTTTGCATATCATCTAGGACGGTAATAAGAATATCAACTGAAAATAGCATATGTATATTGTGACGATATTTTAAATTGTTCATTAAGAGAAAATTACAAAGGAAATTATTTACAGTGTTAACAAGCCCCTTCCCACATGTAACGTCGGTTATATTAATATTCTCCAGATGTCAACAGTGATGGACCCCATTAATTATGATTAAATATAACAAAACAAAAAGTGCGTTGAACTCCCATACTTCAAGATGCAATTTGCGTGAAATGCTCTAAATCCCAACAGATAAATAGACGCGTCATCATTAGACGACCGCCGATGATATACTGCCGGGCGGTGCAGTGACAACGAGCGAGTGAACGAGACGAATATATACCATATCCACAAGTGCGAGCAATAGGGCATGCCCCGCGTGATCTATAAAAACCGGCGCCGTTGATTTCATAATTTATTTGTTACACATTTGTCGTTCCGTGAAGATCGAGAGAGATACATGAACTTTTTGTTGAGCTGGGAGGGAAATACGCATCAGATGTGATTTAAGAAATAATTTATAGTGTTTGTACAACGGATGTGTGCACATGACGCCATCAACAACGCAACACTACGATGTGACACTACGTTGTCGCGGGTCTCTCACTGTACACTTAATTCAAATTTCGAACGTTCCATTTCACATTTGTGATTTTTAAATTTAGAAGCAGCGTTCGAAATTTAAAATAGTTGTTCGTTTATTTTGTGAGCGGACAGTGCGTACACGGTTCGGAAATCAATCATGCGCGTATTAACCGAGTTTTGAAACGCGCCAACTGGCTGTCGGCCGCGACGTGGCCGCCATATTTCAAACGCGCGTGAGATATACACCGCGTTTTATCAATGCATCGTCGCACTGATTCCGATGATATAATATCTAATTATTGCCCTTGTTAATGCATTTTACACGGCACATTCCCCGCGTCTGCTAGGTGATTTGTAATTTTCAAATCGAGAGCTGCTTCATCGTTATAAATTCCAGCCGCGGACCGAGAATTAATCATTAATTATAGGTAATTTTCTTCTCCATTACATATACTATTTGTAAACGTTTTGCAATCAGCGAGCTATGAGTAGTATTCATCAAAGTACACTTGACACGTTTCAAGAGCCAATTCAATCTTAACTTGTTTACATTTACGAAATTACCTCCCAAATGTATTACTCACAGACCAAAACAACATTGTTACACAAAAACACAAGCCAAAACGCGTACGTTTAAATTTCACAACTAAAAGTTGAACGTCCTAAAGATTCATCCGAGTCGATTCTGACAGTTTACGTTGCGGGCCCAACTTGGGATAAAATATAGCTCATGTTCAGACGGGCACCGTACTGAGGGACGGAGGGAGGGCCCGGGGGCGGGGTGCCGCCGGGGAGGGGGGAAGACGTCCGCAAATAGCGACCGTCACGAGCAAAACAATACGAGTATGATATTATGGAGCATCGAGCGATGTGGATGCTCGGGAATATTTAGATACACGCTTTTGGAAATGTCTGACTGATTGTGTGATGAATGCTATTAGAGGTGAATCTATAGTTTGTATAGACAGAGTAACATAATTGATAAGATTCGCTTCTGCGTTAATATAAGGACCAAGTCGAATTATGTCGTTTATTGCGCGAAAACTTCTCAAATTTGAATAATATTGTGTTTGTGAATGTTAAAGTGGTTTCTGTCAAAGCTAATGCCGTTTAAGTTACGGTTTATTTTCGTCAATAAAAAACCTGTGTGTCGCACACTAAAGTCTACGACAGATGACGTAATGGCCTCCGTTCTAAATTTATTACAGCCGCGTCACTATAAAATATAATAAGAGTAAATAATATCAATAACACGAGACTAGAATTAAGAGAGAAAACATGTAATTTGTTACAAGACAAAGAGACACGCATGCTCCGGCTAGCCAATGCGGTATACACAAGAACAGACGATGTAGCGACGCACAGCGCAGCGACCGACCGACGGACGAGCGACAGCCGCGAGACGGACTATAAATAAATAAAGCGCCAACATTTTATTATTATCATAGTGCGGGCACGTGCGGGGACATTCCACGCGCAAAACTGGCAGCTTATAACGTTCTGAAATAAACCGCCCCGCGGTTCGGCAACAACTAAAACAAACGAAGGTACCCTCGCCGTCAACCGAATGTCGTGTACTGGTACGTGGCGACGACGGCGGCGTCACTCGTTCATAAACATCTCCGCTGCCAGCACTTTTCAAATATAGAACGACAAGTCCAAAATTGAAATTCTCTCTCCATCACAACAAGTCGGTTGTAAAACGACTGTACGCATTCCATTTTCAAAATTCAAAACTCAATCCCGAGTGCACTAGTAAAGTAGCAAGTTATAAAACGAAAATAAACGGTCCATTCCCAAAAGATAATCACGTATGTGCGGAAGCTCATATATACTGGACATCGCCAGCTGCTTTATTGGGCCTCAAAAATACTCCAATGGCACATAACATGTTCATTATGTGACATACTTATTCATTTTTACATAATATAGTTTGATATAGTCCGAATCGTCATTTAAGAGCAATTAAAATCCGAAAACAAGTCTTTTACAATCATTCAGAGTGTAAAAGGTTTAATGCGCCGCGAGAACGCCATAGGCAAACACATTAATCATAAAAGATTACAGCTGTAACGGAACGCAATAGCAATTCCGATTCCCAATTAGTGCTATAAAGAACCTACAGTTGTTTGAATTAAGAACAAGCATTTCGAATTTGGAATTCACATTCAATATTTGAAAGCTACGTACGTTACTTTCGCGGAATTAGTTCTATTTCGCGAAAGCTCACAACCACAAGCGGTAGTCGCCTCATTGATTATTATTTTAACGCACAATTAAAATTTGATGGCCTCTTCTGCTTCGTTCATCTTCGACTTTGCTCCGTAAATGCTTTCACATTTCCGAAATAAAATACTTTATCTGATAACCATACACGACTTTGTTCACTCATAACAAAGTTTATATTCGTATAACAATTTATGAATGTATGATCTTTTAGCTGCAATTGCTACACATGAGTGTCGAGACTAAGCGTCAATAAAAATAGTCGTAAAAACTGTACGGTTGACACTAAAACAGATCTTAAATACGAAATATTAAGGTCGATTATTGCAATGTAAAATTTTTGCTCTGATACCACAGTAAGGAACGTGTGAATAAAAATCATGCGTATGCACACATTCGTTAAGAATTGACACTTATTAAAGGGGATAATTTTTTTAATTGGTATGACGACATCTCTTTATTTAGTGTCGTTAGCCATTTCTGTGCGAGTGCGTTTGATTTAGAATTCCTCTGTTGCGTTTTATGGAATGATTGGCATTCTTTGTTAATAGCGGGTTTTGCTTTATTAACGTCCGCGCGATGCGAGTGTGTGAATGTTTTTTACGTTTCCTACGTTTAATGATGTTTTTTAATTAAATCGATACTAATGTTGTCTATGCTCGTAACGTTTTTTGGAGCGCGCCGTCTCTGCGGCTGGAACGCGAGCGTTCCAAATTCAAATTGCCCGATTCTGATTTGGAATAACACGGGCCGAGCGCTGCCGAGCGCGTGACCAATCGCTAATTAGGAAATGTGTTCGGATGTGTGCGCTCACGGAAGCCGATCGCTGTTCTATAATTAAACTTTTAAAATTTAATTCGAATTTTTGATTTCGAACGCGCCATTTCCACTCCTGGTGTTACTGTGTCGGCTTTTATTGCTGTTTTTTTGTTTGAGAAGACTGCGCCAGCGCTCGCTGGTGCGCCGGCGGCCGATCTCTAACGGGATACCAAATTGGCTTCAAGAATTAGTTTCTAAATTCTCAGTTCTCACATTCATAACGAAAGTTGATTAATTAATAACACATCGTGTTATCGGAATCATATTTAATGCAATTATGTTGTAAAATGTTAATTTTGAGCGAGCCCACCGTGGTGTACGGTTCTTTATATTCTATGAGAAAAATTTATTAGAGTTTGATGAACCAATGCAATTGTTTATGAAGATTTAGATAGACGAGCTTAAATGTCATTTTCTTATTTTCAAAGAAATCCACAGCATCTAAAGTGACAATTATTAAAGATCCAGGATACATATAACTATAAGTAAGTTGTTTTTAGTGCCTCGGTAGGAAGATCAGCAGACGAGCCATCTGATGGTAAGTAGTCACCGCCACCCTTAGACTACTGCAATGCCAGGGCACAACAAAGCCGCTGCCTACCGTTACAAGCTTCCATAGGCTACGGTATCCGCTTACCATCAGGCGGGCCGTAAGCTTGCCACCATCGTGGTATAAAAAAAACTAACTAACTTCGGACAAAACGAAACACAAACCATAACATCTAAACAAGTAGCCAGTAATAGTCTCGGAAACCGCGAGGGGTGATGGCGGAAATCTGTCAGATTTTCCAACAAATAGCGCCGCGGGGTGCTCTGCCCTGCGCTGGTCTGTTCGGCTGAGGGGCTCGAAGGGTTCGCATTCAATTTCCGCTGTACCTATTCTGTGTGATTTAAACATATTGAAATATCAATGTGTAGGTATTATAAGATATGTTGAAAGAGTAAGTTTGGAAGTTTAAGACTGTCTTGGTATAGATATGGCAATGAGAAGAAAACTGAATAAGAGGATAAGTAGAGTTTAACGAGTAAAGGATAACGTTGTGAGAAAATTTGCATACCTTATTCACTATATGAATTTCAAAGATATGTGAAGTCTACCAACCCGCATCAGGCCAGCGTGGTGGACTAAGGCATAACTCTTGTCAATAGTAGAGGAGGTCTCTGCCCAGCAGTGGGATTATGTTTAATACAGGGCTAGTATTAAATAAGAGTTTATGTATTTATAGTTTTGATATAAGTAATTCTTCTCATAATCACACTTCTACGTATCACAAAGTATCATAAATACTACTAAACTCAGTTTTCAATTTGGTTGGGCCACCCAAGCCAGTTTTGTTAAGCCAGCTTTGCTATGGACCCACAGTTTTACAGAACACTGATGAATGCATACTGGTTTTCAAAGGTTTAAATACTTCCCTACAATCTTCTCTGTTTCTTTAAGAATGGCGTCGTAAAGGCCCAGAATATCAGGGCCAGCTAGTATTTTAGTTGCGTGCATGTGGATTGAGTGAGCACATTCCAAAAATCGTTTTTTATGTATTAGGTATTTAGTAAAAGTTCTAAAACAATTGTAAAACCAATCCTGGAATTTGTAAAAAGATAAAACCGAAGATAAATCAGTTAATGTCTGCTCACTCAATCCTGATAAGGGGCAACCCAGATCTACAAATGTATCAAGTTTACATATAAAATTTGGGTTCTAGGATTTAGTAAAACCTTAGTGAAGTCACAGTATTTAATTTCAGATCAACTAGTGCCCTATTTAAAAAGTTACAAATTGTTATTGGTGCTCACTCAATCCACATGCTTTGAAAAGTCAATATTTCTTACGAATTACCTATAAAATCAAGTTTAATTATATTTCTAAATTTAGTAAAAGTAGAATAGAAATTTGTAAAACACAAAACGAATCACTATCATGCTTCGTTTTTGAAAAATTAATTTTTATAGGTGCTCACTCAATCCACACGTTTTTGAAAAGTTAAAATCTTTCATATCTTTAAATCTGTAAGCGCTACAAAAAATGTGAATACGTCAAGATTTAGTAAAAATTTTTACTAAATATTGGCTATTTCACATTTTCGATTTTTTGCTTACTTAAAGAGATATTAATTTTTTAATGTTTTCCATACAAACTTACAATGTAGGGTCGCCACACGTGTCAAAATACAGGATATTCTACTAAGTTAATTTGTATTTGCCTATATGTAAATACCTAAAGGAAACACGCACGGGCCGGTAATAAGCTCAGCGAAACGTGGATACTAGTTACACCTCTGCCTACCCCTTTTGAGATTACAGAGCTGAGTGAGTAATACATACTCACTCAGCTAATTGGACTAAAGTGATTAAATTAAACGATACTTTATAAATATATTTTTTTAATTTCAGTAAAAATATAAAAAAATATCCTTGAAATGCTGTATACATTATTTAGATTTAGTCAATCTTTTTTACTCTACCGCCAGTTCGGAATGCAGTTTTACTAGAGAAGAACGGGCGAGAAACTCTTGCGTTGCTCTTTTCGACCACCGGTTAACAATATTTGGTCATACAATTGATTAGATTAGAGCAGCTCAATGTATGTTAATTAGATTGCCTTATATTGTAAAATAAAACTTATTACAAGGCTTATTGTTGCACATGACCGCCGTGAAATAAATAAAAATCTCGATTTCTTGAACAGTTGGTCCTTACTGAAACAGTCTGAGTAGACCAGTCCACAAGAGCAGCACCCGTTCACGACTAATGACGCATGTGCCAGCCATCGACCTCCTCAACCATTTTACAGGGAAGTGACCGATTCCGCATACGCCGCAGCAAGCACAGACAGAATACAACAATTAAAATATTAGACATTAAAATCAAGTAAAGTCATGTAAGGCATACTGTTCACATAAGTTCGCAATGTTAAGGAAATGAAATATATTATATATAAGGTTCCTAATTAGCATTTAATGGCTACACTTCTAAGTAATAGCATAATATATTGCGAAGCCTTTCGGTCATCTAAATATTCAGAAATGTTGTAATAGGCTAAATAGTATCTTTAAAATATCTTTTATTTTGTTCTTTAAAATGATTGGGAACCTTATTGTAAAAGCGTATACAAAGCCCCTTGAAAGAAGAATTTTCCTCCCCATGAACTTCTAGAACTTAGCGATAGATCTTATAGCTCGCTTTTGAAGAGTAAAATGATATTCATGTCAGCAGCACCACCCCATAGTAGAGTCTCGTGACACATCAAACTATGGCAATATATAAAACCTAGCCATGTCAGCGTCGGTCAGTTGTCGTATTTTACTCTCAGCGTAAGTTTCGGCACTTTGTTTTTTGGCTAATAATAATATTTGGTATAGACGTCCTCGCGAACTTCGCGAACGCCTTAAAAATATGTTTGTCCCGGCCCGTCTATCCCATGAGATAACATTTTCAGGAATAAAAATTAGAATAAGAGTAGTCTATAGCACTCAGGGAACTCATTAAAATACCTTTCTAACAGTAAAAGATTTTCAAAATCGGTTCTGTAGAACCGGAGATTACCCCGAACATTCAAACTTACAAATTTTACCTCTTTTATATATTAGTACAGACGCCTTATATTTATACAATAACACCAAATGTCAATAGAATATTTTTAGTAACTACGCAGATTTATTTAAAGTAACAAAATTATTATAACTTTTATTTAGATATACTTAATAGTCACATTTGTATTTAAGCTTCGTGCCAATAGAACATCGGTGCTCCACTACACTGGCAACACACTCGCCGTTCTTACATACTATTTTCAACTTTAATGTTATGGAAATAAAATTGATTTTTGCTTCTATTTACTCCGTACTACTTTACTTTTTTAATATCCTTCGGGGCTCCAGGGGTTAAATATTTAAATAACACGTTAAAAAGAATAAATTCAGATATCAGTATGTTTCAACTATTTTATATAATAAGTAGGAGTTCAGAATTCCCATATGAATTTAATTAGTAAATTGGTGCTAGGTGGTATTGATAATAATAATTTGGGTTCCTATAAATAGGTAAAAATAAATTAATTCAACCATGTGTCGCTGAGCTTATTACCCTCCCATCATATTATTACCATTTATATCGTCGTGATTCATATAGGCATAACAAATTTAGGTACATATAGGCATAACTAGAGGTAGGCAAATACAAATTAACTTAGTAGAATATCCTGTATTTTGACACGTGTGGCGACCCTACATTGTAAGTTTTTATGGAAAACATTAAAAAAATAATATCTCTTTAAGTAAGCAAAAAATCGAAAATGTGAAATAGCCAATATTTAGTAAAAATTTTTACTAAATCTTGACGTATTCACATTTTTTGTAGCGCTTACAGATTTAAAGATATGAAAGATTTTAACTTTTCAAAAACGTGTGGATTGAGTGAGCACCTATAAAAATTATTTTTTCAAAAACGAAGCATGATAGTGATTCGTTTTGTGTTTTACAAATTTCTATTCTACTTTTACTAAATCTAGAAATATAATTAAACTTGATTTTATAGGTAATTCGTAAGAAATCTTGACTTTTCAAAGCATGTGGATTGAGTGAGCACCAATAACAATTTGTAACTTTTTAAATAGGGCACTAGGTGATCTGAAATTAAATACTGTGACTTCACTAAGGTTTTACTAAATCCTAGAACCCAAATTTTATATGTAAACTTGATACATTTGTAGATCTGGGTTGCCCCTTATCAGGATTGAGTGAGCAGACATTAACTGATTTATCTTCGGTTTTATCTTTTTACAAATTCCAGGATTGGTTTTACAATTGTTTTAGAACTTTTACTAAATACCTAATACATAAAAAACGATTTTTGGAAGGTGCTCACTCAATCCACATGCACGCTTTTAGTTGGCAAATGCTTGGCAAAAAATGGCCTTTTTGGCTATACTTTAGACACAGGTGTTCCAATTCGAGGAGTAGTATTATACTCATGGTTTTTAATTGGTTTGTGTTTTTTTGTACTGCTACTTTTATGGGTTTTTGTATATCGTCTAAAGTGTTGCCCAAACAAAGCTTATTTTCCTTCTTTCTTATTGTATTTTAGCAGTGGTCTTTACATTTCCTATCAGGAGACTTACTTGCTTGTCTGTTATTATATCTGAAGATATCAGATCTAGAGGCAGTGTAGTTAGGTGAGCTGGTGAAATCATGAGTTAACCAGATTCAACACCCATCGTAAGGACATAGGCTCCATTACGTACGGTTTGGACTTTGACTCCTCCAAGAATACAGGCTTCAGTGTTTTGTGTATAGTATTATAAACTGATTTTTTAATCGTTTTGAAACAACCAAATGTAGTTGATACAAAAGATTAATATTTACTTGAATAGAGATATTTCTACAATGTTTTATAAAATGTATATCATGTACTGACCATAATTGCAAAAACACTCGCCCTTTATGTGCACGATTTTAAATATATATCCTCAAACTACAGTGAAGTGTGTGGGCAGGGACCATATGGCGATGACATCAGCGGCCCTTAATGGTCCGGCAATGATGAGACCTGCATGTGCCACAGGGTTCTAAAGTAGGCATTTAAATGCACAAACTGTTTATTTGTATTTCCAATCAAACCCCACATAAGACTATTTCTACAATAACAGTGTCAACCAAATAGAATAAGATAAAGAAACAACGTCTTAAGACATTTCTCGCCTCGTTTACCGCCTCCCTGTGCAATCAAATTGCAAAAAATCTCAAAATAAATAATGTCATATTCTTGATATCTATGGGTCTGCCGCCAGCCGTGCACAATGTTATTTTATTAATAAGTAGTATAATCAATTTATATGATCACAAAGCGGTCGCAGATGAAGACATCGGCGCCCCGCTGCCCGCCAAATGGAACGTGCCATATCAAAGGAAAGCTCGCAGCGGGCATCGCCTATTATTTCCACGCCGAAAAAAATCTCGAACCTCTTTGTAACGTATATATTTTACTTATAAATTAGAAACCGTCACGTTTAAACCCGATTCGAAAAATATCGAACGAATGTAATTCGAAGTTTAAATGCTCAGCCTTTTTGAATTTGATTCCAAATTCAAAAATGTGATAGAACATCGGCGGCTATGGCAAAATTACGAGTGTTGTTTTTTTTTCTTTTCGCTCGTAACGTGCACTCGTATAATGATGTTATTCTTATAAAGGAAATAATTACGGCGAAACGCAATGATAATAAATTACACAGCGTTTACGACTAATTTATTAATAGAAATTTTGCGAGTAAACCTTAGGACTGTCGTAAATAAGTTACCGCCGTGCGGCCAATGGATAGCCATAAAATTTGTCTGCGTTTGCAGATTGGTCAGCTCGTAGCCAATGGACACGCGTTCCAGATTTGAAAGCGACGGTTTACGACCGGCAGGCGGCGTCTTTTTGCTGTTTTGGCGCCAAAATTGTCAGTTTCAGCGTTGAACGTACAGCCGAGCTTTTAGGTCATCGTTGCTGATGAGTCGCCACTTGCGTTAAGTGCAGTTAACCTCTTCGGTCAGGAACAATTGCCGTTGGACACGCTCCCAACGGTCCTGCATTCCTTCAGAACCTCCGCTGACGAGGATATTGGCTCGCTCTTAATAACGCTGATTTGCAATTTACACGTTCGTCCAGACCGAAACAAACGCGAGCGAACAGGCTCGCATGAAACTCGAGATATTACACTGTTAGTAGAGCGCCTCAATCACCACACGCGGTTGAAATTGGCTCCGTCATAAGTCCTCATTAATTTTCAACTGCATTTCATAATGCCCAGTGTATGATCTCGGAACACAGACAGAATTACTGAGACTCTCAATTTGAGGTGTAATCCAGCCTTGGCCGATGCCCAATTCCATCGTAAACATCAGTAATTTTGGAGGACTCAAACGTTAATTTTTGGTTTTTCGTCGCCTACATAAAAAATGATCAAAGACAAACTAAACCGTAAAGCAAATCCTGATAATTAGTCACGCGTAATTGAAAGAAGATCACCAATCACCCGGCCAAGTATCAGATATCTCCAATATCTGTGATTTAAATTGGAATTAATTAGCGAGATTTATTTGACAATCCCGAAGACCAACACGTCGAGAATTTACAATGTTATAAAGCAGTCCTAAACAGACTGACAGACGACGTCGCAGCTAATGAGCATGCGCGTGCGCACGCCTGTTGCCTGGAACAGACGCTAGGGGCGCCACCGCGCATAGCAATTGCAGTTAACGTCCTCAACTGTACTCATTAATTGTAATATATTTTATCAGTTCGTCTGCTCACTCTCAGAATACCTTGTGCACGTCTAAATTATGTTAACCCTGCGACGATGGCGTCCTATCACGTCTTACCTAAAGCTCTACGAATTATTCCTACCGAGCTACTGTCACCCTACCCATACCAACGAAGTCTGACAGATAACTATTTTAATTTCGAACAAAAATTACTTATCTGAAATATTTATTAAAAATAAAAAAATTAAACGGTAAAAAGTAAATCTTTTATTTCAAACTCCGAATGTCAACGACCCCGCTTCAGACATGGCAACAAAGAGGATTAGCTCTTCGGCATGATTAAACACACAAACGTCATTTTTTAAATATAGAACCCCGTGATTCGAAATATTTCTGCGAGCTGAGCGTATTCCAAAAGCGAACACGAAGCTTTCAGTGTAACGACGTATGCATAATATATGTACCGAAGATAAATCTGCGAGGTGACACGGTAATTCTGTGTCGCCATTACGGAGAATACTCAAGACACTATTCCTAGTAATTAAAGATATGAATGGCGTCATGCAATCACTGCTAGCCAATAATCTGAGTACAGTTCAATTGTAAGACAAACACATCAACATAGTGGGTTCGATTCCATCATTTTTTATTACATTCCTTGGTGTAATCCACCGCATTCACCCTCTGTTCTCATATATTTATTGCTGTATATAACGGTTGGTGGCGAAATCCTCGGTACATTGTCATCAGCACACAGCGTGACGAATCCGTGACGAATTGCCCCGTATCCCGGCCAAATCCCGGCTTTGTCCCCTCGCTGCGTTATTTTATTATTTCTGTAGGTTGCCTCATGCCCTAACATCGTCTCTTACATTATTCATTATACGTTATTTTCTCTGTGGATTTACATTCTGTTTATTGGCAAATTAATAATGGTCATGGAATGTGTATCTATGTTTTGTGAAGGGACGGATGGAATTTGTAATTTTTTATGTATAGTGTATACCTGTATGACAATATTAGTGTAATATTACGTACAGTAGAATTTGGTATTATTTCACTACAAGAATTGGAAATAACAATTAAAATATGAATTACTAGAGACCCGCCTCGACTTCGCTCAAGCACTAATAAAGCCAAAAAACTTCAGTTGATATCGCTACCAAACTTCACGTTCTAATCTGAAGATAGCCTGAAAATTTCATCAAAATCGCTCCAGCCGTTTAGGAGTTACGGTACATATAGATAGGTAACATAGATATATAGATTTGATGGATTATACTTTGTCTCTAGACAAATATAAAAGTAATAATCAAATTCATAGACATTTATGGCACCTTTGAAAAGTCGTAATGGTGTCAATTCTTTGGTACACCTCACTAAATTAAAATATTTCTGAATTTCACTATTTCAGGTTGGAGTATTCAAGGGAGCTATTTGTCGTCTTTGATTTTTGACTTCATTTTACCAGCACTTTTGATTCTGACATTAGAAAATCGAATTGAGACAGTGTTAATACTTGAACATTGAAAATAAAGAATTCGTATTAAATTTAATGAAAAACGAATTCATGAGAGAACTACATCGAGTCAAACTAAAATAGGTATAGACTAACAGGTGATGATGGTTCTAGACCACAAAATGTCGTTTGATAAGAACCAACTCAATTTTGGTAATTTCGTCTAGTACAGAGAATCTTGTGACATAAGAAACGACCTGATTGACCTGTAATTTCATACAAAACCCTCTTAATACATTAGTAAACATTTTTACGTCTCAATAAAAACAATTTAGCAACCCTCAAAACTCCCTTCACCAAATTCGAGCCAATTATCACGATGCCCCCAGATCCGTCAAACGTCAATGGCAGACCATAAAAAAAGTATAAATACGCACAGATTGTCTATGCCCCCGCCGACCATTCCCGCGGTCTCCCGCCATTTTCGCGGGAAACTCGCGATTTTCCGAAGGAGCGGGATTAGGCCGGCGGGGGCCGTATAGAAACAATTTTCCGGCTTTTCTTCGCGCCGGGGGACCAGAGACGCAGACATGATGAAAATGCGATATTAACCGGTAAAAATGAAAAATGTCTCTTTCTTTTTGAATGGGAGAAAATGTTATTGGAATCAGGCTGAGAATGTAATCAGAAATTGATTTAAACCTATTTAGAGTTACTTTGTGTGTGTATGTTATGTGTAGTTGTTTCTTTATGTTCATATTATGTTTCTAACTTTAGGATGCAAAGGTCCTACAATCGTGCATCTTAGAAATTAACATAATTTAATTTCTGACAAATCGCTCCAGGAAGCTTTGTTATAACATAGTGTCCAACTTTTATGTTCACTTGAGATTTAAGATAATAGTTTCAGAAAATAAATATGTTTAGTATTCTGACGATGAAGCTGTGTGACGCCGCAACGTAAAAAAACGCCGATAGTAATTTCAAAACAGAACATTTTATTGGTTTTTTTGTAATCCGTCGAAAGGAAAAATAATTAATAATCATAATAATAAGTAATAATAATAAAATTATTAAAATTAATCACATTTACACACATTGGACGCACATAATGTTAGCACAACTGAATGATGCCTAACTACGCCTATACTTACACAACTCTACTATAACTCATATACAGACAAAATACAACTGTAAATTTATATTTTATTAGTATAATTATTCCGCTTTTCCCATAATAACGAGTGGCGTACACCTAATGATAACAATGGCTTGAAATAATTCATTTTATAACAAACAAAACAAATCAGTCTCCGCGAGAAACCAAGATCACAAAATAATTATTGATTCCGCTAATATATTATCGACTCTGTCACCCCCTCATGTGATGGTCGTGACGGCAGGTGAAGGAGCTACCCTAATTAAAAAATCTATAAACGATGCAAACTTGTTCAAAGGACGACGACCAGTCACTATAAATATATACTTCAAATATCTGCTTTTGTTTATTCCATGAAAACTGTTCCAAATTTAAATTGCATTAAATCATTTTTATTGCATGAAATAAAAATCATCAAATTAATCATGCGCATCTAATCCAGCAATAATTTATTCACGAACAATTAATATAAAATAATAAAATCTTTAATATTAAAATATTTACTCAAAGTTCTCAAAACAACTTAAATTAACTTAAAGAATTAACTTATCAATTAGTTCCTTCACTGCCGCCAGATCAATGTGTTAAAACCATTACTGAATAATTGAAGACACATACATGCTTACAAACAATGGATATTATTAATTTAGTAAGCGACTATCTCTATCCATTAGCGCACATACATTCATATAATATCCCTTTTACGTTATTTTTTTTATTTTTTTTTCAAAAGTTTTCTAACCTGTACACACGTAACCGAAGCGAAACGCCCAATTACAGTACAATATTTAAGCAAATCACTGAATTACACCTAACGTATACTTTATTACGTATCTTGTTTTCCAAACTAACTAAAAATATTTTTTTTCCTTCACAAGAAACTTCTAGAAACGTGAACATTATTCAACTAGCCGAAAACAAAGGACACTAGCATCTACCACCTTTGAAATCAATGACAATAATTTAAAAACTCTTAAGTAAACCTTATCATCTCACTTAGGCAAGTTAAAGTTGTTTAGTACGTATACTTCGTTTTCCAATAGGTATTTTATATATTTTAATACTTTCTAATCGTTTACATCTAGACTCGGAGCCTGTGTCGGGCTCTCTGACACCGCGACACCTCTCTCGTGTCGTGCGACACTGGTCGCGTCCACTCCAGTATACACATAATAAACGACGTCATACGCAGGTTTTTTTCAATCGTATACATAAATTTCGGTGCAAAACAAACACGTCCGCGCGATCGCAACGGCGCGACATGACTGTGCAACTTTCAAAAAAAGAATTCTAATTTTCTTTTTTTTTAATTGTATTTTGAATTCGCACCCATAGACACCCCTTCACTGTAACGTTTTATCGTTATAGTTTATAAATTAATTTGGAATTCTCTATTTATATTCAATTCGAATCGTACAGTGTTAAGAGGTTGGCCAATTGCAAAAACGAAGATTTGTTCTAAAGGAACTTAACCTAGCGACCTTTCCTGGAGGTTCATCGCGAACCTCTCGGAGGGCCGGCGGCGGACCGCATTCCGTCACTACACACAACAACACACCTGATTTCGAACATTTCTCATACAAGATGGTAATAACAAATCAAGTTTAGATTAGGTGTTGGTCAAAATCAGGCGTAACACGGAGTGCGGTACAAAAAGCGGGCGGGAGGCGGGAATTTATTAATTAAAATGCGAGCACCCCCTTTTCATACTTCGTTTTTGCAATGGCCAAACTAAGAGCAGGGGTGCACGAGATAGCTCGTGGTCGAGTTGGGTGCAAGCTGGGGATCACGCCTCTGAATGAGATGGGATTTGGTGTAGGGGGTACTCACAACGTCGGGTGTGGAGGCGCCGTCGTGGCTGCTGTCGGGGGCGGAGCGAGGCTCGCCGTTGGCGTCGGGCGGCCGCGCGGACTCCCGCTCGTCGATCACCAGGTCGATCGGCATCTTGCCCTTCAGGCAGCTGATGTAGCGGTGGCAGAAGTTGTCGCACAGCTCGTGCACCTGATGCACAAAACGACTCTGTTACTATATCTACTCACACATAGCCCCGAACATACACTAAGATACGAGTCTTGTGTTGTCAGGCAAGGCAAGGCGACCCTGGCAGGGTCGCCATGTAATGGCGGGAGATAGGTGGAGACGTGTTGATACGACTGTGGTTCGATTAAGACTCTTTTATTATAATTACTTACATACAACATGTACTTACACACTACATCGGTATCAGGGACTACTAGATATCTGTCTGTCACACAAACATTTGTCTCGGTGAGGGAATCGAACCACGGCCTCTCGTTTCACAGCCAGCTACTCGCCAACTGCGCCACGGAGGCTGTTTGAGCATCCGATACACTATACTATGCTGTATTATTAGAAATTACCATCAGGATATAGCCTCAGGTTAAGTTGCACCTCTGCCAACCCTTTTGGGGATACAGGAGTGAACTTAAGTATTTGTGTTAAATATAAAAACAGAACAGTTATCCAACTAACTATAGACCTCTTTTACAGTTTTTTTTTCTGGCGCGGCAAAGTGACCACACTGCACCTGATGGTAAGCGCAGTGCCGTCTAGATAGAGTATCGAGTAGCAAGAGACAGTCTATCCCTCGCTACTCAACACAATCATGCCGGCCTGCTGTTTAGCTTCTTCACACTACGCCTAAAGGACCCAGGATCATAGGAAGGAGGGAACACGGTAGCTGGCAAAGTGTTCCACAGCTTGATGGTGCGGCAAAAATACCAATTTGCGAACCTCTTGGTTCGGGCCGGGGTAGTAGATACCACGAAGCTGTGGCTTCGCAATCCAGTACGCGTGGTTCTGGTATGGAAGGGTCTATAGGTCTAAAGGGGTAGGGTCTAAAGGTCTGGTGTAAGGAGAAGTAAAACAACATAGATCTCCATCTTAACTGTCCAAAAGCTAGGACAAGCTCAGGCGACCTTTAAACTAATATCACCATACAAAAGCGCAACAAAAACAACTAACAAACGTGAAACAATAGAAAACAAAGGGAATACATTTGGACGCGCGTCGCGAGCCAACTGTCGCGACTTTTACACACTTTAAAATGTAAAAAAATAACAAAACGTATCGTAAAAACGGCACAAACTCATTTTTTCCCTCATACCTTAACATCCGATAAAAGTCGACCCCCGGTGAGCGCGTATTAATTTTGTGCGCGGGCCTTATAAATTTTCATAGGCATAATTAGCTTAGAAATTAACATAAGGCAATAAAAACACTAACGAAATTTTTAAGATAGCGTTTACACAGTGAAATGTAATAAAACGCGGGCAGGTGGACGCACCGCCTGCGCCCTGTGCCTGCTCTGTGCTCCAACAAAAAACAACCAGAGAGAATTTTGAAAAAGGAACGCGCGAGAACCAATCGTCTTGGCGGATTTGAAAATAGAACGCGGCGACGGAAGCGGAAACAACACCACCAGCCGTTGACAGCTAATTATCTCATCAGGACACTGTAATTTCCTAATCGCCAGGTTTTTACAAACATCTTAGCTGTGTGGTGCACATGGAGTATACGACGCGAGAGCGCACGCGCGTGCTCGACACGAATTTGTTTATCATAATTTGAATTTTACAACCTAGCCCGTTGAAATTCATATTTACGACTGCTTGAATTTTATTGACACTAGAGCGGATAAACGCCACCGCTTTACAATCGCGCTCGACGAGCACTGTCAATGTCAAAATCTTGATTGAGAGCGCTTTTACAACCTCACGGATGACAAAGTAAACAGTATTTGAAATAATCCCGCATTTCGTTCGCGTCGCGCGTACTATTTTCGATTTTAGTTGGGCCGGGCTTTGACGATTCAGATTTGGATCCGCCGCTCGGATCTGAGGATGCATTGAGCCGGCCCGCGACAACATAAGCCATCCGCTCTCTCTCCAAAGAGTTATAGTCGCGCGAGAGACGTACTTTGATACGACTTTATTTAGTGTCGGGTGATTCCTTTAATGAGATATTACGGTATTCCGGGACGGCTGCGGCCCGATTATCGTTTCGAACATCAAACTCTTTCCAGAAATTTAAATTTGGAATGGAACGACTCACGGATTGAGATATGGTGTGTTTCACGACGGGCGAGTTTTTAAATTTGGAATGAAATGTGATATAATGGTCCTCCGTTGACGTATGGTCGTTCGCTATTCGAGTTCTTTTGAATTTCGAACATGAGTAACGTTTTTGAACGATCCTTTTTTTAATTAGATACTTTTTAAATATCGAATTCCTTTTATTTGTTTTTTTACGTTTTTATTTAGCTAAAACCGTATTGTGCACTCTTGCGTGTACAATTTACATTCAGATTACATTTCGAATACTCGAAGTATTACATATCATTTTTATATTCATACACAATATCACCACACAGCAGAAACTACAATATCATTCGAGATAATCTTAATCAAAATCCACTTCTGTCCGCGTGGCTTTGGGATAAATAACACGAAGATATATTCTGTTTTTGTTTTTCAATCGCCATTACGGTGGTATGTCGCTGTAAACCGTTTTAAATGTTTATTGAGTTTCGTCAGCGGCAGAGCGAGTGTTGCCAGTAGTGTGGGCTGGATAAGATCGTTCGCAATCTGTGCCACGGCTTCAAAAAAAGGAGGAGGTTCTCAATTCGTCGGTTTTTTATGTATGTTCCCCGATTACTCGAAGACGCCTGGCTTTTTTTGTTTAAAAAGGTATACTTCCCAGGTGGTCCCATTGCCACCAAGTCAGGATCTGATGATGGGATCTCAGAAAAATTGACGGAAACCTTCAAATTTTATAGAGACGCTTAATTTGTTTTTTTTTTAAACCGGTGTACTTTTTATGAATTAAAAAACTATTTAGATCGATATGATGTATACTGGCCGAATGTGTCTAATGCGAGGTATTCATCGGTCGATGTCAATAGGGTCACCTGAACAGACCCTCGCTCATACAGCGTCGATCGACGGACCCGCGCCGGCCTGGCCGGATTCTTTGTTTTTTTCTCTCATTTTATTTTCATTTAAATAAAAAATCAACCGGTTGGCCATCCCACATTCAAATGAGATCTCGATTGCTTCCATCCACTTCACACCACGCCCTACGATAGTCTTCGATCGATATCATTATTCGTTTATTAAATCTAGAATTTAATTCTACGCACACTTTTTTTTTATATATCATAGTCCGACAAACGAGCCAGTGGGTCACCTGATGTTAGGTGATCTCCACCGCCCATGAACATCCACAATACCGAAAGTATCACGTATGCGCTGTCGGCCTTAAATGACAGGAATAGGGATTAGGGAAGAAAAGGGGGAACCTGGGCCTCCGGATATCTCACTTAACATACGAAACGCGACAGTGAACTGTCACTTTACGTTGGTTTTCTGTGAGACAGTGGTACTACCCCGGTCGAGCAGACCCATTCATGCTGTAGACAAATATGTCTACAGCGTGGCTCTACCACTTCACTAAACTCATTTAAAACCTTTAAATCTTAAGTGTAGCATACTGTATGTCAACAAACAATGATACTGTGTTAAACGCATATAACAAACGCTGTAGAAAATGAAAGAAAACAAATGGCGTAACGCAATATAGTGATTCGGTTACGGAATTAGTGTGCGAGTGTTGTATAAAAGTTATAAAACCGGGCGGTCGAGGCGTCATAAACGCGGGGTCCCGGGTTCGAGCCCCTGCCCGTAAACCAACAAATCTGACCTACATCGTAAATCACTTAGCCACGTTGTTACAGATAACGTTTACGAGTTCCCAACAAAATATGAAAACGAGAGAAAAAAATGTACACAAAGAACCGATGCTTTGGACGGTTTTGTTACTTTTAATAACTTATCTGTTCTATAATAAAAATGTTTTTACCGGAGATTTGTTTCGCCTTTACAACCTCAACGTACGGCTGGTTTTCACAAGATGTACGGCTCGCTCATTCGTAAAATCACACCAGACTTATTTACTTATTTATAAAACTGTTGAATTTGAACTGGAGGCATCAGCACAATAATAAACAATCATCCAATTACCTGATATCATCAATCAGACTGTTATAAACAGTGGAATTACGGGTCAGAATACCCCACATTCCATTCCAAAACCGTCGCTCTATTAAAACCACGAATAAAATCCGTCTCCCGGTGTTTTTCTCTAAGCGTATACAAATAGACAACATTCAAACAAAAGCCGTCGCTCGATACATTCGAAATTCGAATCTCTATGGTTATAAACAGAATTCAATATTTAAATTTGAAAATGGAACAGTGAGTGTAACGCGAGTCTCGCATTACCAACGGAATTCGAACATAGCGTAATTAGGGAACAATCACTCGGTGGACTAAATAAAAAAGCTCTCGTGGACGTCCAATCACAGGGCCGATCGCGCGACCGAAAAGGACTCGCGTTATGGAGGCGATGTGACCGCCGACGGCCATATTTAAAATATTAAAGGCATAAATCAAAAACGTTATTGGATATTTATAATGTGAAAATAAATTTCTGGGAGTTCGTTAAAGCGTTCGTGGGCAAGAATTTAAAGCTGGTTTTTGTCTATCTGTGTCATTACATTTCATTACTGCCTTTATTCTAAATACTTTAAAAAAAGTAAAGCGCGGCCCAAAAACATTTTTTTAATCATTTATATTTTTTTATGAAAACCCAGCAATTATAGCAAAAAGAGACTAAAAAACTGTGCACTTAACGAGATCTCATTGTAAGCGCGACTTGGGCCGGGAACTTTTTTATTTTTAATTATTATAAAAGCTCAGGAGAGAAAAAAACATCACCTGTGAACGGTGTGTAGTGAAGCGGAAATGGATTGATCTAACGGCATCTTTTTTCTTTACTTTTATTCGACAAAAACCGTAGACGAGATAGAAACTGACGTATAGGATATGAGCACCGAGCAAAAAAATGTTTTGATGGTACAGAGACAATCACAAAGACAGGTAGGTATGCGCACAAAACAACCCAACTACTAATACTTAACCCCAATGTAGCTGGTGCATCTATGTAAGGATCACCAACATTCCGGAACACGTAGGTAACAAGGTGTTCCAAATTTAAATTCCTTTCATAATAATACGAATCATCAAATTGAGCGATTTGGTTGGTGCAACACGGCGTCGGGCGTAGTCGAGGCTCCGGCCTCGGGCCGATATTTTGAATTTCGAATCCGGCATTACTTTTTATTTTTTAAATGGGCTTTATCTCGCCCTCTGGCCAGCATTCGTACAGCGGTATCGCATTACAGGTTATCTCGTTACAACTCGCCGTATTGCTGCGTATACTTTTTTTTTCTCGTTACCAAATTTACCGGTTTCTAATACAAGCTCCGGTCGAATGCGGCGCCGGATATTTTATGGAATCCGATGTGGCAGCGACCAGTGGATGAGGTATCTCGTTTCTCGAGATCATTCGTCTTGATATAGACGTTAGTCAAACTAGTTCCGTTGAAACGTGACCATAATATTGACAAGTTAAATTAATTCCCGGCCCGGCGACACCGCTCGGCGATGTAAAAACGTACGGAGATTTGATTTTTATACTCCTAATTAATGCCATCGAGCGAAAATCGTCCGATCCGATTGCGGATAGCAAAAAGCTCGCGTCCCACCGCGTTACCGTTACAGTTCAGACGGTCCGACGGAGTGTGATGGTGCGAATTGGCGACGTGACACACGCAAGAAACTGAACCGGTCGCGCAACGGAACACGCCGAAATGGCAGATAAGGGACAAAACAAATAACATTCGGAACGCGAGCGCGTCGCCCTGCGCCCATTCACCGCGCGACACCTGATGCACCGCACTCCGCACCGCTCGCCATTCTGCCAGAATAGTTCGCCTCGTTCGAATTTTAAACCACGTTATAATGCCAGCCAGCACTGTTCGCTGCCCGCTGCCCGCCAGCGATCGATACCATATCTCGATACAGAATCGTTGCCGTGCGATAATCGAAAGGTGTTATTTCAAACCGGTTCGAATTTCGAATCCAAATGTATTCCGTTTGTGTGCGTTTTAAGGTCTTGTTATACTTACTTTTTCTAATTCTAATAGGTGAAACCGTAGTACTTGTATCGCTTGCACCATCTGCAAAGGAAGGGTTCGGTTTAGTATAGATACACGAGATCATAATGGTGAGTACACACTGTCTCGCCGGACCCGATCTGACAAAGCCAACTGAGCAACAATGGACTGGACAAAGTACAGCGGGTCCCTGCTGAGCGGAGTGATGTGTTCACTATCGAAGTATCGATTATCGATAGTGTTTTTTTGTGCGTACAATGTATCGTGTCGGCATTCAGTGGAGTTACGCGTTCACAGATGGTCTGATATGGATGTAAATAAATGTTTTGTATGTGTTAAAAATGTGTAGTCATCCCCACTAGAGAACACTGAAATAGCAATACGCAGAGACGTGTTTATTTCAATAGGGAAGCGTCTTGTGTTTAATTTTGTACATTATTCGATATGCAACCTAATATCATACGCGAAAGAAAACAGAATGAAAAGTGTGGTCACAATGTTTACTTGAATATT
Organism: Laothoe populi; assembly: GCA_905220505.1. Taxonomy (NCBI): domain Eukaryota; kingdom Metazoa; phylum Arthropoda; class Insecta; order Lepidoptera; family Sphingidae; genus Laothoe; species Laothoe populi. The sequence continues at coordinate 16,151,597 of HG992166.1, read as the reverse complement.
AGTATGAGCAGAAGTGGTTGCGTAGTGGGAACATATCCCTATCTCCCTCGCACAACGGCACAGTAATGGCCATTCTGAGAACCGTGACGTCACGGTGCATCCTTTTACTGTAATTTGACAATTCCAGCATATTTGAATGGCGTTTAATTTACTTATTTTTGTTCGGATCCATAAAATTCTTACGATAATAGGTTTTAGATAGTGTAACTTATTGTTTTTATAAATAACACCCAACAGTCACATACATAGCTCGACCCCACAATAAGATACGAGTCTTGTGTTGTGGATATCAGGAGCTACGAGAGGCTTTCGGTCTTACAACACCCAGACCCTGGACACAAATGTCTGTATGTCACACAAACATGTGGCCCGGAGGCTGTCAAAAATTTATGAAGAAAATTAAATTAATAAAAAAACCATGTCAACTACCGTATTAAGGAGTTAATTATTGATGATAAACATGGAATGCGATAATCCGCAGTATGTCAAGCCGAAGCCACGATCATATCGCCGCGATTGTTCGATACTTGAAGATGTAATCGAGATTTTTTCTAATCGATATCAAAAACTGTTCGGTTAATGTTGTTTTAATAGCGGGTTGATTTGTTTCTGATTGCCGTCGTGAGACGCACTGTGAATTTCTAACATTCGAGTCTTATTTTGCTTTTTGATTGATGACGCGCAAGTGTTGAATTTAAATTGGCCACACTGGACATAGGAAATTACTGTTCGTATTAAATTTATACGCTTCCTTTGTTAAGTCGTAAACGCTTTGTATTTTTGACGGTTATTTCACTTTGATATTAGTTATTTGAACAAAAGTGTTTTGAATGGTTGAGTTATTTGACAGCCTACGAGCATACTGTACTGTTATATGGAAGGAGTGGTCGCGGGTTTGATTCCCGCATGTGATTTTTTTTTGCTGACGATGCATATTAGCTTACTTGACTGTTGGATATAATAATAAATAATAATACTACACACATAGTTCTGACCCCACACTAGGTCAAACCTGTATACTACCTGACTTATAAACATATGTCTATCACACATACATTTATTTCCGTGCGGGAATCGTACCCACGGCCTCTCGTTTCACAGTTGACTCGCCCTCTGCGCTACGGAGGCTATGTGTTTAAGTAAAGTTTGTTTATTTGGCTTCGTATGAACATTCTTTTGATTACATTATATAAGACCAGTATTACATAATTATATTTCCCATAACTACATACATACACACTCACGAAAGGGTAGGCAGAGGTGTAACCAGTACACCCACTTTTCGTACACACGTACTTATTACCGTTCCATAATGTAATAGTGAATTCCAGACTACGGGCTGATTCTGAGTACTTATAAATAGATTTTTTTAATTTATAGATTTTTTTCTACCCCGGCCCGAACCAAGAGGTTCGCAAATTCGTATTTTTGCCGCACCATCAAGCTGTGGAACAGTTTGCCAGCTACCGTGTTCCCTCCCTCCTATGATCTTGGGTCCTTTAGGCGTAATGTGAAGAAGCTAAACAGCAGGCCGGCATGATTGTGTTGAGTAGCGGGGGATAGACTGTCTCTCGCTACTTGATACTCTATCTGGACGGCACTGCGCTTACCATCAGGTGCAGTGTGGTCACTTTGCCGCGCCAGAATAAAATATATATATATATATAGTCTTCGAAGACTAGTTATCTTAAAATGGTATTCAGTTACCATCTGTATAAACTCCACATTACCTCACCAAACAACTTTTAACTCAACCTTCGTTTAATCCAGTTATTTGGTTCAATGTTAATGAAATAACAATTATAAAGTTTTATTGTACTAATTTCCTGTCCGTAACCGGAAGCTCGTGTGAATTAGAATTGCCACTTTCACTTCGATGTGTGCGTATCTTGCCATACCAGTATGTTAAAGTATATTTTTAATAACACGATTAAAATATACATGAGTTGTCTGATAGTGACCAGTATGGTGATAGGCTCGCCACCTATCACATCGTGGGATGAAAATAAGCTCCAAGTAGTACCTCTTTCTTTTGTTATCGCGGGGAAAGCGCCTTACTGCCGCCCTCTTGGGAAGCAGAATAAGAATAAAACGATTATGCTGGACTACCCGGCCAGCATCCCCTGATAATGATGACTTCCTGGACAGCCGCTGGGTTGAGACTCTACCCCGTATATACACCCCACCCGGCAGTACCCGCTAAAGATCCGCAGTGGCCTTTTTCGGCGCTTACGAAGTGATCCCGGGGTGTCCGGCCGGAACCACCTCTACGCGCGTAGTAGGTACCACAACTTTTGAATACATTATTTTATTAAAATGTAGTTAGTGGCTGGCTCGGTGGCGCAGTTGTGATTGCGTACGCGGTGCGACTGATGAGAAGTCTCGGGTTCGATCCCCGTGTCAGGTAACTGTGGTATTTTTTCTATCGCGAAATACTCCTATTATACACAATTATGTGCCCGGAATGAAAAAGGAAAACCCAATATCACTTTACCCGACCCGGGACCTTAGCACAGCAGTCGTATGCGCAATTACAATTGCTCCACCGAGGCAGTAAATAATAATTTATATAAAAATATTAATGTGAAACAGAATGTATGAGTTCTCTGCTTTTTCCCTATATGGACAAATGAATGCGTATTGTCCAGTTTAATGTAGAAGGTCCACAATTACAATTCATCTGTTTTATACATTTATGTTTCCATGTTTGGTCGCAATCAAATGAATACGGTTGCAAATACAATGTTGCCAGCACAGATTGTAATAGCCATTGAAATTCTACAGGTTTTTATGCTCTTGTTTTAAAATCTTACTAATATTAAAGATCAGTTTGGATTTTGTCTACTAAAAAAAAAATTGAATCAAATTTATCAAAATACAAAATTCACAATTTGGCGATTTATTTAATACCAGTATCGCTAGCAGCCCCAATGTTGCTAGCTAGGATATAGTATCTAAAATTGACTTAAGAGCCTTAAATAATCTGCTAGTACATTTTTTTTTTAATCAAATTTTTATTAGGGACTTTTATATGGATACATACATGACAGTCCCATCGTACCTTATTCATACATAATTAAACAGTAACCTTGAGTGAATACAACAAAGCAATGACTTAAAACCGTAACATTACAAACTTGAACAAAATATATGCTGATTCTGATAGTGGGGTTGACAAAATGTAGGAACATCCCAACATTGTTATTATTTATTTCTAACTAGCTGTTGCTCGCGGCTCCGCCCGCGTGGAGGTCATGTTTGAGAGAAAAAGTATACAATACAAAATACCAATATTCATGCGTTTAACTTAAAAATGACGGATTTTCATACAAACTTTCATTCCCTATTTTACCCCTTTAGGGGTGGTATTTCCAAAAACCCTTCCTTAGTGGATGCCTACGTCATAAAAGGTACCTACTGTCAAAATATCAAGTCTCTAACCCCAGCCGATTAGGCTGTGCGTTGATCGATCAGTCAGTCAGTCAGCTTCTTCTTTTATATATACAGATTTATGCATCAGAACCTTTCTTTCTTATTCATAAAAGAAGTCAATATAGATTACTATCCTACATTAAGTAATCCAAAAAAAATCCTAATTAATAATTTTTATGTTATGTTAAATCTACTAATTATTATTTAAAAAAAAAACATTAAAATTACCGATATCAGCGTATTTTATTTAGTCGTAAGTTTTTATTTCAAATATCTGTTAGCAGATCAACGTGCGCATGGAGTGTTTACCTGATCCAAATATTTGCACTTAGATACTTAGTATAATAAAAAAACCATAGACAGTCATGGGGACTACACACACAAGTTAAAAACTTAAAACTTTGGAATTACACACACACATACACTCACGCCTGTAATCCCCGAAGGGATAAATAAATACACCCAACAGTCACACACATAGTTCTGACCCCACACTAGGTAAAACCTGTATCGTGGGTATCAAGAACTACGAGGGACTACGGTCCCACAACACCCAGACCCGAAACAAATATCTGTCTGTCACACAATCATTTGTCTCGGTGCGGGAATCGAACCCACGGCCTCTCGTTTCACAGCCGGCTTCTCGCCCGCTGCGCCACGGAGGCTGTCAGGCAGAGGTATAGCCAGTACACCTACTTTTCTCCGAATTTCGGTCCCATAATGTGATAGGGGGCGAGCCTATCGTACTTTGGTATTACTGTTCTATTTTGGAACAGAGTCCATGAAGAAGACTTTTTTGTTTATGATTGCTTGTCAATAGTTATAGACTTTATAGGTGTCAAATTTCAAAAGTTAAATAATTTGAGCATTATGGTCACACGAGTTCAGTCGTCTTCCCCATCCCAAAAGTTCCCAACGTGCCTAAAGAAGTTTTCACTTCAAAAAATACTGATCCGATTCTGAGAATACTTGCACCGGTAAGATGCTTCATTGTCTTTGATATTCCCTCCAGTCAGGAAGGATATTAAAAAAAAAGTGGGGAGTAAAGCAACAAGCTTTTATTTCCATAGCATTAAAGTTAAAAATTGCATGGACGAACGGCGAGTGTTGCTAGTGTACGCGCCGCCGGCGTGCCTATCCGTCATGACTGGTAAGGCTTTTTGGTTAGTGATAAATAGGAGAGTAGCAAGTGGTATGGAATAATTTGCATACAATCACTATCTACATTATTCACAGCTATCTGTGACAATTTACCTAACAGTCTCCAAGCCTAAATTAAGAAAACGCATATCAGTTCCGAATATAAATAAATAATACTAGCCCTGTATTAAACATTGTCCCACTGCTGGGCACGGGACTCCTCTACTAATGAGAGGGGTTAGGCCTTAGTCCACCACGCTGGCCTAATGCGGGTTGGCTGACTTCTCATACCTTCGAAAAATTCTCAGATATGCAGGTTTCCTCACGATGTTTTCCTTCACCGTTAAAGCAAGCGATAATTAACATCTAATACACACGTAACATTAGAAAAGTCAGAGGTGTATGCCATTTGGGTTTTGAACATACGACTTTCGTCTTCACAGTCCATACTGCAACCAACTAGGCTATCGCTGCTGATCCGAATATACTTTTTCGTATTCACCACACAACACTTCCAAACAGGTTTAGGTGTTTAAGAATCATTTATTTCTCATAAAACTATTACATTAATCACTAAACACTTTATCTGTAGGCAGCGGCTTTGCTGTGCCCTGGTATTGCAGAAGTCTATGGTCGGCGGTGACTACTTACCATCAGGTGGCCCGTCTGCTCGCCTGCCTATCGAGGCACTAAACACTGAGAAAACGTATTAACGAGTCCTTTTATCACCTTTTAAATCACCCAAATATCCTTACACCATTAACACCAGCAGTTTTAAAACAGTGGCATCAATGTCAGATGTAAACCAACCCTCTGTGTGCTCTCCCGGGACAGATAAAACTGTTTGCCGTGCCACTTCTGCCACTGTTAGCTCAGTGTTGGCTCCGACCTACGAGATTTCACGTAATCTTTGGAGTTGAATTAGATTTGTTAATTTGAAGTTTAGCTACTGCCTTTTTGTATTTCTTGATGTAAATACGCAAAGGATTAGTGAAGTGGAAAAGTCTTATGGGTGATTAGGTGTATTTTTTATTCTGGCACGGCAAAGTAACCACACTGGTAATGAGCGCAGTACTGTCCAGTTAGAGTAATAAGTAGTGAGAGACAATACCCTGCTGCTCAAAACAATCATACCGGCCTATTCAGCTTCTTTACACTACGCTTAAAGGACCCAGGATCATAGGAGGGACGAAACACGGTAGGTAGGTTTGTTAACAATGTTGCGGACGACATAGATGTTTAGGATATAGTTAAATATATCTAATTGTGAGATTAATAAATACGTTTTAATTATCATCAAGACAATACTGATGGAAAACGTCAAATAACATGTACTGCACTTATCAGCTACGGACGTAAGATGTCATTCCCATAATGCCTCAAAATTCATTGGTTACAATGTCATTTAACCGAAAAAAGGAATACATGTATATAGCGACAGATATAGATAGCAATGCCACCTATCCAAATAAATGTAGTTAAGGTAATTTCATTTAATATTTTAACTATGGTTACTGTATAGTCTTGAAAAATTTAAGGTTATATATTTGTTTTGCCAGGTCGGGAAACAGTGAAGATGACAATGTGAAATATACTCAAACCCTACTTCCTGCCCCACTCCCCTCAAGGCCAATAACAGCACACGATGACTTCATAGATCTCTCGAGAAATATTTATTGTTTTATCTCTTAGAAAAAAGATTTCAAAACAAAAGAATTATAAATCAAACGATGTGATTCTTCGGCGACCTTCGATTTTACACCAGACAAAGCTGACTAATGACTTATAGAACACATGTTTGCCGCGCCACTTGGCCGTGTTTGAGGAAGCTTAAACCTTCAAAAGCCTGTGACAGACCAAACACAGATGTGATGAAGACAAACATGGCTATGTTTGCTCTCATCACGGTAACCCGTGACCAATCGTCTGTCCCCACAGACGGACCAATAAAACTGTGTTGGTTTAAAAACTATCGACTGTTTACCAAACGCCCACAGCACTACACTCAAACAAAACCGTTGGCGTCATGTTTGGATTCGAAAATGGAACACAGAATTTCAAATTTCCTTAGATTCTTTACAACCAACCAGTCTTGTTAATGCCAGATTTAAAATTTCGTAATTTAAATTTAGAATCTCTTTCTTATTTTGTTAATAACACGTTCCATAGACGTCGGTGAAATTAATTTAACCCTCCGTACATTTGCATTTACGTTATCCACAAAACAACTCAACGAACTCAACTCGGCACATTAGGATAACTTAACAATCCCGATGTATTTAACATAATTGTAATGAACACTCGACGCAAACAGTCGCGGCCACAAAAGCTGTTGAATTAAACCCAACGGCCACTTAAAGCTGTGGCGAGTGACGTCAGGACCCGGCCGACACATTGCAAGCGGCCCAGCCTTTATCTTCGGGACCTTGTTGGACAATAATGCACCGCTCAATACTATTGTGAGATACAATAACTAAGTGTAAATAACTAGCGGGAACACTGATCGGATGTCAGATGTGAGCATAAAACAACCTGAGGGCAAGAAGTGCGGTGGAACATGTGGTCCAATAAGTAATTAGGAACTGGGCCAAAATAGCCCGTTGATACGGACTTCAATTGCCGTCAGTTAATGAGGTATGTAAAGTCAATGCGGTATTGACGCAAGGCACAGGTATTGCTGGCACAAAAGAGCAAAGCAATTAAATTTTTTTTTTTGTTTTTAATTTTCGAATGCGCATTTTTTAAATGCAAGGGATCTTTTTAGTTATGTTCTTTGGGTGTTCTTGTCGTTTTTTTATCGTTTAACAGGTGTTTTTAATATCTAATACAGCTCTATGGTAACCAGAGACTACTCAACACGTGCATCCACAGAGGCAGCACATGTCACAGACAAAAACAAATTTACCGAAATTTTTCGGGGCCAAGTTTGTTTTTAACCCGGATGTAACCATGTTTGGCCTTCTTATCTGTTAGAACTGAATGACTTATCTGTGTGTGTCAGGTAGAATGGATAGGTAGGTATGGCGCTACCGAATACTACAAAATGTTCCATGAGTTACAGGAATGTCTGCTAAACCGTGGTATGGCTTGAGAGCAAACAAAGCTTCTCGATTTCGTGCGTGATAGAGCTTGACACAATAAATTCAACTAACAACGCTAGAACAGCGTCCGGCGGCCGCCCCCGCGCCTCGGCCGCGATTCGTAATGCCTTAGATTTTATTTGTTAAAAATCGGTTAAGTACCCGTGTCGAACCGCGGCCGGTGGGTGGCCGCCATCTTGTTTTTATTATTTCGCTTTTTGTCCCAGCTAGCCGCGGGAGGCGCACTGTGCGATTCAGCTTTTTATGAGTGACAATATAATATCTTATTTTTTGTGTTCTCTTTTCAAAAAGTTATTTCCCAGTTTCAACGTTCCGAGAAATTTTAATATTCCCGTTTACCTGTGTTTAATTTTAGACAGCTCTTTGGCTAATCAAATCGTAAATTACTCGATCGTGGCACAGACTATAAAATGTTACTATTTTATGGCGTATTAAAACTATAGCCGTGTTTTATTTATCTAGCGGGGATGACGTGTCGTGGGTCGTGTGTGGTGTATTGATACTTACTAATGAGTCGACCTCGGGGTCCGCTATGTAATATGGTTTTTCTTGACGTATCTGTGGACAAAAACATAGTAATAAATAAACGTGTTTTTTATTTGAATACATTGTAGATTAACAAGCGCAGTCGCAGGTAATGGATGTACGTGTCTAATAAACAGCTCGCTCGGTTGGGTGCGCGCGCATACGCACCATAGACTAAACGGGAGCAGAACCGATTCACAATTTGATACACAAACAAAACAGTCTCACTTTCATTTTACATTATTCTCCGTGCGTAGGATTTAAAGTTGCATAAATAAAATAAAGAGTAAATAAGAGAACGATAGATTAATAAGTAATTCAGTATCTATTATAACTTACGCGGTGCCTCGGTAGCGTAATTGTAATTGCGCATGCGTTACGATTGCTGTGCTGAGGTCTCGGGTTCGATCCCCGGGTCGGGTAAAATGATATTGGGTTTTTCTACCAAGAAATACTCAGTATTAACCCGGAGTCTGGAATGGTGCCCGGTTTGGCGATTGGCTCGCCCCCTATCACATTATGAGACCGAAATTCGGCGAAAAGTGGGTGTACTGGTTACACCTCTGCCTACCCCTTCGGGGATTACAGGCGTGAGTGTATATGTATGTATGTATTATAACTTATTATTCGGCCTCAGTTAAAACGGCAGCTAAATCATTAGAAATATACAATCCATATATTAATATTAAAACAGAAACATACAGACAGTTACATTAATATCTTTAGTTACATAGACTTAAAATTTTATATACTTCAACGAAAATTAAAGAAATTCAAAGCCCAAATCGCATATGCTGTTATTTATTGAGGTGTTGTTCCCACCTCATACTTCGTTCCAAGATCTTAACCAAATATATTTTTTTAGTGCTTCGATAGGGAGACGAGCAGACGGGCCACCTGATGGTAAGTAGTCACCGCCGCCCATAGACTTCTGCAATGCCAGGGCACAGCAAAACCGCTGCCTACCGTTCATTATGTATATAGGATCATTGAATACAATCCTCAAAATCGGTCCATATATGGCGAAGATATCGATATACAAAACACTTGAACTCCGTTTTAAGTCAACAAATAAATATTCAACCATCACACACATAGTCCTGACACTAGATCAAACCTTGTGGGTATCAACTACCAGGAGGGTTACTCTTGACTCTCGATTCCAATTTAAAATTGGGATTGAGTTCGAAATCTGTACAATTTCCCTTCTTGAACGCAACACCAGCACACGATTTAACTGAATACGGCGGAATTATAGTAACTAAATGAAATAGAATATTTAAGATCGCTAAATCGTAAATACTCTATTTTATTTAGTTGATTTATTTAGAGTTCCAATATTTTCTAGATTGGAATTGAAATTGTATCGAGTTCGAGATTGGAATTTCAAGAGGAGGCCTACAGGAACTACCCAAAACCGAGACCCAAAGTAGATCAAACTATTTGCCTCATCGAAAACAACTTAGGCAGTATATCTACTGACACAGACCAGATTTTTTTTATAACATAGTCCGACAATCGAGCCAGTGGGTCACCTGATGTTAAGTGATCTCCACCGCCCATGAACATCCACAATACCGAAAGTATCATGTATGCGCTGACGGCCTTAAAGGACAGGAATAGGGATTAGGGAAGAGAATCTGGGCCACTGGATATCTCACCATACGAAACGCGACAGTAAACTGTCACTTTACGTTGGTTTTCTGTGAGACAGTGGTACTACCCCGGTCGAGCCGGCCCATTCATGCTGTAGACAAATATGTCTACAGTGTGACTCTACCACTACTCATAATACTAATAAAATATTTGTGGCTCATACATATGTCTCGGATTGAAAACAAACTTAGGCAGTACTACCAAATACCAATAGTCACCGCGGCGCATCGACTCTGGTCAACGTACGCGAGTAACACGTTTTTTCGACCAACCGCTCCAGTCTACTCCGTCCGGAAACGAGATACTATCGACTACAAGCTCCGAGTCAGATTATGTTTTTTCTTACATGGAACTGCCGGATTGAGGAGTTGTGCGAGGGGGACTTGACCCCCACAAAATTATATTAGAAATTAATGTTTTTGAACGCTTGCAGTGAAAAGTAACTTTTATCTATTTTCATTGTATTTAGGTTTAAAGCTATTGATTAGTACTTAATAATACTAAAGCATATTGAATAACAAACTGAGTTTCATTTAGTATAAGTAAAAGTTTTTTATTCATAAAAAGTACAACGACTTCAATAAGAAACAAATTATGCGTCACTATAAAATTTGAGGGTTGTCCTTGATTTTTCGGAGATCCCATCATCAGATCCTGACTTGGTGCCAATGGGACCACCTGGGAAGTGTACCCTTTTAAACAAAGAAATTCTCGAATCGGTCCAGGCGTCTTCGAGTAATCGGGTAACATACATAAAAAGTTGTAAGAGTACTGGTTCTTCTGTAAGAGATATTTAATATATAAGAAATATTCTTCCTACTATTAAACTTCGAAACATCTGATAAACTATAATTGTGTTTTTAAAATGTATAGCATTCCAACTGATATAAAATGACCCCCAGTTAACCACAGGACTGCACTCAAGGTAGCCGAGCGCGAATAACTTGTTAATTGTAATGGTTAACTTGTAATTAAACGTTACATGTGAATATATTTCGGTGATTTTTTACGCACTTGTTACATTGTTACTATTAAATAAGGAATATATTATTTTTAACGAGCTACTTGAATCTTCAGCGTAATTGTTGTTTGGGTTAGATAAACTGTTATAAATTTTGGATTTTAACAAAAAAATTCTATAACTGTTTATGAATTTTAGCAATTCAGAAAAAGTAGCAAGTCAGTTTAATTTACACATGAAAAAATATTTTGTTTGAAATTTGCAAAATTGACATCGCCGGCATAATTATTATATAATAATAATAATACTAGCCCTGTATTAAACATTGTTCCACAGCTGGGCACGGGCCTCCTCTACTAATGAGAGGGGTTAGGCCTTAGTCCACCACGCTGGCCTAATGCGGGTTGGTAGACTTCACATACCTTCGAAATTCGTATTAGAATTCTCAGGTTTGCAGGCTTCCTCACGATGTTTTCCTTCACCGTTAAAGCAAGCGATAATTAACATTTTATACACACATAACTTTAGAAAAGTCAGAGGTGTATGCCACTTGGGTTTCGAACATACGACTTTCGTCTTGGCAGTCCGTACCGCAACCAACTAGGCTATCGCCGCTTATCGCGATATTTTTTTTTCTTTACTTTTATATCCCGACGTTTCGAAAGCTTTACAGCCTTCATGGTCATGAGGTGGACCAAAGAAAACATAAACCATTATGAGTAATTAGGTTTAATTTAGGCTTTGATAACCTAACTATTTGATGGTAATCCGTCGAATATCACAATCCATTTAAACATATCTCGAAACAAACATAAATGACTTATATACATGACTTATACTATGTCTTAAAAATATATAATATTTGAATATAAGGCATTAAAATGAACGTCGTATGTACTGTGCAATATAAATAGGCATATAGCCGTGACGCCTCCCAAAAACAATAGAAATACCTAGGATCACACGCATCGCCAATCACAATTCAGTATGCGTTGCCTAATTTAATACTTTAGACGATTGCAACACGTCTTAAAATTATAAGGCCTCAGTTATGGGTATGCCGTATTACTCGCAAGGCTAGAAGCTCCACAGTAATCAAATTCGCAGCAAAACTAGTATGTTGGGACGATATTGTATATTCCTGGTGAGAATGAAGACAGATCATAAGATACCGACTATTGCTCAACTAAGGGATATAAATAGCTAAAATGCCTCGGTTTTAATTGCGCATGCGTTACGAGCTGTGCTGAGGTCTCAGGTTGGGTGAGGTGATATGGGTTTTTCTTTTTAAAAATACTCAGTATCCATCCGGAATTGAGCCTGGTATGGCGATAAACTCGCCTATCACATTGTGGAACCGTAATAAATTCGGCGAAAAGTGTACTGGTTACACTTCTGCCTACCCCTTCAGGGATGACAGTATGTGTATATTTCTACTACAGTGCAATATTCAAAATCTAACCATATTGTGCTTAAAGACGGTTTTCACTTCAAACGTAGTGACAGTCTATACGAATCTTTAACTATGGTACTTTAGTGTGAACGAGGCCTAAGGACACGTACACATGCGTTACAAGCACTTACAAGCCACGTATTACGCAGATGTACATACATTTAAAATTTGCCTCGAATGGACAATTAGTACATTACCTCCCATATGCAAAAGAATTAAATTATGGTTTCCTAAATTTTATTACAGTATGTGTATGGGTTTTAAAATCTTATAATTTTTGTACATTGTTACCTATTTTTGTGAGGTACATACCAATTCCACACATATTCCCAATCCCACAGGACATACAATTATCTTGCATCGTAGTCTGTATATATAAAAGAAGAAACTGACTGACTGATCGATCAACGCACAGCCTAAACGGCTGGGGTTAGAGACTTGAATTTTTGACAGTAGGTACCTATTATGACGTAGGCATCCACTAAGGAAGGGTTTTTGGAAATACCAACCCTAAGGGGGTAAAATAGGGGATGATAGTTTGTATGAAAATTCGTCATTTTTTAAGTTAAATGCATTAAAATTGGTATTTTGTATTGTACACTTTTTCTCCAAAACATGACCTTCAACAGCAACTGCTAGTCTTGACTACGATAGGCTATCTGTCTTGTATACAACACCTAGACCCAGACAAATACTTCAGGATCTTACTACTTATATAGTTTAACTGGACACATGGAAAATTTGAGGAAAACAGCACAGCGGAGCGATTCGATAGCGTGTTTGATTTCCACATTGAGATAAATGTTTCTGTGACAGATATTTTTTTTTGGGACCGTAGACCATAGTTTTTGATTGCCACACACAAGACTCGTACCTAAGTAAGGGGTCAGGACTTTGTGTGTGACTGAAGGGTGTTATTTATTTAAGTAAACTTAAAAGTGACGTGTTTTACGTTTGTCTATGGAATTTCATTCATCCAATGCCAACCAATAAAATTACTAGCAACATTAAATCATCATGTTTTTGCTAACATACAGTTAGCATGAATCAGACAATTACATATATTAAAATAAATATTTTTATGACTTTAACGTAAATTTACTTAAGTAATTGAAACGGAAAAAACTTGAGACTTAATTATTTAATAAGATGAATGCCCTCGTTTGCAATGTTTATGTTAAAAATATTCACGCTCGGCTCAACACGTGATTCCCATACAATTTTATGTCTGTCTGTTCGTTTGCCAAACACTTAACAAATTAATTTGTGTTTAAGAGATTTATGGCCTTTGGAATCGCCTAAGTTATACCTAACTCTCGCAGTAACCTTATGCCAATATCTAGAAGATTAGGATATACCGATATATATACACAATACATATTCCTGACCCCACACTAGGTCAAACACCATCCTCTGTCAAACAGCCTCCGTGGCACAGCGGGAGAGTAGCTGTGAAACGATTGGCCGCAGATTCGATCCCCGCACAAAAACGTTTGTGTGATCTACGAATATTTTTTTCGGTTCTTTTTTATCCTGGCAAAGTGACCATACTGCACGTGATGGTAAGCGCAGTGCCGTCCAGTTAGAGCATCAAGTAGCGAGAGACAGTCTATCCTTTGCTACTCAACACAATCATGTCGGCCTGCTGTTTAGCTTCTTCATTATGCCTGGGTGTTGTGGGACCGAAGTCCCTAATTCTTGATACCCATAATTCAAGTTTGACCTAGTGGTCTATAGTGTTTGATCTATTATTATTTACTTCATTATCCTTTTTAACCGACTTCAAAAAAAGGAGGAGGTTCTCAATTTGTCGGAATCTTTTTTATGTATGTTCCCCGATTACTCGAAAACGCCGGTACCGATTCGGGAAATTCTTTTTTTGTTTAATAGGGTATACTTCCCAGGTAGTCCCATTGGTACCAAGTAAGGATTTGATGATGGGATCTCGGAAAAATCGAGGGCAACCCTCAAATTTTATAGGGACACATAATTTGTTTTTTATTGAAGTCGGTGTACTGTTTATGTTAATTAAAAAACTTATACTTATTTTGGAAGTGGTAGAGCCACGCTGTAGACTTATTTTTCTACAGCATGAATGGGCCGGCTCGACCGGGGTAGTACCACTGTCTTACAGAAAACCAACGTAAAGTGACAGTTTACTGTCGCGTTTCGTATGGTAAGTGAGATATCCGGAGGCCCAGATTCACCCTTCCCTTCCCAAATCCCTATTCCTGGTCCTTTAAGGCCGACAGCGCATACATGACACTTTCGGTGTTGTGGATGTTCATGGGCGGTGGAGATCACTTAACATCAGGTGACCCACTGGCTCGTTTGTCGGACTATTGTATAAAAAAAAAAAAAAAAAATACTAAATTCAAACGTGGCGCAGGAAAAAACTTATATATAATAAAGTCTATGACACCAACTGCGGTTCCAATAACTCCCACACATGACCAGTTGTAACAATTGCTGCCCACTTAGCTATATATGTCAGTACTGATATATCATCGGTAACACTTTCTAAGTGGAAATTAAGTAATTACTGAAAATTATTTTTAGATTCGACCTTATAAAAAATGGGCTTTCTCATAAACCCTCGAACGCTGATTTACTATTAGTGTCTAGTATAAAACAGAGCTCTTTGTTACGCTTTTAACAATCCTAATACGTCATGGGGCGGCCATAAAATGGTCGTGGGCCATAGTTTATGGTTATATGGCCCTAAGTTCAACGACACGCGTTTCTACTGGAATATTGTCAAATTATTGTTTATTCAAGGAAGCTCTTCGCTTGTTTTAAACGAGTTGAATAAGTTTAAAGACAGGTACAAATTGCGTGGAAAAAATGTGTAATTGTTTTTCTTCTGTAGTATAATTGTTATAAAACTATTGTTTCTACTTATTTTAAGCTTTTGGTAATTACTGTCTTGAATAACATTAATTATTAAATTTACAACACTTTAACACATGCATTAATGATTACATAGCATTAAATGCTAGAAATTGTAGATTCTATAAAGATTGCATGCACATCATGACAGCCTCCGTGGCGTTGGCGAGTAGCTGTGAAACGAGAAGCCGTTGGTTCGATTCCCACAACGGCACAAATGTTTGTGTGACAGATAGATATTTGTGTCCGGGTTCTGGGTGTTGTGAGACCGAAAGTCTCTCGTACTCCCTGATACCCACAACACAAGACTAGTATGTTAGTGTGGGGTCGGGTCTATGTGTGTGACTATTGGGTGTTATTTATTTACATATAGTTGAGGATGATGTATATATCTAAAATCGGCTTTCTAAAGTCCCGTATATTATAATTTTTAGACAAAAACAAAAAATAGCTTATAATCGAGTCCGTCATTGGTCCAAACATGAGGTCCGAAGACAAAATTACATACGAAAGGCAAGCCCTCCCCCGGGCGAGGAAGTCGCTCATTTAGTGGGCCACCGACCCGTGAACCCCCCACTTTGGGCAACGAATTAAATGCTAATAAGACGATCAGAAGATACGTTCACTTGTAATGTACGTTTATTGAGAAATACTTTTTGTTTTGTGATTTTGTCTCTCTCGGTTTATGTATCTTTGGTCTAGTGGTTTATTTAAGCTGGGTTTCTGCTGATTAAACAATCAATTTATAGTTATTTTTGTATATAAATACACTCAACAGTCACACACATAGTTCTGATCCCTGACTAGATCAAACCTGTATGGGTATCAAGAACTACGAGGGACTACGGTACCACCCAGATCCGAAACAAATATCTATCTGTCTCACATACATATGGTAACCCCACACTAGGTCAAACCGTGGGAATCAAGAACTACAAGGGACTATGGTACCACCCAGATCCGAATCTAATATATCTGCCACACAAACATTTGTCTCGGTGCGGGAATCAAACCCACAGCCTCTGGTTTCACGACCGGTTACTCGCAGGCTATACCCACACTGAGATAAATGTTTGTGTGATCCTCAAATATAATTCGGGTCTGAGTGTTGTGGGACCGTAGCCCCTAGAAGTTGATACCTACGATAAAGGTTTAACCTAGTGTGGGGTCAGAACTGTGTGTGTGACTATTGGGTGTATTTTTAACAGAAATATACGTAAAGTGTTTCTTGTTGCCGCTCAGCCCAGACAATTCAAAACACAGACAGATTTTAAATATAAATGTTTTTAGACTCTCGCGATTTGAATACATATTATAAAATTAGGAACGGGTCTTAATCGCGCAATATTATAATGGTATAAATACCACAATTATTTCCCGACGTTTCGACCGAGTTGCATCGGCCGTGGTCACGGGCTGACCCGTGGCCACGGCAGTCAGACCCGTTCCTAATTTTATAAGATTTTAAATATAATTATCAAATATACCTAATGAGTTCATTGACTTAATAAATGGTTTGATTTGAATTGCAAAACAGACCAGCATGCAAAATAAAGGCGTTGAATTAAAACTCCCTAACAATAAGGCCCTCAATTCAATCCACTGAACAGCATGTGACCTGATAGTCTTTTTACGTTTCTATTTAATGCTGTAATATGGTCACCAATATTTACTTACCATGAAAAATAAGGGTTGGTGATGTTCATATAAATTCTCCAAATTTTGGATAGCAATAGCATACTCATACATACAAACATGGACATATACACAGCTGTAATCCTTGAAGGTGTAGACAGAAGTGTAACCAGTACACCTCTGCCTACAACCTGTACCGAATTTATAATCGCCATACCGGACTCAATTCCAGACTTCGGGCTGATACTGAGTTTTTCTAAATAGAAATATATCACTTTACCCGATACGGGGATCAAACCCGCGACCTCAGCACAGCAGTCGTAACGCATACGCAATTAAAACCGAGATAGTCATTCAGGCAATAGCATAGTCATAAATAGCTTCAGATATATTAGCACACTTAATGTGCTAGGTCAAATCTTGGTTTTGTGGACTTAACTCCTCTCATTAGCAGCGATAGCCTAGTTGGTTGCGGTACGGACTGTCAAGACGAAAGTCGTAGGTTCGAAACCCAAGTGGCATACACCTCTGACTTTTCTAAAGTTATGTGTGTATTAAAATGTTAATTATCGCTTGCTTTAACGGTGAAGGAAAACATCGTGAGGAAACCTGCATATCTGAGAGTTTTTCGAAGGTATGAGAAGTCTGCCAACCCGCATTAGGCCAGCGTGGTGGACTAAGGCCTAACCCCTCTTATTAGTAGAGGAGGCCCGTGCCCAGCAGTGGGACAATGTTTAATACAGGGCTAGTATTATTATTATATTATTAACACAGCATTGATTAATAATAATGAACCCTACGTCTTATTAATTCATCAAAAAAACGTTTTACTGTTTTTATTGGAGACATGGCTGTTTTTATTATTTCTCTAATAGAACTGAAGTGTCTATAAAGATCAATGATGTTAGTAAAACACTTCTAAAATATTCATATAAATGAAATACAAGATATTTATGTGATGCTTGTTATCCTTTATTATGGATCACAATCCCCGCGTGATTTAACAACTAAGAAACTGCATCCTTCAGAACGGCTTACAGACAATGCTTCAGAAAAAAAGCCCCACCCGTTCAAAAGTAAACAGTGCGTGCAGTAACTTCTGACTTGCCCGAAATATTTCGCGGCGACAATCGTTGCTCTATTCATTGGCCGTACCTGAGTCTCACAGCGCCCATTGTGCACTTACAGCCCCGATTGTGTATTGTTTGTATAATTCAATAAATGCCGTCGTGTAAGCCCTTTGTACATTTAGAGGGATGCGTCGCGAACAGCCAACAATAACTATTAATGAATTATTATTTTTTGTCCAGGTGTTTCGATAGCGCAGCAGTGCGCGCCGATTGTGCGCCGATAGCTCGCTACCTGCGTCCGATGTAAAAACTACGGAACTTTCATTAATTCCGTCCAGTCCGCGACACCGGACACCGGACAACGCACATTGCACTCTGTACGCCACAAACTAAAGTGTACAATAATTTGACAGTTTAAAGGGCGGTTATTACCGTAAGCGGGCGAGCGGGTAGCGCATCAAAATCGCTACCAAACGTGGTACCCTGTAATTTGTAATAAAAAATCTATTTATAAGATAAAATAAAGCAACACCGGCTACCTAAGATGCCGGCCGATCGATCTTAGCCGGACTTTTAATAAATCAAGTGTTGCGAGCCATTTTGACGCTTGTCACACTCGCGACACGTGTCAGAATCGCGCGCCACGCAAATGGTAAATTATTCTTTAATGCTCAGAGGTCGAGTTTTGTAATTTAGTTAAGTCGCCTCCTATTTAATAACTTGTGCCACGGCACGGCCGCGCGATACATTTTTTTGTACAATTTCGAGTTAAAAGTCACTTCCATCGGCCGCTACTGAAGTAGTTGCAATCACCAAATTATAGTGTATTAATGCGACCCGGTGCTTTTACAAAATCTTTATTTATAGGCGAGCGCGTGCGACCTGTCTCGCTGGCAAGAGAGGTAGCGGGAGCGGAGGCGGAGGCGGAGGCTACAGCGACGGAGGGAGTAGCAGAGGTAGCGCTTTAATCACCGGTTGGGCCACAACGACGTGCGAATATATTTGGTCCGTTTTACTGCCGACCGTAAAGGGACGTAATGAACAAATGTCTTTATGGTACACTTGTAAACGTCAAATATCAGTCATTTCAGCTCGGAGCCAACAAAAAAATGCCATAAATATTGTTAACAAAATGGCTACTACTGAATATTGTGGCCATAAACGCAGGTCTATAAAATGAGGTTTGGTTGTTTAACGTTTGTTTGACTCTATGCCGGAATTAAAAGAAGTTAGACGAGGGACGGGGCCTTTGTTCGCGCTGTGTTTCTCTTTCATAAAATATATGTAAATGATCTAAAATTATTCATAACTAACAGGAATTTATTAATGTTTGTTGCGTTTGGTTTTTATCAGGCGGTGGAGCGCGACCGGCTTTTGTCCCACCACCAATAAATTTGTTTATTCGCGCGTCTGTAATGCACACTGCGCACTGCAGACAGTCGGTAGACAAATACTTTGTAGTACCATGCAAGAGCGAGACAAAAACACAACCAAACGAGACGTTTTTCTAACATTTTTTGTTCCGAAAACCGTGCGTTCGGAAATTTTTAATACAAGAGAAGTATTCTAAAGATACGAGTGCAGGTAGTCGGCCGGGCCGGGGTATTTGCTTAGTTTCTTTTTTATCGCACAAAGAATCCAGCTTGATTTATGACAGCCCGTGACGACTTGTGACGTATAATTTCTGATGTGAGTTTTGTCACTGGGTCCGTCTGTTGATTTATGGATTCCCGCGCGGGGCTGTGAGCCGTTTTGACAGTTTGTAAGTAACCTGTAATTTCTGATTTGGATCCTAATTCTTAAATAACATGAGGTTATACTCAAACACGTGTATTAGTGTGGTTGGCAGTAATTGCCTTATTATAGCTGTTCATTCTGAATTATATTTGTTTTGACAAACATGTTTGGGATAAAAGTTCATATTTAATACATAATGGTATGAAACACATAGATTAACTCTGAAATATTTTAAAGACAAATTCATGGGGACTACCGACAGAAGTAAAAACCTAAAACTTTGGAATTACTGATTTATTTTGTGAAACAGCGTCCATGAAATAGTAACTTTTTTTTAGTATTCCTAGTCAATAACCATAGAACTTCATTGCTTATGTCAAAAGTAAAATAATCTGGTCACGCTAGTTCAGTGCTTTTTCCCCATACCAAAGTGCCCAACGTATCTAAAGAATTATTCACTTTCAAAATTTCTTTTTAACATAACATCCATTAAAACTCCCAGTATTTATCCATAGAGTCCTCACTACCCCCTGTTTTGTCCATCTCGCGACCACTAACATCTTAACCGCTCCCTGGAGGGTCGTAGAGGCCGTAGAGGTCAGTTTTTCGAACATTAACACTACCAGACGGTTAGGGGTATTAAATGGCGCAATAAAGGTGCTCCATAATTACTCACTCAGGGACGTTCGGTTTAACTCCTATTGTAAATCTTTGTTAACGATTAGTTTACTTTGTTATTACTATTTCCTATGTTTATTTTGGTATGTACTATTATGTAAATATTGGAACGGAAAAATATCTATAAAAAAGAAAAAGGTCTTAATAAATAAAATAAATAAAAATAAAAATCGTTTATTTTCAGACCAGAGATCCATAGAATGTTAGTAACAATATAACTTATAGACTATGTATACTTAATGGTAATAAATACCATACAATATTCTATACGTAAGACTAGGCAGTATGGTCGATTGATTATAGCCTGTCCTTTGGAGAAATAAAAAAAATACAAATTTTATAAATAAAATTTATAAAATATATGTGAAATCAAACTGGCACCTAAGAAACACTTCCATCTATAATCGACAAGTAAAAATGTGTTATATTGCTACGTGGTAAAGATGAAAATTTGTTGATAGAATATAATGTTTATTTTAAATGATATAGCTCTACCCTCTGATAGAGACTTGGATACTGGCTGATTCATTTGCTGCAATAAATCAAAATACTTTTATTTAATTTTTGTCTTTTAAAATGTATTATTAATATAAGGAAAGGGTAAAAATATATTTTTTTTTTCTGTCTTATCTTTATTACAGTCAAAATGGTGACCAACTTCTATAGTTGAATTTCTCTAAGGTCTCCGGAATTTTATTTTCTATTATCGTACAAAATATTTTATTTCGTCTCAAATATAGAAAACATTAAGTGATATATTTTTCTATTGGCACTACACTGAGTATGGCATAAACAACATTATAAAGAATAAAAATCCCGGCCTCTAAAAAATTTACATTCGAATTCCGAATTACAATATCATTGGTCCTATTACTGGCACAATCACAACAGTGCAACAACGGACCGAACGCACATAGCTGTAGGCAGAATGGCGCAAGTTTATTAACCCTCAAACGATTCTCATGACCGCAACGCTTATAAACAAACAAACAAACATTCGTAGCTACGTGTTTGTAAAACTGAAGTGCACTCGCGCACGCCCGCCTTCAAAATAAACAAGTCAAAATTTGTTTTTTCGGTCGGGAGATGAGAAAAGGAAATTTTTAACTTCCATTAAACAAACAGAGTGCGTGTTAGTTATTTTACAAAATTGAGATAAAATCGTGCATATTTAAGAATTTGTTTTCGCGTTGCGCAGAAATCGACGAAAAACAATGTTATACACAAACTAACACATACTTTATAATTTTTTGCACATTTTATGTATATCTTTATTCCGGTAATTTTTCATTCCATATTTAAAATTTCAGGCAAAGGCGCGTACACATTCAGCCAACATTAAACTGCGTACACGCATAGTCACACGGATCTGTTTGAACAATAATAAACGGGTGTGTGTCATGAATACGTCCCTTATGTAGGGGTGTTTTTTAATTCGCCCCCTAAATCCCAGCGGGCGGAATTAAAGTGTAATGGCGCAGTTATCTGCGGGTGACTGCTCATTGTTAATGTAATTTTTAAAGTCAATGGAGTCGATCTGTTTGCTTTGGCAAATTCGGTTAGAGTAAACTCGGTTAAGGTTTGGTGATCACTTGATTTTTGGAATAAATTGTGAATTTTTTTTTGCATTATATACATTTTATTTTTAGTGTAATTTTAGAGATACATTTTAGTAAAATAATTTCATATGTAGTAACAATTCGTTGCCTTTATTTTTAACCGACTTCAAAAAAAGGAGGAGGTTCTCAATTCGACTGTATGTTGCTTTTTTTTTTTTTTATGTTTGTTACCTCGTTTCTCTGTACTGTGTGAACCGATTTCGACCATTCTTTCTTTGATTGAAAGCTGGTGCTTGTCATTTGGTCCCATAAAAATATGGTGAAGATCTGATGAATATCTTCGGAGCTGGAGAGGTTAACTCCTTAAAATTAAGTAGTATTCCAGTGGTTCTTTTTGCATTACGTTCATTATAAAAGTTAAGTTTCAGTGAGAGAGGGTAAAAGGGGTGGGGGTGAGGGAGGGGGGTGATAAAATTAAAATACACGTAAATTCTAATATCTTCAGCAGCTTTTAACCGATTTTATATAATTTACCACTAAAAAGCAAAAATAAATTATTACTTTTTAACCGACTTCAAAAAAAGGAGGAGGTTCTCAATTCGACTGTATGTTGCTTTTTTTTTTTATGTTTGTTACCTCGTTTCTCTGTACTGTGTGAACCGATTTCGACCATTCTTTCTTTGATTGAAAGCTGGTGCTTGTCATTTGGTCCCATAAAAATATGGTGAAGATCTGATGAATATCTTCGGAGCTGGAGAGGTTAACTCCTTAAAATTAAGTAGTATTCCAGTGGTTCTTTTTGCATTACGTTCATTATAAAAGTTAAGTTTCAGTGAGAGAGGGTAAAAGGGGTGGGGGTGAGGGAGGGGGGTGATAAAATTAAAATACACGTAAATTCTAATATCTTCAGCAGCTTTTAACCGATTTTATATAATTTACCACTAAAAAGCAAAAATAAATTATTACTTTTTAACCGACTTCAAAAAAAGGAGGAGGTTCTCAATTCGACTGTATGTTGCTTTTTTTTTATGTTTGTTGTCTCGTTTCTCTGTACTGTGTGAACCGATTTCGACCATTCTTTCTTTGATTGAAAGCTTGTGCTTGTCATTTGGTCCCATAAAAATATGGTGAAGATCTGATGAATATCTTCGGAGCTGGAGAGGGTAACTCCTTAAAATTAAGTAGTATTCCAGTGGTTCTTTTTGCATTATTAAGTGGTGTTTTCTTTTGGTACTCTATCTAACGTACCTATTTTATATTTGTACCACTAAAAAGCTAAAAATAAATTATTACTTATTAAATAAAAATAAAACCGCCTTCAAAAAAACCCAGACACAACTAAAAAGCAAAAAATAATTGGTTACATTTACATCAATTAATAACATACAATTTAAATCAATTATTTGGAGTCGGTGCCAGCCAAAATATGGCAAAAACAGAATAATCAGGCATACCAAAAATATATAAAATAGATCCATACTTGATTTTTATGAATCTAAAAGTAAAGAAAACAACACCGGCACCGACACCAAAAATAATTTATTTAAATTGTATGTAATTGATTGATGTAAATGTAACCAATTATTTTTTGCTTTTTAGTTGTGTCTGGGTTTTTTTGAAGGCGGTTTTATTTTTATTTAAAAAGTAATAATTTATTAGACTGACGAATTTTTATCATTACACATTAAATAGCCCTCATGCGCAGCGAACACGTAGCCGGGTTTGAAACTTAGGACTTCATAATCATGACCAAAATAAATGTATATGTGATCTACTAGATTGTTTGGGGACCTTCTAGTCCTTGATACGATAGAGGTTATTCTAACAGGCCCAGGACCTAACTGTTGTTTTGAACAACAAATAAAATACACCCAATAGTCACCCACATAGTTCCCCACACTAGGTAAAACCTGTATTGTGGGTATCAGGAACTACGAGGGACTACGGTCCAACAACACCAGACCCGAAACAAATATTTGTGGATCACATTGTCGCGTTGCAGGAATCGATCCCACGGCCTCTCGTTTCACAGCTACTGGCCTGCTGCGCCACGGAGGCTGTCATGTCAACGACCGCTTATTTCATTGTATTTAACTCTTCGATATATCCAAAATTCCATTCCCGCACACTTGTCGAAAACTGAAATCCACTTACAAAGAAACTAAACACTCACACCTAATGACCCTCGATCGAAGGGTTGGGATCTTGATTGATCTACTGCTAATAACATTTCCCGCGCTCCCCCGGGA
Organism: Laothoe populi; assembly: GCA_905220505.1. NCBI lineage: Eukaryota > Metazoa > Arthropoda > Insecta > Lepidoptera > Sphingidae > Laothoe > Laothoe populi. Next base: position 16,127,512 of record HG992166.1, on the reverse strand, counting down.
TTGTGTACATCACTAATTGTTGCCAATGTTACATCAAAACAACATTTGCGGAATTTTCTTTTATAGAAAACTAGCTGCTGCCCGGAGCCGCGGGCTATTTTTCCAAATATATATTAACCAAAATAAAAAGTAGTCTCTAGCTCTCAGGGATAATATACCTTTGTAACAGTAAAAGAACTTTCTAAATCCCGAACATCCAAACTCACAAATTTTACATACATACATACATATACACACACTCACGCCTGTAATCCCCGAAGGGGTAGGCAGAGGTGTAACCAGTACACCCACTTTTCGCCGAATTTCGGTCCCATAATGTGATAGGGGGCGAGCCTATCGCCACACCGGGCACCATTCCAGACTCCGGGTTAATACTGAGTATTTCTAGGTAGAAAAACCCAATATCACTTTACCCGACTCGGGGATCGAACCCGAGACCTCAGCACAGCAGTCGTAACGCATGCGCAATTACAACTGCGCCACCGAGGCAGTCTACAAAATTTACCTCGTTATATATTAGTATAGATTGGGATGATTTTCTTAAAATGAAAAAGAGTATTTTTTTGTCTTTTATCGCATGTTACGAAATTAAATGTGGTGAAATTGGGTGCGTTAGTTGTACCTACACCTTTGGTGATACATATGTTAGGAACATCAACAAAACTATACAAGATGGATATTTAAAAGGCACAAATACAATGTTTATAATTTATTGATTGATTTACACGGCACTGTTACACATCTCAGTGCTTAATATCAACACACACGCATGTCAGGATTCACTTAAGGCTTCTCTTTATAATTAATCTACCAGCATTACCCTTTTAAACTGAACAACGCCATTGAACTGTTTACACATTGATACACTTACTACCCCGCGTACGAACCACGAATATCCTGGCTATCACCTAGTCTACTTCACAAAACAACTGAACTGAACCAACTGAACCCCGGAGCGGAAGGCACTCTGTTTTATATTAAACATTTACTACTCCCACTTTGGTTGTCATTATTAACTACCCCCAACTAGTCTCCTAAATACCTTCGGTATTTCTAATAAAAGGAAATATCCTAATACATATAATATAGAAAGAAATATTTTATTTGTTACAAGCATTTACATAGGTAAAAATTAAAAGAAATTATAATATAACGATAGTAATTATACTAGACATGTAAAAACACAGGGGAAGAAACCCTGTGTTTATACAAAATAAGTTTCAAATATGAAATATTAATATACATTTAGGCAAGTAAATAATTGATGAACATGTAAATAAGTTTGTAACGACATAACCAAACTACATAAGAACGAAAAAGACCGCCATTTAAAACATAAAATGATACACGACGTACAAAGGGCTTACTGTCTGTAATTATGACGTTAAAATAATCACTAGTCTCCATACCCTAGGCTACTGGGGGGAGGCAGAAATTATACTTCAAGCGGTAGTATTTAATCGGCCATCATTGTCGTGAAATATTAATCAGAAATGGTCTGTGTAATACAGGGCATTTACTGTGTTATTACATATTACATTTATACGAGGGCAGTTTTAACCTATCTATATATAAATGTGAAACAGCGATAGCCTAGTTGGTTGCGGTACGGACTGTCTGACTACTGAAACCCAAGTGGCATACACCTCTGACTTTTCTAAAGTTATGTGTGTATTAAAATGTTAATTATCGCTTGCTTTAACGGTGAAGGAAAACATCGTGAGGAAACCTGCATATCTGAGATTTTTTCGAAGGTATGAGAAGTCTGCCAACCCGCACTAGGCCAGCGTGGTGGACTAAGGCCTAACCCCTCTCATTAGTAGAGGAGGCCCGTGCCCAGCTGTGGGACAATGTTTAATACAGGGCTAGTATTATTATTATATATAAATGTAAGGTCATAGTGTCGTATTCATGATGATCCGTCTTGATTGTTTTTTTTATTATTAATTTAACGGCCTTGGAAACAGGTCCTTTTAGCCTTGATTGTTTTTTAAGCAAACCGCTATGGTTCAGTGTGATGATTTTCAACCATGAAAAAAGTTTTAACCACAGTCCAAATTGTTATAAGAGTTACAAAAACATAAATATGTATGCTTAAAATACGAAAAATTTCTTTAATAAAATAGTTTTATGTATTACATAAAATCAAAGGTGTGCTGTCTTAGACCATTGATCAGTGGGTTGATATAAACCATGAAATGCTCGTTTACATTTTAAGGATCGAAATAAATACAAGATATAATCAAGACACAGTACAATGCGTACTTATATTACATACTATATTGCATACTTTTCGTTGCTTAGCCACCACTATAAATAAAGGCCTATAAATTAATAAAAGAGTTAACAAATTCAATACACATATGATATTAAATAACTGAACGACCTTACACAAACGAAGAAAACAGACACCGCACCGAAACGTATCAATTTTTTTTAAATTTAATACCGAACGCAGATGCGTTCCGGACATACAGTTTTGAGCCTCGCTGTTCTAAAGGGATGTTATTCCCATCTGTTCTATACATTAAAGATTATAAATATTGAAATCAACATTGTTATTCATTGGTGGGATTAAATGCACTTTTTGTTACTTTGCAAGCGATTTAACGGTTTTTACTCGGGTGTTTAGCAATAAATGTATATTTTTTTGTATATTTCTGTTTAAGGAAGTGTAATATTAAGTATTTAAGGTTAAGGGGTCTGAACATCTTTTCGGATCTAAGCGAGTCTCACCTGGTTATACCCAGATATCATTCAAAGAGAATATGGCGGTCCAACAATATGGATCAACGTGATAATTGAAGGACATTTAATTTTTAAATAAGAAATATGCGTAAAATGGAACGGTGAGTAAAAAGTAAAAAGGTATGGAGAGGAACCACGATTAAAATAATAATTATTTTAAATACATGTATGGTATGTATATGGAAAGTTAAAATAAATTTAAGGAGTAATTTATTTATGTTTTTTTTCTGAATACTGAATGACCTCTAGTTTAAATATATGTATAATACATTTTTGTTTGGATCCAATAAATATTTTATTAAATTATTTTTATTTTGTACAATAATTTGTTAATATCTCCAAATGTAGATTTGGATTGAAGAGCCATTGATGTCTGTAGATGCCAAATGGCAGTTAAAGTTTATTTATTTATTTAATTGGATCGCCAGTGGATGGGTCATATTGAGGCCAATTACATCCCATTATTGAATATTTTGTTACTAATAGTAGCAGTATCTTTTATATTGCATTGAAATTGAAAGATATCCAACTCAAAGCGAATAGAATCGAACCCACACCAGCCATTAGTCAGTAATTACTACACCATGATTCGTGTGAAGGGTGGATAATTCTAAATATCATTGTGGCTACATTAATTTTAATAAATTAGGGTACACCAAAGGTTTGTACGACGACCTATTTGATATCAAAGCAGATTTTACATTTTGTGGATGAAAATAGTTTTGGGAATCGAACTCGTGACCTGTAGATAAACTCGTTGCGACCATCGAGTAGTAGAACGAGAGGCTGCGGGTTCGACCCTGGCACCGAGTCAAATGTTTGTATTTAATTTCATAAGTTATTATTTTACTGTTTGTTTTCCAAATAAAATAAAATAAAATAAAAATAAAATTGTTCAGAAATTGTTTTGGGTCTAGGTGTTGTGGGACCATAGTCCCTAGTTCTTAGTTCTTAATACCCATGATACAGGTTTGACCTAGTTTAGGGTCAGGACATGTGTGTGACTGTTCGGTGTATTATTATATACTTTCATACATACGCACTCACGCCTATAATCTCCGAAGGGGTAGGCAGAAATGTAACCAGTACACACGTTTTGCGACATAAGCGCCCCATGATGTGATAGGGAGTAAGCCTGTCGACATATGTACAATTCCAGAATCCGAATATCGCTTTTACCCAAACCGGGCATCGAACCCGAGAGCTCAGGACACGCACCGAGTATGCAATAACAACTGCACCATCCGGACAGTATATATTTTACATTTTATTATGGAAATCTGGAGATAGCAATACAATTCTTAAATTTAATGAACGACATATCTTTCAACACTAAATAAACCCATAAAATCTAATTACTATATATGTATACTTTAGGTACCTAACCGAAAATTTACCCTAACCGTAGGCAAAAACCCCCTAATCCACGTCAGCTGCTTCTGACTGGTCCCCTCTCACCCCGCTACACTCCTTGCCACCCCTATACACACCCCTACAGACGTTGACCTCTGGCCCTTAATAATTCCTTCGAAAACATAGCTCAAGTTATACTGGATATTTCGTCCAGTGACACAAGACCTCACTTGCGGTTAATGAAGTATGAATGCGTGGACATTCGATGGGTCAATGTAATCTGGTGTAAGGGATCTTGCCCGCCTGTCAAAAACAAGCGGTGTTTTTTTTCGTCTATACATCCAATGCTGGTGGCGTTTAATTATTTTTAAGCGAATTATGCGTAAATTTGACGAGAATTACACGAGCTAATGGGCTCGGTTGATACTTTACTCACTTCCATGTATTTTTTTTCTAATTTGACGCTTTAAGCCCGGATTTTTCAAGTTCTTCAAGTTGCGGATCTTTTATGAAATTCTGTCCAGAAGTTGACAGAAAGTGAGAGTGGGACATGATATTGGAAATTGTTCAAAATAGGCGGTCCACAGACTCACTCTTCTGTTATGATCATGTTTTACTTTATTACGGACAGACTTAGATAAACTAGCTCCGGCTCCTAAACCTTTCGCCACTGACACACCACAGTGAAGATGAAGCAGATAGTGATGTAATTGGCTGTATTCTAAAATCATTCTCTCAAATGAAACATTCAAACAAAATTAGATTTTATATTCCAAGATTCAAACCTACCTATACTAAACCATATAATGTTAATTATAAGGAATCGTCGCGTCTCAGACGTGTTGGAGAGAATGCGCTCCACAAGGATAATTGTACATGGCTAACTATACAGCGTGATGTTTTATTACAGCATCCTTACATTAGGGTAGAGTACTCTGACAATAGACCCTCGACCGCTTCTTCAGCTTCTTGCCCATGGCGTAGTGTGAAGAAGCAGGCCGGCATGATTGTGTTGAGTGGCTAGGGACAGATCGTCTCTCGCTATTCGATACTCTAATTGGACTGCACTGCGCTTAGCATCAGGTGCAGGGTGCTCAATTTGCCGTGCCAGTATAAAAACAAAAAAAAAGCTTAAATAAAAAAAAATACTTTTCTTTTTCAGCTAAACCTCTATAAGCCTAAAATTATTTCACAAACATATTGATTTCGACATATTTGTCTCTGGATATATGTTTTCAATATAAATATATAGTCTATCATCGATAAGAATATAACATGTAGAGTTTGGTAAAACAGTAATAAGTGCATACATATTTATAAATGCAATAAAGTTATGATCTCTAAAAATTATGTTTAATTCGTGTCATATATTGGGTAAATTAGCAAAATAAAATAAATCACAATGTTAATCGCAGCTGACAAAATCTAACATCCTATATCACCCGCACCTAGTATATTTATGTCATTATTAACCGGTGAGAATTAATACTCATTTGGAGTCCGTTTTTGTCGCAAATTTTCTGAGCCGGTCGCAAAAAATGTGATGCTGAGCCGGTACTCCTTGCCGCTGCGACTTTTTGTCGCTCGTCGCGCCAACCATCCAAAAATGGCGCGCTAATTGTCTGCCCGCAACACGTTAGAGACAGGAATCAGAAAACAATCTGACCAAAATCAAATCACCCTTTACGTGGCCATTTTGACCAATCAGCAAAGAACGTGATGCTATTGGCGTATTCAAATTTCGAACCCTCGGACGATTTTAAATGTCGAAAGCGTCCCTTCGCGTTCCATTTTCAAAAAATGTTAGATACAATGACATTTTTTTGGCGGTTTACCTATGCGTTTAGTATAAATACTATTCCTAGGAAACACCCCACATGATATTAGAACAAAATCCATACATGATTTTTTTTAGTGCTTCGATAGGCAGACGAGCAGATGGGCCACCTGATGGTAAGTAGTCACCGCCACCCATAGACTTCTGCAATGCCAGGGCACAGCAAAGCCGCTGCCTGCCGTTTACATATACTGTTTATATTTTCTACAGTCCAACGAAAAGAGTTCATCAATCTCGTTCTAAAAATAATATACATTACTCCAGCGACTTATTACTTGGTGTGCCATCGTCGGATACAAATGGATATTTGTCCTAGGTGAAGTGACGTCACGGGCGAGTGATGAAAGACCGTAATGTTTAGTTCATTGGCATATTAATGCCGCTTTACACTAGAGTTGCCAACCGTCCTGTTTTCCCAGGACATGTCCTGGTTTTTATTGTGTCCTGGGATGTCCTGGATTGTTTTTAAAGCGTCCTGATAAGGTCCTGTATTTTAAAATTCGCACATCTCTTTTGCAATCCTTACTTTAATGCGGCCTCTTGGCAAGTGTTTACGCTATTTTGAAACAAAGGTGCGTCCTGTTTTGAAACTGAATTGTCCTGGTTTTTTTAACTTCAAATCCTTGTATTTGAAATCCGGGGTTGGTAACCCTAGTTTAAACAGACAAAAACTGGACGCGCGTCGGTCGGCCCGCGTGTCAGCCACTAATTGAGTGGCGCACGCTATCGCATGGTGTAACTGGGCCTCAATCAGTAAGCAAAGGTTAGAGCAAATTCTTAATAACACATTTTTATATCTGTCGGTAACAGCAGCAGGGGCGTTACGATTGCATGGATTATGAACAATGAGCCCCTGTTATTAGCGACCTTTTTCGCTTACGTAACGTGTCTTTAACAGTAAACAGATAGACGTCGTAAATTATCACGTGCCTAGGTGGTCTGTGTCTTGTAGTGTTGTGTTTTTGTCGAGTATAAAAAACCACTGCCTTCTTTATTTAAATACGGGAAAATCAGTCATGTATCATAAGATTGCCGGCGGTGCGTCTAAAACTGGCCACTTTCGCCGTTCTTACATGCTATTTTTAACTTTAATGTTATGGAAATAAAAATGATTTTGGCTTGGATTTTACTCCCTACTTTTTTTTATATCCTTATAGACACGAGTGATTAATAAATTATAATTTCCTTCGAACAAATGTGCAAACCTTAGCGATCGATCAGCGCTCAATGACAGTTAACAATCCAATCAGCATTGAAAAAACGTTAGTTCTCATGACAAGATTTCATTAGCCTCGACGGCTGCGAACGCGGTGAAAAACTCGTCCAATTGAATTCATTATTAATATAATGATATAAGAAAAATATTTTTACCATCGACAACTACTTTCACAAAGATGGCACAGTAATAAAAAGAGAAAATCAGATTCCGCGTGACGTAACCTTGCCGCGGCGGTTCTATAATCCCATTTATTGCCTACGATATTTTGAATTTAGAACCGAACCACAAATCTTATGTCGCACTGTGTTGCGTTATAATATCGATATCCTACACGCAAGAAAACAATTGCAATGACCTCGTCGATACTGCGCGACTATGTATCTCCACTCCGCTAGCAATGCGTGCTAAATGAGCGATATCCTTTAACACTTAGTGCGCATGACCGCTCTCGGTGCGAGTTTCTAATAAATCACCGTTTCCCAGAATTAACCTTTGGCATATCTGCCATTGGCGGCCGTTCGCTCGACTTGCGAGGGCGATAACGTGAGCGCTGCAAGACGTTTTCCCACGTAACAGAAACCGAGAGTATCTTACCAATTTTTATCGACAAACGAACCCGAAACAAGATGCGTAAGGAATTCGAAACGGCAAAAACCACTCGATGGGGACGATAAAACGAAATCGCCGATGCGTTGTCAAAAAAAATGCAAATGCTGCGTGCGAGCGAGAGACAAAAAACGTATCGTATCTCGGTTCCACTCTGGCGCGCTCGGCTAATGAATGCTGCTGAGGAGCTGCGCGGCCGCAGCTGCGCCGCACTCGCCCCGCGAGCGATCGATCCGCCATTATTTATTTTATTTCGGCGCGAAACTCTGAATTGGATCAGGATGACAAAGAGGTTAAATTGCGCGTCCAAATCCATGCACAATTGGCAATTATAGTTCAACGAGACGCAGACAGATGTAAACAAATACGCCGTGTCATTTTGATAGATTAACGATGAACGGTTACTATATACAAGCATTCTGGAGGAATGACTGATACTTTGGAGTTGAAATGCATTACTATACAGCTAAGTAAACTCCATGGCGTAGTGTGAAGAAGGCCGGGTAATTTGTCTCTTAATTGGACAGCACTGCACTTACCATCAGGTGCAGTGTGGTCACTTTGCCGAGACAAAAAAAGTAAGGTGTGCAGACTGTGTAGATGAATTAACTTTCATCTGAGAAACAATAACGCTGATTACTGATGAGCATCGATATCAACCGGCGAAGTAGATCACATTATTATTATCCATCCGACACGACGCGTGCGCATCTGTGCCTAGGTTTTTTCCGCGGCGTTACTCGCACAGTATAATTACTGCCCAGCGACTGTAGATACAATGTTCGTATTATAGTTATTTATCACGAAATAATCTGGCATTAACTGACGTTTGATTCATTGCTATTCAGTTATACCCTCTTAATGGAAATATCTTGGTAATGGCTAACTGAAAGTGATGATTGTTTATTTCTAACAAGTGGATACAGTTGGTTGAGAGTTAAATAAATTGTTTTATATCGCAGTTATTGAGTGGAAATGACCATAAATGCACAACGGGTTGTCTACCGGATTATGGCGTTAAAAAGTGTTATAGTAAACTTAATACGCGTTCTATGAAAAAGCGATTTAAAGAAGTACAATAAAACAACTTGATTGGTTTTTCTAGGAATTATTGTCGCGTTTGAACGACAAATACGGTTATTGAACTGCTTAGTAATGCCGGCTCTAGTATTCGTCGAGCAATGATACGATATTACGATACACTAATACTGTAGTAAAAGAATATCAGACGCAAAAAAACAAACCTTCATAAGATATCGATCGACTAGATCGCTCGCTGTTATTTCAAATAAGCCCGAACCAAACCGGTATAAAAACTCTAAATTCTCGCTACATAACAACGCACCCTAGCAATTTTTAATTAAAATACCGGCAATTATGTTTTAATTATTTCAAAATCATTAACATTTCTTTCAATGAAAATCCTCGGATTTTTAACTGTCATTAAGTTCGATGCCAATGGTTCTTTTTTACAGCAATTTATGCCCCTTGGTACGTGTTATCTTCGGTGCTATTAGAAACTATTACTTGATATTCTAGATTGTAATTTTTTGTCAGCATCGAACGCCTAACATGACTTGGCATCTAAAAATATCAACCATGTGCGCAGTGAACTCAGAATTGACACGTCGTTACCGTTTAAACATTCGCCAAAAAAACCGACACAGACCGAACTCGATTAATGACGACAAAAAGAGCGAACTAATTCATCGTGTGTCAACGCACTCGATCGTAGAGCGGTCACTCGAGTCGGCTCATCACTACGCCACGGCCGCGCCACGCCACACGGCCTGCGACAGTATCACAACTAAGCCGATCACTCGCCGCGAAGAGCCACTATATCAATCATTCGCCCGCACAATCGGACCGCATGCCACTTAAATAAATTTATAACATTTACAACATGTACTTTGAAAATAAACACTTTACGGCTTATGATTTATTTGGTGGTGCGATGAATTATGGGCGTCACTCATTAAACGCCAGTGGGACGCTCGAACGGTTTTTTATCTGCTCCTAGTCGCGATTTCACGTCCCACCGCCGCCACTGCCGCCACCGCCGACACCGCACCGATAAACGTTTTATTGGAGTAATTAAAGCGAACGATTAGCTTTCATGCGAGACACACGTCCAAACACATGATAAATGTGACATTTTACAACTACCACTAATCGCGTACGATAATTTTTATAACGCTATCAGTTACATGTCGAGCGATTCTGATTTCATAATTTACGCTCTGCGGCTTCCAGGGCTGCACGTTGGTAACGTCTGCCACGCCACCGCCACGCCGCATATAAATAACACTGGCCAGTTCCATGACACTGACAGTGTTATCGGGAGTTATCTGCGGCCGGGGGTCGCGACGGCGCAACATTGCAACTATAAATACCGGATCGATTTTAATTAGAGTACAGCAGAGTCTTTGACTGATAACGATTCAATAATATTGTTGTTAAAAAGTGAAATTCGAGCGCCGTTGCAAAGTCACTTCCGCCGGCCGTCACCGCACTGCTGAGAACATCGTTATTTCAACAAATTACACATCACCACAACATGTCAACGCCTATTGTGCCTATTGTTGAAAAAAAATGGTAAAAAGAGAGTGAAATACCCACAAATTGTGGTATTATAAATTTGTAAAATAAATTACACGCTGGTTGATTGTCGGTTTGTGTCGAGATTACCTGTTTTACGGGCCGAATTGTTACAAAATGACTCCATTTGTGAGCTACTTTTTGTTCGAATAATACGTGTTACTATGTCGATTTGACTCGTCATGTCATTACGGGACGCCGCGTAATGAAATATCATTTACAAGCGGACGTTTAACGCCACTTTCTATAGCAAACGTTAACAAAAAGGTTTCGAAAAGCCCCTGACCTTCCACGAATTGCTTTGGGACACTTGATCGGATACTGTTTGTTTCTTATGGAAGCGTTTTTTGCGTGCTCTTCCCGATCGGGCATTAAATCACACGTGTGCGTAGAAAGAAACATTTTTTATTTTAAAGTCTTTGGATATTTGACCGTTATTTTGTGGCCAGATATATTGCTTTCAAAAATTAAGCAAAGGAATTTTAATCATTCTGCCTGATCTAGTATGTTTTTATGTGATAATAAATAGCTTGCTACATTAATGTAACGGCGCATAATAAAAAGCACACGGCTAACGCCAAACTCTAATTAAGATATAAACAATCACATTTACATCGCTCGTTCACGATTTCCACACTTGTCATGGCGAACAGATTAAAAACAAATCGATTGTTCGAGTGATTATAAAAATTAATAATACAATCGAATCATGCTATCGATTCAATAGTGCAGCGTAAACAATTGATAATGCCCGGTAACCAATCGGGTGTCCGTCACTAATTACAGTTTTTAGACTTTATTAAAATATTACACCGAAGAAATTGCCGCTTCTGATTTACGAGCGGCCATTTTGCGCGACATTTTAATATCTGAGTTTTACGCGCCATATTTGAGGGTTCCGCATATCGAAATTTAAATTTCTTTACCAAAACCATGAGATACATTTTTGTTTAGAAACAGCGAACGATTTGTTATTATTGAACTGTATCCCTGCATTATTTCGCAAAAAATCGTTTTCTCGAAAATGTACAAATTCTTTACCAAATCGACCTCTTTAGAGTAATTTAAACAAACTATTTCCAGGTCAGGTTTCAGGCCTTACGATTAGACAAGGCACGTGATTTGTAACCTTCACCTATTACTGAATTGTGAATCAGTTGATACCAAATGTATATTTATAAATCACGTGTTCTCGGAAAAGATTGTTTAACACTAAATTACTGTACTTATTGAAAAACTGTCCATGTTCTTAGTTGCTTAAATATTCTTCTGGCGACTGCATCACGCAAAATCTGACAAAGGATTTTACAATGATTGTATTGTTGACTGTTCAATTTAATTGTCGTTTAATCTCAAAATGGCAGTAAAAAGAGTAATTAAATAAAATGTCAACACCACAGAGTGTACTTACGATTTACAAGCCATAAACTAAAATGTCATGGCTTCAGAACTTAGTGCCTACGTTCGACGGAATTTGTGATGAACTGTCGCGTAGTTAAATTGTGATGCATCTTGGGGCAAGGATGATGTGATTAATGTTGGTATATCAGTACCTAAGACTAACGTTAACAAGTTACGTCATAATTACTCATCCAAAACAAATAAATAACACCCAACAGTCACACACATAGCCCCGATCCCACACTAAAATACGAGTATTGTGGGAATCAGGGCACGAGAGACTTTCGGTCTCAAAACACCCAGACCCCGGACACAAATATCTGTCACACAAACACTGGTCCCAGTGTGGGAATCGAACCCACGGACTCTCGTTTCACAGCCGGCTAGTCGCTTACTGCGCCACGGAGGCTGTCACCCTAATACTACTACAAAATACTAAAGTAATGAATACTTTATCCGATGTTATCATTACTTTCAAAGGAACCCAAAAAGCGCGCCAACTATTAATGTTTTTTTCGTTGACCGATGCGCATGAAGCAGGTGCACTAGCTCATTCTGCCAGCGCTAATTAACGGGAAGTGTGGGTTTACTGCCGTCATTTTATATTCTTACAAAATTAGACAATATATCGTTAGAATAAAATGCTATTAAGTATCAAGATTTTGATTCGATATAAGTAGCACTTAGATGTTAATTTGTTGATTTATTATTTGGATATCCAACAATGTACTACTCAAAATAAATGATAATACATATACACTCACGCCTGTAATCCCCGAAAGGGTAGATACCATTACACCAGTACACCAACCATTCACCGAATTTATTACAGTCCCATAATGTGACAGGAGGCGAGCCTATCGCCATAGCGGGCACAATGACTCCGCTAATACTGAGTATTTATAAATAGAAAAACCCAATATCACTTTACCCAGGGATCGAACCCGAGACCTCAGCACAGCAGTAGCAGTTACAACGGCGCCACCGAGGCAGAATTATAACTATGAGTAATTATCAACACATACCTGTTTACTGAAGACAGCAATGTCCTCGTTAAATGACTCCGAGGAGCAGACGTCCCCTCCCGCGACGCCAGGGTCTCTGGGCGTGCAGGTGGCTAGCTCACACTTCTCGAATATGAGAGCCAGGAGGGGGAACAGCGGGTGTCTGGAATAGACAGATCGGGGTATCAATCGACATCGTCGAAAACAGGGTAGAATCAAAGGCTAGAGAAATTCTTTCGCTGTACTCATAAACACACACAATAATATTATTTTGTCGGGGGTCTAGAGTTAGGGTACGATGTTTGGCTGTTTTGCAGTCTTCTGAGTACAATAGACCCTCGACCGCTTCTTCACCTTCTTGCCCATGGCGTAAGGTGAAGAAGCAGGCCGGCATGATTATGTTGAGTAGCGGGGGATAGATAGTCTCTCACTACTCGATACTCTAATTGGACGGTACTGTGCTTACCATCAGGTGCAGTGGGGTCACTGTGCCGAACCAGAATAAAAAAAACATGTCTTGACTTATCGTTGACAACGCCTTAGTTTCTGCCTAACTTCGCAATAAAAATGCACTAGTATAAGCTGCCTAAATAAAAACACCCAACAGTCACACACAGTCCAGCCCCACACCGGGTCAAACCTGTATCGTGGGTATCAAGAACTAGTTCCATAACACCTACACCCGAAACAAATATTTGAGTATCACACATTTGTTTCGATGCGGGAATCGAACCCGCGGCCTCTTGCCTCACAGCCGGTTACTCGCCCGCTACACCATGGAGGCTCTTGCTTAAGATATTATAGATAAAATATGAACATCACATTTAATCGAGTAATAAGTCGAGATTTTATAAATTATCTGAATATATATTTTTTGTTTTAAATCGTATAACTAAATATGTCTGACTTAACGGTAGGCAGCGGCTTTGCTGTGCCCTGGCATTGCAGAAGTCTATGGACGGCGGTGACTACTTACCACCAGTTGCCCCGCCTGCTCGTTTATAAATCGAAGTACTAAAAAAATGTCTACTTGTGATTTATTTATTAAAAAAAATATGTTTTATTTACTCTTAAATCTATTTTTTTCTACATCCTATAATTCAGACATCAATGAATTTCACAACACATAGTTAAGAATAACCTACAACAATTTCTCAATGAACTTATAACCTCAAACAACTAAGCAACATAGACAATTTTTAAATCCGTTTAGTTTATGGTATTAGTCTATGGTTCAGGTAATTGAGAGGCGGGAGCCGTGCGTGGTGACCTCTACAGATTCATGATTAGATGCGATTGCGCACACGTGACAGCGATACCATCGCTTACTGTACCAACTCGGGTATGTGTGATGCCAGTGCAAGCGGGGACTACGCCTGTACTGTTTAACACGCTATATCTTATGACATAACATATATAAGTTCTAAGATCATTTCTTATGCTCCATGACAAACGTGTTACAATAGGTTAGTTGACTGTTTTTGGGAAACCGTTTTATTCTTCATGATCTATATTATTAAAATATTATCATTTATAAACATAAAACATAAGATTTAATTTGGATTTTTATAAACCATCTTGATTTTTCCCACCAAAACGCTACCAACTGTCATGGCCCCTCGTGTGACGTGACCATCCCCAAAACTAATAGACGTTTGGCTCAGCGTTTTATATGTTTCGAACGGTGACGTCATGCATGAATGATGGGTGTTTCATGTCACGTGACAAAATACTTTATTTTTACATATTTGTTTCTTGAAAATATTTAATAATCAAATATTTTAATAATTATTAAAAATATAAATTAACAAAATGGTTTAATTTTCGATAATAATAGTCTAAAATCTATTACAACAAAACAAAATTCTATCAGGTTTTCACTTACTGTCAACTATCCAATTGCTTGATTTAATAACAAAGTTTTCATGTTTAAAACTAAACATTAAATAGAGAATAAAAATATGTTAAAGACACGAGAAAGTTATTTTATAATTAAATTTTTATGTGTATTTTGCATATACTAGCGAACGAACGAAAGAGTGTATTGTGAACACTTACTGACATTTTAATGCAGTAAGAAAATGTATTCATATTGAATGCAAATGAATATTGAGTGTAGATTATATTAGATATACTTATACGTGATATAAAAAGCATAAAACAACCAAGATAACAATCCCGAGTTACTGTAATTACGTACATTACATTTAACATACTTTTATGTTGCAACTATGAATAAATAGTTATTAATTAGATTCCCCTATTGACCTTTAGAAACAAAGTTTAAATTACGGCAATTATTTCGTAAACATATAATTATCATTTGTTTAACGGCATTTTAAAAATGCAATTTTAAACGTACGCACCTACTTCAAAGTGGCACTTAGGTATGGTCATTTTATGTATATTTTTAATAACGATATATTACTTATTTAGCCAGTGGTGTGTGAAGCAGAAGCACTTAGGTTCCCTTGCACGCACCTCCGCTCGGAGAATGAAAAAATGGCGCGATTATGAGAGGGTTCCTTACATCGGGCAATAGTTTTACTAGTTTTTTTTGTTAGTTTTTTTACTCCGATTTGTATTGCAAGGAGTGGCTTTTGACTCATTCAGTATTGTTTCATTGTAATCAGTACAATTTTGATAAAAAAACACATTTGGACATAAATCTAATACATTATGACAGCCTCCGTGGCGCAGTTGGCGGGTAGCCAGCTATGGCCGTGGGTTCGATTCCCACACCGGAACAAATGTTTGTGTGACAGACAGATATTTGTGTCGAGTCTGGGTGTTGTGAGATCGAAAGTCTCTCGTAGTCCCTGATTCCCGAGACCCGTATCTGAGTGTGGGATCGGGGCTATGTGTATGACTGTTGGGAGTTATTTATAGAAATCCACACAATCCTCACTTTAGTCTCTACAATTAAAACCTTAAAGACGATCTTGCAATGTCGTTTTAAAATTAAAAACCAGTTTGCACACGACCCAATCCCAGCCTCGGACGGAATACTAAAAGCGTTCCCGACAAACTAATACAGACATATAAATTGCTCTTTAATTGCAATAATACTTTCTCAGTTAACCACGATAGCGTATGAAAAACAATTCCCGCACCGATTAAGGTTGGTTGACCTCAAGATGTAACGTAAGCTTGTATATATCGAGGCAAAGACTGTATAATTGAAGTAACAATTCGATTTCATGTTAAAATACATATACACTCACGCCTGTAATCCCCGAAGGGGTAGGCAGAGGTGTAATAAGTAGGTACACTCACTTTTCGCCGAATTTCGGTCCCATAATGTAATAGGGGGCGAGCCTATCGCCATGCTGGGCACAGATTTTAGACTCCAGTCTAATACTGAGAATTTTTAGGTAGAAAAACCCAATATTACTTTACCCGAACCGGGGATCGAACCCGAGACCTCAACACAGCAGTCATAACGCAGGCGCACCACATACAACTGCGCCACCAAGGCAGTCCATGTTAAAAATGTCTGTATTTGCTGTAAAGTTGGTAGGAGTTCGATGCCTGATCGAGAAACAATTAAATTAACTCACTACCACAATGTAAAGACATCAGATTGCAAGAAAGTTAACAGAAAATATAGGTTTCTCTCGCTACTTGATACTCTATCCGACGCAACTACGCTTACCATCAAATGCAGTGTGGTCACTTTACCGGGCCAGGATAAAAAAATCTGTATATAATTTTGTCTAGAGCATGAATGGACCTCAACAGGCTTATCACCACTGTCTCACAGAAAACTGACGTGAAGGAATAGTAGGTGTTGCATTTTTGCAGAGATTTTCGAAGAACCACTACTTCCCAATTATTATTTTATTTTAAAGCCAAAAATGCTCTTTTATTTCTGGTATTGTAGTTATCCATAAGTAATATAAAGCAAGTACTATAAGGTGACACGTTTGCTCGTTTCTCGTCTATAAAAAGTGTACAGTCATTATCCAGATCATTTAATAGTTGCATGATAAAAACGTGCACACTAAAAGTTTATTTTCTCACATTGATATTTGCGAACGGATGAATGCAATATAATGACAGGAAATAAATTAAGTATTTCTCACGGACTAGATTCAAAAATGCATTTCTTTGCCATCCGTCGTCTAGATTTACAAATAATTATAAATTTATATTCCGAGAAACATGACTAAAAATGTAATATTAGCTGCTGCAGATTCTGTAAACTTCCTTGTTCGTCACACTACAATGAATTCGTAAGAACAGTACAGTTCAAGTGCTCAGTAAGACGTCGAAAAAATTAATAACCGTTGCTAGAAAAAGATATGAATTGATATTGAATCTACCTTCGACGATATTTCCTGATTATTTTACTCTAGGCACATCATTATAACTAAACTTATATAACACTATGTACAATTTGATATTAAAATATCTTGCTAAAAGATGCAAGTTGAAGATTTAAAACCAGCCCATACGGCACAAGCCATTGACTTTTCAATGTTACGTAAATATTTATTATTATATCTGGTTTTCACAGTGTGACATTCTTTGTAAGAATACCTGATAATTCACATTAAGAATTTTAATTGAAGTTTTCGAACAGACATAATCTAGTTTCAACAAAATAAATGTCAATTACATGCAAGTGATACAAGATAATATTAATTACCTCTGATACATCCCATATTTTTTTAGACATCAACCCAGCATAGTCCTCACCACAGTGCTTGCAAAACGACAGTAATATTGGTACGTTATTGTGATTTTCTTTATCCATAGTAATTAGCACAGTCAACACATTGCCCACCAATGGTAAACCAGTTTTATCTACAAATATACCTACAGCTACTAGTTCTGCATAGACTCGAATGTCTACACGCAATTTCGAGTTTAAAATCTTATCTGTTTCTCGAATCATAATAATCAAAATCCCCTTACCACTTGCACCATACCCCTCACTAGGAGCTAAGTTGACAAGTTTTGATCTGATAAGTCTGAGATGGTGGTAAACGGCGGCTAAGTGGCAAAGGTCGCGCGTTTGAAGTCTATCTGCCATCTCGGAGACACTGGACGGGTTATCATGAATTATGATACGAAAAATCTCGCTAATTGTCTGTACTTGAGCTTTTAATAGAACCAGTTTGGCGGCTGCTAAATAATTTTTGGTAAATTTGAATCTGGTTTTGGAAGTGGTTTTGAGTTATTATTTTTTTATATTACCACATGGTAGCAGCAGGTCGTTTGGCTGACGGGAAGCGTCACTTCATCCATGAACTGGCAATACCCATTACAATTTTGAGCCGCAGCAAGTCTGAGCCTGGATATGGGCTTCCTCTACTAATAAGATGGGTTAGATCTTAGTCCACCACGCTGGGCTATGCGGTTTTGTAGACTTCCTTTGAAATTCTTATGGTAAATTTTCAAGTTTTCTTTAAGTTTTAACCAATATTAATGCCCAATTCATCACAGTCGATCAACAATTATAACGAAATAGAAGGAATTCTCGAAAAACTAACAACTTATCTAAATCCGATTTTGTAATCAGTATCATCGAGTACAGGTACACCTATAACGATAATATTTTCATAATTAACAAACGATTAATCGATTAACACACAATTACACGCAATATGTCAAGACGTCACTATGTTATAATAAAATCAATGGATTCCAATATGATGGAAATAGTACTAAATGCTTTGATTGAAGTTAGATCACCTTATTTTTTTTATTCTTTTTCTTCTTTGTATAGCTCTATAATAATCCCTTCTTAAATACAATTTATATGGGAAAGATCAATAAACCAGTAAGTAACGTTTAGAGTCGGCATAACTAAATCTGACGCGTGGGTGAAGTCCACTATGCGTTATCAAAATTGAATCATTAAACCAATAAATATTCATCACGACAACGGACAGGAGAAACCAGAGGCAACACACAGTCACGCAGTAATCACACAACACCCAGATTACAATGATAAAAACATAAAGATAAACAAACGAATAATTAAACAATTCACTTAGTGTTATTACGCAGTATTATTATTTGGTTAGATAAAACCGTATTCTATGTAAACATTGTCGTCATTACCTAGGAATATTGTTAGAAAATCTTGACAGTTTGTTTTTGAAGTAAGGCTGTATAATTACAATCCTTGGTCTCTTGGATATTCTATTGGTTTATATATTTGTGTGAGGGTGAGCGAGAGAGTGTCCCGATCTATTGCTGCTGGAACCCCTCCTGCATTAGATATTAAATCTGCCGAAATGTATTAAATACTACAGTATTTTTTTATCCTGGCACGGCAAAGTGACCACACTGCACCTGATGGTAAGCGCAGAGCCGTCCAATCAGAGTATCGAGTAGCGAGAGACAATCCCCCGCTACTCAACACAATCAAGCCGGCCTGCTTCTTCACTACGCCATGGGCAAGAAGGTGAAGAAGCGGTCGAGGGTCCAGTGTCAGAGTACTCAGAATATCGTACCCCAACTCTAGACCTCCGACAAAAACCGGATGTACACGAAAATTCGTCGGCAGTAAACAATGCAATACATTACCACCAGACTCACCCGTAAATGGCGTCCTTGTCGCGCTTATGGACGAGCGGCTCGCCGGGCAGCGCGTGCGCCGGCGCCGCTGGAGGCGGGTAATGCACCGGGGGCAGGTGCGGATGGGTCAGCCGATGTTCGTGATACATAGCACCGCCCTCCATGTAGCCCCCGCCGTGGAGGCTTTCGTCGTACTGCCAAGAAAATAGATTATGATAATGATGATATGGTATTTCACGACGAAAGAAAAGCAGAAGTGAATGTGGACAGAATTACATCTGATGCTAAGAATACAGAACAAAATAAGTAAACTGAGATACATAGCACCGCCCTCCATGTAACCCTCACCGTGGAGGCTTTCGTCGTACTAGAAAAATAGACTATGATAATGATGATTTGGTATTTAACGACGCAAGAAGAGCAAATGATGATGAAAGAAAAGCAGAAGTGAATGTGGACAGTGCTATATCTGATGCTAATAACACAGAAGAAAATAATAAAACTGAGAACTGATTCATAACTATACACTTAAGAAAAGAAGATATTGCTAGTTATAAGATAATTGAAGATGGTGAAATTGGATAGTGAACGTGGACAGAGCTGTATCTGATGCTAACACAGAAGAAAATAATAAAACTGAGAATTGATTCATAACCATACAGTTAATGAAAAAAGATATTTATGGGATAATTAAAAATGTTGCAAACGGAATAAATGAAGACACAGAAGGTAATGAGAACGTTGAGCTTAAAAAGAAAGAAGATACTCAATGGCAAGAAACTTATACGTTTAAACTAATTTAAGACTAATATGTAAAAGAGGTGGTTGAGGAAATCATATGTCAATTAGAAACAAGATAGTAGATAATAAAAGATAAATACAAAATAACACGCCATATAACAGCAATCAAAAGTCATGATATAAAATCAGAGACAATCGAAACAGAATATATGAACAACTTTTGGAAGAATCCGGGTGTAATAAATGTCAAACCACAAAATGGAGGTAGTAAAAACAAAGTCTCAATCTAACTACAATGATTTACTAAGCATTTTAAATACGTGAATAAAACTAAACTTGATTTGTTACGAAATTAATGTGTTAATAGTAGGTGACAGTGATAGCCGTTAAAAATGTCTACTTAGTTATTTTAATCATACATATACACTTACACCTGAGGGAGTAGACAGAGGTATATCCAGTACAGTCAAATTCGCCGAGCTGATTACCGTCCCGTGATGTGATGGGGGCGTATCGCAATACCGCGTACAATTTGTTTCATTATAGAAAAGCTCAATATCTTTACCCTACTCCAAAATTGAACCCGAGACTTCAGCACAACAGTCGTGCTGCGTGCGCAATAACAACTGAGTTAGTATATTATATTTTGGTCATATGGAACTAACAAAGAAATTGTTAATTTTTCGCAACCTAGTCTAATTTCACTAAACCTAGTTTATTTTACTAAATGAAATATGTAACAATGAATCTTAAATATCTTACCTACACTCAAACCACAAGATATACAAGTATGCAATAAAAAGACACCGCAAGCACTCCGGCATTCATAAAAACACGCGTCATTATTCCACTCGAGATGTAAATAAAAAATCTTTCTCCACACTCAACAATTAAAGCTTTAAGAGATCAAAAAATATAAAAATCCCTTACATAAGTCCACGTGAATATTCATTAAAAATAGTTAAGTCATCGTAAGATACATATCTACGGAGCGGCCATCAATTAAATTTTTAAGCTTTTAAAATGTGTTCCTTTGCTTTTAAGCAGATTAGTGTGTTTAAAAAAATAACTGACAGGCCCTCTTGTGGGCTTTGTGTGGAGCGCGTTTAAAATTGTTGTGTACTCAAAACGTGTTAATGTTATTTTTGAATATAATAACAATATATTTTCGGAAATTTTATTTTGTGAACAATAAAATCATGTCACGTTTTTATATTATATCATTTATTTAAAAAAAAGAGGCAACGGCTGCATGAACACTGTTTCCTTTGCCCATACCTTCATAACAAATATATCTCTACATAAACAAATACAAAATGTTCATTTCAAATCCCAACTAATTCTATAATCCAACAGTACTCATAATATATTCAAAATAGATACATCAAAACCCCATTCTCGATGCACTGTTTAAAATTCAACCTACGTTCGGACACTAGCGTGAATAGCTCCAAACCTTTTAGCATTATTGAAATGTTATCAACATATTTCGTGGTACGATCACTTTGTAATTATCTAAAAGCTTTAAAATAATTCATAGACACACGTGGAACAAAGAATGCGGAACTATTCAATACAATGCACCATTAAGTTTTTTATGACGTTATTAAAAATGGATAACTTGATAAAAAAGTATTATTACAACTTTGTATGTGACAATAGACACTCTTTACCACGTTAGACGTCTAATTTAATCGATGTTATTGTGGAATCGATTTCCGATTTGCACAAAGTTGACACTACGTCCCTACCGATCATGAAAATAACCTTATTCGTTGATTCCAGAACGCTGATATGACGATATATCTTACGTACCAACATGACTTTCACCCGAATTCCAACCTCGTATTAAACTGGAGGTATTCGTCTCATGTTTATTCATAACACTCAAACAATAGCGTTTGTTATGTTCAAATAAAAATAACAAAATATTGTTACACTGCGTAAAAGCGGTGTATTGTAATTGTGTTTTTAAAATAAACTTTACAGATAACTTGGGCTTCCCTCAATGATTATGTTAAGTAGTTTTACATAATTAAAATGTATGGATAAGATAAAATAACAACAAATTGATACAATGAAAGCATAAATAGCAATGACTGCCTCGGCTCGCAGTGATAATGGGTTTTTCTATGTATACCCGGTATCAGCCGGGAGTCTGGATTTGTCCCTGGTATGGCGATAGGCTCACCCTCTATCATATTATGGGACCATAATAAATTCATGAAAAGTGGGTGTACTGGTTACACATCTGCCTACACCTTCAAGTTAGTGTATGTATATATAATTGTGTACATACATTCATCCAAAATCCCCAAGATATCGTTTATCAGCCATACATTCCCCAGAACCCAGATAAACCCCAGTTTATATTAATTTAACTACTATTTCATTAATTATTATTTCTTCAATGAGGTCAACGAGCAGTCAGACGTAAATTTTTGAAATACGAAATATACATGCTCTGCTCTATATCACATCATGTGACGGAAATAGGCTCGTTTATGAGTGTATTAGTTGCTGACACCTTAAAAGTTTGAGCCTATATTGTTACATATGCAGTGACGTAGCTATAGCTTTTACATGGGGGGGGTCCGCGGGTAAAAGCCAAAAATCTAACCGCTCAAATCATAGTTATTTAGAAATTACTTAAACATAGAATGGGAAAACGCTAGTTAATAAAAATTTGCTACTTGCTATTTGAATTTGGACTTTGGATGGATGAAAATCTGCCGTAGATTTTCATTCATTTTTGTTTTATTGTTTACATAACAACTGTCAAAACATCAAGTGTCAAGTGAAATCAATTTATTTTTGGTAAATAACTATTTTAATGTTGCTTATTATCAAGATGAGATGTTAGAACTCAGGGAGAAAATTCTCACGCACTCGAATCAACTTCGTATACGAAAAATAATTCAAATTCGAACTTTTTTCGAGTGAATGTAAAGTTAAGCTATTATGGAAATGTCGAGCCTGGTGTTTCTCGAAGGTCATGATGGTACGAATATAATGTCAAATGTATTGTTCATAAATAAATTATTTTAAAAATAGAATTCGAAATCAAAATATTCTATTTGAGCTATTCTAAAAATTACCATTCGAACATTTCTCGAAGGTTATCGCTCGAACTGCTTCGACTGGTACAGACCGGTCGAGACGTAAATCTCGAATTCGAACCATTCAATATTGTGTCCTAACTTAATGATGATGATGATCTCCTCCAAGAAGTATCCTTCGACGGCGAACCTTGCATTTTTGGAACAAGTTTTTTTCGCCAATGTGAGCATATGTGACTAGCTAGCCCTAATTTTGTTTTAAAAGCCCTGTCACAGGACGTACAGAACAGTTGTCTAGAAGAGTAGCTGTAAGAGTCAACTCAAACTGGCGCAGAGTCGAAACGTTGCGTCACGTCCTATTTTTCAACTACAATGCATGGCGACGCGCGTCGTGTACACTTAGGGCCAACCCTATGTGTACACAGTTTTAGGTCTTATTTATTGCAGCTCACACTGGGCGTCAAGGCATTGGATACATATTGCACATGCACATGATTTTCGTACTGAGCTACGCCATTCGGTCTAGTGACACGAAAGTTCTTCCCAGCAGTCGCAGGGTACGTCGCAAGATGCTAAGTAACGCTTGATGATATTGTAGTAGGTAGAAAATGACATCCAGGCTTACGCCATTCTTGAGCGAGTTTGCCTTAAACCACTGAAACCTAATGGTGTCTAAACCATATGGCGTCTTGACAAATTTCATATGAACTGCTTCAGGTGAATTCTCCAGATAAAGTGGCAAGATTGTTTCCTTAACATTATATTTTACGACGTTTATAGCTAAGCGGCAAAGAGTCTATGCTCTTGGAGGTGGTGCGGTAATGTTGTACGTATGAAGGCCTCTAGACACCCAAAGATATTGTTTTATTTTGGTCCATATGCTGATGTGTTTACCCATAAAAAGACTTAATCTCGTGTTTTTATTATGATTTAACTAAAAGTCTTAGAAAGATAAAATACTTGGAAGAGTCCAAAAACATGTCCAAGAACTGGATAGTGGATGCACATTTGATGAGGCCCGTGACACTATGGATATTAAAATACTTATAGATTTTTAGTTCGAAATTCAATTTTTTTAGTAGAATCTCATAGTAAAGACTCGAATTCAAATGGATATGGATGCAACATTCGAACAATATAACTTCATAGTTCGAAATTATGTAATAGAGAAATTATTCGAACTGTAGATTCGAGTACGAAATTATTTTGAATGAAAGGAGAATTGCCCTCCAGGTACTTATGGTACATCATATACCATCACACTCATCACTACTAAGTAGTCACTACTTAAGACTCGGTCGTATTTTTTTAAATAGATGTGCCCTGAAAAAAAAGCAGTCTTGTTTTACCAGTTGATTTAAGCGCTAAAAAGTACACGAAAAAAATTAAACTAGGCTCAAAAGTCCTAGAAAAATCTGTTAATTCCAAATATGCATATAGCTGAATGCTGCAAAATTTGACACTTAAATCAAATAGCCTGCTAACCGTCTATATTATCCGCTATCAATAATTCGCGGTTTTTATTATGTCGTAGGCTAAGGGGGGTGTCCGGACCCCCTGGACCCCCCCCTTATATACGCCCATGTACATATGCAACGAGAACATAATTAGAAAATGTTATATATTTTATAAAAAATACTAAAATTATCTATATAAACTTGTTATAATGGAAAGGATAGCTAATCTTTGTCTAAATATGTATGAAAGTTATTTAAAAAAACAAGATTTTGTCATCGTTACAAAATGTTACAAAACAACTTGGTACGGCGTTTTTTTTAATTTGAGTATCAACACGGCGGAAAGGTTGTTTTGCCAATAAGGCAATAGAATAAAGTTTGAAATATTTATTTGATTCTGTAAATATTATTGTTTTCTGTTTGCAAACGAGCAATGGCAAATTTAAATTGTGTTGAACTGCAAGATAGGCTCCGCATATGTTCGAAAACCTTAACAGGCAAAGGAAGCAGACTATAATGCCAAAAAGATAGACTCAAAAACCATCACCTGTGCATTTACATCCCGTATATCAGTTAAAATCCATCTCTTGGGGTAATATCAATAACTCGGCCATTTTGTGAGCGTCCCGTGGCGTCATCAAATAGGGTGACTATGCAGTTTGGTCGGATCGATACCCGCCTGGTCATTAACGAACTTTCGCTGGATTTTTATTTTTTTATAGGCTAAAAACGTCATTTTATAGCACGTGGTCTAGCATTTAAAACGTGCTTCCAGACAGATGTTCCTTAATGTATGTAAGTTGCATTTACAATTCAATAGTAGTATATAAATTTTATAGACAAAGGAATGAAGATACATACAGCCTAGCCATTTTTAATTTAACTTGTGCACTAAATTACCGTGGTGAATAAACATCAATTCTGAATGTCAAGACAGTGGCATACATAGAAACTAATTTAAAAAAACCTTATCTTATCTCAACTAATATAACTTTTACAAGACTTTCTACGACCAATGCTAAATTGAACGTTAGACATAAATATTTATTTCATTTATAAGCAAGAAGGCTTTTTTAGCAAATGGCAAAAAAGCAATGTCACCTATTGGTAAATTATCACCACAGGCCCATCACAATGCTATAATTATAAAGAAACCAATAGGGATGAGGGACGCTTTTTTAACTCTCAATCTCACCAAATATCAAAATTTAAATTTAGAAAATTCAAATTATATTATTCATTTTTTTATTTATTCATAATCATATTATTCCGTCTATTGCTATTGCCAATTCAGAAAAAACGGCTAAAGAAGAATGTACAACTTTTGCGTTACTCTTTTCAAAACCAGTTTGCAATGTTTGCACTACAACTTAATTTAAATTAGAGCAGCGCAATCAAAGTAATGAACAGAATTATAATTATCGCAATCTATTACTGAGCACAATCCATAGCATGATGAATAAATCATTGGAATGTTTGAAAAAGTTCACTTAATGTCAGTTTTATGTAACCTTATGGCAATTAAGTCCTTACTGATAAAAAATGGTTCTAATATAATATTTTCTGAAGAGCCTTCGATAGGGGAAACGGTTTCTTCTTAAACATAAAATATGCTAAGCATGAATGCATGCGCAGTGAATAAGTGTGCGTGCATAGTATATAGACTGCCTCGGTGGCGCAGTTGTAATTGCGCATGAGTTACGACTGCTGTGCTGAGGTCTCGGGTTCGATCTCCGGGTCAGGTAAAGTGATATTGGGGTTTTCTATCTATAAATTTTCAGTACTAACCCGGAGTCTGGAATCTGTGCCCGGTATGGCGATAGGCTCGTCCGCTATCACATCATGGGATCGAAATTCGGCGAAAAGTGGGTGTACTGGTTACACCTCTGCCTACCCCTTTGAGGATTACAAGCGTGAGTGTAGGTGTGCGTGTGTATATGTGTGATAAAGGCTTGCTTTTAGCTCTTTGAATACAGTTCAACAATCGCTAGCAGCGGTATCTTCGAATAATGACGTAAGTCAATAATTAGGTCGTGTCGGCAGTTTTTCTATGAGAATATTTCAGATTTCTAACACATACGGGCTCGCTGTATTATGTATGCAACCTGATTGATACTAGTGCAAAAAACTCATCCGTTATAACTACATATATGTATATATAAAATACAAAAATTGATTTACTTATGTCCGTTATAGACTGTGAAACCACTCAACCGATTTCAATGAAATTTTGTGTATGTGTGTGGTTGGGTCCAACTTAAGAGATAGTTTTAGATCCGATAGATGGCGCTGTTTTCAAGATCTGAATTTTTTCAACGAAAATTCGGTGCACATAGATGGCGGTTTATGGCGGGACAACGTCCGACCGGGACCACTAGTTTTTTATATGTTTATAATGTCACAATTTTGGATGAAGTTTATGGCAACTATTGATCACTGTTATGGCTTAATAGTGTAACGAAAGGTCGCAGGTTCGATTTCCGTACAGACAATATTTGTTGAGTCTGGAAAAAACCCCGAATGTTTCTACCCACGACACAAAATAATCTCACTATTTGTTATTTTTATCGTTAATTTACACAATATTATTATATGTAATTCATTTATTTACAAATGTACTCTATCTTCATATAAACAATTTAAGTAACACAAAAAGGCACATAAGTAACCACGAACAATTATATAACTAAAAACATTACAAGGGGAAAGAAAATTACACCAGTTCGCATCGGGTTTCACTTAAATAATAAATCCTGCGCATACTAAATGACGGTTAAGCGTTAGTTCTTAATATAGACTTGCAACCTAGTGCCATCCACCCTAATGTTTTAAGAAAATTATACACTAGTACGCCTGCGACATATCCTTACATAATTACTTAATGTTGCAGCGGTATTACCTGGTATTATAAGTTTGAGACTTGAGAATAGGGTGGCGTTGAAAATTGTTTAAAGTATATTATACATACATATACACACGCCTGTAATCCCCGAAGGGGTAGGCAGAGGTGTAACCAGTACACCTACTTTTTGTAGTATCTATTACGGTCCCATAATGTGATAGAGGGCGAGTCTATCGCCATACCGGGCACAATTCGAGACTCTGGGCTGATACAGATATTTGTAAATAGAAAAACCCAATATCACTTTACCCGAACCCGAGACCTCAGCACACTGGGTGTAACGCATGCGCAATTACAACTGCGCCACCGGGGCAGTCTATATATATAAATATATAGTGTAAAATCAAAGTACATTATGTATTAGTTATTCTACAGCTTGTGAAAGCGTAGCTGCAATATTATTTCTAGCGTTTGCATTCGATTTTTGAAACTTAATTATATAAATAAATACCAACAGTCACACATATATTCGATTCCCGCACCATGTTTGTGTGACAGACGGATATTTTCGGGTCTGGGTGTTGTGGGGCTGTAACCCTTCGTAGTTCTTAACACCCACTATACAGTTTTACCTAGTGTGGGGTCAGAACTATGTGTTGACTTTAAAAAAGTCAGAGGTGAATGCCATCTATCCTGGTTTTAAACCTGCAAATTTCATCCCGGTAGTCTGTATTACAAACTAAGCTATAGATGATAATACTACGGAAAAACCCTGATTAATTTCCAGTTCCTACTACCTACAACAATACATATCGGATTAAATAGTGTCATGTGACTTGAATCTTGTGTAGATTTTATGATTAGCTTCAACACGCGAGTCTGCCCATGAGTTTTTTTTGTGACAAAGAATGTCTTTTGTTTTTATAATATAACATAGCTTATTTATCGAATGGATAGCTGTATATTTGATAAGGATTTTTTAAAATGTTTTTTTTTAATGCCTGAATAGGCAGACGAGCACACGGGCCACCTGATGGTAAAAGTCACCGCCACCCAGAGACTTCTGCAATGCCAGGGCACAGAGCCGCTGCCTACGTTTAAGGACTACTCCTCTTAAGCCTCGTTTAAAGAAGGACATATAGCGCTCAGGGAACACCGCTGCAGGGAGTTCATTCCAGAGCTTGCACGTATGTGGTAAAAATGAACGCTGGAAACGAACCGTGCTAGATGGATGTTCAGTATTCCTAAAGATTATTATTAGTTCTGTATATCATTCATCCGATTCTGACGCACCTTTGGTGAATTGTAAGCATGTCTGTAAAGAGTTCTGACATAAAAAAAGCAAATAAGAAGCATTGCTTTGCATTCAAGACATGTTAGTAAATGTAAGATTTTAAATATAGTGTTAAACTTTACAATTACATTCTAAAGTTATTATATTGTTTGTAATCTTCTTTTAAATAGTAAAACAATAAATTCAGTATAAACATATGTATTGTAATTAGTATTATGTTGTTTAACTACGTTCACCAGTGCAATGAAACAATCAAATGTATTTCTATCTGTTGTTACCATGTCTTAAATTCAACTTTTTATAGCATAGTCCGACAAACGAGTTAGTGGGTCACCTGATGTTAAGTGATTTCCACCGCCCATGAACATCCACAATACCGAAAGTATCACGTATGCGCTGTCGGAATTAAAGGACAGGAATAGGGATTAGGGAAGGGAAGGGGGAATCTAGGCCTCCGGATATCTCACTTACCATACTAAACGCGACAGTATACTGTCACTTTACGTCGGTTTTCTGTGAGACAGTGGTGCTACCTCGGTCGAGCCGGCCCATTCATGCTGTAGACAAATATGTCTACAGCGTGGCTCTACCACTTCCAAACAAAATTTGGATGGACTGCATGAGATTTTCACAGTCATACTTTAAATTTATCAGTGCAACAATTAGCGGATGGAATTAAAACACTTACACAAAATGATTTCATGAATCTATATTTAAATGACATACAAACCGACCGCAAAACTTGAGTTCCGTAAATTACCAGTATTAACGACATTTAACGACACAGATTAAAAATAGATATGAAGGGTTTAAATTCGTATAATCCGTGGATTACTATCATTCCACACTGGACTAAACTCGGTAGTCGATAATAACACCCGAATTATATTTACGATAAGTTATTGATAAGACGTTAACGCTTTATAAACAATATCATGGTAGCGACTGTTAACTTGATTTACAACAATGTTAAAAAGGTACTGCCTCAGAAGCGCAGTTGTAATTGGTCTCGGTATCGATCCCTGGGTGAAAAGTGATATTGGGTTTTTCTATCTAGAAGTTCTCAGTATTAGCCCTGGCAGATATTTGTGTCCGGGGTCTGGTTGTTGTGAGAAGGTGCGTTTCTCGTAGTCCCTGATACCCACAACACAAGACTCGTATCTTAGTGTGTGACTGTTGGTGTATTTATATTTATATAAGTAACACCAACCATATCTCGACTTCACCTCTCAATGTATGCCACCAGACCAAACATTAAATAGGCTGTTAAAAAAGTGCTCCTGATTCCAAAACAAAATTAAAAAAAACTATATAAAGGAGAATTTTACTCATAACTAATATTCTATATTTGAAATCCGTCAATCAGGGCTGGGCTCTGCATATAGGTTATCGATGGCAGTCGACGAACTAAGAATCTTATCTGTCTTCAGTTGATGAATGACACCTTTCCGAAAACCATATAATAGATAAATTGACAACTGAAACCATATGGATACTGATAATACGAAAAAATAAGATTTAATTTCATTAAAAACACATTTACTAACCATCTGAGTCACCAATGTTATCTGAATAATTATATTCCTGTCTTAATTGTTATTTGAAGTTATACTTCATTGGGCGCGTTATGAAAAAATTATAAGAGTGAAATTTTAAGATGCGCACGCATACCGTGACACAAAAGTAACACTATGAAGCTGCCCGCTAAACCACTCATTAAGTCTCGAAAAATAGCTACCAACAAAATAGAAATAGAACCTCTTAGTTACTTATAGTTATCTATAAGTTATAATCAGTAGTTATTTAAATTGAATATTATTTACTATTCGTAAATATTAGTGAAAAAAATTGTGCTTATATACTTTTTCAAGTGCTCCAATATAATTGAGGTTAACTATCCGTATGTATTATTTATTGATATAAATAAAAATATTATTATCTTATATTAATTATTAATATTTGCGTGCAATTAAAAACTATTTTTTAATGATGCCAAAGAAGTATAACTTCTAACGCGCGTACATAAGTACACGCACCCATTATTTTTTTAATATACAAGAGGAAGTGTTGAGTAATAGAATAACTAATAATGTATCCGAATGGGCAACGATCACTTGGTGAAGGAGTACTATCAAATAATTTTTTTTTTTTCGTTTTTCCCTTGTAATGGGAAGGCAAAGGGTTCCAGCCCATACAGCCTACTATCAAATAAGTTTTGAAGTGTTAAATTTATGACAAATAAAAATAAATAAATTTACTGCCTGTATCAAAAATTTAACATAAAAAAAGAAGTAAAATTATGATTAAAAAATATATTAATTGACGTAATCCTTTGAAGTGCGTTCAGAATTTATGTTACTTGAAGAGGATTAAGCTATGTCAAATAATGCAGTACTGTTTCTTATCTGAATTCTGCTTTATATTTTTTTTATTGTAGGACATCGGTGAGTGGATTTCTGGAGACCCATATACTCAACTTCACATGTTTATACTTTAAAGCTGGCAACTCTTCTGGGATTATGGATGATTTGGGCAATAAAAAAAAGTACAAAGCACATTTATCTTGGTAACGTCTTCCATAGCTGTGCTTAATTTTTTGTAGTAAAAGTATTTTAGAACTTGGAAAAGACCAGTTGAACTAACCAAATAGTTTAACTGTAATTGGTTTTATTCGTTACAACCATTGAAGACAATTTTTAATTGACAGCATTTTATCTGGAAAGTTCATTGACTTTAATTTGTGTTGCGAAGAAGTCCGGTTTGGTTAATTTTGATCTTTTCAATTTTACAATTAAATACTAGACCAGGTAATCTTTCATCTATTTATATTTGTTTTTTTAGCATAGTCCGACAAACGAGCCAGTGGGTCACCTGATGTTAAGTGAACATCCACAATACCGAAAGTGTCATGTATGCGCTGTCGGCCTTAAAGGACAGGAATAGGGATTAAGGAAGGGAAGGGGGAATCTGGGCCTCCGGATATCTCACTTACCATACGAAACGCGACAGTAAACTGTCACTTTACGTTGGTTTTCTGTGAGACAGTGATACTACCCGGTCGAGCCGGCCCATCCATGCTATAAGCAAATTTGTACACAGCGTGACTCTACCACTTACAAAATTTGTGTTTAAATTTTGGATGACGTCACTTTTACACCATGCCCAGGCCATCATCGTAATGGGGATATTTTTACCCACATTTAAATATACCAATATTCTATAATAGAAAATTATGTAACCTTATCGTAATAGGCAGAAATATCAAGATCTGAGTAATAACACATTTATATGTTACATACAAATATACTCACGGCTGTAATCCCCGAAGGGGTAGGCAGAGGTGCAACCAGTACACCCACTTTTCGCCGAATTTATTTCGGTCCCAAAATGTGATAAGGGGCGAGCCTATCGCCATACCGGACACTAATTCCAGACTCCGGGCTGATACTAAGAATTTGTAGATAGAAAATCCCAATGTCGCTTTACCCGACCCGGGGATCGAACCCGAGACCTCAGCACAGCCGTCGTAACGCATGCGCAGCAACTGCGCCACCGAGGCATATTTAGTTGTTATCCTTGGTAAGTGACTGGCGATTCATGTGCATACCATCACGAAGAGAACTAAGTTTCGTGATCTTTCCTATACCATCATATAAAAACACCAATGAAATGCTCTTTCAAAATTGATTTATTTTCCTGTAAACGTAAAAAATCTGCATAGCATTTCTCTTGGAAAAGTAATTAGGTCGGTTTTTGATAGTGTAAGTGCATCATTGTCTGCAGTAATGACTTTTAAATGTCTGACTAATTTCACTTTAGTGTACATTACATTCAATTATACGAATTTTTCCTCTAAATCTATTTACAGTATCCGTTGTACTTTTACTTTCTATATCATAAATAAACTATTTTTTCTTTACCAATATTTGAATTTGGAACTCGCGCTTTCATGCGTTCCAAATTCAAATATTGTTGTTATAATGCAATCCTCATACCTACATCCTTGTTAATAATACCTGGCAAGGAGGAAGAGTTACGCCCAGGGCTGTCAACAATGGCAAACCGATTTGCCCTAATTTGTATAAAAGGCAATAAACATTGTGTACAATGATTAAAAAATCACAAAACCAAGAGCGTTGCGAACGCACGACAATAATCGTCGTCGTAAATGTCGATGCAAATCGATATAGATTCATATAAATCCAAGCGACTGGCAACCCTAAGACCGCGGAGTAAGAACTCTTTCTATTAAGATTTTGTGTAAGCATTTACCAACTATATTGTGTTAGTAATAAGGTTTGGTTGGAGTGGCAGGAAACGGCAGCTATATTTTTATTGGAACATACTGAACAATGCAAGAGCTTGTACAAGCGTGGAGGTATTTACATATATTATCACAGATTCAAAGGACCTTTATTTAATCAGTGCCAAATATTATTTGAGTAAAAGAGCACAAGTTGGTTTCAATTAAAATTCACTTATTCCTATACATAAGTACCTATATATTTTTGTTCTGGCACGGCCATGTGGCCACACTGCACCTTATGGTAAGCGCAGTGCCGTCCGATTAGAGTATCGAGTAGTGAGAGAATCAATCCCTCGCTACTCAACACAATCATGCCAGCCTGCTATGTAGCTCTTTCACACTACGCCGGAGGCGGCGAAGAAGCGGTCGAGGGTCTAGAGGTCTTTTATGTGTCAAAATGTTATACTAAATAGATATAAAGATAGAAGATAATGCTGAAAAAATTTAATTTATTATTTATTTCATAATTCTAGATTAAACTACGCTTTAAAAAAGTATTTTGTAAGGCTGCATTCAAAAAACATATAATAAACACAGTTATAAAAAAATACAAAAAAAAATACGACACTATCTTTGAGATTACATGTTTTTTGGTTTTCAAGTACGAATAACTGGAAAGCGAAAAAATCTCAAATGATCATGACACATGTCACGGTTCGATATGGAATATCACTTGAGTGTTACAACTTAAAGGGGAGGTTGACTCAAATTATGATGAGAATTGATTTATGACTAATAAATTATAAAATTCTCATTTAGTGTTCACATATTATGAAATTTACTGTTTCGTATCATTGTTTACTTATACAATAACATAAGTAACTGAATATTACTTCTCAATGTTACAGAATAGCCATAAATTAACAAGAAATATGTTGTCATTATATTCGAAATTCAAAATATTTTCATACAGCCATTTCGAATGAAAAAACAAAATGGCGCTGAAATGTTTTTCCCGCCCAAAATGACTCAAAATGGCGTCGCCGGATAGTTACCGTTGTTTTTAATTCTCGTACCGTCACGCACGCGAGCGATAGCCGGGTGATAACAAACGCCTTGTTTTGGGGGTGACGCAGCCACGGGTTCCAATTGACGTGTTGAATCGATACGCCCTAAAAGCGTTGTATAAATGTTTTACATGTTAACGGTTCAAAAACGTCTAATTGCCTTTGCAAAGAATAACTACTATAGCTCTATGGTAGAGCCAAGGTTGTAGTCAGTTTTATCAATGGTTGACTGCACCAGATCGTACCATAGTCGCACAGGCTGCCTTGTAGTAATTGTGTAGTATTGTGAGTTTTCGTTCGGTTCATAGCTTCTTTATGTTCCGCTTTATATGCATGTTCTCTATGAAACGCATAACAACCATGCATGCACAAATACTGGCAACACTCGCCGTTCCCTACATTCTTATTTTCAACTTTAATGTCATGGAAATAAAATTGTTTTTGGCTTCTGTTTACTCCGTACTATCGTGCGCAGTGGGCGAGTAGCCAGGTGTGAAATGAGACGCCGTGAGTTCAATTCCCGCTCCGACTTAAATGGTTGTGTGACATACAGATATTTGTTTCGGGTCTGGGTGTTGTTGAACCGTAGTCCACAGTTCTTGATACCCATGATACAGGTTTGACCTAGTGTAGGGTCAGAACTATGTGTGTGACAGTTGGGTGTATTTATTTATTATTATTATTAACTTACATATCTTGAATTGTCTTCTTGCTAGACACGGGTGTTTTAGTAGAGAATTTATTTTATAATAATATTGTACATTATAAATCATTTTTGTTTTGATTTGTCCTATGTTTTGATAATATTTATGTGGTGTTTATCTCTGTCTATAGACGAAATCTTTGCCTGAATACTATTATCAATACATATTTTAGTAAATATATTATGATTCCTACATCAATCATCATCAAAATTACCTAAACTAAAGGAGCTTTGTACTTCATCACATGTTGTTAGTAATAAATTAAATATAATCGATACTAAAACAAACACAGTAATAAATACATTTATTTTTCATACAGCCATTTCTCTACCAACCTACCCCCAATGGGCCAGCGTGGTGGACTAAGGTCTAACCCCTCTCATTAGTAGAGGAGGCCCGTACCCAGCAGTGGGACAATGTTTAATACAGGGCTAGTATTATTATTAACGGTAGGCAGCGGCTTTGCTGTGCCCTGGCATTGCAGAAGTCTATGGGCGGCGGTGACTACTTACCATCAGGTGGCCCGTCTGCTCGTCTGCCTATCAAGGCATTAAAAAAATATATACATTTATTTTAAAAATCTATTTTTTTTTATAAATTTAATACAAATTAATAAAATAATCAGCACCGAAAACATAATGATAAGATTATACTTTTTTTTATAATACTCTACTAGAAAATGACATTTCAAACGCCATTTTTATTACAGCAAATTCGAAATTTAAAATAAATTGGAATACGCAAAAAGTATTTATACCAACATAAAAATACGAAGTAAATTATTACCAACATATCGCATAAAATATCTTAAAGGAAAACATATTAATGACAAATAAGTAGAAACAAGACGTATTATACATTTGACAAATTATTTAAATTAATCTCAGCATAATGCACAGAATCGCGCGTCCATTTTTCTCGAAACGACATGAAATTTATTCATACACCTACAAAGATACAACGGTTTTACATTAACGACTTGCAACTTGAAAATGTTCTTAATGAGGTGGATAAATAAATACACCAACAGCAAGATGGAGTGAGAGACTTTGGATCTCTACTCGAATCATTTTGTTGCCTTTCACAAACATTTGTCGCAGTGCGGGAATCGAACCCACGGCCTTTCGTTTGACTTCGCTACTCGCCCAATACACTACGGAGGCTAAATAATAAATACACCTAACAGTAATAAGTCCTGAGTTCACACTAAGGGATTGCATCATTGGCATCAGAAACTATGAGGGACTTAAGTCTCACAATACCAAGACCCGAAACAAATATATATAGATCATATGAATAATTGTCTAAATCGTATTCAAATAGAATTATTAAATATAATAAAGAAACTAGTAAGTAAATTAATTCGTATGCGGTCCTGATTATTTTAGAGTACTTTGTGAAATTACACAATACATTGTAATAATTATATTCTTCTTGAAAGCACCAATAGTCTAGTTAACAGTGGAAGTTCTATTAATGTAGAAGTAGCGGATTCGATCCCATTCCCTAGAATATATCTAATTCATTATAGTCATATAAATTGTAAAAAAATCCTCCTTGAGAATTCTTAATAAATTTCTAAGATTTGTGAAGGCTCCCAACCTGTGTTGCTAGCGTGGTAGCGAAGGCCTAAGCCCTCTCTTTAGAAGAAGAAACTTGTATAGTATTACACAGTAGAACTGATTATTATTCGATTCTATACTGCTCTAATTATTACTACTAATTTGCAAAAGAAACCTATTGAACCCAGGTCATTGAATCCTACTAAAAACGGTCATAAAATCTACATTTATTAGCATAAATAAAAATAGCATTTCAATTAGCTACTTTAAAAACAAATCTAAATAGCTAAACTAAAAAATGCAATAAATATTTATAAATTTCAAAATGGCGGCGTGACATGTCAACGTGGCGCAAATACTCGGATGACGTAAGGCAAAGGTATTTCTTATAAGGTTATGTTTAGAAAATGTCACGATCAATCATTTATGATCACGGCACATGGCGGTGACGTCATGGCCTTACATTCGTAATATGACCCTTATGACGTACGTGTTAAGGTACACAAAGAGCTTTGTGATTTGTGGTTGAGCTATGTCCGCCGCGGTTTCGATGGGGCTCTGAAAATATCTCCGTTTCAGTTTAGATTGTTTATGTTAAAGAAAGCCAGTGCGTCATAAATAATTTTAAAAGCATGTTATGTATATTGCCAATAGAAATGTAGTAACAGTTGTAGGAGGTACTCTGACACTAGACCCTCGACCCCTTCTTCACCTTCTTGCCCATGGCGTAGTGTGAAGAAGCAGGCCAGCATGAGTGTTGAGTAGCGGGGATAGATCGTCTCTCGCTACTCAGTACTTTATTTGGACCGCACTGCGCTTACCATCAGGTACAGTGCGGTCACTTTGCCGTGTCAGGATAAAAAAAAACTTATTCTTTGTGTGAAATACATAAAGAATTGCATTCAAATGAATTTTTTAATCCATAATATCAGCCTTGTATACACTGTCCAACTGCTGGGCACGGGCTTCCTCTACTAATAAGATGGGTTAGATCTTAGTCCACCACGCTGGCCTAATGCGGGTAGATTTCACATTTTGAAATTGTTATTGAGAATTCTTAGGTATGCCTTACATTGTATCTCACAGAGAAAGCAAGTGATAATACACAAATAACTTCATTTGCGCTGGATTTGAACCCGTTGTTTTCGTCTGTACCAATCCTAATTAAGCTATCGCTACCAACACTACAAACAAAATCAATACAAAACACGTAGAACAAAGTCCAAACAAAAATATTTTCCCATATATTTATAGGTCAGTCCGTCGGCATGCCACTGCGTACGGGGATGGGGCAATTAGAATTCACTGCCGATCGCATTCACACCTCGCCGGCAATTACTACGCCACCAGCGCAATTAATATATGAAATAACTTTTAAATTGTGCCTCACAAAAAATGTCACCCGACCGATCATTATAAACGTTCCTTTTTTACTGTTCTAGGGTTTGATGTTTTATCTCGTGTGGGAATTGTAATTTCGGAGATTTATGGAATTTTATGTCTTAAACTAGAGTCTATATTTCCCGAAAATTATAACCTGGGTATCTTCAAGCCATAGCAGCGATAGCCTAGTTGGTGCGGTACGGACTGTCAAGACGAGAGTCGTATGTTCGAAACCCATATGTCATACAACTCTGACTTTTCTAAAAGATACGTGTGTATTAAATGTTAATTATCGCTCGGTGAAGGAAAACATCGTGAGGAAACCTACAGACCTGAAAGTTCTCATACGAATTTCAAAAGTGTGTAGTCTACCAACCCGCATTAGGCCAGCGTGGTAGACTTAGGCCTAACCCCTCTCATTAGCAGAGGAAGCCCGTGCCCAGCAGTGGGACAAAGTTTAATACAGGGCTAGTATTATTATTATCTTCAAGTCAAGAGTGAATAGGTATCATCTAGGCAAGCGTGCTCCACCGTAGACCACATCATCACTTACCATCAGGCGAGATAGTGGTCAAATTCTAGTCTATTTATGTAAAAGCAAAAAGAAATGTGATTTATGATTAAAACATATTATTATTTAGAGTTGTGCTACTATATTTCTCTTCACTTGTTCGTCAAGATAAAACCTCTTTAATCCCAATCAAAATGTTACCTCGCTTCAGGATATAGAGAAAAATAATAAATACACATATTTCCCAAACCGTTATAATAATTCAAAGCTACAATCTTCGGGCGCTAAGCAACGCTGCCCACAATATAATGACCACCTTCTGACATCTTGAAAGCCGGTTCACGAAATTAAATGATACGTTTTAAAAATGGAATCGCTCTCCGCCTTTTTTCCATAACCTTATGGGTTGCCATAAAGAAAAAATAAAGCATCCTTCTTTAATTTTTTACTTTTTTTTGTATGGAATGACATTCTTGCGGTCTTCACCGATGGAGTTTTAAGTTTTTTACTTTTTTATTTTCCTCATGAGGTTGGTACCATTGTCGTGGGTTTAGTACATAAGGCGAGACATCAAATGAGATGCTCCGTTGCTAATTAAAGTGGATATTAATCAGTTATGTTTCGGTCAGAACGCCTCGTTTTTTTGCGGTTTGGAGATTAGCGGTTGGTTCTGGGAATTAAAAAATTAACTTCTCTGCGGTGAGGTATGAGTGATATTAGTTTGGGAAGATATTTATCTTGGATATTGTATTATTTGAATTCTTTAGTGCGGTCATGGCACTTTGAATTTCGTAAATATATCTGCGCCATTCATTCCACTCGGTTTAGTACCCAAAAATAACAGTCGATTATAAGATAAGAACATCCCTGACTTTAAAATTTGAAGTGCCAAACTATCGTATATATAAGGCAAACAAAAAACCCTCAAAGTGGTGGTTTTCTTTAGCAGACACGTTTGGGGATGATGTCAGTCACTTGCACCAGACACGGGGTGGGACTTGCACCCTTAGCATCTTGTTTCTCGCTTGCACTAGTAACTTGACCCATATCACTATCTCGTTTCTACTATCCAGCAAAGTAAACGAGGGGACACCAGAAGCGATTCGTAACAGTGTGTAATGTATTATTTGTGTGATGGTATTATTCGAATTGTAAATAGTGTTCTAAATTTGAATGCGGATATTCTTAAATAGAAAAAATAAATCACATTCTGAGTCAAACATATAATATCTTTGATTCTATCGATTATAATGATTGTAAAAGTTCTATTTTTAAATCCAACTATTACTCGCGGTTGCCAGTAAGAATATTTATCTATACTATAATATTATACAGAGGAAAGATTTGTATGTAAAGAATTGGCTCAAAAAGTACTGGACCGATTTTAAAAACTCTTTCACCATTTGAATGCTACAATATCACTCATTAATATAGGCTATTCTAATTGCAGTTCTTCAGTGCAGGATACAACTCCTTGGATTGTATACTTCTGTTCCCGAAAATAACCTCCACGCGGGTGGAGCCGCGAGCAACAGCTAGTTATACAATAAAGATAGGTGAATGTATTTATAATGTAAGCACCTATATGAGACCTCCACACAGCTGAAGATATTAAAAACTAATTGAAGTGTAAAACTATACGAATGTTAACAAGTAAACAGCGCGAAAAAAAATTGGCACAATAAAAACATTAATGTTACGGCGCAGGTATGTTCGAGTGGTAAATCAAACGTCGTTACTCCCATCTCAGATTTTACAGCCCGACGTAACACCAGCGTAAAACTTCGAAAAATCTTCATAAAACAACGCGGCAGAGTTCCGAAACCACGCAGGCCATACTACCACGCCATCTCTCCGACCTCTCAAACTCCACAGGATAATTTTATAGCGGGCGCTAGCCATAAATCGGACTCCATTCACACACACGTTTGTTTCACGTCCATAAATACTAATAAAACGTTCTCGTTACGGGGACACATCGAAAATCGGGCACACGACTTCTTAACGACACCTATTAGGGATCTTCTGTCTGGTCGATTTAATTGAAAAATTGTATCCAGAGCGTTGCAAGAGTTGTATCCGAGTGTTGTGCCGGATGCGGGCGCAGACAGCTATTATTCCATTTGCTCATCCGCGTGGGGACGCGGCGGCCGTGGCGATACACTAGCGAGATACATGTGGCGTAACACCACCGGCCACGTCTCCTCTCGCACACCTTCATTACCGATGTCATTTTTTTTTTAATCCCTCGATAGGCAGACGAGCAGACGGGCCACCTGATGGTAAGTAGTCACCGCCGCCCATAAACTTATGCAATGCCAGGGCACAGCAAAGCCACACTTTACTTCACTAGCCCTCCGGCTAACTACATTCGCAACTCCAGATTCTGTATATGTTATTCTAACCCAGTTTTGACATCAGCCGTTGATGCATCCTCTCGAGATACACTATTTACGTACAGTTACTGTGGTCATTACTCAGTTATTTCGTTTCATATTAAAGTTGTACAAATGTTTGAATGGAGTTTTATAAATGATAGTCATTTATTCTGCTCGCGAATAAATACTGTGCCCAGTTTTTCCGGGCATGAAAAGAAAATAATAAGTAGGAAATTTGAAATTCGAATACTGTGTTGATTCTAAATTCAAATTTTAAAATCACATCATAGAATCATCTGGTTATAAGCGCACTGCGTGCGGTCAGGGTTATTCTTTCAATAACAAAGAGTGAGTGCGGGAGCGGCGGATCAATTCGATATGCAAGCAGATTTATCGTGTTGCAAGTATCGTCCGCGAACGTTAACGGCTGTTTTAAACATGCGGATGAAAGTTTTAGTTGCCATTCCATATTTAATTTGTACTGTTACAAAAACATACACAAGGCACATTGCGAACGCGCCGTCGCTTGACGCTACCTCGTGACTGATCGGACCACTTTTCGTGACATTTCCTTTATCTGAATTATACGATAATTAATAGATTTTAACAGTCCATAAATTAATTTTAAAAGACCGTTAACCTCATGAACCGGTGATTATGCGTACAAATTAATACTAGTTGAGAAGTTATCGTAATTTCCGCGCCGCGATTGTTGCGCTATGTCTTGTATTGTAAACATTGAGGTCAATAGCTGGCCCATGAACTGCGCGCGATAGCGACGGTCGCTTATCGTCTGCTGCACTCCGAGGGACAGTTCGAGACTCTCACTCGGACAGATTTCACGTAGGTAAATAAGCGCTCGTTAAGATAACGATTTCCTCCCGACGCGACGGACCTCGCATCTTTTTGCTTTTATTCCGAGTATCAAAATAAGCACCCACTCACAACTACTTAAAGGTATTCTCATGTCAGCCAATAAAGTATCGAGATTTACGCAGGCCGCGCTCGTCGCACTCGGCGTATTTTTCAAATTTCGAATTGGATTCCAATTTCAAAATTCCTACTGGCCGTTGCCAAAAAGTAAAAGATAAACTCTTTTGAAAAAAGGTGTCTCATCATAAATAACGTTGACATAAAGCCGCCCACGCGCGTCTTATTAACGCGTCTGTCCGTTTGTCCGTTCGTTACTTCTATTGTCGCTGTGAATGCGAGATTAGCCACAGCGGCACCGCGGCCGCTCGTGATTGACTATTTAGACTTTATATTCTGTGAGTGACGCACGCCGTGCCAACAACTACGCCGGAATGTTCTTGTCTTCGGATCGATCAGCTCTGTAGATGGTACAGCACACGCGTGGTTCCGAACGCCGGCCGTGTAGTGTCCGATCTCCGTGACTGCGAGATTTAACGGGATTAGTTCGGTTGACACACCGAAATATATTTTTATTTCCGACGTCACATCTTAATGGCGACATGTCAACGTCGTTAACGGCGACAAATAGTCACGGCGGAGGGAATTTTTAATTTCATCTAAAGAGTTTTATCGAGATTTGCGCGCGGCTGGATGAGGTGAATTGGGTGCGCGTCGGCGGCCAGCTACCGGCGGGACTCGTTCTTGGCAATAATTTGGTCATCGCCCCGGCCGCCTGCGCCGTCGCCGCCGCAGACCTACAATCCAAATAACTCATACTCGCGTATAGGCGGGCTACTCCGATCTGGCGGATAAGGCTAATTACCCAAGACTACTCATCTCATCTCTGAGAAACTGTCACTGGCCGGTGCGCGCTAAACGGCTGCCTAACCGACCGGCGTGATTCCAATTTCAAACCTCGTTATCGTCGAAAAAAGACGATGTCGCCCGACGAGGCTTCGAGGATTCGGAAAAAAGATTTTGAAAAACGCACGCGTTCGGCAAACGGCGTTCGGGCCGCGAGGGCCACTTAGAGCGGCATTGTCCCAACCCTTCGCCGGCCGCCGCTGACTCATCGTGGTTCAATTAATATTATTTAATCTATATCTAGATCCCGACGGCGTATTAGACGAGTTATATCGTTTCGGGAGTCGCCGCCGTCGGATTTGTCGATCGACGATAAACCCACAGCAGGCGCGCTCTGTTTGATCAGCGACTACAACAGATCATACGGAAACGTATCGGTGTATCGGCACGGTGAGCGACCTCGTGCGTCACGCGTCCCATCGTCAATTCACGGACTGTGCCTCTAAAGAGGATGTTATATAATCCCGTGCACAATAAACCCTCAAATTAGCGAGCGCGCGAATTAGCGTTGAATCTAAAGTGCTCAATTAAACTACGTCTACAAAGAGCCAATTCGAAAATGAACAGCGATATTCAAATTGAAAAAGGAACGCGCCGCGAATAAAACAATGTGAGGTGAGTAGGGAGTTCGAGGTAGCTCGGCGCCGTTCGGCAGGACTCGGGCCGCTCGGCGCGAAACCGAATTCAAAAATGGAATCGAACAGTGAAATTTAAATAACAAATTAGTGGCGTGCGTTTGTAAAGCGCGTCCGACATCCGACTGATCTGAATTGATTTTGATTTTAAAATTATGCCTAAAGTTATTTTTCGCTCGCGAAATTCAATCACCCTTAAGGTTGTTCATATTTTAAAATAATGATAGAGTATTCTAAACTAATCGATGGAAATTCGAAAGATATCAGCCCAATGTAAGCCCATTTTAGAGACAAATACGACAGTACATCTAAAACAAACACCCATAAACTTCTAGAAAAACAAGTCCCTTTAGATAACGTGTATTTAAATTACATAATCAAAGTATTTCATTAATATTCTGTTTATTATCTGCCTCCTTTATTCCTAATGCATCCGGACGCCATGTTATACATAATCTATGGTATAACTTATAAAATAAACATTCAAATTCAATTCAATAATATTGTTAGCATTTTTATCAAATGGTCATTCTTGTTAGCTTTCCGTTTGCACTTCTGTCTGTATATCATACAAATATTTCTACCGATTTTGCAAATTTCCAAAATTTATTGTTATTAATTGAGTTGAAGAACATGAAAATACGACTGCTGTGTTCTGAGGTCTCGGGTTCGATTTCCGGGTTGGGTAAAGTGATATCGGGATTTTAGAAATGCTCAGCATCAGCCCGGAGTCTGGAATTGTGCTCGGTATAGCGATATGCTCGCCTTCTATCACATTATGGGACCGTAATAAATTCGGTAAAAAGTGGGTGTAGGTACTGGTTACACCTCTGCCTACCCCTTCGGGAATTACAGGCATGACTGGATGAATACTAAAAGCTTATTAGTGGTGAATACCAATCGGCATAGGAGATAATATATGTTGCCAACATTTCACCTTTGTAGATTTAATTGTAGCGGTTTAGACTGCAGGTTAAAATACTCTAGGGCATAGATATATAAATGCCTTATTGGCAACATACCTAAGATATCAAACGGGTAAAGTCTAAAGTCGTTTCCTATATGCATTAAAAATCGCATGGATTTTATTCGAAAATGTATATATACATTTTAAATTACGAACCACGCTAACAATGACCAAATACAATATGTTTATTTGACAAAAAAAAATACTGTATTGATGTGGTCACACCTTTCCGTCCTTTGGCCAGATATGTGCAACAATTATTTTAATACTAACATTATTTTTGCATGTAATCTTTTGTCCTCTTTAGTGCATGTAGGAATAAATAAGAGACTTCATCTGTCAATTCAACGTCATTTCATTCTTTATTTAAAATTATATATAAGTTGCCAGTATTAAATATAAAGGATATTTACAAACATATCTAAAGACCGTTATGTTTATGAACCGTTGTCATTATTGGCCAATAATGGACATATATA
Source organism: Laothoe populi (assembly GCA_905220505.1). Classification (NCBI taxonomy): domain Eukaryota; kingdom Metazoa; phylum Arthropoda; class Insecta; order Lepidoptera; family Sphingidae; genus Laothoe; species Laothoe populi. The sequence continues at coordinate 16,083,114 of HG992166.1, read as the reverse complement.
GATTTAAATCTGAAATGGTTGCATTTTGCTAATGGTTACTTGCTACATTATATCTGATATCTTAGAAAGAATTTCGCAAAAAATATTGACATTACCACCTCTCTGGCGACATAAAATAATACCTACCTGTCCGAAACAAGTTACACGACTTCGTCATTTTATTAAAAATGCATCATTCTGTCTCCAAAGTAGATAATATATCAAAAACGAAATTTATCTGGTCACCGATACCGGTATTTATGTGTTTTAAAATTACAACTTTTGGCAGCCATTTTTTATTTCGTGTTTACGGAGGTCGTTCCGTTTGTAAATGGCAAAAAATGTAATAAATCATAAATTATACGTACACATTTAAAAGATTGCCTTTTAATAAATAACTACGAAATATTGGAATTAATTTGTAATAGTTTTGGGTCAAGAAAATATTATGTTTAGGTTGAATACGTAATTAAAACCAGTACAATATGTCTTCGAAATACCATTAAATTAAAAGATAAAAGGCATTTACACAAATATAATATATTTAAAATAAACATGTTCTATTTGGCAATAATTAATTTTTTCTTACTCTAGCTGACTTCATAAGCGTAATTTTCAAAATGGCCGCATCAAGTCTCGGTCACAAAAAAACTAGATATATTTTTAGTAATTCTTTAGTCTAGATATCAGCGGATTAGAATCGATTGACCTGAATAGATAGAGATTACTTTTAAAACTGAATATACAATTATGAAGAATATCTGGGGCTTAATGTGGTCTTAAAACATATGACAACGTTCAAGCGGTTTTCAATAATGACTGACCAACTTGTATGGTAAAACAACCATAATAATTATTTACTAAATTTCTACGTTAAGTAAAGCTTTTAAAAGCGAAATTTCGTCCTATATTTGCTTTATATAAGTATATAAAATAGATGAGATTGTCTTCAGCGTATGGACTAGAATACCTATATATTAATTAAAGTGTTTTAACATATATTCCGATTTGAAAAGTTCATAAAATTATTAATAATTTGTCACAATCATAAATACATAGGTAGTGTAACATTCTATTTAAAAAGCTTTGCGTCGTGGCTTTGCTATGCTATTTAACCATATTATATCGTCAATTTTTACTAGTGTTTCGTACAAATAACAGCATAGAATGCATCATTCAGCCGTTTTTTACGTGATGCGCAAACAAATTATCAAATAGACATACAGTGAAAGATTCCGCTGATTTATTACAGTATAGATCATTTAATTTCAATAATAACTTTTAATTTTATAACTCCATGTCAGAATAATTCACACCCACCAAATCAATCACTAATAATCACGTAACCTAAAAATAATAAGGTTACACATAATAAAACAACAATTACGCTCAAGTGGCAACACTATCACTTCCTGCGGCTTTCGCAATGTTGCCAGTGGGGAAATTAAAAGTTCCCATAATGTTGCCACGTTATCTGCCACGTACTAATGGTGGACGCATTTTTCAACACTTAAAACATAAAATCGAGCGTTTTTTTATCGTTAATGTGAACAGAATTGCCTATACAATGCCGGCATTATCTTTACGACGAAGAATAAGTACCAATAATATGTTTAATGCTGGAACTGGCCCGCAGATTGGCGCCGTCTTAGACACCGCTCATAGGACACGCCAGCCATGTATCGAACGTGTATTGTTTGATTGTGCTTTATTTATAGAAATCGACATAACGTAAAGGGTGCAATGGACGCATTTAAATTTTTAAGGTTAGATACTTTTTTCTGTCCTTAGTACCCGATTTTAATCTTTTACATCTATTATTTTCATAATTCTACAAATGTAGGTACAACAATAAATAAAACTGTTCCATTTTTAAAAGTTTGAGTATTCGTTTTTTTAGTTTTTGTTTAATAAAACACATCTAAATAAAATATATTAATTGCAATCGTGTAGTTTTTAATTACCAAGATAAAAATACATATGAAAACCTACTATAAATCTAAACTAACCTAAAATGATACCAAAAACCATAAATTACACGCACTCATTTGAGAAATCTATTTAATCGCCATTACTACAAGTAATAAAACGTAAAAAGTACTTAAAGATATCAATGCACTCTAAAAGAATAAGATTTTGTCAAATTACTGTAATGAAACCGGTGGAATTACCCTTAAAGTCATAAAATTACCTATTTCTGTTTATTATCATTTCATTTACCGTCTTCATTTTTAAACAAGTAACACAATGTTATGTGACAAAAATATATATTTAGTGCTGCAACATTTACGACATTTTTTTATTGGCAATAAACAAGTTTTCGACTTCCTGTGCGTCCACCATTAGGCCACATCTTTCGTCCAATAACATAAATAACTATTTAATTGCATTAACTAGTGCCATTCAAATATATGTAAAAATAATCTACGAAATGTTTTTATTTACAAATATAATTTTAATACCGATCTTCTGGCAACACTAATATAATATAAAAACGTTTTCGGCTGAAGGACATATATCCATGGCTATGAATAAATAAATAAAAAAGTTTTGATTTCCGTCCTTGCATATTGTTTTAAATTATAACACAGAATAAGAAATATTTATTTTAAATTAAATACTTCAATTTTAAGTCATATTGAATGCAAAATTCTCACATAAAAAGTATTTATTAATTGAAAATTCTATTAAAACACTGCAAGAAAGTTTTAAGTATCATTACACCGATATATTAAAAAAATATACTTTTAGAACTACGTAACATAATATTGTTGAATAGTGAATTTAATTCAATAATTGTTATTTTATTACTTAACAAAACTTTTTGGGTTTATAAAAGTTTTTATTTTAGATTATTATTCAAATATTTATACTGTGTACAGAAAAAATATGCGTACATATTGACATGATCCTTTTTGTAATAAAAAATGATATATAATTTGTTTTTATAGTTACACTAGGTTACTTATACTACACTTACTTATAGTTACACTTTCTTTTCTACCGATATGGTTATTAAGAATCTCACTGCAAAATATCACATTCAAACATTACTTTGTCCATCTATATTATAAATCCTAATTTATTTAGTATCAAACCATAAACAACCCCCGACGGGAATAGAACATGGCCCATTCGAAAACCCCTACGTAGATTTTGAAAAAACCACCTATATGCCTATGATATCGATCACCTAATGGTATGTATCCATAGATATCTACTTTACTAGAAGAATCATGGGAGTAATATACATACACACTGACGCCCTTAAACACCGAAGGAGTAGGCAGAGGTAACCAACGCCCACATTTCAGCTTATAACCATGATGTGATCACACCGGGCACAATTCTAAGCAGATACAAATTATTTGGGACAGACTATCACTTTTACTCCGGGAATCGAACCGGCGACAGTCACAGCAGTTGTGCCGTAAACAAACGTAGCCACCGAGTATATTACCGGGCTTAAAGGTGGCCGAAAAAGGGAGAGCCTTTGGTCCTGCGCAAATCACACGTATTGAAACTCAATAAGCTTTAATTATAAACAGCGATAGCCTAGTTGGTTGCGGTACGGACTGTCAAGACGAAAGTCGTATGTTCGAAACACAAGTGGCATACACCTCTGACTTTTCTAAAGTGATGTGAGTATTAAATGTTAATTATCGCTTGCTTTAACGGTGAAGGAAAACATCGTGAGGAAACCTGCATAACTGAGAATTCTCATAAGAGTTTTTCGAAGGTATGTGAAGTCTACCAACCCGCATTAGGCCAGCGTGGTGGATTAAGGCTTAACCCCTCTCATTAGTAGAGGAGGCCCGTACCCAGCAGTGGGACAATGTTTAATACAGGGCTGGTATTATTAAGCTTTAATTTACAGACTAAAATCTGTTTTCTATTTTGTTAATAACACAGTCCAGACGACCTATTCATATTAAATACTATCTATGGCTTGCCTTTTACTTTTAAACGATATAACTAAACTTTACTGCCATTTGAAAGCTTTGACCGACTCGTTGAACGCATAAATGACGGTTTCGTCTAATTGAAATAAGTAACATATAGTCTTATGCCTGGTCATCGGCGTAAGGTTGTATATGAGAGCTTACTTAAGAAATTCGTAAATCTATTCTAAATATCAAGTTTTTATATATTATTATATTTAACGGAGGGACGTTAATTTAATTAAATACTTAATTTTGAGACTGTGGTGGCGCAGTTGTAATTTCGCATGCGTTACGTCTGCTGTGCTGAGGTTTGATCCCCGGGTCAGGTTAATATTGTTTTTTTCTATTTAGAAATATAAGTATCAGCCCGGAATCTGGAATTGTGCCGTGTATGGCGATAGGCTCACCCCATCACATTATGGGACCGTGTGGGTGTGCTAGTTACACCTCTGTCTACCTCTTCGAGTATTACAAGCGTGAGTTTATAAGTATGTTCATTTTGATACTGTTAAAATGGTAGTGATGTCCCTAGAAATGATGTAGTTAGTGAGCGTAGTTCTTAGATCTTATCTTAATGTAGAAAAATATAACCTAGACTGATCGATCGAATCGCTTTAGTAAAAGTATAGAAAAGGTAGTTTGAATATATAACTTAAATATTTAAAATATTAACGGCATTTTAGTATAACGACAGCAGATTATATTTTCGAAATAATTAGGCTATGTGTGGGCATTTTTATGGCAAAATGCGTCTTAGAGAATTAGCCTATTAACTTAGGCATTATTAAGGTAAAGCTAAAACATGCCTATATAAAGTGTGAGAAGTTACACAGGCTGGCATTGTGTTGAATAGCGAGGGATAGATTGTCTCTCGCTACTTGATACCTGGACGGCACTGCTCTTACCATCAGGTGCAGTGCGGTCACTTTGCCAGAATAAAACATAATAGTCGCTTTCTAATAAACACTGGCAGTAACATACGTAGTAAAATTTAATCGCATTTAAATATATTTATAACCACATTATGTTAATGGTTTTATGGCGTATGGAGATTCATACAAAATCTTTTAATTTCTATGCATTATGCATTGTTTGAAGATAAACAGAACACCATATGTAGTTGTTAAGGTAAAATATATAACTCGCTGTTTTAATAATCTAACTATTCAACACTTAGCTTAAAATTTACTGTTGTTAACCTCAGAATAGCAGCGATAGCTTAGTTGGTTGCGGTACGGACTGTCAAGACGAAAGTCGTAGGTCCAGCCCAAATTTCATACACCTCTGATTTCTAAAGCTACGTGTGTATTCATTGTTAATTATCACTTGCTTTAAGGGTGAAGGAAAACATCCTGAGGAAACCTGAGAATTCTCAATAGAATTTCGAAGGTCTGTGAAGTCTACCAACCCGTATTAGGCCAGCGTGGTGGACTAAGGCTTAACCCTGATTAGTTGAGGTGCGTGCCCAGCAGTGGGACAATGTTTAATACAGGGCTAGTATTTATATAACCATAGAATAAGTGAAGATACTCTAACATTTAACACGAACTTTACTTTTCATTAAACAGGAGGCTTTTTAAATGGTTAAACAAGAAATTATACATATTTAATTTAATTTTCAGCAATGTAATAAATCTTGTCAGAAACAATGCAACGAAAACGGTCAGTCATTATTTCACTATAATGCGGATGTAATTTTCCTCGGATTCGCCGACGGTGTTTTCGAATTCGCTCTACATCCAAAGTTACAGCTGCTACTATTTCTTATAGGCTTTACCGGAATATAGTGTTTAAGTAATCCTAAAACTGTAATTTCGTATTATATTTGAATGGAATAACTTTTACAAAAAAATAACTTTGACTTTTAAAAATGACTTATAGCTCCCAGGGATAGGGTTGCTATTAGCGAGAGTCATAATCAACAATTCCAGAAATTACTATAGAAAACTCACAAACTTTATACAAAAATTATATATTACATACTGGTCCTGGGCAGACGTTGTCCTGCCATAAACCGCTTTCTCTATGGACCGAATTGTCGTTGAAGAAATAAGGAATTCAGATCTCGACAACAGCGCCACCTATCGGATCTAAAACTATCCTATCTTGAATTTGGACTCAACCACACACATACACAACGCTTTATTGAAATCGGTTTAGTGGTTTCAAATTCTATAACGGATATAGGTAGACACAATTGTTGTATTTTTATATATAGATTAGTAGCTATAAAAATGTAGAGTCAAATTAAAAACAAATCTTATTGATGATATATGACATATTAAAATATGATAATTCTTAACATAAAACACAATATTTACCTATCATGACTTTAGTTATAGCGGCGTATCATTTGCTTTTAATTTTTTTTTCTTAGCGACAAACCTTTTATATCAAATTTCAAATAAACGCGCTCAATTATAAGGTATACTATATCCGAATAAACCCAATTTATTTTCTGAAAGCGAGTCAACCTCAATGTGTCCATTGCTAATCTGAATACCAAAGGCCACAAAAAGTAATTCAAACACATTTACAATAACTTGTAACGTCGCTTTTCGTACTATTTTACAATTCCGGGCCAGGGTAGTACCACTGTCTCACAGAAAACCAACGTAAAGTGACAGTTTACTGTCGCGTTTCGTATGGTAAGTGAGATATCCGGAGGCCCATATTCCCCCTTCCCTTCCCTAATCCCTATTCCTGTCCTTTAAGGCCGACAGCGCATACGTGATACTTTCGGTATTGTGGATGTTTATGGGCGGTGGAGATCACTTAACATCAGGTGACCCACTGGCTCGTTTGTCGGACTATGCTATAAAAAAATACCGATAGATTCACTCTACATTTTCGAAAATGTTTACCGTCGCTGATGATTTTTGATTTCCCTGTCCACCCCACAACGTTATCATGTACACGTGTTATCATGTCATATTAGGCCACCGTCCGTCTGTTTATCAAAGATTATTATACTATACGATATCATATCGAGGCTTGTAAAATATTTACGACACGAACCTCACAATAGTTAGTTCTGGGCAAATATAATTATGTTCAGAATTTATTGGATATTGATCAGTAATTTTTTATCGTATATCCTTTTTATAACTAGCACTTTTAGATTAGTTCTAATGTTTTTAGATGACATTTTGTTTAGTAAATGTAGAGCAATGTATTTTTTTTATACTCTCACGTCAAAGTGACCTCACTGCACTTGATGGTAAGCGCAGTGCGGTCCAATTAGAGTATCGAGTAGCGAGAGACGATCTATCCCCCGCTGCTCAACACAATCATGCCGGCCTGCTTCTTCACACTACGCCATGGGCAAGAAGATGAAGAAGAGGTCGAGAGTCTATTGTAGAGTACTCAGAAGACCGCAAAACGGCCAAACAATGTACGCCAACTCTAGACCCCCGACAAAAAAAATGTAATGTATGTAGCCTGTTGTACAATAACAAAAAATGTTATAAGCAAACTATATATGAAGGGCTAGGACACGTCTCATTGGAGGAGGTCCGAGCCCAACAGTGGCACAGTGTATAAAACTAGCCTTGTAATTTTACGCCTGAAGGTATCAAATCATACTGTATTTATTCTGGAAATACGTGCAAAATCACTTTTCCTGGGCAATAATTTTTTAAACTAAGCTAAGTATTAGTAACCATAAATAATAAAATAAATATAATTATGAAATATATCTTTCGTTTTGCTAAATCTTAATAGATATCATTTTGTACGTGTGTTTGTCACCTAACTTCTAAAGAGCTGGACCGATTTGGATGAAATTTTGTGTGTATATTTCATTGAATTTCTGGATGGTTAGAAAACACAATTGGACAGTAGTGGTAATTAAAGGTAATTCGGTAGGTGGCGCTGAAATAGTTCTTTAATTTTCAAGATAGGACAACGTCTGCCAGGCCCGATAGATATTTAATAAGAATCATTACATTATTCCTTATTCACTTATTTACAACTTATTTTAATTCACTGCCTGACTGCCTCGGTGGCGCAGTTGTAATTGCGCATGCGTTACGACTGCTGTACTGAGGTCTCGGGTTCGATCCCGGGTCGGGTAAAGTGATATTGGGTTTTTCTATCTAGAAATTTCTCAGTATTAGCCCGGAGTCTGGAATCTGTGCCCGGTATGGCGATAGGCTGGCCCCCTATCATATTATGGGACCGAAATTCGGCGAAAAGTGGGTGTACTGGTTACACCTCTGCCTACCCCTTTGGGGATTACAGGCGTGAGTGTATGTATGTATTATTTTAATTCAAAAATCAAAGCTACTAAGCACAGTTATCACAAATATAAATTACATTATTCCTTATTCACTTATTCACAACTTATTTTAATTCAAAAAACAAAGATACGAAGTAGTTATCATAAATAACGAATTATTTTTAGTAATGTACCCATAATGATAATTATCTGCAGACATTGTGTAGATTGTAATCCGGATTTTATCATTTAAATCGATTACTAGCGTCATGGTGCACGTCAATGAAGAGTATTTAGAAACACAGGCAAATATGGGGACTACTGACAGAAGTTAAAACTTAAAACTTTGGAATGACTTATTTTTGAAACAGCGTCCATGATAGTAACCTCTTTGTTTTTGCTTGTCAAGACTTATAGAACTTTATTTGTGTGCTTATGTCAAAGTTAAATAAATTGCTTTATGATATATATACTAAAAATTTGACAAGTTAACGCGAATATAACACATTGGAATTAAACTAATTTTACGTATTTTATCGCGGTTTATTTTCACTTTTTAGCACGTTTTGAAAATCTTACAGCCTTCATGGTCACGGGGTGAGCTAAATTTTATCTCGTCAAATTGTAGAGTTGTTTTTATAGTATTTAATACTAGCCCTGTATTAAACATTGTCCCACTGCTGGGCACGGGCCTTCTCTACTAATGAGAGGGGTTAGGCCTTAGTCCACCACGCTGGCCTAATGCGGGTTGGCAGACTTGTCATACCTTCGAAAAAATTCTCAGATATGCAGGTTTCCTCACGATGTTTACCTTCACCGTTAAAGCAAGCGTTTATAGTATTTGAGTGAAAATATTAAGGAAGATAGAAAGACGATTTATTTGTCACAATTGTTAGCAAAAGATAGCTTGTATATATTTTTTACATTATATTACACTACTTCGATAAAGTCTCTCTCTTTTAAACTATGATAATAATAATATTTAATTTAAAAAACCGTCTAATCCGAGAATACCGCGTCCAAATCCGTCAAGTAATTTATATAGAGTCTATACACCCTTGCAATCATTAAGCAATATATATTGTAATATTGGACACCATATTCTTTAAGGATAGGCAGATATGCTACCACTAATACACCAAGGAATCAACGAAATTATTTGCGTCCGGATATGCCGGATATAGTCAAATTCTAATTTAAAATTGTAATCTAAATTCCAGATTTAAATAATATTATTGAGTATTTAATATACTTGTGACAGGCACAGATATTGCTTAAGCAAAAGCCTAGTGGAGTGATACAACCGAGACGGAAGTCAAAGATTCAAAACCTCTCTGAATTTTCAACGTTATTTATTAATAAGCTTTGACGTTTCGAAGTGGTAGAGCCACGCTGTAGACATATTTGTCTACAGCATGAATGGGCCGGCTCGACCGGTGTAGTACCACTGTCTCACAGAGAACCAGCCTAAATAAACAGTTTAGTGTCGCGTTTCGTATGGTAAGTGAGATATCTGGAGGCCCAGATTCCCACTTCCCTTCCGCCCTGTGGACTGGGGGGCATTAAAGAATTCTGCCACGGTATCCTCTGCCTGTCGTAAAAGGCGACTAAAGAGGCCATCAGGGGTCGTGGGCGCGCAGCGGGGGGCTGTTATAGCGCCATTTGTACTATAAAACTTTTGTACATCGTGCGACCCTGAGATGGACGGCAGCATGGGTGTCTAGCCTCATTGCTGTTGTAGACGCCAAGGGCGTCCTTAGGTGTGCGGGGATTTCTGAGCAACCCCGCCCCACTTTAGAGATGAGCCGTTACGCGGCACTGCGCATGGTAGGTTCCGGTAGAAGTTGGGGCGACTTAGCCTCAAGAACCCGAGGCCGACCATAATGCGCTGAAGAAGGCCACCGCGGGGTTTTGGTTGGTATTACGGTGTAGGGTGTAAATAGTGTTAGGGACTCGGCCCAACGACCGTTCAGAAATTTCCATCTCTACTGGACGGCTTATCGTTGGGTCGTAAGACCGGTGAGTCCAACATAACCACTCCATCTCCCCCCAGGATGGAGCGGTAGCGATAAAGCGTTTTCCCCCGCGAAAAAAAAAAAAAAAAAAAAAAAAAGATTCCCACTTCCCTTCCCTAATCCCTATTCCTGTCCTTTAAGGCCGACAGCGCATACATGGTACTTTCGGTATTGTGGATGTTCATGGGCAGTGGAGATCACTTAACATCAGGTGACCCACTGGCTCGTTTGTCGGACTATACTATAAAAAAAATCAAACATTATTGCTCGCTTTGAGACCGAATTTATAATTGTATGGTATATGTCATCATTGCATAATTCGGGGACTAAGGCTTAACTAATTAGTATTGCCTACAGGACTGGTAATATTATATAATTTATGGTATCATTTTCACAAACTTTTATTCATCTATCCACAGATTTATAGTTAAATAAAACCAGAAATATTTAAGTATAGTAGATAATGAATAAAATAAGTATACCCTTAAGCCATCCAAGTGTTTGTAATAAAATATAATCCTGTTTATCATCACTACTTGAACTTCCGTTGTAAAATGTAGATTTTTTTTATATACACCTTCTACAATAAAGGGTATATTTTAGACGGTTTTTTTATAAAATATATTTTTTCAAGATAGAAATAGTTTGACACGGCAAAAATTGTAATTTATAAAGTAAATCAAATATGTTCGTGTTTATAGAAGAGATGAAATTGATTTTTGACAAAGATTTCTGCAACGTATTGTATACAGTTACCGTCGGTTACAAAATTTGTTAAGTTTTTGCTACTTTTATTTTTTCGCAGTTATAGTTATATTTTACGTCTGGACTGGGTACTACAATTACGCACATTACTTTAATAAAAGCATTTTTTAAACGGTATCCAAAAAAATAAAATACTGGCTGAAATTCCCATTAATTTAAAGAAAAAAAAAATATTATTTCCATTATTAGATATTTTGAAAAAGGAATGATTTAAAATGAAATAAAAACTGATTCTTTTTTCAATTGTGTCAATTTTATTTTTTATTTAACTTACATAGGTCTAACACAGTAATGATACTCAAGCAGGTGTCACTTCTATTTTTTATTAATATTATATCACCAACAAAAATACTATTAATGCTCAAATGATTTTAATTACATATTAACTTAATTACACATTTAAGTACATAAAAGATAACACTGATATTTTTTATAATTTTTCAAAATGCAAATGTAATGTTATTAAATTTTACTGTCTCGTTAAATGTTTTTAAGGTATAATTAAAATAATGGATGATTTATATTCGTGTAGTAGTTAACTGCTTTTTTATTTTAATTCAAATAGTTATATTGATTATTCTTGTAAATTTCTGCATGGTTCTATTTAAATGGGGTTTTGTGATAGGTTTTTAATGTATTTAGAACGCTTGATAAGAAATAACATTTTTTATTCTCTATGTGAAGATTTTTTTTCAACTCTCTAGAAAATTTATGACAGCTGTTTATTAATCCTAATAGGCGATAAAGATTCCAACAAATGAGACTTTTTTCATAACCTTTTACTGTAATATTTTGATGTATTTTTAAAGTTTATTAAAGTATATTCTTCAGATGTTTATACATCAAGATTTCTTGAATGCGACACTACACTTTGGCTCAGTTACCGTCGGATACACTCTCTACCATATATATAAAAAGTTTATTTAAATATTATCATTATAGATCTGTTCATGTCTGTGTAATATTTATTGAGATAGATAAATCTAACTATTTTTAGTGCTTTTATAGGCAGACGAGCAGATGGGCCACCTGATGGTAAGTAGTCACCGCTGCCTGTAGATTGCAATGCCAGGGCACAGCAAAGCCGCTGCCTACCGTTGTGTTATGTGTGTAATAACTTGTAGGGACTTCTTTTGAATATATCGATCGACTCTGTCTACGAAATCAAATCTGTTTGTTCAATTGAATTAATAACAGTGAGTAGTACATATGATTTTAGACAAAGATTTTATAGATTAGATACAAAAAATTGTGACTCTACATCATTAACATATATATAACCTTTTGATTCTTTGCATATTTCTCACTTAATAATGATTTATTGTAACCCTTTTTTGTGAGGAAGCTGGGAGCCAATACCCCTACACATAAGTTTAATTAGGAGTTAGGCTCTCAATCAATTAATATAATAAACGCCATCCAATACGTATGCAAATCATCTGTTTATTTATTATATAAACAGAGTGACAGTGGGGACTGTTACACCCATTTACATATACTAACAGCTTTATTTACTCAACATATGTACACAATTTTATTTTGATTACGCATATACTTTGTCACTTTTGTTTCTACTCATTTCTTAGAAGTACAAAGTGTCCTTTAAGTTGTAAATATCTTTGTCATAAAAACGTCATTGTACTTGAGGAATAATTGACAAACAATACAATCCCTCGAAGGGATTACACTGAGGTTCCTACACCAAAAACAAAAGGTACAGGGTCTTTAGAAAGTCGTCCCCGGTCCCCAGTCGTTAGGGATGTTCGTAGAAAAGACCTTTTTTATAACGCTCATTGTCAATTGAATTTTTATTGTGCGCGGGGTGATCTTTTGTGCGTCGCGTCGCAGAGCGTTCGATTCCCGGTCGTCAAGAGAGCAACGGCCACAAAAGGCGGCCCGGTGCGCGTTGCTCTGCCATTTGTGTCATGAATTACAAAACAACAGACGCTATTCCGTCAGGTGTCCAAAATATGTTGATTTATGTATGAATTCGCGGTGACCGCCGTCTGGCTCGCTCGTCTCCTAGGCCTCGCGAGTCGCGGGTCACTCTACATGTGACTCTACATTATTCACAACGCGTCAACAGCGGTCATCGCGCACTCATTACGCCGCTCATCTGGACCGTGTGAGAGCGACATAGAACACATATTCTAGAGCTAGTCCCTAACGTATCACTGTCACCTACCGTCCCTAACATAACATGCGGATGGTACATACCCTAGGCTGAGCCATGAAAGCTCGGCCCGAGCCCGGGTGCAAGGCTCCGCTGGCCACCACGAAGGCTTGTCGCTCACGGCTAGTAACACCACACACAAGCACGAGAACACATACACATATGGCGGATACACCGTCACAGCGGCCCGCTAGCTCACTAGTGTCATAGTGCACTCGCGACGGTGTTGTTGAGGATAGCGCGGTCTGTCGCGGCGTCGGCGCGGCGCGTGCTGGCGCGTGTGGCGCGAGCTGGCGCGGCGTGCGCGGGGAAGCGGGAGGCCCAGCGCGCTCCGCGGTCTGGCGGACACTGGCGCCGCCGCCGCGCCGCGCCGCCGCCGGGGCGTGGCGCCCGGCCCCGCCACCGCCGCCCAATCACATCGCCCCGCCACCGCCCCGCCACCACTCCGCCACGCCGCCACTCCGCCACTCCGCCACCTCTCCGCCGCACCCCGCCCGCCCACCGCCCGCTCACACCGCGCGCGCACCGCCGCTAGAGCGCTCGTGCGCGTTTTTTCGAATGTTTTTGCGTTGAGTTTTCCTTCACGGATTTTCTGGAGTAGAGTCGCTGCATGTATTTGGATGTATCGATTGTATGTTTATTTTGGTAGTTTTGTAAGTAGAGTATGTTGGAACAAGTGGTAGATGCTTGGTGCGCATGCGCTCTGATGAGGCTCTACGTTGGCTGCTGGTGTCCGGCGGTCGCTGCCGGTGTCCGGCGGGAGTGCGTAATGTGCAAAGTTTCTGTCGGCGACACTGACCTGCTAAACCCCGCGCCTGCACTGTGTACACACGTTATATATTCACTTCGATCTTTAATCAATCTCGTTAGAGCTTAAAGCTGTCGAAAAGTTCCGTGCCGACAAACTGCACGTAACCGTCGACAATCACTGTAGTTAAAAACTACGCTTTGATAGAATATATTATATCCTAACTTTATCAAAAGTAATAAATCAAATGAGGACACATAATATAATAACAATTAAATTCATTAGTGAACTAACCTTGAAGACACCATGACTTACATTATCACTTTTCATACTAAAATCTCTACACACAGTTATTTTAAATAGTTCAAGTTTCCTAAAACCAATACTGAGAAGCCGCCCGTCTGCACAACAGTTACTAAATCAGAGCTTACATAAGAAATTCGTAAACAAAGTCTGTCCTAAATGATGATATCCGCTTATGAGAGCAACACATTTGGTAACTAAGTGCTTAGAAAGATCGTATACTTTACGTCAATATTAACACATATATTTTTAAACTATACACCGTCTAATATATATCTGCAAAGAGTTGGATATATTCCACCAAGTATTTGCCACTTTAAGGCAAATAATAAAAATTTAAAACTACTTTAAATCTCCTTTGCAGCTTTATCATTTTAATTGAATAAAGTCAAGTAGTTTCATTTGAATTTTGTAAAAATATTATTATGGATATTGTATATTAGATAATTGAGTATATCTTTTTATTGTTTCTGTGCCTAACAAAAAAAAATATATTCAACAATATAGTTATGCATGGAATACACAATAACAAATTTTAAAGGAAGCTATGAAGCTCCCATACAATCTGTTTTGGATATAATAATATTACTAGCCCTGTATTAAACATTGTCCCACTGCTGGGCACGGGCATCCTCTACTAATGAGAGGGGTTAGGCCTTAGTTCACCACGCTGGCCTAATGCGGGTTGGCAGACTTCTCATACCTTCGAAAAACTCTCAGATATGCAGGTTTCCTCACGATGTTTTCCTTCACCGTTAAAGCAAGCGATAATTAACATTTTAATACACACATAACTTTAGAAAAGTCAGAGGTGTATGTCACTTGGGTTTCGAACCTACGACTTTCGTCTTGACAGTCCGTACCGCAACCAACTAGGCTATCGCTGCTGTTTTGGATGTGAGTCCGTAATTTCTTCGTAGTTACACCGGTAGCTTTTTTGTTTATAAGACCTTTGGGAAGAACTACTACACAATTGCCATGTAATATAATATAAGACCGACATAAAATTAAATATAGACTCTGAAAAACAGCAAAATATCCTCTTAGAATTCGAATAGTGATTTTTTAAACAATTTTTTTTATTCTGGTGCGGCAAAGTGACCACACTGCACCTGATGGTAAGCGCAGTGCCGTCCAGATAGAGTATCAAGTAGCGAGAGACAGTCTATCCCCCGCTACTCAACACAATCATGCCTGCGAATTTATTGAAGGATTTTAATGTTTATAAATTAAACGTATAACAACCACATCCAATACTACAAACAAAATAAAGATTATTTTATTTATGTACATTAAATTTAATACCATATTGGCAAGCGTATCATTTAAGAACGGATTTGGATATATATTTTATTTTTATCGTGGCTCGGCAAAGTGACCACACTGCACCTGATGGTAAGTGCAGTGCCGTCCAGTTATAGTATCAAGTAGCGAGTTATAATCTATCCCTCGCTACTCAATACAATCATGCCGGCCTGCTGTGTAGCTTCTTCACACTACGCCTAAAGGACCCAGGATCATAGGAAGGAGGGAACACGGTAGCTGGCAAACTGTATTGTAAGAATCCGAACAAGGTTTTTACGGAAACATTGATAACAGAAAGTGCTTTTATGAGATCGTACTGACAACTGAGCCATAAAGCTGTGGGTAAAACATAGTTTAAATAATTGATGATTTACGAAAAAAAAATGCTATAGCTTATTTAAGTTTTACATCTGCCTACTCTATGCGTTTTATGGAGAAGCGGAGTCTTCTGGCACAAGTATCTTATTACCTAAAAGAAGGCTAGAAACAACGGTAGGCAGCAGTTTTGACGTGCCCTGGCATTGCAGAAGTCTATAGACGGCGGTGTCTACTTACCATCAGGTAGCTCGTCTGCTCGTCTGTCTATCCAGGCAGTAAAAAAAGGCTCTAACCTCGCATTACTAATATAGTGATGTTTGTTGCCGAATAAATAAATAAAAAATACTAGTAGTTCTTTTAAAGAATGCGTGTAGTAACACTGTTCATAAGTTATTTGCAATATTTTTAGGCCTTAGGAAAAATAAAAAATATATTGGAAAAATAAATAAGACTTGGCTTAGGCCTTATTGAAAAAAAAACCTATATTGAAAGATAAAATTGAAGACTTGGCTTAGGCCTCACTGGGAAAAAGACAACATATCTTTATACACGATTGACGAGGCTGTATGGGCTGGAACCCTGTGCCTTCCCATTACAAGGGAAAAACGAAAAAAAAAAATTTGCGATACTCTTTGAAGGAGATCGTTAGTTGACATTTTTAAGGAAAAAGGAGCGATAGCTTAGTCAGTACGGAGAGTCGAGACGAAAGCCGTAAGTTTGAATCCAGCCCAAATGGTAAATAAAATAATACTCTGAGTATTCTGAATGATGTGTGTATTAATTGTTAATTATCGCTTGCTTTACTGTATAGGAATATTTAGTGAGAAAACCTGAGAATTCTCATAAGGATTTCACGGGTATGTGAAGTCTATCAGTGGATTAGGCCAGCGTGGTGGACTAAAGCCTAACCCCTCTCATTAGTAGAGGAGGCCCAATAAAAGTATAAAACAGGGCTTTATTATTGTAATAGATATCTTTTCTTTTAATATTTTACTTCATAGACAGCTTAGGTATTGGCCATTAATGTAACACCGTTATTCTTTTGAACCTATATTTTGTGTGTATCCATGCAACCATGGATACACACAGTTGAATTGACTTTAGGCTACAGTTTTACACACACATACACTCACGCCTGTAATCCCCGAAGGGGTAGGCAAAGGTGTAATGAGTACACCCACTTTTCGCCGAATTTTGGTCCCATAATGTGATAGGGGGCGAGCCTATCGCCATACCGGGCACAAATTCCAGACTCCGGGCTAATACTGAGGAATTTCTAGATAGAAAAACCCAATATCACTTTACCCGACCCGGGGATCGAACCCGAGACCTCAGCACAGCAGTCGTAACGCATGCGCAATTACAACTGCGCCACCGAGGCAGTCTACTACAGTTTTAATCTTAACTAAATTTAAAATATTTTAGTAAAAGGATACACGTTGCCAAAAGATTAATTAAAAATATATTGAATCTGGTATCGATGATTTTTTATCTGTCTTTCTAATTACAAAAGACAATGGTATGTTGGTATACTTCAGAAAAGATGCGAAAATTAAAATAATAAGGATTTGACATTATTATAAAGTTATGGCTTACTTGGAAATCACTTTTAAATTAAAAAAGAACATTGTAATTCCAAAAATAATACAATTTAAGGATTAAATCCCTAATCCGATTAACTTTAAATTTCGCATTTGTATTTTAAGCTCAACGTTTTGGACCTTTGAATCCGTGTAAAGTATAGCCATACAGAATGTACTGAGCAATATCAACATTGATCACTTTGTAGAAAAAGACAAAGCGACTGTGCGGCCAATACCTTTTCGCTCCTGCAAGCCTGTGACCAATCAAAATTCTAGAATAGACAACTGCTGGCCGCAAGTTTATCTTCAATTTTTATTTATTTATTTATACTTCATACATACATTTATATGTAAAGGTGGACTTAATGCCTGAGGCATTCTCTTGCAGTCGAACCTTAGTCTTCAATTTTTCTGTCAGTATTCACTTGATAGCTGAATAGAGACGCTCGGTCCGTTCTATATGTCTATGGTGTAACTGTAAAGCAACTATTATTATTATAATAGCCCTGTATTAAACGTTGTCCCACTGCTGGGCACGGGCCTCCTCTACTAACGAAAGGGGTTAGGCCTTAGTCCGCCACGCTGGCCTAATGCGGGTTGATAGACTTCACATACCTTCGAAATTCGTATAAGAATTCTCAGGTATGCAGGTTTCCTCACGAGGTTTTCCTTCACCGTCAAAGCAAGCGATATTTAACATTATAGTACACACATAACTTGAGAAAAGTCAGAGGTGTATGCCACTTGGGTTTCGAACATACGACTTTCGTCTTGACAGTCCGTACCACAACCAACTATGCTATCGCTGCTTATAATTTTAACTATTATTAATAATATAATAATTATTATATACATCCATTGTCTAGGCTAGATCCGGTTTTGTTACCGCGTCGGATCTCATATTAAAATGCTTGCAGAAGCATGTTTGTTTTATGTCTGGGTGTTGTGGGGCCGTAGTCCCTCATAGTTCTTGGTACAGAAAAACTACATATTTTAGAGTTTTTTTACACTATGATCAGGACAAGGTCACTAATCATGTACAGCCTAATATAGCAACTCCCGTAAAACAGTATTTTTACAGATAGGCAGACGAGCAGACGGTCCACCTGATGGTAAGTAGTCACCGCCGCCTATAGACTTCTGCAATGACAGGGCACAGCAGAGCCGCTGCCTACCTAGTTTGACTATCTCATCGGTCTAGTGGCACAATACTTAGACTGATAACATGCTGGGTTCAAATACCAGGTCATACAATTATATACATTTTTAGTTTTCGAATCAAAACATATCAATTTATATTTATTGTTTTTAGGCCGTGGGTTCGAGTCCCGCACCGAGATAAATGTTTGTGTGACAGACAGATATTTTTTTCGGGTCTGGGTGTGGGACCGTAGTCCGTCGTAGTTGATACCCACCCAGGTTTGACCTAGTGTGGGGTCAGGACTATGTGTGTGACTGTTGGGTGTACTTATTTATTAATGTTTATACGCGACAGTAACTTCGCCAACTTCTATGTTCATGTCTCCTAAGTCAGTGTTGGCGATATGGATGCATATATAATTGCTGGTGGTAGGATATACACATCCGCCCGGATAGCGACCACCGTACACGGGGTGTACAACCCGCCATAGTGGCACACGCTAGTGTGTCACGTTCCGGGATCAGCCAGTGTACATCCGGTGTTAGTCGAGGGTCTATAGTTGGGGTACGATGTTTGGCCGTTTTGCGGCCTTCTGAGTACTTTGACAATACCCTCGACCGCTTCTTCACCTTCTTGCTAATGGCGTAGTGTAAAGAAAATACATAGCAGGCATGATTGTGTTGAGTAGCGAGGGATAGATTGTCTATCGCTACTTGTAACTCGAATTGACGGCACTGCACTTACCATCAGGTGCAGTGTGGTCACTTTGCCGTGCCAGGATAAAAAAATAAATATAATTTGGTGCCTCATATCATAGTCCCTCGTAGTACGATAAAGGTTAGTCAGGACTATATTTGTTAGACTGTTGAGTATATTTATTATTATTAAGAAACGCTATAGGCATTTATTTAGCCTTTTAAATCCGTTGCATTCTTAAGCAGCTGCGTAATGCCTTATATAGTTGACATTCAGAATAGAGTTTGCTTACAAATTTCTTTGGCTGACGGCACTTTAGCATACAAGTTTCTATTTGTTAAACGAAAAATATATTTAAATATAACATGTAGTGATAAAACACGTTATAAAATAATAATACTAGCCCTGTATTAAACATTGTCCCACTGCTGGGCACGGGCCTCCTCTACTAATACGAGGGGTTAGGGGGTTAAACAACCACGCTGGCCTAATGCGGGCTGGTAGACTTCACACACCTTCGAAATTCTTATGAAAATTCTCGGGTATGCTGGTTTCCTCACGATGTTTTCCTTCAACGTTAAAGCAAGCGATAATTAACATTAAATACACACGTAACTTTAGAAAAGTCAATAAATAAAAATAATAGCCCTATATAAATTGTCCCGCTGCTGGGCACGGGCCTCCTTTACTAATAATATTAGGCCTTAGTCCATCAAATGCGGATTGGTAGACTTCACATACTTTTGGAAGTCGTACGAGAATACTCAGGTAAGTTCCTCATTTTATCTTTCCGTTAAATCAAGCGATAATTAACAATACACACGTAACTTTTGAAAAGTCAGAGGTCTTATGATCCTGGGTCCTTTAGACCTAGTGTAAAGAAACTACATAGCAGGCATGATTGTGTTGAGTAGCGAGGGATAGATTGTCTCCCGCTACTCGATACTCTAATTGGACCGCACTGCGCTTACCATCAGGTGCAGTGTGGTCACTATGCCGTGCCAGGTTTCAAACCTACCACTTTCGTTCGTCCATACAACCTACTAGGCTACCGCTTTTAACACTTTAAAGATAGTATTTAATTATATTTTTTTTTATCCTGGCACGGCAAAATGACCGCACTGCACCTGATGGTAAGCGCAGTGCGGTCCAATTAGAGTATCGAGTAGTGAGAGACGATCTATCCCTCGCTACTCAACACAATCATGCCAGACTGCTTCTTCACACTACGCCATAGGCAAGAAGGTGAAGAAGAGGTCGAGGGTCTATTGTCAGAGTCTCAGAAGGCCGTAAAATGGCCAAACATTGTACTCCAACCCTAGACCCCCAAAAAAACCGGATGTACACTGGCTGATCCCGGAACGCGACACACTTGCGTGTGCCACTATTGCGGGTTTTACACCCTGTGTACGGTGGTCACTATCCGGGCGGATATGAATATCCTACCACCAGCAAGAAACTAGCTACATGATATTCTTCTTAATATTCTTCGGTTGATAAAAATTAATATCTAAAATGAAGGCTCAAGCAGCAGGCTCATAGAAACAGTATACCCACGCCTGTATCCCTGAAGGGGTAGACATTATGTATTTCACCCAAGGTTACAGAGCTACCTTCTTGAAGACAAGAGAGGCACAGCAGGTAGAAGGTCCAAAAGGTAAATTACGTTACGTTTTTACTACGATTATTATTCTTGACACAAAATTTGACGTGTACTTGAATTCGTCTGTTTATGTGTAATATCCATGCCATGTGAATCATTGAAAAGGTATTCGCAGTCAGCTGTGTAAATAAATTAGCAATTATTTTTATATAATACTTACGTGCTATAAGCAATTTCCCCGAATATTTTCTTTTCTATATATTAACATATATACGCACTCACGCCTGTAATACGTGAAGGGATGCGCAGAAGTTAACCCTTTGCCAAGCTCATTACCATCAGCACAATTCCACACTCCGTGCTTGAGTATTTCGTTATAGAAAACCCAATATTATTTTTACCCGATCCGGGATCGAATCTCACACCTCAGCACAACAGTCGTACCGCGTCAAATTACAACTGCGCTGCCGAGGCATCCTATAGTTCTGTAGCTATAAGAGCTTTTGCCCGCGACGTTGAATTAAATGAGCTATCCTTGAGGACCCCTTAATTTTTGAGATAGCCCCTGATCCCACACTAAGATACGAGTCTTGTATCAGGGTCTACGAGAGACTTTCGGTCTCACCCAGATCCGATACAAATATCTGTCTATCACATAAACATTTACCCCGGTATGGGTATCGAACCCACGACCTATCGTTTCACAGCCTACTCGCCTAATGCGGCACGGAGGCACTCCAATATATAAACATAGAATTAGATAACTCTTACTACAGAATTATTCATAGCATCAAATTATGTTCAGTATGAATCAAATGGATGAGTAAATAAATATATAAACAATAACTTTATGATAACTTACTAGATATAGCTTGCCTTCATCTGCAAGAAAGTACAGTGTAAACTCCATGTAACGTCACTCTATTTAACGACAAACTCTCTTAAGCGTCGAAATCAATTGGCTTTGGTTGGTTTAGCTTGTTTTTCATACAATGTTTCACTCTATATAGCATTACACCCACTCTCAATAACGACAACAATTAAGTTGCTAAAATTAGTAAAAACTGCGCAGCTGTGTACGATCTATTGTCGCTTTATTATCCTAGCCCGCAATAAACTCGACTGTCGGCATCATGCATACCGAACTTTCTAAGAAATTCATTCTTTTGTTTACAAATTGGGATTGCTTGCACGTGTAGACTGTTATTGACCATGATTCATAACTAGGAGTCATGGATTATCTATACCTTATCATATTCTTAGTTGCTCACAAACTTGCAAACTGTAAACATGGCTACTAAAAGAAAATCACTGTGTATTGACGAAAAAGTTTTACTGATACGCGCAATAGAAACGGGAGAGAAGATAAGTGATGTTGGCAAACGCTTTGGATTTAGTCGCTCTACCGTGTCCACAATATGGAAAAATAAAGAAAAAATCCTCCACGCTGCGGGCGAGGGAAAATCTTCCAAAAAATTAAAGAAACCTATATACGAAGATTTGGATAAAGCTGTACTATCATGGTTTCATCGACAGCGCCAGAATAATATGCCTATCTCGGGGCCGCTCGTGAAAGCTAAGGCGGAGAATTTTGCTGCTGAACTTGGTTTAACTTCTTTCAAAGCATCAGAAGGATGGCTCGGAAAATTCAAGCAGCGTCATCATATCAACTATGGTAAAATAAGTGGGGAAGCACGAAGTGTTGATACAAATGTGACTCATGATTGGATTAACAGAGTGTGGTCAAAATTCATAGAAAAATACGCCCCAAGTGACATTTTCAATGCTGATGAAGCAGGAATTTTCTATAAGTTGACTCCAGATAAAACTCTGAAAGGACAATGGGTCAAGTGTCCCCACCCGTCAACAGGTTTGAAATTGGTCTCAATCGATTAATCTTAGCAAGGTGATGATTTTTTGGTATGACGACAACAACGAAAAGTATTGAGTTTTTTTTTAAATTCACATTTTTGTTTTTTATAGAAAATTTAATTTTTGCTGATTTTACTATATTACGCCGTGCTATAACATAGTATATAGGTGGTAGAGCTACATTATAATCATTTTTTTCTACAGCTTGAATGGCCTACCTCAACTGGTATGTTACCGCTGTCTTACATAAAACCGTCAAGGTTGCAGTTTTGCGGTAGCGACTCGCGTTCTCAACGAGACTACGGGGGACCTAACGAATGCTTCGTCAACTTTTTTTTTTATGTTGGCGCGGCAAAGTGACCACACTTCACCTCCAGATAGAGTAGGAAGAGGCAGTCTATCGATCGCTACTCAACATAATCATGCCAGCCTGCTGTTTAGCTTCTTCACACTACGCCTAAAGGACCCAGGATCATTGGAAGGAGGGAACACAGTAACTGGCAAACTGTTCCACAGCTTGATGGTGCGGCAAAAATACGAGTTTGCGAACCTCTTGGTTCGGGTCGGGGTAGTAGATACCACGAAGCTGTGGCTCCGCAATATTACGCTTAATTCAGGTTTATATTTGATACTGGCTAGTTATCAAGAGTTTTTATTTTGTATAACATGTGTACGTCACTGGTTGGGTTCTATCGAAAACCAGCGCTGCAGTATGGGTTAGCCTGTACTGCAGCATGCAGCTGAATAGGGACCGCCATTGTCAGATCAATTATTATGGTTCTGGTATGGATGGGATAAGATCAAACAATTCTTCAGAGCATTCGCAATGATACAGACGGTAGAACACGCTAAGCGAGGAAATATCCCTACGCAGCTGTAGCGGCTCCAGACTGTTACTCACGTCTGCATCATTCACAATGCGGATGGCCCGCCGCTGCAACCCACCCAAGGCATCAAGAAGGTATTTTGCGGAACCGTCCCAGAGGTGCGAGCAGTATTTCATTCCCGGCCGCACCTGAGCTTTATATAAGCGGTAGAGCAGACCGGGCGTGAAAAACCGCCGCACCATGTTCAGGATTCCGACCCTGCGGGAGGTGGCGGATATTACGCCCTCCATGTGACTCCTTGGATTAAGATTGCAGCGGATATCCATACCTAGGACACTAAGGTCATTCCGCATTGCGAGTGGAACACCCTGAAGAACGGGGATGGGAGAAAACGGGGATTTCTTGCACGAAAATGCGACCATGGAGTTTCTGGGCAGTTCTTCTCCATAGGATAACTGCATTCGGAACTGGCAGTAGTTTAATAAACTCTGAAGTTATTACATGTTATTTGACTCTGTTCAATAACTTGTGTTATTTCTACTGAACTATCACACGATTGCATTGTGATACTAGATCTGAAGATCGCAGAGGGATGTATAAGCCCTCTCGACAGCCTCGACATGATAATTATCATTTGTATATTTTTCCCGAAGGTTTAAATGTATACCTAATACTTACATATTATATTTGTAGAATGTACAGTAAAGTCAACGTTTGATAATCGTATCGTCTAATTATATTTTCGGGTGATTACATTACTGTCTCTCGCTACTTGATACTCTATCTGGACGGCACTGCGCTTACCATCAGGTGCAGTGTGGTCACATTGCCGCGCCAAAAAAAAGGGCTAAATCAAAATAATGCACTATGATTTTAAAATGATTTAGAAAGAGTTCACATTGATATGTACCTGTCTCCAAAGGTTGACAATAATCGTGCAAACCCGGGGGGTCGTTAGTAAATATTATAATAAAATAGTATTATGTTTTTAATTCGTCTGATATCATCATTTTAAAAATATATGCAAAAAATAAGAACAACCATAAATGAATAGTTTTTCATAAGACAATCTTTATTTTAAATCTCTTTTGATATTTGTAAAAACAAAGTACTAAAAAGTATTCATGCCATCCATGCTATGAATGGCGGTCGTGTTGCACCACGTGGTGTTTCTGTAATTGCCTAGGTTTTTAAACGTTTATGTCCAAACGGGACGTTTTTAACTAATGTAGTTCACGAGCTCCGATAATATTTTTTTTATTGCTATCATCTGTTGTGGAAAGATTTAAACTTCTGCAATTACACAGAGTACTCAACATATACGATCAAACAAGACGTCTACAACTATTACATTTTCCAAGATCCAGTTTATCTTTCCTTTCCCTACCATCATCAGATCAGCATGAGATTTTGTACTATAAATATGCCAAAGGTTCTAAGCTCAAATATCCAAACAGGCTGTTTTAGCTATTGGTAGTTCCTAAGGTTTAGTTACTTGGCGAACAGTTCCTGGTGAAATTGCCTATCAAATGTAATAAAATGTTACGCGACCATATTTCTTTATATATTTATTAAAAGTATGTCAAAATAGTAAAAAAAGGCAATAAAATAGCAGTGTTTACTAAGAACATTTTCAATTTATGTTTTTTTATTTTGTAAGGAATCTCCATTGATTTATTAAATTTAAATGTTGTGGTAAGAGTTTCTATAGTGCACTTAATAATAATGTATATGTATGGTGTCTGTTGGTGGGTGGGGACAGGGCTCATACAAATTCGCCCATTGTCCTTTAAAGGGGAAAAGTGTGTGGGAGGAAAGCTTTCCAAGGAACGTATTACGGTGCTTGTGGCTGCTAATATGGATGGCACAGAGAAAAAAAAGCTACTAATAATAGGCAAATCGAAAAATCCGCGCTGTTTTAAGAACATCAAAAAATTGCCAGTGACGTATAAAGCTAATAAATCAGCTTGGATGACCAGTCAACTTTTTGAAGAAGAAGTGCGAAAGTGGGATGCAGAATTAAAGGGACGAAAAATTTTACTTCTTGTTGACAACTGCCCTGCCCACCCTTTTATATCAAACCTTCAAAACATAGAGTTGGCATTTCTTCCTCCAAATACGACTAGTGTCTTACAGCCAATGGACCAGAGTGTGATTAAAAGCCTCAAGGGTCACTACAGAAGGAAATTATTGATGGAGCTAGTCGAATCTGAGGGTAAAACTTCTGTTAATATGCTGCATGCAGTAAATTTTTTATCTAAAGCCTGGGAAGAAGTGACACCCACAACTATACAGCACTCTTTTCGACATGCTGGACTTTGTACCAATTCTACGAGTGATGAGGTGGAAACAGAATCTGAGTTTGAAAGCGACGACGACCTTCCATTAACTGAGTGGATTCAACAATTCAACATGGCAGGAAATACGGTAAATCTTCAAACCTACATTGAAGTGGACGACCGCCTGCTTACAACGGCTTCACTCACAGACGAAGAAATTTTGGATTCAGTGAGAAAAACTGAGGATCAAGAACAAGGTGATGAAGAAGATGAGACGGATGAGCCTGAGCTTCCGCCGAGCATTAAAGAAGCTCTGGAAGCAGCAAAATTATTGGAAAAATATTTCCTTTATAACCAAGATGCCTCAGTATTGCTAGATATTAATAAAATAACTAAAAAAATACAACAAAATTACTGGTGCAGCAAAAGACGTCAGACAAAAATAACAGACTATACTCAATAGCGTTCAAATAACATTCTTTTTTATGCACATAACTACTAACAATAGTCAGAAATAAACTTTTTATTTTTTAACCGACTTCAAAAAAAGGAGGAGGTTCTCAATTCGACTGTATGTTGCTTTTTTTTTTTTTTTTTTTTATGTTTGTTACCTCGTTTCTCTGTACTGTGTGAACCGATTTCGACCATTCTTTCTTTGATTGAAAGCTGGTGCTTGTCATTTGGTCCCATAAAAATATGGTGAAGATCTGATGAATATCTTCGGAGCTGGAGAGGGTAACTCCTTAAAATTAAGTAGTATTCCAGTGGTTCTTTTTGCATTACGTTCATTATAAAAGTTAAGTTTCAGTGAGAGAGGGTAAAAGGGGTGGGGGTGAGGGAGGGGGGTGATAAAATTAAAATACACGTAAATTCTAATATCTTCAGCAGCTTTTAACCGATTTTATATAATTTACCACTAAAAAGCAAAAAATAAATTATTACTTTTTAAATAAAAATTAAACCGCCTTCAAAAAAACCCAGACACAACTAAAAAGCAAAAAATAATTGGTTACATTTAAATCAATTAGTTATATGCAATTTAAATCAATTATTTGGAGTCGGTGCCAGCCAAAACATGGAAAAAACAGAATAATCAGGCATACAAAAAAATATAAAATAGATCCAGACTTGGTTTTTATAAATCTAAAAGTAAAGAAAACAACACCGGCACCGACTCCAAAAATAATTGATTTAAATTGCATATAACTAATTGATTTAAATGTAACCAATTATTTTTTGCTTTTTAGTTGTGTCTGGGTTTTTTTGAAGGCGGTTTAATTTTTATTTAAAAAGTAATAATCTAATTCTGATGTTTCTTCTCTCCATTTAACGACAACTCTCTATAACGCCATAAAATGCACAGTCCCTTCAGTGTCGCTATATAGAGTTTACACTGTATTAGGATGAAATACTCTATTCATCCTCGGAGTTTATATTCTTATATAAAAATATCCAAAACAGCTTAGGCAGTCAAATATTAATAAAAATAACATAAATAACAATAAGAAACTAAATATTTATTATGTACTCAAACTACCCTCCCCTTTTTTCTTTTTTTTTTCATACTTTTCCATCCCATGGTTGTCTTGAAAAGATCGCCGAGAGCGATAAGACCGCCAATTTGACTTTAAATCATTTTTGTTCTCCTATTTCATGTATATTAGTGTACAATAAAGAGTAAAAATAAATAAATAATAAATAAACAAACCCAACAGTCACAAACATAGTTCTGACTCGAACCCACGATCTTTCGTTTTACGGCCGACTCACCAGTTACGCCGGCACGGCAAAGTGACCACACTGCACCTGATGGTAAGCTCAGTGCCGTCCAATTAGAGTATCAAGTAGTGAGAGACAATCTATCCCTCGCTACTCAACATAATCATGCCGGCATTCTGTGTAGCTTCTTCACACTACGCTATAGGGCATGAAGGTGAAAAAGCGGTGAAGGGTCTAGTGTCAGACCACTCAGAAGGCCGCAATACGGCCAAATATCGAACCCTTAATCTAGACCCCCGACAGAAACCGGATGTACACTGGCTGATCCCGGAACGCAACACACTTACGTGTGGCACTATGGCGGTGCACCCTGTGTACGGTGGTCGCTATCTGGGCGGATATGAATATCCTATATACCAGCAAACGCTTTTAGAAGTGGTAGACAAATATGTCTACAGCATGAATGGGCCGGCTCGACCGGGGTAGTACCACTGTCTCACAGAAAACCAACGTAAAGTGACAGTTTACTGTCGCGTTTCGTATGGTAAGTGAGATATCCGGAGGCCCAGATTCCCCCTTCCCTTCACTAATCCCTATTCCTGTCCTTTAAGGCCGACAGCGCATTCATGATACTTTCGGTATTGTGGATGTTCATGGGCGGTGGAGATCACTTAACATCAGGTGACCCGCTGGCTCGTTTGTCGGAATATACTATAAAAAAAACCCAGTCCATTATCTGATTAACACTACTATTAAAGCTTTATGCTTTACTTTCTAAAATACTGTCACACTATTGTTACTTACTTGTATGTTAACATATCATTATTGAATGTGAAACTCGTAACATTTTTGCAATTCATGACTGCAGCTTGTGTATATTAAAATTTTAATTATCGCTTGCTTTAACGGTGAAGGAAAACATCGTGAGGAAACCTGCATACGAGTTTCAAAGGTATGTGAAGTCTACCAACCCGCATTAGGCCAGCGTGGTGGACTAAGGCCTAACCACTCTCATTAGTAGAGGAGGCCCGTGCCCAGCAGTGGGACAATGTTTAATACACGGCTAGTACTAACTACTATGACTGCAGCTTAATTTGATATACATATAAAAACTATTTATCTTGCAAATGTCAAATATTTTTCATAGCAACAGACTTTGACGCATACAAGCCATTCTACTGCACTTATGTTGCATAAATTATAAAAAATGTATTGTAGTTTAGTATGTACTGAAATTTTCCTGTTGTGGCATGTGAATAAATACTTTTTAGAAAAAATGAAAAGTTATTATTATAATTATAACACCCAACAGTCACACACATAGCCTCGACTCCACACTAAGATACAAGTCTTGTGTTGTGGGTATCAGGGACTACGAGAGACGCCCGGTCTCACAACACCCAGACCCCGGACACAAATATCTGTCTGTCACACAAACATTAGTCCCTCATTTCACAACGGTTACTTGCTCGCTGCGCCACGGGGGCTGTTAATAGAGTTTTTTTTATTATAGCAGTTACTTCTGTTTTTTGTTATATAATGTAATGGAATCAAAAATAGGTCAAGCTGAAAATCAGCTCTGTAGTTTACAGCACTAAGTTTGATCATTTTTGGTTTTTCTATTTAAAGTGTATATTTTTTGTCTAATTTTTTTTATGACTGCGTTGGTGGCTCAGTTGTAATTGCGCATGCATTACGACTACTGTGCTGAGGTCTCGGGTTCGATCCCCGGGTTGGGTAAAGTGATATTCGGTTTATCTATTTAAAAATACTAAGTGCCAGCCGGGAGTATGGAATTGTACCCAGTATGGCGATAGGCTCGCCCTCTATCACATTATAGGACCGTAATATATGCGGCGAAAAGTGGGTGTACTGGTTACGCCTCTGCCTAACCCTTCGGGGATTACAGGTGTGAGTGTAAGTGTTTTGTTCAGCTAAATAAACTCTTTTTTTCTTTGTATTTGAACAACTCTTCTTTTTACAGTCAGTTTAAAATTAGTGAGCGCTAGAAATGAATGAAGGTGTCAGAATGCCAATGATTTTTCTCTGTATATGGCACACCAGCATACCATTGAATAATTACAATGTCCGCTGCATATTGGAGATAAACGCCGTCACCTGTCACCTATAGCACGGCCTCGACCTAATTCCATATAATAACTTACTAATATTAATGTGAAAGTTTGTATGTTTGTTACTCTATCACGCAAAACGGCCGAACGGATCTGGATGAAATTTAACACAGTTTATTAGCTGGACTAAATAAATAAATAACACCCAACAGTCACACACATAGTCCCGACCCCACACTAAATCCAACCGGTATCGTGGATATCAAGAACTACGACGGACTATGGTCCCATATCTGTCTATCACATAAATATTTGTCTCGGTGCGGGAATGGAACCCACGGCCGCAAGTTTCACAGCCGGCTACTCGCCCGCTTGATCACGGACGCTGTCAGGATTAACACATAGGATATGTTTAATCCCAGAAAAATATTAGGTTCTTTATAAATTCACTACTAAACTGATATAGAAAGATGTAATAGCTGAAGACGCCTCCGGAAATTGTATACCCTTTCTTCCAAAAAAAACTTCAACACGGACAAAGCTGCGGGCACTAGCTAGTTGTTACATAAATGCCAAAATGTGTTAGTTTGTCCTTTCAGCAAACAGAGCCACAAATAGATTTAATTTTTATATATTAATTCATGGGATGGAAAGTGGACAGGGGCTACTTATATCCCGATATAAAAAAACGAGAGAGGAGCCGCAATAAAATCTATACACAACTAGCATACATACATGTTTTTTTTTAAGTGCCTGGATAGGCAGACGAGCAGACGGGCCACCTGATGGTAAGTAGTCACCGCCGCCAATAGACTTCTGCAATGCCAGGGCACAGCAGAGCCGCTGCCTACCGTTTAAGGACTACTCTTCTTAAGCCTCGTTTAAAGAAGGGCATGTCATAGCGCTCAGGGAACACCGCAGCAGGGAGTTCATTCCAGAGCTTGCACGTACGTGGTAAAAATGAACGCCGGAAACGAACCGTGCTAGACGGAATCGTTTCCAGGTGGTAGGGATGAACTCTGTTGCGGTGTCGGGTGGTGCGATGATAAAATGGTGATGTAGGCACCATTTTAAACAGTTCCTCGGAGCACTCCCCGTGGAACAACCGATAAAACAAGCAGAGAGACCCGAAGTCTCTCCGCAGTCCCAACGGTTCCAGGCTATCCGTGATATCAGGATCCCCGACAATTCGAACGGCCCGCCTCTGTAAAGAGATGTATATTAACTTAACTCTAGACCCCCGGTCTAGAGTTGAAGTACAATGTTTGGCTGTTTCGCGCCCATCTGAGTACTCTGTCAAAAGACCCTCGACCGCTTCTTCACCTTCTTGCCCATGGCGTAGTGTAAAGAAGCAGGCCGGCATGATTGTGTTGATTAACGGGGGATAGATTGTCTCTCGCTACTAGATACTCTTATTGGACCGCACTGCGCTTACCATCAGGTGCAGTGTGGTCACTTTACCGTCCCAGGATAAAAAAAAACCTGTGATCCCTGAAGGAGTAGGCAGGAACCAGTACAACCACTTACCTACTACATAATGTGATAGGGGGCGAGCCTATCGCCATACCGGGCACAAATTCCAGACTACGGGCTAATACTGAGAATTTCTAGATAGAAAAACCTAATATCACTGTGCCTGGTATGGCGATAGGCTCGCCCTCTATCACATTATGGGACCGAAATAAATTCATCGAAAAGTGGGTGTGTTTGTTACACCTCTGCCTACTCCTTTGGAGATCACAGGCGTGAGTATGAGTATATTATACATGTATGTATTTACTTCAAACCTAAACTTCTTGGTACTTGTCAAAGCGGCCATTTTTATTCTGTTTTAAATTTGGAATAACATTACATCATTTATATTTCAAACAAACGTTATTTTTCTCATACCCTGAAACTGTCACTCATCTACCAGCATCTACAATGTATTCCACAGACAACAATAGTTAATATTTAACCACGGTACGATATCTAGACGTGTTGAATTTTACTAATTAGCATAAAGTGATAATTTTATCGTTATGAAAAACAAATTTTGAATTAATTAATTATTCAAATTGTAAAAACATGAAAAATAGTTTAAGACTGGCGTAATAAAATAATTATATATAATTTATGGTATTTTGTTTTTCTAAACAGTTTTGTTAAGTGTACGCTAAGGTATACTGGGTGTTCTGTTTAAAAAATATATATATTATTTACATAGCATTTAAATATTGAAGAAACAAAATGGATTATGTATTTTGTCTTGAATATATTCATTGTTTTATATTACTACGACCATTAAAATATATCTTCTTTGAATCTAGAAATTATATTTTTATTAAAGCTTATAATTTCATGGCAACATGCCTTAGAAAAACATGTACCGGTAAAAAAAAACATTTTTTAGCATATTTCCAGTCATTACATTTTGAAGGACATACACCCTTTCTTTATTATATATCTATACATATAACTAAAAAGACTCTGTGTTAATCAATTGGCACGGATTTCAAAACAGTTTTGTTTATTACATACACACTCACTACTGTAATCCCCGAAGGGGTAGGCAGAGGTGTGATACACTTATCACCGAATTTATTACGGTCCCATAACGTGATAGGGGGCGAGACTATCGCCATACCGGGCTCAATACCAGACTCCAGGCTGATACTGAGTATTTCTAAATATTATAAAAATATAGTAATATTAAGAGCGGAATAACCCAAAATATCTTAACGTTGGTGAATCAAGAACAAAATATTATTAAGTATATATTATAATATGGTTATTACCTAGTCATCATTAGCCGTTGCCAGTCCACTGCTGGACGTAGGCCTCTCCCAAGATGCGCCACTGAGCCCGATCTTCGGCTCTTCTTTTCCAGTCACCTACTATTACCTAGTGTTTTATCATAATAAATATAACATAGTCACCGTGGCGCAGTAAACGAGTAGCCGGCTGTGAAACGAGAGATGGGTTCGATTCCCACACCGAGGCAAATGTTTGTGTGACAGACATACATTTGTGTCGGATCTGGGTGAGACCGAAAGTCTCTCGTAGTCCCTGATACTCATGACACAAGACTCGTATCTTAGTTTGGGATCGGGACTTGACCTTTGAATGTTATTATTTATTTAAATTATATTCAAATAATTATTTGTGAATAATAAGTAAATATAATAATTATAATATTTTCCTACCGCAAACAAGGGTAACGAGCTGTGGTAATGTTTAAATTTCTATGATTGGTACTTTTGAAAGGGTGATTTCATTAAATGTATTTGAAGGCACCACGTCCAGAACTTATAGACAAAGATCAAGATAAACATTTACTCAAAATGAAGATAAGGTTCTGAAAGCGTAAACGTCATGTTAATTGGTAATTTATTAAAAATATCCTAGTTATTTCTATTTACACTTCATTTTATTGAAACTCAATTTTTACTGTATCTCTATAGAAAAAGTTGTTAAGCCACGATGCTACCGCTAGCGCCATCTTTTGCCGAGTAGCGGAACCAACAATTTTATTTTCTCAATTTATTTTTAAAACATGTTCGTATTTGAACACATAAAAAATCAAGAATTACATTTTATAATTATGATTTATTCATACACAAAAGAAAAAAATACTCGAAACATTTTGTAATCTTTTTTTTTATCGCAGCGTGATTTTAGTACCAATTACGTATTAAAGACGATAACAAAACCGTATAAGGAATAAGAAACTCATAAGTATATGTCAACTATAAAATAATTTCCACAGTAATTTTAGCGCAGTTTTAATTGCGTTACGAATGCTGTGCTGGGGTCTCGGGTTCGATCCCCGGGTCGGGTTAAAGTGATATTGTGTTTTTCTATCTCGAAATACTCAGTATCACCCAGGAGTCTAGAATGTCCCGGAATGGTAATAGGCTCGCCCCCTGTCACATGATGGGACCGTAATAAATGCGGCGTAAAGTGGGTGCACTGGTTACACCTCTGCGTACACTTTCAGGGTTTACTAGCGTGAGTGTATATATGTATGTGTGTGTATTTACGTTGGTGAATCAACAACAAAATAGTATATGGTAAGAATAAATAATCGGCATTTATTTATTCTTACCATATACCGTATACCGTATTATTACCTTAGTGTTTTATCATAATAAATATAATATCACAGCCTCCGTGGCGCAATAGGCGAGTAGCCGGCTGGAGACGGGAGGTGGGTTCGATTCCCGCACCGGGACAAATGTTTGTGTGACAGACAGATATTTGTATATGTATGTAGTGTAATGTAAAACATATTAAATCCGATCTAAGTTTCCGAGAATTCTTTTGACGTGAACTAATATTTTCAGTTAATTAATACAAGAACAAAAAAGTGTAAAGTGTTAGTTTTTGCCCCTCCTAGTACGGGATTAGATCATGTAGAAGCGCGGGTTCGAAGCCGTGGCAACATGTGTCACGGACATGTGGCATTAAGATATTGTGGAGATGGCTTTTTAAAATTTACATTGATATAATATTAATTCACCCCCCACCAGAATGTATGCCGAGACTTCAGCCACAGGTCCTTCAGCCCCAGGTCCTTCAGAAAGAAATCCTGTCCTCACCATCTCACAACAAAAGGTTGAGAAGGCCGATGGCTGGCACATGCGTCATACTCGTGAACGGGTGCTGCTTGTGTGGACTGGTCTACTTGGATTGCTCATTGATTGTTAGTTGGATAAAATTAAATAACAGGTGGTATACCCTCGTTTACGACTCTGCCTTGTATTGACATGTATACCGTAATTTTTTTTGTCTCACGTGAATGTGACTTGTTTAAAAATATATTTTATGTGTGATTTATTTTTGTAATGATTACATTATGTCATTAGACAAACTACAAAAGACCTACGGCTGAGTTTCTTGGTGCTTCTTCTCAGACCAGTGGGCATTTCCGAAGCACCGGTAGACTTAGATTTTAACATTACTGTGACATGTAAAAAGTGCCCCTAGTGGCCTAATTTACGAAATAAATGATTTGATTTGGCTAGTTGACTGTTTTTGCGAAACCGTTTTATTTTATTCTTCATGGTTTATATTATCATTAATAAACATATGTTTTCAAGATTTAATTTGTATTTTTATAAACCAACTTTATTTTACCCACCAAAACGCTACCAAATGTCATGGCCTCTTGTGTGACGTGACCATCCGCAAAACTAATAGGCGTTTGGCTCAGCGTTTTAGATGTTTCGGTGACAGTGACGTCATAAATGACTGATGGGTGTTTCATGTGTTAGCAACATCAACAAATCTATGCAAAATGGATATTTAAAAGGCACAAATACAATGTTTATAATTTATTGATTGATTTACACGACACTGTTACACATCTCAGTGCTTAATATCAACACACACGCATGTCAGGATTCACTTTAAGGCTTCTCTTTATAATTAATCTACTAGCATTACCCTTTTAAACTGAACAACGCCATTGAACTGATTACCATTATAATTACCATTTACCCTTACTACACCAAACCACGAATATACTGGCAATCGTCTTGTCTTCCACTCAACTAAACTGAACTGAACCAACTGAACCCCGGAGCGCGGAAGGCACTCTGTTTTATATTAAACATTTACTACTCCCACTTTGGTTGTCATTATTAACTACCCCCAACTAATCTCCTAAATACCTCAGTTATACCTTCGGTATTCCTAATAATAGTAAATACGCTAATACATGTCACGTGAAAAAATCCTTTATTTTTTCATTTTTGTTTCTATAAAATATTAAATAAACACATATAATCGCCTATTGTAACTTACTCTAGTTTTAAAGTTTCTTGTTGTAATTTATTATGTTGGTGTGCAATAAAGAGTTATCGGACAGCCTCCGTGGCGCAGTGGGCGACTAGTCGGTTGTGAAACGAGAGGTTGTAGGTTCGATTCCCGCGCCGGGACAAATGTTTGTGTCACAGACAGATATTTGTTTCAGGTCTGGGTGTTGTGGGACCTTAGTCTCTCGTAGTTGTTGATACCCGCGATACAGGTTTTATCTAGTGTGGGGTCAGAACTATGTGTGTGACTGTTGGGTGTATTTATTTATCTATCTATATAAATTAACGAATGGGTTTATTTTCGATATTTTTAGACTAATATATTAGCAAAAACAAAATTCCATCAGGTTTTCACATACTGTCAACTGCCCTATCGTAAAAAGAATCCATCTCCATACATAGATGACAAAGTCAGCCCAAAACTGACAAATATACACGCGGAAAGCTTCGGGCTTAGATAATTATTGTTTTTTTGGCGCTCAGCCCTCCGTCCAGACTTATTAATGACTCCAGATTGCAACGAACATGTTTCAATTATATATTTTAAATGGAAACTGATTTTTGGTGCACCGTGTTGTGCCGCTACCTGTTAGACTGATTGTATTGGATCTGCAGATATATCTGCAGTTTGTTACGTGATTTATCCTGGTTAAACATTACAAACCAATCAAAACACCTAATCTAGCAATAACGGATTAAATTGGATCTGCAGATATAGCTGCAGTTTTTAACGTAGTTAAACATAACTAACAAATAAAAACACCTAATCTAGCAATAGCCTAGATGGTTGCGGTAAGGACTGTCAAGACGAAAGTCGTAGGTTCGAAACCCAAGTGGCATACACCTCTTTTCTAAAGTTACGTGTGTATTGAATGTTAATTATCGCTTGCTTTAACGTTGTAACGTCGTGAGGAAACCTGCATACCTGAGAACTTCGAAAGGAAAAGAATTTCGAAGGTGTTTGGAGTCTACGGACCCGCATTAGGCCAGCGTGGTGGACTAAGGCCTAATCTCTCTCATTAGTAGAGGAGGCCCGTGCCCAGCAGTGGGACAATGTTGAATAGAGGGCTTGTGTTATTTACCTACATTACTAACAGGTTAAACCACCTAACAGTCATATATTAATAGTCCAACAGTAAGATATGGTTGTTAAGTTCTTAAATTTACGCAAATATGACACAATGAAATAAAATACACCCAAGAGTCACACACATAGTTCTGAGGTTCTGACCCACACTAGGTCATATCTGTATCGTGGGTATTAACTACGAGGAACTACGGTCCCACAACACCTAGACCCGAACCTCTGTCTGTCACGCAAACATTTGTCTCGGTGCGGGAATCGAACCCACGGCATCTCGTTTTTTGGCTATTCGCCCCCTGCGCCATTAAGGCTGTCAAACTAATTTTAAGGAATTTTACTTTTTTTACCCCATTACGTTTTTAATACGTGTCATGTATGAATCAACATGCAATCCCACGCTCAAATTCCAGTAAATGTTCCAGTGATATATTTAAACCAAAACTAACTAGATCGAACCATCAGCATCCCGAAATAAACCGGATTTGGATTGATAGAGATAATAATTGCCCATCCAGAACGGACAACGACATATAATGGCCAATTTTTAACATCAATAAATCCGTAGACAATATATTAGTGAAAATCAGTTCAATGTGAGATTTAATACAATGTTGGCTATTATATCTCTAAGTTGAAATTGATAAAATGCATATAACAACATAGTTAGGTCAACAATTTATGGTACCTGTTTATCTGCGAAGATTTAGGTGGGTATCGGGAGTTTAAACAGACGCTCAAGAGATTCGGTTACGGTACAAATTGGGTGTGAATATGCGGTTTTTTCTAGTTTTACTTCCCGAGGTGTTAGTTGTAGAACCAGAATATGCTATAATCTATAATATATGCATGTCATATAATTTGACAAAAGTTGCTTGATCAGAATAATTTATCATACTATTATAAATGCGAATGTTTGGATGGATGGATGGATGTTTGTTACTCAATCACGCTACAACGGCTGGACGGATCTGATTGAAATTTGGAACTGCGATAGATTATAGTCCGGAATAGCACATAGGCTACATTTTATCCCGGAAAATGTACAGTTCCCGTGGGATAGTTTAGTTTTTCACAGAGCAAGGGATTGACATGATTTGCATAGTGGCAGTTTAGGGATCCGAAAATGACATAGGCTACTTTTTATCCCGGAAAAATGCACGCTTCCTGTGGGATAGCAAAATATAGAAAGGTGTATATATTTACTTCCAAAAATAACCTCCACGCGGGCGGAGTCGCGAGCAACATCTAGTATACTAAAAGTTATAATATACATAATATTTTCATGTCAATTAATTTGTCATAAGTTGCTTGATTATTTATAACATCTATATATACCAACTTTTTAACAAATAAAGAATTCTATTCATTCTAAGCATTTATGTAAGGCCCACAACATGACCTTGATAATACAAGCTCTGAGCATCTCATACAAAAAGTGATTGAAGGTGAACTTGCGCGGTCAAATGGTGTTGGTTTGTATATGCTATTGATTTTTGACTGCCTCGGTGGCGCAGTTGTAATTGCGCATGCGTTACAACCGCTGTGCTAAGGTCTCGGGTTCGATCCCCGGGTCGGGTAAAGTGATATTGGGTTTTTCTATCTAGAAATTCTCAGTAGTAGCCCGGAGTCTGGAACCTGTGCCCGGTATGGGGATAGGCTCGCCCCCTTTCACATTATGGGACTGAAATTCGGCGAAAAGTGGTTACACCTCTGCCTACCCCTTCGGGGATTATAGGCGTGAATGTATATGTATATGTATTGATTTTATTATACTTAAATTTCGTTATACCTGTAGCTGGGTAAAGTTGCGCCAAATCGGAAATAACTCTATATCTGATTTTTAATACCATCATAAAAACATAGGCAGTCATGACTACCGACAGAAGTGAACACTTAAAACTTTGGAACTACTGTGTTCTTTTATGAAACAGAATCCAAATAGTATTTTGTTTATGATTGCTTGTCAATAATTACAGAACTTCAGATTAGGAAAAAAATGGCGGGAATGTGGTGTGATGTTGTATTGTGATTAATAAGTGAAAAAAATATTTTAGACATGGCTTAGGCCTTTAAATTGTGACTATTACAGACATGGCTTAGGCCTCTTGAATTGTGTTTATTTCAGACATGGCTCCGGCCTTTAGAATGAGAAAAATATCGGACATGGCTTCCCCCTTTTGAATGGATGAAGACTGCAGACATGGCTTCGGCCTTTTGTATAAGTTAAAACCAGAGAAGAAGAAGACTTTAATTCTAGCCCAGATTTTGAAAAAATAACGACAGACATGGCTGCATGGCGGAGAACCTTTGCTTTCTCTTTTATAGAGTAAATAAATAATTAAAAAAATATATATTACAGAACTTCATAAGCGTGCTTATGTCAAAAGTGAAATAATCTGAGCGTGATGGTCATGCGAGTTCAGTGCTTTTTCGCCATCCCAAAAGAGTCCAACGTGCTTGAAGAAGTTATCATCAAAATTAAGTAAAGTAAAAGTTTAGTTTTAATGCGGATTTATGTAGTCATCTTATGTTACAGCCATACGTGTAAATAACATTTCAATATTATACTAGATGTTGCCCGCAGCTCCACCCGCGTGGAGGTTATTTTTTGAATAAAAGGTATACAATCCATGGAGGCATCTTAAGCATTTAATTACACCTTTCTATATTTTGCTATCCCATAGGAAGCGTGCATGTTGCAAAAAGTGGCCTATGCATTTTCTGATCCCTAAATTGCCACTATGCAAAAAATCATGTCGATCCCTTGCTCTGTGAAAAACTAAACTAACCCACGGGAACTGTAAATTTTTTGGGGATAAAAAGTAGCCTAAGTGCTATTCCAGACTATAATCTATCTCTGTACGAAATTTCAACCATATCCATCCAGCCGTTGCAGCGTGATTGAGTAACAAACATCCATCCATCCAACCATTCGCATTTATATTAGTAGGATTGGAACTAAAACATAACTTTATGAATCATAATATTAAAAATAAACGATATTTTTATGAATCTATCAAGAATCATGCCAAGGGGACAATTTATGCCAACCGTGCTCGAATGAGCCGATTATCTGGCAATAACGCATGGTGAGGCGATTCATTTGAATTTTATCTTTTACGTTTCCTGAGTTGTATTTTCTTGTTAAAGTTTCTTTTAACATTTATTATTATATTTACAGCCTTCATAGCGCAGCGGGCGAGTAGCCGGCTGTGAAACGAGAGCCATGGGTTCGATTCCCGCACCAAGACAAATGTTTATGTGACAGACAGATAGTTGTTTCGGGTCTGGGTGTGGGACCGTAGTCTCTCGTAGATCTTGATACCCACGATATAGATTTTACATATTGTGGGGTCAGAGCTATGTGTGTGACTGATGGGTTTGCTAGCGTTTCAATGATTCTAGATTAGAAATTCAATAACGTATTTCTTTTCAAATTATAAGAATTCTCAAGTATGCAGGTTTCATGATATTTTCCTTCACTGTTCTAGCAAGCGATAATTAACAATCAATACACACGTAACTTTAGAAAAGTCAGAGGTGTATGTATGCCTTTTGGGTTCGAACATACGAATTCCGTCGTGACAGTCCGTACCGCAACCAACTAGGCTATCGCTGCTTTTTAACCACACTAGTATAGGTTAGGAAATTTCCATAGCGATCACAATTAACCAAACATGAATCTTGTACACCATTAAACAGAATGTAATAACATAAATAGAGATATGAAATTAATTAAAGTTTGTAATGACGAGTTTTATGATTAAAGTAATGAACGACTTGCATTCATTAAAGGGACGTTAATTAGGCATTATTTATAAAAAGGTACGTTGTTGTGTTTTATAATGTTTCAAAATTATTTTTTTTGAGTTTGGTAAAATATATGTACATTATACTTGTAAATATTAGTTACATTTTACATATCTACCTCGGTGGCGTAGTTGTAATGGTGCATGCGTTATGACTGCTGCGCTGACGTCTCAGGTTCGATCCCTGCCTTTAATCACCGAATGGATAGGCAGAGATTTTTTTTTATCCTGGCGCAGCTAAGTAACCATACTGCATCTGATGGTAAGCGCAGTGCCGTCTAGATAGAGTATCAAGTAGCGAGAGACAGTCTATCCCCCGCTACTCAACACAATCATGCCGGCCTGCTGTTTAGCTTCTTCACATTACGCCTAAATGGCCCAGGATCATAGGAGTGACCTTTGTTTGTTGTGGTGTAACCTTTACTGCAGTCCCATAATGTAATCGGGGCGAGCCTATCGCCATACCGGGCACAATTCCGGACTCCGGGCTGATACTGACAATTTCTAAATAGAAATCCACAATACCACTTTACTATTTAAGCACCACCTAACTTATTATACAACATGTAACATGATTAATGCACACTCTGAAAGTAGTTTGTTCAGAATAAGCGACTGAACTGAATCGATATCATAAATTTTTTAATAGACGATTTTTTTTCCAAACATAATTAACACTCAGGTAAATAATAGTCACCCTTTAATTTAACGTTCAAGACAAACGAAACTGAAACATAACTCGATGCGATAAAGTCTTTTATAAATGCAATAATAAACGAACACTTTAAAAATCAAATAATTAAAATTACGAACTTCATGTCGAAAATGAGTACAACTAATTTCATAAAAAACAATATTTATATTCATCTCAGTCTAATTTCAATACATGAATTATGATTGTAATAATATTTTGAAATTGGGGTGTCTGAGGATGTGCTTTATTCCCGTTACGTAGTAGAAACTGACTTACCAAAGCGGATGAACGCATTTCGCGCCAACAGAAAATTCCTATTCACCATTTCACTAGATTAAAGTTAACAATCAGCACACGCTTCAAGAAAATATAATTAAATATATAGATTATTTTGCCAATGAATTTCTCAGTGAAGACACGAATAGACACAAGCAAGAGACAAACTAATGTATGAAATTCGAGTTGCACTAGCTAAAAAGGTTTTTTACAAACACTTGAATCTTAGAATGTATGGAAACATTCTTAACCTATTCAATCTCAAGTATAGCATCCTCTTCAAAAGGACAGATGATCCCAAACTTTATTCCCTGTTGTATTTATTTAATACTAATAAT
Source organism: Laothoe populi (assembly GCA_905220505.1). Lineage (NCBI taxonomy): Eukaryota > Metazoa > Arthropoda > Insecta > Lepidoptera > Sphingidae > Laothoe > Laothoe populi. The sequence goes on along the minus strand of HG992166.1, from coordinate 16,041,554 downwards.
TAAAAGTGGTAGTGCCACGCTGTAGACATATTTGTCTACAGCATGAATGGGCCGGCTCGACCGGGGTAGTACCACTGTCTCACAGAAAACCAACGTAAAGTGACAGTTCACTGTCGCGTTTCGTATGGTAAGTGAGATATCCGGAGGCCCAGATTACTGAAGAGAACTGACCTGAGAATTCTCATAAGAATTTCGAAGGTATGTGAAGTCTACCAACCCGCATTAGGCCAGCATGTTAGACTAAGGCCTAACCCCTCTCATCAATAGAGGAGGCCCGTGCCCAGTGGGACAATGTTTCATACAGGGCTAGTATTATTATAACAGAAAAGTCATTACGTGATAAAATTTCTTATATTTCCGAGAATTGAATCATGCATGACATGGTCATACAGTTGGATATAGCTTATCAAATACTTTTGGCCCAAAAGACTTGATTCCAGGGCTGTGAAGTCTGTAGTGTCGGTGGGGTGTACATAGGGGGTAGGGACTCGGCCCAGCGGCAGCACGGATAGCCATCATCCGTGCGAGGGGGATGCTGGATCGTAAGACCGGCTAGTCCAGCATACCCGTTTTATTCTTATTCCGCTTCCTCCCGGAGCGGGCGGCAGTTACAAGTTTACATAAAACAAGGCTGTTAACTTTTAGTAAATAAAATTGCGTAGCAAACTAGGTATTCTTCAAAATAAGCACGATTCTGAGTATTATGAATTAAATAAACATGGATAACCCCTAAAAATTAAAAAGAATTATAATTTATTTTTATGGATGATATCAATTCAACGTGTGAGAAACATAATATGTGTAATATAAACAATAAATCTAATCTATTATTATAATATAATATTTGACTGTTTATATGTGGGAGCCAACAAAGTACTTCACTGCTAATTTAAATTGTTATTTAGTTTAAAAAAGCATTTTTTCATCCGATAATCTTACCATGGAGGTTGTTCAAGCAATTCATACATAAGGGTGGGACTATAAAATACAAAGAACTAATAAAAATGAATTATTATAATTATTATTATATTAACAAAAGACGATTAGCAAAATAATTAATTATATTCTTTAATTAAACAATTAAAAAGTTCCGTCCTCTTTATGACGCCTCCCACATTCAGAAAATTTGGTAACCAGTGACTGTGACAGACACTGTATAGTATTTGGCAGCATAATTTACATTTACGGCAATATATCAACTGATTAAATGTAAATAATATGTACAAGAAATTTCCGCAAATTTTGAACAAAATATAATTTCTCAGAAAGCAGTTTCGGTATTTGGATAAATGGTTTTCAAAATTAAATATTCATATAAAATGACTGTTGGTGGCGCAGTTGTAACTTCGAATGGTACTATTGCTGTGCGGAGGTCTCGGGTTCAATTTCCGGGTCGGGTAAAAGTGATATTGGGTTTTTCTATCCCGAATTACTCAGTATCAGGGCGGAATCTCGCCTATCACATCATAGAGTGGTAAAAACCTCGGCGAAAAGTGGGTGCACTGCTTACACCTCTGCCTGTTCCTTCGGGGATTACAGACGTGAGTACGTATGTAAATATTCGTATAAAAAAATTACTTTTTTTATAAACTACACGAAGAAGCCAGATATAAAATATCTATTTAAATATACCTTCTATAAAATACCTAGGGGCTTTGTTCGTGTTTTTTTACCCAGAACTTTGACAACCACTGCCTTTTTCAAGAGCGAAACTTTTTGCTTACAGTTTTTACCCGTCCCGTTGGCTTTGGGGAAAATATTTTGAAAGTTACCATATTTATGGCGTGCCAAATGCAACGCCGACGAATGACATGCATCACTTGAAACGTTTGCACATGTGTACAATGGTCTTAGGGACCTATACATGTGCAGACTAATGCCATCATTAGATTATATAATAATGTTAGCAAAGTGTTAGCTGGTGGTAGGATATTCATATCCGCCCGGATAGCGACCACCGTACACAGGGTGTAAAACCCCCCATAGTGGCACACGCAAGTGTGTCGCGTTCCAGGATCAGGCAGTATACATCCGTTTTTGTCGGGGTCTAGAGTTGGGCTACGATGTTTGGCCGTTTTGCGGCCTTGTGAACACGGCCTTCTGGCATCATGCTGGCTTCTTCACACTACGCCATGTGCAAGAAGGTGAAGAAGCGGTCGAGAGTATTGTGTTGAGTAGCGGAGGATAGATCGTCTCTTGCTACTCGATACTGCGATTACCATGAGGTGTGTTACCATGGTTTTTTACCAAACTAATTTTCAATTAGTTACTGCATAGTACTGTTTTAAATTCGCTATCAAAGTTTAAACTGCATTTTCTCAAAAGTATAAAAACGTCAGTTGGATCAAATTTTAACAGGGGTTTTGGTTAACAGTTGGGGTTTGGATAGTTGTGTCCTATACACACTTATAGGAAGGATAGTGTGACAAATAGTGAGGGTCCCGAGGAGGCACATAGGCACCAGCGCCATTACACGCTCCGCCCATATCCACATATGGATTACCACACATCATGGATTATTAAGGACAAATTATACACTATATATCTATGACAACGGTTTCTTGTGTTTCCACGAAACTTACACATTGAAAATATAACTAATAGTTTTTTTACGGTTTATTTTTACTTTTTAGTCCCGTCCGACTAAGTTGTGTGTGTGTGTGTCGTCACAAAAACTGTAACGTCTCTACTTTCAGTTTAAATAGATTGTTAGTCCGATCTATGCAGAAAGAGCTCAGTGTCTTGAGGGATTTATATCTTTAGAACCGAAAAATATTTATTGTTTAGTAACGTTAGTCATTTAAAAGCGATTCTCGTTTCGGGCTTATAATTATCACTTCTTTAACCCAGTAATTGTAATCATTTTTTGCAATATCCAGAACTTTCAATAGGTATCAACACATTTTTGATGATTATCCTATTAATTCTAAATAAATTGTCAACCTATCAGCTTCAATTAATACTAGTGAATACATTTTAATCTGTATATATAAAAGAAGAAACTGACTGACTGACTGACTGACTGATCGATCAACGCACAGCCTAAACGGCTGGGGTTAGAGACTTGAAATTTTTACAGTAGGTACCTTTTATCACGTAGGCATCCACTAAGGAAGGGTTTTTGGAAATACCACCCCTAAGGGGGTAAAATAGGGGATGAAAGTTTGTATGAAAATCGGTCATTTTTGAAGTTCAATTCATGAAAATTTGTATTTGGCATTTTAGTTAAAAATAAAAAATATATGTTTCAGGAGTTTTGGAAATTCCGCCCCTAAGGGGGTAAAATAGGGAATGAAAGTTTGTATGAAAATCCGTCATTTTTAAGTTAAACGCATGAATATTGGTATTTTGTATTGTATACTTTTTCTCCCAAACATGACCTCCACGCGGGCGGAGCCGCGAGCAACAGCTAGTTGAATATAAATTATCAGCTCTATATTGGTAAATAAATCGTATGGCTTAGTGGTTACAACATTGATTTTCATTATAAAGTACACGGTTTGAATACAAGCGTAAAATTTTCGAAAATAATATTCTTTTAAATCAATAATATCAAGTAATACTGTCCCACTGCTGGGCACGGGTCTCCTCTACTAATAAGAGGGGTTAGGCCTTAGTCCACCACGCTGGCCTAATGCGGGTTGGTAGACATCACATACTTTTGAATTTGTATAAGAACTCTCAGGTATGCAGGTTTCCTCACAATGATAAACAATTATGGTGATTCTTTTTGGTTTTAAACGCTCTTTTGGTCCTTTGACAATATGGTAGTTTCCTGTGTTTAATTTTGTACATTATTCTCTATGCAATCGAATATAAAAGAAACTCTTTTGCGAAAACAGAATCCAAATTGCTTAAAAAATGAGGTCACAATATTTATTTTAAATATTGGTATGAGCAAATACTCACAGGCATAAGCGAAACGGTGGCGTTTGGGAACATATCGCTATCTCCCTCGCACAACGTTACAGTACAGGCGATTCATAGTACCGTGACGTCACGGTATCAGATATGCATCCTGGTACTGTTATTAACCGACTTTAAAAAAGGAGGAGGTTAACAATTCGTCGGAATCTTTTTTTATGTATGTTACCCGATTACTCGAAGACGCCTGGACCGATTCGAGAAATTCTTTTTTTGTTTAAAAGGGTATACTGATGATGGGATCTCAGAAAAATCAAGGAAAAACAAATTTTATAGTGACGCATAATTTGTTTTTTATTGAAGTCAGTGTACTTTTTATGAATAAAAAAAACTTTTACTTATTTGACAACTACCCCTTCCAGCAGATTTGAGTGGTGTCTACTTTTACTTATTTTTGTTCGGATTCATAAAATTCTTTCGATAATATGGTTTAAGTAATGTAACTTGTTGATTAAATTAATAAAAAAATCGAGTCAACTACCCTATTGCTCTTCCAAATTTAAAACGCTTGTAACCTATTCACTTTTAAGTTGATTATGAAGTGATTTATTATTGTTTATGGGAGGCGTAAATGATTATGATGTAACAAATGGACAATTACAATGTTATGCTTACTTATCTCCCATGGCGTAGAAAATACAATTAGAAATCTACATAAACTACAATTATATTAAGTTGGAAAAACCCCATTTTATATGTTCCGGGGTATTGTTTACACATTTTTATTGCATGCTTAATGTGTTATGATATTTATTCAACACATTATAAAATAGATTTTAAAAAACACTGTTAATAAATGTCAGGAATATTATTGTTATTATTCTGACATAGTAATTAATTATCCACAATTATATTTTTTTAATTGTATTATTATTCAACAATTATTTTATGCATAAGAGTAAGACTGCGTTTAAAACGAACGCACGTTTTTCTTGTGCTGAATATTTCCAGTAAAAATATTGTAAACACAAAAAATATTTGAAAATTATGCTACATAATACAAATAAGAATACGTTTCTTTTTTTAAATACTTTTAAAGACGTGGATTTTGTGTTCCATTTTCAATTTCATACCGTTTATATAGAGATTATTTTTTAATTCTTCAACATTAGAACACACGGTATTCGAAACGAAATGCCTTAAAAATGAATAACTTTTTGTGGAAAGGTGTTAAAAGGACTCCGAAGTGCATAATTCGGAGACAATGACTCTGAATAAAAACTAGTCCCGTTAAAGGATTACAACCCGTGCATAAAATAACAAACCTTTTGTTTAACCTTCACACCACGACAGAATTAACTGTAATATATATATTTCAATTTTAAATAGAGTTCAACTAATCCAGAGGAATTATAAGATTATTTTTCCATAACGCCTAAAGGGACCAAGCGAAGAATTAAATCAGGTTTGAAAGTTCATTTATAAGAATTGTAAATTATTTGCCGTCACAATTATGGGTGTAGATCAGAAACTATGTACCGTTGTTACGACTTAAGTCCAAAAATACCTATTAGTTAGAAAATAAGGAGAAGTATAAAATCCTATGTAAGTAGGAAAGATATTTTAACTATAGATTACATTACATGGTTGTGAAACGAGAAGCTGCGGGTTTGATTCCGGGATTTTTTTGTGATCTATACAATATTTGTTTCGGGTCTGGGTATTGTTGGAACGTAGTGCCTCGCAGTTGATAACCACGGTACATGTTTGACCTGTCAGTCTGGGGTCAGGACTATTTGTGAGACTGGGTGTATTTATAAGTAATCAGTGATTTTTATCAGTAATCAGACATCCTAGAGACTCAAATTGGATTTCATCAAAAATTATATGTCCAAAAAGGCTTTGACATAAACCTTTTTTGAATTGGATTGCCGTCTATACTCTATGTGCACATATTCGACGATTTTTTTAACTACTGTCTCGTAGAAATGATTCTACGATCATTTTTAAGTTAATCCACAATAGGTTTGAACATTGCCCTTTGCCAAACCAATGATTCAAATCACCCAAAAAGAGATACAACATTCTTCTGGCATAAGGGTACTGAAAACCACTTTCAATAAACCAAATAAAACATTCTTTTTTCAAATATAATGATAGTAAATAAGCTGCTAACATGCCAACGTAGGACCGCAAAGGCTCCGAATTGTCTATGACACCGACCGCAGCCCACAGACAATTGATGGTTTTATAATTGACATGTCATCCTGCATAGAGCCGACTTTTTTACTTTCCATAACACTCATTTCGGCTATTGTTACACGTCCAAGTCAAATAATGGTGCGGTGAATTAATATAATAATTTTACGATATTTTTAAAATGGTGATTGATTGTAATGACTGTGCGTTTTTGGTTTCCTCGCCTTTTTTACATGTGGTCGACATTGTCTCTGGATTTTACTTTTTTTGTACTCTATATTGTCTTTGGCAGGTTCTTTATCATGACTTTTGTTGGGTGATTTTGGTGTCGTTTTTTGACAGCCGCGTGTCGTCGGGTGTGATGTCATGGACTCAGGCATCTTTATTTAAAATTTGTTATTGATCGATTGATATGCGGTTGACTGAAGGGTAGATTTTAGTCATGTTTATTTTAATGTCACTGATAGATTAAATGTTATTTTCGTAAATAGTTTCGTAGTTGAGTCAGTAGTGCATGTGTCTTGGGTTCAAATATGTATGGACCTCGCTTAATAAGTAGACTGACAATATTTTAGTATGTCTTATATTTTAATTAAGTTATTTGCTAATTATGTGTAAATTGATTTTAATTATTTTTTAAGTAGGAACAAACACGAAACAGAAACTTGTGTGTGCGAATCTTAGTTTCTGGTTAGATCGATGTGTTAAATTTTAAAAGGTTTGTATAAAAAAACACGCTACAAGAAATGTTTTTAGTGTAAACACGGGTTTATTTCTGGTATCATACATCTCTGGCCGGAACGTGCGCTAGTTAGCGTTACGTCTGTAATAAATGTTTTATGCAGAATAAAACAAAAATACATAGACAAGATAAATTAAAAAAAATATTCCAAATTCAAATTAAAAGCTAACGGTCTGCACAACTCAAACACAACAAGAATTCGTATTTTTGCTATCAAGCTGTGGGACAGTTTGCCAGTCAATGTGTTCCCTCCATCCTATGATCCTGGGCCTTTTAGGCGTAGTATGAAGAAGCTACACAGCAGGCCGGCATGATTGTGTTGAGTAGCGAGGGATAGATTATCTCTCGCTACTTGATAGTCTAACTGGACGGCACTGCGATTACCATCAGGTGTAGTGTGGTCATTTCACCGTGCCAGAATAAAAAAAACGACACTATTAATTGGACGTAATTTCTGGCTACAAAGTACTGGCTAGTTTACGTTTTAAGTTTTTAGCAAAAGCTGACAAACAAAGTGTCATTTGATGGTAAGTCCAGCGTCCTGAATATCTTTAAAGTCATGGGTAAAACAAAATGATGGTAAGAGAAGGAGTATATGGGCCTCTAGAAATCTAACCGTACGAAACGCTAAGAAAGGAAATACATTTATTTGATCAATACTAGATGACATACAAAATGGATTAATAAAAAAACACATACAGGATTAATACAAATAAAAATTATAAACCTTAAATACACTCGGTACTCCTCAATTTAGAATACCTGTGTCTAAATTATGACCAAGAAGGCCAAAGGCTCAGCGTTTGCCAGGTAGTAAAATACCGCCTGAAGCTGATATTCGGCCTTTCTGGTATTTCACCTCAGTTTTCTGTGAGGCAATGGTAATACACCGGTCGAGCCTAGATGCATAGGCAAAGATATTTAAAGTAGGGCTCATTCACTTTATAAATCGTCGGCCTAATTATCAAAATTTGTATCTCCAAAAACATCTTATTTCCCGCAAAATAAAACTATATAACTATATTGACTATTTCTGTAGTAAAAATACTTGAATCCATTTTCTAGTGGGATATCTAAAAATAAACAGTTTTTTCTCTCTCTTGTAAAATTTTCCAAAAGGAGTGTTTTGTGTATATTTTATACACAACATGTGACAAAAAACGTTTACCCTTAAATTGTTAGAATGGCCTTCTGAATCGATTTGTAGTTTTTATAATAAGTAATTAATCCTAAAATTATGAACTAAATAATTAACAGTCGCTTTTCGTAAAACAGTAAAAACAAAATTGAAGCAAATCCAAATGATGAAGACCTTAAATGCACCAGAAATCCTTTGTGAAATAAAACGAAATTTATGTAGAGGGAAATAAAGAATAAAAATAGTTTTAAATTTAAGTAGATCACAGTGTAACTTCAGTGTATTACGATTGTAACTTTATGTTTCAATTGGGGCGTCTGAGGGTGTTAGTTATTCTTTTAACATGTTATTTTATTGATGTATAACATCTTTTCTATCAATTTTGTGAAAAGGGACGGAAGTGTGTAACAGGAAGTAAGGCAGCACGCGTTATTTTTTATTTCCCTTGATATCAGTGCCGATATATAAATTGAATGCCAAATATTTTGGTATTTAAACGTCCTATATCTTTGTCTTTAGTCCTGCATAACACCATCCAAATCAAGGTCCCGTACATTACCTATCGATTGTTTTCAATGCACATCACCCACTGGTTATCTGCGATCCAAATACAATCTCTTTACCCATGCTCTATGATCTATGGTCAATACTCTACGTTCTCTATGATATATGGCGCGAAAATATACAAAATAATGTTCATGCCAGTGCTTAATTTAAAAATATGTGTGAGGTAATTTTTATGTTCCCGGAAAATATGGAAGGTCATGTTTGGAATGTTTTGTTTATGTTTTTTTACATGAATTCTAGTCCTACGTCGATTTAAAATTTATCAATATACTTTTTGCCTGCAGTTTCGCTTGCTTAAATACAATTATCGGTTCAATTTAAATGCAATAGTTCGCCAGATACAGTGTTCCCTCCCTCCTATGATCCTGGGTCCTTAAGACGTAGTGGGAACAAGCTACACAGCAGGCTGGTATGATTCGGATGAGCAGCGAGAGATATCTGTGTCTCGCTAATCGATACTCTAACTGGACAGCACTGCGCTTACCATCAGGCGCAGTGTGCTCACCTTGCCGTGTCAGAATAAAAAAAACACTGTTTTACCCGAAATTTCCAATTACCGAGCAACTTTTTCAAAATTTCCTATCTTAAAAAACTTGGAACTATTACGAATATAAAAAAATATCCGTAATGGTTCAGCCGTTTCGATGTAATGTGCGCTTCTTAATAAACACCATTTAATTTTTATTTATATAGGAAATAACAACTACATATTTTTGAGTTGTTTTGACCAGGTAAAGGTCACTAATCATGTTGAGCCTAATATAGGAACTCATGTAAAACAATTTGTTTATCACTTCTCTAGTAGCACAGTACTTAGATTGATAAACTGATGACGTGTTGGGCTCAAATACCAGGTCATGTAATTATAAACTTTTTTAGTTTTCGAGTCATCAAAACATATGAGTTTATATTTATTGTGCAACAGGCAAGTAGCCGACTGTGAAACGAGAGGCCGACGCGACGGTTCGATTTCCGTTTTTTTTTTTTACTGCCTGGATAGAGAGACAAGCAGACGGGCCACCTGATGGTAAGTAGACACCGCCGCCCATAGACTTCTGCAATGCCAGGGCACAGCAGAGCGGCTGCCTACCGATACCGGTTATTCCAACAGTTTATACTTTATAATTAACACACTCGTAACCCATCATCATATTTTATGTTAACATAATAACGTACAAAATATTTTTTCATTATCTTCATCTTAAAACAATTCTGTTAAGAAAATCCTATATTCCTTCCCACGGAACCCGAGACCTTGAGGTCAAGAGAGCACGCGCCAACCACCGAGCCATCAATCACCATCACGCCACGGCCGACGGGGGCGAACAAGTATCTATGTATAATTTTTATATAAGTCCTGGGGCATTGAACTCTCCTGACATTGATTTGGGCAACATTACAAAATAATGCCGTCATTAACGACTGTATTAAATCTTTTAATAAAGCTGATTAGCTCCATAGTCCATGGCATGATGTTTAGCGTTCTTGTATAGTCAAAGGGCTTAAGAACTATCATTATTGATACTTGACAGCCTCCGTGGCGCGTTGGTGAGTAGCCGGCTGTGAAACGAGAGGCCGTGGGTTCGATTTCCACACCGGGACAAATGTTTGCGTGACAGACTATTTGTGTCCGGGGTCTGGGTGTTGTGAGACCGAAAGTCTCTCATAGTCCCTGATACCCACAACACAAGACTCGTATCTTAGTGTGGGGTCGGGGCTATGTGTGTGACTGTTGGGTGTTATTTATTTATTATTATATTATTTTTTTGGGAAATCAAAATAAAGATTCGCTTCAAAATGGCTGTCAGTAACTACGAGCAAAGTGCCTACAAATGGATTGACTCTTGCTTCTTTATTTCTCTTTATATTTGATCCGAATCAAAACATATTAAGTAAATATCTTTTACCAAAAGGTGCAATAAACATGTTATAAAAATAAATTTTTGAAATCTTTGATCTCAAATTATTATTTGGTGCATTCTGAACCGAGGCATATTTATCCTTACGGTTTTGTTTGTTTTTCTTCGCCAGATAACGCTGTTGATATTTAACAGGTAAGACGAATGAAGAAAGAGGGAGTGAGATAACTGTCTCGAGGATTAAAATTTACACTGAATTAATTGTCAAAACTAGGTCCTAATCAAACATTAAAAAAGTTGTAAATCAGAAACAGCGTGTCATTAAAATTTGCACTGTAATCGCATCTCCATCTGGTGCATTAAAATAAACAAACAGGACCGAAAAGGCACTCGAAATTTCATGCGGACGCAAAAGTGACGCCCATTTAACAGATTTAAGAGGATCAATTCTGTATAATAATAATATGTGACGTGCAAAAGGCCCATGTGGCGGCCGAATCCAAAAAACCTTCCACATGACGCGAACCAAATCCGAAATTCCCTCCAAAACGGTCTCACGCTGTGCTTAGGAAAAAAATCTTTCTGGCCCGTTCCTTTTTCGAATGCCACATATTTTTTTTCCTCACCATTGTGGCGAGCGCGTCCGACGCTCCCATAGACTCTTTATTAACAAGATTTCGAATCCATTGTCGCTAACACTTTCTATGTTCGAAATTTGAAATGTTTTTTTTCTCGTCCGTTTGGACATTTCGCTTGAATTATCGCCGGCCAGTTTTGTTAAAAGGTTTAAGGCGATTGCTCGTTATTTTTTTTTTCATAAAACCATAGTGAATGGATTTTTGACGTGGGTGAGCGCGTGTATAATCGACGTCAGGTAGTGAGCTCGGATTCTGTAATATATGTATAATTAAAGGACGGCTTAACGTGGAATTTTTGTCAAAGTTTATCGTATTTTTGATTGAGGTTACGACTCTAGCATCGATATGGGGCGGTAGCTTTATCGATACTCATGCGTGTAATGGAGAGTCGATTTGTCTTGCTAGATTATAAAAACATTGTGGTGGTGCATTAATGCGATCGTAAAGTTTCTAATGGGAACTCATTTGATTGGTTATAATTTTTGTTAGTGGACGTTTTATAGGGGTTTTATGCGCTGTAGAGGGAGTGGGCCGCGTTAGTGGCTCGTTACCTGTCTGTAACTGCTTAATAAGTAATGATTGTATTAAATTGTGTTCAGCCGTTTGATGGAATCTGCTTATTTTCGAATTGACACCGGAATCGATCGAAATAGTTATTATATGTGAAGTAATATAAACTATTGATGTTTGTTTATCGCATATATTATTTTAACGCGGCTCGGCCTGCGTTTGTTTTGTGTTATTTAGATAATATATCTTTGCTTTGATTACGTTAGAGCTATTTGAATGGATTTTCGTGTAATTGACTGGTATTATCCGAATTATATTGATAAAAAGTAATGGCGCGCAGAACTGTAAAACGTAATCAGTGACTGTTGCACATAAAAAAATTATAAATTTTATTTCGGACCAAAACTCTATCGTAGTAAATCCAGAAACTTTTAAGCATCGTTTTCACGGAAAAGAGGCAAACGCACACACAGGTCACCTTATGGTAAGTGATCACTTTCAATACTAGAATAATCGGTGCGTTTTTTGCCTTTCCAGAAGAGAAATATCTCCATTGTGTCTAAGATATAACGATCTGGAATAAAGTAGCAACTAAGAACTAAATCAAAAACAGACCAAAAACCATGATATATAACCAATCAGCGAGAAATAATAGACATAGTGACAGAAGTAAAGACTGAAACTGCTGTGTTCTTTTTTGAAACGTCCATGAAGTAAAACTTCTTTTGTTTATGATTGCTTGTCAATAATTATAAAACTTCATAGGCGTGCTTATGAAAATAATGTAAGCATGATAGTCGCGCGAGTTCAGTGCTTTTTCCCCATCCCAAAAGAAGAAGAACCCTAAAAAAGTTTTCACTTCCAAAACATAATAAACTACTATAAATGGTCTACTATTAAATAAAATATCCTTTATTTAGGGACTACGGTCACACAACACCCATATGTCTGTGCGAGAATCGAACCCACGGCCTTTCGTTTCACAGCCGGCTACTCGCCCGCTGCGCCACGGAGGCTGTCATAGCCACATACCATTCAAGGCATAATTATCTTGTGTCACGGGTATCCGGAACTACAAGGTCTAACATCATCCAGACCCGAAGCAAATATTTGACGATCATACATAGATTTGTCTCGGTGCGGGAATTGAACGCGCGGCTTCTTTCAGCCAGCTACACACCCACTGTGCCACGGTGGTTCTCTGTATGTTTAACTTCATAATACTGTTTTGGGAAGAAATTTGGGGAAAAAATATAATTATAGAATTCACAAGCTGTGAATTCTATAATTATATTTTTTCTAGTATATTTGAGACCAGCGATAGCCTAGTTGGTAGTGATACGGACTGTCGAGACGAAAGTCGTATGTTCGAAGCCCAAATGGCATACACCTCTAACCTTTCTAAAGTTACGTGTGTTGTAAATGTTAATTATCGCTTGCTTTAACGGTGAAGGAAAATATCTTAAACAAACCTGCATACCTGAGAATTCTCATACGCATTTCAAAGGTATGTGAAGTCTACCAACCCGCATTAGGCCAGCGTGATGGACTAAAGCCTAACCCCTCTCATTAGAGAAGGCTCGTGCCCAGCAGTGAGACAATGTTTAATACAGGGCTAGTATTAGTACGTGAAGTCTACCAACCCACAGTAGGCCAGCGAACTTTTAACACATAATTCATAAAATTGTCATTCAAAGAGTGATCCTTTTATTTGTAACTAGCTGTTGCTCGCGGCTCCGCCTGCGTGAAGGTTATATTCGGGAGCAGAAGTATACAATCCAAGGAGTTGTCTTCTGCACTGAGGCACCTGTAGCGATTGTCGAGCCTCTCAGGTGTTGTGCCTGAATCTTGAGATTGCATCTAAAGAATACTCCATAAGTTTAACCTCACTTTGCCTCTCGTATTTCTTTATTTCCTACCAGAAGCCTAAATATGAATTTACAGATCTCTAAGTCGAGGAATTATGGATTTCCCATACAGATTTTGAACTCCTATTTGACCCCTTTCAAGGTTGTTTTTTTTTTAAAAAAAGATAGCCTATGTCCTTCTCCAGGATATAATCTATTCCCTTACCAAATTTCATTACAATCCGTTCAGCCGTTTAGTCGTGAAGAGGTAACAAACAAACAAACAAACAGAGTTACTTTCGCATTTATAGTATTAGTATGGATTAGTTTCTAAATTAAAGTGTCGGCACTCAAAGTCTGTAAGTTGTAAACATGTAATCAAACTTATTTTGTTGATGTATGTGACTGTTTGTTGTCCAAAATAAAATAAAATAAAAAGTACACCGACTTCAATAAAAAACAACTTATGCGTCACTATCAAATTTGAGGGTTTCCCTTGATTTTTCTGAGATCCCATCATCAGATCCTGACTTGGTGCCAATGGGACCACCTGGGAAGTATACCTTATTAAACAAAAAAAGAATTTCTCGAATCGGTCCAGGCGTCTTCGAGTAATCGGGTAACATACATAAAAAAAAAGATTCCGACGAATTGTTAACCTCCTCCTTTTTTGAAGTCGGTTCAAAATAGATATTTGATGTAGCTCAAATAACATCCTGAGCATAAGTTTTTAAATTCATAAACATAGTTTAATAGTTTTTAAAAATTATAATACATGTTTTCCCGCCGCGCCGCGCCGCAGAGCACGTTGTCATATTCTTAATTTAAAATGTTGTTAATCCATAGATTATACACACTAACTTATCGTTAATGTAATGTATTTTTACTGCTTACCAATTATTAAACTTTAATAGTATTTTGCGTTATTATTGCATTAATGCTGTCAAAAATTGTACAAAAGAAAACTTCGACCACAATAAATTTTATATTACTATGAAATATTAGGGCAAATATTGATTATCTATTATAATGTAATTACTCAGTACGCACCAGCAATAAAGACATTTCGTGAAGTAAAAATGATATTGGCAGTCATTTAAATTAATTATAAATAAATAACACCGAACAGACACACACATACTGACCACTCACTAAGATACGAGTCTTGTATCGTGGGTATCAAGAACTTCGAGGGACTACGGTCGCACAACACCCAGACATGAAATAACTATTTGTTTAACGGTAGTCACCGGCTTTGCACCGGCATTGCAGAAGTCTATGGCGGTGACTACTTACCATCAGGTGGCCCGTATGCTCGTGTGCCTATGGAGGCACTAAAAAATATTCTCTGTCATACAAACTTTTGCCTCAATGTGGGAATCGAACCCACGGCCTCTCGTTTCACAGCCGGCTACTTGCCCGCTACTCCACGGACGCTGTCACATTGGGGATCACCAACAGAAGTGAAAACTGAAAACTATGAAATGACAGTGTATGTTGGTTTTTCCAATCATAGTATTATCAAAAATTAAAATTTAATTATTTGTAAATTAAAATGATAAAGATTAGTTTTTTCACATCTATTGGCATTCCGAGCAACGAAAATACATAAGATCAGACATACAAAAATTACACATCCTAGAAGCATTCAACACACATATCATACGCGTAAAACGTCTTAGATAACAGACAACATATTTTTTTCCTTTGTTCTAAACTCCTTTTTAAAAAAAAAAAGAAGGCCAAGTTTCTGCACCATGCAGCCTTATCTGTCGTTATTTTTTCAAATCTAGGCTGAAGTTGAAAAGTATTCTCTTTCTTTATTGATAAGTCATAGAAGTCATGTCAAAAGGCCAAAGCCATGTCCGATATTTTTCCATTCTAACGAAGCCTAAGGCTAGCAGCGATAGCCTAGTTGGTTGCGGTACGGACTGCCAAGACGAAAGTCGTATGTTCGAAACCCAAGTGGCATACACCTCTGACTTTTCTAAAGTTATGTGTGTATTATATATGTTAATTATCGCTTGTTTTAACGGTGAAGGAAAACATCGTGAGGAAACCTGCATACCTGAGAATTCCAGCGTGGTCGACTAAGGCCTAACCCCTCTCATTAGTAGAGGAGGCCCGTGCCCAGCAGTGGGACAATGTTTAATACAGGACTAGTATTATTATTATTTAACGAACCTTATACTACAGATTTACTATTATTTTTATTGTTGTTATTGTTGGTATTTTTATTGTTGGAAACTTTATTGGTCCAAGATTTAGTTATATGTATCTTTAATTATTAATATACTTAATACTGTTTGTTTCCTGTACTAAGATAAATAAATAAATAAAATAAATTATCATTAGTATATCGGTGACGCATTTTAAAAGGTTTTACAACGTGACTAAAAAGATTCCATTTAAAAAAAAACTATTTATCGCCGCTTATGACAAGATCTGTTTTCATTTCATGGTCATCGTTGATGACTAACTGTAGAATCTAGATCGGCTGTGGCTCAAACAGTAATATATATTAATTAATTAATTTAAATATCCAAAGAAATGTAACAAAACACCATATAAATTTATATTTGAGCAGCTTTTTGATATGTTTTTGTCCTCGAGACAGAGTTTACTGTAGTCAAACAGTGCATTTTCCAATATAAGAACCAAGTATTATTTTCGACAGCCTCATTGCGCAGCGGGCGAGTAGTCGGCTGTGAAACGAGAGGCTGTGGGTTCGATTCCCACACCGGGACAAATGTTTGTGTGACAGACAGATATTTGTGTCCGGAGTATGGGTGATGAGATACCGTGCGTCTCTCTAGGTCCCTGATACCCACAACACAAGACTCGTATCTTAGTGTGGGGTCGGAGCTATGTGTGTGACTTTTGGGTGTTATTTATTATCATTGTTTGTGGAACCGTCTGCCAGCTACCGTGTTCCCTCCTTCCTATGATCCTGGGTTCTTTACGTAGTGTGAAGTTACCCGCAGTAATGATTGGGTAACGAGGTATAGTTCTACCAGATACTCTATCTGGACTGCGCTTACCATCAGGTGTAGTATGGTCACCGCACCAGTATACACTTCGTTTCAAGACTGTGTGTAACTACCGTGTGTATTTAATTGGGTAATGTGGTATTTTATTCTTACGACATTTTATTTCACATGCATTCTCTGAGGCTCGTTGGGTAAATTGTTTTAATAATCAAAATAGTTTTTTCTAAGTCGGTTAATTTTATCCAACGCCTGTTGTAACAAATTGTCAAATGTACAGACACAACTTCCTACCAATATATTTTGTCACCTTTATTACATTAGCATTTTTAATGTGCCGTGACTTGTTATCGGGCGATGTTAATTGACAGTTAGCATTTTCGGGTGTTATCCGATTGGAGTTCAATATATATATTTTTTTATAGCATAGTCCGACAAACGAGCCAGTGGGTCACCTGATGTTAAGTGATCTCCACCGCCCATGAACATCCACAATACCGATCATGTATGCGCTGTCGGCCTTAAAGGACAGGAATAGGGATTAGAGAAGGGAAGGGGGAATCTGGGCCTCCGGATATCTCACTTACCATACGAAACGCGACAGTAAACTGTCACTTTACGTTGGTTTTCTGTGAGACAGTGGTACTACCCCGGTCGAGCCGGCCCTTTCATGCTGTAGACAAATATGTCTTCAGCGTGGCTCTACCACTATATTTAACTATACATACGCACTCATGCTTGTAATCCCAGGGTAGGCAGAAGTGAACAGTACATAGAATTTCGCCGTAATACCCATGATGTGATAGAGCCGGGCACAATTTCAGACTCCGGGCTCATACTCACCCAGTGAACCATTTGATGTAATTTTGACGTCATTGCTCTCATCATATATGGCTCAAACCTGAGGATATATGACTCATTATTTACGTCAGATAGTGACAGACACGTGAAATATACAAAAATGATGTATTGGACATCATTTATTAGCAGCGAAGGTTCGGAAATATTCGGTTTCTTGTGATAGAACACCAAACTCCGATTTAAAAGGTGGATAAAACGGAATTATTACTTGGAATTTATATTATATATGAATCAGTTTTGAGTCATAAGAAATTACGTCAAAATTACATCAAATGGTTCACTGGGGAGTATTTCATGATAGAAAAACCTAATATCACTTTACCCGGGGATCGAACTAGAGACCTCATCACAGCAGTCGTAACGCATGCGTAATTACAACTGAGCCACCTTACTGGCTGTTTATTTAATTTATTTCACTAAAAAGTAAAATTAACCGCCATTGTACAATACACACAAGTCAAAATAACTTCAGTTTTATCTTCATAAATCGATAATACAAGTATGATAAACAAATTAAAGAGCATTATGTAACATTTACTCATTAGCATGTATCGGAATCATCAAAATGTCTTCTGATTTAACTCACCGATTGCAATTTTGGCATCCATATTGAATTTTATACTCCAAAGAGCACAGAAAGACATTTATAATAAGGTAGTTTCCTGTGTTTAATTTTGTACATTATTCTATATGCAACCTAATGTAATACGCATGAATGTATTTTGCGATAACAGAATCAAAATTGCTTGAAAAATGAGGTCACAATATTTATTTGAAATATTTGAATGAGCCAATACTCACAGGCATGAGCGAAAATGTTTGCGTATTGGGAACATATCGCTATCTCCCTTGCACAACGGCACAGTAATGGGGTTTCTGAGTACCGTGACGTCACGGTACATATCATGCATCAGTTTACTGTCATTTGACAATTACCCCTTCCAGCAGATTTGAATGTCGTCTAATTTACTTATATTTGTTCGGATTCATAAAATTGTCTTGATAATAGGTTTTAGGTTATGTAAATTGATGATTAAATTAATAAAAAACATCAAGTCAACCACCGTATTACCCGCGGTTGCTATCTGATATTTCATTTTACTTTGGTAGAGCTCGCTCAAAAAAAAAAGCAGCGATAGCCTAGTTGGTTGCGGTACGGACTGCCAAGACGAAAGTCATAGGTTCGAAACCCTAAAGTTGTGTGTGTATTAAAATGTTAATTATCGCTTGCTTTAACGGTGAAGGAAAACATCGTGAGGAAACCTGCATATCTGAGAATTTTTCGAAGGTATGTGAAGTCTACCAACCCGCATTAGGCCAGCGTGGTGGACTAAGGCCTAACCCCTCTCATTAGTAGAGGAGGCCCGTGCCCAGCAGTGGGACAATGTTTAATACAGGGCTAGTATTATTATTATTATATAGAGCTCGCTCTAGTTAGAATATTTTGATATACATGACAAATTATGTCGACTTTTAATTAATCAATTTTGAATTATTTCGCTGCGGTAAAAATAACTTAAGTGTTCCAATGGCTTGGTATTTAGTTATTTCTGATCTAGGACAGTAAAAAATAATTTTGTAAGTTTATGTTACAATAGACACACGAATAGTGAGAGACAAGACAAACATTAGCTCTTAAAAATACCATGGCATCGTGGTAGCAGAACAATCAAACAGCCTACTTGATTTTCTTTTTTAACCGACTTCAAAAAAGGTGGAGGTTCTCAATTCGTCGGAATCTTTTTTTTATGTATGTTCCCCGATTACTCGAAGACGCCTGAATCGATTCGAGAAATTCTTTTTTGTTTAAAGGGGATACTTCCCAGGTGCTCACACCGGCACCAAGTCAGGATCTGATGATGGTATCTCAGCAAAATCGAGAGCAACCCTCAAATTTTATAGGGACGCATAATTTGTTTTTTATTGAAGTCGGTGTACTTTTTATGAATTAAAAAACTTTTTAATTATCTTGAACAGAAACATTAGTGCCTATTCGATTCTGTTCTGCGAATAATTCATAACGGTCACACATAAAATAAATGATGCATGTAATTATACATCTAGGTCTCTAGCTGTAAGCTTATTCATTACCGAATAAATCAATTTGAATTTCGAACGAATCTGTTCGACCGCCTTCGGTAATAATCGGCAGTCGTCGTGGCCAAGCGTCTTCATCAACTAACAATGCGTTGTAAAACCCAACGCGGCGCTTATTGCTAATTGTTCGGCAAACTTAAACATCTACGACGAAGTTAAGAGAAATATTATCTTTTTAATGATCCCGCACAGGAAATGAGATGTTCGTAACACATACAGCGTGGGACGTCAGATATTCCTCTGTAAACAAGAACCATAGCTACGTTCAATAATATTGTAAATAACTTTAATGTTAATTAAAAGGTTGAGCAGTATTTTACTTCGATATAAACATGACGGGAAAATTATGATGTAAAAACAGAATTAATTAGGTATTGATAGAAATAGCGTATGTCTATTTAGACTCGCGTATATTGTGTTGTCCGTTACGCGAAGTATTCCACGTTTGCAACGATAACGTTTTTGCGCCATAGAAAACACTTCTCTTCCGACAGTTATAACATTAGAACATCGCTGTATATCGTAGTATTAAGTCAGTTAACAATTCCTTATTCCATATTATATTACATTAAATAAATCGTTAATTATCGTTATTTATAAACGAAGAAAAATTTAACATGAATTTGAAAATGGAATCTTGCATTGAAATTTATTCAGACAGCGTTAATCATCCATGTTCAAAATTGAATTTAAATTTCGAATGTGTTTAAATGAAGGAACTGCAATTTAAATTTGGTGTTCGGTGGCGTGTGGCGAATTGCAAATGGCCAGTGCGTTTTTGAATTTATATCAGTTAGCATTCGAAAATAGAAGTGTGTACAGAGAGATGGTTGGAGGTATTGCGATGCAAACGCGCGCGCGCCGCTCTCACAAAACTTGAGATAATGCTCGGAGAGTCGCGTCGCTAAGCTGGGCTGCTATCTAAAATCTCCTTTGTCGTCGTCTCACCGTGCTACGTCTTTATCGTGGCCGGGTTTAGTTTTAATAACAACATTAAACATTGTGTTTGCCGACTAATCCCCGCATCCTCGCTCTGTACGCGGATGCCAAACGGTAGCTGTGAAATTTATGACATACGGGCTCTATCTTATCTATGGCCACTCTGCAACATATGTCACATGACGGCGCCTAATGGACCTGTTGATTCAACACTTTCGCCCTAAAATCATAAATATTTGCGCGCGAGTGTCCGCGTCATGTTTACAGTGTGTTTTTTGTTTTTTTTATGTAGGTATGTAATGAAGGTTAATGGTAATGAACGAATGGCGTCCGTGGTATCATTCGGTCCCGGAGCGGAGAGCTAATTCCCGGTTCTTTGAGCCGTCAATCAAGCCGTCACGGAGGCGCGCGTCCGCCCTCTACGCTGTTTACTTCGCGTACACGGATCGCTGTTAAATTGCATTCGATTCGACTTAAACGGCTATAAACTATAAATACAACTTTCTGTTGTAAATACATTGATTTACTTGTCTTTCAATGGAAAGCTGTTTGGGAATTAAGTTGGGATTCGAACTAAAACTTATTTGATGACAAATCCACATTGCCACAATCTAAACATATTATGTGGGGAAGTCAAAACTTTCTTAACCAAATATCATCATTTCAGACCATGAGAAATTATAACAGACAGGCAATAAATTACACAAAACACAAACTCGCAACGCTACAAACGAACAAACACAGAAACCAACTGTCATACACAAAAAGACAAATGTTTGCTTAGGCCCATAGACACCTCATTTCAACTCTTTACCACGCTATCCAAAAAAATGTGACACGAAGTAAATAAAGTGTCTTGTAAAGAATGTTATAATGCGTCGCTACCTGTTAATATTTAAATACATTGCAATATAGTTTAATTAATACGTTGGCACGTAACTCGACGGCCATTGCAGTTTTAACATGTCAAGATGACAGCTACTCTTAGCGCCAAAACATGGCGCCTGATCCTGTCTTTTATGGCGCAATAAATACTACAATATTACTCTGCACCTTAACATAATTAAAAACTTAGGACAATCAATTAACATTCAGAAATCATAATGTAAATTTAGAAATAAATTCTTACAGTTTTAATTAAAAAATATTTTATGTGTTTTGAGGTTAGGTTGGCGGTCATTTTTTAATTTTACGATCAAGTTTATGACTCGTTTAGAGAAGTCATTATAGCAATCTATTTTTGTTGTATAAATGATTTCATATTGTGGCCATCAAATGATTTTTAAATAGCGTGAAGAACTATAAATGCACTCAGAAATTTAACATTCATGTGTATTGATACAGTGTCCACCTGCGTAGGCCACACCGGTGGTGGCCAAACAATCAGAGAGAAAGGTGGCCTGTCTTCCAATAAAACGTGTAGTCTTAAATAGGTTTACAACCATAGATAATATATTTTAAACTTTCAAATACATTATGTTTATATCAAATTAAATGGATTGAATTTTCATAAACCTTATAATGTTAGTAGCTTAATACATATATATATATTCACAGAGGTAGGCAGAGGTGTAATCAGAACACACACTTTTCGCTGAATTTATTGCGGTCCCATGTGATAGGGGCGAGCCTAACACCTTACCGGACTCGGGGCTGATACTGAGTGTTACTAAATAGAAAAACCAAATATCACTTTACCTGACCTGAGGATCGAACCAAAGACCTCAGCAGCGCAGTTACAACTACGCCACCGAAACAGTAGTGACTTACTAATGTCAAAACTGGTGTAATCGCTACGAAAAGGTTAAAAGTAGGTAGCTACTATGGTTTTATATATTAGATCATTGTACCTTGCAAGGAAGAAAATATTATTTTAATTTCATCTACAAACAGCCAGCCTCCGGCTGTGAAACGAGAGGCCATGGGTTCGATTCTCACACCGAGACAAATGTTAGTGTGACAGACAGATATTTGTTTCGGGTCTGGGTGTTGTGGGACCGTAAACCCTTGTAGTTCTTGATATCCACGATACAGGGTTTACCTAGTGTGCGGTCAGAACTATGTGTGTCACTGTTGGGTGTATTTATTTATTTTAGTTTCATCTACAAAAAATAAAAATAGATCTAATTTTGCGGCCTAAGTATTTTCAGAACATTTCCAGGTTAATAGCTAAAATGAATCCATATGTTGAGACGTACGTCGTAACAACATCAACAGAAACGACCGCTGGCTTAATTTCAAATCGTCGAGTGACTGATGGGGCGGCCATCTTAATTTATCACCACAGACTAAATGAGTGACCATAAACAACAGTTTTTTTTTTGTTAAGTGTAGTGGTAATGCAGGGCTAATTTTAGTTTTAATAGATTAATGACATTTTGGAGCTATTTTTTTATTTAACTAATTGATTGTTATTGAGTTTTGTACGTGAAATGTGAATGTCTGTGATTCCAAATCAATAATTACTGTATAATAAAATTAGTTAAAAGTAGTTAATAAATTTAATTTTTTTTGGTAAATAAAACTTAACATATTTTTATTCTGTTGTAGAGTACCTTTTTATGAATGGAAAAGTTATTTATGAAAAATGAATATTATGTTTTGGACAAATACGTTAGTCACGGAAACACCCAAATAGATTAAAATTTAAGGAATAAGAATTTTCTAGACACGAAGATTTATAGACTCCGTGGCGCATTTATCGAGTAGCTGGCTGTGAAATGAGAGGCCGTGGATTCGATTCCCACACCTGGACAAACGTTTGTGTGACAGACAGATATTTGTGTCCGGCGTCTGGGTGGTGTGAGACCGAAAGTCTCTCGTAGTCCCTGATACCCACAACACAAGACTCTTATCTTAGTGTGGGATCGGGGCTATGTGTGTGACTGTTGGGTGTTATTTATTTATTTATTTACATAAATAGTCGCCTGTAAATACTAAAAATGCATGTCAGATACCACGAACTTATTACCTTTCCAAATATCATTCACATAAAATCAGACTGCCTCATTACTAATTGCGCATGCGTTACGACTGCTGTGCTGAGGTGTCGGGTTCCTTCCCCGGGTCGGGTTAAGTTATATTGGGTTTTTCTATCTATAAATACTCAGTATCAGACCGAAGTCCAGAATTGTGCCCGGTATGGCGATAGACTCGCCCCTATGGGCCGCCATTATGGGATCGTAATAAATTCGGCGAAAAGTAGCTGTTCTGCTTATTATGAGCCACAAAAATCATGGCTCAATATTACAAGGACCATAATATTTTCATTCGGAATCATTTTGCATTTATTTATATCTCACATAAATGTCATAACTGGACATTTTAATACGACTATTATTTACGTTCCGCCATTTTTGGACTTTATATGTGAGTAGGTAGTAGAGTTTTTTTTTATTTTATTCTGTCAGGGCAAAGTGACCACACTGCATCTGATGGTAAGCGCAGTATCCTGTTAGAGTATTAAGTATCGAGAAACATATATACCTCGCTTCTCAACACAATCATGTTTAAACATCTAGAGCGACCGTATCTATTTGTATTTTGATTTTTCGAAATACAAATTAGATTTTTTTTGAATCTTTATTATTTTTGATTAATAAAATATTGTCGTGATGCCTTTCGATTCCTTGAAGAATTCAGCCTTCAAGCGTCATATAAAAATGCTACTCAGCTATAAGCGTGTCGAGTAGCGAGGTATAGTTCTCTCTCGCTACTTGATACACCTGAACGGTGCTCCGGAAAAAAAAAACAAAAATTATATGATAATGATTATAGTTTAAAACAGAACCTAAAAGTATAAGAGAAAAAACAAAAATCGCGGACGTATCACATAAAGAAAAATTTCATTTAAGAAAATATAGTGGGGAAGTGTCAGCACCATGGTACCAGAAACTGTAGTGGCTTATATATATTGGAGTCAAAAATATATTCATTGAAATAAAACTAATTTTACGGATCTTATCGCGGTTTAATAATAGCCCTGAATTAAAAATTATCCTACTGCTGGGTACGGGCCTCCTCTACTAATGAGAGTGGGTAGGCCTTAGTCCACCACGCTGGCCTAATGCGGGTTGGTAGACTTCACATACTTTTGAAATTCGTACGTGAATTCTCAGGTATGCAGGTTTCCTCACGATGTTTTCCTTCACCGTTACATCAAGCGATAATTAACAAAGAATACACACATAACTTTAGAAAAGTCAGAGGTGTATGCCACTTGAGTTTCGAACATACGACTTTCGTCTTGACAGTCCGTACCGCAAACAACTAGGCTATCGCTGCTATTTCGCGGTTTAATTTTACTTTTTAGTAGTTATCACGGCGCGGACCGAGTTCTATGTCGTCACTAAAGGATATTGAATATGTATACCCTTTTTTATGCCTTGATTTTTGTTATATACTCAGCCTGTTGCCGTCCACTGTTGGACGTAGGCCTCCCCAAGTGAACGCCAACCATCCCGGTCTTGGGTAGCCCGCATCCACCCGCTACCCGCCACCTTCTTCAAGTCGTCGGTCCATCGTGCAGCAGGGCGTCCCACACTACGTTTGCCTAATTTTTGTTATAAGTTTAATTTTCTAATCGGATAAAAGGTAGGCCGTCCCTTGTCCGGGGTTACAATTTTATGACAACACATTAAAATGCTTATATCTTCTTTGATATAAACATTGTAAAGTTTTTATTCGGTTTTATTTATCGGCTTTATTTACGACCAGTTTTATTATAAGACAAAATGAGGCATCCTATGGCATGTTTCCTCATGGTATTTAATAAAACTATAAAAAATAATCATGTACCCTTTTTTTTCTTATCTTCGCTCGACCTGTGTCCATCCTATGATACTGGGTGCTTTAGGCGTAGTTTGAAGAAGCTTTCTGAGTACTCTGACAATAGACCCTCGACCGCTTCTTCACCTTCTTGGCCCATGGCGTAGTGTGAAGAAGCAGGCATGATTGTGTTGAGTAGCGGGGATAGATGTCTCTCGCTACTTGATACTACTCTTACCATCTGGTGCAGTGTGGTCACTTTGCCGTGAAAAAAATACTGTTAGCTAGCCTATGTTTCCTCACGATTTTCCATCCAGTTAAAGCGGTATTCAGCAATAAACACAAGTTTAAATTAAACAAATTTTATAGATTTGCACGATGGACCGACGACTTGAAGAAGGTGGCGGGTAGCGGGTGGATGCGGGCTACCCAAGACCGGGATGGTTGGCGTTCACTTGGGGAGGCCTACGTCCAACAGTGGACGGCAACAGGCTGAGTATATTATAGATTTTATCGCGGTTTAAGTATTTCACTTTTTTAAACCGACTTTTCGAAAGCTTTACAGTCTTCACGGTTACGTGGCGGACAGTCCGTGATAAATCCGTAAAATTAGTTTTATTTCATAGCCATTAAAATTTACTTCGAGAAGGTATCTATACCGCTAGGGGCTGGGTTCAATCCCGCAACGTTACTCCCCGCAACGCTATACAACTTAGTCAAAACAAGTTTAAAAGACATTACAATATACAATAGGTTCTAAATAAATAGAAATGTTTCTATAAGTCTGGTATAAATGCCGTTGAATACAATAAAATAAAACAATGCATCTGAAACAAAAACACGTGACAATAGAGAAAGTGGCTCTATGGGCTCTCTACAATAAAAATTATGTAAACATTAGCTTTTGCTCGCCGCTTAGCTTGCTAGTTATTTTGAAATAAAAGGTATAAAATCCGTGGAGACATCTTAAGCTACTACATCTTTCTATATTATCCTATCTTATAGGAACCGTGCATTTTCCGGGATAAAAAGTAGCCTATGTCTTTCTCAGACCTCTAGCACTAGGTATGCAAAAAATCATGTCGATCCTTTGCTCTGTGAAAAACTAAACTATGCCATAGAAACTTTACATTTATCCGGGAAAAAAAGCGTATGTGCTATTGCAGACTATAATCTATCTCTGTGCCAAATTTCAATCAGATCCGTCAAGCCGTTGTAGCGTGATTGGGTAACAAACATCCATCCAAACATTCGCATTTATAATATTAGTAGGTTAACATATAAGTAAAAGTTTTTTTATTCATAAAAAGTACACCGACTTCAATAAAAAACAAATTATTTGTCACAATAAAATTTGAGGGTTTCCCTTAATTTTTCTGTGATCCCATCATCAGATCCTGACTTGGTGCCAATGGGACCACATGGGAAGTATACCCTTTTAAACAAAAAAGAATTTCTCGAATCGGTCCAGGCATCTTCGAGTAATCGGGTAACATACATAAAAAAAAAGATTCCGACGAATTGTTAACCTCCTCCTTTTTTGAAGTCGGTTAAAAAGCAGACTATGATAGTCGTCTGAAGAATTTTACCATGGTATACCCTACCTATCGTAAGACTGTGGTCACACACAGACAAGTATTTTTAGATCGCACATACTATTCTATCTATCTTGGTTCTTGGGTCTAAAATTGGGGTACGATGTTTGGCAGTTTTGCGGCCTTCTGAGTACTCTGACACTAAACCCTTGAGCTTCCGCATGGCGTAGTATGTAGAAGCTACGCAGCAGGTCGGTATGAGTGTCGAGTAGCGAGGAATAGATTGTCTCTCGATACTTCATACGCTAATTGCACGGCACCGCGCTTACCATCAGGTGCAGCGTGGTCATGTTTCAAGGAATCGGTAATATGTTACATCGGAGTACATTTTGACTTAAAAACAGCTCTAAAAATATCTTGACTTGACACAAAGAGAATACACTATAATACACTTGAATAATGTAAAACTTAAAATGAATGTTAAAAAACATTATGAAAGAACTAAATTGAGAAACTTTCGTGTCAAAATTTAATTAGTCCTGTCACTTTAGAATATTTCGGAATACTGAACGTCGTTTGATAGGAGTTAATTGAATTTATTATTGAGTCTGGAAATTATTGTGAGAACAGAAGCAAAATCAAATATTTATTGAATCCATGAAATCTTATACATTAATTAGATTCAGTCAATGTTTTGGCTCTACCGCAAGTTCGGAAGGCAGTTTCGCTAGAGAAGAACGGGCAAGAAACTATAGCGTTGCTCTTTTCGTACATCGGTTACAATTGTAGCCAACAATTGTTGTAAGTCGTTCCGATGAGTCAGAAGACAACCGGTGTATATCCAGTAGTTCAGATACCATAGATTTCACCGTATGAAGATAAAAAAAAGTTGTAAATCGCTCCCTTGTCTCTACATTTCTAACATTTGATATAATAATACATTTTTTTATTCTTTAGTTGAAATATTTTGTTAACAACAGTGAAAGATAATATTTAAACGTTTATACGTACGCCATACTTTGATATTCTATTTTTAAATATTTGTAATGAATAGAAAAAAAATGGAACCATAAGTTTAAAAATAGAACATAGTTGCGTCTAATAGGTATGTCATAGGGTGACTCAAGCTTTACCGGAAAAAAATAAATATAAAAAAACAATAAATTCATATACTCGGGCAACATGGAATCCAGAAGCAATCCAATCGGATCAACAAATGGTGCAAAATAAAACACAGGAAACGAGCTGAAAACATAATCTACCCACTAGTACTAGATAAAGCTGGTTTATATTATCCGTTGCGTGGCAATTAAACATCCGACTCGAAGTTTTAAATAACATGTTAATAAGAATATTGCGAGGCGATACGAACTATAGCTAATATTAGAGCGGCATTAAGCCATCGGCCAGCGCCGCCCACCTGCGACGTACCGACATCCACCGCCAATTTACACACATATTAATACCGACAGTCACAAATCCATCGCTACCTGCTAATTCAAAACGATAAATCTCTCACAAATTTACGTTATGTGCCTCCTTCCACCATGTTGCTAACCGACCCATTAGAAGAACTCAAACTACTCACGTGACAGCGCTAAACACGCGGCCGACACGAACTGGCCGCATAACACGCTCGCCTAACCGTAAACAAGCGCTGAAAAAACATTTACTTCAAAAATAGAATTCGAATTCCCGCGCTTAATTGCGCACAAGCCAATGAGAGAGCGGTGCGTGCGACAGAGATAACGAAAATTTTTGACATGGAAAAAAAGGACGGAGGATAACACTAGGTGCGACTCCGCCCCGTTAACAACATGGCGTATATGTTGATTGGCGGGCTTTAGGGTGTTGCCTCCCAGCGCGTGTGCGGTGACGTATAGAAGCAGTGCGGGAAAGTCGAAGGCTGCGGGGAAATGTCGCCGTGACTGACGAATGACGCGGGCGTGTGCCGGCCACCAGGGGGAGGAGGGGTCGCGGCGGGAAAACGCGACGTGTCGTGCGAGTTTTTGTTCCGCGTTCGAAATGATGTTCCATTTTCAAATATTTTTTGCATAAATAAAGGTGCAGTTGCATACATTAAGTTTTTTAAAAAGGTTTAATGAAAACAGGATGTAATACTCTTATACGCCATAAAAGGTATATTACCTATATACCATATCCCCACGGATACGGATAATCCCACGATTATGATGGCTTTTCCATAAGTTGTATTGGATTGTATATTGAATATGAATTCTATGTTTTAATCAATTTTTTATAGCGATGGGCACACTTGGAACAATAAGGAACAAGTAACAAAACACATTGGTAAATCAAATCAAATCAAATCATTTATTTTGTAAATTAGGCCACTATGGGCACTTTTTACATGTCATAATAATGTTAAGGTCTACTGGTGCTTCGGAAATGCCCACTGGTCTGAGAAGAAGCACCAAGAAACTCAGCCGTAGGTCTTTTGTAACTTGTCATTACAATTTACATTAGAAAATAATTTACATTATAAAAAACATACATCCTTAAACA
Organism: Laothoe populi; assembly: GCA_905220505.1. Classification (NCBI taxonomy): domain Eukaryota; kingdom Metazoa; phylum Arthropoda; class Insecta; order Lepidoptera; family Sphingidae; genus Laothoe; species Laothoe populi. The sequence goes on along the minus strand of HG992166.1, from coordinate 16,012,478 downwards.
AGTCACATTCACATGAAACAAAAAAAACGGTACGGTACATGTTAATACAAGGCAGAGTCGTAAATGAGGCTATACAACCTGTTATTTATTTTCTCTAACTAACAATCAATGAGCAATCCAGGGAGACCAGTCCACGCAAGCAGCACCCGTTCACGAGTATGACGCATGTGCCAGCCATCGGCCTCCTCAACCATGACACAGGGAAGTGACCGACCCGGCACATAACGCCGCCGCAAGCACAGACCCTTAAGCGAGCATGACATACCTTAATCGCGTCAAAGAATGATAGAGATACAAATTCACAAGAAAATAGCTTTAAAAAAACAAGAAGCCAAGACTATTACGACTCCGGCGTCCTGTGAAAACAATATACATCAAACCGAAATACATTATATAAAATAAGTACCTATCAGAGTGTTGCTGTGTTTAGCTGAGCGGCCATGGTTGTTTATCATTTAAATATTCCGTTATATTGTAATAAGCCCTTTTCACTAAAAAGTTTTTTAGTTCGACTTTGAATTGGTCGATGGGCAATATTTGCACGGGCTCAGGAATATTATTATAGAAACGAATACTAAGCCCCACAAAAGAAGCATGTACTTTTTGCAAGCGAAAATACGGCATACACAGTTTATGCTTGTATCTAGTATTTAGAGTATGTATATCACTTTTCTTTTTAAACAAACTGATATTTTTCTTTATGTATATAACATTTGCATAAATATATTGGGACGCAACAGTTAAAATACCTATATCTTTAAAGATATCTCTTAAGGAGACTCTTGTACTGAACTGATAAATTGAACGAACTGCTCGTTTTTGTAATATAAAAATGCTCTCAATATCAGCAGCCTTACCCCACAACAAAATACCATAAGACATAAGACTGTGAAAGTAACTAAAGTAAACAAGACGAGCAGTTTCTACATCAGTCAATTGTCTAACTTTCCTAATGGCATACACTGCAGAGCTAAGTTTCCCAGCTAAGCACGAAATATGCGTGCCCCACTGGAGTTTCTTATCCAATGTGATGCCTAGGAACACGGTAGAATCAACAGTTTCTAAAACCTCATTGTTCATAACTATATTAGGTCCTAGATTTGTGACATTTGGCATTACAAATTTTACACATTAAACAACATAGATACTAAGAAATAATACATTAGAAAAGGTTATAATGCAGCAATACCTATCAATTTATTCTTTAATAAGTAGGCTTTTATAACGTCTACACAAACTATAACAAAAAATAATTTATGGCACTCTATATTCTACAAAAACAAAGCCGCGAAATCCTATGCAAAACTCTTTGCTTAAAAAAATAAATCTTTTTTTCTTTTTCCATTACATGACGTAACCATCTAATATGCCGAAACAAATTATAAACACGGATATACATGATCATAAATTCATCATACGTTAGTACGAACCGCCAATCACCTTGTACCTAGACGTCTAGATTTCTAGGAATGAGATAACGTCATTCCATTACCTATGTTTATGCCGCATTCAACTTGACTTATGACAGAACGTCTTTAACACAACTGCTTATGCATCACACATGTTACCTTTTAAAATTAATTCATTTTAAAACAATGGTTTGTTCATGTCATATCACAAAGGTCGTAAGTGCAAAGTGTGTTAGATTGCACCTGTTCCCTTTTTGAATTATAGTGGTTATTACAATTGAATACATTTGTTACAATATGAAGGTCTTAGGTGCGTTTTTTGTCAATATTAAAACAACTCTACTAACATTTGAATAAGGATTAGTGTCAAAGAATACACCGATAGCGTTGTAGGATAGTATAATATAAGTAAAATAGTATATTACGTACTATTACTAATGTGTAATGACCACCTATATACTTATATCTAAAGCGTTATGAATACATTAATTCCTTCTTGGTATAAACTATAATCTTTTGATACCTATAAACAACACTGGCAGCCTACAATAGGTATATTTTTAATTTAAGAACCAACATTTTTGGTAGAAACCATAGACATTTTTTTTGTTTCATTCTCTCTTTTTTATATAAAAGAGAAGGCAAAGGTTCTCCACCATGCAGCCTTGTCTGTCGTTATTTCTTCCAAATCTGGGCTAAAATTTAAAGTCTTCCTCCTCTCTGATTTGTATAAGTTAAAAGGCCAAAGCCATGTCTGTGGTAGAAACCACATAGGGAACTGGATTGAGTAATATCTTCTCAAAATTGACCACTTTGTAGAAACAAAGCGACTGTGCAGCCAATACTTGTTTCTTTTCGCTGCTGCAAGTCTGTGGCGTAGACCAATCAAAATTCTAGAAAAAGATGACTGCTGGCCGCACGTTCGCTTTATCTCTCTCACATTTTTCTGTCCGTATTCAATTAATGGCTGGATAGAAAGCGCTCAGTCCAATAACTATATTTATGGTAGAAACATTTAAAGATGTCTTAGTTTAGCGCGACACTTCGAATTTGACGAAGAAAGAAGAAGAAGAAAGTAGCTAATGAAGGTAATTTAATTGCGAACTATATTTATACACTTTGATATAAATTTAAATGACAAAAAACATTGATATGCAAATGTGAAGTCATACATAAATCAATTAAAAACCTAAAACCTAAAATAAAACGAATCTCAATTTTTTTAATTTCCAATAGTAAAAAATTTGCTTTAATCAAAAATATACATAAATCGAAAAGGCAGTAAGTACTCTGTTTCAAAGCCAAAATTCATTTAAAAACAAAACAAAAAATCCATTTACATTTTCTAAAAGTTTCCCTCCATTTTTGAAAGAATGAAATGAACTCCCACTTGAAAATGATGGGATGACAGACGAATGAATTAGTATACACATCACCCACGTCTGTCATCAAATCTAGTAATTAAACAGATAGGTAATCTGTAAATAAAAAACTTGGTGCACTTTATGGAATGACTGATAAAATGTCCTTGGTCCGAATTAAAAAATGAAATGAAATGAAATCGTTTATTGATATAGGCAATTACATAGCTGTTATGACAAGTCAGGACATTAAAAAAAGCATATCAGCTTATGTATACATTACATACATAGCAACATCAATACACTAGCAATTACTTATTCATAAGGTATTTATAATTATTATTTTTAATATTATTCAAGGAAATACCAGTCAAATATAAATATTTTTAAATGGGTTTGATATGGACCATGGGTATTTCCGAGACGTCGCATGTTTTAAAAGCTACCACTGGATCCCAACGTGACCCAGCCTTTTTTTTTTTTTTTTGTTGTCGCGGGGAAAGCGTTTTATTACTACCGCCCGCTCCGGGGGGAAGCGGAATAAGAATAAAACGGTTATGCTGGACTAGCCGGTCTTACGACCCAGCATCCCCCTCGCCCGGATGATGGCTATCCGGGCAGCCGCTGGGCCGAGTCCCTACCCCCTATGTACACCCCACCCGACACTACCAGCTAAAACCCCGCGGTGGCCTTCTTCGGCGCTTACGGAGCGATCCCGGGGTATTCTAAGGAGTGCTAGAATTGCTGCCGGAACCGCCCCTGCGCGGTGCTGCGTAGCAGCCCATCTCCATGGGAGGGCTTAGGAGCCCCCGCGCACCGAACAACGACAGCGAACGAGGCCTTACCACACGCGCTGCCGTCCATCTCGGGGTCGCACGATGCTCCGAAACTGGGAGTGCATCGATTCGGGCTGACAGCCCCCCGCTGCGAGCCCGCGACCGCAGCCTGAGAAGACCCGGCGAAACAAACTCAGCGGGCTTACATTACCACTGGATACTACGCGGCGCGACCCAGTCCTGAGATAATCCAGCGAATCAAACTCAGTGGGCTTGTTTTTGGTCCGGTTCATTATTTCTAGTAGATGACCTTACATATTAATTGCCAAATTACTGTTTTATATTATGTACACGATCGGTCGTCATAGTTTATTAAATAAAAAAGAATACTTTGTTCGCACCACATCCGAATGATCAAAGTACATTTAAAAAATGTCATTCAATTTGCACCATGGTCCGAAAAAGTCCATTGGCATTTTTTTTATACTGACACGGCAAAGTGACCACACTGCACCTAATGGTAAGTGCAGTGCCGTCCAGTTAAAGTATCAAGTAGCGAGAGACAATCCTCGCTACTCAACACAATTAAGCCGGCCTGCAAATTTGATTCATGGAATGAACAACCAATCGTACTAGATAATATAATTTACCTACTTAAATATAGATATATATAAAGACCTCTCAATTTATTGTCATGTGCTCTTTAACCGTTGACATAAATATAATTAATTTAAAATTATACCCCTCGCCAAATCTTACTGACCATTCCATAAAAACGGCGACCGAAGCGGAGATTTCGCGCAATTAAGATGCAGCGTTTTTTTTTAGAAAAGTAATTAACTCAGACCCATTAAAGATGTCATACACTTTAATATAGGATATATTTTAATAGTAAATAAATAACACCTAACAGTCACACACATAGCCCCGACCCCACACTAAGATACGAGTCTTGTGTTGTTGGTATCAGGGACTACGAGAGACTTTAGGTCTCACAACACCCAGACCCCGGACACAAATGTCTTTTTGTCAAACATTTGTCCCGGTGTGGGAATCGAACCCACAGCCTCCCGTTTCACAGCCGGCTACTCGCCTACTGCACCACGGAGGCTGTCAGTAGTCAGTAGTTGTCTAGACAGTTTGCATTAACAATCGATACAATCTACCTTTCAATATTGTACCTACATGATTTGAGACCACTACATCGTAAGTGAAAGCACTTGTAGACCCCTGTCATAAAAAATATACAAAAAAAATATACGAAAAAATATATACAAAAACAAAAACCCGACTGCACAAAAGTAAACCACTAAAAAGACCAACACAAGATTGAGAATAGAAAATAAAATTAGCTGCAAGTGGAACCCATTAATTTTCCTTCGGTTTATAATTTGCAATTGGGTCCCGCCTGCTACTAATTTTATTTTCTATTCTCAATCTTGTGTTGGTCTTTTCCAGTTTAACCCTTCCTTGGCAGTTGGGTAAAAACTACATTGTTTTTATTAAATAATAAATAAATAGGTACACCCAACAGTCATACAGTCCTGACCTCACTAGGTAAAACCTGTATCGTGGTTAACAACTACAAAGGACTACGGTCCCACATGTAAGAATACTTTTTAGTGCCTCGATAGGCACACGAGCAGACGGGCCACCTGATGGTACGTCACCGCCGCCCATAGACTTCTGCAATACCAGGGCACAGCAAAGCCGCTGCCTATAGTTCCTACTCCGAAATTGATTTTTAAACATTTAATACAATGTATTTTACAAACACGATCAATAAATATTTTACATACCTTACTGGAATGCTTAAACAATCCTAGATCACTTTCGGCACCACTATTACATACCCGCACCGTCTCTCGTGGCAACATCCTTTAACCCCTCCAGCCGGGAGGCAAATTTTGACAATCTAAATATGTACCATAGATGACGTAAGCGTAAAACGCGGGAATCTCAAACTTCGGAGGCAGTATTATGGTACATAATCCATAAACAAGTTATACTGTATGAAACTTCGTTCTCTAAACGGCATAAGAAAACTGAAGGGTATTACTAACTACATTGTATTGTGATACCCACAAAACAAACTCGACATTACGACTTTTAGTAAATTGCGAAAATTTCGGAATTGCGTAATCGTGTGTTGAGCGACTTGTTGTTGGAATAATATAAAATTATAACTATATTTTTTATGAATAGTCTTATTGATTTCATGTACAAAAGACACGCTAACGAAAAAACAAACCTTTCTTTTGTCTTGCTCGGGTTATGTGAGCAAAAAAAGGGCCTTGAAACAACCACTCAGTCTCAGATTACGTCAAGTGTTTACGATTTGTAAACATTTTTTTGTTATATTGCGAGCGGGGACCGACCCTAATAATCAAACAAGAGACCATTATTTGACATTGTTTTCTATAGTTGTGAAAGAATTATCAACATTTACTAAGTAAAAACGGATAAATTATGACAATTTCAAATGTCTATTTTCAAGGCCTAAGCTACCTACATACTTTACGTAAACATTATATTTTCATGATAAATACTCAATATAGTATATTTATAGTAAATTGCTATAATTTACACTTAGAATAAATAACTAAATCGTTGAAAATAAAAATAAGGATTTTCTTCGAACACGTACTTTATTTACGACTAGTAATGTGCCGCTGCTGCCCAAGTGTCTTATCGATGCTTATCGATAAATCAGAAAAAAGTTTAGGTGTAACTTTATTATTATTTTGTACAAAATAAAAAACAGAGTCGTTGTGTATATTATTTTATTAACATTTTTTGTTGTTGTAAATGAATAAATAGATGTTGAGAACGGAAAGTTTGTTTCAATTCGTGTTCCCAAATAGTGCCTTACATCAATTACACAGGTTTACATAATTTGAAACATGTACATAGTGGCAACATATAATGTCTTGAGTTGAAAATACAGAATATTACTAAAAACAAAAAAAAATAAACGCAACAAAAACAATCTGCATAAAGGATACCTATTGCCAAGCAGCTTGTAAAAACTAGCTAAATCCTCTCTGCGCCGTTGGACTAGGAATGGTAAGCCTTGAAACAATTTACCGCACACAGCGGTACATGGCAAGACTCACATTGGAATGGTGTCGTTTTGTTTCTGTGCCCCGCCCGCACGCACATGAAACATTTCTTCCTGACTTGGCGATTCCTCACCGGCCCACTATCTGTAATTATATATTTAGGCCAGTGTGAGGACCACGTTGGTCACCACCTACTCGATGACGACGTCCACCCCGTAAACCACGACCCGGACGCCCTCGCCCACGCCCACTCGGGCATCAGTCATACGGCCTGGCATACGACTCATTCTTTCATCCCTTGCATTCAGGACATGAGCGTCCGGGTCATAAAACTCTTCCTGGTCTCCAAGCGCCGGCGTATCTTCTGCCACGATGAGCAGAATCACATCATCCTCATCTTCTAGAAGTAGCCAACTGCTTGGAGACCCCGGTGATCTGAAAAATAATAGAAGAGACACATAAAAATTGAATAAAAAAAAATTGCAGTTGTCTCCTGTTGAAATTTACTTACTTTCGTAATTAGGTGTAATAGATAGAATATTGAGAGAGCGGTATAAATATTTCGAGACAAAGCAAACGCTTCGTATACAGTAAAGAAATTTTAGCTACAATAAAACTCTAAATGTGTTCTGAAGGTATGTGGATGAAAAATATAAAGCTTACGAATTTGACTGGCGAGACAGCGGTAGAGATCTCGACCGGAACCTATTGACGCCCGCATCGTCGCCGTCTCGCCGCTCCGAAGATCTTCTGGTGCAGAGCGGGGGAGGATGCGGGTCCGGTGTCTCGTACTATAAAATAAATAACCAAAGTTTGCTACAAATGAGTTTACAATTTACATTGAGACATACAAATAACCACATCAAGAATAGGGTGAATTCTTGAAAGATACTTCATGCATGAGTCAAAAAATTAAACCAAGGTAGATAAATTCCACAGCACCAAAGCTCTTAGATAAACATTAGATACTTCTTGTGAAGATTCTGCAAGGTGTAAACATCTGGTATACATATTTTTAGATGCTTTTCTTAAAATTATACCTTACATAAACATCAGTAACAATCAATTGCAAATACCTCGTCACTATCGGTCTGGTCTTCGGAGTCCGTGAGCTCCTCAGAGTCCGTCTCATCCTCCCCAAACAGCTCCTCCAGAAAGCGCGACGATGGCGGCCCGTCGTTGATTCTCCACGGTCGAGACACGGTACTGTAATATAAAAACAAAAATTGCAACTGTAATAACTTCAAAAATGGTTATTTTTCCTGTACAATCTAATAGGTCCATTTCGCCATATTAGCCATAAATTATAATTCCGAGCAATTAATAAACGAATGCCGACTTCGAAGTACAAATAACAATATCGTATCGTACAACGGTAAATATTCTAGAACAGCACTATTAGAAACACGTTACCTAAACCGGTTGAATGCTTCGCTAAAAAGAAAACGGTCCCTAACTTCATAGCAATACAGCTCAAAGTTATATGCAACAACATTTTCGTGCCGATGCGTCGTATTTTGAATTTCACCAACCGATATTATTGAAAATAATTTTACAAGTTTTATCAAAATTACATGCAGATATTTACTAAAACAATCACTGTATATGATTATAAAGCTTATTTCAACGTTATTATGTACAAACTAATTGTAAATAACCGAAAATTACGAGTCACATAGTCTCGTTTTCGAGATGCAAAATTTACTCGAAAACCAATATATTTATTTACATTTATTGCATGGATCGACTAACCAATTATTATAGTTCAACTCACCTTGTAATCACAACACAAAACACACAAAATCACAAGAAATACACAATAAAATCACTCCCGGTCAATGGCCGCGCGGCGCAAACACTAAAGTTGTCGCAATTATTATTTTTTGATATTGGCATATATGCATCTTACTTTATTTGGTTGGCAAGGCTTCCAAAATATTTATGGTAAAAAGTAGTGAGTAAAATACAATCAAAAATGAATTTTATTTCGATAAATATACAATTCAAAATCACTCGTCAATAAGGGCGACTTTCGCCTGTTTAGTTGCGCCGCCGGCATATCCTCCTGTCACGACAGTTTAAGTTAACCTACGTGAAGCACTGAACTAGTTACTAGTCAAATTAACTTATTGCACATTTTACACCCACTCAGTTAGCAATTATATTGATAAATTAACTTGGAACCCAAAAAACCAATTGCCAGAGCTCATAACACTGTGAGCTCTTTCTGCGTAGAACGGAGTACATCAAAATAAATTAAATATCAACTATATGGAGGGTAGAAACATTTCACTATACTTTCGTTACGACATACAACTAAGTCTCCCCCGTGACCATGAAGGCTGTAAAGCCTTCGAAACGTCGGGTTAAAGAAGTAAAATAAACCGCGATATAATCCGTGAAATTCGTTTTATTTCAATGTATAATATTCGCGTAAATATAAGAAACCATTAATTATATTGATGTACCCCTCGTTACTTTCTAAAATACCTTTGTTATACCCTCGATATGTCTAATAAAAGAGAACTACCCTAACACGTATTACAATAATCCTAACACACAACACCCAGACCCGAAACATATATCTGTCTGTCAAATTTGTCTCGTAGGAATCGAACCCATGGTCTTCCGTTCACTACTAACTTGCCCGCAACGCCACGGAGGCTGTGTTATTTACTGTTTGAATAAAAACTGAAGGCGTCTAGATTGTCTGAATTCGTCATCTCCTGGTCAATAAATTCAGTATCCGCTATTGCATTTATCTACATAATACGTGTATAATTCTATAATTTATATTTGCTGGTGGTAGGATATTCATATCCGCTAAGATAGCGACCACCGTACACAGGGTGTAAAACCCGCCATAGTAGCTCACGTAAGTGTGTCGCGTTTTGGGGTACATCCGAATTAGTCAGGTTTAGATTTGACGATTTTTGGCCGTTTTGCAGCCACTCTGACACTAGCCCCTCGACCGCTTCATCACCGTCTTGCGCCATGGCGTAGTGTGAAGAAGCAGGCCGACATGATTGTGTTGAGTAGTAAGGGATAGATTGTCTCTCGCTACTCGATACTCTAATTGGACGGCACTGCGCTTGACCTCAGATGCAGTGTGGTCACTTTGCTGTGCCAGCATAAAAAAAAATAGTTATTCTACCGCCCTTTGGGAATGCAGTTTCGCCAGAGAAAAAAGGGGAAGGAACTTTAGATGAGTTCCCCGAGATGGACGGCAGCACGGGTGGTAAGGCCTCGTTCGCTGTTGTTGACGCCGGCGTCCTTCCTTCCTTCGGTGCGCGGGGGCTCATAAGCTCACCCCATGGAGATGGGCCTATACACGGCAACACAAAGGGGCGGTTCCGGCAGCAATTCTAGTCTATGTTAGAATAACCCGGAACCGCTTCGTAAGCGCCGCAGAAGGCCACCGCGGGGTTTTAGCTGGCAGTGTCGGGTGGGGTGTAAGACCGGCTAGTCCAGCATAACCGTTCTATTCTCATTATTCCGGCGTCAATAAAAATAAAATAAGAGCTGTTCACTCGCAATAGATTTCTGCGACTTTCTGTTGGACTTCACATAATTTTGAAATTCTTATGAGTATTCTCATGATGATTTCCTTATAACGGTTATAGCAAGCGATATATAAGATAATTAACAATGAATACACGTAACTTTAGAAAAGTCGGAGGTGTATGTCATTTGGGCTGGTTTCAAATCTACGACTTTCCGTACCACTCGCAACTAGGCTATCGCTGCAGCATATCCATTAAAAAATCAGTAAAAAAAACATATCTGTATCTATAAAAGAAGAAACTGACTGACTGACTGACTGACTGACTGACTGATCGATCAACGCACAGCCAAAACGGCTGGGGTTAGAGACTTGAAATTTTGACAGTAGGTACCTTTTATGACGTAGGCATCCACTAAGGAAGGGTTTTTGGAAATTCCACCCCTAAGGGGGTAAAATAGGGGTAGAAAGTTTGTATGAAAGTCCGTCATTTTTGAAGTTATATTCATGAAAATAAATATTTGGCTTTTTAGTTAAAAATAAAAAATATGTATTTCAGGATTTTTGAAAATTCCACCCCTATGGGTGTAAAATAGGGGTAGAAAGTTTGTATGAAAATCTGTCATTTTTGCAGTTAAACGCATGAAATTTGGTATTTGGCCTTACATGTAAAAATTAAAAACACATATTTCAGGGTTTTTGGAAATTCCACCCCTAAGGGGGTTAAATAGGGTAAGAAAGTTTGTATGAAAATCCTTCATTTTTGAAGTATTTTGTAGTGTATACTTTTTGTCTCAAACATGACATCCACGCGGGCGGAGCCGCGAGCAACAGCTATCTACTCATAAAACTGTGTTGTTTCGATGTTTACATTGCCTTTTAAATATACATTACACATTCAATATACATATTTACTGGCTATCGGCTTCAAGGTTGCCGTAATCCTAATTCTTGTATAGCCACGCCTACGTTCATATAAAATATATGCAAAATAATCGCTTAGCAATGTATAATTCTGTAAAGATGAAGCAATTACTCATAACCAATTGCTCAGATATTATAAACAGGCGCTGCTATTACGTGTAATGGATTAAATAAATTATTATCCTCAAATATTAATGTTACATCACATTATTCCAGATATTTCAGAATTTATCCAGAATATTCCAGATTCCGAATTTTTTAAACTTCGAACTTATTATTACGCAAAATCTAGTGGCAGACAGTTTTTTCTATAGCATATATAGCTCGGCTCGACCGGGGCAGTGTAAATCCGAGGTGAAGTGGTTTATTATTGCGTTTAATAATATGATGATCTATCCCCCTTCCCAATTCTCATAATAATTAGTTTTAAATGTTTTATATTAGGTCATCATGCAGCAACAGCAACAACACAATATGATTCTGGTATGATTGTTTGATTGTCAGATGAACTTGTTCGTTATTATTATGCCTGCTTTACTTACTTACTAAATAAAATTATGTTTTATGTTATCTTCAATCCATATTATATTTTATTGCGGATTAGGCTGTATGGTTATTATTGTTTATGATGTTCCAAAAAATATTGACGTCTGAACGGTTTTGGCGGGAAGCGTGACGTTATGATCAACAAATACTTTGTTCATCGTAAATGTTTGTTTATTCTCAATTGTTATTTTTTAATAATCACTAACATTATTGAGCTCTTTGTTTCAATGCAAATATAAATTTACTAATAGCGGTTACTTACTCTAGTAGGATTAGATAATTTTTTTCTGTCGGGGGTCTAGAGTTCGAGTTCAATGTTTGGCCATTTGCGGTGTTCTGAGTAGGTGCTCTGGCACTAGACCCTCGACCGCTTCTTCACCTCCTTGCCCATGGCGTAGTGTAAAGAAACAGGCCGACATGATTGTGTTGGGTAGCGGGGGATAGATTGTCTTTCGCTCTCGATGCTCGACTTTGCCGTGTCAGGATAAAAAAAACTACACAACACAAATTTTTTACGTATGTACCTACTTACATACAAATATTGCAAACATGGCTGTGTGGTCATTGATTCCTTTGCCCATTTACCAAAGAATTTCAATTTAAAAAAAAATTCATTACTCACTCGTCCACGTTACATGTTAATGTTATTCGATATATCTTAATTCACGCCCTACTTTCTATGGGGTAGACAGCTGCGTAAGTTTTACGACTACGCTATATCAGCACCATCTATGTTAATTTGTCACGAAGGTGGCAAACATAATGCCCTTACGTTACAACTTGTTAATTTTTTAAACTTATTAATAAGAATTTGAAAGTTTATAGCTTCTGTATTTCTATAAGATAAGAACTTTCTGGAGGTCTTGCGTTTTAAGAAATTATTTAAAATAGTTGGAAAATAGGGTAGTTGACAGTAAGTGAAAACCTGATAGAATTTTGATTTTTATAGTTGACTAGCTGTTGCCCGCGGCTCCGCCCGCGTGGAGGTTATTTTTGGAAGAAAATGTATACAATGCAAACTATGCAAAAAATCATGTCGATCCCATGCTCTGTGAAAAACAAAAATCTATTCCGCGGGAAACTTACATTTTTCCGAGATAAGAAGTAGCCTATGTGCTATTCCAGACTATAATATATCTCTGTGCCAAGTTTTAGCCAGATCCGTACAGCCGTTGTAGCGTGAGTGAGTAACAAACATCCATCCATCCAAACATTCGCATTTATAATAGTAGTAAGATTTTAGTCTATAAATATAGAAAATTAAACCAATTCGTTAATTTATATGTGATTATTTATTCAAACTTATTTTTTTATCTTCTGGCCTTGATTTGTAATTATAAGTAATTTTGAGGCCGTTTTGAGACTAATAATAATAATACTAGCCCTGTATTAAACATTTTCCCACTGCTGGGCACGGGCCTCCTCTACTAATGAGAGGGGTTAGGCCTTAGTCCACCACGCAGGCCTAATGCGAGTTGGTAGACGTCACATGTCTTCGAAATTCTTATGAGAATTCTCAGGTATGTAGATTTCCTCTCGATCTTTTCCATCGCCATTAAAGCAAGCGATAATAAACAATGAAAATTGAGACTAAAAACAAGAAAATTAATTATAGTTTAAAAATACTAAATAACGGTCTAATGAAACAACAAATATCAAACTTGATTTAATGACCAAGAAAACCTAACATTATTTTGTATTTTCTAATATTTTCTCATGATTTAGTTGTTAGAAAATTGTTTCTTTTACAAATATGGCGATGCGTACTATTTCAAAACAAAAAAAAAAGACGAAAAATTTCAACGAGGTATTTATGAGACAATTATAAATTAACTAATAATCTTATAGTTCGGCCAGATTACAAGGTTCTAATCTAATTGCGATAGACAATGATATTATATTAAAAACCCTTTTTAACCGACTTCAAAAAAGGAGGAGGCTAACAATTCGTCGGAATCTTTTTTTTTAATGTATGTTACCCGATTACTCGAAGACGCCTAGACCAATTCGAAAAATTATTTTTTTGTTTAAAAGGGTATACTTCCCAGGTGGTCCCATTGGCACCAAGTCAGGATCTGATGATGGTATCTCAGAAAAATCGAGGGAAACCCTCAAATTTTATAGGGACGCATAATTTGTTTTTTTATTGAAGTCGGTGTACTTTTTGTGAATTAAAAAACTTTTTATTAATATTAAAACTTTCTAATTATATTTATAAATTCATTATTTATTTAATATAATATCATTGGCGATAGACACACTTATTTCAATCTGAGTCGAAAATAAGTGAGTGAGACCAAATACTCAAACGCAGCAGAATATGAAGAAACCGTAATTCTTTTCAAAGCAACAATGAATAATAGCATATCTCAAGTAGCGAGAAAAACTACTTCCAAAAACTATGCCAAGTTTATTTACTCGTGTCGAACCCAAAAACAGTATTTAGTATCCACTCGTTAGAGGATATTAGCGGAGGGAAAAAACACGTGTGTTCGTACGTACGTGTGTACCTAATGAATCTTGCTTATATTTTGACATGCCATATTGGAATCAGCGGGAGACGGTTCTGTGTGGCCTCAGAAAAAATATGAATTAGCGAAGTTGAAAAGCAATCATGGCTATTGAATGTGATTTTTTGTGCTGATTCTAAGAACCAGCCACCGTAGTAGATTTGAATAAGTAATGTTTACTGTCGCACTTGGAGAACTTCCTTTAATTAGTCTTTGGTAAAGGCTTTTTTTTATCTACAGCAAAGTGACCACACTGATGGTAAGCGCAGTGTCCATTTAGAGTATCAAGTAGCAAGAAACAATGTATCCCTTGCTCAACACAATCATGCCGGCCTGCTTCTTCACACTACGCAAGGTGAAGATACGGTCGAGGGTCAAGTATCAGAGCACTCAGATGGCCGCAACACGATCAAACATCGTAGTTATTGTACACTGGCTGATCCCGGAACGCGACACACTTGCGTGTGCCACTATGGCGGGTGTTACACCCTATGTATGGTGGTCGCTATCCGGGCGGATATGAATATTCTACCACCATTCTTCCGCGCTTAACACGTTAAAAATAGGGCTTGTCGTTGTGCGTGTCTTAAATGCTGGCTAGAAATTTAGGCAGCCTAAGTCTGACCAGAAACGCAAGGTCCTCCTGATGCCTTCATAGGCTTCTAGAAGCTTACCTAGTTTGTAGATTTCAACCCGTTGTGTAGTAACGCCTTCGCACTCCAGGATGGCATGGCTGTTTCGTCGGTGACAGAAATCCCCTACTTTACCCATTTAAGGGATAAAAAAATAAATACGTCTTGTCCGATCTCGGGATTAAAGGTATCCCCATAATCAATTTCATCGAAATCAGTTCAGCCGTCCAAATGTAACAGACAGCAAACTCTCAACCCCTGACTCGCCTTCTTAGGGTTAAGATTTTGAAAACGTATATAATATGTGTGTACATTTATTTTTAACAAGAAGCAGGTATGTAAAATTGTATGATTACTTTAATTACATTTATACAACCGTACTTCCCTTATTTTATACTTAAGGGTAAAACTTCATGCCCCATGGTATAGTGTGAAGAAGGTACAGGCCGGCATGATTGCGTTGAATAGCGAGGGATAGATTGTTTGTAGCTACTTGATACTCTAATTGGATGGCACTGCGCTTGCCATCGTGTGTGTGGTCAATTTGCCGTGCCAGTATAAAAATTAATGACGTCTATCTACCTCTCACATCTGCTGTCCAAATCTTTACAATTTTATTTGTCAACCTGACCCACGGCGTACGGCACATGTCTCTATAAATCATAATTGTACTACATATGCAAATGTACGTCACAAACAGCAGATGTTTCATTTATTTGTATGACTAAACAGTGTGTTATCTAAGTCAAATATGTATAAAACAAATTGATCGGTTCCACCTCACAATTTGTAGTGTGTTGATTGATACGTCCAAACATAATTAGCTTAAATAATTCGGTAGTTCATTATGCATTATGATATCAAACTAGGCGTTTACTTTTTTAAACTGGTTCGGCAAGTGCCATCGTGCACCTGATGGTAAGCGCAGTACCGTGCAGTTAGAATATCAAGTAGCGGAAGACAATCTATCCCTCGCTACTCAAAACAGTCATGCCGGCCAGTTTCTTCACACTACGCCATGGGCAAGAAGGTGAAGAAGCGGTTGAGGGTCTAGTGTCAGAGTACTCAGAAGGCCACAAAACGGCCAAACATCGTACCCCAACACTAGACCCCCGACTAAAACCGGATGTACACTGGCTGATCCCGGAACGCGACACACTAGCGTGTGTCACTATGGCTTATATGGTTTTACACCCTGTCTACGGTGGTCGCTATCCGGGTGGATATGAATATCCTACCACCAGCAAAACCATAAACAGCGTTCTGCGTTAATATTTCTAATTGATTATTTACGTTGCGGGATAACAGACAGTTAAGCTTACCCAGAAACTAGCAAAGTTTCAACATGCGTGCCATTGTCGATCATGGCTAAATAGGAGTTCCAGTAGAGTGGAAGGGACAGTCTCTGCCTAACCCTTGAACGATACAGGTGTGAACTTCTGTTATGTTACACTCAAATAGTGCCAGTGGCCATTCTTGTGTCAGTCTGTCCGTCTGTCACGTAGAATGGTTCGGGATTGCGACCCCGGCCACTCGAGCCGTCAGCGCTACGTTCCATCACTCCCCCCGTGGCTCTGATGTCCTCCTCCACCCTTTCCCGTCCCGTTACTGGTGGTAGGGCTCAACTGTAAGTGAATTTTATTTACTTATGGTTGGGCCCGAACGGATTGGTACCACCGTCCAGCCTATTTCTGCCGCGAAGTAGTAATGCGTTCCGGTGGAAGGACTAGAAAGCCGTTCCTTCTGTCCTCTCCTTTCCCTGGTGGTACAGTTTGGACGGTACCCGTGATATGTGGAGCTGTGGTGTTGGTCGTCGCGTGGATCTCATCTGTGGGGGGCTGGCGTGGGGTACAGGGAGACCCGATGGGAACGGCCACCGCCGGCCGCCTGCCGGTCAGTAGGGGACCTGAACCCGGGGATACACTTTTTAAAAATTCCCTCCCCGGGAAGCTGTCCCACCAATCGGCGAAAATCCCGTAGTCCGGTCGTCGTGCCAGTGTGGGAGACTGGAGTGGATCCCGGCGACTGTACACGGGGGGGCATCGGGGGCCCTTCCGTGCCTCGCGCCAGCTCCCCGCATTACCCACGTGACCACCGTGCACCTGGCTCTGCGACTATATGTTGCGAGTGCCGTCTAAATTTCACTGCCCCCTCACATCTCCTCTCCTCTACTACAGAAAAAATAAATAAAATGAAGGCACAAAAAAAAAAGAGTAAGCGTACTTCGGCGGATCCTACATCCACTTTAACAGTAGACTTCTGCAATGTCAGGGGTCTGCACAGTAACCTAGACGCCGTACATTACCACCTAGAGTCGGCGCGGCCTGCCCTGCTCTTTTTAACTGAGACGCAGATATCTACCCCTGACGATATCTCGTACCTCAACTACCCCGGTTACGTGCTGGAACATTTGTTCCTACGTAAGGCCGGGGTGTGCGTTTTCGTCAGGGATGATATATGTTGTCACCGCCTTCGGGGCCTCGAGCATCGGGACCTGTCAATCTTGTGGCTATGCGTACAGTACGGGGGTCGTACCCGAGTCTACGCTTGCCTTTACAGGTCCCATGCCGGTGAAGCGGGGTCTTCTCATTTATTCGAGAACGTCCAAGTGGGGACTGACCGATCTCTAGAGCAGTACCCATCCGCGGAGGTGGTGGTCCTTGGAGACTTCAACGCTCACCATGCTGAGTGGTTGGGTTCTCGGACCACCAACGCTGCGGGTCGGTCTGCTTATGAGATGGCTTTGGCTTACGGTCTCACACAACTGGTAACTCAGCCCACCCGAGTTCCAGATGTTGAGACCCATGAGCCCTCTCTGTTGGATCTTCTGCTGACCACCAATCCTGAGGGATATAGGGTAGTGGTCGACCCCCCTTTGGGGTCATCAGACCACTGCCTTATTCGAACCTCAGCCCCTGCGGTTTATCCCGATCGCTCTTCAGCGACTGGGTTCCGCAGGGTTTGGCGGTATGGGTCAGCTGATTGGGAAGGGATGCGTGAATTCTTCGCGTCCTTCCCATGGAAGCGGTTCTGCTTCTCTTCCGAAGATCCTGATGCTTGTGCGGACCGCGTCAGGGACCTGGTGGTCTTGGGGATGGATCTGTTCATCCCCAATTCCAGGGTACCTGTCAGGCGGCGCAGCCGGCCCTGGTATAATAGTACCTGTGCCGAAGCTGCACGCCTTAAGCGGTCCGCATACGGGGCGTGGAACGAAGCCCAAAAGCATCAGGGTCCAAACGCAAAGGAGGAGAGGCGGAAATTTAATGCCGCTTCTAGGTCCAACAAAAGGGCTATAGCCAAGGCCAAGGCAGGACATATTGGCAGAATTGGCGAGCGGCTAGAGAGTTATCCGTCTGGCAGTCGGGCTTTCTGGTCGCTTGCCAAGGCTGTCCAGGGTAACTTCTGCCTGTCCAGTCTCCCACCACTGCGTAAGACCGATGACAGTTTGGCCCATAGTGCAAAGGAAAAGGCCGATATCTTGGCCCAATCCTTTGCCTCGAACTCGACTTTGGATGACGGGGGAGCTACTCCACCAAAACTTCCCCGGTGCGAGTACTCCCTGCCTGAAATCCGCATCAATCAGCGTGCGGTCAGGCGGGAGCTTAGGCTCCTTAACATCCGAAAGTCGAGTGGGCCGGACTGCATCCCCGCAGTGGTTCTTAAGACGTGCGCCCCTGAGTTGACCCCCATTCTCACGCGCCTTTATCGTCTTTCGTACAACTCCAAAAGGGTTCCTGCTTCGTGGAAGGTTGCTCATGTCCATCCGATCCCTAAAAAAGGTGACCGGTCGGACCCTTCGTGTTATAGACCGATAGCCATCACATCCTTGCTCTCTAAAGTCATGGAAAGAATAATTAACGCCCAGCTTATGGGGTATCTGGAGGAGCACCAGCTGATTAGCGATCGTCAGTACGGTTTCCGTCACGGTCGCTCAGCTGGTGATCTTCTTGTTTACCTCACACATCGCTGGGCGGAGGCTATAGAGAGCAAGGGTGAGGCTATGGCCGTCGGTCTAGACATCGCGAAGGCGTTTGATCGGGTATGGCATGAGGGCCTTCTATCGAAGCTACCATCATATGGAATCCCCGAGGGACTCTGCAACTGGATCGCTAGCTTTTTGGATGGTCGGAGCATTAAAGTCGTCGTAGACGGCTACTGCTCCGACGCTTTGTCCATTAATGCTGGCGTTCCACAAGGCTCGGTGTTGTCGCCGACACTATTCATTCTGCATATCAATGACATGCTGTCTATCGATAGCATGCATTGTTATGCAGATGATAGTACTGTCGACGTGCGATACACCGGCCAGCAGGGTATCCCTCGGAGCACTTTGGAAGAAAGACGGTTAGAACTTGTGTCGGAAATCGAGAGCTCTCTAGGGCGGGCCTCTGAATGGGGTGAAAGGAACCTAGTTCACTTCAACCCCACGAAGACACAAGTTTGCGCATTCACCGCAAAGAAGGACCCATTTGTCATGGCGCCACAGTTCCAAGGAGTCACTCTCCGGGTTTCCGAGGGTATTGGGATCCTCGGCGTCAATATATCGAGCTTGGTCCAGTTTAGGAGTCAAGTGGAGGACAAAGCCAAACTGGCTAGCAAAAAATTGGGGATCCTGAACAGAGCGAGGCGTTATTTCACGTCGGGCCATAGATTGGCGCTTTATAAAGCGCAAGTCCGGCCCCACGTGGAATACTGTTCTCATCTCTGGGCAGGAGCCCCGAAATACTTGCTAGACCCACTTGACTCCTTACAGAGGCGGGCCGTTCGAATTATCGGGGATCCTGATATCACGGATAGCCTGGAACCGTTGGGGCTGCGGAGAGACTTCGGGTCTCTCTGCTTGTTCTATCGTTTGTTCCACGGGGAGTGCTCCGAGGAACTGTTTAAAATGGTGCCTACATCTCCATTTTATCATCGCACCACCCGACACCGCAACAGAGTTCATCCATACCACCTGGAAACGATTCCGTCTAGCACGGTTCGTTTCCAGCGTTCATTTTTACCACGTACGTGCAAGCTCTGGAATGAACTCCCTGCTGCGGTGTTCCCTGAGCGCTATGACATGTCCTTCTTTAAACGAGGCTTAAAAAGAGTAGTCCTTCAACGGTAGGCAGCGGCTTTGCTGTGCCCTGGCATTGCAGAAGTCTATGGGCGGCGGTGACTACTTACCATCAGGTGGCCCGTCTGCTCGTCTGCCTATCAAGGCACTAAAAAAAAAAAAAAAAAAAAAAAATGTATCCTATAAACAATAATTATAAACTAAACCGTCTCGTAATTTACTTTAATTACGACGCAATAATAATAAAGATGCACGCGGAAATCATTCACCGGAAGACTGATTTGCCACCATGATAGAGTTTTTGGTGCAAGTTACAACACAAAGGCGAACATAAAATTGAAATGTAGCAAGATATAAATGCAGCTATCATTTGCTATTTTGCTATTTAATAGCATTTAAAATTTTGTTTTTTTTTTATTTCGGAACTTTGACCCTGCAATGGTATGTAATTTCCGCCGTACCCTGTCCACATTATACAGTCTTTAAAAAATGTGCTGTGCCCTGGCATT
The DNA here is from genome assembly GCA_905220505.1 of Laothoe populi. Lineage (NCBI taxonomy): Eukaryota > Metazoa > Arthropoda > Insecta > Lepidoptera > Sphingidae > Laothoe > Laothoe populi. Next base: position 15,992,188 of record HG992166.1, on the reverse strand, counting down.
GCATAAGTCTATGGGCGGCGGTGACTACTTACCATCAGATGGCCCGTCTGCTTGTCTGTCTATCCAGGCAGTAAAAAAAGGCACATTATTTTTCTCAATATATTAAGGTGTTTGACCTGACGTCCGCACGTCACACGAGGCCCCTCGTTGAAGATCAGTGCTGCAATATTGCTCAGGCCGTACTGCAACATATTGCTGAACTAGGGAACTGAACTGTTAGTGGAACAAATAGTTTTAAGTTTTTTTTCTGTTTTGTTTGTTCTGACGAGATCAAGACAAGAAGATTGGATTCGTTTTTCTGGGTTATCACAATATTTTTTTTAGTATGTCACATGTGAAGAGAATCAATAGTTTTGATTACAGTTTATATTAAAACCCAATAATTTTTGCCTTTATAAGATTTGTCTATATTAAGAACATTTCGTGGTCATTCTATTAAGACCAAAAGTGTTGTAATGACGCCAAATTTAACATATTTTTTATAGATTTGGTTAGGATCAGAATTTTCTTGGTACTTGAATTTTATGATTTGCTCGACGTATAGTCTTAAAGAAAGCTTGACAGCCTCCGTGGCGCAGTGGGTAAGAAGCCGGCTGTGAAACGAGAGGCCGTGAATTCGATTCTCCTTTCAGTCCACGAATATTTGTTTCGGGTCCAGGTCTTGTGCCGGTATTGAGCGTAGTCTCTCGTCTTTGTTGGTACCTACGATACAGGTTTGACCTAGCATGGGGTCAAAGCTATGCGTGTGTGTTGGGTGTGTTAAAAAAGCTCTAACGAGTAAAATATAATCCACTTTTTGTAGCAAATGTTAAAACTCGTAAAGTAAATGTAATAGCTACATAAACCACTTTAATATATATGTTTATCCAATTACTGGCAAGATATGGTTTTATTTCAAGTTGCAAGCTGTAGCGAATTTAATTCCAAATTGGGATCCGGATCGATCCGAATCTACAGATTGTTCCTACAAATAAGCTGATAAGCATAAAGTTGCAGCGATACGTGTTAAATAATATCTTGATTTATTAACCGACTTCAAAAAAAAGAAGGAGGTTCTCAATTCGACGTGTTTTTTTTTATGTTTGTTATCTCAGAACTCCGTCATTTATTGACCGATTTGGAAAATTCTTCTTTTAATACAGATACTCAAAAAATAATTGATTTAAATTAGCTTTAGTGTTAAATTTTGTACATATGTATTTAAAAAAATATAAAAATCAGTGTTCATTTATAATTGTCCGTTTAGATTATTGCAGTCGGTAATGTAAATGTAACAGATTATTTTTGGCTTTGTAGTTCATGTTTTTTTAAGGCGGTGTTATTTTTATTCAAAATGTTATTTATTTAAGTATAGGATCATAGTACGCATAAAATACAAAATCGTCGACTCTCAAACTAGGCGAGCATATATCTTGTTTTGATTTTCTATTTCTGGATCGATCTGTACATACAGATTCAGATTATTCATTGAAACGGGTTGTTAATAGCAAAGCGCTCTGGTTGAAATGTCAGCATATTTTATTTTGGTTGTCTGCGCAAAGAAAATACGCATATCTTTTTATAATAACGACTGTCATTATTTTTAAGTCTAATATAATATTAAAATATCAATTAATACTAAATGAAATACATATATATTATCCATTTATTTGTAGAAATAGAGACACACTCGCATTGCAGTATCGTAAGATCTACCGGATTGGTCTCACGGTGACCATTTACCGTTTGTTAACCACTTGCTTATTGAAATTATAAATTATAAAAAAAACAGTCACACACATAATTCTGACCCCACACAAGGTCAAACCTGTAACGTGGGTATCAACTACAAGCGACTACGGTCCCACAACACCCAGACCCGAAACAAACATCTGTCACACAAACATTTCTCTCGAAAAAGTGGGTGTACTGGTAACACCTCTGCCTACCCCTTCGGGGATCACAGGAGTGAGTGTATATGTGTAATAATTAAATAATAAATAAATACACCCAACAGTCACATACATAGTTCTGACCCCACACTAGGTAAAACTTGTATTTCACACATTTATCTCGGTGCGGAAATCGAACCCACAGCACACACACAGCCCGCTGCGCCTCGAAGGCTAGAAGTACTTTCTACCCGTTGTCGCCTGTACCTCAAACCGACCAAGCGGACGCTTTTTGCGCCAGTTAGATGAGCGTGACCGCAGACCGCGCATCGAACCTGTACTTACTATCTTCATAGATCCACATGTTTAAAACAATCTGATTATAAAACCTAAATATCAAAAGCCTTAAGTAACTTGTTTATACATTGCGACCTTTCCTAGTTTTCAAAAAAGTTTTTAATTTATTAAAGTACACCCACTTCAATAAAAAAAACAAATAATGCGTCTCTATAAAATTTGAGGGTTGCCCTCGATTTTTCTGAGATCCCATCATCAGATCCTGACTTGGTGCCAATGGGACAACCTGGGAAGTATACCGTTTTAAACAAAAAAGAACATACATAAAAAGATTCCGACGAATTGAGAACCTCCTCCTTTTTTTCAAATCGGTTAAAAAGGCATTATAAAGGACAATGGCGAAATCGTAGTTACAAAAAAATATTGCGTTTAGGAATTTCATACTTTGTAATCTAAATATTATTATTTTGCATGATTTTTCAGCATACTAACAATAGCTGTGTAAGTATAGATAAGTTGTTTAATTTATTAAAAATCTCAATTGATTTTTTTGTAACGTGTTATGGCCGTAAGATTTTTTTAATGAATGGCTTAAGGTCTTTTAGGCCAAAGAAAAATCTTTTTCATAAGAATTCTATAAGCCGTTATAAAAAACTATAAAATCAATGCAAGTGTGTGTGTCCCTACAATTAAAAATAACAAAAATAAATCAACTTTACTTTTTACCAACTTAGTGAATGACTGGATCGTCTGTTATTTGGCTGTATAGTTACGACCATAGCTTAACTTATTTAGGGAAAAAAATCACTACTTCCGTCATTTCATATTGACATATTGTGACAATTTAAATACACGAATACTTGAAAGATTTCACTTGGAAAATAATCTAGCAAACATGACTGTGGCCACAAATGTGATCTGGAGATCGGCTAATTTCCAAAGCATAGCAGACCGATATAATATGCTATATTTGCCGTGAGAACGTACCAAATTCGACAAACACGTTCCTATTATGGTGAACATGTACGTTTCCACGGTAGTTCTATAATTGAAGTGTGCAAAGGAACAATTAGTTCATCTTAATTTAATTTAAGAGGCAGTTCAGATACCTTATTGATAAGAGGTAAAATAAAATCACACCATGTTTCAAATAAACAGTATTATGTTTAATTACTGGTCCGACCAGGCTGGTCGAGCAGGCATTATAGAATACTATTGTAGTTGCTTGGTTGTGCGTCGTACAGTGGGCTGCTGCGCTCATACCATGATAGTAATCTGGTATTTGGGACGGGCCAGACATCAAGACATCTGCACCTGCAGCATTTTTAGATATATAAGATAGGATAATTATGAAGATGAATAAACATAAAAAAAACAGTGTTTTATATTTATTTAGAACCCGTTTTTATTTCTAATTTAATTTCTAAGTCCAGGATTTAGGGTCTGAAGATATTTTATGCACAACTATTGACAAACTCTGTGTCTTTCATTCCAACTTAGCTTGTACTGAAATAAATTATATGTGGCTTATGTTACTTTTGGTATAAATCTAATGGTGAATTATTAAAAACGGTTCAGCAGTTTATAAGTTTAAAGGATTTATCAAAAAATAAACAAATTATTCCTATAATTAAGTATAATGTGTTCATATCTGAACATGTAAACGTAAACACTAATGTAAACACTTTGTGTAAGTACCTACGGTGTGGCGGATAATCCTTCCCCACCATAGTTATAAGTCAAGTTCAGTAGGTACATGTTTAATTCACGACCCTGCCTCAGGTGACAATAGCAGTAGTATTATAATGCTCTTTGGAAAATAGGCAAATAACATTTTTATCAGCTTCATAGATATAAATATTTTATTCAGAAATGTGCCAGGATAAGAAAACATACGTACATATTATGTAATCACATTTGAAATCCTCGAAGGGGTAGGCAGAAAAAGAAGAAGGTAGTGTAACCAGCACACCCATTTCGCCGAGCAATAAGCTCATGCTCATAACCGTCCCATGTGATGGGGGGCGAGCCTATCGCCATACCGGGCATAATTCCAGACTCCTGGCTGAGTATGTCGCATTAGAAAGGAGTCTGTTTTTCGAGCCTTGCCCTCTGTGCCCAAGGGCTTGAAATTGCTGAGTAGAGACTTATATAAACACTATGACTAACACACAAATCATTAAATCTAATGAGTCACTTTCTAAAACGGATGGTCGAGTCATGAGACTCATTTAAGGCCGTTCGTATCACAAATTGTAAAAAAATTGTTCGATATATATCTGAGAAATCTTCAACCACTACGAATATTTCTGTCTCATAAGAATAACTAACCTCTGAATAAACTTCTAATAATCTAATTAATTATTAATATTTCCCCTCTCATTAGTAGAGGAGGCCTGTGCCCAGCAGTGGGACAATGTTTAATACAGGGCTAGTATTATTTATCTAATTAACCTTCCTACTTTACTTAATACTGGTGTTAATTTTTGTCAACGCATGCTGTGTTATCCTTAAAATGTTGTGTATTAATATAAGAGTATTTTTACTTAATTATACTTTAGTCCTAAGTAATGTAACAATAACTGTATCCATTTTTAGATAACTTGTTAACGTGTTTTCAAATAATAAAATGTTAGGAACATCAACAAAACTATGCAAGATGGATATTTAAAATACAATGTTTATAATTTATTGATTGATTTACACGACACTGTTACACATCTCAGTGCTTAATATTAAGAAACACGCATGTCAGGATTCACTTAAGGCTTCTCTTTATATTTAATCTACCAGCATTACCCTCTAAGCTGAACTACGCGGCCATTGAACCGTTTACAATTACTTACTGCCCCGCGAACGAACCATGAATATCCTGGCTATCACCTAGTCTACTTCTCAAAAAAACTGAACCAACTGAACCGAACACCGAAGCGCGGAAGGCACTCTGTTTAATATTAAACATTTACTACTCCCACTCATTATTAATCTACCCCCAACTAGTCTCCTAAATACCTCCGTTATACCTTCGGTATTTCTTATAATAGGAAATATCCTAATAAAAAGATTTTTTAAATAGTACATAGTGACGGTTTAAATGCAGCTCTAGAAAACTACTAAGCCTGTTCATATTTACTCTACTTAGTGTAGGGTAAATATGAACAAGAAGTAAGATAAAAAAACAATGCTACATTTATGGCTCCCGAAATCTTTGTGTCATCGGGTGTTAGACAGAACCAATAATATTATATTAAAAAGGCTTAATATAATATGGTGATATTTTAATAAAATATCATTGGATGGAACGAACAGAATTCAAATGTTCAATATCTTTGGCGTCATTGTCAAACCGAAAGACTAGCAAACCAAACAGCCTTCTGTTGGAACATGATGACATACAGGGCCGTCTTTAACCTATTGGAGTCCTTGGGCACATTAGGATAACGGAGCCTTTCTGACCTTGACAGAGCACTAATTTGTTAGAATAGGCAGATAAAGTAGATAACCGAGGTTCTTTTCAGCGAAGGGAAGTTTATTTTATTTCTTTACAGTCACATTAAATGAATATATAATATAATATAATCTAGAAATGTAACTCTTGTACTGTTCACTGGTTAGTGCTTAAAAATCTATGTTGATTTGAGATGGGCAAAATCGTTAATCACTTCTTCAAACTCTAACGTATTTATTCTATGTCATTGACATACCACACTCGCATGAGTAACCATGCAGCCGTAAATACGGAATCCATACCAACACTAGCACTGTAGTTTTATTTATTGATTAATCCTAGACATGCTGGTGGTAGGATATTTATATCCGCCCGGATAGCGACCACCGTACACAGGGTGAAAAACCCGCTATAGTGGCACACGCAAGTGTGTCGCGTTCCGGGATCAGCCAGTGTACATCCGGTTTTTTGGGGGTCTAGAGTTGGGGTACAATGTTTGGCCATTTTGCGGCCTTCTGAATACTCTGACAATAGACCCTCGACCGCTTCTTCACCTTCTTGCCCATGGCGTAGTGTGAAGGAGCAGGCCGGCATGATTGTGTTGAGTAGCGGGGGATAGATCGTTTCTCGCTACTCGATACTCTAATTGGACCGTACTGCGCTTACCATCAGGTGAAGTGCGGTCACATTGCCGTGCTAGGATAAAAAAAAAAAAGACATTACATAGACTCTCTATGCAGAGACTTATAGTGAGTCCACCGATTCTCTTGCTTTTTTATTGTTGTCAATTGATGCTTATACCCTGATTTATATAAATCTGGACTTGTGTGATGTCAGGCGAGAGATCGACACACAAATAGACCAAATTTAAAATAGGCTTTGTCCTTTATGCCATTAGTGTTATAATAGATTCATTAATAGATTCAGACTGCCTCTGTGGCGCAGTTGTAATTGCGCATGCGTTTACGACTGCTATGCTGAGGTCTCGGGTTCGATCCCCGGGTCGGGTAAAGTGATGTTGGGTTTTTCTATCCAGAAATTCCCAGTATTAGCCCGGAGTCTGGAATCTGTGCCCGGTATGGCGATAGGCTCGCCCCCTATCACATCATGGGACCGAAATTCGGCGAAAAGTGGGTGTACTAGTTACACCTCTGCCCACCTCTTCGGGGATTACAGGCGTGAGTGTATATGTATGTATGTATGTAGATTCATTATATTACTGCTCAACTTTAATTGGAGATTCGAGTAAACCCTATGTTCGATTATGACGAAGCCAATGACTTCATTGATATATTTCAAATTTGCTATACATAAAGTTCGCGACTCAATATTTATAATTACTTTTAAACCCTTTCTCCCTATTAACATCACATCAACCGGAGCGTTGTAAGTAATAGGGAAATTGCTAGATCACTTTCCTTAACCATTGGATTCAATCAAGCGTCATGAGGTATTCGACCAAGCATTGACATGACACAACATGTAGTATTTATTACCAAACGTCAATCATTCCATGAATATTATTTGACTTGTATTCTATTAATACATTAATTTTTATAGCATAGTCCGACAAACGAGCCAGTGGGTCACCTGATGTTAAGTGATCTCCACCGCCCATGAACATCCACAATACCGAGAGTGTCATGTACGCGTTGTCGGTAAAGGACAGGAATAGGGATTAGGGAAGGGAAGGGGGAATCTGGGCCTCCGGATATCTCACTTACCATACGAAACGCGACAGTAAACTGTCACTTTACGTTGGTTTTCTGTGAGGCAGTGGTACTACCCCGGTCGAGCCGGCCCATTCATGCTGTAGACAAATATGTCTACAGCGTGACTCTACCACTTCCAAATCCAAATAACTTAACAAACTAACTTAATAAATTTAATACATTAATTGCTGGCCTATTCTTATGAGAATTCTCAGGCATGCAGGATTCTCACGCATATTTTCCAAAGCAAAGCAAGCGATAAATAATTAACAAATACACACGTAACTTCAGAAAAGTCAGAGGTGTATGCCATTTGGGTTTCGAACATACGACTTTCGTCTTGACAGTGCGTACCGCAACCGACTAGGCTGACGTTGCGTTTTTAAAGACTTATAGCTTAGATCTAAAAAAAAATAAGATGTCTACAAAAATATATCGTTGACCTTATTATCAAAATTCAACTCCTTTACAGAAAATTTTACAAGAGAGAGAATAAACTGTTTGTTTATTTTAGATATTTTACTAGACAATGTATTCACGTACTTTTACTATACAGAAATATGCAATTTTGTGTTATTTAGCGGGAAATAAGAACTCCATACGAATATTTGACGAAATGTGATGGCATTAACTAATATCGTTTTTTTTTGAGTTTTTTTTTATCCTAGCACGGCAAAGTGACCGCACTTCACCTGATGGTAAGCGCAGTACGGTCCAATTAGAGTATCGAATAGCGGGAGACGATCTATCCCCCGCTACTCAACACAATCATGCCGGCCTGCTCCTTCATACTACGCCATGGGCAAGAAGGTGAAGAAACGGTTGAAGGTTTAGTATCAGAGTACTTAGAAGGCCGCAAAATGGCCAACAATGTACCCCAACTCTAGACCCCCAAAAAACCGGATGTACACTGGCTGATCCCGGAACGCGACACACTTGCGTGTGCCACTATGGCGGGTTTTTCACCCTGTGTACGGTGTTACTAATTTTAATAATTAGGCCGACGATATTTAATGTTTCCGATTTCAAAATCTGTACTTAAGTGTTAGGATATGACTCTCTTCTTAATTAAACTGATCATATAAGAAATGAAAGTTAGTACTTAAGATTATTATTTAACCATCGATAAAAGTAGTTCCGACTTGTTTAAATTACTGTCTGCAATAACAAAACTTGACCGAGATATTATAACCTGAATTTAATATTAAAAGAAAGTATTTGTAATAACCTTTACCGTATGTAGACTATAACAGTCTCATGAGGTTAAAAGAATCCAAGCTACTCATATAAACCTATACCCTCACACCTGTAATTCCCGGAAGGGTATGCAGAGATGTTACCAGTAGGTACACCCACTTTTAGCCGAATTTATTACCATCCCACAATGTGATATGGGGGAGCCTATCGCCATACCGGGCCCAATTCTAGACTAGAAAAACCCAATATCACTTTACCCGACCCGGGGATAGAACCCGAGATCTCAGCACAGCAGTCGTAACGCATGATACTCATACAATCAGGTTCAGGATATAGTGGCAGTATCGATCCATAATGGTTTCTTATGTTTACGCAATATCCTTTATTCCATAATCCTTATCCATCCATTTAGCAACCCAACACATGGTAAAAACCCATCATGATTCTGCCGTCCATGATTTTAAATTGGAATAATATACACCATGGTGTGGTGTGAAGAAGCTACTTAGCTTAGCGGGGGATTGATTGTCTTTCGCTAATTGATACTCTAACTGGACGGCACTACCATCATGAGGTGCAGTGTGGTCACTTTTTAACCGGCCCCAAAAAAGGAGGAGGTTAACAATTCGTCGGAATCTATTTTTTTTATATGTGTTCCCCGATTACTCGAAGACGCCTGGACCGATTCGAGAAATTCTGTTTAAAAGGGTATACTTCCCAGGTGGTCCCATTGGCACCAAGTCAGGATCTGATGATGGGATCTCATAAAAATCGAGAGCAACCCTCAAATTTTACGGGGACGCATAATTACAAGCTATATTATTAATGTGCGAACTTAGTATACTAAGTATTAATAACAAAAATAAGTAAAAATAGCCGGGATATGTAAACAAAAACAAAAATTTGGAATCAAAATATTTAAAACATAAGAACCCTAATTACTGGAATTAAACATTAGGTTTCTTATACACCTAGAAAAAGAAGGTCCTGTTGTAGGACCGTAGTCCCTGGTAGTTCTAAATACCTACGATACAGGTTTTACTGTTGGGTGTATCTATTATTTAAGGACAAGTATGTTTACAAGTTACTCCATAACTGAGATCGAGTTCCGCTCTGAAACAGGAAGTTGCCCTTTTGATGCAAGTACCAAGATAAAGGCACTTCCTGGGTACTGAACCTGGGTAACTAAGGCTAGCATTGCATTCCATTGGGTGCAATTACCGAAGGAATGTAATTAAAACGAGCCCCGGAATTCCGAAAGGCGGATTGTTCCGTTCTTACATAAAATCACATATCAGACACTAAATAAAAAAAGGTTTTAACTTTTTCTCGTTAACTCAAAATAGTACAATCGGTCAGTACCACTATGCCGTTCACTGAGTGAGAAAATATATGCCACGCAATCCATTGCTGGGTGATTTGGCAACAAGCTTCGGATTTCTGTACAGAACCAGCAATGTATAGTTTTAATTCAAAGGACTCGCAAGTACGGGTTTAAGTAATGAGTAACATAATACTCGGACCTATCACTGAATGGAAAGGTGCTGCGTACATTTCACCAAGTATAAAACGCTCGGAGGGATCTCAGCATGCACCAGTCAATACTAAGAAGTCCACATCACCTAAACTTGACAACATGATCGCTTTTGTAAGTTGTTTCAATTTAATTCTCTACGATAGTGAAATCACGTGTGCCAGTGCCGATATTAAAAATGCGTTTCATTATACGCACCAATAAAAAAATATAATTAAAAAAAATGTGTTAAATTTAAGCGTTATTTACACGGGATACATTCGCCGGCGTATAAACGCGATCATAAAGTTTCTTATCATTACCATTCCCTGTAATTACGTGTCAAAACAGACAATTAACAAAATGGCGGCATGTTCCATTTTCAAAAAATTAAGTGTAATTCTGTTTTCAAATTACATTCTCACGTTCCAGATGTGCGATGAACGCACAATTTTAGCATAACGTTAGCGTCTGTGATGAGTTTTAAATTATATCATAATGGCATATCGTGTTACGTCACGGTTTCCTATACCTTGTAGTGAAAGGACGAGCCACTTCCTGCTAGTTGCACCTAATTGTGTCTTACGTGGCCGATTACATCACAGTTCAATAAGATCTCTATCTCAGTTCATATTACAAGTTTAAGAACTCTGATTTGAATTATATTCGCATATTCTTTACTAGTTCTGATACTTTCTGGGTTAATTGTTATTACATCCATTAAATCAATTATAAGCATCAATCTAGTTTTATAATCTGCTCTGGTTTACTTATTTTAACTTTAATCTTCACACGTTCTTAGGCGTTTGTTATTACTTAATAATTTTCGTTGTTGCGTTCGTTGAATCCAATTATTGTGCATTAGTAATCAGATAAATAAGCTTACATATAAAAAAAACTTCTCATGTCCATAAAACTTTAGACCCGTTTAAATTTCTTTATTAATCTGTCTATTAATCTGATTAACTAGATTTTACCACACCTTTAAATCCATCTCAAATCTCATCACCATAAAGTTTAAAGCACCAACTTCTCCATCTCATTACCATATTTTCATTGAGTATCTTTCTTCCAGACAACAGCAGCCGTCCTCCTCCTGGCCGCCACGGCCACCGCCCGCCCCTCAGAATGGGAACCCGAAGGTCACTCGCACACGGAACACACGAAGCCATACCACGTGACGGTGGTGAAGAAGATCGGAGTGCCAATCCCTCATCCAGTAGCAGTGTCGGTGCCTCAGTACGTCAAGATCCCCATTCCTCACCCTTACCCCGTTCATGTGACCGTCGAGCAGCCGATCCACGTACCTGTATACAAGGTAAATATACTTGATCTTGACTTGATCCTGGGTGTACTTGATCCTATGATCCTGGGTCCTTTACGCGTAGTGTGAAGAAGCTACACAGCCGGCATGATTGTGTTGAGTAGCGAGGGATAGATTGTCTTTCGCTACTTGATACTCTAATTGGACGGTACTGCGCTTACCATCAGATGTAGTGTGGTCACAATGCCGTGCCAGGATCGAAAACAAAAAAAGATCGGCAGCACTGTCATTGTTGTTTTTAATGCTATCTCATGACATAAGTGGAGCCATTCATGCCACTGCGGCATACAGAACGCTAGGCAGCGGCCCTGGCATTGCAGAAGTCTATAGGCAGCGGTGTCTACTTACCATCAGGTGGCCCGTCTGCTCGTCTGCCTATCGAGGCACTAAAAAAAACAATCAAATGTGTACTCCACAAAGATTTGTCTCAGGTCTGGGTGTCGTGAGACCGAATGTCTCCTATAGTTTCTTAACAACCAAAACGTATATCTTAATGTAGAGTGCGTATTGTCTGAGTGATTGTTAATAAAGTATAGTTAGTAGACATTTTAATGGTAATGATTTAAGATTACTCATTTTATACTTCATCATTACGATTTTTTTAAATAATTAACTAGATTTTCAGCAAGATACGTAGACATATATCGTAGACATATGGGAAGTAGAATATAATTGTTATAGATACTGCATGCATATATACTGCAGTTATCTAGGTAATATAACAGACTAATATATGATAAGATAACAAGATATATAACACAAGATCCTCTCTAGTATTAGGAAGAAAGTTAAATTAATAAATAACACCCAAAAGTCACACACGTCATAGTCCTGACCCCACACTAAGATACGAGTCTTGTGTCGTGGGAATCAATAACTTCGAGGGATAACGGTCCCACAACACCCAGACCCAAAACAAATATCTGTCTGTCACACAAACATTTGTGTCGGTGGAATCGAACCCACGGCCTCTCGTTTCACAGCCGTCACTCCACCACCACGGAGGCTGTCGAATTGCAAATTTATTTTCAAATTCATATATTACTGATTGGGATCTGTTATATATTTGCATCCCACTGGGTAGCGATCACCATGCAAATGGTGAAAAACTCATCATGGTGTCTCGTTCCGAAGTTAGCCGTTATACATCGAGTTACCGGTATGATTCTAGAAATCATCGAGGGACGTGTCTCTCTCGTAGTAGATTTTTTCTTGTAACTGAAACAAGACGCAAGAATAATTAATTTAAAACAATAAAAAGCTATATATTTAAATTAATTCATATATAAACATGCACGCTGGCTGTTTTCACTTCTAAGAAGGTGTCGAAAATATGGTTTCACTTAAACTAATATAAGTTATATAATATTACTTACAAATAAAAATGCATTCAAGAAATATTTACTCAGAAACAAAGAAATTTGCTTATTTTCTACACAATGGTAATGCTACAAAAATAAACTATCCAATATTCAATCTTTGGAAACAGCAAAATGACATTTAATATTGTTAGATTGGCAGCACTGTCATTGTTGTTTTTTAATGCTATCTCATGACATAAGTGGAGCCATTCACGCCACTGCACCGATTATTATATAATGTAACTGGCCGCAACGAAAGTAAAAGCGACAGTCAGTCGAGCGTAGATTAATAAAAAAACCCATCGCTCCCGGCATTTATGACAGATACGGTTACGAGATATTGCGAGATATCGATGCTGTGACATCACGTGCCATCTGGAACTTTTAATTTTCGCAGAGTAGTTTTTGATCAAATAGTTTATGGGTATTTTTTTAATAATTTGCTCCTTAAGTAATGGATATATTAGAGTTTTAGTATATTAGGTTTACAGTCACTAAGTTGTTAGGGATCTAATGTATTTAAAAAAGGAGAGCGTATCTAAAACCCCGTCTCAACATAGCTCAATCTTGCCCTGTGTTCGAGAACCACTGAACTTTTGACATGGATTTAAAAGATTTAATTTCTTTCTTCTTTCCAGGTCGTGCCCCAAATAGTAGAAAAGCCCGTGCCTTACCCCGTCGAAAAGCCTGTGCCTTATGAAGTCGAAAAGCCTTACCCCGTTGAAGTCGAAAAGAGGGTTGAGGTACCAATCCCTAAGCCTTACCCCGTGCATGTGCCAGTCTACAAGCACGTCTACCACCATTCAGGCAAACACTAAATCTAGTTTAAATTCGACGGGCGATTCGAAATTCAAGTGACAGTTGAATTTCGAATGGCATCGAAAGGGGCATTTATTAGCGGAATATCTTACTCTGTAAGTTTTTGCTCGGGTACCGTGGCGGGGATGCCATTTTGTAAATACAAATTAAGACTAATGTAGATCTGTTGGAGATGTATTTCCACCAGTAATGACTACAGTTTATTGTGATATTTATTTTGTTACACTGCGTTGTTTGTTGCTGTTGTTTGTTTATGATCGTTGTTGATAAATGTGTAATTGTTGTTGATTATTTTTATATTTTAAGTACATTAAACAAGATATAAAAAGGATATTTTTCATTTCACCCCTTGAGACTTTATAAATCCACTTTGTATAAGTCATCGTGGAAAGTATATTTAATTTAAGGCTGTATGCTTAATATCTTTGGTCACGTAAGTGTAACACATTTAAAAAGCAAATATGTCAAAATTCAAATTCGTTCTAAATTTAAATAAGCGATATTCATCTGTTTAATATCAATCCGTCGTGTTACTTTCACTGCCTCGGTCAAGGCTCGGGTCGATGACACAAGCACCAAGCGACTTCTCACAAAGCTCAAACTGCCGAACGATGTTTACTCTTGTTGTCCAATGCTGCTTTTGTATAAAATAACATTCAAGAAAACAATCCGTCGCAGCAATGGTTATGAAACAAATATATTTATTCACAATAACACAAAGAAATTTATCGTCACAATTTATTTCCTTTTTATGAATATAAATTAGTAAAGGTACGTCGTTTTGTGCCGCCATAAATTTAGCAGTTTATAAGTTCGCACTACGAATGTGTCGTTTTGATAATTATCCATTTATTTATACGTAATTATAAGTCAAGTTTTAATAGAAATAATATATAAATTATTTTTATAAGTACTTGGAAAATGGTTTCGGCCACCGCCCTTTTGACACTACATAAGTTATAAGGATTAAGGGATAATTTACATAAGCTTTAACGGCGACGAAAAGCATGTTAAATACTTATGTATCTAATTAAAAATAGAATTTCTTATCATTGACATTAAGCTACATATTTTATTTAAGGTAATTTACAACTTAGCTTATTATAATTTACATAAATTGACATTGTGAAAATAAAAAACAGTGTACAAATAAAAAAACTATTTAAAAAATTATCACAGATATTTCAGACATGACTTTGGCCGTTAGTGTGGAAAAATATCGGATATGGCTTTCTCCTTTTAAATGAATAAAAACTACAGACATGGCTTTGGCCTTATAAAAACCAGAGAAAAAGAAGACTTTCAATTTTAGCCCAGATTTAGAAAAAATAACGCCAGACAAGGCTGCATGGTTAAGAACCTTTGCCTTCTCTTTATATAATAAGAGAATGAAACAAAAAAAGTAATCACCGAAAAAAATACCGGCCAGTAACATACCAATCATTTCTGTCGTATGTATGGACGTAAACGATAAATTATATAATAGATTTCACAGAAAATTATTCCAAAATCAAATTCATTCAACTTGTCTATGGCATAAAATTAATTTAAATAAAGCGGCGAAATGATGTCAAGGTGGACAACTAATTAAAACAAACGAAAACTTTATATAATATGGGCGATTACGTGAACCATACTTTATCTTACGTCTCTAATGTTTAGCATCGGAAATGTGGTCAGTATGTGTAAGGTCTATTAGTCATGTCATTTTAATAAGGGGGGCTTTCGATCGAGTTTTTTTTTTTTATTCTGGCACGGCAAAGTCTCCACACTGCATCTGATGTTTTATTTGATATTTAATATCTTTGAATCTCGATGAGGAACTGTTTTCAGCGGCGCGGTGTAAATACAGAGTTCAGTCAATAATTGATACCAAATTATCTCAGTAGATAAACTTATATCGATACTTTTGACCGCCTCCATGGCGCACCAGGCGAGTAGCTGGCTGTGAAACGAGAGGCCGTGGGTTCGGTTCCCGCACAGAGACAAATGTTTGTGTGACAGACAGCTGTTCTGGGTCTGGGTCTTGTGGGACCATAGTCCCTCGTAGTTCTTGATACACACGATGCAGGTTCGACCTAGTGTGGGGTCAGGACTATGTGTGTACTTTTATGTATGAATATTTAATTATATTTATTGGTTTATCAACAGCTGTTACAATATTTCATGCTTATTAAAATATATGATAGTTATCTTTTGTATAATATAATTATTAAATCATTTTATATAACTACCTGCCTTGGTGGCGCAGTTGTAATTGCGCATGCGTTACAACCGCTGTGCTGAGGTCTCGGGTTCGATCCCCGGGTCGGGTAAAGTGATATTGGGTTTTTCTATCTAGAAATTCTCAGTATTAGCCCGGAGTCTGGAACCTGTGCCCTGTATGGCGATAGGCTCGCCCCCTATCACATTGTGGGACCGAAATTCGGCGAAAAGTGGGTGTACTGGTTACACCTCTGCCTACCCCTTCGGGGATTACAGGCGTCAGTGTGTATAGTGTGCAGTGTGTAGTGGTAAACATACCTTACAAAATATCTTGTATGGCGGTAATTGTACATCACATGGGAGCCTGAGCGGGCGGTCTGGGCCCCGCACCTGTCGGCCCCCCGCTGGGACCCGTCCGACGGATTAATGCAGGCTTTAAAAAAACGCACCTCCGTCAACCGACACGCCGGTAAAGGTCACATTATTTTCAAAATTATTTAGGAATTTATACGCTGTTCGCGTGAAATTCATTTAGTTCTGGATAAAATGTTTAGTTTAAATATATCAAGGTGTTGCGGCGCCTTTTATGATATATGCGATTTTGTTCGCATCGATACAATTTACAGAAATGTATTATTATTTTTTATTGTTCTTCCAAAAGGTACGTCATATTAAATTCCTAAATGATTGCTTTGAGTAGCATTATTGTTTCCTGTGTTTAATTATGTATGACGGGTCGGACGGTCATCGGCCGAGGCAGTGAGAGGTTACACGTCCCTCTCTGATCTCCAGATATGGTCAGGATGCATAGCGTATGATCTAATGATGTCATTTAAGCTACCACCAGTTCGGAATGCAGTCATCCATGGGGAAGAGCTGGCAAGAAACCCTCATGGTTGCTCTTTTAAACACATCACAGTTTACGTTACAATATGTGGTACACAATAACACTTTCACATTACGTTAACTTACTAATTTAACAAAGTTCCGACATTACGACTGACAAGTTACTAAATGTTTCAATGATAATTCACGAATGCCGCACCAAAGATGAGGTGCTCTTTTATATTGTGATTTTCGTTGTGACCCACTCCTCTGCGAGTGAGATCACTCGATAAACAAGTCGAAACCACCTTCAAAATAGCAAAACAAATGGCGGTATCCACAAATTACAATAAATAAAGCTATTAGCAAATTCAATTCAGTGTCCATATTCATCACGATCCGACATGTACATTATATGATATGCAAACGAATATAGTACCTACGCAAAAAACCCTTTTGTGAAAACAATCAAAATTGCTTGAAATGAGTTCATAATATTTATTTTAAATAGCTTTTGCCCGCGGCTACGCCCGCGTGGTGGTTATTTTTGGAAGAAAAGGTATAAAATCCATGAAGACCTCTTAAGCTATTACATCTTCCTGTATTATGCTATCCCATAGGAACTGTGCATTTTCTGGTATAAAAAGTAGTCCTGCAACTAATACTATGCAAAAAATCATGTGGATCCCTTGCTCTGTCTAAAACAAAAACAATTTTATCCCATGTGAACCGAACATTTTTCCGGGATTAACGTAGCCTATGTGCTATTCCAGACTATAATCTATCTCTGTGCCAAATATCAACCAGATCCGTCGAGTTGTTGTAGCGTGATTGAGTAACAAACATCCATCAGTACAAACATTCGCATTTATAATATTAGTAGGTAGTATTGTTAATAAACTTTAAGGGTGGAATTTCCAAAAATCCTGAAATGTTTTTTATTTTTAACTAGCCAAATATCAAATTTCATGCGTTTAACTGCAACAATGAAGGATTTTCATACAAACTAACATCCCCTATTTTACCCCCTTAGGGGTGGTATTTCCAAAAATCCTTCCTTAGTGGATGCCTACGTCATAAAAGGTACCTACTGTCAAAATTTTAATTCGCTAACCCCAGCCGTTTTGGCTGTGCGTTGATCGTCAGTCAGTCAGTCAGTTCAGCTTCTTCTTTTATATATACAGATATTGGTTTGAGCAAAAATGGGTGCGTAGCGGAAATATCTCACTATCTCCCTCGCACATCGGTACAGTAATGGCCATTCTGAGAGGTGACGTCACGGCTCATGATACATCCTTTTACTGTCATTTGACAAATACCCATTCCAGCAGATTTGAATAGAGTCTAATTTACTTATTTTTGTTTGATTCATAAAAGTCTTTCGATGATATGTTTTAGGTAATGTTACTTGTTGGATAAAGTAATAAAATGTGTGAACTACCCTATTCTGACTGTTTAGCTTTATTGTGGACATTATGCACTATTTTCTTTATATATTCGTCTTCTTCTTATTGGACTTCAGAGCAACTCTTAAACGACTCGCTGAAAAAATAAATCTAAATATTTCGAAACAAAACATAACTCGTTCTAAATGTATGCATTATTTAACATTAGCGGACCGATCGCCGTTGCAGTATAAACGTCGATGAAACAATAAGCCAATAATAAATTTAAACTGCATGCAGATAACGTAAATAAACAATATTGATGCGTTATAAGGAACGTAGGTGGTGACCAGACCTCCAAAACAAATAAATATAGATAATAGCTGTTGCTCTCGGCTCCGCCCACGTGGAGGTCATGTTTGGGAAAAAAAGTATACCTTACAAAATACCAATTTTCATGCGTTTAACTTCAAAAATGACGGATTTTCATACAAACTTTCTTCCCCTATTTTACCCCCTTAGGGGTGGTATTTCCAAGAACCCTTCCTTAGTGGATGCCTACGTAATAAAAGGTACCTACTGTCAAAATTTCAAGTCTCTAACCCCAGCCTGTGGCTTAGATTTAGGTTTAGGCTGTGCGTTGATCGATCAGTCAGTCAGTCAGTCAGTTTTTTCTTTTATATATACAGATGAATAAATAAATACACCCAACAGTCACACACATAGTTCTGACCCCACACTAGGTAAAACCTGTATCGTGGGTATCAAGAACCACAAGGGACTACGGTCCCACAACATCCAGACATTTGTTATATTCATTTTATTAATGTTATATTTATTAAACATTTAATAACACCAAATGAGTTAAATTAAATCAAAAGATCATGTCACAACAGGTCGCTCTACGCTTGCAAAATTAAAAAAAGAAAAGGTCGATCGCAGCTGTCATTTTAGTCTATCTAATTAAAAATCAAAGTATAACAAACTAATAGTGTACTAACTAGTATCTACTACCCCGGCCCGAACAAAGAGGTTCGCAAATTCGTATTTTTGCCGCACCATCAAGCTGTGGAACAGTTTGCCAGCTACCGTGTTCCCTCCTTCCTATGATCCTGGGTCCTTTAGGCGTAATGTGAAGAAGCTAAACAGCACGCCGGCATGATTGTGTTGAGTAGCGGGGAATACACTGTCTCTCGCTACTTGATACTCTATCTGGACGGCACTGCGCTTACCATCAGGTGCAGTGTGGTCACTTTGCCGCGCCAGAATAAAAAAAAACTCTACTAGAGAATTGAGAGGAGTGGGGAATAATTACCTATTATATACTACTATATTGTGTCAACCCAACAAATTGCTAGCCCTAGCATTGCAGAAGTCCATGGGCGGCGCGGCGGTGACTACTGACATGAGGTGGACCGTCTGTTCGTCTGCCTATCCAGGCATTAAAAATATGCCTCATTTTTACTTATCCACTTTCAAGTCATATTGATATATTCTAGGAGAGCTATTTGCGTATATTTTATTTATGTACTTGATCTAATTGCGTGAAAAAAAACATAGGCAGTCATGGAGACTACCGACAGAAGTGAAAACTTAAAACTTTGGAATATGTTCTTTTTTGAAACAGCGTCCATGAAGTTTTAACTTTTAATGTTTACTAGCTGTTGCTCGCGGCACCGCCCGCGTGTAGGTTATCTTATACTCTTTATAAAATCATTTTTTTTTGCAATTAAAATAGCCTATATTAATCAGTGATAATGTAGCATTCAAATGGTCAAAGAATTTTAAAAATCAGTCCTGTACTTTTTGAACTAATTCGTACATATTAACATACAAATCTTTCCTATTTATAATATTAGTATAGATAATTATTTGTCAATAATTATAGGTCTTCATGTGCATTATGTCAAAAGTAAAATATTCTGAAGGTGGTCACGCGAGTTCAGTGCTTTTTCCAATCGGAAAAGTGTCCAACGTGCCTAATAGTTTTCACTTCAAATCACAATTATTTTTAGTTTGTAAGATTTGGCCACGCCACTGCTTCGCAAACTGGAGTTTGCACATTCCATCAATTTTCTCTCAGAAATTCATATAAAGTTAGTTTAAAAACAATAAAGTACCTACTAAAGCCCGATAAAATTTACTCGGCATGTATTTAGAACCGTAAATACTCACTAATTGAGTGTTTAAATTATCTAAAATTATCATTTCCACGTCAACGTAAATATTTTGCAATTATTTTGAGGTTACAAACATAAATAATATAATGGCGGAGATTTGCGCGCGAAATCTGGCTTATTTCCCGCGCTTGGTCAACAAACATGGCGCGCGTGAAACTTAAGTGTCGAAACGTTGAATTAATTACATCACAGAACGGGAAGATTAAGAAATAACACATTGTAAATTGGCTTGTATCGCAGGGTGAATAAATGGGACGGCCCTGCTGCCGTTTCTAAATAGATAAGATTTATGCAGTTTGGATTTTCTGCGAAGGAAACATGGAACAGATCGGTAAATATCGACTATGAGGTGGGTTTTAAGTAGGTGGATAATCAGCACATAACTCTTTACTGATACAAACCATTACCTAATAGGTATGTCGAGCTGTTAACTGAAAATTGAGAAAAAATTTTTTTTAGCAAATTACCCAATTATTATCAGTTTTACCCGACCTGGAACCCGAGACTTCAGCACAGCAGTCGTATCGCGTACGCACTACGCAATTACTTCACCACCGAGTCAGTCATACAGTCGAGTACATATAAATATTAACGTAAAACTCTATCAGGCAAAAACAAACTATAAACAAAGCAACAACAAAAACGGAACAATGCTCCACAAAAACTGGGTTTTAATCTTTTTAAATGCATGCAAATTAAGTTCGCATTCATTCGAGACTCAAACAGAAGACGATTGATCGATATGTATGATAAAATGGACGAAATGTTTTGTTTGTTTCGAATATATTTTTGGTATACATTTGTCTTAGATAGATGTATGAGACGCAAGGTCAAGCGTTCTACCAAGACCTCCCTGAGGGACTGGACTTAACTACTAACTTCACTGGTTCGTGCGTTAGATATGTAACTTTCTACCACTGTGCTGTCGTCCGCGTATCCAAAAGTACCGGGCTTAAGCAGATCATTGATGTGCAGCAGGAATAAAGTCGCAGACACTACCGACCCCTGATGTACCCCGGCATTAATAGCCTTTTAGATCGGCATTTTGCCAAAACAGAATCAAAACTGCTTGAAAAATGATTTCACAATATTTATTTTTAATATTTGTAGGAGCAAAAACGGGTGCGTAGTGAGATCATCTCACTATCTCCCTCGCACAACTGCTCAACAATGGCCATTCTGAGAGCTGACGTCACGACTTATATCATGCATTATTTTACTGTCATTTGACAATTACCCCTTGCAGCAGATTTGAAGGGCGTCTAATTTACTTATTTTTGTTCGGATTTATAAAATTCTTTCGATTATAGGTTTTAGGTAGTGTAAGTTGTTGATTAAAAATAATTAAAATAAATCGTGTCAACTACCCTATTGGACGGCATTCACCATCAGGTGCAGTGTGGTCACTTTGCCATACATACATATACATATTCATATACATATACACTCACGCCTGTAATCCCCGAAGGGGTAGGCAGAGGTGTAACCAGTACACCCACTTTTCGCCGAATTTCGGTCCCATAATGTGATAGGGGGCGAGCCTATCGCCACACCGGGCACCATTCCAGACTCCGGGTTAATACTGAGTATTTCTAGGTAGAAAAACCCAATATCACTTTACCCGACCCGGGGATCGAACCCGAGACCTCAGCACAGCAATCGTAACGCATGCGCAATTACAACTATGCCACCGAGGCAGTACTTTGCCGTGACCGGAAAAAAGTAGTAGAAAATGATATCGAAATCAAACTTCGAATTTTAGACGCGCGAAGCCTCGACCAAAACAAAGTCTCCCAATAAAAACATCAAAGTCCTTCCATTTGAACAGACGCGGCATTGTTGTCTGAACCCGCATTTTGTTTTCTCCATTTTTAACCAGTATGTCTTATCTCGGTAACAAACGACGGCTATTGATCCGGACCGCCTTAATTTGAAGCCTTTAGTCGTATTGAGTAAAAACATGGCGAAAATTTTGTTTGATAATTCATACAAAATCAAATATTTATTGAATCCATGAAATATTATACATCATTTCGATTCAGTCACTTTTTTACTTTTTTTTACTGCCTGGATAGACAGACGCGCAGACGGTAAGGTGGTATGGTAAGTAGTCACCGCCGCCCATAGACTTCTGCAATGTCAGGGCACCGCAAAGCCGCTGCCTACCGTTTCTCTACATTTCTTTCGTCATTGCTTTTTTACTCTACCGCCAAAACTACCATCCGGAATGCATTTTCGCTACAGAAGAACGGACAAGAAACTCTAGAGTTGCTCTTTTCGAGCATCGGTTATCAATATTTGGTTATACAATTACAATTATATACAATCCCTTATATATTGGACAGTAAAATATCTTAAGTAAAGTTGCATTGTCAATCTCTCGACCACTCACGGAAACTGGGAAGAGGCAAATATGTTGTTACATAAATAAAATTGACCCAAGCCCAAAAATCACCTACTCTCCGATTCTCATTCTTACTCAGGTCGGCATCGCAGCGTGATTCCGCTAGTATGTAAATGTTCATGTAGTTGTTATGTTTGTATCAAATGACCCGCTTGCCCGTTTACCTGGTCTCTACCATAAAAATAAAGGGTGGCATTTCGATGATTAATAAACAATAGCTCTATTAACGAGCCATGGCCAATTCTACGGACAGCTGCAGTATTTAGTTTATTAACTAAGGTCCTTCTTTTTATTGCAATTATCATGGACTTCACTAAACCTTTCATTACATCCGATGAGTCACAACTCACAATACAAAAATATATTTATTTTTAATTACCAGCAACCCAAATGTAAAAAATGCAGGCAAACGTATTAGAATTATTCAACCTTATTATTCACGGTTAAGAATTTTGACGGGTAAGCAAATTATAGTGGACATATCCAACGTGCTTAAAATTACTTATTTTATTACCAGTGTATCATCTAAAGGATGTTAATGTTTATTTTTTTTTAAATGCTAATGTAATGATAAATGATATTATAATTGGATATTTTTTTAAATGTACTAATAAGTGCAATTTCGATGTCGAATGAATTGTAAGTAATTCAAATAACCACAGAATTCTCGACATGAGTTCCCCACGAAGTCGTTCTTCTTGGTCACAAATTACATTCGCATATATCAACTTGAATCCCCAACACAATTGTCACCACAATTCATCAAGATAATATATTTAAAAACGCATCAATCCGCCGCTTTTATATTCCACAGTCGACAAATGAGCGTGTCACTTCAACCAATCACTAAATATTGCCACCTAAACATCAATAAACTCGACTCATCGAAGTTTTTTTCCCTATTATAGTGACGTCAATATCGCTTGAACTTGTCAAAATTTACTGCCATACATCAACGGGTACATTCCGGCTGTCGCATCGTGTCGGCCCGTGCCAGCTACTGACCGACTGACAGTCGTGACTGTTTGACATCTTGACTAATGTTTGTTCTGACTAAAAATGTTGGACGGACGATTGATTAAGGATCCGAAATAGGTGTGATGACAGCGGCCGCCATTAACGGGATTTAGCGCGGGAAAGTTTTTACATTAAATTTACTTTGATTGCTTTTTATTATAATTTTCATGATAAAGGTAATGTATACAGCCAATGATTACCATACAAACATATTAAAGTACTTTCTTTTATCGATTGTGATTACATTTTAACATAGATGTTTGTTTGCATTATAAATACTTAACGGAAATACCATATCTCCAAACATATACGTAAATATAATTTACGAATAAAATTATAGTGAATTAAAAGCATCATCAGTTAATTAAAGTAACTTTCATGCCAATTAACGCCAGCCTAAAATAACAAACTCGGCAACTTCATACCAAAACATTTTCCTCACAAACAAGAACATTTACCATTACTGCAAAAAACATCCCGACTTATGATGAAAGATAAAATAACGAATTGAGACGTTGGACACGATGTCGGGGAATGCTGGTCTTTGATAGCTGGCAACATTTTTAATGATTTTTGTCAATCTGAAATGTACTTTATTCTATCAGTCGAAAGCTGAAAGTAAATTGAGATAGTATTCAATATACCTGATTCCTTGATACGATTAGAGATGTGTTATCAGTTATGTATATAGATGGAATTTGAAACTCGCAGTGTCTGTATGTTTGGGTGGAGTGTTTAAATCAGCCGTATCTTCAGCGGTCGAGGTGGACAGAAATTAACCTCCATTGAGCCGTGATTGAGATCATCTACCTTTGGTATGTTTAGGTTTAACATTTAGATCTCATGTTTCATCGTTTCACGTCTGATATAATCGCTAATGAGTTCAATATAATCTAAAATTGATTTTTTACAGAATACTACGTAAAATAAATAGTTATTGTAAATTCTGTTGTCACGAACTAATTAAAAAAACACCAAAAAAAGGTTTGGTATATTTTTAAATTGGTTTTAATTTAGCGAGTAAGCAGCTATTTTTATATATATAGTGGACTAAGAAGTGGGGAAAGGCGGTTAACCCTAAACCCCTGGTACTGGTGACCCCCGATCTAAGAACTCATTTCGGGGTCCCAATTACCGATTTTTGTATAAATTTCCGACGAGCTTAGTCCGCCACTGATTTTTTACTACTATATTAACATATCTTGCTTCCGTAGTAGTATTGTTACAATTCACAACTGCGTGTAATAAAGTAAAAAGAAATGTACCATTAAGCTATCGAAGTAAGGAATCTAGTCACTATGATACTATTAAAAAAAAACAAATATACGGAGATATGGCTGTATGGGCTTTATTCCTTTACCTATTTTATAGTAATAAAAAAATTGCAGGTGGTCACAGACAACGACCGTTGACAATTAAGCAAATCATTGTGTATTCTGTTTAGATTAAATACAATGGCATATGCGAATGCTGTCGATTAGGTGCGAAAGGGCAAGCGGTGGCCTTTGTCAGACAGTTAATTGCATAGAGCGTTGCAGGGCGGGACGCGGGCGCGGCCCTCGCGTGCTCACAATTAACTAGGAGACTAATAGTTCCGATACTACATGATGCTATTTTATATAAGACTGTTAACAATAACAACGCCCAAAAAATATATCTATATATGAAAAAATCAATGTGTGTATGTATGTTCCCAGTGGACTCCAAAACGGCTTGAGTGATCTTGATGAAATTTTCAAGCCATCTTCAGATTAGCCCAGAGCGGG
Source organism: Laothoe populi (assembly GCA_905220505.1). Taxonomy (NCBI): domain Eukaryota; kingdom Metazoa; phylum Arthropoda; class Insecta; order Lepidoptera; family Sphingidae; genus Laothoe; species Laothoe populi. The sequence goes on along the minus strand of HG992166.1, from coordinate 15,966,864 downwards.
TGATCCTCTGGAGTTTGGTAGCGATTGGATGGTCATTTTTTATTTTGGTCATTTTATGTCAAATTTTCCGAACCGGGCAGATCGCTGATTCTAGATATTGAAATTATCATTAACTTCATGATCAATGACAAATGAACTCTATCGAAACAACGAAATTTATCATATTTGTTTTGATTGAAACTATTTAAAAAGCAATCAATCAAATTATAGAATGTTAAACCCAGAATATATATTACATGCAAATTGGGGCAGTATGATTTATTGTTTCTTTTCCCGTTCCTATTAAAATTTAAAAGAAGTGTATATGTGCCAGAGGCCGTTCTTATGTCGAGTGCCAGAGGCCGTTCTTATGTCAGTCTGTCCGGTTGTCATTTAGAGCGGTTCGGGAGTGCAACCCCGGCCACTTGAGCCGTCAGTGCCGCGTTCCATCACTCCACCCGTGGCTCTGATGTCCTCCTCCATCCCTTCCCGTCCCGTTACTGGTGGTAGGGCTTAACTTTGAGTGAATTTTATTTACTTAGAGTTGGGCCCGAACGGATTGGTACCACCGTCCAGCCTATTTCTGCCGCGAAGTAGAAATGCGTTCCGGCGGAAGGGCTAGATAGCCGTTCCCTCTCTCCTCTCCTTTCCCTGGTGGTGCAGTTTGGACGGTACTCGTAATATGCGGAACTTTGGTGTTGGTCGTCGCGTGGGTATCATCTGTGGGGGGCTGGCGTGGGGTACAGGGAGACCCGATGGGAACGGCCACCGCCGGCCGCCTGCCAGTCAGTAGGGGACCTGAACCCGGGGATACACTTTTCAAAAATTCCCTCCCCGGGAAGCTGTCCCGCCAACTGGCGAAAATCCTGTAATACAGTCGTCGTGCCAGCGTGGGAGACTGGAGTGGATCCCGGCGACTGTATACAGGGGGGCATCGGGGGCCCTTCCGTGCTTCGCGCTGGCTCCTCGCATTACCTGCGTAACCATCCTGCACCTTGTTCTGCGACTTTATGTTTCGAGTGCCGTCTAAATTTCACTGCCCCCTCACATCTCCTTTCCCCCACTACCAAATCAAAAATTTTAAAATGAAGGCAAATAAAAAAAAGAGTAAGCGTACTTCGGCGGATACCATATCCACTTTAACAGTAGACTTCTGCAATGTCAGGGGTCTGCACAGTAACCTGGACGCTGTACATTACCACCTAGAGTCGGCGCGGCCTGCCCTACTCTTTTTAACTGAGACTCAGATATCTACCCCTGACGATATCTCGTACCTTAATTACCCCGGTTACGTACTGGAACATTCGTTCCTACGTAAAGCCGGGGTGTGCGTTTTCGTCAGGGATGATATATGTTGTCGCCGCCTTCGGGGCCTCGAGCATCGGGACCTGTCAATCTTGTGGCTATGCGTAGAGTACGGGGGTCGTACCCGAGTGTACGCTTGCCTTTACAGGTCCCATGCCGGTGAAACGGGGTCTTCTCATTTATTCGAGAACGTCCAAATGGGGACTGGCCGATCTCTAGAGCAGTACCCATCCGCGGAAGTGGTGGTCCTTGGGGACTTCAACGCTCATCATGCTGAGTGGTTGGGTTCTCGGACCACTAACGCTGCGGGTCGGTCTGCTTATGAGATGGCTTTGGTTTACGGTCTCACACAATTGGTAGCTCAGCCCACCCGAGTTCCAGATGTTGAGACCCATGAGCCCTCTCTGTTGGACCTTCTGCTGACCACAAATCCTGAGGGACACAAGGTAGTGGTCGATCCCCCTTTGGGGTCATCAGACCACTGCCTTATTCGAACCTCAGCCCCTGCGGTTTATCCCGATCGCTCCTCAGCGACTGGGTTCCGCAGGGTTTGGCGGTACGGATCAGCGGATTGGGAAGGGATGCGTGAATTCTTTGCGTCCTTCCCATGGAAGCGGTTCTGCTTCTCTTCCGAAGATCCTGATGCTTGTGCGGACCGCGTCAGGGACCTGGTGGTCATGGGGATGGATCTGTTCATCCCCAATTCCAGGGTACCTGTCGGGCGTCGCAGCCGGCCCTGGTATAATAGTACCTGTGCCGAAGCTGCACGCCTTAAGCGGTCCGCATACGGGGCGTGGAACGATGCCCAAAAGCATCAGGGTCCAAGCGCGAAGGAGGAGAGGCGGAAATTTAATGCCGCTTCTAGGTCCAACAAAAGGGCTATAGCCAAGGCCAAGGCAGAACATATTGGCAGAATTGGTGAGCGGCTAGAGAGTTATCCGTCTGGCAGTCGGGCCTTCTGGTCGCTCGCCAAGGCTGTCCAAGGTAACTTCTGCCTGTCCAGTCTCCCGCCACTGCGTAAGACTGATGACAGTTTGGTCCATAGTGCAAAGGAAAAGGCCGATATCTTGGCCCAATCCTTTGCCTCGAACTCGACTTTGGATGATGGAGGAGCCACTCCACCAAAACTTCCCCGGTGCGAGTACTCCCTGCCTGAAATCCGCATCAATCAGCGTGCGGTCAGGCGGGAGCTTAGGCTCCTTAACATCCGAAAGTCGAGTGGGCCGGACTGCATCCCCGCAGTGGTTCTTAAGACGTGCGCCCTTGAGTTGACCCCCATTCTCACGCGCCTTTATCGTCTTTCGTACAACTCCAGAAGGGTTCCCGCTTCGTGGAAGGTTGCCCATGTCCATCCGATCCCTAAAAAAGGTGACCGGTCCGACCCTTCGTGTTATAGACCGATAGCCATCACATCCTTGCTCTCTAAAGTCATGGAGAGAATAATTAACGCCCAGCTTATGGGGTATCTGGAGGAGCACCAGCTGATTAGCGATCGTCAGTACGGTTTCCGTCACGGTCGCTCGGCTGGTGATCTTCTTGTTTACCTCACACATCGCTGGGCGGAGGCTATAGAGAGCAAGGGTGAGGCTATGGCCGTCGGTCTAGACATCGCGAAGGCGTTTGATCGGGTATGGCATGGGGGCCTTCTGTCGAAGCTTCCATCATATGGAATCCCCGAGGGGCTCTGCAACTGGATCGCTAGTTTTTTGGATGGTCGGAGCATTAAAGTCGTCGTAGACGGCTACTGCTCCGACGCTTTATCCATTAATGCTGGCGTTCCACAAGGCTCGGTGTTGTCGCCGACACTATTCATACTGCATATCAATGACATGCTGTCTATTGATAGCATGCATTGCTATGCAGATGATAGTACTATCGACGTGCGATACACCGGCCAGCAGGGTATCCCTCGGAGCACTTTGGAAGAAAGACGGTTAGAACTTGTGTCGGAAATCGAGAGCTCTCTAGGGCGGGCCTCTGAATGGGGTGAAAGGAACCTAGTTCACTTCAACCCCACGAAGACACAAGTTTGCGCGTTCACCGCTAAGAAGGACCCATTTGTCATGGCGCCACAGTTTCAAGGAGTCACTCTCCAGGTTTCCGAGGGTATTGGGATCCTCGGCGTCAATATATCTAACACGGTCCAGTTTAGGAGTCAAGTGGAGGACAAAGCCAAATTGGCAAGCAAAAAATTGGGGATCCTGAACAGAGCGAGGCGGTATTTCACGTCGGGCCATAGATTGGCGCTTTATAAAGCGCAAGTCCGGCCCCACGTGGAGTACTGTTCTCATCTCTGGGCAGGGGCCCCAAAATACTTGCTGGACCCACTTGACTCCTTACAGAGGCGGGCCGTTCGGATTGTCGGGGATCCTGATATTACGGATAGCCTGGAACCGTTGGGGCTGCGGAGAGACTTCGGGTCTCTCTGCTTGTTCTATCGGTTGTTCCACGGGGAGTGCTCCGAGGAACTGTTTAAAATGGTGCCTACATCACCATTTTATCATCGCACCACCCGACACCGCAACAGAGTTCATCCATACCACCTGGAAACGATTCCGTCTAGCACGGTTCGTTTCCGGCGTTCATTTTTACTACGTACGTGCAAGCTCTGGAATGAACTCGCTGCTGCGGTGTTCCCTGAGCGCTATGACATGTCCTTCTTTAAACGAGGCTTAAAGAGAGTAGTCCTTCAACGGTAGGCAGCGGCTTTGCTGTGCCCTGGTATTGCAGAAGTCTATGGGCGGCGGTGACTACTTACCATCAGGTGGCCCGTCTGCTCGTCTGCCTATCGAGGCACTAAAAAAAAAAAAAAAAAAATATGTATTTCAGACATGGCATCGGCCTTTAGAATGGAAAAATATCTGAAACGGCTTGATCCTTTTAAATGGAGAAAAACCACAGACAACTTTGGGCTTTTGATATGGCTTCTCTGACTTGTCAATTATAAAGACAATATAAGAAGAAGACTTTTCAATTTCAGCCCAGAATTTAAAAAATAACGACAGACAAGGCTGCATAGTGGAGAACCTATGCATTCTTTTTTATTAAAAAAGTGAATGGAAAAAAAGTTTATATACAGGTACAAGCATGGCAAAGTTACCCATAACGGCTATATGCTATTGAAAATAGCTATACGTTTTTAATACTTAGCAACATAGAGACGTCCTTCACGGATTTACAGCTAACCGGCACCAGAAAAGCACACTTTAAACGCCAGACTTCAATGTGATGACAGCTTCATGAGCTGCTAAAGACAAGTCAATACTTTTGAACACGTTTTCCTCCATATGGTATTGGGCTGGTAAAAAATAGATTCCTGTGAAGCTCATATTAAACAATAACATTGATGAATACTTTCTGAAAAAAACACACGAAATCAGTGTATTTGATATGTTTGATTATTTCATGAAATTTATCCAATACACTCAATTTCTTTTCTTATATATTTATAATTTTAGACACTCCATGATATGCTTTTGTAATCGAATTTCCTTAACGTTGATTTTAAATGACATCAAAAATACTAATAAAATCATTTATTTTACACACATAGTTATACACCCCACACTAGCGAGGATATCAAGAACTACAAGGGACTATGGTCCCACAACACCCAGACCCGAAACAAATTTCTGTCCGTCACATAAACATTTGTCTCGGTACAGGAACCCACGGCCTCTCGTAGAGGCTATCAGTTATATAAACCAAGGTTTCTGTCCCCAAAATCTTAGGCAATGGTACAACTGGTTTGTTATTTTTGTCTTGTCAAACCTTGCTCTTTATTATAAGATTCGATACAACCCTATTGCTACGCCATGTACAAATCATTATGAAAATTAAATTGGATATGAAAACTCAATATTGACATAAAGTGTATAAAAAAGTTGCTAACTCCCGGTCCATAGTGCATGGTTGCCGCTGCACGCTACCGCAAACTAATACACCTTTAATGCACCGCTTACACATGCAATCCGCTCCCCTGATTAATTAATAATGATAATCTATATTCATTAATAGAAAATAATTGGTCTTTAAATCGCACCATCTTAAAAAAGTGTATCATAAACATGAGATCCTAGTTACAATTCCTAGGACAGAGAATTGAGATGTGAGATAAAATATTGTTAGGGTAGTCCCTGTTTATTAAAAATACCGGGGGTCTCTCATAAAATAAGTTCGGGTAGATTGATGTCACAGCTTCGTGGTGTCTACTACTCAAGCCCGAAACGAGAGGTTCGCAACTTCGTATTTTTGCCGCACCATCAAGCTGTGGAATAGTTTGCCAGCTACCGTGTATCTCCTTCCTATGATCCTGGGCCCTTTAGGCGTAGTGTGAAGAAGCTAACAGCAGGCCGGCATGATTGCTACTTGATACTCTAACTGGACGACACTGCGCTTACCATCATATGAAATCACTTTGCCGTGCCAGATTAAAAAAAAGACTGAGCAGGGTGAAGGTTTACAATAAAAGACAGCGCCTCAGCATACCAGAACCCAGTCCAGCCCGATTTATGGCCAGTTCGATTGCAGTTCAAGAGGGCGTGCAGTTGTCTTTAGTATAATGTGTGTTCAGTAGTGTTTCCTAACAATATATTATATACAAGCTGATGTCTGCGGCTCCGCCCGCGTGGAAGTTAACTTCTATTTTTAAAATCATTTCATCTTTCACAACTACTCTCTGCATAATACAGATATTCCTTCAAATGGGTATAACTTCAGATTGAATGCACCGATTTAAATTAAATAAAGACTAAACGTTACCTTGAGATAAACTCTATGATTTTATTGTCTATTCTTTTGTCGTAATACCAATTCTTCGGTCATGATGCCTTGACAGACAGACAATACTTACAAAAACAATTATTTTGGGTTCTATATCGATAATATAACATGACGCAATAAAAATTTAGCAAAAATATTTAATGTACAGGCAAAGCGCCTCTTCTACTTTATTATAGTATATGTTATACTTCAAAATTTTGACTTAAAATGTACTCGACAATGTATTAAAAATGACAATCAACAAGAGGAATGTTTGTGTGATAAATAAATATTTGTATCGGGTCTCTGTTTTGTGAGACCGAAATTCTCTCGTAGTTCTTGATACCTTCAAGACTTGTATCTTAGTGTCGGGTTAGGACTATTTGTTTAAGTTTGGGTGTTGTGAGACCGTAGTCCCTCGTAGTTCTTGATACCCACGATACAGATTACCTAGTAATTAGTCAGGACTGTGTGTGTGACTGTTGAGTGTATCTAATTGACAAATGAGCCTTTTTGTGTGCTTCCGGCTTTGGAACATAAATCTATATCTCGTTATTTTTGGGCAGCACTTGGTAGAAGTTGGGATGAAAAACCGCTAATAACATGACTCACTGATCACTTGCCGCGAGGCAACACTGGCACTCGGCGACTACAAGTGCATTTAGGCCGAAATATACACTGCAATCACCTATGAGGCGGGCCGAGCCGCGGGCAAAACCAATACATTATCTCGCAATATTTGAGGAATGTTAGGGTTGCCTAAATGTAGAAAAACGTGTATGGAAAAGTTATTTTGCCCTATTCTACTCATTTTTCTGGCACTGAATGGGGCAGTTGGCAGGATTTTATTTTATTTTAAACGATTTTAGGTTACCTTAACCGATTATCGAAAGATGTTAATAAAATCTGAACCAAAAGTGGAAGCAGGGATTGTCCAATGACAATGGTCTTATTTATAGCTCACGCTGGGCGTCAAGGCATTGGATTCATACATGTTTTCTCAAAATGTGCACATGATTTTCGTACTGAGCCACGCCATTCGGTCTAGTGACACGAAAGTTCTTCCCAGCAGTCGCAGGGTACGCCGCAAGATGCTAAGTAACGCTTGATGATATTGTAGTATGTAGAAAATGACATCCAGGCTTACGCCATTCTTGACCGAGTTTGCCTTAAACCACTGAAACCTAATGGCGTCTTGACAAATTTCATATGAACTGTATCTCTATATATATGTGAATTCTCCAGATAAAGTGGCAAGATTGTCTCCTTAACATTAATATTTTACGAAGTTTATAGCTAAGCGGCATAGAGTCTATGCTCTTGGAGGTGGTGCGGTAATGTTGTACGTATGAAGGCCTCTAGACATCCAAAGATATTGTTTTATTTTGGTCCTAACTTACTGCGTATATGATGCCATATGCTGATGTGTTTACCCATAAAAAGACTCAATCTCGTGTTTTTATTATGATTTAACTAAAAGTCTTAGAAAGATAAAATACTTGGAAGAGTCCAAAAACATGTCCAAGAACTGGATAGTAGATGCACATTTGATGAGGGCTGAGACACTATGGATATTAAAATACTTATAGATTTTTAGTTCGAAATTCAAATTTTTTAGTAGAATCTCATAGTAAAGACTCGTATTCAAATGGATATGGATGCAACATTCGAAAAAATAACTTCGTAGTTCGAAATTACGTAATAGAGAAATGATTCGAACTGTAGATTCGAGTACGAAATTATTTTGAATGAAAGGAGAATTGCCCTCCAGGTACTTATGGTACATCATATACTATCACACTCATCACTACTAAGTAGTCACTACTTAAGACTCGGTCGTATTTTTTTAAATAGATGTGCCCTGAAAATAAAGCAGTCTTGTTTTACCAGTTGATTTAAGCGCTAAAAAGTACACGAAAAAAATTAAACTAGCCTCAAAAGTCGTAGAAAAATCTGTTAATTCCAAATATGCATTATAGCTGAATGCTGCAAAAATTGACACTTAAATCAAATAGCCTGCTAACCGTCTATATTATCCGCTATCAGTAGTCCGCGATTTTTTATTATGTCGTATGCTAAGGGGGGGGTCCGGACCCCCTGAACCCCCCCCTTATATACGCCCATGGGCTCAGCTAATGCTGTCTAGGGCAGAAACCTTAGGCAGTGCTGATTTTCAGCCACTCCCAACTCCCTAAGCTTAAGCGGGATGTTCAGACATTACTGCTTCCCCAGTAATAAATAAAAATATTATTACATCAAAGAATTTTTTTTATAATTGTGTGTTGTGTATTTTATATGTTTGTTTGTGTGTGTGTCTTTATTGTTTAATTATCAAACTTCATAACAACTTTTCAGAAAAAGAGAATAAATTGTTTGTTTATTTTTAGATATTATCAATAATATGGATTCACATATTTTTATTATACAGAAATAGTCTATTCATATACCTAGTCAGGTCATAAATTCTGTCACATGTTTAATATAAAATAATTGAAACAAGTTTATTCATTATGTAACCATTTATATAAATGGCTCGTACGGAGGTACACGGTGTACCTCCGTACGAGCCGGGATTAATATTGCAGACAAATTTGTTATAGAGTGGCTTTAAAAACCCAACAGTCTAAAAAACGTAGAATTGGAAGGATACAGGCTGTGGTTTTTAGGGGAGACAGTAAGATATATAGGGTGGTGGTCAATCTTGCCCCTACTTGGCTATGGACATATTTAGCGTTCTAGAATATATCTACTTTAATAGAAAGCTACCCATAGGTGAATCAACGTACGCGCATCTCTATTTGTCATTGGACAATCCCTGCTTCCACTTTTGGTTCAGATTTTATTAACATCTTTCGATAATCGGTTAAGGTAACCTAAAATCGTTTAAAATAAAATAAAATCCTGCCAACTGCCCCATTCAGTGCCAGAAAAATGAGTAGAATAGGGCAAAATAACTTTTCCATACACGTTTTTCTACATTTAGGCAACCCTGACATTCCTCAAATATTGCGAGATAACGTATTGGTTTTGCCCGCGGCTCGGACCGCCTCATAGGTGATTGCAGTGTATATTTCGGCTTAAATGCACTTGTAGTCGCCGAGTGCCAGTGTTGCCTCGCGGCAAGTGATCACTGAGTCATGTTATTAGCGGTTTTTCATCCCAACTTCTACCAAGTGCTGTCCAAAAATAACGAGATATAGATTTATATTCCAAAGTAGGAAGCACACAAAAAGGCTCATTTGTAAATTAGATACACTCAACAGTCACACACACAGTCCTGACTAATTACTAGGTAATGTTTTTCGTGGGTATGAAGAACTACGAGGGACTACGGTCTCACAACACCCAAACTTAAACAAATAGTCCTAACCCGACACTAAGATACAAGTCTTGAAGGTATCAAGAACTACGAGAGAATTTCGGTCTCACAAAACAGAGACCCGAGACAAATATTTATTTATCACACAAACATTTCTCTTGTTGATTGTCATTAACCGATTTCAAAAAAAGGAGGATGTTAACAGTTCGTCGGATTTTTTTTTATGTATGTTACCCGATTACTCGTAGACGCCTGGACCGATTCGAGATATTCTTTTTTTGTTTAAAAGGGTAAACTTCCCAGGTGGTCCCATTGACACCAAGTCAGGATTTTGATGATGGGATCTCAGAAAAATCGAGGGAAACCATCAAATTTTATAGAGACGCATAATTTGTTTTTCATTGAAGTCGGTGTACTTTTTTTTTAATACATCGTCGAGTACATTTTAAGTCAACATTTGGAGTATAACATCTATACTATAATAAAGTAGAAGAGGCGCTTTGTCTGTACATTGAATAGTTTTGCAAAATTTTTATTGCGTCATGTTATATTATCGATATAGAACCCAAAATAATTGTGTTTGGAAGTATTGTCTGTCTGTCAAGGCATCATGACCAAAGAATTGGTATTACGACAAAAGAATAGACAATAAAATCATAGAGTGTATCTCAAGGTAACGTTTAGTCTTTATTTCATTTAAATCGGTGCATTCAATCTGAAGTTATACCCATTTGAAGGAATATCTGTATTATGCAAAGAGTAGTTGTGAGAGATGAAATGATTTTATAAATAGAAGTTAACTTCCACGCGGGCAGAGCCGCAGACATCAGCTTGTATATAATATATTGTTAGGAAACACTACTGAACACACATTATACTAAAGACAACTGCACGCCCTCTTGAACTGCAATCGAACTGGGCATAAATCGGGCTGGACTGGGTTCTGGTATGCTGAAGCGCTGTCTTTTATTGTAAACCTTCACCCCGCTCAGTCTTTTTTTTACTCTGGCACGGCAAAGTGATTGCATATGATGGTAAGCGCAGTGTCGTCCAGTTAGAGTATCAAGTAGCAATCATGCCGGCCTGCTGTTAGCTTCTTCACACTACGCCTAAAGGGCCCAGGATCATAGGAAGGAGATACACGGTAGCTGGCAAACTATTCCACAGCTTGATGGTGCGGCAAAAATACGAAGTTGCGAACCTCTCGGTTCGGGCTTGGGTAGTAGACACCACGAAGCTGTGACATCAATCTACCCGAACTTATTTTATGAGAGACCCCCGGTATTTTTAATAAACAGTGACTACCCTAACAATATTTTATCTCAATTCTCTGTCCTAGGAATTTTAACTGGGATTCTTTGTTTATGATAGCTGCGCTGTTTTAAGTTGGTGTGATTTAAAAACCGATTATTTTCTATTAATGAATATAGATTATCATTTGGGTGCCTCCAATTAATCAGGGGAGCGGATTGCATGTGTAAGCGGTGCATTAAAGGTGTATTAGTTTGCGGTCGCGTGCAGCGTCAACCATGCACTATGGGCCGGGAGTTAGCAACATTTTTATACACTTTATGTCAATATTGAGTTTTTATGTCCAATTTAATTTTCATAATGATTTGTACATGGCGTAGCAATAGGGTTGTATCGAATCTTATAATAAAGAGCAAGGTTTGACAAGACAAAAATAACCTAGACAAACCAGTTGTACCATTGCCTAAGATTTTGGGGACAGAAACCTTTATATAACTGATAGCCTCTACGAGAGGCTGTGGGTTCCCCCACCGAGACAAATGTTTATGTGACGGACAGAAATTTGTTTCGGGTCTGGGTGTTGTGGGACCATAGTCCCTTGTAGTTCTTGATATCCTCGATACAGGTTTTACCTAGTGTGGGGTCTATACTATGTGTGTGACTGTATGTGTGGAATGGAGACAGAAAATAGCGGTAAAAACAAAAGTTTTTATTAGTATTTTTGATGTCATTTAAAATCAACGTTAAGGAAATTCGATTACAAAAGCATATCATGGAGTGTCTAAAATTATAAATATATAAGAAAAGAAATTGAGTGTATTGGATAAATTTCATGAAATAATCAAAATCACTCTATAACAAATTTGTCTGCAATATTAATCCCGGCTCGTACGGAGGTACACGGTGTACCTCCGTACGAGCCGGGATGATTGTGATTCAATCATGATTGTGTTGAGTTGCGGGTGATATATTGTTTCTCGCTACTCGATGCTCTAATTGGACCGCACTGCGCTTACCATCAGGTGCAGTGTGGTCACTTTGCCGTGCTAGGATAAAAAAAATCGTTTTGGTCAGTGAGTAAGATTTTCACGATCCCAACTAATAAATATTATATATTAAAGTTTGTGACTCGGCTACTACCTCTTTAAGAAAATCTAGCTAAACCAATGACGCTACCTTCCATCTTATGTTGAACTCTGCATGACCAGAATAAAACATATTATTGAATGAATAAACGGGAAGCAGTACATTTAGAACAAGCAATTCTCTTTTTAATTTCGCCATCCCTGTACAAACGAATGGTGATCGCAAAGTGCGCGGGCGCAGCTTGCGCGGGGCACCTGCTGATCCGCTGACAGAGTTCTTATTAATTACTTCTTTGTTATCTAACAAATATTACAGTAACATAGTCCTGTTAGAACTCCTAGCGTAAGTATCTATATTGTAGATTTTGCTCTAGACTTCAGCCGTATTTTTGGGCTCGGGATAAAAGCTTTTATGTCCTTCAGTGAAATATTTATTTCATTTATTATGACTACTATTCGGGTCGGTCACTTGCACATGCGTCATACTCGTGAACGGGTGCTGCTCGCGTGGACTGGTCTACCCGGATTGCTCATTGATTGTTAGTTAAACTAATTCATTAACTTGTTGTATAGCGTCACTTACTACTCTATGCCTTGTATTTACAAGTATATCAATCTTAAACAATTTTTATTGTTCTATAATTGTGTATGGAACTTCAGTGTAATACTTCTAGTATTGTTATTAATTGTAAATGAATATTATATGTTATGTTATCCGCTGGATGCGGGTGGCGCAGGACCGGTCATTGTGGCACTCTTTGGGGGAGGCCTATGTCCAGCAGGGGACGTCCTTCGGCTGACATGATGATGATGATGATGATTATATATTACGATGAAAATACAAAAGACCTACCGCTGAGTTTCTTTCTTTCTGGCATTTCCGAAGCACCGGTAGATAAACCTAAACCAGACATGTAAAAAGTGCTCCTAGTGGCCTAATTTACAAAATAAATGATTTGATTTGACTAACGGTCTCACAGATACTGATACACTCCGAAAAGCCATATTATTTCCTATACAGAGTTTCTCGCCCTCTTTTTTTCTTACGGTGAATTTTGAAAAATTCAGCATTGAAATTCAATTGAGCAAATAAAATGATTTCACCATAAAAGTATAACAACTTTTTACCAGTTTTTTTATAAAAATACCCTGTCATGATTTCAGCCTTTAGATTCAGCAGTTTAATGTGGATTGATGAATTCTGTAAGAATATAGTCAATTCATTTGACAACGGTACTCTACCACATACAATAAGATTAAAATTGGAACACAGAAGTATCTGGTCGATCTTTTCCTCTTAGGAATTTAAACTACTTTTCTTACCTGGACGTACCATCCACTGCTATTACAATGTTCGTTAATATACACATATGTTAGTTTGTATTGCATAATCGGCACAAAAATGACGATATACAACGAGCGCGGACCCGACGGCATTTTAATAAGTTTACCTTTAAAATAATAAAAGAATGCCAAACTCAAAGGTTTAATGTAAGTTGTCGAAATGAAAATGTTTCAGTGGATGTGTAGCGTTACCAGGCTCGATAAAATCCGTAACGAGTACGTGCGGGGAAGCCTGGGAGTACGCGATATCGCCGAAAAGATGCAAGAGAGTAGGCTGAGATGGTACGGACATGTGAAGAGAAAGCCACCAGACTACGTGGGAAACTTAACACTGCATCTTTCTATACCTGGTCGAAGATCCAGAGGGAGGCCCAAGACAAGGTGGAAGGATGTAGTGCAGAGGGACATGAGGTAATGCAAGTTATCCGCAGACGACGTCGAAGACAGAGCAACGTGGAGGAGAAATAGTAGGAAGGCTGACCCTACCACCATGTGGGACGAATAGCCAGGAAGAGAGAGACCTTTAAAACAATGCGTATCCATCTTTGTTTGCAATAGAGTCATGCAGCAGTCTGTATTGTCAACTTGAATGTGACGGCTTATAGAAAACCCATGTAAAATAACACCTTGTTGAGTGACTGTGAAACCCAAATCCCTCCTCTTCCCACATTCCTTTCCTTTAAAACCTTTAACATACCTATAGGTCTTCTGGTATCGTGGTTGTTTATGCAAAGTAGAAATCACTTACCATTAGGTGGCCAACCTGCTTCAGGTGGCCTGGGCTATAAAAGCATCGTACTGCAAAAATAATTCTACATACAACGTATCCTTAAAGTTCACAGTAAGTGTAATAAAGTTTGTGGAGATAGGACAGCCTCCGTGGCTCAGCGGGCGAGTAGCCGATTGTGAAACGAGGGGCCGTGGGTTTGATTCCCACACCGAGACAAATATGTGTGTGACATAGATATCTGTTTCGGGTCTGGGTGTTGTGGGACCGTAGTCCCTCGTAGTGTTTGTAGTAGTCCGACGATACAGGTTTTACCTTGAGGTCAGAACTATGTGTGTGACTGTTGGGTGTATTTAATTATTATTTATAGGTATTTCAGTACCTCCAACCGTCGAAAATGTATGAGAAGATGTATTAATGTGGAAGAGGCGAAAGAAGTGTATCAGGATCGTAGCTTGTGACAGTCAATAGTCTCTGCCTACCCCCATGGGATACGGACGAGAGTGTATATGTATGTATAGTCCAAAATCACCATTAAAATCAGGAACCAAAACTAGGAGTCCAATAATTTACGTTTACGTTCCGACAGTAAAGAATTTTATTTTTTCTTATTCTTCTTCTAATATTTTTACAAATGTGACGTTTGTAGGTGTGTGGCCGCCATATTGCGAAGGGCGCGGGGCGTTGGCGGGAACACACATGCATCAATTTGTCAGCACTGCTCAACGCGGGGCGTACGCTCGCCGACGCAATTGGCGCTCCAAATGTTATAAAAACACCATTAGTGTTTATTTTTAAAATACATGCACGCCCAGCGGCGATTAACGGTTTCCCATTACTCATAGTGTAACCCTTTGTGGTGTGAGGGTTGACGATAAGAACTAAACCATAGATCATATGTTTGTGAAAAGGTCCTTCATAGTTAAATTTTTGTCGAGGGTCCAGTGTTGGGGTACGATGTTTCGCCGTGTTGTGGCTTTCTGAGTACTCTGACAATAGACCCTCGACCGCTTCTTCACCTTCTTGCCCATGGCGTAGTGTGAAGAAGCAGACCGTCATGATTGGGTTGAGTTGCGGGGATAGATCGTCTCTCGCTACTCGATGCTCTAATTGGACCGCACTGCGCTTACCATTAGGTGCAGTTGTCGTCACTATACCGTGCCAGGATAAAAAAAACTTAAATCTATGTTATTCGAAATCTGTGATGCATATGCCCAAGACAATAGATTGAAATATTACCTTTTGCAATAACTAAGAAGTAGAAGTTTTAAGCACCAAACCTGCTCATAAGTACGACAGCCTCCATGGCGCAGTAGGCTAATAGCCGTCTGTGAAACGAGAGCCCGTGGATTCGATTCCCACACCGGGATAATGTTTGTGTGACAGACAGATATTTGTGTCCGGGGTCTGGGTGTTGTGAGACTGAAAATGTTTCGTAGTCCCTGATACCCAAAACACAAGACTCATATATTAGTGTGGGATCGGGGCTATATGTGTGACTGTTGGGTGTTATTAACCGACTTAAAAAAAAAAAGGAGGAGGTTCTCAATTCGACGTGTATTTTTTTATGTTTGTTACCTCAGAACTCCGTGATTTAATGACCGATTTGGAAAATTCTTCTTTTATTACAGAGAATATGCTTCCAGATTGTTCCTATAGAATTTTTATCAAAATCGGTTGAGTAGTTTGGTTTTATAACCAAAATAACTTGGAAAAATATGTTCTCCGAATATACGAAATTGCGAATTTTGCTTTTCTGTGACTTTTTAGTGGTGTTTTCTTTTGGTACTCTATCCAAAGTACCTATTTTATATTTGTACCACTTAAATGCAAAAAATTAATAATTACTTTTTAAATAAAAATAAAACCGCCTTGAAAAAAACCCAGACACAACTAAAAAGTAAAAAATAATTGGTTACATTTACATCAATTAATTACATACAATTTAAATCAATTATTTGGAGTCGGTGCCAGCCAAAACATGGAAAAAATACAGAATAATCAGGCATACAAAAAAATATAAAATAAATCCATACTTGGTTTTTATGAATCTAAAAGAAAACAACACCGGCACCTACTCCAAAAATAATTGATGTAATTAATTGGTGTAAATAATAATTTTTTACTTATTAGTTGTGTCTGGGTTTTTTTGAAGGCGGTTTTATTTTTTTTATAAGTAACAATACTTTAATGAGCTACAAAGTACTGCATGACACTTCTTAACCCTTAAGGTGATGGTGTCTAGAATCTTGCTCATATAATTGAGATCGAGGTTTTAAACATTCTTTTGTAATCTTTAAAATTTAAAACCTACAATAGGGAATAAAAGAGTTTCTCCCCGTGATCTTTCTGTCTACTACGGATATTCGAAAAATGATAAGTTGCACATGTCATAATAATAATAATACTAGCCCTGTATGAAACATTGTCCCGCTGCTGGGCAAGGGCCTCCTCTACTAATGAGAGGGGTTAGGCCTAAGTCCACCACGCTGGCCCAATGCGGGTTGGTAGACTTCACATACCTTCGAAATTCTTATGAGAATTCTCAGGTATGCAGGTTTCCTCACGATGTTTTCCTTCACCGTTAAAGCAAGCGATAATTAACATTTAATACACACGTGACTTTAGAAAAGTTAAAGGTGTATGCCATTTGGATTTCGAACATACGACTTTCGTCTTGACAGTCCGTACCGCAACCAACTAGGCTATCGCTGCTATTGCTACATGTCATAATATTAGAATGACTGCCTTGGTGGCGCAGTTGTAATTGCGCATGCGTTACGACCACTGTGCTGAGGTCTCGGGTTCGATTCCCGGGTCGGGTAAAGTGATATTGGGTTTTTCTATCTAGAAATTCTCAGTATTACCCCGGAGTCTGTTATGGCGATAGGCTCGCCCCCTATCACATTATGGGACTGAAATTCGGCGAAAAGTGGGTGTACTGGTTACACCTCTGCCTACCCCTTCGGGGATTATAGGCGTGAGTGTATATGTATTATTTCATCTACACCAACAGTTTAGCTCTGTTTTAATAATATTTTATTTTAAATTTAATCTTTCCCTTGGGAATGTTGTATGTTGTATTGGCGACAAATTTTTTTTGGTTTCCTTTGGGTATATCATTGACTTTTAGATATATTTTTTAAAAGTTTAAAAAATAGCAATGATCATGGTTTTTATTACCATCAGTTTAGGACTCATTATAAAATCTACTTCCTAGAGAAGTTAATGAAGCAAATTATTTAGGACTTTTTGGGAACGTAATTCTTACAATTTGGAGTTGACCTCTTAAATAAATATAATCCTGTTTATTTTTATAATCGAATTATAGATTTATTTATCTGTAATCAGCTTGAAAATACTGACGTTTGCCACCTAATACTTTATCTGAAATCAATGCATTAGTTCACAAGTCCACTGTACTTAATAATTCTCATGTTACACACGTTAAAATCACTTCTCTCCGACCCACCTACCTATCTCCCATCATCTTCTACGTTCCATCAGCTATTGATTCCCAAACATTGGAAACGAAATACAATCTCCTCACCAATCAACCCTAAATTCAAACTTTCGAAATAGTTTTTTCCAAAAAGGTAGCATTTTAAATTAGGCCGTAGTATCTCCGGACGACATCTAAGCGGCGGGACGAGCAGTAAATTATGTGGACTGGTCTCATTGTATGCAGATGTCTCCTTAGGCGCATCATTCAGCATTTGCATTGGATTTGCTATAAATAATTAGGTATGTGCGATGAAAGTCGTTTTAACTTGTATTCCATTTACGCATCGAGGGCCATTGTGGTATTCTACTGCTAAAACAGGCTAGCAAGCGTTGCTGTTTAGGCTTGTACCCTTTGCCTTCCTTAAGGAAAAAGGAATTAAAAAAATATAACACTAGCCCTGTATTAAACATTGTCCCACTGCTGGGCACGGGCCTCCTCTACTAATGGGAGGGGTTGGGCCTTAGTCCACCACGCTGGCCTAATGCGGGTTGGTAGACTTCACATACCTTCGAAATTCGTATAACAATTCTCAGATATGTAGGTTTCCTCACGATGTTTCCCTTCACCGTTAAAGCAAGCGATAATTAACATTTAATACACACATAACTTTAGAAAAGTCAGAGGTGTATGCCACTTGGGTTTCGAACATACGACTTTCGTCTTGGCAGTCCGTACCGCAACCAACTAGGCTATCGCTGCTAAAAAAATATATATCTGGCAAAAGATACAAGCACATGGGTATGTTCGTCACCTGACAGTAAGTTACCACTGCCAATAACCATTTGGATCACCAAGGAAAGATTCGGATAAGGAATAAGAAACGCTACACTGCGTTTATTAAAAGTTATTTGAATAAACTTAATTTTGAGGTATTAAAAACGTGTAATCCTAGAAATGATGTAGTTAGCCGTGAGCGTAGTATTTAGATCGTATAACTATAGATAGAAAAATAAGACCCAGACTGATCGATAGAGAAAAAGGTGCTTTATTACTTTGTAAAACTTAAATTTGTCAAAATTTACAGTCTTTTAGTAAACGGATGGCAGCAATCTGCTTGTCAATGTTCTATGAGACAGTAATTCTACATAAATTTGGCGTTTGTTCTATGTTGTTAAAATATGTCTGTACATTTTTCCGGATATAGATATAATCCACTTAACATTGCAAAGAGTCAAAGTATTGTACGTATGAAAAACTCATTACTATTAATTAGTAATGAGTTTTCTTTCTTTTTTGTTATTCAATAACATTGACAGCCTCCGTGGTGCAGCGGGCGAGGAGCCGGCTGTGATACGGGGGAGGCCGTGGGTTCGATTCCCGCACCAAGACAAATGTTTGTGTGACGGACAAACCGAGGCCATCGTAGTTCTTGATACCCACGATACAGTATTAACCAACTGTAGGTTTAATAACAGAAATAGCGTCAACTCCTTCGTACGTTTCGAGGTTAATTTAGGTCTTGATGTATTTTTTATAGAACAAGGACCACCAAACGCTGACCATCTGTTGGCGATTGATCATCATACGCTGGCTACATCGCTACCACTTGTAAAACATCTTGATCTTTTCGAAGTATACAACTACTGCTATGTTTTTAACAAAAGAACATAATGTTTCAACGTAATCAGAATATGAAAGTGTTAAGAACATTACTCTTCGTTTAAAGTAATATATCATGTAGAAAATTAGGTTAATTTAATAAAGCTTGATAATCTTAAGGCGACATTGCAATATATCATTAAGAATGTGGTTCTAATCAAGCATAAAACGGTATTCTTATAAAACCTTTAGAACTTCTTGTCTAGAAACGGACAAGAAAGGAGTTTATTCCCCGTTCTTCTCTAGCGAAACTGCATTCCGAACTGGCGGTAGAATAAAAACTAAAGGAATCTAAATCAAATCAATCAAAATATTATTGAATCCATAAAATCTTATACGTTGATTTTATGGATTCAATAATATTTTGATTTTGAATGGCCACTGGTGCTTACATATTATGAATAAATGCAAATCTTGTAATATCTGAATTCAAATAAAAGTTTTTTAATTCATAAAAAGTACACCGACTTCAATGAAAAACAAATGATGCGTCTCTATAAAATTTTAAGGTTTCCCTCGATTTTTCTGAGATCCCATCATCAGATCCTGACTTGGTGCCAATGGGACCACCTGGGAAGTATACTCTTTTAAACAAAAAAAGAATATCTCGAATCGGTCCAGGCGTCTTCGAGTAATCGGGTAACATACATAAAAAAAAAGATTCCGACGAATTGTTAACCTCCTCCTTTTTTTGAAGTCGGTTAATAAAGTGAATTGATTTGCTAACATGCCTCATAACCACCCGTATAAATATTAGAATTTTTGTCCAAATATGAAATGTTTTCGAACGGGCCATCGTACAATGCAAGTGACCGGCCGCGGTTGCACCAGACAGCCAGCGACGCGAGCCGGACTACAAGCCACATCGTTATCTAATATCATTTTCAATAATAGAAACAATAGCCGTCCGAAGCCATTGTTCAAGTCACAATGGCGTCGCTCATTACTCAGCCAGCTCGTTAACGTTCCGACCACCGCAACACGCTAACTTTATCAGCGGCCTACGTCAAATATCTACACATCTCGCCGGCCACAATCGGGTCCGAATAAAACTGCGACATGAGTTCTGGACGCGACAACCATTCCGCCGTCCGACGTCAGCCAGATGCGTATCGATGAGCCAAAAAGACAAAATTCGAATTTGGAACGGCGATATGACGTTTCCCGCGCTCCTTTTTCGCAATGGTCGCGAACTGTCAACGCAGGCATAGACAACGAGCGCATTTGAATGCGGCCGATTTGAATATAAAGGTCGGCATTCACGTGTCGCCGCCATGCATCAACTGGGAAGGCTTTAAGTCTTTCGAACGCTTTTAGGGACACAAATAAGCGTCTGATGTTGGATGGGATGCGCATAATAAGGTACATTTGGATTCTATACGCGGTATACTATTTATTTGCCCGAGCGACAAGATGTGCTGTGCGTTCGCAAGAGCACTCACGGCCCGTTTCGCGTACGAGGTGCCAACAGTTTAACAGCACCCTGCGCTCATCGCCTATGTAAATGACGACTTGGAGAGCGGCATTAAGATAATAATTTAAAATATTTATAGCGTGTAAATGTCGATATCGAGGCGGGCAACACCCACGACAGACAGAGTCCGTATCGTCCGATGTCATATTTCATTTGGCCACAATTACAACCATTAAACGGAGCGCAACTCTTTGATATTTTTCATTTTATTTATCGTAGCAAACTTATTAGGATACCGTGGCATTAATGATGACAGATGAGCGCGGGGATCTCGACTTAATGCGTTCCGTGTCGGGTTTGTGAAACGATCAGTTTTAGTTGTTGAGAGCTAAATAAAAAGAAATAGTTAAATTATTTCATATGGACACGTAATTACCTTACAGCGGGCGGTTGGAGAATATATCTCGCGACTATTTTATTAGGTACATCTACGTTTTATATTGTGCATAACTATTTAGTTTACCTACTGAAATAATAGGCGTACGTGTAATTAGTTAACGGCTGGTTCTAAAGCCAAAAGTCATAGATAACGAGTCCATAAAAGGCTTAATTGAAAACAATATTTAACTGCTTTTTATCGCGACAGTGCGCGGCATTTAATTAATGTACAAGCAATTCTATCTGCATAACGAAATTACCACAGCGGTTAACAAAACGCATCGTTACGAATACGCTTTTGTTTTTATACAAATGTTTCCCATTAGCCACCCAAATTTAATTATCTACACATTATTTTAAACGGAAACTCCTTCCAAGAAGGTCATTCTGGTCATGTAAGTGAACCTTCTTGAACACATTCGTAACATTTTTTCAAATAAAAACAAACAAAAAAATTTGTTCTTGTTTCGTTGTACGCTCAGTATCGAGTCATAGACAAATTAGCGCAGATCGAATCTATTCGAAATTTGAATAGAGAACGCACGGAACGGAAACACGTTGTTTTTACCGCGTTTTAATTTAATTTTGAATTTGGAATGTCGTCCGGCGCGCGGCTCCCTGCCGTGTTTACAAATGGTGTCGATACATCAAGTCGATGATATCTCTTTCAACTTTTGAAAGGAGCCCGGTGCGACCAGCGAATTAATAAATGGTTGATGTAGTAAAAAAATTAACCCCGCAATTTGAAATATTAGATGACGAACGAGTTAAAAATTACCAATTCGAATTTGTAACTAGAGACTGGGAGCGGAGAATTAAAAATGAACTTTTAATGTCGACAATCGAGAGGCCGTAAATATGCGGCCAGTGAGAAATGTGCTTTTTAATTTGTTCCGAACGAATGTCTTTTATAGGCGACACGGCTGGCACCTAATTAAAAATATTGTCACGATATGGACACCATTAACATATAATAGATGAAATGTTAATGTTATTTATATCTGTTTTAAAATTCTTCACGGCTTTATCCTTATTGAGGGTAGAAAATTAACGTCGGATTATACATCTTTCAACTTTCGCTAGTCGTATTTTAGTGGAAGTAACTACGTCATCAGCCTCCGAATCTACAAAGTAACCGAAATGGGTTTTTGTTTTTACCTACATTAAACACCTTGTCTATAATAGAAACATATGATCGCGCATGTACAATACATACTGGTTATTGGATATCGAATATTATCGGATATTGTTGAATGCCTTTTCTAGCTTTAGTGCCAAGTCGAGAAATACCGATTCCTTAGAAATATTCTGATCAACGACCAATTTCAATAAACGAAACAGATACAGATCGTTACTGATACAGAACAGATATAGATCGTTCCGCAAAACGAACCAGTAAGAATTAAGTTTGAATGCCACGCCTAAAAATGGCATAGTTTAATTGGTTTATTTTCTGGTTCGATCTGACAATGCAGATTGAGATTGCTTATTGAAATTAGCCATAATCCTAAGTAAACGATCCCTACTGCCTTTGGAAACCAAAATCATTTTATAATACATACAATTTTTTTTTTATCCTGGCACGGCAAAGTGACCACACTGCACCTGATGGTAAGTGCAGTGCCGTCCAGTTAAAGTATCAAGTAGCGAGAGACAATCTATCCGGAGTCGTAATAGTCTTGTTTTTTTAAAGCTATTTTCTTGTGAATTTGTATCTCTATTATTCTTTGACGCGATTAAGGTATGTCATGCTCGCTTAAGGGTCTGTGCTTGCGGCGGCGTTATGTGCCGGGTCGGTCACTTCCCTGTGTCATGGTTGAGGAGGCCAATGGCTGGCACATGCGTCATACTCGTGAACGGGTGCTGCTTGTGTGGACTGGTCTACCTGGATTGCCCATTGATTGTTAGTTAGAGAAAATAAATAACAGGTTGTATAGCCTCATTTACAGCTCTGCCTTGTATTAACATGTACCGTACCGTTTTTTTTTGTTTCATGTGAATGTGACTTGTTTAAGGATGTATGTATTTTATATGTAAATTATTTTATAATGTAAATTGTAATGACAAATTACCAGAGACCTACGGCTGAGTTTCTTGGTGCTTCTTCTCAGACCAGTGGGCATTTCCGAAGCATCTGTAGACCTTAACATTATTATGACATGTAAAAAGTGCCCATAGTGGCCTAATTTACAAAATAAATGATTTGATTTGATTTGATCCTTCACTACTCAACGCAATCAGGCAATGCACATTTTGCAAAAGTGTTAGAGTTCACGCTGTACCCAGTTTCGTCTACAGGTTGAAAGGACCAACTCGACCGGGCTATTACCAATGTATCACAGAAAATCGATGTGTAGTTACAACTTGCTGTTGTGTTTTGTAACATAAATGAGATCTCCAGAGGCACAAATACCCTTGACCAATCCCGATTCCTTTCCAATAATACTGGCAAAGTACTTTGATTCTTCTGGTATTGTGGGTGTTGATGAGCGTTGAAGATCACCCACCATTAATTTACCAATTGTTCGTATGCCGGCTTCTTAAAAAAACATTTATTAAATAACAATTTAACCTTTCAAACTTCATTCTAAGATACTACGAATGACGAGGGAATGGAAAAATATAGGACATGGTTTTCTCCTTTAAAATGGATAAAACTACAGACATGGCTTTGACCTTTTGACTTATAAAAACCAGAGAAAAAGAAGACTTTAAATTTTAGCCCAGATTTGGAAAAAATAACGACGGACAAGGCTGCATGGTGAAGAACCTTTGCCTTCTCTTTTATATAAAAAAGAGAGAATGAAACAAAAAAAAACAATCAAAGCAATGTTCGAATTCTAAAACACTAGAATTTTCAAAATTCGAACAACTGGCTAATAAACTTGCGCATAAGTTGACACGTCACAATGAAATCCCTTCGGAGTCGGCCTCTGCATGGTATGACAAAGGTTATATTTGGAGTTAAACATCGACACCCCAGCCACGTCGGCACCAGGGTTGACATGCTCCATTCAAGCAGGTAGTATGCAAGTTGGAGCTTCAAACTTGATGGATGGCATTGATTGGCGTTAGACTATTATAATATAAGCTTAATTATTATTTTGCAAATTGTAAATATGAAATGATATTATTTTTCTGTTAATTACATATAAATATTTCATACATATATATACTCACGCCTCCTCGAAGGGGTAGGTAGAGGTGTAACCATAACAAATTTCGGTCCCTTAATGTGATAGGGGGTGAGCCTATCGCCATACCGGGCACAATTCTAAACTCCGGGCTGATACTGAGTAATTCTAAATAGAAAAACCCAATATCACTTTACACGACCTGGGGATCGAAACCGAGACCTCAGCACAGCAGTCGTAACGCATGCGCAATTACAACTGCGCCACCGAGCCAGTCTATAGTCAGACATACAAAATATTATATAACGAATGTTGTGATTTTCAGTAGAAATTAAAATATTGGTACCTTTTTTTTATCCTGGCACGGCAAAGTGACTGCACTGTACCTGATGGTAAGCGCAGTGCGGTCCAAATAGAGTACTGAGTAGCGAGAGACGATCTATCCCCGCTACTCAACACACTCATGCCGGCCTGCTTCTTCACACTACGCCATGGGCAAGAAGGTGAAGAAGGGGTCGAGGGTCTAGTGTCAGAGTACTAAGAAGGCCGTAAAATGGCCATTGTACCCCAACTCCAGACCCCCGACAAAAACCGGATGTACACTGGCTGATCCCGGAACGCGACACACTTGCGTGTGCCACTATGGCGGGTTTTTCGCCATGTGTACGGTGGTCGCTATCCGGGCGGATATGAATATCCTACCACCAGCCATACTATACATCCTACTATACTAGTAAAAAAAGTACATATTACAAGTTTCTGACTTTTGAATTTGCTATTGAATTATTATAACAACTGCGATAGCCTACACGAGTGTGATATGGACTTTCAAGACCAAAGTCGTAGGTTCGAAACCAGGCGATGTGGCATACACCTCAGACTTTTATAAAATTACGGTAGTACAAAAACTCCAAACCAGAGTTTTTTTTATTTCATTCTCTCTATAAAAGAGAAGGCAAAGGTTCTCCACCATGCAGCCTTGTCTGTCGTGCCGTGTCTTCTTCTTCTCTGGTTTATATAAGTCAAAAGGCCAAAGCCATGTCTGTTGTTGTTAACCATTTAAAAGGGGATAGCCATGTCTCATATTTTTCCATTCTTAAGGCCGAAGCCATGTCTGTAATAGTCACAATTCAAAAGGCTAAAGCCATGTCTGAAATAGTCCAAACCACAGATAACAGGCCCTCGGCTAATGTATAAAACCATTACTATAGGCTAATCATCGATATTTATTTATAAATAATTATTGTCTACTAAATCAAGCAAAGGCATAAAGATCCAGTTATGCCATATTGTATAAATTTAAATATTGGTAAATAAATACACCTAGCAAGTCTTGGTCAAACTTGTAGTGTGGGTATCGTACGTGGGACTACGATCCCACAATACCCAGACCCGAAACAAACATCTGTCTGTCACACAAATATTTGTCTCGGTGCGGGAATCGTACCCAAAGCCTGTTACAGCCTGCGACTCGCCCGCTGCATTACGGGAGCTGTCAACGTACTATCTTACTCCAATTATAAATGCGAATGTTTGGATGGATGAATGTTTGTTACTCTACCACGCTAGAACGACTGGACGGTGGTTGAAATTTATCACAGAGATAGATTATAGTCTGGAATTGAACATAGGCTTTTTATCCCGGAAAAATGTACGGTTCCCGTGGGATATTTTCGTTTTTGTTTGACACAGCGAAAATGATCGACATGACTTTTTGCATAGTGTTAGTTGAGGGGTCTGAGAATGACGTAGGCTACTTATTATCCCGGAAAATGTACGATTCCTATGGGATATCATAATATAGAAAGATGTAATAGGTTAAAATGTCTCCATGGATTTTATAGCTTTTCTTTCAAAAATAACTACTACTATAGATATCCATGATACGACTCCTAATAGTTTGAATGGGTCTTTTAGGTAGGTAATGCTGCTGATATAGCTGGACGTCCGTACGTCACTTAAGGTGACCACTGAAAACCAGCGCTGTGTTGTGGTATGTACTATGTACGTGCCACAGCACAGCAGTACGCTGAGTGATCACCTACCTGTCACAGCTGCGACAAGCAAGTGCCATTAGTATAAGTTTTAATCATAATAAAGTTGTTCATTGTCTTATGGTATGTGCGTGTTGTTAGCTGTACTAATAAATCGTTTTTCTTTTCTTTCTTTCTAATATGGTACCTTAGTTTCGTATATTTCTACGGAAAACTTCATAAGTACTATTGGTTACCTGATTAGAAAACATTGCAGTCCGTGAAATTAGGCATTATAAGATTTAATACTTCATATCCTTTAATGAGCAATGCAGTAGACATGTGGTACTTTTTTATTCGAAGTTATATTTTTTTTAAAGCAGATGCCGGCAAATGCTATCTGTCTCTTAGTGGGTAATGTCCACTGTCCAATAACAACGTGCTAGAAGAATTATATGAATTTAGAACTTCAGTCGTTTTTTTTATCCTGGCGCAGAAAAAGTGACCACACTGCACCTGATGCTAAGTGCCGCCGCAGTGCCGTCAAATTAGAGTATCGACTAGCGAGAGACGATTTATCCCTCGCTACTCAACACAATCATGCCGGCCTGCTTCTTCACACTACGCCATGGGCAAGAAGGTGAAGAAGCGGTCGAGGGTCTATTGTCAGAGTACTCAGAAGGCTGCAAAACGGCCAAACATGGTACCCTAACTATAGACCCCCGACAAAAACCGGATGTACACTGGCTGATCCCGGAACGCGACACACTTGCGTGTGCCAATATGGCGGGTTTTAAACACTGTGTACGGTGGTCGCTATGCGGGTGGATATGAATATCGTACTACCAGCAAATTCTTCCTCGGCTTCTGAAAATCTCGCACAGATCCTTTATTTTCCCAACAAGCTGTGAAAGTGTTTGCCCACGTGTCCCCTTGATATAAACTAAGGAGGTTCTTCACACTACGCTTAACCACCTTAGGCGTAGTGTGAAAAAGCCACTCAGCTGGCCGGCATGATTGTGACATCTGCGAGGAAAAGTTGTTTCTCGCTACTTGATACTCTACCTTCACTGCACTTACCATCGGGTGCAATGTGGATGCTTTGCCGTATCACTATAAAAATCATATTTATATTAAAATTAATAATAAATAGTAATAATAACACCCAACAGTCACACTAAGATACGAGTCTTGTGTTGTGGGTATCAGGGACTACGAGAGACGCACGGTCTCACAACACCCAGACCCCTGACACACACACAAACATTTGTCCCGCTGTGAGAATCGAGCCCACGGCCTCTCGTTTCACAGCCGGCTACTCGCCTACTGCCCACGGAGGCTGTCAAAATTGACACTTCATGACATTAATGTCTCATTAATGCATACTACCTCACTAACCATTGTATTTAAACAAAATCCACGATAGTAACTGTTTAGTCTTCATTCGACAAGATGGCGTACAAAGCTTTTATTTGTTTATTATTGCTTGGAGTTGTCGTCGCATCCATATCAGGTAGGAAGCAAGCTTTCTATTCAGGAATATAAAGAGCGCCAAAATATTTCGGACCCTAAACTATGGGGACACCTTGCCGATCGAAACTAGCAAATCAACACGCACTGGGTCAGATTAAATGACACTTTAAACTCATTGAAACGGAGGATAGTTTTTTCCTCAACTTTAGGACAATGAGGCAATTTTTTTTATGTTACTGATGGGCAAAGGAATTCAATATTAACTTTCAGTGTTGGGTGATTCACCGCCATTTTGCAATCAATTAAATCCTTATAATTTTTTTATTAACCCCATAATTACAAATTAGGTAAGATTACACAATAGCAATCAATGAAATTCTTTATTTGTAAGCATAGGTAGTTTACAGGTGTTATTGTCAGGGTTGCGTCAGCGTACAAAATTAGTTTTATGTTGACTGTTAAAAACAAAACGATAAAACCTAATTTTCTTTGTAATAAACTAAAATTTCGGCATAAATGTGAATGTTATATACCTCGCGTGAATAAAAATCTGATTAAAAATACCTTACTTCATGAGGTTACTGCGGTGGCGCAGTTGTAATTGCGTTACGAATGCTGCTGTGCTGAGGTCTCGGGTTCGATCCCCGGGTCGGGTAAAGTGATATTGGGTTTTTCTATCTTGAAATTCTCAGTATTAGCCCGGAGTCTGGAAACTGTGCCCGGTATGGCGATAGGCTCGCCCCCTATCACATTAAGGGACCGAAATTCGGCGAATATTCGGGGATTACAGGCGTGAGTGTATGTGTGTGTACTTCATTAGGTTATTATACATAATATTTATATCGCAATTTCAGATAATTATTTTTCTTATCAGCAGGCTCTAGCGACTGCAAGCTACCACTACGCAAAGGTCCATGCCGAGGCAGATATCACAGGTAATGTCTTCTCTAAACATTGATATTGTTTTCTGGTTGAAAAATATTTAGCGGAGGCCTCGTTTAAAGCAGTTTTTATTTCAAAATGTAGTTTTAAATAAATAACACCCAACAGTCGCACACATAGCCCCGACCCCACACTAAGATACGAGTCTTGTGTTGTGGGTATCAGGGACCTAGAGAGACGCACGGTCTCATTCCACCCATAGCCCGGACACAAATATCTGTCTGTCACACAAATATTTGTCACCTTGTGTGGGAATCGAACCCAGGGCCTCTCGTTTCACAGTCGGCCACGGAGGCTGTTTATTCTGGCAATATAGAATTCTAACGACCTTCAAGAAACGCAACTTCTCTCAATGTTACGCACTGTACATAAGTAGATACCACACAGATGCAGGATACAAGTGCGTTTAGTCATGCTAGATTAGAAAAGTGTTTGTGTATTTTTCTTAAGTAATAATATTTTGATAGAACATAAAATGTTAGACTGAATTCTTATCTTGACATAGCGCCTCCCATTTTTATTATAGCAATCATTTAGACTAAAAATAAAAAAATGATCAAGGAAATTCGACAGTTTTAAGAACGCTAGATAATTTTACATGAATAAAATAAATAATAATATCAATATTTTCCGTTCACAGCTACTACTTTGACATGAAATCTCGGCAGTGCAAACCATTCACCTACTCCGGATGCGGCGGTAATGGAAACAGATTTTACAGCCTCGACGAATGTGAATTTGCTTGTCATTATTTTATGAATTAGCCATAAATAAAGATAAATATTGAATAAGATAAAGATTTTTATATAAAATGTTTTTAATTACTCAGTTTGTTAATGATAACAAATTAACTTTTTATGGTGTATGTATATTCCATTTTGATTAAATTAAAAATATTTTGCCAGTTTAAAATAATGTGGTATACTGTGTGATATAGTAAAGTCCAAGTCACGTCTAAAAAAGGTTGAACTTTACTGTTTAAGT
This sequence comes from Laothoe populi, assembly GCA_905220505.1. Lineage (NCBI taxonomy): Eukaryota > Metazoa > Arthropoda > Insecta > Lepidoptera > Sphingidae > Laothoe > Laothoe populi. The sequence goes on along the minus strand of HG992166.1, from coordinate 15,937,631 downwards.
CTTACTTCGCACACTTGCCCTTTAACGAACACTTAATTAATAACATGCCGCCACTTTAAGACACTGATAATAAAAATAAAATAAGTTTTGTAAATAACACAAAGCAGCGACATAATTTTAGTACATTCTTGATAAATCCCAATTCAAATTTGAAAATTCCAATTCTGTGTATTGTTGCTATTGTCTGTTGGCAGGCGCTTATAATCCAGGCAAACTGCATCAGTTAGATTTAAGGAGAATCTGTACCGTAATACTTCTGGTTAGTTATTATAATAATATAAAACAAATGAAAATATACTACAAACTAGCTTTTTCCCGCGGATCCGCCGGCGTCGGAGTTATTTTTGAGAGAAAAGGCATACAATCCATGAAGGCATCTTACACTATTACATTCCTCTAAATCTGCCTAGTAGCCGGATACCGGGCGGACACTATGCGGAGACGCGAGGATCTTGTAATTAAGCTCAACCAGACCCTAAATCTCACGTTTTCGCAGGATATCAGGAATAGAGTTGAATTCAATGCCAAGAAAATATAGGTGTGCGTGTTTTCAAGCAAAAAAAAATCCCCGTTTTCTCCTGTCTCCACTTTCAGGTTGTTCCAATGACAATGTAGAATTATGTTAACATCTTAGGTGTAGATATCTGATTTAATTTTGCGGCGGCGGTTTCTAACGCCCGATCAGCGTATATTAGCGTGCTGCTAATATAAAGCGCAGGCACAGCCGGGAATGGAATACTGCCAGTGGCGGCGTAAGGGGGGGGGGCGGTGGGGGCGGTCCGCCCCGGGTACTAAGCACCAAGGGGTGCCATCGTGGCGATAACTCACTCTAGCAGCTCAGTCGCCGTTTGCGCATTTCATGCCCAAAGAAAGGCACGGGCGGCCAGGAGAAATGACCCAACATGCTGGACTAAGATTGCCATAAGAGCTGCAGAGAGCTTTTTTAGAACGTCTTAATAGATTTCTCGGAGACCTAGATCATAGTTACAAGGCAATAAATGACATTCTTATATCATTTGGTGTTGTTCAGCCTTAAGTTCTGCTCACGCGAACTTCGTGGTACATTTCCAATTCTGACAAAATTTATGATGAATTTTCTGCTCTGGAAATGATTTTGGAAGTTTTACGACTGAGGCTCCACTTGGAAGCTGCTAGAATTTCTTTTCAAGAAGCAGTCCAATGGACCGTGAACGTGGTGATGAATGGGGGCGACAAATAACAGAGCGCATACGACATGTGATGGACTTGGTTGCTGTGAAACAAATATATCATAATATGTCGGCACAGAAAAGAGGATATGGGCCTGCGACAAACATCGACGACGCGCGGTGGACCAAAAATCGGCCTTTGAAGACTTAGGGATCCGATGTTTTAAATTATGATGATTTTTTTTAAAAAACTTCCGCAGCATTTTCCGTAATTTTAAGTATACCAAAAATCATGAATAATAAGTACTATAACCGTATGCGAGGATATTACAGAAAACCGTGTGATTCCCGAGATATCTTAATTTTATATATCCGCTTCATATTTTTTTTTAGTTTGAATGTTTATTAGAAGTAAGAAAGAAAGAAAGAAAAGATTTTTTATTGTTGGAACGTTAATAAGAACTAACACATATATCGAGGTGTAAACTCAGAAACGTCTGAACAGATTTAGATAAAATTAGGTACAAGTATAGACCATGTCGTGGAGTTACTTATAGGCTACTTTTATCCCGGGTATTTGCTTCCGTGGGAAATAGTTTGAATGTTCCATCTAATAGGTATTTCAAATAAATGGCGCTGGAATCGTACAGATGGTGCAATGGAGCGATATAGTGATTTATTCTTTTGTACCGGGGGCGGCTTTTCATGTGGGTGAAGCCGTTAGCAACACTTATTGTTAAGATAATTTTCGATGATTTTTTTAAAGAAACACACACGGCGATTCCCGTAATTCTGAGTATACCAAAGAATCATTACTAAAACCACTTGCAAGGATATTACGGGAAACGGTTCTCGAAATATATTAATTTGATATACTTGCTACATTTCTTTTGTAAGAAAATTATAACTCTTTAATTTTCAAGCCAAATTATTTTATGTGACTTATTCGAGCACAGTAGTAATATATAGAAGCCGATCCAACCATAAAACATTACAATTAAACCATCGGAATCCTATGTCTTCGAAAGCCGATTTTCAATGCACTGTGTGACCCAATCTTTTCGTAAATTTTTCAAGAATCTCAATGTTTCCTAAATGAACTCATGAACCAAATTGAAGAAAAGTGCCGCCCGGATTCTAGGCCCGTCAAATCCTAGATTTGCGTTGAATTATTTATTTAATGTTGTTGAATTCAGAAAATTTAAAAAAACCATTTTGTAAGCTAATTTCCATCTTTACGCTGCTATAACTCGATACATGTGGGACTTACAAAAAAAAATTGTAAGAACATAAATATAAATGTGTAAAATTTCATTTTCTTCAATTTTGTATTGAACGTTTTTAACCGTGGGATCTACCGTTGAGGTGTTATATTGAAAAACCTAGTTTTTTGCAACTTTCATCCAAGATGGCCGCCCGACCGACCACTTGTCAAAGTTACAAACTTGGATTTTTCATCAGAGTCACGAGCGTAGCCAGATTTGTGTATCGGAGGAGTTAAGACCTCCGACAATTTAGATTAGACTACCACCAACCAGCAACTTTTGTAGGTGGTGTAAAAAGGTCTTTATCCCTACTGACTGGACTATATTTAGTATTTATTGTTTTATTTTGAGGGTGCTAGCAAACCGCCCCGGGTGCCATCCCATGCTACGCCGCCACTGAATACTGCTTCCACATCTGTTATGGTTCCGATAATTGCCTGCTCGAATGTTGATACAGATAGCAGCGACGGGCTATCCGCATTATGAATGATACAGACGTGACCAACAGCTTAGAGCTGCTACAGCTGCGCAGGGATATTTCTTCGCTTAGCAGGTTCTACAGTCTGTATCATGGCTAATGCTCCGAAGAATTTTTTGGTCTTATCCCATTCTCTTCTGTAAACGCCAAAACTACACGTACTGGCTTGCGGAGCAACTACGGCGTGGAGTCTGTTACCCTGGCCTGAACCAAGCGGTTCGCGAATTTGTATCTTAGCCGCATCATCAAGCTGTGGTAAAGTTTGCCAGCGCACGTGTTCACTCCTTCCTGTAATCCCGAGTTATTAAGCGTACCTACTGTGAAGAAGCTTCACAGCAGACTGAAATGATTGTGTCGAATTGCGAGGGATAGTTGCCCTCGCTACTTGATAGTCTACTTGGACAGTACTGTCGGGTGCAATGTGGTCACTTTGACGTGCCAGGATAAAAATCGTTTTAGATGTACTCGTATAAAGCGAAATTATATTAAAAAAACATCGAATATTACAATTATTTACTCCTATATACATACACTATGTACATATACATCAACCCATTGCTGGGCATGCGTGGTCTCCTACTTAAGACAATAATTCACGTCAAGAGAGTGCTAAATTTACAGCTAAAGCCTAAAATCTAATTTTGACCTGCAATCGAGATCTAAATGTATCAGATGATTTTATTAACTCACGGAGAATGTTGACATGTCGATTTAGATTTTTTTTATCCCAGCACGGTAAATTGACCTCACTGCACTCGATGGTAAGCGCAGTGCCGTCCAGTTAGATTGTTAAGTAACGAGAGACAATCTATCCCTAACTACTCAACACAATCATGCCGACCTGCTGTGTACCTAGCTTTTTCACACTACGCCATATTTTTTTTTGGCTGTATGTGCTTGAAATAGGACGTGCTTTTACGCTCTTATTTAAAAAAAAAGAAATCATTTATCGTAGTTTTATTGAATGGTTCGAATTCGAGATGTACGCCTCGACTGGTTTATACCAGTTTTGGTTGCCTACTTAACTTTACATTCACTCGAAAAAAGTTCGAATTTGAATTATTTTTCGTATACGAAGTTGATTCGAGTCTTAGAGTAGGCAACCAAAAGGAGACGGCATTACGCTCGAATCTTGAACAAAAAATTCAGCAATGTCGGTGGGGGGCTTCGTACAACTACAAATAAACATGTGCACACAAATGCAAAATGTAATCACGTCGCTACGCACGCACACTACACCATTTCATACAACACTGGCAAATTTATGCACACAGTTACAAATTTATATTGTTGTGAAATATATTTACAGTGTCATATATTGACAACTGTGTAAAAACAGTAGAGCGTAGCAATGTCGACACGAGGTATAGATTGCGTTGTCCTTATCTATCGATAGATAAAATAAAACAATTATAATTTATTAAATGTTTTAAGATATTTTTTTATGTGTATCATCTTTTCTATCGCTTTCTTGCAATCTCTGGGTGTGATTTCGTGAAAAAGGACGGAAGTAGAGAGGTATAGTTAAAAATAGTGTAAATTAATATTTCTAATTTAATCGAAATACTGTAAAGATAATAAAGGTAATGAGTACTGAGAAAAATACAAGCCAAATAAGCAAAAATAAAAACTTTATTTTTTAGATTTTTTTAAAATAATACGCCTTTAATTTATTTAATCTATACTATTATATAAAGCTGAAGAGTTTGTTTGTTTATTTGAACGGGCTTATCTCAGGAACTACTGGTTCGAATTGAAAAAATCTTTTAGTTTTGGATAGCCCATTTATCGAGGAGCGCTATAGGGTATTTAACATCACGCTATCACCAATAGGAGCGGAGCAGCAATGAAAAATGTTGCAAAAACGGGGAAAATTGATTCCTTTTGAGAGCTTCCGTTGCGTACGCTGCGTTAACGGTTAAAGTTACATAACAATCATGTACGACGAAATTGTTCCTCTTAAAAAATTCTAAAAAAAGTCCGCGATAGCATATGTCTATCTATTTCGGTTGGCTCACTATAACCTTTTTAATGGTTATCGAATTTGTTCTGAAACAATGTATTATTTGGAAAGGGGTTTTTATAAACATGGTATTAATCCTTATCCAAATAAATACTTTATTCATCACAAGTATTTAATTTTGAACAAAGTTGCCCTTTACGTCATTTGATTTCAATGAATATCTTAGGAGATATTACAGTTTTAAAATATCTCCGCAACAAAATTAATATTGTTGTTTGTATGTCTGTTTCTTACCTTTTCATGACTAAACGGGTGAACAAATCCTAATGAAATTCAGTAGAGGGATAGATTATATCCTAGGGAAGGACATAGGGTATCTTTTGTCTCAAAAAAATATCTGACTGCCTCGGTGGCGCAGTTGTAATTGCGCATGCGGTACGACAGCTGTGCTGAGGTCTCGGGTTCGATCCCCGGGTCGGGTAAAGTGATATTGGGTTTTTCTACCTAGAAATACTGAATATTAACCCGGAGTCTGGAATGGTGCCCGGTGTGGCGATAGGCTCGCCCCCTATCACATTATGGGACCGAAATTCGGCGAAAAGTGGGTGTACTGGTTACACCTCTGCCTACCCCTTCGGGGATTACAGGCGTGAGTGTATATGTATGTAAAAAAATATCTTGAAAGGGGTGAAATAGAGGTTAAAAGTTTGTATGGGCAATCCGTAATACTTCAACTTAGGGATCTGAAAATTCATATTTAGGCTTTAGGTAAAAAATAAAGAAATACGTATTTCAACGTTTTTACCAAATCATCCCTTAAAGGGTGAAGTGAGGAGTTAACTTATGAGGTATTCTTTAAATGTAATCTCAAGCTTCAGGCACAACACGTTTTTTTTGTCGCGGGGAAAGCATTTTATTACTGCCGTCCGCTTCGGGGGGAAGCGGAATGAGAATAAAACGGTTATGCTGGACTAGCCGGTCTTACGACCCAGCACCCCCTCGCCCGGATGATGGCTATCCGGGTTGCGGCTGGGCCGAGTCCCTACTACTTATGTACACCCAACCGGACACTACCAGCTAAAACCCCGCGGTGGCCTTCTTCGACACTTACGGAGTGATCCCGGGGTATTATAAGGAGTGCTAGAAGTTTAAGTTAGGAGTTGTGCCTGTCTAGCCATCTAGGCAGTCACAACACCTGAGATTCAGGACGATCGCTATAGGTGTCTCAGTGCAGAAGACAACTCCTTGCATTGATACTTCTGCTCCCGAAAATAAACTCCACGGGGGCGGAGCCGCGAGCAACAGCTAGTATGGATATGGCAGAGAATTGTTTTAGGTCGGTTCTGGTCTCTTGGTTTCTTATATAAGTAAACTCGTCTTCTTCTGTTTTCCTAATGAAAACACGACCTTGCTTAATCTACACGAATTTGTACTCTTTTTCTTTGACGATCTGGCGAGCCGCTGCGTGTAATTTGTTTTTAGGTGAAAGGTGCTCAACAATGTAAAGTGGCGATTTATTACCTCCAATGCCTATGTGAGCAGTACTGAGCTTGTCGTTTGGATTTGCCTTATTAAAATTTATTGTTTTCGCTAAAATGTATCCCGAAGCCTAGAGGTAGCCAATTTAACAATGATTGAGCGAGGTCTCTTGTCATCTCTGTTACTTTTTACCACACGAGTGCAATGATGAATGTCGGATTCTTTCAAGTTGCAGGATACCTTAGACAGCTGAGTAATTATAGATAGCAAGTTTTACTGTTTGTGCTCGGGGACACACTCTATCTCAAGATTGTTAGAACGGTTATGCTGCTCAGCAACCTAACGCCTGATTTGCAGATCCTGTAATGTATATGTTAACTGAACGTTCTATTTCTTTAGCTCTCCCAGTGTGTCTTGGTATTTGGCGATGGCGGATTTGGTGGTTTCATAATTTTCATTCAGAAACAAACATTATTATCCAAAGCAGTTATTTCCTGTTTTATGAATTGATTTTCGAGATTGAAATTCGGTTCTCACCATCTGCTTAAGTGTTTGGTTAAGCTCCTGTGCTAAAGCCAATTTCATGACATTGAATTCTTCTCTTATTATTTCCCTAGCGTCTTTCTTTGTAATAACTGACGCGGAAGAGTTTAAGCCGGAACTTCCACTAATTGCGCTAGTATCAATAGTGGCTTTTTTCGATGCGTAATATTGTCATTAAAAGGTAGCGAGTCATTATTGTTCCTCGACTTCCCGGGTGAGTCAATGGGACGTAAAGGCGTATTACTGTTATCAGTTTTTGGTTGCTTTGCACATCATCCGTGACACTTCCATTTTTTTTGGTCAACACTAATTGTAGAGTAGCGTTTTTCAGGTATGTCAGCACATGCAACACAACAATGACGGCCGTTGCAAATTATTTTAAAATGTTGATTACTCACTCGTTTTGAGGTATTACGATTATACCTCAGCAAATATACCACCGGAAAGTACACAACACGACCTTTCCAATGGTATATAGTTTGTAAGAAAATGGAGTGTTCTGTTATTCCATAAAATTTCAAATTAAATAAGCGGAGCCAAGAAATACAGTGTTACTGGTAACGAATGCGATTAGCAAATGCTGTGAATGAAATTATTGTATGTCATTGAGAGCGATTATCGCCTGTTTTGGTGTGGTAGCCGGCTAACGGCTATCTATTATGAAGAGCATTTAAAAAGGGCTTGTGATCTCGACATGAATACAGGGTGTCCCAAAAGTCGACGTCAAGCCGGAACCGGGTGAAAAGGCAAGATATACCGGTTAACAAAAAAATTTTAAAAATCTATGTTTCTTGTTTTTAAAATTATAGGCATGGCCCGCGTTTTTTCAAAGTATAATCCTAACTTTGCCCATTTGTGTGATCTTACGTAAGAACTATTAAGACTCCCTCCACCCCTTGTAACAAAAAATAAGACATGATCGACTCCCCCCCTACATCATCTTACGTAATAAATGAATGGCGCCAAAATTCATACCTAAATATTTTTTAAATATACCGGATACAATTTTAGGATCACATGTTTTTGACAAAAACTTTATTCTGGTTTTGTCATATTTTGTGACATTCCTAGTGTGTTAGAACTATTTACATTAAAAGTATGTGTTTAGAAGACAGTCCAGATGGATTAGTAATTTTATCGATAACCTTTATAAGTTTATCTGCAACACTATTTGAGTCTTGCATAAACGACAGTGTTACCACATAAACCACCCAAAATGCTACACTGGCATAAAGTTTATGAAATTGTAAACTTAGTCGATATGTCAACTCTCCTAATATTTTTAAATTATAAATTAAGAAGCATAAATAAAGTAATCCTACTAATATTATAAATGCGTATGTTTGGATGGATGCATGGTTGTTTGATATCCAATCACGCTACAACGGCTGGACGGATCTACTGAAAATTTGGCACAGAGATAGATTATAGTCTGGAAAAGCACATAGGCTACTTTTTATCCCGGAGAAATGTACAGTTCCCATGGGATAGTTTAGTTTTTCACAGAGCACAGGATTGACATGATTTTTTGCATAGTGGCAGTTTAAGGATCAGAAAATGACAAAGACCACTTTTAACTCGAAAAAATGCACGCTTCTTATAGGATAGCAAAATATAGAAGGTTAAAATGCTCCAAGACCTACACGCGGGCGGAGCCGCGGGCAACATTGGGTTAAAAATGAATATTAAAAAAACAACTTGCGTTTAAGATATTGAATGCAAATAAATTTTGCACTACTGTGGCTAAAAGTTAACATGGCAACATTTATTACCCGATGATAATTGTTTAGAGATTATATGTTTTGTTGCTTTTAATGATAATATTACTTTAAAAAAATATGTCCAGGTGAAAAATAATATTGTATTTTTGTAAGTTTGATGTGTCAGATCTATTTTTACATGTTAATACCGCTACAGGCTCGCGTTTTCAGGGAGCTCCATTCGCACGTGATGTCACTTTTTTAGTGGCGGATCACGAAGCGCAACTCGTTTTATAGAACGTGTATGAGCACCGTGCTCTTACATTTGTCATACGGGGTAAGCGCTCAATGGCGTCTCCAGTGTTAAATACTCTAAGATTCGAGTGCGTTTTTTTTTTTTTTTTTTAATTTATTCATGTCCATGGATACTAGATTCGAGTGCGTGAGTGAGTGTGTTTGCCATTGTTCTTTACAAGAAAATATACGCAGCAGTGTTTTTTTAATATGGCAACATTTTTTAAAACGTCAATTACAGTACGTGAAGTGAAATGTCAATACTGTCAAAACAAAATAAGGAGGCTCTTCGGAGAAAATTAATTCGCTCCCCACCACAGAACAAAGACCTGCTTTCACCATGGTACGTTATACGCCTTTTATCATCATTATTTGGGCGTGCGATGCAGCGTGCGCCTGTTTCGTGACTAAATAATTGTTATTTAGCAGGGCACCGCGATGTTTGCCAGGGTTACTTTCTATCCCACACTGCTGTATAATGTGATGATGGAGAAAGTGACCAGCCGGCGGTGGTACGACAGGATCGACGACACAGTCATCCTGGGAGCTCTACCTTTCCAGAGCATGACAAAACAGGTCAGTTTTTAGGTTATTTATCTAGTGCATAACTTGGTCAAACTGTGATTGTTTATGAATGGAAACATTCAAGCTAAGACTCGCTTGTGAGTTTAGGGTTACTGTAGTGTATTATAAATTTGGTATTTAGATTATACTCATACTATTGGAAATATAAATTCAAAATAAGATTGTGTATATTATTAATAGGTAAAAGAAATAACTATATCAAGATCTAACATAAATATATTGATAAAATTAAATGGTTATGTGATAAGTAAAATTCCAAGACCATTAGGCAAATGACACAAATGACTGTAGGTACAAATGATACTGACTGTTGGCGTGCTATTTGATTTAAGCACTTTTTGAGATAAATATATATTCAGAATTGGCAAAATATTCTTTCTTTTGAGTCTAGTTTAAATAAATTTGGGCAATTTTTTGGTGCTGAAATCAACTGGTAAAACAGGGCTAATTTTTTTTCAGAGCACATTCATTCAATCTATTCAGTTTTATAGGGTTGTGATTTGAGACACCTGTATGTTTCCAATAAATTATAAAATATATAGTACATTTAATAAAATTAAACAACAAAGTGTATCTTAATATTTCATGACTGATTCCTAAATCAACTTTAATTACTTTATCAATTTTTTTGCATTACAACCCGATTAATAAATGATTATAAAACTATACATATAGAGCAAGAGCCCGTAAACCCCAGACCTACGTTATTTTATAAAAGCTCAAAGTTTGTCAGCGCATGCTCCCAACACAGGTAAGAACGATGGACCATTATGAAGTTTGGGTTACACTGGCTTTGGCAGGTAAACGTCACTAAAGGTGTGTAAAATACCGATCTAAATACATCAAATAATAAAGTGTGATTTTTTGGTATTACCTTTAGAATATTATTAAAAATCACGTTATTCATTGCCAGACCCTTAACATCGTGGCAACCCCTTGCCAGACACCCTTAATGGTCATGAAATTATAATTTTACTTACGTTATAGTATTAAAGCTGATTTTTATAAATAATACTTGGGTAATAAATAGATGATGTTTCCTCATTAGCCAAACACTTTTGATAGTTCCAACCCCTTGCCAGACAAGCATGTAGGCTAGCTGTAGGGGAGCGCGAGTATGGATTGTACAGTCTTACTATTTTGTAGTTTATGATGGTATCAACCAGTCAACAAAGACAGGCCAATAACTGATTTAAAATTCACAATTATTTTCAGTTTAATTATTAATTGTCAGTTTATGATCTAGGAACACATAAGTACTAGCAATCACAATGTTATTGAAATAAACTATTATTTAAACTGCAATATAATTTAGAAAGTGTTACAACATGATTAACTTTCTGTATTGACTAAGAGTAGTTATTAAGATTTGTTTTATATTGTAAATTTGAGAAAATTTTAAACTTTGTTGTGGTTACAGTAACACTAAATCTCTTACCATAATATCACTGCCTAATTAGCGGTTAAACAAAAACTTCAAATATTAATTAAAGTACCATCAGTTTTAATAAAACTAAAAGGAAGAATTACCATCAGATTTTAACACCAAAAATTAAAACAAAAATCAAATCAAAGGTAGGAAGTAGAACCTGGTATTTTTAACTTAATGAATTGTTTAGTTTATCAGAATGAACAAAATTAAAACTCATCAAACCATCAAACAACACCAAGTTTTAAATACATCCATAGGAGCATTACCTATGTAGGTAGGTAGGCAAACAACCAGCTATCTCAGTACTTGCACTACCAGAGAACCGCCTCAACAACTCAACAGCGCCAGGGGACACCATCCACAGCATATGGAATTTTAACACCAAAATCATTAACACAGTAAACATTGACACTTAATTTTGACTATCGTTTAAACGATTTAGTGTGGAACATAAAATAAATCAAAATGATTTACAAAACTTAAGGGACTTACTATAATTACGTCCGATACTTATGAGCGAAGCATTATTATCGAATTCCTCCGTGTTTTTAATCCGTAATTCATGTCAAAAGTTAATCGTTCGTGTTATTCAATATACCATTATAAAGCTAGTGAAGTGCCTCAAATCTTTGTGTCATTAAAACTTTAATGTTTCTGGTATTTTACCCAGTTATTATCGAATTACTTTTAAAGTGTTTCATTTAACGGTTACGAAACTGACCTAGGACAACTCGCGCAGTGCCCGCTGCTGCGATTCGAGGCGCGCTATTGGACAGTGAGCATTGCAGACAGCGTAGAGAACCTATTTCAATCCTTACTTGCTTGCCGTAGAGACTAATTTCACTTGCAGTGCAGTCGGTGCATTATTTTGGATAAATAATATTATGAGCACTACGGCGAAAAAGTTTGTGTGTTGTTCGCGCAATACCCAATGTGGCGTGCTTACATGTACTATTTGTAATGCTAAATATCATTTTGCTTGCACACACACAAACCAATCATACAAAGATGTTTCTGAAGAATACAAGCGCAGCTGGGAATGCAGACACTGTCGCAAGCGACCGAAAACAGATTACAGCCTGGTTCGAGACGTTGGTCCTAGTAACAACTTTCAACAGTCCACCCCATGCAACGTTACTATGAGAGCTACTAGGAATATCTCGTCTCCAGAAATTGTTTCGTCAGATGTAATAGAGGATAAACTGAGATCTATTGTACGTGAAGAGCTTAGTTTAATCCTCGAAGAATTTCAATCGTCTATTTGTGCCAAGATCGATAGCAAAAATGAAGAAATACTAAGACAGATAGACCAGATGGCAACCGCGATGAATTTTATCGAGCAACAATATGAGGAGATTAGAAGCCAACTCGCAATTAAAACAGAAATAATGGCTCAACTACAATCTGACAACCAACATCTCAAAACTACGATCAGCGACTTGAGCTCTAGGCTGACTTTAATGGAACAACACAATCGAAGTACTAACGTTGAAATACACTGTGTTCCGGAGCATAGATCCGAAAATATTCCATCTATCATAAAGCAGATAGCTCATACAACAAAATTCAAAATCGAAGATGCCGATATTCATCTTTGTACAAGATTGGCAAAATTAAACACATCAAGTTCCCGCCCTCGCTCTATTCTAGCCAAGTTTAGTTGCCCCCGTGTGCGCGATGGCTTCTTAGCTGCTGTAATATCCCACAATAGAAAATCAAAAGACAACAATTCCAAGCTCAACACTAGCCATATAGGCATAGCAGGTACCCAGCAACCTATATATGTCCAGGAGCATTTGCCACCGACTATGAAGGCCCTTCACGCTGAAGCGCGCAAGAAGGGTAAGGAGAAGAATTATAAATTTATTTGGGTTAAGTCTGGAAGAATTTATATGCGAAAAACAGAAGATTCTAAATACGTAGTTATAAATAGTTCTAAGGCATTAGATTCATTGGAGTAATTATTCCTTTTTTTTATATTTTTTTTACGCAAGTGTCGGAATATTTTAATAAAATTCTTTCCTATTAGTATTTATTACCAGAATGTGCGTGGACTTCGGTCTACTACTTCCGAGGTCCGGTTACAGATTTTAAATAATGACTATGACTTGATAATATTTACCGAAACATGGCTGAATAGCACAATCTTTGACTCAGAAATTTTTGATGCCCGCTACTCTATCTGTAGACGAGACAGAGAAGGTTCTGGTCGGGGCGGCGGGGTCCTTATAGCTATTTCTCATAAAATTTCATCACAAAGAAAACTAGAGTGGGATAGTGAGTGTGAGGATTTATGGATTTCATTTGTATTGAGAATGGGAAATCAGATGAAAACTGTGAAATGATGTGTTGTTTATATACCTCCTCCCGTTAGTGTGAATAAATTAAAAACATTTATTGATAATACAAATAAAATTTTAGAAGAAAACAATACAAATTACACAATTTTGTCCGGGGACTTTAACCTTGGCGGTATATCATGGAAAAGCAATAATAATAATGAATGTTTTGATATTACTAATGTGACCGACAATAACATTATAACCCTCTTTTCAGATTTTTTAACATACAATAACCTAAAACAATTTAATCATATTTCAAATAATAAATCACGAATATTAGACTTAGTACTGTGTAATGATAATAATATTCAAGTCATAGAATGTCCAAATCCATTACGCCAAATTGACAGATACCATCCACCTCTAGAGATCAGTTTAAATTTAACGAAGGATACAGACATTCAATCCCACTCTAATAAATCTAATAAATCATTAAACTTTTTTAAAGCTGACTATTGTCAAATAATAGAAGCTTTAGACAAGATAAACTGGGTAGAGGAACTGTATACGGTTAACAGTAACTTAAACCTAATGATCAATAAATTTTATAGCATATTAAGTAAAATAATAAATAGTTTTGTTCCTAAAACCCGCCATTCTAATAAAAGTTATCCGGTGTGGTACAATTCGAATCTGATATACCTTCTTAAACAAAAAGCTAAATTTCATAATCGTTACAAAAGGTTTAAAAATCCTCTAGACTACTTGGAATTCCAATACCTTCGTTCTGATTGTGAGAAATTAATATCTTCGTGTTATTTTACATATATTAGAACTATAGAATCGGAAATAAGTAAACACCCGAAGTATTTTTGGACTCATTTAAAAAATACTCGCCAGAAAAAGTCAACATACCCGTCCCCTATGTATCTTAATAATATTAAAGGAGACAACACAACGAAGATATGTGATCTCTTTGCAACGCATTTTTCCAATGTGTTTGAGAAGGATCATAATAATTTTCACCTCGGTTATGCCGAATCAAAGAAAACGCATGTATTTGACATCAATATTTCTGAAAAGCAAATATTGTATAAACTAAAAAGACTTGAAGTTCACCAAAGCGCAGGGCCAGATAACATCCCTCCGATTTTTTTGGCCAAATGTGCTTCATCCTTATGCAGGCCTTTATCAATTATATATAATACTTCTTTGAAATTGGGATGTTTCCCTGATTATTGGAAGGAGGCTAGAATCGTCCCAGTATTTAAAAGTGGCAAACGAGATTCTATCTCCAACTATCGTCCTATTTCTATTTTGTGCACGATGTCTAAGGTTTTCGAGACGTTGGTTTATCCTCTGGTTTTTGTTTACGCTAAGAACTATATTTCACAACATCAACATGGATTTTTAAACAAAAGATCTACTACAACTAACTTAGTCTGCTATATTTCTGATGTGATAAAATCTGTAGATAATAATATACAAGTTGATGCCGTCTATACCGATTTCTCAAAGGCTTTTGACAAAGTCAATCATATGATATTGATTGAAAAACTAAATAATCTTGGTATTTCCGGCCCACTACTATCATGGTGCCAATCATACCTTAAAAGTCGTAAGTCAATCGTTACTATTGATGGCTGCCATTCTATAAAATTTGTGCCGACGTCCGGTGTCCCTCAGGGATCGAACCTTGGACCTCTATTTTTTAACATTTTCATTAATGACTTGCCAGAAATGTTTAAATTTTCAAAAGTCTATATGTATGCGGATGACTTAAAAATTACCAAAGAAATTATAAACTCTTCTGATGTTTCTCTATTACAGGATGACTTAAATAGGCTGACTGATTGGTGTAACAAAAACAAAATGTTTCTTAATCCGTCAAAATGCGTTCATATCAAATTCACGAGGAAACTAGATATAACAAGTAGTTCATACGTAATATTAGACACCCTTCTAAAAGAAGTTTCCTCAATCCGGGACCTCGGGGTAACGATCGATAGTAAATTACAGTTTAAGACACATATTGAAAATATTGTAAATTCTGCTTTTAAATCACTGGGTTTCGTACTGACGGGGTAGGGATTTAAAAAAAAAATCTACTATCCTACTGTTATACAACGCTTATGTAAGGAGCAAATTAGAATATTGTTGTCAGGTGTGGTCGCCGTTTTACCAAATTCACAGTAACCGCATTGAACGCATTCAAAAAAGACTTGTGCGGCATCTGGCCTATCGATTTCAAACACCAAAAAAAATTAAGTCTTACAACGATCGACTGATTCATTTTAAAATGAAACCACTTTTTGCAAGAAGAATTACATTAGATCTCAAATTTTTATATAAGGTTTTACACAATAATGT
Source organism: Laothoe populi (assembly GCA_905220505.1). Lineage (NCBI taxonomy): Eukaryota > Metazoa > Arthropoda > Insecta > Lepidoptera > Sphingidae > Laothoe > Laothoe populi. The sequence goes on along the minus strand of HG992166.1, from coordinate 15,922,092 downwards.
CGATAGCCCAGATATTTTAAATAAATTTAATTTTAATGTTCCTCGTAGACCTCCTCGTCGGCCGGCTCCTCTATTTAGTATCCCAAAATTTAGAACTAACCTTGGTAGAAATGCCCCTGTGGCACGTATTTCTAAATTATATAATATGTATGCCAATAAGTTAGCTGACTTGGACTTAATAACTAATAGTTCTCGCACATTCTCCAGACGCCTAAATAAAATAATATAGACCTAAAAAATAAGATAAGATATATATATATATAGAGAATATTATAATTTATTGTTTGTTTTGTTTTGTATAATTATTTTTGTTACTTGTTTCTAATAGATATTTCTAGATTTTCTTAATTTTAAGTTTAAATTTTATCTAATACTTAGTTTTAATTTCTTTGTCTGTTTTTATGCTTTGCCTTATTGTTGCTGTAATAGCACTCATGTTGTGTCCATCTGTCATGAGAGACGCAATGAAAATGTAACCTATATTTGAATGTAAAATCGTACCGACTTATGTTAATTGTAGTCTCTGTTGATGGTCCTAAATAAATAAATAAATAAATAAATAATTTATAAACATAGCACATCCAAATGATTCTCAACATTCGCAACCTTGAAATTTACTAGAGACTAGCAAATTTACAGTACCATTGAGCACTTTTTACCACGTGTAAAGCAGTAGCATATTACACTTTACCATCACTATTTTATTTCGGATGATAGAATTTCAATAATTTATAACTTTTTGCAAAACCCAAAAAAGTGCATAAAACTAATGATTAATGTTTTCCAAACTCTCAAACAACAAAAATAACATGGTACGAGACTGTAGGATTTACATCACCTGATTTACGAGTCACGATTTACGATGTCGAGTTCAATCCCACTTCTGATATCCGGGTTCTATGTGTTGTGGTCAGAATGGCTGAGGTCATGACGTCATGATAGGTCATGACTATGAGGGTTATTCATCCTTCTTTGATCTTCAGATAACCAGGATGCATAGCGTACGATAGTTCAGTAGAAATAACACACTTGCATCTGTTCATTGTTTATTAAGCTACACCGGTTCGGAATGCAGTTATCCACTAGAAAAGAAGCCGGCAATAAAACCTGTAGTTGCTCTTTTAAACATATCACTTTTACATCAGTTGACAATTACACTTTTTACTTATTCAGTCCAATAATTAACAAAAACGACAACCGGCCTTCAATAATAATATTATTACATTGTATTATTTACATTGTATTTTAACCTGTTATTGACATAATAAATTAAATTTTTTAACAATTTAAGGTAGTTGTAGCCTCGAATGTATTTTCTTAAAATGTTTTTAAAATTTACATAGACTATCAGTAGAAATAACAACTGCGCAGTGAGGGACCGCGGTAGACTTAACTCGCTATCTCACTCGCACTCACCCATATGCATACTGCCTCGCGCTCTCTTACAGCTACCCTACATGCTTGTCTGGCAAGGGGTGGGAACTATCAAAAGTGTTTGGCTAATGAGGAAACATCATCTATTTATTACCCAAGTATTATTTATAAAAATCAGCTTTTATACTATAACGTAAGTAAAATTATAATTTCATGACCATTAAGGGTGTCTGGCTAGGGGTTGCCACGATGTTAAGTGTCTGGCAATGAATAACGTGATTTTTAATAATATTCTAAAGGTAATACCAACAAATCGCACTTTATTATTTGATGTATTTAGATCGGTATTTTACACACCTTTAGTGACGTTTACCTGCCAAAGCCACTGTAACCCAAACTTCATAATGGTCCATCGTTCTTACCTGTGTTGGGAGCATGCGCTGACAAACTTTGAGCTTTTATAAAATAACGTAGGTCTGGGGTTCACGGGCTCTTATACCAATAGAATCTAGACTAAATAAATAATAATAAATAAGTTTCAAGTTCTTCGGCAGCTTAAAGTCAATAATACAAATCAAATAATTTATTTAGTAAATTAGCCCACTAGGGTCACTTTTTACATATCATAATAATGTTAGTCTACTGGTGCTTTGGAAAACCCCACTGGTCTGAGAAGACCAAGAAACTCAACATACCTTAATATTTTATGATTTCAAATCTGTAGTGATACTCTGCTAGGTCCTGTTGTAGTAATAAACCCAACAGCTAGATGCATAGTACTGAGCTTACACTAGGTCAAACCTGTATTGTCTGTATCAAGAACTACAAAGGAATATGGTCTCAATACCTAGACATTTGTCAGCAGCGATAGCCTAGTTGGTTGCGGTACGGACTGCCAAGACGAAAGTCGTAGGTTCGAAACCCAAGTGGCATACACCTCTGACTTTTCTAAAGTTATGTGTGTATTAAAATGTTAATTATCGCTTGCTTTAACGGTGAAGGAAAACATCGTGAGGAATCCTGCATATATAAGAATTTTTCGAAGGTATGAGAAGCCTGCCAACCCGCATTAGGCCAGCGTGGTGGACTGAGGCCTAACCCCTCTCATTAGTAGAGGAGGCCCGTGCCCAGCAGTGGGACAATGTTTAATACAGCGCTAGTATTATACCTAGACATGAAACAAATATCTGTGGATCTGTCACACAAACATCTGTCTCAGTGTGGTAATCAAACACACTGCCTCTCGTATCACAACTGGCTCTTCGCTTGCTGCGCAACGGAGGCTGTGGGTTCGATTCCCAACTGAGACAGATGTTTGTGTGACATTCAGATATTTGTTTTGGGTCTGAGTGTTGTGGGACTGTAGTCCCTTGTAGTTCTTGATACCCACGATACAGGTTTTATTACCTAGTGTGGGGTCAGAACTATGTGTGTGACTGTTGGATGTATTTATTATAATATCACATGCTACAACATTAATCAATTAGGGAATAGTAAATTACTTTTAAGTACTGTTATAATGTGATAAATATTACTTACAACAACCACAATAACAATTAGTGTATAATGTGTGTAATTTAGAAATCGTTTGTCAATATTGATAAGTATTTCTTTATTGCTAAAATAATTTGTTCCTAATATTGTTTATATTATTTTTATTTTGCCCTATCTACTATAGTTTACTTTATTTCATAAATAATAATACTAGCCCTGTATTAAACATTGTCCCACTGCTGGGCACGGGCATCCTCTACTAATGAGAGGGGTTAGGCCTTAGTCCACCACGCTGGCCTAATGCGGGTTGGTAGACTTCACATACCTTCGAAATTCTCAGGTATGCAGGTTTCCTCACGATGTTTACCTTCACCGTTAAAGCAAGCGATAATTAACATTTTAATACACACATAACTTTAGAAAAGTCAGAGGTGTGTGCCACTTGGGTTTTGAACATACGACTTTCGTCTTGACAGTCCGTACCGCAACCAACTAGGCTATCGCTGCTATTTTATTTTTATTTATTTCATAATGATCAAGTTAATTATTAATTAATAATGTTGTTTTTTTTCTTCAGATGTTAATTAAAATTACAGATATGTATAAGTTTTGGCGGGTTTGGGGTTTTATATGTTGTTTTGGTGGGAATTCTGACAGTGTGTTCGGCTAATTAGTATAATCTGTATATCATAAGTATATCATAAGTCAGGTCATAAGTATTGTCACACAGTAAAAACTTTTATTTTAGAATGCTGGCCACAAAAAAGTTTATTGAATTCGAATTTCAAATTGTTCATGAAAATAAAAATGTATACTTTTTAGAATTTTACTCATTTTAAAATATGGAGTGGACGCTTAAAGAAGACCGTGTTGCAGTAATTGCGTTGCATCGTTGCGGTTACGCGCCAATTCAAATTTTTGACATACTGAAAAATTTGAATATAACCAAAAGATTCGTTTATTTCGTACCATCAAACGATACACTGAAGACTCTAGTGTAGATGACAGGTCAAGAAGTGGTCGCCCTCGGTCTGTTAGGACTCCAGCAGTGATAAACGCTGTGAAGGCGCGAATTCAAAGAAATCCCAAACGTAAGCAGAAACTGTTGGCCCTTCAGATGGGGTTAAGCAGAACCACGGTGAAAAGAGTGTTAAATAAAGACTTAGGGCTTCGGGCATATCGAAGAAAAACAGGACATCGTTTGAATGCTCGTCTAATGGACCTGAGACTGAAGAGATGCCGCGCTTTGTTGAAGCGGTACGCGGGAAAAAAATATCGGGAAATTCTTTTTTCAGATGAAAATTTTTTTACCGTAGAAGAGAGCTACAACAAACAAAATGATAAGGTGTACGCACACAGTAGTGAAGAAGCGAGCAACCGTATTCCGCGTGTCCAACGAGGTCATTTTCCATCCTCGCTCATGGTATGGTTGGGAGTTTCTTATTGGGGCTTAACAGAGGTACATTTTTGTGAGAAAGGTGTAAAAACGAATGCAGTTGTGTATCAAAATACAGTCCTGACGAACCTTGTGGAACCTGTTTCTCATACCATGTTCAATAACAGGCACTGGGTATTCCAACAAGATTCGGCGCCAGCTCATAAAGCGAAGAGCACACAAGACTGGCTGGCGGCGCGTGAAATCGACTTCATCCGGCACCAAGACTGGCCCTCCTCCAGTCCAGATTTGAATCCGTTAGATTACAAGATATGGCAACACTTGGAGGAAAAGGCGTGCTCAAAGCCTCATCCCAATTTGGAGTCACTCAAGGCATCCTTGATTAAGGCAGCCGCCGATATTGACATGGACCTCGTTCGTGCTGCGATAGACAACTGGCCGCGCAGATTGAAGGCCTGTATTCAAAATCACGGAGGTCATTTTGAATAAACTTTAGTGTCATAAGAATCTATGTTTTGTTAAGTTCATTTTGGTATATAAATGGTTACATAATGAATAAACTTGTTTCAATTATTTTATATTAAACATGTGACAGAATTTATGACCTGACTAGGTATAAAAGAAGAAACTGACTAACTGACTGACTGATCGATCAACGCACAGCCTAAACGGCTGGGGTTAGAGACTTGAAATTTTGACAGTAGGTACCTTTTATGACGTAGGCATCCACTAAGGAAGGGTTTTTGGATATACCACCCCTAAGGAGGTAATATAGGGGATGAAAGTTTGTATGAAAATCCGGCATTTTTGAAGTTAAGTGTATGAAAATTAGTATTTGGCCTTTTAGTTAAAAATAAAAAATATATGTTTCAGGATTTTTGGAAATTCCGCCTCTAAGGGGGTAAAATAGGGGATGGAAGATTGTATGAAAATCCGTCATTTTTTAAGTTAAAAGCATGAGTATTTTATACTTTTTCTCCCAAACATGACCTCCACGCGGGCGGAGCCGCGAGCAACAGCTAGTTATTTCATAAACAAATTTAAGTTGTGTTTGATAAATCAATGTAATGTGGGATTGTAAAGTAAAAATAATATTTTGAACAGTGTATGGAATCTTTGAAATATTAGTTAACATCGCGGATTTTCTTCGGAGCAGATTGTTCGAACTGGTTCGTCTGATCCGCTCAGACTAATTAATCTAGAATTAATTATACTAAATGGAATTGACGCCAAAATTCCGACAAGACCTTGAACTATATTCCACCACGGTTTTATCGTTTATTTAAAGAAAAAGTATAAAATGCATGGAGTCATCTTAAGTTATTACATCTTTCTGTATTTTGCGATCCCATAGGAACCGTGCATTTTTTCGGTATAAAAATAGCCTATGTCATTCTCTGATCCCTAAACTACCGCTATGCAAAAATCATGTCGATTGTTCGGTGAAAAACAACAACAAATCTATCCAACGGGAACCGTACATTTTGCCGAGATAAAAAGTAGCCTATGTGCTATTCTAGACTATAATCTATCTCTGTGCCAAATTTCAACCAGATCTGTCCAGCCGTTCCGACGTGATTGAATCATCGCATCGTTTGCTTTAAACAAATATTACAAACATGTTTAAAGCAAGAGATAATTAACAATGAATAGACACGTAACTATATAGCAGCGATAGCCTAGATGGTTGCGGTACGGACTGTCAAGACGAAAGTCGTAGGTTCGAAACCCAAGTGGCATACACCTCTGACTTTTCTAAAGTTAATGTTAATTATCGCTTGCTTTAACGGTGAAGGAAAACATCGTGAGGAAACCTGCATACCTGAGAATTTTTCGAAGGTATGAGAAGTCTGCCAACCCGCATTAGGCCAGCGTGGTGGACTAAGGCCTAACCCCTCTCATTAGTAGAAGAGGCCCGTGCCCAGCAGTGGGAAAATGTTTAACACAGGGCTAGTATTATTATTATTAGACACGTAACTTAAGAAAAGTCAGATCTATATCTACGCTGATCTATAGGAAGTTAAAAATAAAATATCGGTAATGTACACCGCCTTTATTCAGTTGTAAACATGTAAAATATCTTGCTACCAACTTGAAAATATTTATGACAGTATAATGTCGTTATAGTTAAAAAAATCCATGGTAAACATACAGTAGTAAGTAAATAAATGACGTCTCCGAACAAATAAGATAAATATCACACTTCCCAATTAGAGGCTCATTTTAACCCACTTTAATGTGTTAGATATAATGTAATTAAGTTCACAAACAATGAATTTAAGAAATACTATTTGTCTAGATAGTTAACCACTCAAGTATCATCTGTGCATATTTGGCCACGCCAAACTGGTAAAACTGGCACACACACACACACGCACTCACTCCTGTGATCCCCGAATGGATAGGCAGAGGTGTAACTAGTACACCCACTTTTCGCCAAATTTCGGTCCCATGATGTGATAGGGGACGAGCCTATCGCCATACCGGCCACAATTCCAGACTCCGGGCTAATACTGGGAATTTCTAGATAGAAAAACCCAGCATCACTTTACCCGACCCGGGGATCGAACCCGAGCCCTCAGCATAGCAGTCTTAAACGCTTGCGCAATAACAACTGCGCCACCGAGGCAGTCAAACTGGCAATAATAGGTTATTGACGTGGGTATTTGTTTAACATTAGTTAGTTAGAATGAACTGCCGGTCTACTCTGTAACACAATTCCGACCGATCGGTATTGGATTTGACAGATTTCGTTCTCCTGAATGCCATATTATTTCAATATTGTGTATCCATTAATATACAGTAATTGGAATTAAGACTATCATATGAATGGTTATACAATATTGAAATAATATGGCGCTAGGGTCGCACCCAGAATACGAAATCTCACAAATCCAATACCGATCGATCGGAATTGTGTTACAAAGTAGACCGGTCAGGACAGGTCAATTTTCATTGAAGATGGTCAAGAATTTTCTATTTGTTATATTGAAATACTTATACACTACTATCCAGTACCTAGTTTTTTTTTTCTCACGGCATAGTAAGTGCAGTGCCGTCCAGTTAGAGTATCCAGTAGCGAGAGACAACCTATCCCTCGCTACTCTATACAATCAAACCGGCCTTCTAGTATTGTTTGCCCAAGTATCTAATATGTGATTAAATGTTTTACAGTTGAAAGAGGAAGAGAACGTGAAGGGAGTGGTGTCCATGAACGAGACCTACGAACTGAAGATATTCTCCAATGACGCTGAGGTGAGACCATAGTAATTCGACAGTCAATACAGTGGGGTCTAGAGTTGGGGTACGATGTTTGGCCGTTATGCGGCCTTCTGAGTACTCCGACAATAGACCCTCGTCCGTTTCTTCACCTTCTTGCCCATGGCGTAGTGTGAGGAAGCAGGCCGGCATGATTGTGTTGAGTAGCGAGGGATAGATGGTCTCGCTACTCGGCACTGTGCTTACCATCAGGTGCAGTGTGGTCACTTTGTCGTGTCAGTATAAAAAAAACATATACAGTGTAAACTCCATGTAACGTCACTCTATTTAACGACAAACTCTCTTAAGCGTCGAAATCAATTGGCTTTGGTTGGTTTAGCTTGTTTTTCATACAATGTTTCACTCTATATAGCATTACACCCACTCTCAATAACGACAACAATTAAGTTGCTAAAATTAGTAAAAACTGCGCAGCTGTGTACGATCTATTGTCGCTTTATTATCCTAGCCCGCAATAAACTCGACTGTCGGCATCATGCATACCGAACTTTCTAAGAAATTCATTCTTTTGTTTACAAATTGGGATTGCTTGCACGTGTAGACTGTTATTGACCATGATTCATAACTAGGAGTCATGGATTATCTATACCTTATCATATTCTTAGTTGCTCACAAACTTGCAAACTGTAAACATGGCTACTAAAAGAAAATCACTGTGTATTGACGAAAAAGTTTTACTGATACGCGCAATAGAAACGGGAGAGAAGATAAGTGATGTTGGCAAACGCTTTGGATTTAGTCGCTCTACCGTGTCCACAATATGGAAAAATAAAGAAAAAATCCTCCACGCTGCGGGCGAGGGAAAATCTTCCAAAAAATTAAAGAAACCTATATACGAAGATTTGGATAAAGCTGTACTATCATGGTTTCATCGACAGCGCCAGAATAATATGCCTATCTCGGGGCCGCTCGTGAAAGCTAAGGCGGAGAATTTTGCTGCTGAACTTGGTTTAACTTCTTTCAAAGCATCAGAAGGATGGCTCGGAAAATTCAAGCAGCGTCATCATATCAACTATGGTAAAATAAGTGGGGAAGCACGAAGTGTTGATACAAATGTGACTCATGATTGGATTAACAGAGTGTGGTCAAAATTCATAGAAAAATACGCCCCAAGTGACATTTTCAATGCTGATGAAGCAGGAATTTTCTATAAGTTGACTCCAGATAAAACTCTGAAATTTAAAGGGGAAAAGTGTGTGGGAGGAAAGCTTTCCAAGGAACGTATTACGGTGCTTGTGGCTGCTAATATGGATGGCACAGAGAAAAAAAAGCTACTAATAATAGGCAAATCGAAAAATCCGCGCTGTTTTAAGAACATCAAAAAATTGCCAGTGACGTATAAAGCTAATAAATCAGCTTGGATGACCAGTCAACTTTTTGAAGAAGAAGTGCGAAAGTGGGATGCAGAATTAAAGGGACGAAAAATTTTACTTCTTGTTGACAACTGCCCTGCCCACCCTTTTATATCAAACCTTCAAAACATAGAGTTGGCATTTCTTCCTCCAAATACGACTAGTGTCTTACAGCCAATGGACCAGAGTGTGATTAAAAGCCTCAAGGGTCACTACAGAAGGAAATTATTGATGGAGCTAGTCGAATCTGAGGGTAAAACTTCTGTTAATATGCTGCATGCAGTAAATTTTTTATCTAAAGCCTGGGAAGAAGTGACACCCACAACTATACAGCACTCTTTTCGACATGCTGGACTTTGTACCAATTCTACGAGTGATGAGGTGGAAACAGAATCTGAGTTTGAAAGCGACGACGACCTTCCATTAACTGAGTGGATTCAACAATTCAACATGGCAGGAAATACGGTGAATCTTCAAACCTACATTGAAGTGGACGACCGCCTGCTTACAACGGCTTCACTCACAGACGAAGAAATTTTGGATTCAGTGAGAAAAACTGAGGATCAAGAACAAGGTGATGAAGAAGATGAGACGGATGAGCCTGAGCTTCCGCCGAGCATTAAAGAAGCTCTGGAAGCAGCAAAATTATTGGAAAAATATTTCCTTTATAACCAAGATGCCTCAGTATTGCTAGATATTAATAAAATAACTAAAAAAATACAACAAAATTACTGGTGCAGCAAAAGACGTCAGACAAAAATAACAGACTATACTCAATAGCGTTCAAATAACATTCTTGTTTATGCACATAACTACTAACAATAGTCAGAAATAAACTTTATATTTTTCTAATTCTGATGTTTCTTCTCTCCATTTAACGACAACTCTCTATAACGCCATAAAATGCACAGTCCCTTCAGTGTCGCTATATAGAGTTTACACTGTATATACTAACGCCTGTAATCCCCGAAGGTGAGAGGTGTAACCAGTACACCCACCTTTCGCCTAATTTATTACGGTCCCATAATATAGATAGGGGGCAAGCCTATCGCCATACCGGGCACAGATTCCAGACTCCGGGCTAATACTGAGAATTTCTAGATAGAAAAACCCAATATCACTTTAGCCGACCCGGGGATCGAACCCGAGACCTCAGCACAGCAGCAGTCGTAACGTAATTACAACTGCGCCACCGAGGCGGCCAATGTTGCTAATTTGTTACTGGTATAAACATTTTGAAATAAAAAATAAGGACGATATTTTTTAATGAGAATCTTTAACGGCATTAAGAATAACCAATTAAAAATCTGCTCAATAATTAACCTGTAATCGGGGTCACTAATATGCCACACAGCAACAAGATCAACCGTTGTCAAAACCGGAAAAATTTCACTTTTAGTGTACTCGATTACGGGACACTTAATAATAATATAATAATACTAGTCCTGTATTAAACATTGTCCCACTGCTGGGCACGGGCCTCCTCTACTAATGAGAGGGGTTAGGCCTCAGTCCACCACGCTGGCCTAATGCGGGTTTGCAGACATCTCATACCTTCGAAAAATTCTCGGTTATGCAGGTTTCCTCACGATGTTTTCGTTCACCGTTAAAGCAAGCGATAATTAAAATTTTAATACACACATAACTTTAGAAAAGTCAGAGGTGTATGCCACTTGGGTTTCGAACCTACGACTTTCGTCTTGGCAGTCCGTACCGCTACCAACTAGGCTATCGCTGCTACGGGACACTTATTCAGCAGATTTTTTGTTGCTAATTTGTTGTTATTCCGGTAGACCCTTATAAGTATCCTGCCGCCCACCAACAAAATCAACCGCTGTCATAACCCGAAAAATGACATTCGTTAGTGACCTCGATAATAAATAGCAACTAATTCCTAGACTTTCAATTTTTTATGCAAATTTTTCACTGCTAGCTTGATAGACCTATCATTAACCGAGTTCAAAAAAAGGAGGAGGTTAACAATTCGTCGGAATCTTTTTTTTTATGTATGTTACCCGATTAATCGAAGACGCCTGGACCGATTCTAGAAATTCTTTTTTTGTTTAAAAGGGTATACTTCCCAGGTGGTCCCATTGGCACCAAGTCAGGATCTGATGAAGGGATCTCAGAAAAATCGAGGGAAACCTTCAATTTTTATAGAGACTCATAATTTATTTTTCATTGAAGTCGGTGTACTTTTTATGAATTAAAAAAACTTTTACTTATTTGACTTACACCTTCCATTAGATTTGAATAGATATAGTTATATATTTTTAGTAGATTTATACACAGTGACAGCCACCGTAGCGCAATTGGCGAGTAGCCGGCTGTGAAACGAGAGGCCTTGGGTTCGATTCCCGCACGGAGATAAATGTTTGTGTGACAGACAGATATTTGTTTCGGGTCTGGGTGTGGGACCGTAGTCCCTCGTAGTTCTTGATACCCACGATACAGGTTTGACCTAGTGTGGGGTCAGAACTATGTGTGTGACTGTTGGGTGTATTTATTATCTATACAAATTGAATATCGTTAATTATTGATTAAAGGAATAAAAATTATTGTGTCAATTAACCTATAATAAAGTACCACCTACAATTTATGTTACACCTAAAAACCCAGTCTATAATAACAGCAACCTAGTTGGTTGCGGTACGGACTGTCAAGACGAAAGTCGTATGTTCGAAACCCAAGTGGCATACACCTCTGACTTTTCTAAAGTTATGTGTGTATTCTTTGTTAATTATCGCTTGCTTTAACGGTGAAGGAAAACAACGTGAGGAAACCTGCATACCAGAGAATTCTCAAAAAGAATTTGGAAGGTATGTGAAGTCTTCCAACCCGCAATAGGCCAGCGTGGTGGACTAAGGCCTAACCCCTCTCACTAGTAGAGGAGGCCCGTGCTCAGCAGTGGGACAATGTTTAATACAGGGCTAGTATTAGTATAACGGCAACCTAGATATTCTGTTAATAGAAACAGTTGTCATACAGTTAACCTCGCTAGATCGATGTCATCTTAGATATAATCACATTGAGCCATTCATATCGACAAAAACGCATTGTTCACTATTTGAAAATAAATACGTTACAAAATAGGTTATCTTACTTGAAATGCAAATGTAATAGTCTTTTTTGTTAACGGTACAGTGTTGTGTCTATGGTTTGAATACCATGAAGGTTAGTTTACATGTCTATGGTGAACTATTTAATACATGGCTGTCGCCGTAACATGGCTTTGACTTTTCAAGTATAGAAACGAGAGAAGAAGAATTATACTTTAATTTTAGTCCAGATTTTAAAAATTACGTCCGACAAGGCTGCATGCCTTTGCTTATTAAAAAAAGAAAAATGTAACAAAAAAATTAAAGATGAATGTAAAAAGGATGCATTGTAATAAAACTTATATTAAGACAACGACAAGGGGCTGTCCCACAACTCTCAACAAATACAAACATATATCCCGGTGCGGGAATCGAATCCGCGGCCTCTTGTTTCACACCCAGCTACTCACCCGCCGTAGAAAATATAATAGACAAAATTAAATCTATAAATGTTTACACAATTACTTTACTGATATGTCCGTTACAAATAGTTTTGATTGTTATCACACCATTAACTAAATAGCTACATTAATATTATCAATTCAAACAGTGCGTCATAGATCTTGTGATAACACTCAAGGTCTTAGACAGTAGCTACTAAACTGTCAAGATCAAGGAATAGTTAATAATTCTGTTTTATTTTTGGACCCCTCAATCAATCATGAATGCCGAGGTTTTCCAAGCGATCTAGAGAATGAGGTTCTTCAAGATGGGAAGGGGTCATGAAGGGTCGGCAACACGCATGTGATGCTCCTGGTGTTGCAAGCGTCCATAGGCTACGGTAACCGTTTACCATACACACGTAAATTTAGAAAAGTCATTAGTGTATGCAATTTTAGGCTGGTTTCGAACTGACGACTTCGGTAGTCCGTACATGCAACTAAGCTATCACTGCTTGGCTATGTTCATAAATAAATCGGAATTATTTAAAACTAGCTGTTGCTCGCGGCTCCGCCCGCGTGGAGGGCATGTTTGGGAGAAAAAGTATACAATACAAAATACAATTTTTCATGCGTTTAACTTAAAAAATAACGGATTTTAATACAAACTTTCATCCCCTATTTTACCCCTTAGAGGCGGAATTTCTAAAAATCCTGAAACATATATTTTTTATTTTTAACTAAAAGGCCAAATACAAATTTTCATGAAATTAACTTCAAAAATGACGGACTTTCATACAAACTTTCATCCCCCATTTTACCCCCTTAGGGGTGGTATTTCCAAAAACCCTTTCTTAGTGGATGCCTACGTCATAAAAGGTACCTACTGTCAAAATTTCAAGTCTCTAACCCCAGCCGTTTTGGCTGTGCGTTGATCGATCAGTCAGTCAGTTTCTTCTTTTATATTATTTAAAATAAGTTTCGTCCAAATTCTCTGGTGGTAGGATAGTCATATCGGCCCGGATTCGTTCACATCTGAGATTAGTTTTGTGCCAAATAGGCAATAGGATATACCTGTGTTGAAATAGAAACAAATGGAAAAATAACGGATTCAAAATCAATTTTAGCAAATCACTCATGTTTTTCATTTTATTGTTATAATATTTCAGAAATGGCGGGAACAGAACGTGGCGTTTTTGCAGCTCGCAACGACAGATATATTCGAGGCGCCCGATCAGGATAAGTTGTATGAAGGAGTCACATTTATAAATAGGTTAGTACAAATTATCACACCTATATTGTCTAGGGGGTAGGCAGATACTATAGATTTCCACTTTGCACGATCCTAAAATACCACCTTAGCTTCATTACACCCAAGTCACACATCTAGTCTTAATTTCACACTAGATAAAACCTGCATTGTAAATGCTTTGTAAATTTCTACTTGCTTGTAAAATAACGTTTAAGCCCTGTAGGGCCAACGACAATAAATTTGATTTTGAATTTGACATAGTATGTCCACCACTACTAAAAAATATTATAACACTCTGTAATAGCTGGAGTGGGGAATAGGCTAATTAACTATTTTTTGGAAACCATTTTATATTATTCTTCGTGGTCTATATTATGGATGCCTCGGTGGCGCAGTTGTAATTGTGAGTGCGTTACGACAGCTGTTGTGCTGAGGTCTCGAGTTCGATTCCCGGGTCGGGTAAAGTGATATTCAGTTTTTCTATCTAGAAATTCCTCAGTATTAGCCCGGAGTCTAGATTCTGTGCCCGGTATGGCGATAGGGTCGCCCCCTATCACATTATGGGACCGAAATTCGGCGAAAAGTGGGTGTACTGGTTATACCTCTGCCTACCCCTTCGGGGATTACAGGCGTGAGTGTATATGTATGTATGATTAATAAAAATAAAACTTAAGTTTTCAAGATTTAATTTCTATTTTTATAAAGCAACTTTATGTTTCCCACCAAAACGCTACCAACTGTCATGGCCTCTCGTGTGACGTCAGCATCTGCAACCCACCAAAATTTCATCATAAACGGATGAATAGTTAGGAGTACATACAACATACTTACATTGATTTTTATATACTTACTAGCATGCCCGGCAGACGTCGTCCTGTTGGGAAAAGCAGCGCCACATTAAGGGAATTACGTAGTCCAATGACTTTGACGATTCGACCTTCAAAAAGCTAGCCGTGCTACTCTCTGATAGATGGCTATAGATAGTATACGCCAATAGATGGCATGATAAAAAATTTTAAACATCACCGTAAACACGAACGACTATAGAGTAAAAAGAAAATCGATTTATTTGGCACAATTTTAAGTGTAGTTACTTTTTAATTTCGTGCATGATTCGGATACTAACGAAATAAAAATAAAGTATAATCACATTGCACGATGGCTGTAGATGTTTATTGTTTTGACATATTCAAGGCTGCATGGTGTAGAACCGTTGCCTTCTCTTTTATATAGAAAAGAGAGAATGAAACAAAAATTTTATGTTCATAATATTTCGTTCTCAGTAATTAGGTACTTTTTGAACTACCGCTGGCTCTACGTTTTTGCTCTTGGACTCGATTCCAAACAAAAATGACTATTATTACAATTAATTGCAAAACAAAAGTGCGTAAAGTAATAATAGACTGTTAAACCTTTAATATTTGTTGTTCCTCGTTGTTCAGAGTCAACGACGAATATATATATTTTTTAATAACCATCGTTAAACATTCATAAATAGAAAGCAATATACAATTTCAATATTAGCAGCATGGGACGTAATAGCTTTGCAGCAAGGTACATTAGAACTCTCCTAAGCGCTTACCAATCTGGGTGTTCAAATCCTACAGATAATAAATAAATTCTATAATTGTAATTTTTTATTTTTTATTTTCTGTATCAAGTTAGGTACATAGTCAAATAATAAATTAAATGTTTTTAAACGGTTATATTTAGCTTGCTCTGGTTGTTTGTTGTATTTATTTGGGTCAAATTTACTAATTGAAATTTTAACCCCTATCGCTGCTTATAATAATTATTTGTTATTATGGTTTTATAATTAGTAAAAACAAATCGTGGTATGTATTTAAATTCTTACAACTTGCACTAATAAGTAGGTACATATCTGTCATTGGCAATTGGAAGATTCAAAACAACCAGCCACGAAATGAAGGAAAATGTGCTTTAAATTTAGAGTGTTAGAGTCTATTATACTCATGGACAAAGTGCACTTGAGAAATTTTATTGTATTTTTATATAAACACTGATAAGGTTCAATGTGGTTATTGCTGAACAAGTAATTTATAAAATTATGACATCGGGAGCAACAGGAAGAAAATAAGATTTTAAAAAAATATATATTGAAAATATTACGTGCGCAGGATTTGAACCCCTGTCATGATTTTAGTATCAGGACGACGTTTACCCCGAGACCAATGTCTGTTTTATAAAACCTGTTGAAATTTTATATTAGTTTTAATAAGTAGGAGGAACATACAAGCCAAAACCAATTTTATTTCCATAATATTAACGTTAAAAATCGCTTAACACGTTGACTGCGGCGCCAAATATTGCGACGATACGCGGCTGATTACAGAAAAAGGCACTTTATTTTTTGCCGTCTTAGGTTGATTTCACAATAAATGTTATTTAACCTATGTCTTTTCATTTCTCAGTAATTTATTGTTTTGCGATGAGTTATCGTAAGTATAAGATAATATTTTAAAGTTGTGATTACTTTGAACTTAAAATGGTTTTAAAACTTTTATATCAGTTCGTTAGTAAAAATATATAGCTGTGTAATATATATTCACGCGGACAGATTTTAGCTTTGAGTTTATATGTGACCCGTTATCTAGTTGTATTGTTGATCGAAGGTCCATTTGATGTGCCGCGCGGTGCCCGAGTCTCGAATTATCTACCTATTGGCTATTATATAGTGTTTGCTAATTTCTTCACTCACGCGCGGCATGGCAACGCCGTTGGCGATTTTGATTTTTTTATTTTATTATTATTGTATTTATTTGCTATAATAGCCTATTGTAATGTGATTTATAATAATGTTTGGGATTTTCCATGGTTGTTTTAATAATATCATTGATATGCATAATTTTAATCTTAATGCATATAGTATGAATATAGTCTATTTGTAAACGGATGCCCACGACTAGGTAGTCGGTAATTATATTATTTGATTAGGTTCCAGGCTCCGAGATAATACTGAGAATTTCTAGTTAGAAAAACCCAATATCACTTTACCCGACCCGGGGATCGAACCCGAGACCTCAGCACAGCATACATAATTACGACTGCGCCACCGAGGCAAACTATTTAAACAATGCAAAACCAAAATTCAAAATCGGCGTACAAAACGTAAAGAAACCGTTTCCAAAACAAAATAATATGTTTGTTCATGCAAATCTACGGCTTATGTATGTTAATCTAAAGATCATTTCAAATCCGACGAATCTCACAACTACGCTGGCGGGGGTATCAAACCAATTCAATGTAATAATAATACTTGTCAGTAAAAAATCTTTGACGTATTAAGCGATTTTTAACGCATTATGGAAATAAAATTGGTTTTGGCTTGTATTTTCCTCCTATTTATTATGATGGTTAAACATTTAGTATAAATAGAAACTAATATAAAATTTCAACAAGTATTATAAGAAAGTATTATTGGTCTTGGGGTAAACGTCGTCCTTATACTAACATTATGACAGATGTTCAAATCCTCTACATGATTTATTTTCAATATGTATTTTTTTAAATCTTATTTTCTTCCTGTTTACACTGATACTGAGAATTTCTAGATAAAAAAACTCAATATCACTTTACCCGACCCGGGGATCGAACCCGAGACCTCAGCACAGCAGTCGTAACGCATGCGCAATTACAACTGCGCCACCGAGGCAGTCAATTTATAGGGTAGTTATCGGGATTATTATTTTTATAAGTTTATCTCATTATGTTAGTAGTTATACCGAGTGAAATTGAACTCATAAGAACCCATAAAACATGTTATTTTACTACATAAGAATTACGTAGGAAGCAATATATATCAATAAACGCTAGAAATAAAAAATACAAAATATACCAAGTCTCAAATAGTTGTGCATCGGTGTGTCTAGCAAAGGTACATACACGCGTCAACTCCCTTGAACCCTATGACCCCAATCGGTCGCGAACATGTGACATGATTTTTTTGTGATTTTATTCAAACTTTCCCTTCATACTTCAGGCTTAGTACGGTCAAAATACGTAAATGAACACTAATTACAACTTAGATGTTTAGGTACGCAATTTATTAAAATAATGAAATAATTTACTGTACCTAGTTTCGGCGTATTTCAAAAGTTGAAATCTCGATAGGTATTTACAATAATTGTTCAGGAATCACATATTGTATTTACAATAATAAGTAAGTTGATTTGTGTACCGAGGTTGCACATTACGCGGTCCAGACATTGCATAATATCGGTCCACTAAAACACTAAATGCACTGCAGTCCAAAGGTTAGCGACGAAAAGCGCGCGCGCAATTAATTTTGAATCAAAAACATGCGTCAACGTACCCTTGTAGTCGTTACGTCACGGGCATGCCATGAAGTATTATTATTTTTAATGTGATAGGGGGCCTATCTATAGCCTATCGCCATACCGGGCACAGGTTCCAGGCTCCGGGATACTACTGAGATTTCTAGTTAGAAAAACCCAATATCACTTTACCCGACCCGGGGATCGAACCCGAGACCTCAGCACAGCATACATAATTACGACTGCGCCACCGAGGCAAACTATTTAAACAATACAAAACCAAAATTCAAAATCGGCGTACAAAACGTAAAGAAACCGTTTCCAAAACAAAGCCAGCCTTCAATGTTTTTATTTTTTAAATACTGTGCCATCTATTGCATTGTAGTGAGATTAATCTTCGATTTCAGTTGTGCTATTAAACAACAAAGCGCTAGTTGTCGCATACCTCGGTTGCGGCAAAATTAAGGTTTTTATTTGTTTATTTACACATTTTGTTAGAAATGTTCTAAAAGTAATTAATCCATTTTTGTTAATTGATAACAAAGTAATTATTTTGATAAGAATTAATGTGAATCGATAAGCCCTATTGCAGACAATGTAAGTTTTATTTTTCATGTTTAGGATTTTATTAAAATAATTTTATGGCATTTAAACAAATTCTGCTTAATCGAAGAGTTGCGCAATGAATCTATATTTAACATATATTTTTAATATAGCGCTTGGTCCAGCAGATGTCTCAGGGATTTCTTCGAACTCAACGTAATTCTAGCCATTTTGCGTCCCTTCACCCCTTAAATAAGATATTGTAAAGATCACAATCTTTGTCATTTCTCCCACAAATCCCAGCAACTCAAATTTGGTGACATACCGACAGTAGCGCCACCTATCGGGTCCAATTGTGTATTCAAACGATCCCGAAACCCATTGAAATATACACACAAAATTTCATCTAAATCGGTTCCACTTGTTTAGGAGTTAGATGTCAAACACACGTACAGAAAAATTATAGCGGGCGAGTAACCGGCTGAGAAACCATAGGCCGTGGGTTCGATCCCCGCACCGAGACAAATGTTTGTGTGACAGACAGATATTTGTTTCGGGTCTGGGTGTTGTGGGAACATTCTCCCTCGTAGTTGTTGATACCCACGATACATGTTTTACCTAGTGTGGGGTCAATAGGGTAGTTTCCTGTGTTTAATTTTGTACATTATTCTATAAATAACCGAATATAATAAGCAAAAGAAACTCTTTTGCGGAAACAGAAGCAAAATTGCTTGAAAAATGAGGTCATAATATTTATTTAAATATTGGCATGAGCAAATACTCACAGGCATGAGCGAAAACGGTGGCGTATTGGGAACATATTGTTATCGCACTTCGGCACAGTAATGGGGATTCTGAGAACCGTGACGTCATGGTACATATCATGCATCCTTTTACTGTCATTTGACAATTCCCCTTCCAGCAGATATGAATGGCACCTTATTTTGTTCGGATTCATAAAATTCTTTCGATAATAGGTTTTAGGTAAATGTAAATATTTAATTAAATTAATAAAAAGAAATGGAGTCAAGTTTTTTTTTTCTATTTCCAGGTTCTTGCCAGTGGGTGGCAAACTGTCCAGAGTACCTGCGGAGAGTGAGCAGGTGAACAGCGGCACTGTGTATGTACACTGCAAGGCTGGACGCACAAGGAGTGCCACGCTCGTCGGATGCTACCTCATGATGGTATGTGCCCTAATTACTAATCTCATACACATACATATACACTCGTGCCTGTAATCCCCCAAGGGGTAGGCAGAGGTGTAACCAAGTACACCCACTTTTCGCCGAATTTCGGTCCCATAATGTAATAATCATACCGGGTACAGATTCAGACTCTGAACTGATACAAAACCCCAATATCACTTTACCCGACCCGGAGATCGTACCCGAGACCTCAGCACAGCAGTTGTAATTCTGGTTGTAATTCAGTTGTCTCTAATTGTACGGCACTGCACTTACCATCAGGTGCAGTGTGGTCAAAAAAATGTGGCCAGGTTAAAAAAACACCAAACAGACATACAAAAAGTGAATTCAAAAACCTTGTACAGAATATACAACATTATTTTGAGTACACTACAAAGCCGAAAGTAGTTTGTTGAGAATCAGTAGCACAATCCATTGCATTAATTTTTTACATATTATATGTGTATTACAAAAACATATAAAAATTTTCGTCAAGCTGGTTACCTTGTTTGTTACTTAATAAAAATCCGGTGCGTGTCGGTCGCTCACCGATACATACCTACCTAACCTCAGCCGGCCGCTAAAAGGGTCAATGTCCGTATGACCATGCGTCGTACACGAAACGGGATAAATTTTTTTTTGCATGTCACCGCGTGAGTTTTCCTAATTATTATTATATGACATATTTATCTGATCTTTTATACCATAATCTAATTTGGGTGTTTTGGCTTTATGGTATGTTTGTTAGAATTTGCGTTTTACTCATGTAACTTTGGTTGTTGATGTTTGCATGTCTGTCGAAATTGTTGTGCTATGATGAAGCGACGGTGGGGTCCAGCTGAAAATCAGTGCTGTTTTTCAGCAGCGTATACTGAGCTGGTGCCCCTTCCACCGCACATGTTGCAGCAAAATAGCCAAATGTAACTAGATAGTATATAATTTTTTTTGTTTGTGTATTGTGTGTGTGGAAAAATAAATGGTTTAAATGGTATACAAAAACTAATCTTGTATATACAGCTACCGCCAGGTCAATAGATACGTCACAGGCAGACCTGAGTGCAAAAATAAGTTGATTATGTCGCCACGATTTTCTAATTTGATTGTAAATAATTGTTTTGTAGAAGAACGGATGGTCCCCTGAAGAAGCTGTGAAGTACATGCGATCATGTCGGCCGCACATACTGTTACACACCAAGCAGTGGGAGGCACTCGACATATTCCACAGGACACATGTACTGCTATAAACACTGTACACTGGGTCGCGACCGAGACACGAGACAGCGATATCTCCGGCATGATTGTGTTGAATAGCGGGGGATAGATTGTCTCTCGCTACCCGATACTCTAATTGAACGGCACTGCGCTTACCATCATGTGCAGTGAGATTACTTTGACGTGCCAGTATAAAAAAACAATGTCCGCTTTGTACGTATAATGCGTACAAAGCGGACATTGTTTGGAAAATATCTCGTCTCGGTCGCATCGGTTGACATTTGACGTTTATATGACATTTGACGTGGGGTTGCCACCTTTGAAATTTATATGAGTCGTATAGAACTATAGTCGGGAAAAATGAATAAAATACATATATTTACCATAGTAATGGTAGCTTTTGGTAACGAAGCTGGCAACTCTACACAACTCTCTAACTCTATAGGTAACACAATTTGTATAACCTATAGATATAGAGAATGGACTGAGCGTCTCTATTCAGCTTTTATGTGAATACGGGCAGAAAAATGTGAGAGAGATAAAGCGGACGTGCGGCCAACAGTTGTCTTTTTCTAGAATTTTGATTGGTCTACATCACAGACTGAGGAGCGAAAAGTAATAAGTGTCGGCCGCACAGTCGCTTTGACTCTTTCTACAAAGTGGTCAATTTTGTGAGAATATTGCTCATTGCAATCTGTGTCTGTGGTATAACCAAGTACATAGATAGAATGTATCTAAAGAAGAGTAGGTTATTTACTAAAATTGTATCATGTGTACATAACAAAGTATACTTTTTTTAACAATTATAAGTCTTATATTATGGTCCTTTTTTGGTTCATGTTATTATAATAGACTTGTCATGGAAGTTGATGAAGCCTCATGTTACAAAGACAAATAAACTCACAAGACGCTACATTACTAAATAATCGCGCCTATCAATCTTAGATACTTCTTAAAGCCAAAAACACGGCCCAAAACCAATTAAAAACCTCAAGAGGTTAATCCTGTCACCAACATATTATGTTTGTGAAATTTAGTATATGTAGCGTATTTAAGTTTATAGGTCTGTGGTCTAAATATCCTACAATTTTGGTTACGGGCTTGTAACCATATAGGGTTTTATACAGGTTAAATGTGAAAGCAAGAATTATATGACGCCAAACGAATATCACTAAGTAGTGATAGGATTATTTTTGTATAACATAGATGACCAGAAAGAGGCATCGCCGAAAAAAATATTGTATTTTCGATATTAAGATATAAGCATTTTAATGTTTTATCTAGACAAAGAGCGCATCATAGCTATAAATGACGTCACTTTATACAAATTTCCGTTTCTCGCTTTCCGGGAAAGAGACAGAACATCACTTTCTAATGCAAATAGAAAATGTAATAGCTTACAATATATCTAGTTAAATAAGACATTTAACCATATTTTCCACAGTACCTATTATTTTAACAAATCAAAAACCTGTCCAGTAGCCAATTTTTATTATTAGCCAAATATAATGAATATTAATTTGTTTTATTTATTTATGAAATTACTCCATTTAAAACTTGTGTATGGCATTTACAAAAATATATTGTTTTATATTATGTACCTACATGTATCGTACAATTTTAGTTTTATCCAATTTAAATTGACCGGCCTTAAGTTAGCCACAAGTAATGTTACATCTTTCTTTTACAGATTAAATGGCTAACTTTAGAATGGCCAAGTTAAATTGTTTTTTTAGTTTGTAATGTAGATAATGAATGCACAAACACCTAACAGTAAAAGTGTGAATATTTTTGTATTTTAATGAAGATTGTATAGATAGATTGTAAGTTATTTTCTGCATCCCGCTTTTGGTATTGTATTTTAAATTTTAACAGCTGGCAACCCGAATTTCAGTTCGTAGTAGCCGACTATAGTATATAAGACCTATTTTTACACAATTTACAATAGTATTGATAGCGGGCGGGTAGCCAGTAGTACGAGTGGTCACGGGTTCAATTCCCGCACCGAGACATATGCTTGCGAAAATATTCGTTTAGGGTGTTGGGGACCGTAGTCCCTCGTAGTTGATAAAGGTTTGACTTAGTGTGGGGTCAGTCTGTGACTGTTGGGTGTGTTTTAGAGACTATAATGGATATAGTGTTACCACGTGGATTTACTTTACTGTATTGGGGTGTTTATTGTTTCGTTTCTTTTTCCTGAGAGGGTGTAATTTCTCAGACCTCAAGAATATTGACATATATTATATACAACCTAATATAAATTTCCACTCTACTGTATTGTGTATTGAATCTGACCGCTAGTTGCAAAATTTTCTGAATAGTATTACTGTGGTAAATGTGAAATGACAATTTTATTATTAATTTAAAAGAATGTTATTAAATCGTTGTAAATAATTATTATTAGTATTATTGAAAAATTAAACCAATATTTTTGACTGATTTTCTTGTTTTATTGCTTTTATTTGTCAATATATTATTTTTACTATAGATATTTTACTAGTTAGTATGTTATGTCATAGTCGTAACGCATGCGCAAAATTACAACTGCGCCACCGAGGCAGTTAGTTACTATTTTACAATCACCTCTTTTAGAGGTAAGCGCTTGTTTAAAAAAATGTTCTAATAAGATTCTTTATTTTCTATTCAGCTGATAGAAGTGCCACATACACACTTGGTTTTTTGCATCAGGGTTTCACAAAAATAATTAAAAAAACAAACATATCAACTGTTTATTTCTAATAATAAATTAACCACATAAAATTTTCGCACGGACGCTCACAGCACTTATAATGAATGATACGAAACAGTGTTTTACAAACGGACAACAAAAACTATTTAATACTTTTTGATACCAAATATCAATTTTATTATGCTTTGCAACCCTTAAGTACTCGATATACTCTGAATTTTTATACATTGGTCACACTAATAATAAATTTTTATCTAATAAAGCATTTCGGTAACTTATATTTCAGAATGAGATATGGCGGATGGAATGCGGATGCACATTCACTCTTAGTATATTAAAGGATGCGTGCAGATTGAAGGCTGCCTCGATAAGGCAATATTAACGTCGTATCCATATAAGCAGCCTCGAATTGAGACAAACTGAGGCTTAAATGAAACGCCTCAACTGAAGGAATAAGCTTAGACTATGTTTCTTAAAACACGACAAAAAATTTAAAACATTACTCGTTTTGAGGCGCTTTGCCTTGTGACTCAATTTGAGGCATCTACCTTGCCTCGATTTGAGATACTGCCTCGACTAGGACTGCAACTAACACGAGCATTGCCATGTCTGGTTACACATACTGTTTAGCCTCAATCTGTTCAGATTGACGAAATGTAATTTAAAATCCGTTATTGACAAACGCATTATTCTATCAATTTTATATCAATCACATTACGGATCAGAGAAGCTAAGGGCTTTATATAAACATATTTAATCCGTGTATAAATCATAGTATGAAATAATAAATAAATAATATGTATAAATCATATGTAGTTTTCTCATATTATTGAACGTAAGAAAGAAAGGGACAAAATATTGATTAGTTAAGAACGCATTAATTATGTTTATACGATTAATATGTAACTTCTTTTTCCGAGGCAGCCTTGCTCAATCAGAGCACCCATTATGAAACTCCGTGCAAACGACGTACGCTTTGCGTCCGCTGTACAGCGCTCCATACACACCGCCATGTTTAAAGACCAACATATCACATAATTTAAAGCCGATTTTGGCCATATTTTAGAAATCAAAGTGGCTTACAACCCGGGCCATTATTATCCATGTCCTTACAAACGCTTTACGCTAACTTCATGTAATAATATTCTATAAAGACATAGTGAATAATGCCCCAGATTAATCTAAGAATGTGACCTGTATACAATTTACGCTTTCTGTTCGGACTTGATGGACCAAAACTGTCTGATGGAGTTGGCGATGCCGATGTCGTGGCTGATGATGTAGAAGAGACCTCCGAGGGTTGCGATGGAGAGGAGGTACACAAGGCCGATGGCAATTTTGGGGATGACGGGTCCGAATAAACTTGCTCGCACGTAATCTACTGCTATCGCCTCAAGGCCCCTGTAACATAAGAGTTTATTTTTAACCGACTTCAAAAAAAGGAGAAGGTTCTCAATTCATCGGAATCTTTTTTATGTATGTTCCCTGATTACTCGAAGACGCCTGGACCGAATCGAGAAATTCTTTTTTTGTTTAAAAGGGTATACTTCCCAGGTGGTCCCATTCGCACCAAGTCAGGATCTGATGATGGGATCTCAGAAAAATCAAGGGCAACCCTCAAATTTTATAGAGACGCATAATTTGTTTTTTATTGAAGTTGGTGTACTTTTTATGAATTAAAAAACTTTTCTACATGATTTTTTCTTGCTTAGAAGATCTAGTTGAGAAGTTGGAGTACATTAACAATCTGAATTGAATTCTATTACGGCTGGAAATAACCCCAAACGAATGACAAACTTTATTCTGATGAACTAATGTATTAGTCCATTATAACAGGTTATAGACTATATTCGGAAGATTTCAATTAAGATTATTTATAAATTCTGAGTACTCTGACAATAGACCCTCGACAGCTTCTTCACCTTCTTGCCCATGGCGTAGTGTGAAGAAGCTACACAGCAAGCCGGCATGATTGTGTTGAGTAGCGGGGGATAGATCGTCTCTCGCTACTCGATACTCTAATTGGACCGTACTGCGCTTACCATCAGATGAAGTGCGGTCACTTTGCCGTGCTAGGATAAAAAAAAGGAACTTCGTTCCAAAAAAAAAAATTACATTAGAAAATAAATGCTAGTAGTTTTCCAGGAACTCGTGAATTAATTATTAGGTACCAACATTTGGGAATTCATTTGGTATGTTCCTTTTATAATAAACGATAGGAACTTTAGCACTTGTAGTCTTCAACCTAAGGACTTAAGGCTTAACCCCTCTCATTAGTGGAGGAGGCTCGTGACGATAAGCGTAGTCTTCAACCTTGGCTTGTATGATAGAAAATTGGAAACCAAACATCTACCAAATCACAAAACATAACCTATTTCGGCTTGGGCTTCTTCATGTTCCTCCAAATTCTCCAGTAACCGCGCGCCATGCCGATATCGTTGAAGATCAAGTAGAACAGCCCTCCGAGCGTGGTGGCGGTGATGGTGTACACAACCCCCATGGCAACCTTGGGCCACATCGGACCGAACAGGAGCACCCGGACATATTCCACCACCAAAGCTTCTAGACCCCTGGAGGATGGGATAGGATAGGATGTTTGTACATGGTTATGGGGGTTGATTGGTTGGCTTAAACGGGTTTTGGCAATGTTGCCAACTCATAGGGAATTAATTTTTTACTAATTTTGAGACTTTTTCAGCTATATTTAAGTAGTTTCTGTAGCGGGCTCCTTAATGTGTGTAAATATTTTACTTTATTAATTTTGTATTTTACAATTCTACATAAATTTATAGATATTACGGTCTATTTTGTTTATAGACACAGCGACAGGCAGGAAGAATAAAGATTGCAAACATGGGGTGCTAGTTTTAAAATCCAGCACCTTATCAGGATTTTCAAACCCAGGACGTTACTCATAAACCATCCAGGACACCCTAAAAAGCAGGTCATTTCCTGGGAAAACAGGACGGTTGGCAACTCTAGCCTATACACGCTTGATATGTCGACAATATAAACTTGGGTTAGCTAGACTTTGTTTACGAATCTCTAAACTAAGCTCTGATTTAGCTACTTTAGTGTCTGCATTAATATTTTATTCAGTTAACTGTATATGTTAATGTTTCCTTTCAGCCGTTCGATTGATAAAATAATTATTATGCAAGACTCCATTTCACTCTTAAATTACAGCTATAACAGATAACAGATTCAAAAAACCTCCAAACATGTCAATAAATAACCTGATACCTCTAATAAAATGCCTATATAGATAAGAAGATGGGACAGTCCGGCTTTATACCCTATTGGATGGTATGGATAGATGAAAAACCAAATATAGTTGTGGAACGCATATTAGTTCGGTGATCTGAGTAAATTCGTTTTACATATGTCTAAGCTATTGTCGATGCCTTCCAATACATAACGTAGTAACGAAGACTGGCTGAAAAGAAAGTATATTTAAGATTCCACCCACACCCATTCATCATTTATGTTTCGTTTTACACGAATATTACACATTGAAACTTTTTTTTTTTTGATTTTAAAGCAGTTAAGTCTTCATGTCAGTCCGGTTCATAGTCCCGGCGCAGTTCAGGCTTCGAAGCTTTCAAAACGACGCGAGTAAAAATTAAAAATACTGCGATAAAATCCAAAAAAAAAATGTTTTATTTCGATATGCATAATTTTGATAGCAGAGGACGGCAAACGGACAAGAAAGTCACCTCATTAGGTGCACCGCTTATAAATAAAAATACAAGAATCATGGAAGTTTGTTTTGCCGGCCTGGGAGAGGAATGAGGACTGGAAAGAAGATGAGCCTGAGACCTCAGCAAAGCAGTCGTACTGCATACGAAATTACAAGTTACTGCGATCCAGGAATTGATACATAAATCCTGAAAATACTTTTTTGAGCTACTCTTTATAGGGATACTTACCAGAAACTATGCGCCGTGATGAGTATGGCCATCAGGGAATCGAACAGCTTGTTGGGCATGATGAGAGCCATCGGTATGAGTGGGATGAGGGCGGCAGACACGAACCGCTCCACGATCCACAACTTGGAGTGGTCGTGCGCTTTCTCCCCTGACATGCGGACGGTACTCGTCCGGAAGGAACGCACCTGTTATGGAGGATACATAAGGCTGAATGGTAAATAATAATATTATCCCTGTATGAAACATTGTTCCACTGCTGGGCACTGGCCTCCTCTACTATGAGAGGGCCTATGATAATTAGTCTTTACGTCCACCACGCTAGCCTACTGCGGGTTGGTAGACTTCACATACTGGTATCAAACATACGACTTTGGCAACCAACTAGGCCATCACTGCTTATTACAAAAAGTAAACGTTTATTAAATGCGTATACAAAACCTCTAACTTTCAACTAGGTCGAAATCAACAAGTTACTGTGGGTTTCCATACCACCACTTGATATAAACCCGGTTTAACATCCACGTTATAATACGGGCTTTATAGATTTAGGGCGTTAAATCTTTACACCACTAATTAGGGTATCTCTAGGTTATCGTATGTTTCATACATATGTATATACATATACACTCACGCCTGTAATCCCCAAAGGGGTACGCAGATGTGTAACCAGTACGATAGAGGCGGCGAGCCTATCGACATACCGGGCACAGTTCCAGACTCCGGGCTGATACTGAGTATTTCTAAATAGAAAAACCCAATATCACTTTACCCTACCCGGGATCCAACCCAAGACCTAGGCACAGCAATCGTAACGCATGCACAACTGCGCCACCGATGCAGTTGTATGGTTTCATCAGACTATTTATTTCGCTGGTGGTAGGATATTCATATCCACCCGGATAGCGGCCACCGTACACAGGGTGTAAAACCCGCCATAGTGCCACACGCAAGTGCGTGTGTCGCGTTCCGGGATCAGCCAGTGTACATCCGGTTTTTCTCTGGGGTCTACAGTTGGGGTATAATGTTTGGCCATTTTACGGCTTCTGAGTACTCTGACGATAGACCCTCGACCGCTTCTTCACCTTCTTGCCCATGGCGTAGTGTGAAGAAGCAGGCCGGCATGATTGTATTGAGTAGCGGGGGATAGATCGTCTCTCGCTACTCGATACTCTAATTGGACCGCACTGCGCTTACCATCAGATGCAATGCGGTCACTTAGCCAGCATTAAAAAAAAATACATTTTATCCAAACGCAGTCGACCCAACTATACATTCACTATTTCAACGCATTTTTTGTTACCATTAGCCCTTCCACGTCACTCACATGTCAATGTTTTTTATTACATCACGTCCGTCAACTGACACAGGCTCTAACTTGTTTTTTTATTGACTCCAATCTGTGACGTCTGTGTTATTTTGATGGTGGCCGTTTATTAGACAGCGTTATTATAGATGCGTGCATAGGCTACGGTAACCGTTTACCATCAGGCGACCTTAAACATATAAAACATTCATTGTTTATATTCTGACTGATCTTAGACTGCCTGACTGCGCCACCGGGCGCAGTTGTAATTGCGCATGCGTTACGATTGCTGTGCTGAGGTCTCGGGTTCGATCCCCGGGTCGGGTAAAGTGATATTGGGTTTTTCTACCTAGAAATACTCAGTTTTAACCCGGAGTCTGGAATGGTGCCCGGTGTGGCGATAGGCTCGCCCCCTATCACATTATGGGACCGAAATTCGGCGAAAAGTGGGTGTACTGGTTACACCTCTGCCTACCCCTTCGGGGATTACAGGCGTGAGTGTATATGTATATGTATGTATTGTTTATATTCAAACTGTCAATGACATACGTATGTGCTCTCAGACTGCAGTAATGACTATCTTCTTGACCGTCAGTCAATGACATGCAATTACATGTATGTGACATGTATGAAAACATGCAGAAACTACTTCTAAAGCAATTTCCGACGGTCGAGATACTATAAGTGTACGTATACTTTTTGAAAAATTAACTTCGAAAACTTTAAAATTAAAATCTTTGTTCTTATTGTCGAATTTATAGTGGTAGAGCCACGCTGTAGACATATTTGTCTGCAGCATGAATGGGCCGGCTCGACCGGGGTAGTACCACTGTCTCACAGAAAACCAACGTAAAATGAGAGTTTACTGTCGCGTTTCGTATGGTAAGTGAGATATCCGGAGGCCCAGATTCCCCCTTCCCTTCCCTAATCACTATTCCTGTCCTTTAAGGCCGACAGCGCATACATGATACTTTCGGTATTGTGGATGTTCATGGGCGGTGGAGATCACTTAACATCAGGTGACCCACATGCTCGTTTGTCGGACTATGCAATAAAAAAAAAATCAACCAATGAGCGATCTCTAGTTAAAATGGAGCATATTCATTGTTTTACTGGCTCTTTCTTATTTAGCGCCATTACTCTCAGCATTTTCCGGCTTGTACTTCCATTGTTTTCCCGCGTAACTTCGACAATCTTCCAAACGCTGAATTAAATCAGAAAGTACCCGTGAAGGTGGTATAACAGTAAGTCAACTTACAAATATTCAAATCGGATTAGAATTCAAATTCCAAAATCTCGAACCACTTCTATATTCTTAATTCACTTAACACTTAAAACAAACATTCCTAAGTTAACATAGATAGAGATCAGTCATTATGTCGGGATGTGTCCAAGAGACGGGAACCGATTCGGATGACGGCTCCAAAACCAGTTCGAGTGGTGTGCACTTAAATTGACATGACGTTTTATCGAAATGTGCCTTAATTAGACGTTTTATTAGTCCCTCAAGACCGGCTGAAGAATCTGTTGAAACTTTTACCTGCATGTCATTGAACTATCTCGTGTAACATTACAATAGTTATTTCATAACACAACGAATTATATCAGAGGACTTTAAACACGGTTATTTTGATAAGTGTAAATGTCAAATTAGAGACTTCTGATTGGCTGTGAGTTGTGACGAATCTAAGTTTCTAACCTGCCAAAAACCGTGACAATCATATCTTCATTGAGCCCTCTGAGAAGCTGGTGGTAGGATATTCATATCCGCTCGGATACCGACCACCGTACACAGGGTGTATAACCCGCCATAGTGGCACACGCAAGTGTGTCGCGTTCCGGGATCAGCCAGTGTACACCCGGTTTTTGTCAGAGGTTTAGAGTTGTGGTACGATATTTGGCCGTTTTGCGGCCTTCTGAGTACTCTGACACTAGACCCTCGACAGCGTCTTCACCTTCTTGCCCATGGTGTAATGTGAAGAAGCAGGCCGGCATGATTGTGTTGAGTAGCGGGGGGATAGATTGTCTCTCGCTTCTTTATACTCTAACTGTGCGGCCGCAGCACTGTGTTTACCATCAGGTTCAGTGTGGTCACTTTGCCGTGCCAGAATAAAAAAAAAATCTCACGCGAATTGAAAAAGTATACCTTCTCGTAATATACAAATAATTGTAATATTAAACTATAAAATTTATTTGTGACAATACCAGTCATAAAACCGCTTACTTTTTCCGCGAGTGACGTGGAAGTAAAACAAGTAAGAAACAATGTAATCAGCTAGGTTCTTTTCAAGGACGTATTACAACTGACTACTATTGGTTCCGCTCTAATTGTAATGAAATTCTGGTCAATATAAAGGTGCGACACCGTTATTAAGCAGTATATATATAGAAGGTTGTGAATTGATACAAGGGCACTTAATATTAGAAATATATATTGAATATAATATCAGTTTTGAAAGTATGTTGACATATCCACAACTAAAATAGAGCGGTTCTAATAGACAAAAGATAGGTATCTCATACGTATTTTGAATTGAATAAATACAAACTCTTTGCAAAAGTAAAAAAAATAAACTTATTTTAAGAATCTTATCGCGGTTTATTTTTACTTTTCTATCCCGACATTTCAAAATCTTTACAGGCTTCATGGTCACGTGTGGACCGAGTTGAATATAGTCACGAAAGGATAGTTTAACGTAGGGTAAAAAAAAATTTTGTTTTTTTTTTATCTTGGCACCGCAAAGTGACCACACTGCACTTGATGGTAGCTCAGTGCCGTCCAATTAGAATATCAAGTAGCAAGAGACAATCTATCCCCCGCTACTCAACACAATTATGCCGCGCCAGCCTGCTTCTTCACACTACGCCATGGACAAGAAGGTGAAATAATGGTCGAGGGTCTAGTGTCAGAGTACTCAGAAGGCCGCAAACATCGTACCCCAACTCTAGACCCCCGACAATAACCGGATGTACACTTTTTTTTTTTTTTTTTTGTTATCGCGGGGAAAGCGTTTTATTACTGCCGCCCGCTCCGGAGGGAAGCGGATTAAGAATAAAACGGGTATGCTGGACTAGCCGGTCTTACGACCCAGCATCCCCCTCGCACGGATGATGGCTATCCGTGCTGCCGCTGGGCCGAGTCCCTAACCCCTATGTACACCCCACCCGACACTACCAGCTAAAACCCCGCGGTGGCCTTCTTCGGCGCTTGCGGAGCGATCCCGGGGTATTCTAAGGAGTGCTAGAATTGCAGCCGGAATCGCCCCTGCGCGGTGCCCTGTACGGGCCCATCTCCATGGGAGGCTAAGGAGCCCCCGCGCACCGAGCAACGACAGCGAACGAGGCCTTACCACGCGCGCTGCCGTCCATCTCGGGGTCGCACGATGCCCCGAATTTGGGAGTGCATCGATACGGGCTGACAGCCCTCCGCTGCGCGCCCGCGACCCCCGATGGCCCCAATTAGTCGCCTCGTACGACAGGCAGGGGTTGCCGTGGTGAAATTCGCACGCCCCCATTCCACAGGGCGGGAGACGCCGGTCAGTCGTCCACCCGGCGCCTCCTACGTCTTCTCTGGCGGCGGGAGGGATCATATCGTTCCCGATCCCTCTCAGCACTCTCCTTCTGCGAGATGACGTTCTCGCAGAAGTGGGCCACCGCACGCCAGGACCTCCGGCTGGCGACCATGGACGACACCACGGCCGGCAGCGATAGGTCTCCTCCGACGACTGCTCTGAGAGCGCTGCGCTCTTCGTCCCAGGCTGGGCACTCCTCCAACGTGTGTTGGGCCGTGTCCTCACGGCAGTTGCCACAGTGGTGGCACACGGCAGACACCTCCTTTCCGATCCGACACAGGAACGAACCGAAACACCCGTGGTCCGTCAGTACCTGCGTCAGCCGGAACGTTGGCGCACCGTGGCGCCTGTCTAACCATCTCTTTAGGACAGGACGCACTGCCGCGACGGTCCTCAAGCCCGCACTTGGGCTTTCCAGCCTGGTATGCCACTCCTCCACAGCGGTTCTGCGGAACCGGGCCACAATCTCCCTTGGGGCCAGTCTCTCCTGTCGGCGACTGGACGCCTCCTCCCGCCAGAAGAACGCGGACGAGAGGAGTTTTGCGTCCAACTCCCAAGGGAGTGTGCCGGCCAATACGCAGAACCGGATGTACACTGGCTGATCCCGGAACGCGACACACTTGCGTGTCCCACTATGCCGGGGTTTACAGCCTGTATACGGTGGTCGCTATCCGGGCGGATATGAATATCCATATGAACCACGCGTACTGGCTTGCGAAACAACAGCTTCGTGGTGTCTACTATCCCGGCCCAACCAAGAACAGATCGTATTTTTGCCGCACCATGATGCTGTGGAACAGTTTGCCAGCTACCGTGTTCCCTCCTTCCTATGATCCTGGGTCCTTTAGGCGTAGTGTTAGGAAGCTACACAGCAGGCTAGCATGATTGTGTTGAGCAGCGAGGGATAGATTGTCTCTCGCTACTTAGTCCTCTAACTGGACGCCACTACGTACCATCAGATGCAATTCACTTTGCTGAGACAGAATAAAAAATCAAAGACTGGGAAAATTATGTTAACAATATTGAGGATTTAAAAAATCAACTCGTGGAAGTGACGTCCTATATCGGCGGCGTTAAACTCTCACGGATCCTAAGGACACCGGTGTTCGGAAAAAGGTAATAAGTAGTGCGTAAAAATACAAGCGAAAATCAACTTTATTTCCATAATATTAACGTTACAAATACGCTTAATACACACGTCAATAAATGCAAGTATTGCCACTACTTGTCTGATAATCGGCTACCGAATGATCCTTGACTGTGAAATCATAGGTGTACTTACAGCATTTAAAATTGGCGTTAGTTTGGCGTTTTTGATAGCAAGCGATCGGACTGGCAGCGTGGAGCCGACGGTGCGGTGCGCCAGCGCGGGCTGAGTCGCCAGCCGCATCACCTGCTGGGTGAATATGCGGCTTGTGCATCCTGGAACAAATGTATACTAGCTACAGCCTCCGTGGCACAGTGGACGATTAGCCAGCTTTTTTTATAGCATACTGGCACGGCAAAGTGACCACACTGCACCTGATGGTAAGCGCAATGCTGTCCAATTAGAGTATCGAGTAGCAAGAGACAATCTATCCCCCGCTACTCAGCACAATCATGCCGGCCTGCTTCTTCACACTACGCCATGGGCAAGAAGGTGAAGATGCGGTCGAGGATCTAGTGTCAAAGTACTCCAAACGGCCAAGCTAGTTAGGGTACGATACCCTAACTCTAGACCCCCCACCAAAACCGGATGTACACTGGCTAATCCCGAAACGCTTGCGTGTGCCACTATGGGGGGTTTTACACCTTGTGTACGGTGGTCGCTATCCGGGCGGATATGAATATCCTACCACCATATTTCTATTTGATTAATTTCGTTGCGGGATAAAAGACACTTAAGTATTCCCAGAGACTCGCCGAGATTCACTACTCGCTGTCAAAATAATGCGTGCCATTGTCGATCCTGGCTAAACAGGAGTTACAATGACGGGTGTGTGGGCGGGATAGTCTAGCTACAGCCTCCATGGTGCAGCGGGCGAGTAGCCGGCTGTGAAACAAGAGGCCGTGGGTTCAATTCCCGCGCCGAGATTAATATTTGTGTGACAGATAGATATTTGTTTGGCGTATGTGTTGTGGGACCGTAATCCCTCATAGTTCTTGATACCCACACTACAGGTTTTACCTAGTGTGGGGTCAGAACTATGTGTGTGTGTAACTGTTGGGTGTATTTATAAGTAGCTATACGCTGGGTACTGTCTGCCTCCGTTCTACCAATTACATTTACTGCGGAAACAAACTTGCTGTTAAGTGCACATAGGGTAAGTGGCCGGCACATAATAGATGTGTTTAACAAAAACCTGTATAATAAGTTGGCACGATTTTTTTTTCTATTGTTTTAATCAAAAAGTTACATTACCTATAGAAATATCACACATTACCTATAACCTAAAGAATTTTATGAATCCGAACAAAAATAAGTAAATTAAACGCCATAATTAGAGGCCCCGAAAGATACCCTTCATTTGGGCCTTTCAACAAATTTTGATACAGGATCCGTCTAAGGCAAGCTACGTCAATGTTTGCCATTCGTGTTCGTTACACGAGTTTAGGAAACAACTAGCGTGTTGCAAGCCGCAAGTGCAATATCATAGGAGCCACAATATTTGTTAGAAAGTAGTTATGGGGTAGCAGACGCATAGCTCGTAGTAATTGGCCCTAGAAGCTTGGGACTTACACATCTGCCGGCCTACCACCACCTCTTCGAGCAGTGTTGTTGTAATATAACAATAAGACTACTCTAAGCGGTGGTTGGCCGGCAGGTATGTACATAGCGTTAGCGAAAAAACTACAGGTGTTTAACGTTGCATCCTTTTGCAATTTAGTTATTCCGGCTGCACGGACATGCAATTCAAACAGGGTAATTGTATAAAGCATGCAAATGCAGAACATTCTAACACGTTTCAGACACGTAAGACGAAGCTCAAGCGCTCAAGTGGTAATA
The DNA here is from genome assembly GCA_905220505.1 of Laothoe populi. Classification (NCBI taxonomy): domain Eukaryota; kingdom Metazoa; phylum Arthropoda; class Insecta; order Lepidoptera; family Sphingidae; genus Laothoe; species Laothoe populi. The sequence goes on along the minus strand of HG992166.1, from coordinate 15,886,754 downwards.
TCTATACTAATAAAGAGGTAAAGTGGTAAACTTTGTGAATTTGGATGTTAGGGGTAATCTCAAGAACTACTTGTTCGAATTGATTTTTTTTGTGTTGGATAGCCCATTTATCGAGGAACGCTATAGGCTATATAACATCACGCTATGACCAATAAGAGCGGAGCATCAATGAAAAATGTTGCAAAAACTGAGAAAATGTATTCCTTTTGAAAGCTTCCGTTGCGTTCGCTGGGTAGAGGCGTTTGGGCGATAATTGTATATTGACCGGTCACCGTTTTAGAGGATCGGCTGCACGTTGGCCTCTCTCTATGATTAAAACACAACACCTTAGTGGTAAGAAGATCCTTACAGATGCGACAGTGCAGGAGACATGTCTTTGGATTGTATACTTTTGCCCACAAGAATAACTTCCGCGCGGGCGGAGCCGGGGGCAACAGCCAGTATCATATAATACACGAAACATCGTTTGCAACGCCCGTTTCGAGACCAAGAATTATGAGAAACGTGCTTGGCGCTGTTATTTGCGAAGACATCCGCTAGGAAATAAACAGCGGGAATCTATCGATCTCTGTAAGAAAATGGACCATTGATTAAACTCATAAGAATCCTGTTAGTTTGTGTCATGGGTGTTTAAATACGGGAAAAGAGCGACGCGGGAAAAAAGTGATGCGGTATGTAGCCGATTGGATGACGTGCAATATAAGCGACGAGTTACCGACGTTTTCCCGCCCCCTAACCATGTTGCATATGAGAGGAAATTCATGTGCGCGAACTAAAGTGTTTTTGTTACGAACAAATGATGAGAAAAAAAATCATGTTACAGATGTCTTGGTAATGTTGGAACAAATGTTGAACCCAACTAGTACAAATATGATATAACAATTTTATTATTATTATCTACTTTGCCACTAGACAACCCTAACAAAAATGCTTTTAAATAGTGGAAGCCCTAAATATTTTTATAGTTGCATAATGAAACCAGTTGCCTCACTAAAGATAGCATAAGAATTTAAATTACTAAAGAGTTTTTATGTTAATGGTATTTTGTGGAAATGTACTAATGGGATGGAATATTACTATAATTGCATTATTTTTTTCCAGTATGATTTTAAACCACATTTATTGAAATGTTATAGTAATAATACATTTTAATTAATTCAGAGAAAAATATTACTAAATAATACATAAATAATTATAATGGAAAATAAAAATATATATTATTATAATAATTATTATGGATTCTCATATTAGAAAATTCTGTTAAAAAAATTATGTTGATTAATTTTAATATTTTCCATACTACATGACATCCTTTTTAACCAAAGGAGCTTATTTATAAACATGCATAGACAATGACTGTGTTATCTATCATTCATTAAAGATAAGCTGAATAAATGAATTCCACAGAAATAATCATAAGTAGATGGATTACATCATTATTAATTATTTAATAAATTTAATTTTAATGTTCTTATCATTAGTAAAACTTTAAAAATATATTTATCAATTGATTGAATATTATTCAAATATATATGTCCTGTTTAATAAAAGTAATGTATCTAACATTAAGCCCTAAAAAAATCTGTGATATTAATCATGAGTGTAATTAACAAATTTTGCTATGAGCATAAAATGTAATAAAAATAAATTGTTTCTAATAATATATATAGTTTTTTTTTTAATTATTAAGGTTTTAAACTAAGGTTTCCCACTTGAAATATTTTTACCTTATTCTTTATTTTAATTAATCACAATTTAATAATTTATTGCTCATTTATTATTTGAAAATATAGTAAACAATAAAAAAAACAACGTAACAATATTTTGCATTTTAAACAAGCTAATATTTCATTGTTGACACAACGCATGACAGAAATTTGCAAAGGCAAATTCCTTGCAAAATAACCTCTTAACGTAAACATTATTCGCAAAATACACGCTCCATTCATGGTTATAAAAAAGTATGTTAAAAGTAAATTGTAATACCAAACAGTACGGCTAGATTACAACATCAAGGCAATTAATATAAAACTGATCATGGTTTTTCACAATATGCATTATGTAATATCAAAACAATAAAAAAATAATTTACCTGTGCTACGAAGAAACATCGAGAAAGCCATGTCGCTGATAAATATTTTAGGTACTAAATTTACAAGCAAGAGGGGCTTTTATTTTCTGTAGAACACGTAATCTTTACGTGTTTTCGAAATTCCCCAAAAATTGCTAAATGTCAGGCGTCAATTCGTATTTCGTGTGTGTCAGACGAGCACAGGCGGGGCTTCTGAATAATACTGGCTGAATGAGTTCTTTTTTGCTTGAAGTTGCTTCGTGTGGGGATAAAAATGCTAATTAGAAATGTGTTTTGATTTTATTGTTATTGTATACTTTATTGAGAAAACATCTATGTATTTATTATTAATAAAAAAATAAAAACCTTTTTTTTTATTATTTATTAAATGTTGGTTTTGGCTGAATGATTTTCAAATTTAAGGTATTTTACAGACAACCTAAAATGGTGTAAAATCTGTGTCGTTTCTGCTGCATGTACGTAGATGTGTATTATATTAAAATACTAAAATAAATATGGTTAATAAAACTAGCAAATAGTTACGTAATTTCAGGTAGTAGGTCTAAGTACTTTATGATTATCTAGACTCTGGTCACCCCAAACCGGAATGACAATTCATTTTGGTGAAACACGATTTTGTTTGAAATCATTTTGCAAAATAAATATTTAGAAATCCTTTCAATTAAAGATTACAAACCTCAAACATGACTACAACTTTGGAAGACAAGTCCATTTGGGGCCAAGATGAGGAGGAATCTCTGAGCGAAGAAGTGCTTCGGATGCCTACAGACGAAATCATAAGCCGTACGAGACTCCTGGACAATGAGATCAAAATCATGAAGAGCGAGGTCATGAGGATCTCTCACGAGCTGCAAGCACAAAACGACAAAATAAAGGAAAACACGGAGAAGATAAAGGTCAACAAAACACTTCCATACTTGGTGTCTAACGTCATTGAATTGTTAGACGTAGATCCTCAGGAAGAGGAGGAAGATGGCGCTGTGGTGGACCTCGACTCGCAGAGAAAAGGCAAGTGCGCGGTGATCAAAACATCCACAAGACAAACTTATTTCCTGCCCGTAATTGGGTTGGTAGATGCTGAAAAACTCAAACCTGGTGACTTGGTGGGCGTGAATAAGGATTCCTACTTGATTCTGGAGACGCTGCCGGCTGAGTACGACGCGAGGGTGAAGGCCATGGAGGTAGATGAGAGACCCACGGAGCAGTATTCTGATATTGGTGGATTGGACAAACAAATTCAGGTAAATTAAACACAAATTTGTTTAATGACTTGCAATGTCATTTTTCCAACACTTGTAACATATAGATGAAAACAATAAAGCACTATTTGGAAATCTATTCATATCATTAAAGTTAGAAATTTCGAATAATAGTTAATGAAAGCATATTTAATCACCAATTTAATAATTATTCATCAGTCAACCTAAGACAAAAAAAACATTATTCTATCTCTGTAACATTCAATTCTTTGAAGTCATCATGACTTGGCAGGTATGTAATCAGCTTTGAAATTGTAGGCAGTGTTCAATCTCTATATAAATCATTTGTATGATCTACCAATATTTAGTTCAGGTCTGGGTATTGAGACCAAAATTTATTATAATTCCTGATATCCAAGGCACAAGAATCTTAGTGTTGGGTCAGGACTATGTGTTGATATATAATACTAGCCCCGCATTAAACAATGTCCTACTGCTGAGCATGTGCCTCCTCTACTAATGAGAAGGGTTATGCCTTAGTCCACCACGCTGGCCTAATGCGGGTTAGTTGACTTCACATACCTTTGAATTTTTATAAGAATGCTCAGGTATGCAGATTTCTTCACTATATTTTCCTTCACCGTGATATAATTAACAATAAATATACACATAACTAGAAAAGTCTGAGGTGTAGGCCAATTGGGCTGGTTTTGAACATACAACTTTCTTCTTGACAGTCCGTACCACTACGAAGACTGTAAGATATACTTATTTATATTTTTTACCCCAAAGAATCATACATACAAAGATTTTGTTCCAAATGTTGATTCCAGGAACTAATTGAAGCTGTAGTACTACCCATGACACATAAAGAGAAGTTTGTGAACCTAGGCATCCACCCACCAAAGGGAGTGCTGCTCTATGGTCCACCTGGTACAGGCAAGACCTTGTTGGCGAGAGCCTGTGCAGCCCAGACTAAGTCTACATTCTTGAAACTGGCTGGGCCACAACTTGTGCAGATGTTCATTGGTAAGAAAAATACAACAATCATACATCTTGCTATATTTTTCCCTTAGTTAGTATTATGTATAGTTCTCTTGTACAATGTAATAGGGTAGTTCCCTGTTTTAATTTTGTATTATTTGATATGCAACCGAATTTAATACGCACAAGAAACCCTCTTGTGTAAACAGAATCAAAATTGCTTAAAAATTGAATTCACAATATTTATATCAAATATTGATATGAGCATAAACGGGTGCGTTGTAGGAACATATCACTATCTCCCTCGCTCAATGGCACGGTAACGGCCATTCTGAGAGGTGGCATCACATCATGCATCATTTACTGTCATTTGACAATTACCCTTCTAGCATATTTGAATGATGTTGAATTTGCCTATTTTTGTCAGGATTTATAAAATTCATTCGATAATAGGTTTTAGGTAATGTAACATGATGATTACAATAATAAAAAAAATTGACAACTACAGTATTACAGAAAAATTAGGCATACAACACCATATCTTAGACTCTATGAATCTTAACCAACAATAATATCAAAAACAAATAATTCCACTCAATATCTTGTCGATTTACTTTTTATCTACAAATTTACGATTTTTTATTTCCTCAGGTGACGGTGCAAAACTGGTACGTGACGCGTTCGCACTGGCGAAAGAGAAGGCCCCAGCGATCATCTTTATTGACGAACTCGATGCAATCGGTACCAAGCGTTTCGACTCTGAGAAGGCTGGCGATCGTGAAGTGCAGCGTACTATGTTGGAGTTACTTAATCAGCTCGATGGGTTCAGCTCCACTGCTGATATTAAGGTAAATAAAGTACTTATTTAAGAGCATATTTTTATTTATTTCATACACACAAAAAATTATATTAATATATACTCTTACAATTATTCACAAATTAGAAACTACTACCTACATAAATAATATATATTAGAGTATGTTGTTGAGGGCTGTACTAGTATAAACTGTGCAACAGCTGTCAGTCGAACAACTAATATCTACAGCATAAAAAATGCTAGTTTGACTGGGGTAGTGTCACTGTTTCCTAGAAAATTTATGTGATACCTTTGCATTTAGTACTGTAAGTGCTATTTCTAGAAACTAAGTATACCATTCCTTCCCAATCTGTTGTATTGAAATATAAAATGCTTCATTCTAAACTGATTTAATGACTGACAATGTTCAGTTACGCTTATATTTAGTATTTAAACTCATCAAATTATGTAAAACTACTTACACTAGAGACCAGGCTAGTCCCTACAAAATATGAAGAATTTCTATTATAATATTTTTTGAAGATAAAATTAATGTTTATTCTTCCGTACATTGATATATATGCACTTATTACAATATTGCAGTTGTTGCAATCTGCACTGTTTGAAACGCAATGCACACATATGTGGAGTTAGATAACCATGTGGATATAAAATGAAATATTTATAATTTATTACAGGTTATTGCTGCAACAAACAGAGTGGATATCCTAGACCCCGCGCTCCTCAGGTCAGGTCGTCTGGACAGGAAGATTGAGTTCCCGCATCCCAATGAGGAGGCAAGAGCTAGAATTATGCAGATTCATTCCAGGTATTGTCTATATGTTTATTATATTTTTTTGTTGTGTTGAAACTCAGTTTAACTTTAGCAATTTACATACAGATGGCGCACCTGTCAAAAATTCATTTATTTTTAATACATTGTGTGACAATATAAATACAATAGCCTCAAATATAAATATGACAATAAGAATTCGCAACTTATGATTCGGAAAATTTTATATGATCAAATTGTTAGTTGGCTTGATTTATAAATAACAATACCATTACAGTTAAAATATGCAAAACTCAAAACAGAAAACTATGAGACCATATTATATTTATTTATTTAAAAACTAAATTGGCTACTTATGATATTTTCAGGAAAATGAATGTAAGTCCAGACGTGAACTTCGAAGAGTTGTCCCGTTCTACAGACGATTTCAACGGTGCCCAGTGCAAGGCTGTTTGTGTAGAGGCAGGTATGATAGCCCTCCGGCGCTCCGCCACCGCAGTCACCCACGAGGACTTTATGGACGCCATTCTCGAGGTCCAGGCCAAGAAGAAGGCCAACCTCAGCTACTATGCTTAGTTATACTGCATTATTTTTGTAATAAACTAATTTTAGGTAAATGTTCTTGTATTTCAAAATGTATGAAATAAAAAGTTAATTTGTATCAATAGCACTTTCGTTTGCGGTCTTAGTGCACCTAGAGTGATGTCTAATCAAACTTAATGGTTTCTTATGGTATTAGACTTTCAAATAATTCCTTTATGGGAGGTATAAAATCACATAAAATACAACAGATATAAGGAATACTGGGTAGAAGGTAATAATTTAATAAAAGGAATAAATATTATAGTTGGTAATAATAATAATTAATACACACAAGAGTTACACACATAGTTCTGACCCTACACTAGGTCAAATCTGTGTTGTGGGTATCAACAACTACGAGGGACTACGGTCCCAGAACAACACCCAGACCTAAAATAAATATCTGTCTGTCACACCAAACATTTGTCTCGGTGCGGGAATCGAACCCACGACCTCTCGTTTCACAGACGGCTTCTCGCCCGCTGCGCCACGTAGGCTGTCAATAGCAGGTCTCTCGAGACTAAATTCTACAAAGATCGCCTTACTCACTAAATGCTGCATTAAAAATTACTAAATTATTATAATTGTTACTGTTTGAGCCATGTAGCTAAAAGAAACATTTTACAATGATTGTATGTATTATGTTCGACAGTTGAGTGTGTTGAAAACTCAAAAGAAAGTAGTTATACTAGCCCATCTACTGTACGCCAAAAAAGTACTCCTATTTTCAAAAAATACGCGGCATATTGCCATGGCCAGTTTGAGCATAGTTTGAGTTACCTGTCTTGTAAATATTGTGTACGAGCCTAATATTTTTTGTATGAGGACAAATCGCGTTCAGACAAAAATTCCTACAATCAGTTATTTGAAGTTTTTAGTTTTAATATTATTACCATTTTATTACTATAATATCTGCAAATATATAATTTTAAAAGTAAAACAAAAAGATAATAAATTATTATTTAAAATGATCGCATCCGAAAATAAACCCAGAAACGCGCGTGCGTGTGCTAAATTTGAAACATGGCAAATGGGTCTATCAAAATTCTTGTAGTTTTCACTTAGTAGTAGTTATTAGTTTTTAAATAAACTTAAGTTAGAAATGTGAGTTTTTTAAGTGTGAAATTTATAGTGTCCTAAACCGACCGGCGAAATATAACTGGCTTTAGTCGTAAGTACATAACCTAAAACATTCATAATTTTTTTGACATATCGTAAACAAACGTTTTTGTAAAATTATACCGCATAAAGTTATCGATCTGGATACGTTGCTGTAGTGCGGTGTAGTTGTATGCAGCTTCAATGCGTAGACAATATATAAACGCTTTCAAAAATTTATATCAGATATACTTTCCTTCCTCTTCGACAGAATCCTGAGCCTAACAAATATTAAAATAAAAAATGGTCCACGTAAACTATCAGAGCATTAGCATGCCCATATAAAGTATCCTAAAATCTTACTTTGTGTCTAAGTAACATTCATTATGGCTATAAAATCAAACTTACACTTAAAAAACTACTCAGTCGTTGGCAAAACCTATCATTCAGGTTGCGACTAGTTGAAGACTGGAAAATAAAGCATACTTTTCTTATATTAGAATTATGGAGCTGGAAGAGACCTGTGAGCCAAAGTTTAAGGTAGCCCCAGACGATTTGCCAAAAGTACATATAAAATGCAAGTACAACCGTCCACACACCAGGTTCAATATTTATATGTATAATAATATAAATATATAATATAAATCTTGAAATTCACTGTGGCATCACGGCCACACACTTATCACAATTGGCATTGGAGTACCACTAACTATTAAGAAACAAAAGTGAAAAAAAGTGTTTGCTGTATTTAAAAATACAGCAAACACTTTACTTTCAGGCTGTCACAAATTTTCCTATCAAAACTTTTTGAAACATTTCAGATTACATATTTAAAAATAGGCAAATTACTTTTTTTAAAAAAAAAAGGGAACTTGGCTAAGGCAGTATGGAGAAAAAAACTAAATTTTATTGCAAATGACATTAATGTGAATTTTAAGATTTTTTCAATTCCTTTTAGTATTCATCACATCTTAAATATATGTAGATATTTTCAAATATTTCCTTAAATCTCTATTTTCAACACTTTATTTATTATTACACATGTCACCTCGCTTTGTTTATAATATTTAATGTATCAAACCTAATGAGTATTATAAAATTAAGGAGCTGGTCTTAATCATGCAATATTTTAATGGTATAAATACCACAATTGGCTTAAATAACAATCCAAACTGTGAAGATTGTGGTACAGTCGAAGATGTCTATCACTTGTTAGTGGAATGTGTCAGGACCAGAAATACTCGTGAGGTTCTGTAAGAACACTAAACATAAATCTTATGAATGTTGGAGCACATCAGAGTGTTCTCTCAGAGCCTCTTTCGAATATGGCCTTTTTATTATTTAAGAGTTTTTGTAAATAAAATTAAAAAGAGATTCCTATGGGGTTGACATATTTTTACAAAGACCAAAAGACCCTAAAAATATATAGGATAAAAAAAAATACCACAACTATTTTCCCACATTGCAACGAGTTGCATTGGCTGTGGTCATGGGCTGACTGAGTGTAATAGATAAGCAATGTCTTCATAAGGTGGGCTTTAGTATGGTGGGGGTATTGGCAACTAGCTTCCCTTGGTAAGGTCTAAAAACCTAAGGGCGGGTAATTATAAGTCATGAGCATTTTTGTTCTTACTATGGAATACTAAATCTTTGTAGTACCTTTAAGAAGCTTGATAAGGTAAAAATAATATACACATTTTAATCCATTTAATATTCTTCCTTTCAATTTGGTGGTTTATTGACTATTATTTGGTGCTAATTTGTTTTCAAGTAATTTAACCACAGGAAACATGCAAATTTTATATGATTTCCAAGATAGGCCCAAACTAGAGGGTAGAATCTAATGGTCTTAAAACATATTTTTGAACCTTTTTTGAAGTCACTCCAAGTCGCAGGCTGTCATTAATTGAAAAATGAGTCAGAACTTTACTTTTTCACGTATTTAGCGGTCAGTGCTATTTGGTACAAAATGTATACTTATGCAAAGCGCTTGATTCCGGCGCGGCACGAGAATTCTTACAATGTGCGGTCCTGGTAATTATTAATAATTTTTTTTATATTACAAATATTAAAAATATATCATAATATGATACAAATATACTCACGGCTGTAATCCCCGAAGGGGTAGGCAGAGGTGTAACCAATACACCCACTTTTTTCCGAATTTATTACGGTCCCATAATGTGATATGGGGCGAGCCTATCGCCGGCCACAATTCCAGACTCAGGGCTCATACTGAGTATTTCTAAATAAAAAACCCCAATATAATTTTACCCGACCTGGGCATTGAACCCGAGACCTCAGCACAGCGGTCGTAACGCCTGCGGAATTACAACTGCGACACCGAGGCAGTCAGTAATTACAATAGGTATGTTATGAAAAAAACTCATAATTTGAATGTCTCTATTTCTTTAATGATTTTTTACTCGAAGAAAATAATGAAAATCTTTAACAGTATACCAGATAATTTATTTGAATCGTCGTCATGGTCGTTTTTATTTACACGTATTTTAAAAATATTGAATACATAAAAATTAAAACACGTAATAATATTCCAAACGCGCAAACCAAAAAAAAAGAGGAATTCGCACCCCTACCATGACAAATTGTCGAAACGGTGTTTTATCGACCGTCGCGATACTCACCATTCGACAGTCGAGTACACGCGACCCATAGCAGACGGTTCGCGGTACCCAGCAGTCAGTCACCAGTCGTCATTCACCCGCGACTGACCATTCACCCGCTATTGTTTATTTACTATCGCGGATTTAGACCGGTGACTCACATTCAACTCGCACGTGTTACGGATTACAGTTTACCATGGGCAAAATATTCGTGTGAGTATTTTTGTGAATTGTTTGGAGAGAGCAATTAATTACAACCGTCGCGAAATATGAAGGAAATTATGGGGTATGTTTTAAAAGAATTAAAAACTGTTTTGTAAGGCCAAATAATAATTTACTTTAGTCGACGTGAACTTCCAACCAATTTTTATATGAAACAGACCAACTTCATATAAATTGCGAGCTACTGTTTTCTGCCTAGAATTCCCTATATCAACGAATAGTAGATAGTTTTTTTTATTCTGGCGCGGCAAAGTGACCACACTGCACCTGATGGTAAGCGCAGTGCCGTCCAGATAGAGTATCAAGTAGCGAGAGACAGTCTATCCCTCGCTACTCAACACAACCATGCCGGCCTGCTGTTCAACTTCTTCACACTACGCCTAAAGGACCCAGGATCATAGGAAGGAGGGAACACGGTAGCTGGCGAACTGTTCCACAGCTTGAAACGGTAGGCAGCGGCTCTGCTGTGCTCTGGCATTGCAGAAGTCTATGGGCGGCGGTGACTACTTACCATCAGGTGGCCCGTCTGCTCGTCTGCCTATCCAGGGACTAAAAAAAAATGGTGCGGCAAAAAACAAATTTGCAAACCTCTTGGTTCGGGCCGTCGTAGTAGACACCACGAAGCTGTGGCTTCCCAAGCCAGTGCGATCAAACAATTCTTAAGTAGTGATTTAGAAAAGTCCCAATAGTTATCTGAATATAGTTGTCTCTCTTCACAGCACTAAGGAGAAATTTGATTAGTTATAGTTTAGGCCACAGTCTGGTCCATTAACCGGCTACCACTAATCTAAATTCAATACTCGTTTGGAACTGTTCCATATTCGAGTACAAGAACTGGATAATAAATCTAGATGTGCTTTATCTACGCTATAAATGTTCTTAATCGAGTTACCTTGAGCTATGTATTACACATTTTTCTCACAGAAATAATTACAATCCTCTATTGTTGTGAACATTTTATAAAGTTAATTATTGCGCTATACAATTTTTTCAAAACGGCTAGCTAGAATATGATAATATCAAACTAGAAAGAAAATGCGATTTATTTCCAAAAAATAAGTTCCTTAGAAATCTGCTGACATCGTTGACTGATAATTATCGGTATTTAATAAGAATATGGGTAACATAACCTTATTACAAAACATTACTGTAAAAGAAAAAAATATTTGAGACAAAAACGTAAATGAATTATGAAAAAAAAGTATTGTGAACTTCGTACACTAAAGTTAAAGTAATTCATACTCTTTCATGAAAAGAACGTAATTAATTCAATTTCCATAAAATGTTACTAGATAAAGACAATCACACGCTTGAATAAACGCACGCGGCAGTATATAACTTAGCAAGCATATTTATATATGGAAAACGTTGCTACGTTGGAAAACGTTGAGCACAATTTTAGGTGTCAATTAAAAATACTTTAGGGTAATTACTATGGACGCTTTTACACGTCAATTTGTATATAACTGAAGACTAATAATGCTTCGAATACCCTCTGCACTGAGAAATCAAAAAATTGAGTCGTAGGTCTTTTAAGACGCAAGTGTGTCGCGTTCCGGGATCAGTTGGGGTACTTCTAAGTACTCGTGACACTAGACCATCGACCGCTTCTTTACCTTCTTGCCCATGGCGAAATTTGAAGAAGCAGGCCAGCATGATTGTGTTGAGCAGGGGGGATTGATCTCTCGCTACTGATACTCTAATTAGACGGCACTGCGCTTACAGGCACAGTGTGGTCACGTTGCCGCGCCATGATAAAAAAAAAATTGTATGCAATATTCAATTCTTGTTTAACGCAGTGATTCCTAATGTGGGTTCCATAGAACCCACCAACAAAGGTTCTATGGAATAGTCAGCAAGGTCTCTTAACAAAGCCGGCATGGTTTTGTAAATGAGCGACAATTATGGAAAGGTGATTTCAAATGAACTGCATCAACTGTCTTGCAAATCAAATGACGAATGTTAATATTCCGCTGTAATTATGAGCTTAAATTCTGGGTTCCAAAAATTTACTGAGAAGAACTTTTCAAATTCTTCGGTATTGTCTCTTTTTAACCGACTTCAAAAAAAGGAGGAGGTTAACAATTCGTCGTAATCTTTTTTTTATGTATTTTCCCTGATTACTCGAAGACGCCTGGACCGATTCGAGAAATTCTTTTTTTTTTTAAAAGGGTCTACTTCCCAGGTGACACATTGACACCAAGTCAGGTCTGATGATGAGATCATAGAAAAATCAAGAGCAACCCTTAAATTTTATAGTGACGCATGATTTGTTTTTTATTGAAGTCGGTGTACTTTTTATGAATTAAAAAACTTTTATAAAGTCTAGGCGTTTATGCGAATCTAATGTTAACCTTTATCAAGGTGTAACTACAGGCCGGCATACGACCGTTGAAGGCCCAATAGCTCTCGACAGCTCATAAAAAGTGTTTTCTGTACCTTATTGCTGTGTACCGACATAGTTTCAATTATACGGTGATAATGTTACTTTTATTGATGTAAAAGATAAACAGAAAATTGTTGTATCTTATCTAGGTATTGGACAATCAAATGAAATGCGTAAAACCAGTGAATATTTCCGCAATACCTTGTTGTCAAACACATAATAATAGATGCGGTTAATACCGCATTTATTAGCTATTGTATAATTACAATAGCTGAACTATTAGGATTGTCGCGTTAGAACCCCGCTTTGCAGAATAAAAGAAATATCTTATTCATTATAAGCAGTAAATTAAATTAAAACTAAACAACAAACTAAAAAAATCAACATGCTTATAACAAATGCGGCCCGGTATAAAGAGACCAGTGTACTTAATTGTAGAATCGAATGAGTTGGTTGTGAGATGAAAGATTAAAACAAGCGTTAACGGGACTAATTCAGTATTAGAAACTGCGAATTTTGATCGAATTGGAACTAGATTATGAACTAACTGAACATTGATATTCATGTGTGATGCACATTTAAAAATGCGTACATATTTTTATGAATTTTCCAATTATTTTTAATCCCATTTCGATCTTATGATAATTTAAATATTTGCTTCTCTTGTTGTTCCTTGATTCCAACTTTAATAATGACATCAGCTGGTGATGCCTTAATTTCGCCGAAGCGCAGAATAAATAAAATACTTAGACGACGTGCTTCTTATCTGGGATTCGAATAGACATCATTTCGGTAGGCAACGGCTTTGCTGTGCCCTGGCATTGCATAAGTCTATGGGCGGCGGTGTCTACTTACCATCAGGTGGCCCGTCTGCTCGTCTGTCTATCCAGGCAGTAAAAAAAACGCAGATTACGTGTCCACAAGCCACATTATATCGTAAAAGCTTTCGTAACATTTCATAAAACTGGAATGCATATTTTTAACGATTATAAACCTTTTGCCCGACCTTTTACCAATCATCGATGCATATATGGCAATCCAGCGCATATAAAATTAAATTCACATGACCCAGTTACGGAATGCGAAAATAAACATGTACCTAACAGGCTTTGCAATCACGGCATCGAAGCTTGCACTGAACGCTGCTCGAAGATGGCGAACACGCTATGCCCTAACCTCATTTTAAATAGATCTACTATCATAAATTATATTTCAAAGTCTAGCAAAATATTTGACCGATAAAAATATTGTGGGATCTACTGAGTTCAATCACATAAAACAATTTCCTGTACAAAGCAGATTTCACGCATCCACAATGAGGAATGCAGAACCGTAGCGTACCAACGGCTAGCTGAGTTATGTCCTGTGATAGAAATATTAACATCATCATATGGGAAACAATATCCAATACTGTATAACTCAATGGAAAATCATATACATTTCCAACTAGATGAATCCATAGTAACCAATTAAACATATTACGTGCACTGCAACAAAATTCAACAATTAATATTTTTGCTTCTGTTCTCACTTAAGAACCATCATAATTTTAAAAACTCTAAAATAAGCGTTCTAATTATGAAAACCACTGGGTCTTCATTTTGTGCTCGCATTCTATAAAGTGTCAATTGCCCAGTGATTCAGTGATGAGCAACGCTGGTGACGATCGACCCGCTCTAAGTTTTATTCAGCGGCCGTTTAACGAGCTAATTTTGGAATTGCATTCTTTACGCATACTTATGCTGTTTAATAATACCGCTGCGCTAGACGACTGACTGTCCTCAGTTCGATTTCCGGTCTTGGATTTGTTTAGTGTTTGTTCTTGAGTTCCAACACCGTATTTAGTTATTTGTGTCTATTACTAACAAATCCTCAAGTTATCAATTATTCATGATACATCCTGTATTGAAAGGCCAAAGGTGAGATAGTTCCTAAGGGACTAGATATCAGATGTGTATATTGATGTGATAATTTAGGACAGTCAATAGCCCTTTTTAAATTAAGCTGATTAAGCAATAGAAATTTCACAAAATCGTTATGCACTTTACATTCTGTCTATAACTTGGTCGAAAACATATTTAGCTGCGGAATTTCACTTATTTGAGGTTATTAAAATGTAGAATCAGGCTGGGTCAGTATAAGCTTTTATCAGGTGGCATCACCTCTTCGATCAACAATACAACTAGATAACGGGTCGCATATAAAATCAAAGCTAAAATCTGTCCGCGTGAATACACACACACTATTACACACGCGCTATTACACATCTATATTTTTTTACTAACGAACTGAGATAAAAGTTTTAAAACCGTTTTAAGTTTAAAGTAATCGCAGCCATAGTACCTAGTAATAAAGTTACAAATCTTTAAAATACTTACGATAATTCATCGCAAAACAATAAACTACATAGAAATGAAAATACATAGGTTAAATAACATTTATTGTGAAATCAACCTAAGATGGCAAAAAATAAAGTGCTTTTTTCTGTAATTGTCTTGCGAGTTACGTCGTTTTGTTTCGATTCTATTTGCTTCTTTGAATTTTACTACAGGAGGTATGGAGCCGCATTGAACTCTAAAATAACATTTTAAGTACTTGTGTACGTCAAATATTTACTAAGTTTATTTTGTTTGTTGCATCTATGTTTGTTAATATACATTTATTTTTGCTAGAAGTGAAACGTAAAGAGAATGTAAGTACGCTTGTTGTTTTTTAAAGCTATGTAATTTCAGTGGCTGGCCAGAGTGTCTATCGCTGGATGTCACAATTAAAAATATCACAAAATTTCACATCTTTATAATCATTTTTACAATCTTATCATCTCTTAATCATAATAAAAGTACAGTTCAGTGCAATTAACAAACCAAAAATCTAAATGTTTAGTAACAATTCAACAATGAAGATTTTTACATTCTGCGTACCTTAATTAATTTCCTTTAAATAGGTTGAGTTTGTTGTATAATTGCCGTTTTGATTTGTGTTTTATATCTCCCGTTTCTTTTACATATATAATGTAATCTTACGTTAGTAAATGTTTCGACTACTGATTTGAGTAAAGTAATTTCGTGATTGTGTTCTTCTCCCCCAGAAAACACATTTTTGTCAATATATAATTTTAAAACTATTGTACACATAAAGTTGCTATCATACTTTTTGTGTAAAGATTTACCTCCACTTACGCGAATAAAATTTCTAATCACGCTTTCAGTTTTCATGCCGATATTAAATACATCGGTAGAGACATAGAATAATCCTCCCATGTCTCTTTAGTCTATTAATTTGTTAACGAATTATTTTTCTGTTGCACACAAGTTATTTATACACTGGTCACACTTCAGTTTTTTTACCAATTTACTGACAACAAATCCCGAAATATATCCTACTATTTGCGGCATAACACTAGAAGATGGACTTTCATCTAATGTAGAAGAAAGTTTATTGCAATTTGTTTGATATTTTTGAAAGTAAATAACTAATGAGAGTCCGACAAACAGACACAAAAGTAAGATAATAAATTTTGAAGTTCTGCTAACAAGATATAAAAAAAAATATAATACAAATCTACTCCAAGCATCTACTGTTCTGTTGAACAAAACTAGCACGTGTATTGGCTGACCTTGGCCATCCATTCTTAGCGATGTAATTGCAATGGTTTAAAATCGGTAATTTTGTTCAAAATTTCATAATAATTGTTAGTATAAAGCTTAAAATATAACTTATTCTAGATGTACTTACCGAAAGTAAGACACTCCGGCTGATAAATTGTTTTTTCGGGCATTATTTTTGCAATTTTTGAACACACACTGCGGCATTGTGAAACGTGTTCACGTTGGCTCTGTTTGGAACGAACTAAACAACAATAAGAGCTCACTTCGAAAGTGAGCTGTTATTTGCCGAGACGTTTTTGGTGCGCCGACCCGATATCTAGTTGTATTGTTGATCGAAGCATCACCTAGATCAAAAATTCTGACTTTTCAGCGTCTTTAAGGGACCCCAAGTGGTCTTACCAAATGTATAACCATCTTCCATATTCTAAAATAAACTACGCCGTAATTTCTTATTTTCATTCTGAATATGATTTGTAAGTACCGCATAAGTCTTAGCACGTACGGTTACGTTACGGTGTTTCAATTTAATTTCTTAACGGTTTATAACTCATAAAGTTATTTTGAGCAACGTGTGGATGGATGAGGATGGACATGTGGTGTTATGAAATTTGCCTGGTTTTTCATTCGTGAAATTATTTGTGGCAAATCTACGGTTACTTTAAAAGAAGTATAAAAAGAATTTCTTATTATCACTATGACGATGTGTAGTTTCTCGCAAGATTAACGAAACATTTTGTTACGAAAGTATGCAAATAAAATAATATCTGGAATTGACTAGGAGGAAATTCTATGTATTCCAACGCTTTTGCCATATTTATTATTAGAATTTAATGTTGCACGATGGGTCCCGTGACCTCCCTGGTACTTTACATCTGGTTCTACATACATATACACTCACGCCTGTAATCCCCGAAAGGGTAGGCAGAGGTGTAACCAGTACACCCGCTTTTCGCCAAATTTCGGTCCTATAATGTGAAAAGGGGCGAGCGTATCGTCATACCGGGTTAATATTGAGAATTTCTAGATAGATAAACCCAATATCACTCTACCCGACCCGGAGATCGAACCCGAGACCTCAGCACAGCAGTTGTACCGCATGCAAAATTACAACTGCCCCACCGAGGCCTGGTTCTCCAGGTAATTAATTATTATGCGTGCCGTCAACATCCCTTTAGTTGATTTTTGTGTCTTAACTGAATCAATTGCCTGCTGATATCTGCTTGAGGTAAAAAGTAATTACCGGGAATATAATGATAAAAATCTTGCACATACGTATGATGACTCGGTCAATACGCATTTTGTGGAATAATCTTTTTGTTTATTTCTACAAAAGGTTGGTGTCACGTCACGTCTGATACAATTTCAGATATCATCACGTCGTGGATCGTGTTGTTGGTTAGATAAATTTTTTGGTAAAAATACTCGCCATCAGCGGAAATAATGTGATGACTAAAGAAGACTGCTGCGTTTAAAATTTTTTGGAAGGGTCTTTTCGAATTAGATTATTATGAAATTATTGGACGAGTGTTTTTGTATTTTTTTACTACCTGCATAGACAGACGAGCAGACGGGCCATCTGATGGTAAATAGACTGCCTCCCATAGACTTCTGCAATTCCAGTGCAGAACTAAACCGCTGCGGATTTATCGTTTAATCCGTAAATGTTTTTGCGTTGAAATAGTTTAGGTGTTAAATTAAATATAGATGTATTTGCTTAGTATCCAAATTTCAATTGTTCCTCTTAAATTCTACAGTGATATTGCAAAAAACATGGTTATGTTTTTTGCAATGGAGGGTTCTCCATTTTGCTTTGCCGTAGTCGGGTAAAAAGTGACTACACTGAACAGAGCGCCGTATGGAAGTAGAGTGTAATTCAAATATAAATTTGACTGTTTGTTGTCTCCCGACGATCTTCAGAATCATGCTGGCCAACTTAACACCAGTCAACCATGGAGCGCCATAACTCGGAACGAACCACTCTTATTATCACAAGTATATGGTAATATGCTATCAGTATTTTGTCAGCCTCCGTGGCGTAGCGGACTCGTACCTGGCTTTGAAACAAGAGGCCGTGGGTTCGATCCCCGCACCGAGAAAAATGTTTGTGTGACGGACATATTTGTTTCGGGT
Organism: Laothoe populi; assembly: GCA_905220505.1. Classification (NCBI taxonomy): domain Eukaryota; kingdom Metazoa; phylum Arthropoda; class Insecta; order Lepidoptera; family Sphingidae; genus Laothoe; species Laothoe populi. Next base: position 15,868,240 of record HG992166.1, on the reverse strand, counting down.
CTGTGTGTTCTGGGACCGTAGTCCCTCGTAGTTGTTGATACCTACTATACAGGTTATACCTAGTGTGTGATCAGAACTATGTGTGTGACTGTTTGGTGTATTTATTTATTTAAGAATCATTTCGATCATTACCAATGTGTTAATATAATAACAGGCCCTGATTTCTAGAATAGTCCACACTTGGACAAAATATATTAATAACTGCATTATTATGAGTATTCAATGAAAATACCTGTCTTACGCTCACCAAATTATGCTATAGGCCATGTGTTTGATTCATTAAAAATGACACGCATAGTGAAGAACATAATTAAGTGTAATAGGTATACAGATTTATAATTGGAATCGGCTCACAATTTACGTCTAGTACATTCCGAGTTACGAGGTGGGAGCCACAGTCAAAATATTTCGATTGAGGAGCTACTTTTACATTGATATAACTTTTCCTATATTTTACTACAAATTCCTGAGTTTGGCCTTCAAAATTAACTGCTTAGCTACTAAATAAGGGTGCGAGACTCCTTTAAAAATCAGGAGTGGCTTCTCCATTCATACGGGCACAATTTCCTGGTATTAATAAAAATTTGGTTGACTTACAGCTGACGTTATTTGTAAATCAAGTGCGCTCTCTTTCCAATGCAATTGAACTTTTTGCTGTGATCGGCCCTGTTGAAGTTTACAAAACAAAAAATAATCCGTCTGATAGCTATTGTTTGATATCATGCCCTTCCCTGCAAGAACGTATTAGGTACGTATTTATTACGATCGGGTATCACAATACCCATGTTATGCCAATTTAATAACTTTATTCAGTCGCCATAAAACTCATAATATCCGAGCCCTGTGCCGTAAAATGAAACGAAGCAACGGAGCTCCAAAACATGGTGAGGAATAGGATTTCAACATTTATACTGGAAATCACTATATTTATTGATTTTTTAGTTTCTGTTCTCAGAATCTAAAACTAAGATAAGTCTGCAAATGAAAGCTTTAAAAGAGTATATTTATGTTATATATTTTAATGTTTTTGCGTCCTTTTTAGTAATTGTAATTTATATAAACAATAATAAATGTTATTATAAAGAAGAAAAGATTAATTAGCTCATATTTTATTTGATTATACTAGATTATAACGGCTATTCTCTACATGTTTTTGAACTTAGTTGTTTGGGTTGTGTAATGCCCTCTCCCTTGTAAAACAGACCCCTCCATGTGAAGAATAGGGATCGATATGTCACCACTCCGCGCCGTCGCCAAGGATACTAAATATGCTCAGTGGATACTGCCCTTATCAGAGGGTTGGCTTATTCACTACTACGTAATGTGGGTTTGGCTGTGAATTATTTTTAATTCCGAAAAAGGAGAAGGTTCTCAATTCAGTTTGTTACAGTCGATATATGATTTCTTTTGTACATATTTGATAAGGTCTACATTGAGTGTGGTCCTTTATAAAGGTCAAGGTTTGATACTATATCAGCCTGGTAGTGCAATATAATAAAATGACTGCTGACAGTTAGACTAAATCCGACACCACAGTAAGATATCTCGTGTCGTGGATATCAGGAACTACTCAACACCCAGACCCGACACAAATGTCCGTCTATCACACAAACATTTGTCCCGGTGTGGGAATCGAACCTGCGACCACTCTTTTCACAGCGGGCACACACCTACTGCTCCACGATGGCCGTCTACAAATGTATGTACAAACACACAAAACAAATCAGAAGCCTATACCATTATATTTTCCCTTTGTTCTCATTAACGTCCCCCTGTTGTTTTAAGTTCCGTTGCCAGGATATCGAATTACTTATTGGGTAACACTAATATATTTGATTAGTAGGGATAGGAAAAAAGTTGTGCAATCCATTTTTTTTTAATTTTTTCGGCGTTATCCATCACAATTGATATTATGCCGAATATGCTTGATTCAATAAATTTCATACATTTTAGCTGGGTTATAGGATACGTGGGGTGTTTTGAAGCAGTGTGATTTAAACTGCATTCGGACCCTTACTCAATGGCTAAATGAATGTTAGTCATCACTCATCACTAATTATTATGCCCGGACTCATGGTCCACTAAAAATAAATAATAATACTAGCCCTGTATTAAACATTGTCCCACTGCTGGGCACGGGCTTCCTCTACTAGTGAGAGGGGTTAGGCCTTAGTCCACACGCTGGCCTAATGCGGGTTGGTAGACTTCACATGCCTTCGAAATTTGTATAAGAATTCTCAGGTATGCAGGTTTCCTCATGATGTTTTCCTTCAGCGTTAGCAAGCGATAATTATCATTTAATACACACATAACTTTAGAAAAGTCAGAGGTGTATGCCACTTGGGTTTCGAACATACGACTTTCGTCTTGGCAGTCCGTACGGCAATCAACTAGGCTATCACTGCTTCTAACATGTTCATGTTCCACTGTTTGAGTTAAAGCGAAATCAGAACTATTACATGTGTATAATGTTCATGAACCGATCCTAAACTCACACACGATATCGAGCCTTTAAATCTAAGGAGGGGCATAGCCTCATTGTGTGTGTTCTACCGTTTGTATAATGGGCTGTGTACCGAGGGTTTGACATGATGCTCACGGCCACTTTCTACCATCGCACCGCTCGCCATCGACAAGGAGTTCATCCTCACACATTGACACCTGAATGGTCGCGCACAGCACGGTTTCAGAGGAATTTCCTCCCGCGAACGCTCGGATTTTGGAATGAGCTGCCTGCCGAGGTTTTCCAACGGGACTACAGTATGGGGTTCTTCAAGAAGAGAGTAAATAGGTTTCTGAAGGGTCGGCAATGCGCATGTGATGCTCCTGGTAGGTATTGCAAGCGTCCATAGGCAACGGGTGAAATGTATTGAAAGTTTTGTAGATATTTTTTTTGGTAAATTAACTGGTAACACGTTATTATCTCTACGCGCAATTAATGAAACATTTAATTCACATATACATCAATAACATATACACTCACGCCTGTAATCGCCGAAGGGGTGGGCAGAGGTGTAACCAGTACCCCACTTTTCGCCGAATTTCGGTGCCATAATGTGATAGTGGGCGAGCCTATCGCCATACCGGGCACAGGTTCCAGACTCCGGGCTATTACTGAGAATTTCTGGATAGGAAAACCCAATATCACTACCCGACTCGGGGATCGAACCCGAGACCTCAGCACAGCAGTCGTCACGCATGTGCAATTACAACTGCGCCACCGAGGCAGTCACAGTTAATTCATAATTTATTTAAATTTACACCTCTTTATGGAAGCAAAGACTTATAAAGCATAAAATTGTATGTAGCTCAAATCTCATTTACGCATCCGATTTCACGTAACGTAAATAACCCACATACGTCTTACGGCGTCATGCGGCTTCTACATTTCGTTGATAAACTTTTTGACAGCATTAACTGAAATAATTTTGTCCTATTCTTTATTGTGTAGATAAATGCTACTTCTATATTCTCTATGCTACTTCTATAAAAACAATTTTATTAAACAACAAAACATAAAGTAAAAGCAGCGTTTCCATTTTCTAAACCATGTTCCAATTTCCTCGGAACATATTATGCAAATAACTTCAAGTTTTATTTGCAGACTTTATCAGATTTACTCAGCATACGAATGTATGGTGAGTAGTATAGGGATTCGTCGGTTCCTGAGCACAAATCTAGGCCCGAGCTAGGGAGCTAGGGTCCCTAGACTTGCTCCAGAATCCAGGTACCCTACTACCCGCGAATAGGTTTCCGAACAGGACTCGGCAGCCGCGAATTAAATTTATATCAGCCGCGAATTAAATTTATATCAACCGCGAATTAAATTTATATCAACCGCGAATTAAATTTATATCAACCGCGAATTTAATTCATATCAACCGCGAATTTAATTAATATCAGCCGCGAATAAAATTGATATCACACGCGAATTTGATTTATATCAAAGGAGATTTTATACCTGACTCGAATTTAATTTATATTTAAACATTTTACGTTTATTTTGCACGTTTGTCAGCCAGCTTGAGGAACGGTCTCATTTTTGTTTGTATGCAGGTATGAATCCCTTTTTCTATGAAGTTACGCTTGTCTTCGTACGGTAATAGTCATGTCTCAACGTGTCTGTATAATTTCTTAGTAGTAGTCTTAATATTACCTGCGTTTCAAAGCTTCATTGTTCATAAGGGAAAGCTATTAAAATTAGTGATGGTATGTATTCTTTGAATATAGGTAACAACAGACCACACGGTTCTTTATAAGTTTTAGGTAGCCATTGTCAATAAGAGAAATCGGGTAATTTATTAGGTACATCAATCAAATGTTCAAAGCTTCATTGTTCATATGGGCAAGCGGTGTTAAAATTAATTACGGTACACGTATTGTTTGAATATACCAACGGACCACATGGGGTTGTTATTATCACCCTTAAGCAATGAGTTTTGGGAACCTATTGTCCATAAGAGAAATCGAATACCGGTCTATCGTATCAGTTTTTGCTTTTGCTACAGCAAAATGACCCTTAGCTGCCGTATAAAAGCGATGACAAAAATTATACTACACCGTATTCCACAGTGTGCTCTACACCACAAACGAACTCCGGTTGTTTGTATAGTGAATTTTTAAATAGTGACTCTGCTGCAAAATGAATGTAAGTACCTATGTATAATTCGATGTAATATAATATTAATTATGTTTTATTTACTGTTAATATTGTGTTTTGACCTCAGATTGTTTTAATCAATTGTTGATGATGTATATATTTTTATGTATCCCATATTCCTACACTCCTCTCTATGCCAATACTTATAATAGTTTACTTTTTGTTTCAGTTCGCTGATAATGCTTTCAAAAACTATTATTATGCAGATAACGACGATGATGATCAGCCCAGCGACGAGGAAGGCACCCTGGCATACAAAGTTAAAAAAGCAATAGCAAAGAGATCAAATTGCATCGACGACTTCTTCGAAAAACCTAAGAAGAAAAAGAAGGTGGCAAAAAAGTCGTCAAGTGTTGGTCGCTCTTCCAGTGGTGGAGTTTCATACATCACGTCAAATAAGGACGACATCGCCGATGCATCTCATCTTATAAAGATTGAGATATATGATGTCAACAAGATAAAAAATATCGCTCCGATGGAACACTGGAAACATGCTGAGGTGCGTGTTAAATATTACGCAGAAGCCGACGCAGACAAAAACTTGCAGTCAGTGAGAGATACAATATTTAATATCACCAAGCACTTGGCTACGAAAGAGGACTGTGTGAAATATTTTATAGACACCGATAAATAAGATAGTGCGTAAGCTTATGTGTAAAGTGTTGTAATTGAGTGTTTAAGGTCGTTATTGTAGTATAAGTTATTATAAGTCATTGTGCATGTTAATACTAATTTAGAATATTAATATTTGGTCATGATCATAATTTGAATTGTAAATTAATTGTAAACATTTAGTTCTGTAAGTGAGTGTTTAAGGTCATTGTGTTATTGTAGTATAAGTTATTAAAAGTCTTTGTGCATGTTAATACTAATATAGAATATTAATATTTGGTCATGATCATAATTTGGATTGTAAATTAATTGTGAACATTTAAGAATTGTTTGTAAGAATTTGTATTTATAATTAAATAAGGTTATTAGTAATCAATAAAAAATATAAGAAACTCTTTATTCGTATTTTATTTATTTATTTTAAAACATGACTTAAACAATCCAGATAATAATACATCATTACACATTGTATTGGCATCAAATAGTTTTTGAAAATCGTTTAAACTCATACCATGGTATTTGTAATATAGATACATTATACAATACTCTCCACAAACGATAGTAAAGTCGTTTTGGATTCGATTAGTATTATAATTCCACATCCTAGAATTCCTTGCTAAAAACATTCGATGATAGCCTTGGGGTGGTCGACCATATGAATCAAAGTACTGACCAATCCCGTTTTTATCTATATGTATAGCAATCCAGTGAGAACCCGGTTTATTATCTGGATCTAGGTTGCTGATTATGTATGTAGGAGTTACTACATATATTGGCAATCGATTGGCTGCATACACATTATGTTGGATGGATGAATCTATTTTCATCAAGTAATTCATTATCTCTGTTGTGTTCATTTTATTAAATAAAGGAAACGTTATCCGGTCGAATGTTTAAGAAGTAATGTTATGGAATAATAGTGAAATAGGTAATTATGGTAGTTTATAATTAAAGTAACCAGTTGAAGAGGGTTGCAAGGATAGTCATAATAAAAAACTGAAATAATTTATATTTATTTTATTGAACAGTCTACAATAAATAAATACACCTTAATTAAAATATACCATACTTAATTTACAAACATTTTTCTTCTTAGCTACTATAATCTACCGAAATATTGCGATTTTTGTCTATTTCTATAACATTATCAAACTCTGCATATACAATACAGTTAATAGTTTGTGTTAGAGCTGATTCAAAACGAACTTCTAATCTCACACTCCCATGCTTTATAAGATTCCAATGACCAGAAGAGTTTGCTGATAAATCAGGCGTTAAATCAAACGCTAAAGTATCCATTAGCATATTTCTCACGGGATATTCCATTACCTTCGTTAAGAAAATGTATACCAGTCCCGGAAAACAAGGTATGATAGACTGTAGTATAAACATTGCTATCAAACGAAGGTTGTAGAGCTTTTGAGGGTATTTGATGACCATCTATATACAAACAAAATGTATTAATATTGTAGTTTTCAAAGTTGAATGGGTTTTTAGTAAGGTTCCCATTAAATGCGGCATTATTCACAAATCCAACTATACATCTTTTAGGTACTTGACCAAGGAAAATGTTATCAAGAGTTTTTCCTTGAACTCCTGATGGTATAGTTAAAACTTTAACTTCTGCACGTGTAATTGGGTATTTGGCAGTTGTAGATGCTAAGACTTTTTGATGGGCAAGTAAAACAGAAGGATTGATGCGAGCTCTACGAATAATCAAAGTTGCATCCGTAATACAAACTTTTAATTTAAGATCAACTGTAGAAGCCATTAAATTGAAATTTTCTCGAGAACGAACTAATTTAACACACATATCAACACCATTTATCAAAAACTTTTCTTGGTTGAACAAATCACCGTGTAGGTGTCCAATCATTTCAATTTCTTTACTTTCGTTAGCCAACTCTTGTCTTTTAACAAATCCTTTATTAGTTTCATCGATAGAATTCATTTTTCCAGCTGTATCTTCATACCATAGGGCACAAGTAAGATGAGATTCCTTAGCTGCCGGAGCATAGTTCAACAAATTTTCTATGTAAGCACGGTAGGCATATGTGTTATTGGGTGGTGATACAAGTTTTTGATTTAAGTAAACATCAAGTTGATTAAAGAGTGAATGTAACCAATTATTAACTGGAGCTACAACTGTAGATGACATTAGTTTAGTGTTATCTTGATTCAATATTTTAGCTTTTATGTGAATTAATGTATGCGATAGGTCTATGTAGTCGTCACCTGCTCCAGGTACTTGAAATTCAATAGGACCATCATCAGCAAGTGATGAAATTGGTTTATAGTGGATCCATATTCCACTTTCAATGCTAGTCTGAGTAGATGGTAATGCAAATAAATCCAATTCCGACTTAATGCATTCACAGGAATGACTATGTAAAAAAGACATTTTGATTAATTACAAAATATGTCTTTAATTTGTTTGGATCTAGTTTTCAATTTTTTTATAGCTTTCCCTTTCGCAGTCAGCGATGGACTGAATGCAGATGCTCGTTTTCGTTTTGTTATATATCCCGATCCAGACATATTAATTCTATCTATTTTTTCATCTGCTTTTCGTTTTAAATTTGAACCAACTTCTTTAAGACGTGCTTTTATTGAATCTTCCATAGGTCGGGCACTAACCATATCCGTTAAAAGACCTACACCAGCACTCAATGCCTCCTTACCAACAGCGCGGACACCACTAGATAGTAATGGTAAAACTGATCTAAATAAACCCCCAAGAAAACTACCAATTCCATGACCCTTTTGATACTGTGCTCCTTTATAAATCACTCCTATACCCGACCCAGCTTGATGAGAATAATAGCGTTCGTAAGGGCATGTGTTGTTATTGTGTTGAGAATACATTATAGTTTCTTGAAATGCAGTTTAACACACACTGTTCCAAATTGGAATGGTATCTTTTGCCCAGTGCTTGACCTTATATCTATTTCAATGGTATCGAATTCTCTACGCATTACAGATAAATAATGAGGTGGTGAAAAAACATGCATTTTATTGGCTCCGTAGATGTATTTTGAAGGGTCCAATGGTATGATTCTTAGAAGAGGAGTCATTACGTCACCAACAATTTGAGGTTCAACTATATCACAATAAACAAATAACTGAGATGGTAATCCTAAATGCAAATTAGCTGGACATTTTGCAATATTTTTATCAACAAGGTTTCTACCTGGTTCATATCCCAATTGTAAACTTAATTTGGGTGATAATGTTACAGATTTTATAGATTCATCTAACACAGAAACGTATACAAACTTGGATATATTATCATAGGTAAATTTAATTTTTTCTCGTATACTATTCAATGCTGATAAAATATGGTTGATATTATCATAGTTTGTCGCAGGTATATAATGCTTATAGTACACTTTAGAAGGATTTGCTTCATTAGGCATCTTCATCAATTTCGTTATGTATATAATATTCTCATGCTCTTGAACAGTACACATAGTGCATGGATATTGAAATTCAACAATTCCCACACACCACTCCCCCTCGAGTATGATGGATTTCGGTAATTTAGTTGAAAAAATTGATGATTTGTTATCAGGAAAATATTCCATTGAACTATTGCTAAGTAAAGTTAAATAAAAGTCTTTATTCATATTTGTTTTAAACTAGAAACTAAAATCCAACTATTAAATTTATTCGGATAACCTTTCCACTTAACTAACAGTTCTTGTCTGTCGCCCGTGTAGCGAGAGCGAATTATTTTATCTATCTTATGTTCTATGGTGGGGTCATAAATCACCTTCTGTAACTCTCGTGCATAAAATGTTCCTACTACCTCTTCCCCTTCTAAATCTTTGATAGTGTATACAGACCACGGAGATCGGTGTATTATAGAGGATATCACAAATATTTCATCACTCCAGTTAGATTCGTAACCTTTTTGAAAGATATGTTTATACTTAGTTATTCTTACATGATCACCAATATGAAACTTAGGTAACGTAGTTTTAAATGATTTTTTTGTATTTCCTTTATCATACAAATTTGTCCACACAGTCATTATATTATTGGAATTCACATCACAAGGACACATCTTAATACTAGAGTGAAAACTGTGATTGTAAGAGTAAATCAAATCATGTAAAATATCAATATATTTATGTGTATTCTTATGTGTGAAATAACGCCACATTTTCATTTTTAGCGTTCTTTGAAATCTTTCTACAATGCTTGCCTTAATATCTGGATTATTTGTTGTATAGTAATTTATATTTTTAGATTTCAAGTATCTTTGTACATCTTTTGAAACGAATTCAGTACCTTTATCAGATTGTATGTGTGTAGGAGTTATGTTAGCTTCCTTAAATATACTTTCGAAACATATTTTTATTGTTTCAGAATTTTTCTTTTTCAATGATCTAGCATATGCATATTTGCTAAAGACATCAATAACACAAAGAATATAATTAAAACCTTTATTATCTTTAGAATAAGTTCTCATATCACTTAAATCAACTTGCCATAGTTCATTTATATTAGATAAGATATATTTGTTTCGTGGGAACTTTCTATGTACTGGTTTGTGAAGTGTGTACGTTTCTTGGGCTTGCAACCATTTTTTAACATCTTCTTTATTCATTTTACCTTTCATAGCTTGTGATAATTTATCAATACTGCTATATCCAGCTGGGTGTGACACATCATAATATAGTCGATTTATTTCTAATAAGGAGTCCATTTTTCCCAATCTATCTTTGTTTTTATTTTTCTTATATGCTTATCGTCGCTTTTTGGAGTATAATATAGCTCTTTGTTCTTTGGTGTCGAATCTTCGATATCTTTTTGAAGTTGAACTATGTACTCACGTCTTTTGGGATTTCCGATATAGGTCAATGGTATTTTTAAATCCTTCAATGCTTTAGCAAATTTTTCCCAACCAATTGGATCATTTCTTTTTAATGGTCGCAGTGTATCATTTACTAAATCTATAATATTACTTTCAGGAATAACTTCGTTGTCTATAATCACCGTACCATCATCGTTCCAAAAAAATTTGTTTTTACTCAATGATAGCGAATCCAATAACAACTCACCTCTTTTTACGTATGATTTAGGTATCAAGCTTAGAATTTGATTTCTTGTGTAGAAAGGATTTTTTTCATCCGCACAATTATCTTGCTTTTTCTCTTGGTTACGTGATGTCTGACTGGCAACTAGATCTTTAATTTTGATGTCGTTATTTATATTTAGATTTTCACTTTTATCCATTGGTTCAGTAAAATCATTATTTTGAGTTATTATAGGGAGCTCAAACGGTTTTCGATCTTCTTCCGTGAAATGGAGATACCTTTGTAAAATTTGTAAGTACAATTTACATTTTTTTCGGTCTTCCATATTACTATTCAAAATGTTTTGCATTTCAGCATCCAACCGAGTGGTAGGATTTTCATTTCTACTTTGATTTAATTTATCTATTAAACCTGGTTCAACTAATAACATTTTTTTTGCATGATCCATTTTAAACAAGACCACTTATTAATCCACTTAAAATAGATCCCAATATAATCGGTAAAAAAGCACCACCTTTTTGAACTATTATATTCTTTCTTATTTTTTTTGTGCTTTTACGCACTAATTTACGAAGTATATTTTTAAATTTTTGTAGCTTATTCTTAGATTTTTCTTCAAGCTTTATATTTCCTTGTAGAACGTTATGAATGCACTCACAAATAAAATTAATTTCTTTTTCGTTACAGGCTTTTAAAAGAGCTTGTTGATGTTTCGGCTTAAGTTTATACAGCGCATTTAATAAATCTTTATGCGTCTTGAGGTGTCGATCCATCATTTGTAAATGACGGGTATTTGTTGATTCTTGATATATTTAAACTCTTTTTTAGGGATGTATACCGTGCAATAACCATCGGATGGAAATATTTTCGATTTTATTCGACATATATCGCTGGTATCTTGTTTTAGATCTATCATCAGATATCCATGTGCTTCCTTAGTAGAATCTCTGTAGGCATCTTCGATGAATTTGTTATTTTCGGGTGAAACTTGTCGTGCCAAATAACGAATTTGAGTTTTATCGCGAGGGTTTTTGAAATAAATTATATAACTTGAATTCAAAGAAATGTCTCTTTGACCTTTACCTTGATGAAATAAATTTTGAGTTATGTAAAACACACTTAAGTTTCTATGATGACTACCTTTGGTAAATATATCAACAACACGACCATCAGATTCCCTCATAAGGTCATCAATAATAATGAGGTTTGGTTCATTTCCATCAAACATATTCAAATCTGGTATGCCTTGATAATAATTCACGTTTGGTAGATTATACAAAGGCTGCATTTCATCAAAACACCAAGTTATTTGACTGAAGTTTCTATTACATATTTCTTTAATATATTTAATGAAATTTGTAACAAAATTAGATTTTCCACATCCAGTTGGACCTGCGACTATGGCAGTAAAAGGATGAATAAAATGAATCATTTTGAATGTACGTGTAAACTCTGAAGAGGTATTGGAATGAATAAAACATTTCATTAAAATTAAATGTCTTATATGTATTGACTTTATAATATACACGCCCGTTACCAATCTACTGGTGCTTCACAAATACCCAGTGATCTAGAAAGCAACACTAACTTCTTCAGTCATAGGTCTAATTAAGCACATAATAATTAGATTACAGCTATAATTACAGTGCTTTAATTTAATAATACACAAAAATATAAATAAATAATTCTTATTATTGTACAGAAAATATGAAAAAATTAAATGTCCTTTATCTTATAATGACCCCAAGCAAGAGTATCAGTGGAATTTTGTAATAAGTACCGTTTTGTATCATTATGTGATAGAGATATTTTGTTTATTTTTTGAGTATATATTATGTGTTTAATGGATTTAAATCTTAACATTTCACTATACTGAGTTTTGTTTTCATATAAACATGATTTATAATCATTAAGACAAAACTTTTTAGTGATGCATTTATTAACACCTTTTGCTTTACATATACATTTATTTTGGACATCTATTGCATACATTTTTGATCGCAGGCCTACAAACTCTTTTAAAATTTTACCGTTAGTTTCATCTTTGAAAAACCCTAACCGTTTTTTATTTATTAAAGGTAAACCATATTCATTATTAGATGGATAGTCAGAGGTGTCAAAATAGTTTTCTAAATCAGTTTTTATATCAGCATAGAAATTTTCTGTAAATATTTGATAGATTAGACTATCAGTGTCTGTATAAAGTAATTTAATATTATCTCGATATTTCTCTTTCATGTAATCGTAATGAAATGTGTACATTAATGTTTTTGAAAGATCCAATATACAAAATCCCAGATAAATTGGTTTATTGTATAAAACACTAGTTTTCTTTAATTGCACTGCAACTAAATTTTCAGAAAAAATTGATAGACTGTGAAACTCAGGTTTTGCAATCAAAGATTGAGCTCCCTGGGTTTTCCCACGATTCAACCAATGGTTCACTAATTTAACGTTTACGCGTTTTATAACATTTTCCATTGTTTTCCCAAAAACTGAATTATTCATAAGTTTGTAAAAATCTTTTTCAAAATCTGAGGTTGCCAAAGAACGCATATGTGTATTTAAATCTATGTAACATTTTAACCATGCAGATTGTTCAAATTTAAGAATTCTATGTATTTTAAGCAGTTTCAAACCATTTTTTAAACATTGTTTAAGATTTCTGTAATGGATAACATACTTCTTTTTATCTTTTAGATTTGGAATCAGTTTTGTATTCTTGGTATTCCCTAGGCATATATTTTCAGCACAAAAGGGAAAATCTGAATGACAATTGTGTAAGATTTTTGGATATTCTAAATCTACTTCTAAAATATAACCATATTCGGCATCGTCGGATATGTTAAAATCTGTATTTACATCTACCCATTCAAATTTACCTGTTGGAAGACATTGAGACATAGCCCAACCGTAAAGGTTATTTGCGTCTAAATACATGAGAAAGGAAGATGGTTTATCAGAATCATAATCAGGCATAAATAGGTTATTTGCTATAGCATGTCTATTACTACACTGCGATATACCTCCCCTAATATTGTTCGCAATAAAAGTAATTTTGTCAATATCTGTTAGGAGCTCTAAATTAATTTTAGTATAAATTAACATAGCATCCCAACTCAATCCAGGCGCTGTATAATAATGAGCAGGATCCAATTCATAAGTTTTAAGACAAACGTTTCTAAAATTTTCAAATATATCTGTTAATAATAAAACATCGGTTTTTAAATAAAGATCAGAATAATCACCCATGTTTTTACAATTAAAGTGATTCCATACATCTTGAGCATGATGGTAATCATTTTCTGAAATATGATTATCATTTAAAGAACTGTAGAATTCATCGCGTGCAGGAAGGGAAGTTATTTTTAAAGAATCAAATGAAGTCATGTATTCATACGGATAAACACCTTTCCTTATTAAACGTTTAAAGTCATCTTCGCGTGGATAGTTTAATTTGAGTTCGCGGAATTGATTAGGTAGTAAGTTTTGAGCTAATTTATCAAGACTGCTAGACATAAATTTTAAAGAATCAAGAAATCTAAGTTTCACAGCACGGTTATTAATATGCAGAACCTTCGAAAAAGATATATATTTCTCTTTATTCTCAGGAATAAGTTCTATATCACCTTCATCAAAATTAAGACCATGGACTATAAAATGAGCATCATAATTACTTAAATTGTGAAAAAATACTGGTACAAAATTAGTTGTTCTGTATTTCTCAGAACAAAGTGAATGAGCGACTCCTTCATAAACACCAGTATGCCAATTGTATATTATTGTGACATCTTCATTTAAGTTACTTTTACAGATATAACACAACTTACTTTGAGAAATATTTATTTTATTTTCATTCGTTAATGGTAATGGAGATTTGACAAAAGTGTTTTTTTTACATATGTTTTCTAAATCTGTTTTGATAAATTTCATAAATTGTTTTGCACAATCTTTTCCATTATACGATCGATATATCGAAAAGTTGTCATCGTATGAACACTTAACATAATATCCAAAACTATAAATCTCATGTTTTTGAATGTTAGTTGTTGATGATATATTTGGATTGTTAGAACAACTTTCTATTGGATTTAAAAATGCTTCAAAATCAGCATATACAACGAAAGGGACCTTTAGTTTACGTTCATAATTATTGAATGAGATTTGATTTGATGGAATTAATTCATTAAACCAATTCCTTTTGTTATCATGTTCCGATGGTAAATTAATGCAAACGTTAAAACAGTCATTTGCTTGATGACGCTGTAAATTATCCCTTGATGTGAAACTTAATAAACAACCATCGCAAATATGAACTGCATGTTCGGATGTTGATAACTGTTTAGATACTAACCTCGAAAGATTTTTAATATAACAATAATGACCGTTGGCACCGCGAGATATATACAATAAGTTTAAGTGAGTAGTTTTTCTATGTTTTGTTAAGTGTAATGGACCTATAATTTTATTTGACTTTTTTATTGAATCATAATGTAAACCAAAAACATTAATACTTATATTGTTTAGTTTTTCAAATTTATGAATATCATTTATTTTGAAAGGAAAAGATAATTTATCAAATTTTAATCTATTTTTATGTTTTATATAAGATGACACTCTATTAGAACTTTGAGAAGCCGGATACAATCCTGACAATACAGCCCAACGAAAGCATTCGTGATCATTATTTTGAACGTTAATTACAGCTTTCTTATATTTTATATCTAACGGTAAGTCTATATATGATGATCCTCGTAATGGGTTAAATTTGTTTATATTCATATCTAAGTGATTTATTTTAACTAAAGTCCACCCACTACCTTTTTTTTCAAAATTCGTCATTTTGTTCGTTATTTCAGTTGTTATAGATGGAAAAATTATATCCTTATCATCACCTTGACAAATAAGATAATTGGAGATTTGAAAGTCAAAAGTGTTAAATAAATTTTTGGTTTCCTGTGTAAAATCTGCATTAAGAATAAAATTAACTTTCAGAACAGAGTGTTCTCGAATGGAACGTGTAAGTAATTTATATATTACGTCTTTAGTTTTTTGTAAAAATAATT
Source organism: Laothoe populi (assembly GCA_905220505.1). Taxonomy (NCBI): domain Eukaryota; kingdom Metazoa; phylum Arthropoda; class Insecta; order Lepidoptera; family Sphingidae; genus Laothoe; species Laothoe populi. The sequence goes on along the minus strand of HG992166.1, from coordinate 15,852,860 downwards.
CAGGCGTTTCAAATTGATGGTTCGATGTTTTATTAGACATGATTCTAAATGTAAGAATTCTATTACCAAAAGCACTATCAATTATTTGAACATTCGTTAATTCATTATCATTCCGTAGTAAATTGTTTTTATGAGTATTACTCTTTAAATGGTTAGTCATATATTTTTTCGATACAAGTACGTGACAGTCAGGACATTGAATTTTATCATTGTTTTCTGTACTCACATTTGAAATAGGTGTTGACAACGATGTTGATGATGAAGGAGCTTCAAGTATGCTTGCTTGTAAGCTTGATGAAGATGTGTTTATCCTCTTTTTCGCTGGTTCCACTTCGGTTAACTTCATCGAAGCTGATCTCTTTTGTCCACCACTCCCATTCTGATTAAGTCTGATCGAAAAAAAAAATATATATATATATATCGTACCTATCAACAATAAAAATAATAATGTACTTTTTTTTTCCTTAATTACTAACATTTTTACATTGCAAACAATATGCTTGCATTGATAAAACACCATCAATTTCATCTTCATCGGAATGAGACAAATTCAACATTTTATGTCCTGAACATGGTGTATAATACGGAATAAAATCAGGATCTTTCATCATTGACTCGGGTAATAAATTTTGTATGAACCAAAGTCGTATAAAACGATGAAACTTGTGTAAAATAAGATTTTTATTTAAACTTGCAATCTCACTTTGTGACAAACATAAACTCTGTAACTCAAGAGCGTGATACATTTCTAATGTTTGGTTAAAAAATACAATGAGAACAAGCGTACAGAATGAGTTCGAAAAGATGACTTTAACGTTTTAAATACTTAAAAATGTATCCCCTCTACATGGATCACAGAAACGTGTATAAACATGTTATTAATACTTACATTTCAAAATGGTTTTGGTCTATTTCCTCACAAAGCTCGTAGAGTCCTTCATCGAATTGTGACGACATCAATGGGTCAATGTTATTAAGAAGCATGACGAGCTCTGAGTCGTAAACATCACAGCGTAATGTATCCATGGTAATAGCTTGCTTAACAATTAATATATTCGATAAAAAATCAAAAGTTTATATAGTGCTAAGTAAATACATTTCACCGATATGTTACATTTAAGTAAGTTATTACTATTAAATAATATACAAATTCTTACAAACAATTCTTAAATGTTCACAATTAATTTACAATCCAAATTATGATCATGACCAAATATTAATATTCTATATTAGTATTAACATGCACAAAGACTTTTAATAACTTATACTACAATAACACAATGACCTTAAACACTCACTTACAGAACTAAATGTTTACAATTAATTTACAATTCAAATTATGATCATGACCAAATATTAATATTCTAAATTAGTATTAACATGCACAATGACTTATAATAACTTATACTACAATAACGACCTTAAACACTCAATTACAACACTTTACACATAAGCTTACGCACTATCTTATTTATCGGTGTCTATAAAATATTTCACACAGTCCTCTTTCGTAGCCAAGTGCTTGGTGATATTAAATATTGTATCTCTCACTGACTGCAAGTTTTTGTCTGCGTCGGCTTCTGCGTAATATTTAACACGCACCTCAGCATGTTTCCAGTGTTCCATCGGAGCGATATTTTTTATCTTGTTGACATCATATATCTCAATCTTTATAAGATGAGATGCATCGGCGATGTCGTCCTTATTTGACGTGATGTATGAAACTCCACCACTGGAAGAGCGACCAACACTTGACGACTTTTTTGCCACCTTCTTTTTCTTCTTAGGTTTTTCGAAGAAGTCGTCGATGCAATTTGATCTCTTTGCTATTGCTTTTTTAACTTTGTATGCCAGGGTGCCTTCCTCGTCGCTGGGCTGATCATCATCGTCGTTATCTGCATAATAATAGTTTTTGAAAGCATTATCAGCGAACTGAAACAAAAAGTAAACTATTATAAGTATTGGCATAGAGAGGAGTGTAGGAATATGGGATACATAAAAATATATACATCATCAACAATTGATTAAAACAATCTGAGGTCAAAACACAATATTAACAGTAAATAAAACATAATTAATATTATATTACATCGAATTATACATAGGTACTTACATTCATTTTGCAGCAGAGTCACTATTTAAAAATTCACTATACAAACAACCGGAGTTCGTTTGTGGTGTAGAGCACACTGTGGAATACGGTGTAGTATAATTTTTGTCATCGCTTTTATACGGCAGCTAAGGGTCATTTTGCTGTAGCAAAAGCAAAAACTGATACGATAGACCGGTATTCGATTTCTCTTATGGACAATAGGTTCCCAAAACTCATTGCTTAAGGGTGATAATAACAACCCCATGTGGTCCGTTGGTATATTCAAACAATACGTGTACCGTAATTAATTTTAACACCGCTTGCCCATATGAACAATGAAGCTTTGAACATTTGATTGATGTACCTAATAAATTACCCGATTTCTCTTATTGACAATGGCTACCTAAAACTTATAAAGAACCGTGTGGTCTGTTGTTACCTATATTCAAAGAATACATACCATCACTAATTTTAATAGCTTTCCCTTATGAACAATGAAGCTTTGAAACGCAGGTAATATTAAGACTACTACTAAGAAATTATACAGACACGTTGAGACATGACTATTACCGTACGAAGACAAGCGTAACTTCATAGAAAAAGGGATTCATACCTGCATACAAACAAAAATGAGACCATTCCTCAAGCTGGCTGACAAACGTGCAAAATAAACGTAAAATGTTTAAATATAAATTAAATTCGAGTCAGGTATAAAATCTCCTTTGATATAAATCAAATTCGCGTGTGATATCAATTTTATTCGCGGCTGATATTAATTAAATTCGCGGTTGATATGAATTAAATTCGCGGTTGATATAAATTTAATTCGCGGTTGATATAAATTTAATTCGCGGTTGATATAAATTTAATTCGCGGCTGATATAAATTTAATTCGCGGCTGCCGAGTCCTGTTCGGAAACCTATTCGCGGGTAGTAGGGTACCTGGATTCTGGAGCAAGTCTAGGGACCCTAGCTCCCTAGCTCGGGCCTAGATTTGTGCTCAGGAACCGACGAATCCCTATACTACTATGGTGTACAGTGCTTATACAGCTTTTTTACAAGGAAACTTGGTGAATTAATTTAGGAAAAAAAATAAAACTAAAATCATGGTCTGCTGACACTACGTATTGAGAATCGAAATGGTCAATTAACAATTAATGACATGCGACACCTCGACCTCACGCCCTTTGAAATTACATATGGCTCCATACATGGGAGTATTGAATTACAGTAGCCATTCTGCATACGAATTAATTATAAATACCGGAACCTCCCACTGTATGTCAAGTCACGACCTTCAAGATTAATAGTCTATATAATCGATAAGAAAGGAAATTATAATCACATTAAAAACTTATGTGTGAACTTATGACCTTCATGTATAAATCAATAATACAGCTAATCGATTTTGATTAAATTAATCCATAGAGTGAAATTTTAATCACACTAATAGGTTCTATAACTTAAACGAACTCTTAACCTTCAACATGTAGCGATTAATAAACTATCCCTTTAATATTCTTAAACTCTCTTCTGTATTACTATTCTTCTCCTTGCTGGTGGTAGGATATTCATAGCCGCCCGGATAGCGACCACCGTACACAGGGTGTAAAATCCACCATAGTGGCACACGCAAGTATGTCGCGTTCCGGGATCAGCCAGTGTACATCCGGTTTTTGACGGGAGTCTAGAGTTGGGGTGCGATGTTTGGCCGTTTTGCGTCCTTCTGAGTACTATGACACTAGACCCTCGACCGCTTCGTCATCTTCTTGTCCATGGTGTAGTGTGTAGAAGCAGACCGGCATGATTGTGTTGAGTAGCGAGGGATAGATTGTCTCTCGCTACTCTAATTGGAAGGCACTGTGCTTACCATCAGGTGCAGTGTGATCACATTGCCGTGCCAGGATAAAAAAAAATACTCGAGAATTCCATTTTTAAAAATAATAACGCTTTAGAGGAAGTATGTGAAACTTCAACTTTCAATCAATGTGTATGAGAATGCGACCTTCAGTCCATGTGTATCGATTAGAGAGAATCTAGGTATAATATTTTCTTTATCGATAAGAAGTTGGAAAGACAATATGTTCGGGCTATTATTTATATTTATTACTGATTAATCTAGAATTAAAATAACGCCAGCCATACTTTATTATTCTGGATAGGCAACTTACTTTCGTATCCTTGTATGGCTCATTGAATGGGACAATGATATCATCATTTGCTTTAATATAATTACAATGTAATGTTTTAACTAAGTAGTGAATCATTCAAATCTGTAATTTCTAAATAATGTATTTTTTTAAATATATCTAGTAACCAGCTGACTTGTAGTCTCATAAACCTTAGCTAAAAAGCTTCTACCTTATATTTTATATTTGAGGACTAAAATCCGTCTTTTTTGACAAGCTTTAATCATTATTTACACCCTGTAAATTATTAAAATCCCCCAAAATCGATTTGTTCCGAATATATGCCACCTTACACATTAATCGATTGTAAAAGCTGCTTAATTCTCCTTACTGCCGCAGAGGGAAGTCAACTCCAGACACTTTGGCATCCTCCCACATAAACCTTGTAAGGAGAACGAGAGCATGGTGTAGAATTTGTGATTCGGTATATGCCAATTTGACGTAGCAATGTAACCACATTGCTTGCTCAAGCGACCGCTTGAACACCAATAAGTATTCAGTTGAATTTTCCTGAATGACATTTGCGAAGGTTACCTCTTCCCATTTCTTTGCTCTTATGTCAGCAACGCATCCATTATGGTACTGTGGATATCCATAGTGACTTCTGTAATGTCAGGGACAATAGATAATAGATACGTGGTTGTTAAACCATTCACCGAAACGTTCCCCCAATATAGATAAACACTGGCGTTGATCTTCTATTGAGTATAACGGCAGGAATGTTTCTAGCCATTACAAAAAAACTTATATTCTTTCAAGTAGCGAATGCCAAACATAAACAAGATACTGGTACATGAATTTAAATATAACAAGTGCCGTGAACTCAGTAGTCGTGTAACTGCAAAAAATAACATCACACTAGACAATCTAGTCACGCGAATTAATTTATGCATTTACCGGCACTGGTTTAACATGCCATGTGTCATGCCTGCTAACTTACATAACAGTTATCACAGTTTTTATCATCTAACACCCTGATAAAAAAAAGAATGGTAAATTTTAAAATGTTACGTGCTCGTGCATGCTTCATTGTTAGCAATTACCGTTAGTTTTGTATTTCTGAATGGGCTTATAAATGTAAGCCCATTCTGACCATTCCTGGCTTTCCAGTAGTCAAATGACTACTGCAACGCCAGGTGGTAATTGGTGATGTTGTGTAAGGTGGAACATACTTGCCTATCAGTCATACAGAAGACATCTATTCACTCTAGACTTGAAAACACGTGGAAAGTATTTTTTTCATTATAAGTTGTAGAAATAAACGAACAATCGGGTATGATGAAGATTTTATTTAGACGATCATATATAAACACCCATAGTACCAGAAGGATCATGGTTCCATGGGTCGCCAGGCTTAATGGTCTGGGCTTAAAGGTCCAAGAGGCCAAGGCAAGAGCATTAAGAAGGAGAAATCTCGCTTACTGTACGACCAAAGCAGCAAGCTATCACTTCACATCAGTGTACTGTGAGACAGTGGTACTGACCCAGATGGGCTATTCGTACTATTGGCCATACTGTAAATGACGATAAATGTGCGTGGCTCTACTACTTCAAACGTGATCCCAGAATTGAGATGGGTGACGTCAATATCTTCGTCGACCTAATTGTTGTAGTAGTTTCCAGTTTACGAATATTGCGAACAACACATTGAGTACCGACAAAACCTAGATTCTAATAATGCCATTAGGTCAAAGCTAATAAACACTATGTTATAGATAAAGTAAATAATTGCTCGTTATCGCGCCTCCCACAGCAAACAACATTGTTTGACAAAGCCTTGACGAACAGGTGGTCACTTTTGCTTGGCATCAATCTGTGGCTATTTTCTTACTCTTATTTGTTAAAAGTTTTCATCTTCATCTGGTGAAGAACCAACACATTTTACTAGCCAAAGCTTTATAGTAATGAACGAAATCATCAAATATTCAAGTTAATTATCGACTGTTTTTGTGTATTTATGTAAAAAAGAATTATGTTTGTCAAGTAATTTCCACTTGAAGATTCCAAAAAATATTATTTGCAACTTTCGTTCCTTAATAAATATTCCACATTCACGACTCCTGTGTTCATGAGTATACTTTAGTCGAACTTGTATAAACAAAAAGATTTTAATAACTTATACCACCGCCGCTCGTTCCTTATCAAAATGTTTGTTCTAAGTCATTAAAAATTTTTTGTTGCTGAAACTTAGATCCTTGTCACGCTATTTATACAAATTGAAGCATCTACTATTTTGTCCTTGTTAATAAAGTTTTATCGCTGTAACAAAGTAGGTGTTAAAGAAACTTCGCGGTTTAATGTCGAAGTTTTGTTTAGTTAGATTGTTTCACAAAGAACTTAAGTTTCCTTTTACAACCAATTCTTAGACTATTTCATTTGTTATGGCCTTAGAGTATTTAACTACTCTAAGGTTATGGCTTTATCAAGTACTATAGTATATATTCTATCATATTTTTTATTATGTCCATACTCAGACTTCCTACTGAAAACCGTGGTATTATACAATATAATCAGTATTGCAACATAAAACTCAATCGTTATAATAACTCTGTTATTGGTCTACTGCTTTGTAATGCAACTACGGATGTAAGTTCACGTCACCCAGTAATAAATATAAAATTCTTTCTTTCTGATTTCGAACTTGTTAACAGCTATAATTTGTACTCCATTTTTATCAATTTTATATAATTAAAGTACTTACTCCAATAGTATACAAAATGTCACGAACGGTTTTCTTTGGTCTTATATTTAAGTACTTAACGCACCTAGCATTCTTTTAATCTTTGTTGGTGTAAACGGATATTGGGTTAACTTTATCATCAGATGATTCTTTTACAGACCTTTTGCTCTCAAACATGTTATTTGTCCTTTTCTTAAGAGCAAAAATCGTCCGTGAGTCACAAGGCGTGAGCAAATGTGTTTAATACAATCTTTAAACGTGTAGTAACGAATTAAGTGGTTTGTTTCATTTAACTCAGCCGGCCTACATTCTGAGAACAGTTTTTAAAACCACTTTTAGCATTACAATGTCTATAGTGCATTCATTGTTGCCCTGACCTAGATGGATTTCTTTCAACCATTTCACTTTTGCATCAAATCTAATTAAGATAAAATCTGGTATTTTAATAGAATTTTGTTAAATGACTTTTTTTTATCCTGGCACGGCAAAGTGACCACACTGCACCTGATTGAGCGCAGTGCCGTCCAATTAGAGTATCGAGTAGCAAGAGACAATCTATCCCCCGCTACTCAACACAATCATGCCGGCCTGCTTCTTCCCCCTACGCCATGGGCAAGAAGGTGAAGAAGTAGTGGTGGAAGTGGTGAGGGTCTGGTGTCGGAGTACTCAGAAGGCCGCAATACGGCCAAACATCGTCCCACAATTCTAGACCCCCGTCAAAAACCGGATGTACACTGGCTGATCCCAGAACGCGACACACTTGCGTGTGCCACTATGGCGGGTTTCACACCCTGTGTACGGTGGTTGCTACCCGGGCGGATATGATTATTTTACCACCATCTGGTACTGAAGACTTTGCAGTAGTGGAAAGTTAAATAAATAAATACACCCAACAGTCACACACATAGTCCTGACCCCACACTAGGTAAAACCTGTATCGTGGCTATCAAGAACTACGAGGATCTAAATCCCAATACCCAGACCGGAAACAAAACAAACAAACATTTTTCTCGGTTCGGGAATCGAACCCACGGCCTCTTGATTCACAGCCGGCTACGCCACGGAGGCTGTATTGCAAATTATGAATGCTTAAAACAAATATATTAAATAATCGGTGATAATATTTAAAACTTTCCATTTTGATCCTCAATAGAGTTATATTATTAAATAATTTGATAAAATCTTATCCTTCATCAAGATACGTAAACGTACGTATTTGCAATCAACAATCGTTCAATATGCAAGTCATTCTTCATGCCGGTGTAATACACGGTTCGCATGTTATAAACTATTGAATTCTAAGTCTATGTTATCCATGTACGAACCACAATGGTCCCATTCAGTGCCATATGCTCGCAAACATGTATTTGCATTTACTGAGCCTTTGCCTGCTGAATGATGTGCTACTAAGTCAGGTCTTTACAGTCTTTACTGTCTAATACAGTTTGGAAGGCAATTTTATTTGCAGCGCTCTAGATTTTGGTTAAAAGTATGTCTTTATTTATGTTCGTTTTACGTTTAATGCTATTAGTGAGCTGAAGTGGTTCCTTTTAAAAGTAATTCCCAATGCTGAAGATTTTTATGAATTCAGATTTTAGTGCGTCTTTTACCATTATATGCCGATAAAATGTATGTACCATACATTTATTATTTTCAACTAAGAATATTATTATCCGAATGTAAGTCTACATAAAATATATGCCCATATCATTGAAAACTATAATCATTGATATATTATATCTAGGATTATTCTAAATGCAATCATAGAACATAGTGTTAAATTTCTTATAAATTTAAACGCTTACTACACTAGCTAACATATTTGTGCAGAATTATAAACATTTACAAACTAGTTTTTTATACCGTCCACATATCAAGCCTACAGTCACCTTCAACATTGTTAATACACAACTCACAATAGTTGGACTCACGGACCATTAGATCGCTGCGCCCCACTCAGTTATTTGCATCTACCACCTGCATCAACCACGCAACAATAGAACACCTACACCCATTAACCTCCAACAACCCTAAAATAACATAATTAATTTCTCAGTCCACATGTATCACCAGAAACACCAAATCCGTCTACATCAGGCCTTCAGACTACAGTCGAAATAGATAACGGAAGCATGAGAAAAAATGACGACGATGCTGCTACAAACGAAAAGGAAAACGAAGCGTCCCTATCAGATTGGATATCGGGTGGACCTTATGGTTCTAAAGGCGCTGTTTTGGTCTTCAGATCATGTGTCTTAGCGTCACGGACTCCTTCACTAGAATCGACTACAAAAACTGTTGGGAACAACACTGGAACAACAATATTGCTTAACAAAGCCAAGAATATGGCTAGGAGATTGGTTGCTGAGCCTCATGCGTTCAGTGTGAGGCCGAAGACCATAATGCATGATGTTATGGAGACGTTTGGTAATGGCACTAAATACCAGGGACAAGCTTACGTTGTGAGGCACGTCAGTGAAGCAGAGGTGCCGATGACGGAGTCAGTAGAGGAACAAGGACACGAGCCCAGAGAACACAAGAGAGATATCGAAGACGTGCTAAATGATTTGAGCAAGATTACTTTGAAAAAACATTTGAATATAGAAAACACGACGGCTAACATCAAACCTTCTGAAGATCCACCTCCGCAGTCTCCAAAAGGTATAGAGACACGTTAGAAACAAATCACAACATATTTAATTACAGGTAATTAGATCACACATTTTTTTTGCAGATCAAAAAGAAGATAAGAAAGGCAAGAAATGTAAAGGAAAGAATAAACGTAAGAATGCACCAACCCAAAGGATAGCTTCGCCGGCTATGGATAGCGACGACTCTGAGAATCTTTTGGTGAAAGATGTGGACAGTGTGAAGGTAATCATAATAAACAATTCAAACCGTTATCGTGTAGATAAACTAATAATGACTGACTTGAATGAATGAAATTGACTTGATAACATTTTGGAACAATAACCCTCACTTCTTGTACATCTTTGGCGTTTGGACTATACTTAACTAGGTAGTATAATAAATTAGGTGTTAGAACATTGTCAACCTATAAAGTACCATATATACCTCAAAAGAAAGATGTACTCAATTCTATGAGACTATATCTGTATCGTGTTTGACCTCACATGTCTTATCACACAGTGGTTTTTATTAACTTTCACTAATAGTTTTCCATAACTTTGTCATTTTCTAAAACTTGTGTAGTTGTAGTTTAAAATACGTGTAGTCAATTTTGAAAAATCTTTTTTATCTAATGTATAACAATAAAAAGAGTGTACTTTTGGATTTTGAATAACGTAACTAGAAACATGACCCAACAGTAGTATCCTCAGGTCCTGGAGAGTAGCCACATGCCGGCTCGTCTACTCAAAATCACATACAAACTGGTCAATACGGAGACCAAACTGCTCCACCGATTGCTCCAAGCCCACGGTCTCCAGGAAACTGTCTCTGACTCTAAAGACTTCAACCTCCTCTGGTCTGGTCTCCATCCGAAGCCAGACGTGCTGAGGTCGCTGTCGCCGTATCAGCGAGTGAATCATTTTCCAAGGTTAGTGATGTCATACAAAACTGTATTAAGTGTGCAAACATGGTCGGATTCAACTGATAAGAATATTGTGTAATTAACCAGTGTTTGTAAGGATATAGAAGTTTGGGAATTTGTTATCAATACCTAGCATGGTACAGAATTTAGCGATGTTTCTTTCTTATATCCATTATTTGTATCCAAATTGTTAGCGATCAACGAAATATGCTCGAAATTCTCGATCAAGATAAAGATATTTTTATTTCGAACCTTCATTGTGTTTTTGCGAAGTTGCACTTTTTTACTTCGTAATATTAAAGTCGATTTTTAAATTACTATAAAATTTATGTCATTATTTCCAAGGTGCCTTTTCATAAAATAATATCTTTCGGGGTTCAAACATATTTCTTAGAAATAATATATCCACTGGTTGACATTCTTTTGCAAAGCATTGGAAATTTGTAAGTTGTAGAAGAAGCTGTAGACCATTTTTATTCAGCTTTTAAGGGCTGGCTTAACAAGAACGGCCTTACAGGAAGCCAACATGTCACAGACTGGAGGCCCAATCCACCCTTTTACAATCTTTACTCCTTTCTGACTGGCAACGCACTCACATTTTGTCTAGTTTTGGTGTTCGTGGTGATGATCAACTCTCATCAGTTGATCTAATTGTTTATTTATCGGCCCTCTGCTATAAAAATAGTACTCCCACTGATACACAACCACTATTAGGGCCAACGTTCTCAAGCGGCTGCTCGAGGCCCACGGTTTGGTGGAGGCCCATTACGAAGCCACTGATTGGACCCTTATGTGGTCGGGACCTCTAATACCCTACAATGTCTTGAGGTCCATGAACACATACCAAAAGGTCAACCATTTTCCAAGGTAATTTAGTTCAGAAACACTTTGGCATGCAGTCTTTGCACGGGTCAGAAGCCTTTAATGTTATGTATAGTAAGATTCTACCAATAAATAGAACTGCTTTCTATTTATTGGTAATAATTGCCATAAAATGAGTGGTTACAAAATTGACACTGAGATATACGTACATATATTTACATAGATATACATACGGTTAGTGAAGATTACATAAATTAGAAAAGACACTAAAACGCACACGTAAATCATGTCCAATAGCTTTCAGAGCTCCCACGAATTTTTTTCTTTGAAAAAGCCTACTTTCACCATTACAAGCCAGTTCATCATTACCAAGCGGTATCTTGATTTGAAATTATTTTTAATCTTATTTTATTAAATTTATAGTTATTTTTTGATACTGTTTAACCACATGCACCGTCACAACTGTAAATGAAATATGAGCACCGAATATACATTTTATAAGATTAAATATTTGTCATCATGAACTGCTTTGCTAATTTGTTCTGACTCTTCACTGAAGCCTGATAGTTATTATATACACAATAATAAACTGGCTACCGAACTGACATTCTTCTAGAAACCATCCTAGCCTTCTCTCTTGTTACAGATCATACGAGCTGACACGAAAAGACAAACTATTTAAGAATATAGAAAAGATGCAATACTTCCGTGGGTTGAAACATTTTGACTTCATCCCCACCACTTTTCTAATGCCTGTCGAATATAAGGAACTTTGCTCGACACACTACAGAACTAAAGGACCTTGGATTGTAAAACCAGCTGCCTCTAGTAGGGGCAGGGGCATTTATATCGTTAATACTGTGAGTTATTTATTAATATTAATTTTTAGATATTGTGTCAATCTGGAATAGCATAGTCAGTCATTTGTAGTATATCAGACCCAAAGAAAGGAATATGGTATGAAGGCATGCTTCAGTATAAATTTGTCTGCGTCTCTACCAAATTTTTCCAGATGTAACAATAAATGCTTTATAACATGATGCACCTTACAGCCAGAGCAAATTCCAAAAGGCGAGAATGTGGTGGTAGCTAAATACATAGACAAACCCCTTCTGATTGGTGGTCATAAGTGCGACTTGAGACTGTATGTGTGCGTGACATCTATGGATCCATTGCTGATCTACCTTTACGAGGAAGGGCTGGTCAGGTTCGCGACCGTGAAGTATGACCACACCAACAAGAACCTGTGGAACCCTTGCATGCACCTGTGTAACTACAGCATCAATAAATACCACACGGATTATATCAAGTAAGTTTATTTTATCACTAATGGTGTAAATGTTAACGTTTATTTCAGGTTAAGGTTTCGCAAGAGTTATTACTTGTATGTATTTTCACGGTACACAACGGCTTGTTTATGCCTATTGAATTGATGATGTCCATAGATGACGGAACTCATTAACCATCAGCTGGGGTGTAAGCATCTACCTTCGACTTTAAACCTGCATTTTTTATACGAAAACCAATTTAGTAAGCCTCGTAAACATAGGACTTACACACTCACATTATTAACATCAGGAGGCTTTTCAGGCTACAATCACTCATATCTACAAACTCTGGCAATTAACAAGGAACACTTCGTTGTCCTAGATGCGACGACCCAAACGCAGGGAACATAGGTCACAAATGGACGCTCTCGGCTTTACTCAGACACCTTCGCAAGCAAGGCCGCAACACCACCGCGCTGATGGCGTCTATCGAGGACCTGGTGGTGAAGTCCATCCTCTCCTCCGCTCAGACCATCACCGCAGCTGCCAGGGTGTTCGTACCCAACTTGTTTAACTGCTTTGGTGAGTTTGTAGCCTTAGTATCAGTTTCAATAACTTCCATCAAAAACCTGGTAGGGAAGTATATTCTCTGATCCGCTCAGACCCAACTTGCTGCATGGGCGTTCCTGCCCAACTCGTGAGTGAGTGAATGCTTTGGTGAGTTCTATTATAGTCATGTAGTATATTAGTATCAATAGCTTCCATCGAAGACCTGGTGGTGAAATCCACCTTTTTTCCGCTCAGAGCGTCACCGCAGCGCCGAGTATGTTCATGTCTAACTTATTCTATTGATTCTGTGAGTTTCTCCAGGCTTGTAGTTTGTCGGTTTCAATATCTTCCACCGAAGACCTGTTGGTTTCAACCTTTTCTCCACTCAAACCATCAGCTCAGAGTTGCTTCGTGCCTAACTTATATAACTTCAGTAAATTGAATTCAACTTCAATTGTGTTCTGGACAATCGAGTTAGTTCACAATATTACAATAAAAGTATCATCCAAGAGAGTATGTACTTGTTTCAGAATTATTCGGGTATGATATTCTGATAGACGATATGCTGAAGCCGTGGCTTCTGGAGATCAATCTATCGCCAAGGTAAGTACGTCTTCAAAACAAAAAGGTTTTGGTATTAGTAGTTAAATTATATTAGAAACTGGAAAGGTCTATCTATCAGGTCTATTGAAAAGAGATTATAGAATCATACATTTATGTTATCCATAGTTTAGGATAGTAAAGTAGCTTATATTTTTTGGTATATCATTGACTAAGTATTGGTTTGAAAGTTTTCTAGACTTAATTTTATCATTAACGTAATTACAGTAGTGATCACAAAATCTGACCACCCATCCATTTTATGTACAGCTTAGCGTGTGACAGCCCACTGGACGCACGTGTAAAATCTGCTTTACTAGCAGATACACTGACGCTGGTGGGGCTGCCCGCCGTGCCCATGTGTAAGGCCGAGCTCTCCGAGCGGACCACCTCCTTGAAGATGAGAATCGGCGCCGTGAGTATAACACTCAGTATACAGGCAGTAGGGACAGCTGCTCCACCAGCAGATACACTGACGCTGGTGGGGCTGCCCGCCGTGCCCATGTGTAAGGCCGAGCTCTCCGAGCGGACCACCTCCTTGAAGATGAGAATCGGCGCCGTGAGTATAACACTCAGTATACAGGCAGTAGGGACAGCTGCTCCACCAGCAGATACACTGACGCTGGTGGGGCTGCCCGCCGTGCCCATGTGTAAGGCCGAGCTCTCCGAGCGGACCACCTCCTTGAAGATGAGAATCGGCGCCGTGAGTATAACACTCAGTATACAGGCAGTAGGGACAGCTGCTCCACCAGCAGATACACTGACGCTGGTGGGGCTGCCCGCCGTGCCCATGTGTAAGGCCGAGCTCTCCGAGCGGACCACCTCCTTGAAGATGAGAATCGGCGCCGTGAGTATAACACTCAGTATACAGGCAGTAGGGACAGCTGCTCCACCAGCAGATACACTGACGCTGGTGGGGCTGCCCGCCGTGCCCATGTGTAAGGCCGAGCTCTCCGAGCGGACCACCTCCTTGAAGATGAGAATCGGCGCCGTGAGTATAACACTCAGTATACAGGCAGTAGGGACAGCTGCTCCACCAGCAGATACACTGACGCTGGTGGGGCTGCCCGCCGTGCCCATGTGTAAGGCCGAGCTCTCCGAGCGGACCACCTCCTTGAAGATGAGAATCGGCGCCGTGAGTATAACACTCAGTATACAGGCAGTAGGGACAGCTGCTCCACCAGCAGATACACTGACGCTGGTGGGGCTGCCCGCCGTGCCCATGTGCAAGGCCGAGCTCTCCGAGCGGACCACCTCCTTGAAGATGAGGATCGGCGCCGTGAGTACAACACTCAGTATACAGGCAGTAGAGACAGCTGCTCCACCAGCAGATACACTGACGCTGATGCAAGCAAGCAGTACATGTTACTAAAATACCCATTAATTGTTTGTTATGACTTTATGAGTACTTTCAACGGATGCACACATGTTCAGGAAGTTGTCCGTGACCATAGCTGTAAACATTTAAATACTAAAGACGTAATAAAATTTATGGTTGATAGCACAATGAGGTCGCTTAGTAAGAGTTTATGCTTCCTCTCGAAAGTGGCTGTCATCACGAGTACTCACATTCATAAGTGATATTTTATGCAGATGAATTAATTAAATTTATTTATTATGATTAAATTGCGTTCAAAAATCACTCGAAAGTGACTAAACTAATGATTAGTGACTTTCACTGACGGTATGACACCTTTTCTGACGTAAACTATAGCAAGGTTCCCATGATAAGATTCTTTGCTATTTAAAGATTGAAATATTGGAAACTGACCTAGATGACAATTTACAACTTCGGTTGCTTGCAAACACAGTTAATTTAGTATAAATATAATAACCGCGTAGATATGTGTCGCTTTGCGTCGCATCTCATTGTCATGTTCGCCTGATACATAGTCTGAACTATAGAAAAGCATGATTATACAGTGTGTTATCAGAAGTTGGTACGATATTTAATCCACCTGTAAAGGAGCAGATTTAAAATAAATTGGTATAAGATAGAAAAATATATACTGCATGCTTTTTGTGTTGTGGCTCTAAAATAAGATGACCACCTTGTGTGATCGCTCAACCTTATTCCGAACTAAAAAGGTTTAGAGTCGATTGACAGTCTGACTAGTTGACATCAGATCTTAAAATATACACATCCCATGATGATACCATTATAAAAGTTTATACCCAAACATGACTAACTTCACTCACTACCTTCGTCGATCTTATCTACATTTTGCTTGCAATTTTAGTAGAATTTATAATAAATTCTTATCGTATTTTTCCCCAGTGTCGGCGCGTTCACTCAGCCGAAAATGTCTGCGTCCGAGGCAAGAGCAACAGCTTAAATAATGGCCACACCAATGGCCATGGTCAGGGTCCGTTGGCTGGAGTGCTGACTGGCGAGGAGTTGAGGCTCGTGCGCTCTGTCAGGGCGCAGTACGCGAGGCGAGGTGGCTTCGTCAGGATCTTTCCCAGTCAGAACTCTTGGCAGAAGTACTCTCAGTACCTTGGTGAGTTAAATTTTGTCCCTGCTATGTTTTAGTTGTCATTGAACCCAAATCATTCCAAATATATTTTTTTTATATTATCAGATCATATTAGATTATAAAATTATCATACAACATACATACAACCAAAAACAATACCGAAACGAAACTTCTTTGCGAAAATAGATTCAAAATGATTTGTGAGTATATTAAAACATGAGGTCTCAATTATAGTTTTAATTGTTTATGTAAGCAAAAATGGGCACGTTGTGAAGGCATCTGTCTCCCTCGCACTACTGCACAGTAATGTCTATTCCGGGAGGTGACGTCACGACTCATATCGTGCGTCCTTTTTTCGTCATTTGACAGATCCCCTTCTACCAGATTTGAATTGTTTGTAACTTACTTATATTTCAGCGGATATAATATATTTTCGAAAATAGGTTTTAGGTAATCGTATCCGCTATCCTATAGTGATATGTGTGCACAGATCCAGTGACGGGCATCCCCGTGTGCTCCACGTCTCTGAACAACAACATCCCGTACCAAGTGGTACAACACAACTACAACCTGCTGGTCCATTCCCACGTGCTGCCACACTTCCAGCACGCCACCGTCGCCACCAGCCTTACTGACACTCCACAGAGGTGAGGATTCGTGTTTTATCCACGTGGTTAGTAGACTCAGGGTCAAGAAGCCGTGTGCCAAGGTGCGCCTACGCTGGCTGCTTCTGGGTGACGCAGGTAATATCGTACCACTGGTGTTTCGGTTCGTTTCTGTGTCGGGTCGGAAAGGAGGTGTCCGCCGTGTGCCACCACTGTGGCAATTGCCGCGAGGACACGGCCCAACATACGTTGGAGGAGTGCCCAGCCTGGGACGAAGAGCGCAGCGTTCTCAGAGTAGTCGTCGGAGGAGATGGGTATGTATGGGTAGGTATTTTCTAGGCAAGCGTCCTCACCGTAGACCACATCATCACTTACCATCCGGCGAGATAGTGGTCAAACGCACCGGGGGCTGTCACAGTCCGTAGCGATGCAGTTCCAATTTTGGTGCATCGTGTGACCCTGAGATGGACTGCAGCATGGGTGGTAAGACCTCGATCGCTGTCGTTGACGCCGAAGGCGTCCTTCGGTGTGCAGGGTCTCATAAGCTCCCCCATGGAGATGGGGCGCTACGTCGCACCGCGCAGGGAGGGTTCTAGCAGAAATTTTAGTATGCCTTAGGATACCTCGGGATCGCCCCGTAAGCGCCGAAGAAGACCACCACAGGGTTTGAGCTGGTTGTGTTAGGTGGGGTGCACATAGACGGAAGAGACTCGGCCCAGCCTTTGTTCGGATTGCCATCAACCGGCCGAGGCGGTGCTGGGTCGTAAGACCGGCTAGACCAGCATAATTATTTTATTCTTTATTCCGTTTTCCCCGGAGCGGGCGGCAGTAGTAAAACGCCTTTAAAACACCCCTCTCTACCAGAGCCGTATAAAGAGTGCTGAATGAGTGGTATTGTTGCAGACTGAAGCGTTATGAGGCTGTGAGCATCACATCGACAGCGCCCGCCATCAGCCTGGGTGAGCCGGCTCCTCAGCACCACCACGACACGCGCCGCGCCAAGGAACTAGTCAAGAGACAGCTGACGGACGGCCTGAAGCTCACGTGAGTACATGCACTCACGTATGTACTTACTGACGACGTCGATGGCGATGTTTGGGCTACATCCCCAGTATAGAACATTAATATTACCGCAGTGGTTATAAAAACTCTGTATAAATAAGATCTACACTATTGTACTCCCATAAACGCCACTATAACCCTTGTAAGCCATGAGAGATAGACACGCATTCTTTGATTCCGAGCAGTAAAGTTCAACGAAACTATATTTTCTTTGTCCTACAAAATTGGAGTGAGAAATGTAAGTTTTCCATTTCTTTAATTAATCAGTGGCTCTCTCCACAGTCGTGGTGAAGGCAGACGGGCTTTCGGCTTGTACCTCACCCACGTTCTGAAGAGGATCTCTTGTGGGTCTGAACTGGCGGCGAAGCACGCAGCCTTGGTGCTACGATTCCTGCAGAGAGCATCTGCTTCCTTACGAGTGCCTTACAACCTCAAGGTATGGCCATTATACTGACTGACTTTGCAGGACTTAGTGAGACGCTATCGGATTATTTTTATTGTTTATTAACATTTTGACCATTTTTTGATGAATTATTATTTGAGTTATTTACTAAATACGCCCAACACCCGAAAGTCACCGGCATAGTTCTGATTAGTCAGATTGGGGTTAGTCCCACACTAAGTAAAATCTGTATCATGGGTATCAACAACTACGAGGGACTACGGTCCCACAACACTCAGACCCGAAACAAATATCTGTCTGTCACACAAACTTTTTTCTCGGTGCGATAATTATGACCCATAACCGGCTACGCCAACAAAATTAAAGGAGATCGGCAGATTTAGAACAGCATGAACAAGATATTCTTAGTAACCAAAAAATCACTTGTATTTTTTAGACTTTATTTCACATTTTTATTTCATCCTACACCGATGCAATCAGATTTAGAAGAAATATAACGATAACACAAAAATATTTCTACCATTTTTTATTGTAAATGATCGTGGGGTTGCTAATATAGCTTTTGTAAATATTGTATCGATTTGCAAATTAAACTAATATCGATAAACGATATTCTTTGTATTTTTGTTAAACGACATTGAATGTTGGCAAAAACTATAGAAGCATAAACATTGCAAGTACATAAGAAAGGCATTTGTTCAAACATTTATTAATCAAAAGAAAATATACTAAAATAAAATGACTCGGGTGGTTAATCGATTTTTATTATTGCAATATTGATCGAATGATAATTGACACTTCAAGTTTTTAACAGCTGTCCATTTTCAATCTCTAGCTTGCTACTAATACTTAATCTGTGGTATGTGATTTGTCGCGAGAGCAATGTGTTTTCGATTTGTGGTGCCGGTTATTTTGTGTTTATATTTTACGACGACCATTGGCTATTATAACGGATTAATTATTTCTATTGGCGGATATACTTCATACAATGTATTCCCATCTTGAAAGGTGGTTAGTGGTACGGTAAGGTAAGGTACATTGTTATTTATAATTATAATCATTGAGGAGATCATATCTGATGAAAATCATAGTCATTGAAGATGGTAGAAAATAGTAGGTTATGTATACCTTTAAGTTGATAAAACTTTGAAACCCTATGACCTGGCTCAAAAATACTTTATCGTAGTTAAATTGTGGCATATCCTTATTGTTAAAAACCATACCCCATTTGTTTTCACCACCTAGCCCAGTTTACATAGGAAACCTGTGGATCTCCTTTGTTAAATAATAAACGAATATATCAGTTTTAATGTTTTGCTAGACAGAGAGCGCACTATTACAAATGACGTCACTTGAATGTATTCTATACAGATACTCATATTGCGGGATCTTTTTTCCGCAATATGGGTGTCTGATCTAAAGCACCGTTTCTTATTCCACCCAAAAACTTTAAACGCTAATATTTCGGAATCTTGTTGGCAATTTTAAATAACTTCTTCAGTATACATGCATTTAATTATAATTTTTGACTTATCTAAAGTCTATTGTGACGTCCAATTTTAAACAGACTTATAGCCCTAGACAAGTGGCAAGGAATATTGAGTTCCAATTTGTACTCCTCAGAGCATATTTAATGTTTGATCATGGATAATTATAAAAACAATAATTTTATGAACGACATACGAAATCAATACATATTTTGCACTATCAATATTTATTTTATGGTCAGGGTCCACCTGTCAAGATGTGCGACAAGGACCGTTGTGCAGTTATCGCCAAGCAACTGAACGACTTCCTATACATGTACTATCGCGAGACGGATCTGTACACCGACAGTGAAGATAAAGACGGATGCGTCTCGAACATACACTTTGCACAGTTCCTGTACTCTGCCAGGTAATTTTTCTTTCCGTATTTACAGTCGACACAGTGTAATTTGGTTTAGCATTGATGATTAAATCAACCTTAGGACAAGAATCAAGTGTTGCCAGTCTGGTGGTATTATTAACCTCTCATGTATCATAAGGAGATCGGTGTTCGGAAAAAGGTAATAAGTAGTGAGTAGAAATACAAGCCAAAATCAACTTTATTTCCATAATATTAACGTTACAAATACGCTTAATACGCACGTCTATAAGGTTTGCCAGGCTTAGCGCGGCGAATGTGGTCAGATGATAATCGAATGGTAAACTTGTGTTGCGTCCGTAATATATTATGTCATACAGAAATAAGTTATACTTACGACGTATTAACACAAGTTTTGAAATGTAATAACTTCGAAATTATGCAATATATATATTTTTTACCTTTGCTACTAAGCTACAAATCGTGAACTCTGCATGTGGTTTGAATATTTGTCAATCGTGCAGAAACACCCTGTATAATATTGAAGTGATAACTTCTTATGGGAGGGTAAACCGCTTCGTAACGTAACGCGTTACTGCGCCACTCTGGCTTCTTTATTAATTTATATTTCTGTCGTTCCATAATCTCTGTGCTATATTTTTTGAAGTGAAACTTCTTTAGAATCGTTGTGATTTGATTTGAGTGGGATCGAGTGGGTAAAATATATTTTGTAATCAATAAAAGATTTTATTAATTAATAACGTTTCCTCATATTATCATATTAATATACATAAAGCTTAAGTAATAACCTTTTCTCAAGTTAAACAATTTCAATATTAAATAGTTAAATTTAGATTAGTTTCAGTTATCACTTCTGTCGAGCGTCTCGAGACGCACACGTTATTTTTTTTTTAATTTGATTAACAGCGAGGCGGACCTGGAGGAGGTGTTGTTGGTGGTGCTGCGGCTGGAGAGGTACACGGCGTCGTTCGTGGGAGACTCCCGCAGCCAGCTGTGCGTGGACCTGCCGCCCGCGCGGCTCGCCCCCGACCCCGGCGCGAGACACACGCTGCTCAACCACCTCGCCGCGCTGGCGCCACTCAACAACAGGCGCTACAGGTACACTATTACACACTCACTCACTCAATCACCCACTTTCTCTGGCTCATTCACTCACTCACACTGACTCACTGAAGTGTATGAGTAGTAATGAAACATCCGTTTAGTTCGGACACTCGTTTATTACTGCTTGACGATCGCCGAGTATCAAGCGAGCGAAATGACATGTATGTCTATAGATGCGTAGACCCTTTATACATATAACTTACTCACTCACACTAACTTATATACTCTGTTACACTAATTCATTCACTCTTACTCAAACTAACTCACGCAATCACTCACACTCACTTGACTTATTTACTCACTTATCTACCGGCTATGGACATCGGCAGTGCCAATGGCACAGTTAAGCCGCTGCGTGGAAATAATGTTAAATTATTCATGATTGGTATAATAAGTGTTCATGGGAAGTGATCACTTACCTCAGTAAAGTTGAAAATTCATTCACCATACTGTGGTATACGGGTTGCGTAAAAAGGTTTAAAAAAAAAAAATTTCTCTCAAAAAATTATATTGTATAAAGAAATTAACACTGAGAAAATGCACTGGTTTACACATAAAATGACATAGATCCCGGACAACCGCGCGACTTGAGAGATGAGAGCAAACTGAACTGGTGGGTCCACGACAGCCCACTAGATGTACACTGGCCTTAAGCTGACTGTGTGTACTATGAGTGCAGGGTTGCACTTAGGCTAACATATTGCCAGACACATACATTTTCTGAAAGTATTACCCAGACAAGGCGGCCCATTCATGTATACAAAAATGTCCTGATTTAACCCAAACAACAACATTTCACATTTTATCAATTAAGTGTTAAATATCTCTATTCCAGGCCGTCTCCAGACACCCAAAGTCGGTCAGAGTCCGAGGAACCACCGCCAGCCACATCAGAAGCCGAACGCTCCCCACCGCCGTTTGCCAACTCCGACGTGGTCCTCAAGGAGTCCATGAAGGAGGAGAAGCCTCTCAACCAAGCTCTCAAGTTCGCCAGGTCATAGCGAACGCCAGGTACAGTTTGACCACAGACCGAACATCCAAATAGACACCGTAGTTGGTATAAATACATAAAACCCAACAGTCACACACATAGCCTCGATCCCACACTAAGATACGAGTCTTGTGGTGTGGGTATCAGAGACTACGAGAGATGCACGGTCTCACAACACCCAGATCCTGGGCACAAATGTCTATATGTCACACAAACATTTGTACAGGTGTGCGAATCGAACCCACGGCCTCTCGTTTCACAGGCGGCTAGTCGCATACTGCCCCACGGAGGCTGTCAAATTCACTAACAGTCACACACAATTCTGAACTCACACTAAATTTTCAGAGCACCTACACTAGAAATAATATTTTTGGATCATATAAACATTTGTTTCGGATCAAATCTGCAGCCCCCGTTTCAAAACTCGCTGTGCCACAGAGACGGACATTTTATTTGAAAACCAAACTGGATAATATAGTGTGACACAATAGACAAGTTACGCTAAGGTGTCTATTAAGATCTATGGTATGTGGTATGAGCAGTCCAGGGTTCGATTACGTATTTTGTCTTCAACCAGTGAGGGAAAAAATGGGTTCAGTTAAATTGGTTATGAAAATAGTCTAAACTTTCGTATACAAATAAAATTTACAAAAATTATAGTTGAATGGCATTCATCAAATATTTGGTCCAATTTTTGTCATATAATTGAATTTATTTTGTATAAAAGATATTTGATCAAATATTAAAAAACTGATCAGCTTTTCTACAAAGGCATATTGAGATCATTTGTGACTATAATAAATCTTGATAACAAACTTAATCCATCACATAATTTCTAAAATATTTGGCCAATCTAATGAAAATATTTACAACTTTTCCAGTTTCAATAAATTTATAATACTCTAGATTCTTGTCAAGCTTCGCTTAGCTTATCAAAGCTCATAATTATCCCATATTTATTGAGTACAAAATATGTAAAACAACTCTAGAAAATTAGAAATATCAGTTCTGGCAACACTGTGAGAAATTGTCACATGACGTCACAAGATGGCGCATTTAGTATATGCTTGCCTCCATGCCTTGTCGTGTTACTCTCTAGTACAATTATGAATGTTTTTAATGTACCTTCTGATTCTCTTCATATTGTAAAGACTCCTATCGCATGCACTGGAATCACTAAACAATTAAAAAACCTATCAAACAAAAGCTGGCAATACCGCCAATAAATTGTCTACAACGGCTCAAATAACCATCCTCGAGAGCCTTAAGAAATTAAAAATACAAGTGTTTCATGTTCATGTTTTTACCAAGAATGAGAATGTGCATTAAAAAATATAGCCGTTTACAAGAAATATAGCAATGAGTTGAAAATATAGTATGAGTTGCAGAAATCCATAAGTAATGTGGATTTGTTTCATCTGAAAAATTAGAAACCTACGTTCAAAATTATATTAATTTTTTTTTATTTAATACAGAATGAATTATGTCAAGCTTTATTTTAATTGTTATTTTTTTATTATTCATGGATACTTTCAAATGTAGAATTTGTAAATGTTGTCAGATAAAAATCCTTGCGTGAACTATGAGATTTCTGAAACTGGGTCCTTTAGTTAATATTATTATGAATGTCAGTGTCGATATTTAATTTGTTAACCAAAGATCGGATAAAATGAAGATATATTTTAGCGTAGCTTGTCCGGCGTAAAGACTCGAAGCCATAATCATTACAATATATTATTTACTATAATTTATTATGTATTTAGTTGTCCAGAGTTGTTATTGAACATATTCAAAAACCCGATTAGGTTTTTTTTCTTTTCGAAACCTTGGTGTGATCCAACCTTGCATTGGCAGAGTCATCAAACGCATATGTAGAAGCCGTAAATATCAAAAAAAGAATCTTTGACATGGGGAATTACTTTTCGGCATATCTTATAGTGTTTTAGCCACCTCTAATTTTTTAAACCATTGCTCTTTGACTAGTATTTGCGTCGGACATTAAGCTAACGGTTCTATGTTTAACGAATCAGTTTAAATATCGAAAACGCTTTTACTGACTACGCAACATTAAAACGTTATAGATGTAGTTAGTCTGGTCATTTGTCGGGTAATACTACGGGCTGGATTCTAAATAACCTTAACAATAAACAAATTCAATTTATATTCAAATAGAAATGTCGATATTATTACTACTTACAATATTTCAAAACATGGTTAAAAAATGATCTCGAAATGGCAATATATTTACCATAGATATTAATTTACATAGATGATGCAATTTTTTGCTTTAATATTTTACGACACGATGCACCAAAAATGACTATTTGGTATAATTGACTTGCGCCGTACTACTACATCCTAGTGAGAAACATCATAATTGCGTCTTGATTTCGGCGCTCTAAGTATCTCCTTCATATATTGGTTCCAAATTATGATTTTCATTCTTTCGCTTACATATTTATGCAATAAAAAATAAAATAATGTCATTTCGAATCATGCTCTAATTGAACAGTCATTCAGCCTAGGCTAAAAGGATCAAGCGCCCGAGTAGTAATTCACCGACGCTATGCTTGCGATAGTATTTATATAGACTGAGTTAGTGATACGTTAGCGAGTATCTGCGTACTTAATGTGGTATAACAGCAATAATTAGTTGCGTACCCAAGGGATGTACTTTAGTAAACACAAGATTGAGATGACGGGAACCATCTAAATTTCGTTGATTCAATACAATAGGCTATTTGACTAATTTACGAAAATGATTTAAAACTATTATTTATTACATAATAAGCACACTATATTGATATTTCCGGGAAATCTACTGTATTTTTAATAAAAATCAATGTTAAAGTTTAAATCTCCAAAACCGCGGCAAAAACTGTAAAAAAATGTTGTCAAATAGCCTATTGTAAAGCAACCACATGGCGGTTCGATATTCCAGCTATAATAGGACAGGTGTTTCATTGTTAGAAATATCAGACTTGCTGAAAACATGATATAATTACATGATGACATGATACTAAAGAAATTATTTAATGATAAAAATTATATTGTTTTCAAGGACCGGCTTTATTTATGGTCAGCTTTGAAGACGATATAAAAACAGTCGGCATTGCCCTTTCCGCCGTTTGGAATGAGTTACCGTTAATTTAAATTGGAATATTTTGTTTGAGTTCAGTATCATTGGAAGGTTGGTAGACTGTGGATGCTCCATCACTACATCTTTGCAAATAATATTGTTGTTGTTCAATACCTTTTACACTAAAACCCCGTCATAATATGTAGTTACCGTGTATCGTCATTTTTAGTTTTAAAATGGCAATAATACGTGATATTCCTTAGTCATTTTGACAGTGAAATGAATTGAGGTTAGAAAAATTATTTTTTAGGTTTAGTACATGGACATGAGACTAGAGTATAAGGAGTATAGTCTCTGTGTATGAAATTGTCCGTCGAAAAGCGACCAATTAGGGTGGCGCCACCGCAGCAAGTAATTTCAAAGAAAGCGCCAAAAGTTATTAGTGTAGAATAGTGACTCAATTCACTCCGTTTACGACTGCCACATTCATATCATAAAGTGACCAATTGGGGGTCACACCACTTGCTACGCTATTGTGATCGGTTTTACTGCTTATAGCTGGACACTTTTTCAACTCGTCCTCCATATAAGATGGTACTCCGTATACTCTAGTCTCCATAGTTTAAGATATCTATTTTGTTTGACATTGTGTATTATTTTATGTACTTAATAATTTGTTGTTTTTGATTTTGCACAGTTATTTTCCGCTTCTTTGTTGTTCTGTCCCAAGAAATACATCTGTAAATTATTTTAAAATATAGCGTAGTTTCTTTAGTTGTAAATTTGCAAGTGATTTAAGTAAGATGCTAGTCCGTTGATTTCTCGTTAATTTAGATTATCGAAAAGAAATATTTATTATTTAACTAATATGTGTCCATTATCCTCATGTTAATTTTATTTATTTAATATATTTGAGCATTTTTAAGGACTGATTACATTTATCTATGCATCATTTTTTTTTTCTTGCTAGTGATAAAAATGTTTGCCTTAATTATTCATAATTCATACGCATTTATAACTAGTATGGATAAATGTAAAGAGAGTAAAATTTAAGATAGGTGCAGCTTCATAAAAAAAAACAAATACATCGCACGTTTAGGCAGCTTTTGTGTTAGAATAAGAAAGTAATTTTATCCTAATATATTTATTGATTTATTTGATGCAATTCCACTTTCATCAAAGACATATTGTTAATTTGTTTTATCTGAATACCTCACAGATTTTATTGTGAAATTTAACCTCTAGAAACGTAAATCAATATAAAACATTTTCTTACAAAATCCATTATAATATTGTCAGCGTAATATCAACCGTCGTTTGCCGTCCATTCACTAATCGACATCGTACCACGTTGTGATAGAGTTTAGACTCCTAGCTTTACATCCCTGCATTACTACACTAGGTTAAAAAAAACTTTTTAGAAAAACGGCTCCATTTTTGAATATCTCCAGGGCTGCCAGATCTGATGTCATAATTGGATACAACATTTGTTTAATATAGTTAACTTATGTATCTAGTATGTATTTGAATACAAAAATAAAAATGTAATAAAAAAACTTACTTAGATTTTTTGTATTCAGGGTACGTCAAAATGATAAAAAAATTATAATTATATTTGTTACAGGCAAATTCTCAATAGTTATGTTAGTTTGTATAATGGGATTTTGTATAGTTTCAGAGAGATAAATAATATATAAATGGCGGTATAAAATAAGTTGTTGCTTCTGGCAGGCCTGGATATCACTTGATAGAACATATTACAGATTTCACATTTAATTACCATCGTGTCGTACAATTTATGCTTCATTGTAGCCCTCCTTTCATTATAACCTTTTTGAATGGTGGAATTAGTCTGGATTTATGCTAAAATAATTAGATTATTGTAATTTAAAGATGTAACGGTACGGCGAGAGTAGTTCTCGACTTGTGATTTAAAAGTATTATACGGTTCGACTGCAGCTTATAGTAGAGTATATTTCATTGATTAGACGGTGCTTAAAAATTAGGGATGTAACGCCGGTCGCGAAAAATTCATTGTATTAAGAA
Source organism: Laothoe populi (assembly GCA_905220505.1). Lineage (NCBI taxonomy): Eukaryota > Metazoa > Arthropoda > Insecta > Lepidoptera > Sphingidae > Laothoe > Laothoe populi. The sequence continues at coordinate 15,825,474 of HG992166.1, read as the reverse complement.
CCAGTTTTATATCTCAGTATTAAATTTTATTTTAAAGCACAATCAAATTATAAAATACCAACTATTATCCACTGCATTTATTTTACCTTAATAGACTGTCTAATGAGAAGCAGTATGGTTCGTAGACTGCGGCGCCAAATATTACAATGAAACGCCTATGCGGCTCTCATCGCGAATGTATGAAAAAAACACGCAGCAGTGTGGCGCCCGCATGCATTTATGAAATGATTTAGTAAGTAGACAAGATTAAGCAATTGCAATATAAATTATTTGTATAATATTAAGTTTTTTTTGTGTGAAGGTAATTGCACCCTGTCAAAAACGGTTAATATTGAAAAAAATGCAAAAACAGAAAAAATATTACTTCTAGTCCAATAGTTAATGTAATAAAACAGTGCAGTTTCCTACTTTTAATTTAAAAATTATATTCCTGTTTTAATTTTATATAATTACAGCAAAACATAAATATCAGTTTGATTGATGCCATATTGAATTATCGCTGTGTTCAAATGAGCTAGTTTTGCAATTTTAAAATGTGTGAAGTGAACGCTTCGCTTGAGTACAAATAAAATATGTGAATTGAATCTGTTCGGCAAATTTTAATCTCACCACGTAAAATATATATTTTGGAATATGCTAAATGATTGTTTTCATTTATTTTATCCCTTTCATTAACCATGTTAAACTTTATGCATAATGCATTACATTTAATATCTTGGTATAAAAAAAATATTTCATAGTCATTGACTTATATTCTATAGACACGAACTGTCGAACATAAAAGATGATCCGATAACCTTGTCCGCCCACTAATGCCATCTATCATTTTACTAAGAACTATTTGGAAGTAAAACTCCCGTCACTGTCACTCGAACGGGACTTTCCGCGCGCTAAAACGGGACAAACTATATAATGTATTTTATTGTGAAAATGCCATCTATTAATTTTACTAAGAACTATCCCGCATTCAGAATTGAAATATAATTAATATTTATTGATATTACGTTCTAAACGTTATGAAATTATGTTATTTACCTTATATACTGTTAACAGTTTCACTGTAAATCAATTTAAGGCAGATTTGTTCGGGAATGTCGCTACAAATAACTCAAATTGGGCGGACAAGTATTTTGGAACAACTTTTTCGTTCGATAGTTCGTGTCTATAGAATATAGGAGTCTTAAAAGGCGTCACTCCTGAAAATGTCGATAAGTATTGAAGGTGCGCTATTGTCACGTCACACCTGTTAGTCTGGTACTTCGCAACTCGTAACAATCAAAATGATACAATGACAGAATGACTGTCTACAAATATTATCTACTTTTAGATATGTATGTATGTAACTGCACATAGGGGAAAATTACTTCGCAAAGTTTAATGAAACAAAAAATTTATAACACCTTTTATTCATACGACCATATCACAGTTCTCTGAAAGATCAGAACTGACTAGCGCCTTCCGGCATATGTCTTGAACCTTCCATTTTCAAACCGGTCGCTTCAACTTGGCCCAGGGTATCTGTGAAATGAGAAATGCGTTAAAATAGTACCAAACTTGTTTGTATAATTTGAATTTATAATCAAACGCATATAGTTCGTCTGCAATATCGACTATAGAACGTATACGCACGTATCATTGACGTTTAGCATCAACACGTTATGTGCAAGGCTCGCCGACGAGACGGTAGCATGCCGTTTATAGGCCGACGCTCAGAAAAGCAGGCCATGACAGAACGCAAAGCAGTATTTTCAATCAGTTTAAATGTATTCATAAAAATGTTCATACACGGTGAGACGGTTGTCATATGATCAAATAGTCTCAGATGAACACTGGACCCTGTTAAGCAGAAAAGATACTGACGTTTTCATACTTTTGAGTAAGTAGAGTTTAAAGTTTGACAGCGAATTTAAAAATAGTACTATGGTATCACTAATTGAAAATTGGTTGGTAAACATAAGTTTTTTTAGGTTTAGAATCATCAAATTGCCACATATGAACGATATGATTATAGCTATGTATTTAACTCAATTTCATAATGTTGGTTGTATCTTTTCTGCTTAACAGGGTCCAATAATGAATAGATTTAAAATTACTTTAAATATCTGCGTGTCCGTAACTAAGCGGCGATGTCTGTTTGTTTGTTCGATAGTTGTATCGCGTACTTACAGTGTCGAAGTCGTCGCCGCTGCGTACCGAACGCACATATCGCCGCAAACTCGTACGCTGTATGTCGTACGCCGTATGTCGTACGAGGAGCCGCTAATATCTATCTGTAAGTCGCACGCACTGTAGTTCAGTCGACGCCTGGCACCGACATTAGTATATAGCCGTATCGCCGCATATCCCTCGCCTTGCACAAGTCCGCAACCTCAATTGTATTTCATCGAAGCTGTGTAACGTTTTTACTAGCTGTTTCGAATGGAACATCACGCCTGCCGTGTTATTTGACCATCTTTTTAGTCAAGCTAGTGTAAATTGGTCGGTGTATCATTCAATCGGCCTTCGCTAAGATCGTGGCGACACGGACGTGTGCCGTTCGTAAACCGTACGGTGTCGATTCGCCTTTGCTGTCAGAGTATCGCCGAGTTGACACTACTTAGGTCCAGGACCTGTGCGTCACACCGCAGACGCAACTTGACGTTCATTCACCAAGCTCTGTAATCTCATCCAATAAAAACATCTATCCTATGTGTGGGGTGCGTTCTTTGTAATAAAAGATATCGTCCGAGTACTAACCTTCCAGCCGTATACCCTTCGATATTGTTAACTCCTCATCCTTCCGCAAGAGCCGCATATGGGTTATTACGTATTTCATCCGTACGAGTATAATAGTACCGATTTATAAGCAAAACATGACAATGAACTTGCGCGATATTGCCCGATTTAGTCGCGTTCGAAGGACCAACCATGTGACATTGTCCCACAAATGACCAATCACGTGACATTGTCCCGCAAAGGACCTATCACGTGACATTATCGCGCTCGAAGGACCAACCACGTGACATTATCGCGCTCGAAGGACCAACCACGTGACATTGTCCCGCAAAGGACCAATCACGTGACATTGTCCCGCAAAGGACCAACCACGTGACATTGTCCCGCAAAGGACCAATCACGTGACATTGTCCCGCAAAGGACCAACCACGTGACATTGTCCCGCAAAGGACCAATCACGTGACATTTTCCCGCAAAGGATCAATCACGTGACATTATCGCGTTCGAAGGACCAACCACGAGACATTGTCGCGTTCGAAGAACCATGCGCTATCGTGCGATTTTGTCTTGCTTGCAGGATGTATCATGCGATTTATTTCTATTCAAGACCACATGGCCTGATTATGAATTGTGTTATATTGATTACGCAATATTGTTTTGTATAGAGTACAGACAGAGTAAGTTTGTACCGTGGTAACTATTTATTGAAGATATGACTTATCCAAACAAAAATTACTGTTACGCAAAACATACGCATTGTAGAAATGCATCGTTTTGTCTACCAATGGAAAAATAAAAAATAAACTATTTTTTATTTCATTATTATTTAAGCAGCCGCACTGCAAATTGAACGCACCCCTTCACGGATTATATATAAAAAAAAAAAAAATCTGAGAACGCAAGCTGACCCGAAGGTCAGGCCTGCACAGAGAAGTCCTGCAATAAAACAACATTTTTATAAAATGTACCGCAACCACAGAAGCAGAGACAAGCGGGCGGGGACAAGATAGGTCATGCATCAACACACAATTTAGTGCCGGGTTTGGTTAATGAAAGATAAAATAATCCATAAATTATAAATTTAATCTAAAAAAGAATTTACAGCTTAAATTTAATGGATCATAACAATTAGGGATGTCGATACAAACATGGTTAGAATATGATGGTCGTACACATCACACCATCGCTGCATCGCGTCGGGGCAAAATGAAATGTTTCCGTTTGTTTTGTCCACGTTTATTAAAATATAAGTGATCGTCATAATTGCATCCATTCCGATAAACTTACAACACAACATTACAACACGAGACGGGTGGTGGCCGAGCGTCGCGGTCGCGGCTACATTTGTTCGTGTCAGTGTCTGTGTGTCACGTCGACTTATGCTAAGTATATTGTCTAGATCCGCTATCCGGCGCTGCGCTAGCGGTGGACAGTAGACAGTGGACAGTGGCGCCAATACTAGTACCGCCCGCCCATGACTCCGGCCAGCTCCCTACCGCGCGGCGCTCCGCCCCCGCTACATACAAACAACGCTGCGTCAGACGCGCGTCACTACGTCACAACGGAACCAACCATCACCGTAGCAACCGGTCGCGACACCGCCTTAGCTCATAGTGGTTGAGAAACACGCCAACTGTCATGGAGCTTGGCATTCACTAAACGTATTTGGGCAAATATTTTAGCGCCTTAACGTTACCTAGAGATAAATTAACCAGCGGTAAAAGTATAATACAGTCCGTTACGAATGATCATCCGAAGCAAACCGACTACTGTTCGTTAAAATATTAACCACCATGACAGCTAACGTACGATTTTTACTCGTGTTTTCCGCACTCTAACAAAAAACGCACCGAAGTAATATTACTACTGCCGCGATATATACTCACTATAAACTAAGAGGCCTCCCAGTTATCTACGTGACAGTCGGCTTTCAAAGACACATACAAAAAAATAGTGCCTCTGAAGTGAAATTTCTACTATGACAAAATATTTCCATTTGATTTATCATCAACCTTACATGTGACAATGCATGATTAATTCCTTAGTATCGCGATGCCTGATTTTTAACTCGAACTTAAATTGCTCTATAGAAATTTCAATTCATTTTTATTAAAAAAAAAAACACGTTTTTCTTATTATTTAACGAATGACGCTTATATCAAGCATTTTATTAATCCGAGTATAATTTTCAGTTAAACAATAAAATGTTACACTGCAGTACGAACAGCACAGAGCGGCCAGCGAGTAAAGGTTTAACGCCAAAAAATTGTTAATTCCCCTGTTACACCGTTTAATTGCAAGTACGTTTAATAATATTTTAGATTATAAATTGTTTTATTTTTCAAATTTATAATTCTGTATGAATCATTCTTTTAAGATTAGATTACTCGCATATCTTTAACAAAATTCATTAATGACATTCATCTTTTGACAGTAAATATGAGTAACTCGTTTGATATTGAACTTATCAAAAGTAAATATAAATGCATACCTTCAAGCGAGACGCTTCACGTTGCTCCGTGACTATGCGTGCAACAAATACTTACATATAATTTTGCAACAATGTAAAATATTTGTATGTTATTGACCAGCTGTTGTGTGTTACAAGATAATAAATCTGACCTCATGAACATCACAAAATGGGATCAAAGTGTACAGCAATGGACCAGCATACTTTAGTTTTACTTTTTATGAACAGAATGAGTCTAAAAATTAAATATAATCTACCGAACTGTCTGTTTCTACTGCACAAAAAAACTATTAATAATTCAACATAAAAAACAACAATATCCTAGTTGGAAGTTTTATGGACCAACAAGATAGATATCATAGGTTTGAGAACAGCCTAAATGGCATACACCTTGACCATTTGCTTAAATAGTGAAGGAAAATTTGATGCATTCCTGAGAATTTACCATAAACATTTCCATTATGTAAAATCTACCAGCTATTACACTAGTGTGGTAGGCTAAGGCTTTTAATGAATCCTTAACAGGAAGTATGCTCGCTAATCAAATCTTAAATTTAATTATTAATCAGATGTAACAGGAAAATGGGTACACGGATGTCTGTAAAGTTTGGAGTTTACTGGCTGGCGGCTGATACATGACAGTGTGCTGTGAACTTACCGTCCCATGGGCGCGTACTGCTGTGCGTACGGGTCTCGGTCATAGCCAGCGGGGCCTGCAGGACCGCGCCTGTACACAAACATACATTTTGTTAGTGACAATTCTCTTGTTACAAACTACATTTACATATACACTCACGCCTGTAATCCCCGAAGGGGTAGGCAGAGATCTAACCAGTACAACCTACTACCTACAGTACAACAGTACTAACCAATACTGAGAATTACTAGATAGAAAAACCCAATATCACTTTACCCGACCCGGGGATCGAACCAGAGACCTCAGCACAGCAGTAGTAACGCATACGCAATTACAACTGCGCCATAGAGGCAGCCTACATTTAACTACACTTCAGAACTACACGTAACTCATCTAAAATATAATTTATTTATTTATTAATCAGGCAGGCAGTTGTCACACAACTGATGCCTGTATCCATTATTACACTACAGTTATTAAGTTCCTAAGTAGATGTGGTTTTACATTTGAGGTAATTATCAAGAGGGTTCTTGAACTGATTTATATTTTAGGCCGAGACTATGTGTTCTGGGAGACTATTCCACATTCCATTCCGTTTTACTAGACATTGTTGGTGTTTTACTAGACACTGTAATTGCATCACCAACAAAGGTTGGTGATGCAATTACAGTGTAATTAGTTTATCAAGACTGACTCATAGGACATTGTAGATTTACTTTGCTATAGACCAAGTAAGGTCAGAGGTTTTATTTATTAGGTTTGAACTGGTTACAAAGAATATACAAATATAAATCATATAAAGAAAAAAACTTTCTGGTATTGTGGAGTAGCGAAGATGAATCATCAGATGAGTTATATAGTTGTTATTGATTTTATTCCGGCATAGCACATAGGCTACTTTCGTTCCTAGCAGATAGGATAGTTTCGTTTTGTTTTACACAGGGATAAAAATTATTTTTGCAGTATTAGTTGAGGGGTCTAAGAATGACATACTCTTATCACAGTTTCTATGGGGGAGCATAATAGAGAAAGGTGTAATAGCTTAAGATGTCTCCAGGGCTTTCATACCTTTTCTATCAAAAATAACTAGCCGCGAGCAAAAGCTAGTAATATAATATGTATGGATACTTACAAGGTGTCCTGCGGCGCGTACATGGTGTCGCGGCGACTGTACATGTCAGGCGCGGCGGCGGGCGGCGGACGCGGGGCGGCGCGCTCGTACCCTGCGTGTGTCGCGTGTGATGGATGTGACGCGTGTGACGCATGCGGGGGAGCCCTGCCGCGGCGGTCCATCACGTCTCGCTCGTCGTACATGCGTCTCTCGTCGTACGCGAGCTCCTCGCCCATGCCCCCGCTGTATCCGCGACGGCTGCCCTCCACCACCGAGATGTGATTTGAGTACCTACTATAGGATACCCAGTTTAACTCAAACCGTCAGTTCAACAACTGTAAGTAATAATAATAATACAAGCCCTGTATTAAACATTGTCCCACTGCTGGGCACAGGCCTCCTCTAATAATGAGGGGTCAGGCATTATTCAACAACTGTAGGGTAAATAAACTCATTTGCAAAAAAAACGGGCACCTAAGCAATGAACCATTTCAAATGTTACTATTGGTTTGTTTGATAATTATAGGTAGTTTTACTTTCACAATTTTGTAAATTAATAAGCAAATAATCGTTTTCGTCAGTATTATCATAACATTTTGATAAAATTTATGGGTTTTAATGCTAAAGTTCACTAGTAGTGTATGCTCGCTAGTAGTGCATATGCTCGTGAAGTAAATGTTAACAAAGATTTTTGTTTGTGTTTTCTTTAATAAAGTAAAAGCAGATAAATGTTTAGTATCAAGTGTGACCTTCTCTAGCTGAAATCACAGCTTGAATTTGTCTGGGTATGCTAGCGAGGATATCCCTCTGTCTCAATAATGTTAGAGAAAGTGGTAAAAGCTACCAAAATTATTGCGCTGCTCGAAGAGGGTTGCAGCCAATGCTTCGTGGCTCAGAGGCTAAGTGTGAGTTTGTATGAAAATCAGTCAGTTTTTAAGTTAAACCCGTTAAAATTGGTTTTTTGTATTGTATACTTTTTCTTCCAAACATGACCTCCACGCGGGCATGGCCGCGAGCAACAGCTAGTTAGGCATATAATAGTAGCATCACTGGACATCAGACATCTTAACTTTTTAATTTGTTTCACCTAATTATTAAATGTCATAAACAGATTATAAAATTCAGTCTGCACTGGTAAAACAGAGATATTTTTTTCAGGGCACTATTAATTTAGAAAATAATACTCAAAAATAAGTTATAAAGATGCAGTGTGTGCTTACTAACCTATTAATTCTACTAAAATCCACACAATAGTTTTTATATACTAAGTTTGTTCCAAAAAACAAAGCAACTTGAAACCTCTCTCCTATAACTTAAAAAAAATGTAGCTTAAATCCAGCCTCCATGGTGCAGTTGGTAGCAGCCAGCTGTGAAACTAGAGGCTGTGGGTTCGATTCTCACATTGGGATAAATGTTTGTGTGACAGACAGATATTTGTGTCCGGGGTCTGGGTGTTGAGACCGAAAGTCTCTCATAGTCCCTGATACCCACAACACAAGACTTGTATGTTAGTGTGGGGTCGGAGCTATGTGTGTGACTGTTGGGTGTTATTTATTTATTTATTTATCCAATAGCCCCCCAACCATAGATATTAATAAAAGCAACAGAAAGATGGATTCACATAAATATTATAGAACAAAAAATAAAAGTAAAATATGTTGCAACATGATAAAAAATGTGCTAACAAGTTTTACTCTGGGATAATTTGCTTATGTAACCGAAGAAATATTTTTGTACTGTTCAAATCTGTTGATCTAGACTTGCAATGTCTAAGTATAATGAATCACCATTCTATTTTCATAGCATGATCAGAGTGTTACAATAAACAATAGAATATTATCTGTGGTATTTTACAGAGAATTTGGAGCATGGTATTTTCTGTATCACTATAATTAGTAACTAAGGTTTTGGAGAGTTTTACTGCTTTTTTCAATGGTCTTTGTGGAGGAACAGTTACACAATATGGTCAATGTCACATAAAAAAAATTAAAAATATTTGTATTTTTTTAAATCCCGACACAGCAAAGTGAACACTGCATAGTACGGATAAAAAGTAAAGATAGTAAAATAGGTAGTGAAGTGCCACCTGTTGTAATCCGTTTACAGGGGTTAAGAGATTAATATAAGGTATTTATTTACCTCTCATCTGGATACATGGGTGCGGGTGCCGCATAGGGGTCTCTAGGTCCGCGGTCCATCAGCGCGAACCCGCGTCTGTCCTCACCGCCGTACCCTCCGTAGCGGTCGTCGTAGGACGCGGCCGGCGGCGGGGGACGCTCAGGCCCGCGCTCGTACGGCATCCCGTTGCGTGCACCCATGCCACCCATGGGGCCGCGCATGTGTCCCATCGGCCGCGCGTCTCTCATGTACGGCGCATCTCTCATCCCGGGTGCTCCTCGCATCGGCCCGCCACCTCGCCGCTCCATACCGCCGCGCATGCCGCCGCGTCCACCCCGGCCGCCACCGCGTTGGCCGCGCTCTTTAATTCTCCCGCGTTCCACCGAAATCACGCCGCCGTTGAATGAAGTGTTGTTGAGGCCCCGGATGGCGGCCGACGCTTGGTCCTCTGTCTGCATGTGCACGAACCCACAGCGGTTCATGATGTCGCATTCTGTTACGACGCCGAAGCGCTCAAACAGTTTGCGAAGCTCCTCGGGCTTGGAGCCCTGGGGCAGGCTGCCGACGAACACTTTGGTTTGCTGCGGAGATAAAACTTGACGTAATATATCGATCATATTAGTTTAAAAATTAAAATTTGATATAATAATCACTTACCGGCACCATTATGTTATCTGTCTGTCACTTATTACTATTATTATCAATGATTAATTCGCAAAATATCCCAGCACACCGCTAACAACCTCAAACACCGCAATAAAATGGCGGACCGGAAGACTGTCAAGAAAGCGACGCTCTCAGTTAGCTTTCCGATTGGCGCGTTTGAATACTCTAATGCGGCTTGCCTACGATTGGCCGAAATCAGTCAGTTACGTAAATGACCAATAACGAAAGAGCCGCATAGAGTATAGACGCGCGAAGAAGCAACGGAAACATACGGATGTAATATTCGTTCAGTAATAATTTTATTTTGTAAAAAATATTTTTTCCATAAATATTTTACGTTGGAATAAGCTTTGGTTATCTACTCTAAATAATAAACATAATAATAACGGGAGTTGTTGAAAGTTGGCCATAAGTGCTTTATTCAGGCTGATTTAGATGTCCTGGTGAATAGAGCATGAGCTGCAGTAACTATTACCTAACTCTATGATATTGTGGACATCATAGTTAAATGTGACTACATTGTAAATTTGGACCGGTTACATAAATTATTCTTATTCTCTTTGTATTAGAAGTGATATACAATATCATCGACCTAACTAGTGATTATTGAGTTGCTTTACGAGCAATATGTATATCGTCTAGTTCTCAAAAATGGTCATAGATCACACTATTATCTCGGATATGTCTGTTGCTAGATAACAATAAACTTTATACATAAAAGATATTATTTTATTAAATTAGCGCGCCGGACAACACTTATTGATGTCGCCATTCCGCATGACGAGAACCAGATATAACCTTATACATAGAAAATGGACTAAGCACTCTCTACCCAGATAATAAGCGTGAATACGGGCAGAAAATGTGAGACAGACAAATTGAACGTGCGGCGACAGTGGTCTTTTCTAGAAATTTGCTCTACGTCACAGACTTGCAGGAGCGAAAAAAAACGTATTGACCGCACAGTCACTTTGTCTCTTTCTATAGAGTGGTTTTTGTGACTATATATAGCCATCCATGTCTATGGATTTAACCGAAAATGGCAATATGAATTATGACCTAATAATTAGATCTGCGACATAGTGCTTCGATGGGTTGTATAAAATATTATACCTATCTCCAAATTAATTCGTGTTTTTGGCCTTTTGGCGATGTTTTGGGGGGCTCTGCAGTCTGTGACGTCTGTCAAAATACAGTGTTGCCAGTCAGAACACTCTTTCAAGTTGTAACTGGCAACCATTAATATAACCCAATGACGAAAATAAAAAACCATTGGTTGGTCTAACCTCGCTTCATTTGAGTATAATATAATAAATAGGTACCTACTCTTTGCCTCGCTTCTTTGTTTACACCAATGAGTTAATTTTATTGGTAAGAAAAGCTTTGACCGATATCTTTAGAGACTCATTGGGTCAAAAGCTAGATACAGAAGGTGGTTATTGAATACGGCCCGCATTTTATATACGCTTCTTACTATGCAGTCCAAGCATCAGTGCTTTGGGCCCTAGCCCTTACCAGATTATATTTTTCATTTCATTTTAAAATACATAATATAATTTTAAAATAATTAATATTTTAGATTGTAGTAATGTTTTAATAATTCTATGCTTATACAAAGTCGGAAATTTTACTGCTAGCATACTTATCAATAAACAAATTACCATTAACCAAACAACGTCCAATACAGTCCAAAGTCATACAAATACTTATTAAATAACATAGGTAATAACTTTTCTACATAAAAATACGGCATAAGGGTATATAGTAAATAAGTACTTAATACATTAACTTATATTCTATAGACACGAACTGTCGAACATAAAAGATGTTCCGATAACCTTGTCCGCCACTAATGCCATCTATCATTTTACTAAGAACTATCCCGCATTCAGAATTGAAATTAATTAATATTTATTGATATTACGTTCTAAACTTTATGAAATTATGTTATTTACCCTTAGAGTTGGTTGCCTACTCTAAGTATTTACCTTATATACTATTAAAAGTTTGACTGTAAATCAATTTAAGGCAGATTTGTTCGGGAAGGTCGCTACAAAATAACTCAAATTAAACTGGTGTGCATTCGTAGGTGGCATGAAGCAAACTAACGTCGGTGTGGAGTATACACCTCAACTCGGTGGAACATAATGTATGTTTTGGTCGCCGCATCTAGTACGTAGTACATATAGATCGCTGACTTAATATATAATTATTATTTTAAATAAATGGGTATAACCCTAACCTGAAAATACCATTAAATAAAAAAATACAATGGGAATAGCACATCACAATAGTTCACAACGCAATATTTCTTTTAATTTAGTCCCAATAGTTTTTTAAATCACAAAATCATAATAATATTAGGTCAATATCAACTCAACGTGTCTAAATACGAGCTTGCGTTATGCATGGACTTCATTAACTTGGTCACTTGAAAATTTATGGAATTCTTCACATATTCAGAGAGATTGTATTTATTTATGGTGCCACAGTCGAAGCAATTGAATATCTCTGATAATTTTATCCGTATTTTGTCAGGATCTTGTTGATGGACAATTTTAGGCGTTAACCTCTTGGATTTTTTATATAAATTATCCGCAGATGCCGTCAAGTTGTAAGTAAGAAGTTCGTTGGGCCGTTTGATTTCATTTCGCGCCATTCTTCCCAAAAGGTAGCCTGAAAAATGCGACAATTCATTCGTACATACATTAAATAAATCCGTACTGTTTACGAGGTAACGAAATATAAATGATCTAGATTTTAAAGACACTAAAGATTTTAACTCACGCCTACACGAATCAAAGATCTAGCATGAAAATAATAATTTTGTTTGTTGCGTTTTTTCTCTGGCCCGTTTGTGTTTTCACATAAGATTTATATTCTGTTTTTTTATGCACCTGAATTCAATAAACATGTATAAGAGAAATCTTTTATAATAATGCATTGTGAGTCCCTGGTTCGTTCCATATATATTTTCTCAGGCTGCCAAACCTAACATGATAAATTGATTGTCAGATTAAAAGTAGGCCAATTTAGTCGAAGTGGCAACTGAATTCTACGTACGCAGTCGTAACGATCATAACATTTGTTAGTAAATAAATCAATGTCTTACCTCCAAATATGCAAATAAGTCCAACAAGAAGCGCAAGTATTGTGAATAGGCGTTTGGTGACATGGGGCGCAGGGCTCCCACACGACCTACGTTCGAAACTCATAATTTCAAAATAATATATCGAAAGACGCGCGAGATGTCACTCCTAACGGTGAGAAATGTATTTGCCGCTTTCCCGCTAGCCGAGAGTTCTACACGACGGCCGTGAATCCTATTTTATTTTTAGAACGGTTTCGTGTTGTGTCTGCTTCGGTGAATGACTGTTCTTCATTATATCTATGGAGCGTTGTGGGAACACCTTTTCTAAGGGTCATGGACGGCCAAAAATATAAAACAAAGTCAAGGGTCATCATGCGCAAATCTCAACGAATTTCTCATTTCTCAAAGAAATATAAGTGCAATCATGACAGGATGTAAAAAAAAAATTTACTCGATTTACGCTATCGTAAAACTAACGCTCACGACTGTGCCCACATAAAACATTTTTCATTGAGAAATATGTATACATTTGTGTTTGATTCATTAACGTTACGTGTTGGCGACGGCCCATGCCATAATATGTGATATTCACATATTTTAGAGGAATTCATGCGAGCGATGTTTTGATGAGGTTATCTTATGTACTAGGGTCGGCAACGCGCATGTAATGCTGGTGTTGCAAGCGTCCATAGGCTACGGTAACCGCTTACCATCAGGCAGGCCGTAAGCTTGTTTGCCACCATCTTGGTATAAAAAAATGTATACATGAAGGGAAATTTTTTTTGCGCACACTGAGTGTGAAATTTGGCATAGTTAAAGCTTATATGGAGAAGGAGTGAGAAAGCAAAAATTTATATAGTATGTTATGGGTTACAAATACTGTTAAAACACACGCAAATTACATATATGTACACGCTCTCAGCCGACGTAATAGAACAAAATAAAAAATAAATGTGCATTAAGTATACTTTTTGAATAAAGAACATCAATAACTTTTGAATTTGTTAGTTATGGTCCATAGACATAGAAATGGACTGAGCAATATCCTCATAAAAATTACCACTCTGTAGAAAGAAAAAGTGACTGTGTGGCCAATACCTAATTCTTTCCACTTCTGCAAATGCCTGCAAGCCTGTGACGTAGACCAATCAAAATTCTACAAAGGGACAACTGCTGGCTGCACGTTCGGTTTAGGTACACTTCCGATTCGTGAATTTTGTATAAAGACCCTTCCTCACACACAAAATCAACCGGATATTACGTGATCCTTCGAACCGGATTCACAATCGATGGAATTGAATGTGACCCTAAGTATCCAACCTTACTCCCAAAGTTTCACGACGACACTGGTTTAAATAAAAAAACAAACAGATCAACAAATAATCATTTATTATAAAACAATTGTTATAAATCTTATTCTTGTTTTAAAATAGTTTTTCGGCGGTCTAATAAGAATCTATATCATAATCATAAAAACATAAAACACTACATTACTCATTGACTTATATTCTATAGACACGAACTATCGAAGAAAAAAGATGATCCGATAACCTTGTCCGCCCACTAATGCCATCTATCATTTTACTAAGAACTATTTGGAAGTTATAACTCCCGTCACTGTCTCTCGAACGGGACTTTCCGCGCGCAAAAACGGGACAAACTATATAATGAATTTGTTGTGAAATATAGACTTCCCGTATTCAGAATTGAAATTAATTAATATTTATTGATATTACGTTCTAAACGTTATAAAATTATGTTATTTACCTTATATACTATTAACAGTTTCACTGTAAATCAATTTAAGGCAGATTTGTTCGGGAATGTCGCTACAAATAATAAAAATTATCTGGTGTGCATTCTTAAGTGGCCTGAAGCAAACTAACGTCGGTGCAGTGTATACACCGCGACTCGGTGGAACATAATGTTTGTTCTGGTCGCCGCATATAGTACGTAGTACATTTAGATCGCTGACATTACTGTCATTATTAAATCTTAAAATAGTAATTATTAAAGCTAATAACAGAAAATGACGAAGAATTGAAAGTCAAGATATTTTGGAAAAACATGGAATGTCAATTCACGATAGTAATAGTTTTTTTTAGTTCAATGATGATGGAGATAAAACGAAAGGAAAACGGGAAAAATATATCTAAATCATAATTAAATTGAAATAAAAATGGCACATTCATTTTGTTTTTAAGTACAGCTAGGTAGGTCATTAGTGAAATGTCGTTTTCGCCATGTATTTGACAAACATGAAACAATTAATCATTGATGCCAGGTATACTGTATTTGCGCGACACATTCTTCAAACCCTATTCATCAATACAAATATAAAATGAACTAAGCTCGTGTACACAAAAATATTTAGTACAAAATAGATAATTAAAATTTACGAATAATTGTTAAATGTGCATTTCAATATCGATTATAATCGTTTTATTAATTTCACTCGCAAATAAGGTCTCACTATTGTAGAGTTGCCAACCTGTTTTCCCAGAACATGTCCTGGTTTTTGTCCTGGATAATTTTAAGCAGCTGCCTGGATTTTTAAAGGTTTTTTTGCCTCGATAGGTCCTATATTTTAAAATTCGCACACCACTTTTGCAATCCTTTCTTTAGGGGCGGCGTCTGGGCACGCAAGTGCTTACTCTATTTTAAAACAAAGATCGTCCTGTTTTTTAACTGAATTGTCCTGGTTTTTCTAACTTCAAATCCTTGTATTTCAATTCCGGGGTTGGAAACCCTACACTATTGCCACATAAGTCCATAAAAACGTTACATGAACGGCTTATGTATTATAGTAAGACTGAAAAGTGATTTATTTGCATTTATTTACAAAAATGTTTTATCCTGTTTTTTTATGGTTACCCTTTTCATAGAAATGCATGAACGTAAAACCAGATTTTCGATAAAGATACCTCATATTTGAATAACAGTCACTTAGTCCGTTCTTGTCTTCACTAATAGTAACTGATTTTTTTAGTGCCTGGATAGGCAGACGAGCAGACCTGCCACCTGATGGTAAGTAGTCACCGCCGCACATAGACTTCTGCAATGCCAGGGCACAGAAAACCTGCTGCCTACCATTAAATCTACTGAGGTCCCATGTTGAACAACATCTTAAGGTCTTCAATTGTGAGTTTGGACGCATTGGTGTGTCTTGCGCCTGTGAGAACATTCTCAGCCAGTTCCAACTTGGCCTGCTGCAGCTTCCTGATGGTCTGCTCCACTGTGTCCACGCACATGAACCTGTGGACATCATTGGTTAGTTTCAAAATATCCATTCAGTATAGGGTAATTTCCTGTGTTTAATTTTGTACATTTTTCGATATGCAACCGAATATGGTACGCAAAAACCCTTTTGCCAAAACAGAGTCAAACTTGCTTGAAAATTGAGGTCATCATATTTATTTTAAATAATGATATGAGCAAAAATGTTTGCGTAGTGGGAACATATCATTATCTCCTTCGCACAACGGCACAGTAATGGCCATTCTGAGAACCGTGACGTCACGGGACATATCATGCATCCTTTTACTGTCATTTGACAATTACCCCTTCCAGCAGATTTGAATGGCGTGTAATTTACTTATTTTTGATCGGATTTATAAAATTAGTATTCGATAATAGGTTTTGAGTAATGTAACTTGTTGATTAAATTAATTTAAAAAATCGTGTCAACTACTCTATTATATAAATCTAAACTAGACTACGGCTTAGACTAAGTCAACCATGAAAGTAATTTTTAGCGACTTGGATTCGAAATATCGTTATTATTTACACACATACGAAATTTTTGTTAAGACGTACTATGCATATAATCCTTCCGGAAAAAATATCTACATGATGGTGAAAACCGTTCCAAAATCCGTTGCGTGGTTTCGAAGGATTTAGCGGATAAACACACAGACATACGCGGAGGACGACTTCTTATTATACTGTGTATAGATTTATTATCATCATCACCATCAGCCTATCTGCTGGACATAGGCCTAGAAGGTTATAGACTATCTTGAATAATGTTATGACCCATGCAGGCAGTGCATAATGCTGTCATCAGGGGAACGGTGCATTGAACAGCAAGGGAAATACAAAAAGAAACCATTATGAATAAATTATAAAATAAACGAACCATGTACGACTGCTGTTCTGAGGTCTCTGATTAGATCCCCGAGTCGGATAAAATGTTTTTTTTTTTTTAGTGCCTTGATAGGCAGACGAGCAGACGGGCCACCTGATGGTAAGTAGTCACCGCCGCCCATAGACTTCTGGAATGCCAGGGTACAGCAAAGCCGCTGCCTACCGTTTTTATCATGAAATCAGCCCGTCTGGATTGTTCCCGGGTATAGTGACAGGCCCCCACCATCACATGGGACGGTAATAATTAGCAAAATGTGGGTGTACTGGTTAAAACCCGCCCTACCCCCTCTGGGATTGCAGGCGTTAATGCATACGTATGTATATAAACTAACAATAAGAAATTTGCTAATTACAGAAATGTATAACTGGCCACTTGACGCACACTGCTGTTCGTAATACGATTGTTTTGAAATCCCGGCAATTAGCATTCAACGTGTCTGTGTGCGCGTAAACTATTACAATAACTTTAGCCAAATTCTTAAAATGCCGCATGCAACACACCGATGTAAATACTTGGCACGACTCTTAAAGCGTACGTTCCACAATGACTTTCAGACAACGATATGTTAATGTTCTGTTGTGAGAGCACCATCATTTATAATATACGAAGGTATTTAAAAAAATATATAAATCGCATTAGTTACGCGCAAGTGTATCGCGTTCCGGGGTCAGCCAGTGTACATCCGGTTTTTGTCAGGGATCTAGAGTTGGATTACGATGTTTGGCCGTGTTGCGTCCTTCTGAGTACTCTAGGGTTACCAACCCTGGAATTCAAATACCAGGATTTAGAAAAACCAGGGCAATTCAATTTAAAAACAGAACGCCTCTGTTTTAAAATAGCGTAAATACTTGCGAGCCGAGACGCCGCCCCTAAAATAAGGATTGCAAAATTGCGAATTTTATAATACAGGACCTTATCAGGGCGCTTTAAAAACCCAGCACGCTGCTTAAAAACTATTCAGGACATCCCAGGACACTCTAAAAAACAGGTTATGTCCTGGGAAAACAGGTTGGCAACTCTAGAGTACTCTGACACTAAACCCTCGACCGCTTCCTCACCTGAATTAGAAACCTTCGAAAATATATGAAACAAATTCACTATCAAAGCCCAACCCGTCTTATTAGTAAAGAAGGTCCGTGCCCAGTAGTGGGACAGTGTAATAGAGGATTGTATAACACAACAAAGGGTACCGAAATGACAGAATTAGACCCTATTAAATGCTTATCACAATGCTTTCTCATTTTCGAAACAAACTAAGATAGTCAAAACGCACAACGTTAATCCGATTTAGTACTATATTTGGTTATAAAGTTGAGAAAATATATTATATAATATGTTACCGAGAAGTCTCAATGTCAAAATAGCCGTGCCAATAATCAATAAATTACATAGTTTAATAAAAAAATATCTCTAACAAAGATGAATAAAATCCTACTGTTCCAAATCAAAGAGCGATCATAAATTCTATAGGAAAAATAAACAATCTTAAGGACAGTCTCATGAAAAAATATTCGATGGTCACCGTCACCGGATGTGGAAATCATCGCGTCGTCGCATCTGCTCGTTTAGGCGGGAAAATTGGCGCGTCCTACTCAATTATATCTTTGCGTCACTTATGGAAATATTTTCTGGGTACGACACTTCCGGTGCCCTCAACAAAACGCCGGAAGTGTTGGAATTTCTGTTTTCCGAGTACCTACATTACAGTACGAAAATACTTGGACAGTCATCTTCAGAGTTCTTAGTGCTCTGCATTCCTTACATACTTATGATTGTTGTGTCATGAGAAAACACTTTGCCTCCAATGGTTGAATAAAGTAATTTATAGACCAAGATTTTTTTAAATATACTTATCGGCTAGGAAGTTTCATATTATGTCCAATGTTGCCAACACAAACATCACGCATTTAGGAAAATAGTAATAATAAATTGTTTACGGAGCGCACATTTAATTCCCTCACAACACAAAGTGTAAAGGCAAAATGCAATAACATAAAAATGTAAAACAAAAAATAAATTACAAAACGTCAACTGACTAAACAGAAATAAGAAATATACATGCCAGTAATCCTACTTCCTACTAATATTATAAATGCGAAAGTTTAGATGGATGGATGGATGTTTGTTACTCAATCACGCCAGAATGGCTGGACGGTTCTGGTTGAAATTTGGCACAGAGATAGATTATAGTCTGGAATAGCACATAGGCTACTTTTTATCCCGGAAAAATATATACTCCCCGTGGGATAGTTTAGTTTTTCACAGAGCTAGGGATCGACATGATTTTTTGCATAGTGGTAGTTTAGGGATCGGAAAATGACATATCCCACTTTTTATCCCGGAAAAATGCACGCATCCTATGGGATAGCAAAATATAGAAAGGTGTAATAGCTTAAGATGCCTCCATGGAATGTATACTTTTCCTTCCAAAACCTCCACGCCGCGAGCAACATCTAGTCATAAATATTTATACAATTTGTTCCCATACACAATATAGCACCGCGGCCCGGGTACTAACAGGTAGAACTATCTATAGTACCTTTAAACGACTGTGAGTGCAGCTGTGCACTCCAAATATAGTTTCGACAGACGTAAGACATTGCATTTCTCGACGGTTATCAGAATTATGTCAACCTGTTTTTATGTAGGTCGTTTCATCACTCCAATCTATCGGACTGGTATTTGATTTGTTAGACAGACAGGCTAACACCAATATACTAGAACGATATTAAACTCTTTGTTATGCGTAGATTTCTGTACGTCATTTATACATTTTAGCGCTAAATAAAAACTGACCAATCTCGTATAAAGAAATCAACGCACTTTTAGTCAAATTAAATCAATCAAATATTTATTGAATCCATAAAATATTATACATCATTTAGATTCAGTCAATTTTTTCACTCTACCGCCAGTTCGGAATGCAGTCTCGCTAGAGAAGAACGGGCAAGAAACTATAGCGTTGCTCTTTTCACACCGGTTAACAATATTTGGTCATATAATTATAATCATAGGTCATATAATATATAGTTCTGACCCCACACTAGGTAAAACCTGTATCGTGGGTATCAACAACTACGAGGGACTACCACACCACAACACCCAGACCCGAAACAAATATCTGTCTGTCACACAAACATTTGTCTCGGCGTTCTCGGTATTTGGTTATTCTTGTATACTGGCATCAGAACAGAACAGACCTATAGTGAGATATTATGACTATTTGGTTGCTAAAAAAATGTCTATGATTTTGCTGAAATAACGCAATAATGTCCCGTTTCCAATGATCATAATATCGTAATTGAAATACACAGCCCAACTCCAGTTATAAATTAAAATTACCACTCGCTTATAATAGTTGGCTCCCCGTCAACATATTGTTGATTTTTGGCGCTATAATTCAATTGACAGCAATGACGTCATGTTGTCTATGATCACATAATATCATTGACAGATTTATTTGATAACGATTGAAAGAATAGGCTTTAGTGATACATAATATAATAGGTACACTAAAGAAATGATTTACATAGACTAATAAAGTTGGTGGAAAGAGATGTTTAATGTTTTTGGTTTAAGGAAATGATGAATGCTCTCTTTCCCACATAGCGAATATCAGTATAGAATGTTTATCTAGTACATACAAGTGACGTCATTATAAAATATGTATAACGCGGTCTCTGTCTCGTCATAAGGTTTTCTACTTTATTTTATTGCTACAAGCACTCAGTGACTGTGTAACGACAACGAAAATAAACCGAGGATTAAATCCAAGTCACGCCCAGGTAACGTGGTGGCGACATTACTAGAACCTTCTAGATTCTTCTAGAAGGTTCTAGTAAAGTAGTATCTTTTCGTGTTGCTATAAGGCAAATACTTATACGTTACACCGTTTTATATCGCTTTGTCCAGACACATGCAAAGAAAAACTAAAACGACACCATTTTACACACATCTGTGGTTTCAGGACGAGCGCAGTGCAGTGTCATGTATACTGCAATAGAGTAATTGACACGATAGTTTTTATTATTTCTATTATTAAGTTACGGCTTTCTTGATTTTTAAAATAATTTTTTACACATAAAAATTCTATTAAGTATCCATATTTTTGTTTTTTTTATGCTGGCACGGCAAAGTGACCACACTACACCTGATGGTGCGCAGTGCCGTTTCAGTGTCCAGTTAGAGTATCAAGGTGCGAGAGAACTATACCTCGCTACTCGACGATGATGATGATGAAGTTGTATGGCGTGAAAATTGTGGTATCAATAGGGTAGTTGACAGTAAGTGAAAACTTGTTAGAATTTTGTTTATATAATAGATTTAGTCTAAAAATATCGAAAATTAAACCAATTTATTAATTTATACGTGACTATTTCATATTTTCAAGAAACAAATATGTAAAATAAAGCATTTTGTCACGTGACATGAAACACTCATCAGTCAAGCATGACGTCACCGTTCAAAACATATATGAAAACGCTGAGCCAAACGTCTATTAGTTTTGCAGACGGTCACGTCACACGAGAGGCCATGACAGTTGGTAGCGTTTTGGTGGGAAAAATTAAGTTTATAATTAATTTATAAATAATAGGGTAGTTGACAGTAAGTAAAAACCTGATATAATTTTGTTATTTATAATAGATTTTAGTCTAAAAATATCGAAAATTAATCCAATTTGTTAATTTATATGTGATTATTTAATATTTTCAAGAAATAAATATGTTGCAAATAAAGTATTTTGTTACATGACATGAAACAGCCCAGACTGCATGACGTCACAGTATCATCAAATGTCAAATTGTTTTGTTGATAGTTCGAGAATCTATACATTGAGGTACCAAATCTTTTGTAATTTTTAGTGATCAGTAGCAATCAGTCAGGTGCAGTTTGTTCAAAAAACCAAAATCTAATTACATTAGTTATATACGAAGGGTTTTCTAAGGCAAATAACTGTAATTTGCCTCGAATCGACGTGATGATGTTGGGAGAATTATTGGCGGCAAACAAAGATTTTTGTTCAACAGAATATAAAAATGTCATAACTTCTATGTAAGTAATAATCCATAAAAAATATAATAATTCATAAGTCAAGACGTTATAAAATTGCTTTTTACATACTCTTATTGGTAGATTTATTATCTTTAGAAAATTTTAAATTATTAGAGGTTACATTGAAATGTTTTATTTTTAATTATGGTCTGCAAGTACTTACACAATTATTTCTTCAATATAGGTCTTCCAAGCCATATATTATTCGTTTTGTATAACAAAATTATATAGAAAAAAATTAACGCCATCTATCGGTACTTTTTATATCATTATATTATACCTATATACGTATTAATTGTGATATTGTCTATTGTCTGTGATATGGTTTCCCAAAAATAGTCAACTAGCCTATTTATAAATAAGGTTTATAAAAATGCAAATTAAATCTTGAAAACTTATATTTTATGTCTATTAAGGATAATATTTTAATAATACAGACCATGAAGAATAATATAAAACGGTTTCCCCAAAAGAAAGAAAGGAATTTTTATTGTCAGAAAAAAAAATTGTTCCAGCCATAGGTCCCCTTGTTTAGCGATATGCTGCAGTACAGCCTGAGTACTGCAGCGCTGATTTACAACGAGGGGCCACGTTTGATGTGCGGACGTCGGGTTGTAAATAATAATAATACTAGCCCTGTATTAAACATTGTCTCACTGCTGGGCACGGGCCTCCTCTACTAATGAGAGGGGTTAGGCCTTAGTCCACCACGCTGGCCTACTGCGGGTTGGTAGACTATCTTTGAAATTCTCAGGTATGCAGGTTTCCTCACGATGTTTTCCTTCACCGTTAAAGCAAGCGATAATTAACATTTAATACACACGTTACTTTAGAACAGTCAGAGGTGTATGCCACTTGGGTTTCGAACCTACGACTTTCGTCTTGACAGTCCGTACCACAACCAACTAGGCTATCGCTGCTTTTTCGTCGGGTCGCACTCCTTAAAATATTAATGAGAGTCAACTAGCCTATTAAGTTACGTACCTATATATGTGAACGTGATTCTTCTGTCCGACGCGGTAGATGCGGTCCTGCGCTTGCTCTTCCAGCTGAGGGTTCCAGTGCGGGTCCAGTAACAACAAGTGATTGGCCCCACACAGATTCAAACCCACGCCACCAGCGCACAGAGACAACAGCATCACCTGTATGCATAAAGATTTACATCTTCTATACTATCTATGTTCTACTTCTTTTATATCTGTATACATAAAAGAAGAAACTGACTGACAGACTGACATATCAAAGGACAGACTAAATGGCTGGGGGCTGCCTTGATAGGCAGACGAGCAGACGGGCCACCTGATGGTAAGTAGTCACCGCCGCCCATAGACTTTTGCAATGCCAGGGCACAGCAAAGCCACTGCCTAGCGTTAAGTACCTTGACATCTGAGTGTGGGTCGTTGAGGGCGTTGATGAGTGGCGGACGCGAGGGTACCGGCACGATGCCGCTGAGCGTCACACTCCTCACATTCAACTTCTGAAGCTGTTGCTCCACTAGACGCAGCACCGACGTCCATTGGGACACCACCACTGCTTTGTGACCTGTGTATAGAAACAATCATCGTCAACATATAATTGTCATAAAAGTGTTGGATTTTCGGGGCGCAAGGGGCGAGTAAACGACTCTGTGGGTTAGATATGTTTCAGGTTTAAATGTTGTGAAATCGAGTACACTACATAAATACGAAAAACTTTACTTTAACTAACTTCCGACAGTCACAAATACGAATTTCAATATAACGATTTTTAAAATTGGCTATTTGACAACATTGAAAATACACTGCAAATTGTGGTCATCCTGTTAGACAATAGCTTAAAAAACCATATTTCACTTAATTTTAAACAAAATAATGTATATTTTTTGCAAATTAAACGAAATAAAATACAACATTTATTTAAAATTTTATCTGTGATGTGAACGCTCTGTGATTGGTTGCAACTCTGGTGACGTCACACGCAAGTAAACATAGTAGGGATGTGACACTGAGTGAAAAAAATCGATTTTTCTCACTTGAATAATAATCGATTTTCTAAAATGGATTTTTTATAAGGAAAATAATCGATTTTCTAAAATGGATTTTTTATAAGAAAAATAATCGATTTTCTAAAATCGATTTTTTATAAGAAAAATAAGCGATTTTTTTCTTAAAATTGTGCGTAATATATTTTTCTCTGTAGTAAGAAATTAATATTAACAATTTATTAGGAGTCTTCAGTTTGGCATTAAAGTCACCCATTTCACCGCTGTAGGAAGCCCTGGTACGAGACATAGCTTTCCCTATGTCTTCGTACGTTGGGGCGTACACTTATATAACCTTCAGAGTATATTTTTAAGATAAGGTGATACGCTGCCAACTTCCACAGCGTTGCTTTTTAGTGACTTGTGGATAATAAATCCGACGCCACCTTGGGATGGTTGGTGTCCTTCTCGGAAGTAGAGTAAGTGACCAGAATCTAGGGACATCTTCTCCTCCCCCTGTCTTCGGATATCGGATAGCCCTACGCTATGCCAGTTAATAGTTACTGTGACTTACCTCTTCTTCCAACTCAGCGATGTGCTCGTCCAACCGCAGAGAGCGTCCGTTGTACGTCGCGAAAAATAGCTTTTTGTGGTACCCTACCGTAGCCCGGGGATTGTAATGGGTGCCTTCAATGCCAATGTACAATAATACAAGGACACGGCGAATCGAGGGTAGGATCATTCGGCTATGGGTGCAGGAATCACAGGGGGCAAATGCTAGTCAACTTTTTCGAGACCCGGGGCCTCTTTTTGATGAATTCATTTTTCCAGAGGAAGTGGACTTGGCGAAGCCCCAATAATGTCACCAGGAATGAGATCGACTTCATTATGACTGATAAGCGCCAAATATTCAGAGATGTCTCTGTGATCAGTAGGTTTAACACCGGTAGTGATCACCGACTGGTAAGAGGCACTCTGAATATAAAAGTTAAAATTGACCGAGCGCGCTTAATGAAGTCTACTCTCCGACCAACTTTAACTTTAACAAAGAGATAAAGAAGCTAATACGGTGCGATATAAGACGCCCAAATACTCTGGACATTGAAAATGCTATTACGCAGAACAAGGGTATCAGAGTTTTCGCCAAGCCACTTACCGTTGTCACCTGACAAAGCTCAGAACATCACAAACCACCACCGTCACTTCTATGCCAGAGATACTCGCAGAGGTCGAAAGGTATTATGGGGACTTGTATACTCAAAAATCAAGTCCACCTGTGGCCCAGAACGGGGAAGATCCGCGTGCCAGACTAACTCGCCACCATACAGACGAGTTTCCCGACATCGTAGTGGGTGATGCCATTCTCGAGGTTGTGCAAGAGTATGTGTGGGTGACTAATTTCACCACTTATATTCATTTACAATAGAAACAAAACATTACACAAATATAACAATAATTAATATAAAAATCGATTATTTTTCACAACCCTAAAACATAGCTGTTTCGAGAGATTTTATTTGATTTGCTATCTAATTAATTTAGAAGAAAATCTGAAATTCACTTCACGTTTTCGGAGGGTTATTAGTAGGTATGTTGATAAAATATCGAAATATCGATATTTTGTTTCGATTAATCAAACTCCGATATTGATATATTTAAAAATGTCGATATATCGAAAATCCGTCATTTTTTAAAATATCAACATCCCTAGTTATTAGCTTGTTTACTTGCATGTGACGTCACACCAGCGCCATTACAGAAATAGCGTTTTTGCCGCGGTTTTGGATATTTAAACTTTAACATTGATTTTTATTAAAAATACTGTATATTTTCCTGAAATATCAATGTAGTGTGCTTATTATGTAATAAAGAATAGTTTTAAATCATTATCGAAAATGAGTCAAATAGACAATTCCGAATTGTTCAAAATTCCTAATATAACAACTCCTATTTATAATTCATCCTATTTTTATAATTGCCGAATTTCAATGTTCCTAACGCTATAATATACTACGTGTAACGGGAATAACGCACATCCTCAGACACTCCAATTTAAAAATATTATTACATTCATAATTCATGTGTTGAAATTAGACTGCGATGAATATAAATATTGTTTTTTATGAAATTAGTTGTACTAATTTTGGGCACATAATATGGGCATACTACGAAAAAGTGAATGACACAGGCGCGCGCGCACCCACACATACACAGGCCTCAGCCGCATAGGAAGGAGATGGTCACACGAGTACACAGCTGACTCGAACGGTCTATTAAAAAATACAATAGATGAATTATGATTGTAATAATATATTTAAATTGGGGTGTCTTAGGATGTGCGTTATTCCCGTTACATGTAGTATATAGATATAAGATTTTAATTTTTTACCTACTAAATGTAACAACCTGTATATGCACATGACATTTCGTATGCATTGCGTATGTGTATACTAAAACTCCAAAAAACACTAAACCGATATCCCTAACACTGAACCTGGAATAAATAGACATGAGAGTTGTTTGTTGGCAACACAGACCGGTAAACTCGGGCCCCTTATTTATACCTACTTTTTGAAACACCCTATAAATACCCTACCTTTATTAGGAAACACGTTCTCGTTGAGACACTCCATGACGGCCTGTATCTTGGATGAGGGTCTGCTCAGCTCGAACACTGGATTGTTGGGTGACAACACGGATCTGATCGCTTCAGCGGCAGTGGTGCCCTCCTCAGGTTCTTCATCTTCTGGTTCTTCTTTCTGGCCACTCTATAGTTAAACGGGTTAATATTAATATATATTAGGTAGAAACATATGGGGTTTTAAAGGCTTACATTACGTTTCGATTGTAATTGTAGAAGAACGGATGATACGTGTTCCTCTAGCGAAGGGGGAAGGTCTCCAGTCAGGCGGGTGTTATGCCCGACCGCGGACCCTCCAACCATTCATACTCGGAGCTTGTATAGTCAACAACAAAAGTTACTTAACACAAACAAGATTCCACAAATAGTGAACACTTTAAGCATCATAAGTCGCTGATCAACTCTCGCAACATATCTCGGTTAACACTTAAAAGTTACAAATGCCAGTGAACGTCATAGAAACAAAATTTGCTGAACACGCTCGTAACACAAAATTCATGAACTTTCGTTAAACTAAGGTGTTCATGACATTTTGTTGCATGACTAGTTTATTTTTAAACGATAACTCCGCCAAATTAGCACCAATTACCATTTTTTAATCGACATTGTGTTTCCTTAGGATGGTTCCATATAAATTTGGTTTAAGACTGCTAATGGGGTACGAGATAAAATATGTAAACTCCTCAACAGATAACAGCGAATGCATTGCGACTTGGTTTTTACATTGGACAAGCATTGATTTTTCTGACTGAATGCACGATTTCCACAACGTACAATAGAGTGATATGCGTCGTACTCGGGTGCTGCTCGCGTGGACGATCCTACCCGGATTGCTTATTGCTTGTTAGTTTAAGCTAATTAGGAAAGCCGCTGCATACATTGCAGAAGTCTATGGGCGGCGGTGACTACTTACCATCAGGTGGCCCGTCTGCTCGTCTGCCTATAGAGGCACTAAAATATTTACTTGTATAGCGTCATTTACAGCTCTATGGCTTGTATTTACACGTATATCAATCTTAAACAGTTTTGTTTGTTCTATTATTTTTATTCTATTATTGTGTATGGAACTTAAGTGTAGTAGTAATGTTATTAATTGTGAATTAATATTGTATGTTACGACGAAAATACAAAAGACCTACGGCTGAGTTTCTTGGAGCTTCTTCTCAGACCAGTGGGCATTTCCGAAGCACCGGTAGATAAACTTAATCCTGACCTGTAAAAAGTGCCCCTAGTGGCCTAATTAACAGCCACCGTGGCGCAGTTGGCGAGTAGCCGGCTGTGAAACGTGAGGCCGTGGGTTCGATTCCCACACCGGGACAAATATTTGTGTGACAGACAGATATTTGTGTCCGGGGTCTGGGTGTTGTGAGAGCGTGCGTCTCTCTAGGTCCCTGATACCCACAACACAAGACTCGTATCTTAGTGTGGGGTCGGGGCTATTTGTGTGAGTGTTATTATTAAAAAACAATGATTTGATTTTATTGAATTTCACTAATCAGTACTCACCCGTCTCTTGCTAGCAGAGTCCTCTAGAGACAGCTTGTTGAGTTCAGCGAGCAGGTCCTTCCCGGCGGGGTCCTCCTCTACGTCGCCAGCACCCTCCTCGTCCAACATGGCGGCGATGAGTCCGCAGTGACAGCACACTTGCCGGAGACGAAGAAGAAGCACCAGGATCTCGTGGGACTTCACTGGTTTGGCACCTTCGTACGAGAAGTAGATAATACTTCTTAATAAAAATTAAAGGCTTCCAGAAATATCAATGAATGCAAGGGATGCAACAGAAAATTGGTAATCCATGTTAGTTTCTGTTGTAGCTATCTGATTGGTCCGAATTATTCATACAATAGACAAGAAATTGCAAAACAGTTACTCTATCATAAGCAAAAGTATGGAACACCACTGCTTCTTCACCTTCTTGCCCATGGCGTAGTGTGAAGAAGCTACATAGCATGCCGGCATGATTGTGTTGAGTAGCGGGAGATAGATTGTCTCTCGCTACTCGATACTCTAATTGGACGTCACTGCGCTTACCATCAGATGCAGTGTGGTCACTTTACCGCGCCAGGAAAAAGAAAAATTAATAACTTGTTCTATATAATATAATTTTTAATATCATACCTTGCAGCGCAATCATTTTCTTATGCATTTTGTTGTATTCACTTTCTTTATCTGGCCGTACGAAGTTCTGAGCATCCGAATTCTTCTCCGCACGCTGGTGTAGAAACTGCGCGAATAATGTCTTGGAGAACACCAGCACCTGAAGAAGATTGGTTCAGTTTGTATTCATTGCACTTAGACGTCACACACATAGCTCTGACCTCACACTTAGACAGCAGCGGCTCTGCTGTGCCCTGGCATTGCAGAAGTCTATGTGCGGTGCTGTCTACTTACCATCAGGTGGCCCGTCTGCTCGTCTGTCTATCCAGGCAGTACAAAAAAAACAGTAACATGTGTCTTGTGTCGTGGGAATCAACAACTACTAACTAACTAACGAGGGACTACGGTCCCACAATACCCAGACCCGAAACAAATATCTGTTTGGCACACAAAAAATTGTTTTGGTGTGAGAACCGAACCCACTGCCTCTCGTTTCACAGCCGGCTGCTCGCCCGCTGCGCCACAGACGCAGTCAAATATGGTCCATTAGCGAAATATCCCCATAAGAGTGTTAAGGTGGATTAGACAAGCAACTTGAAATACACTGGCTGACCCTGGATCCAGCATGTGAATGGTGGACACCATCTAGTATAAATATCAACCAAGAATGAGGATTCTTGGTTGAAAGCCAGCTTATGGGAGGCCATCAGCTGGCTTTAAGATTGAATAATCAAGACAACCTGGTAATAGGATATTCATATCCGCCCGGATAGCGACCACCGTACACAGGGTGTAAAATCCGCCATAGTGGCACACGCAAGTTCCGTTCCGTTCCGGAATCAGCCAGTGTACATCCGGTCTTTGTCGGGGGTCTAGACTTGAAGTACGATATTTTACCGTGTTGCGGCCTTCTATGTACTCTGACCCTCGAACGCTTCTTCACCTTCTTGCCCATGGTGTAGTTTGAAGAAGCAGGCCGACATGATTGTGTTGAGTAGCGGGGGATAGATTGTATCTCGCTACTCGATACTCTAATTGGGCGGCACTGCGCTTACCATCAGGTGCAGTGTAGTCACTGTGCCGTGACAGGATAAAAAAACAACCGGTTGTTTCCAGGGTTGGTATAAGATTTCAAATACCCTTGCCATTGCACCCTGAGCATTCTCCATACTAGTAACAAGGAGTTTGCTGCTATATGGCTCTTGACATGTTAGGTTACCTTCTGGTACACGTTCATCTCCTGCTTGGTGAGGGTGACTTCTCTCTGGTGCGGGGTCCTGTCCGGTAGACAGTCCAGCTGTCCTCGCTGCTGCAGCTGCTGCTTTGTCCTCCGCAGCAGGATGCAGCGCATCACCGTGCTCAGACGCTCCTGCCCACCGAGGCTCTTGTTGTCTATCCATTTCTTCCACATCTAAAATTAAAACATTAAATGTAGTATGCGGATCTACTTGTGTAGTCTGAAGTTAGTCTCTTTTGTAAATCGTCATTATAGTCTCTTTTGCATTTGTTAATTGGGTAGTTGGATCTCGATACAGTTTTAATGATAGACCAACATCCAGTCCATCCACTCAGACCTCACTCGGTTAAACCTGTAGAACTATGAGGGACTGCACCGCCGAGGCAGTAGTGGCTTAATTTACACAATAAATAACACCCAACAGTCACATACATAGCCCCGACCCCACACTAAGATACGAGTCTTGTGTTGTGGGTATCAGGGACCTAGAGAGAGGCACGGTCTCACAACACTCAGACCCCGGACACAAATATCTGTCTGTCACACAAACATTTGTCCCGGTGTGGGAATCGAACCCCCGTCCTCTCGTTTCACAGCCGACTACTCGCCAACTGCGCCACGGAGGCTGTCAAGAAATAAATAAATAATGTATAATGGTGTAGGTGTGTCGATATGTCGGTATACTGACTGTGAGTTCGTCGAAGGGTGAGCAGCGCAGGAACTTGATGAGAGCGAAGAGGTCGAGGTCCTTGTTCTGCACCGGCGTGCCCGTGAGACACCAGCGGCGCCGCGCCGGCAGCCGGCTCACCGCCACCGACGTCGCCGACTTGTGGTTGCGGACGATGTGCGCCTCGTCCAGGATCACGCGGCGCCAGCGCATGCGCATCAGCACGCCACTCTACATTGAAATATAAAAACACAAATTTAAATTCTTCGAGCTAAAATAGTATAAGATGAAATGGTTGAATGAAGCTGAGATGGTTTGGCCATATGGAGAGGATGGATGAAAGGCGATTTACGAAAGCTATTTATCGTGCGAATGTGACTGGAAGAGTGGGTAGAGGGCGCCCGAGGAGAACTTATTCCAATCAAATAAACGATCTTCTCCTAAAAGGGCAAATCAGGAGTACCTCCAACCATCGAAAATGTATGAGAAGATGTATGAATGTGGAAGAGGCGAAAGAAGTGTGTCAGGATCGTAGCTTGTGGCAGTCAATAGTCTCTGCCTACCCCCATGGGATACGGGCGTGAGTGTATATGTATATACTAATGTATGTATATGTACTAAAATAGTATAAGAGTTTGGCAGTTCTGGTAAAGTTTAGGCCACCGCCCACCAAGCAACCACAGACTATTGTTTGTCAATGACAAACATATTTTCTTCTTAAAAAAAATGTTTTATTTTCCTGGCACGGCAAAGTGACCACACTGCACCTGATGGTAAGTGCAGTGCCGTCCAGTTATAGTATGAAGTAGCGAGAGACAATCTATCCCTCGCTATTCAACACTATCATGCTGGCCTGCTGTGTAGCTTCTTCACATTACGCCTAAAGGACCCAGGATCATAGGAAGGAGGGAACACGGTAGCTGGCAAACTGTTCCACAGCTTGATGGTGCGGCAAAAATACGAGTTTGCGAACCTCTTGGTTCGAGCCGGGGTAGTAGACACCACGAAGCTGTGGCTCCGCAAGCCAGTACGCGTGGTTCTGGTATGGAAGGGAGAGGATGGGATAAGATCAAACAATTCTTCAGAGCATTCGCCATGATACAGACGGTAGAACACGCTAAGCGAGGAAATATCCCTACGCAGCTGTAGCGGCTCCAGGCTGTTACTCACGTCTGCATCATTCACAATGCGGATGGCCCGCCGCTGCAACCCATCCAAGGCATCGAGGAGGTACTTTACGGAACCGTCCCAGAGGTGCGAGCAGTATTCCATTCCCGGTCGCACCTGTGCTTCAGGATTCCGACCCTGCGGGAAGTGGCGGATATTACGCCCTCGATGTGACTCCTTGGATTAAGTTCGTAGCGGATATCCATACCTAAGACACTAAGGTCATTCCGCAATGCGAGTGGAACACCCTGAAGAACGGGGATGGGAGAAAACGGGGATTTCTTGCACGAAAATGCACACACCTGGGTTTTCTTGGCATTAAACTCAACCCTATTCTTGGTACCCCATGATGATATGAGATCCAAGGCCTGGTTGTTTGCGTGGCCATGGTGTAAAGAGAACAATGACGCGTCACTTCACTGTTACAGGCTACAAATGACATAAGACACTACAGCCATGACATTCCCTCACCCTCACCTTCTCATTCTCCCGCTGTAATATGTTGTATGTGGTGACGACGAGGTCGTACCCGGCGAGTCTCTGCGGCTGCGTGGGTCGCGTGGGTCCGTGATGTAACATGACGCGCAGAGTGTGTGGAGCACAATGACGCGTCACTTCACCGGCCCATTGTTGCATTAGTGACGCAGGGCATACGACCAGAGTGCCGCCCGCATGTACTGCAACAATCCCATTGTAATAATCATTTTCGTGTCTTGCGTATCAACGTCATTGTCATCACAATCTATAACATCGCCATTATTGTCATAAATTTTTTATGAGTAACATCTTTACTATCGGTTTCTCGGACTGAGTTCGTGAAAAGGGACGGAAGTGTGAAACAGGAAGTAGGGGAAGCGCGCGCTATTTGAGTGCGGGGTGCTAGAGTTGGCCGTCAGATGGTATCAACCCATTTTCTGAGAGGTTTGATTTTGGTTTTTCGAATGGAATCGAATTGAGTAATACGTTATCGTATGGAATTGACAAGAATAGAATGCATGGATGAAATTGAATGAATGGAATCGGATGAATGGAATCGAATGAACGGAATTGAATGAAATGATGTAACGAATGGAATCCAATAAATGGAATCGAACAATGGAATCTAATGTACGGAAATGAATGAATGGAATCGAATAAAAGGAATCGAATTAATGGAAACCAATGCATGGAATCAAATGGAAGAAATCTAATGAATGGAATCCAATTAATCGAATCGACTGACTGGGATTGAAAAATGATATGGAATGAATGAAATCTGAACGAGTGAATGGAATCGAATACAATTTTAATTAAAAGTAATTATTCTTCGTTACTAACAATTTTTTTTTGTTTGTAGCTTATTACCAAGTTGCGATGTCAGATGTTACACATCATATACGACTACTTTAAGGCTCGTTCGTATTTTTTACCATATTTATATTATTCAGCCTATCTCAGTTAACTGTTAACATTAAAAATTTACAAAAAGGATTCGAATAAAGATTTTTTTACGTTAATTATAAATAGATCTACACCATGTTCGTAGTGACTCTTGTCATTATGTTTAAAATATCAATGATACACTCACGCCTGTAATCCCTGAAGGGGTAGGCAGAGGTGTAACCAGTACACCCACCTTTCGCTGATTTTATTACGGTAAGTTATAGGGGGCGAGCCTATCGCCATACCGGGCACAATTCCAGACTGATACCGAGTATTAAACTTAAGAACCCAATATCCCCGACCCGGGGATCGACCCCGAGACCTCAGCACAGCAGTCGTAACGCATGCGCAATTACAACTGCGCCACTGAGGCAGTCGCTAATGGAAATCAATGAATGGAATATAACGAATGGAATTGAATGATTGGTATCGAATGAATGGAATTGAAAATGATATCGAATGAATGGAATAGAATGAATGGTGGTGCTATTCCAGCCTATAATCTATCTCTGTGCTGTATCTATAATTTTAACCAGATCCGTCCAGCCGTTGTAGCGTGATTGAGTAACAAACATCCATCCATCCATCTAAACATTCGCATTTATAATATAAGAAGGACTGCGATGTAATACACAAGGTGCAAACTTAGTACTTACACTTCCCCCCCTTGCCGGGGCGGTCCTCG
The DNA here is from genome assembly GCA_905220505.1 of Laothoe populi. Classification (NCBI taxonomy): domain Eukaryota; kingdom Metazoa; phylum Arthropoda; class Insecta; order Lepidoptera; family Sphingidae; genus Laothoe; species Laothoe populi. The sequence continues at coordinate 15,791,591 of HG992166.1, read as the reverse complement.
TCGGAGTCGTCGTCGTCGTCGATGTTCTGCTCCTTGTCGCTCACAATCAGCGCTATCATGGTTATCGTCTTGCCGAGACCCATGTCGTCCGCTATACAACACAGAATAAATAAACAACACGTAACATTGAAATAAAACTAATTTTTACTTTTATTATTTGGAAAGCTTTACACTTTAAAATCCGTAAAATAAGTTTTATTTCAATGTATAATATTCACGTAAACATAAGAGACATCTTATTATCCTGACAAATCTCAAGACTCTTAGTTTTATTAGGAATATGTATGTGAGCTATGTGCTATTTATTAGATCACATTGATTCTTAGTAATATTAAGTCTACTTTTTGTGTTTTTTTGTACTAAGCCACGATAAAATCTGGGAAAAAAGTAAATAGAGTTAACGTGTCCAGGGTATTCTCTTTTCTGGCACGATTAAGTGATGACATCATAATGGAATATACTTCTTCTTCGTTCAGCCTGTACCGACCCACTGCTGGGTATAGGGCTCTCCACTTTCACGCCATTCGTTCCGGTCTTGGGCTAATCTCGTCTACCATGTACCGTCCGCCTTCCTGATGTCATCAGACCATCTGGCTGGTGGTCTGCCTCTCTCTCTTCGTTCTCTTCTAGGCCATCACTCTGAGTGACGATGAACTGACCCTGAACCGACTGACTCAAGAACGTGCCACAACATTCACTACTAGTCACAAACAAGTATCATCAGAGGAACTCCTACCATTCCACCACTGTTCATTTAATTTTATTTTATTTGGATGGCTCACAGCTATCAATAACAGAGAAATATATAACGAAACGAATACAATAAATAAGCCAATTACGAGCCACCGCAGATAGTTTATAAAGTTACTTATTATTATTGTCTTGATATACTAAAAATAATTTAACAAAGTTTACTAACATTACATACTTAAACTAAGGTTATTTAAAAATAATAAAAAGGAGATAAAAACACAAAATAATAATTATAAACTAAACAGCTAGTCGCCATTAAATTAACATTTAATTGCAGGGCTTCGGGGAATAATGTACTCTGGATATCAGCACCATAAATCGTTTATTTTGGTACTTTAACAAACTTTCAATGACGGCCATACGTCACACTGACGCATCAGTCGTTCGCTTAGTTCACAATAAAAAATATATCAAGTTTTGTTTCAACCTCCCATTCCTGTCCCTTCTCCTGATCATCATCTCCCATCACTTCCTCTACCGAAGATCATAATTCCTTTCATTTTCCGGTCATCCTCTTTTCTCCTTTTCCAGTCCTATCCTCGTTGTTTTATCCCTGCCTACCAGCCCTTGACGGTGGATTCCAAGTTCCTACGCCATTAACCATGATTACTCATTCCGTATGGAGCATTTCCATTTGTGTGTTGACCTTTCATAAGTGCCTTTTATATGCCTAAATGATCAATATGATCAATAAAGATTTTTGAAGTTATACTTCTTTAGACACGTTATGAAAAAATGATGAGAGTGAAATTTTAAGATGCGCGCGCGTACCGACACACAAAAGAAATACCTCTGAAGCTGTGCTTATATACTTTTTCAAGTGCTCCAATATAATTGAGGTTAACTATCCGTATGTATTATTTATGAATTTAAATTAAAATATTATTAATATGAATTATTAAAATTATTAATATTTGCATGCAATTAAAAACTATTTTTCAATGATGCCAAAGAAGTATAACTTCTCAGTCGCGTACATAAGTACCTACACGCAACCATTTTTTTATTTATTTATTTTTATAGATGTCGCTGAAAATATAATTACAAATATTTGCGTCGTTAGCAACCACCAGAAGTTTTGAAGGTATCATACCCAGTAAAGCAAGCAGCGATAGCCTAGTTGGTTGCGGTACGGACTGTCAACACGAAAGTCGTGGGTTCGAAACCCAAGTGGCATACACGTCTGACTTTTCTAAAGTTATGTGTGTATTAAAATGTTAATTATCGCTTGCTTTAACGGTGAAGGAAAACATCGTGAGGGAACCTGCATATCTGAGAATTTTCGAAGGTATGAGAAGTCTGCCAACCCGCATTAGGCTAGCGTGGTGGACTAAGGCCTAACCCCCTCTCATTAATAGAGGAGGGCCGTGCTCAGCAGTGGGACAGGGCTAGTATTATCATACCCAGTATCCCGGCGGTGGGTCGCTGCGTCTCCCTCCAGCGGAGCCAGGCGAGTGCGTGCAGCTGGTGCGGCATGAGACGCGTACTCACTCCCGGAGGTGATGGAGCCAGCTCCGTCTCCGGAGGGCGCGACGCCAGGGACTCGTGCAGGTCGCGCAGACGCTCCAGGATCAAGTTCCGCTCGGCCATGTGCGTCGACATCGCTACACAAGTGTGGATACTAATATTTATTCATTTATTCGGTAAACTTACAGCTACGGTACGACAGCCTTACAGAACGGTAGGCAGCGGCTTTGCTGTGCCCTGGTATTGCAGAAGTCTATGGGCGGTGGTGACTACTTACCATCAGGTGGCCCGTCTGCTCGTCTGCCTATAGAGGCCTAACAAAAAAAAGCTAGCATTTACAATATAAATACATAATATTATAAACAAAAAAGGCCATTTAAAAGTTTCCACAAATATGTTAAAAAACATTTATAAAGTGTGTGGGTCTAAGGCTTTAGAATTCTGATCACATATAATACGATCTATATATAACTGTATACATATAAAAATTAGATGAAGTAGAAATATATTTTTTCTGTCAACATTTTTTTTTAGTTGAGACACTAGTAGTAGGGGAGCCCAAGCGGGGATTTCGGGATTTACTAAAGCGCGACAGATTAATATACAGGGGGATACCTTGTACCCGGTTAAGTACCTCCACAAAACATGAGACCCATATATAAGGCCGCCCGTGAAGGATACAGGATCAGATTAGTAAAAAAAAATTGACCATCAGAAATTCTCGAGCGCGTCAGATTAAGGTAGGGTGAGTTAATTATATCCTAAAAAGTGTATATTCCACTAATCTGACAATTTGAGAGTGACGTAAAAAAGGGGGAGGGCAACAAAGTTGTAAAAAAAAACGTCATCTCGACATTCTCGAGCGTAGCTAATTTTTTTTTTATTTTGAAGGAAATAATTCAAGAATAATGAAAAATATATAATCTGACAATTTCCGCAAGCCGAAATAACAAAAATTCGTCGATAAAGTTAAATGCGTGCAGCTGCGTGATGCCTACATTTCCTTCTCCGCGTTTCTATGCCTCTCTCACTCTTTCTCTATCTATTACTCTCTCACTCCGTCCCCACTCTGGTTTCTGCTGCCATGACGCCATCACAGCTGATCATAAAGACTCGTGGCATACTGTTTACAACGTGTTTGCAACGTTTTGCTATTTTAATATTATTTGTGTGAATTAAAGTTAATAAATATTTAATATGAGTGATATTAATTTGAAATGTGTATTTTGTGGTGAAAGTACCTTACAAAAAAACAATTAAATTTAACGTAGAAACATTAAAAAAATGTGTAAATATTTTGGAATATCGTCGGAGCAAGCCGGTTATGCGAAAGTCTCGAGGAACATATGATAACCTCGAATTGTCGATGGAATCGTCATTAAATGATGAGGAGGATGAAGATGATGATTAATTAATCAATTTATTATAAAACATTAAACTATTTTAAGCTTTTTTTTAAATATTTTTTTTATAAATACATGTATTTTACTAAAAAAGCATACACTTATTTAATCAGATCTTGACGTTTTAAGGTCATAGGGAGCTTCCCTGACTACCCCCGTGATGTTGTCACTATGTCTGTATGTGTGTGTGTGTGTGTGTGTGTGTGTGTGTGTGTGTGTGTGTGTAACTCGCTTATAACATTTGAACGACTAAACCGATCGGAATCTACTAAACGGCGTTCTAAAGATTTCCCTCAAAATTAGATTTCCTTTGAATTTGAACCCATTCGGACCGATAGATTTTGATAAATTTTGAAAAATCTCATTTTTTTTTTTAAAGTGGTTTTTTGAAATAACTTTTAACCGGCTGTATCGATTAACTTCAAAAACTAATCCGTCTTTGAGCTTGAAAAACCACATTGATCGCCACCAAGCTGGTCAAAATCGGTTGATTCGTTCGAGAGATATCGTGAACGAAAGAAACCCAAAAAAGTGTTTTTTCGGGATTACTCCGAAATTTGTGGTTCTATCAATTAAAATTGCAAAATAACTTATGAGGATGATAAAACTGCGTCGAATGCCGCCAACCGCGTGAAAATTGCTTGATCCATTCAAAAGTTATTGCGGTTTCAAAATTCCAAAAATAGTGTTCTATGAAACTTCTATCAAACTTTCGAGCTGGGAGAGCTCAAATGCACAGAAATATTATTTCTTTGAACTCATGATATTTTTGAGCTCAAAATATAATTTATGTGATATTTTGAGCTCACTGAGTTCAAAGTACAATTTTAAGCGCCCAGGAATGGAATTAGCGGGAAGTTGCAGGGATGGCCTATATGGCGAACCGTTTTTCAAATTTTTTTTTGTCAGATCAGGCGAATCCCTCTAGATAATCGTCAGATTATGAGACAGTACGTTTAGAACATAAATATGAACCATATATATCTTAATCTGACGCGCTTGAGTATTTCAAAATGGCGAATTTTTTTTGCATATTATGAAAATGGCCGCGAGTTTGCGTCCCATCGAAATCGTCAGATTAGTGAATGAGAGCTTTTTTTGGTGCACTTAACATTCCCTTAGAAAATCTGACGCGCTGGATTATTTTTTTTTTTTCATTTTCACCCCTTAAATACAACCACCCGCATCATGCAAACGATCAGATTAACATACGTACATTATTAAAAATACGTAGGGCATTGATGCTATCAATATCTGACGCGCTCGAGGATGTCCATGCAACAGTTTTTTTTACATATTTAATAATCTATAGCCGCTTCCCCCACCGATGTAAAGGTATATATCATATAACATTTTTTTCTTCTTATCATCTAAGCTTTGCATCCCAATAGGTCTCTACGACGCTCGAGTAAATCCCCATTTAGCATCGTGGGCTCCCCTACTATAGTATTAAACAAATCCAAATCAATCTCACCAGAGAGATGCACGTATAGTAACGCATATCGTTGTGTACACCATGTGAGTCGTATAGCACCAAAGTTGGCAAAATAGAGTTGGGCAAAATGAAAAAAAATAATGGCAATATAGGAAAAATCTATATATTGCAATGTTTTATAATTGAGGACGGCTGTAAACCCTCATAAAACACAAAACAAAAGTTGCTTTAGAAAGTTTAGAATCAAAGTTGGCAATCTTTCACTACCAACCAATCAGAAGTGTCTCTCAAGTCACCAAACCTATTTCTCATGAAGTCAGTAACAATTAAAAATGGTAAACTTGACTGGAATACAGTAGCAAAGGCGGCCATCTTACATTAGTTGGGTTCAAGCTTGGCATTCTAAAAAAAAATATAAGATTTTCTACCGTTCAGCTAACCGTAATTATGGTTATGTTTCCTTTACGATGTGCGTGATCACAAAAGTATAATTATAATGTCTAGCGTACTTATATCATAAGTAAAAGTAATTATGTATAAAAATCCCTCATCGTCACCATAGAACTGCGTCACTATTTGTTACACCTGATTGGTCTGATTTTGGTACTAATCACAAACGGACCAATCACGTGTACGTGATAGAAGTCTATGTATATGAAAGAGCTCATTTCACATTTATACCTGTTAGCATATTATTTATTTATATATAAACTAAACATACACATAACATTCTGCCAGTATTGCAACTGGTCGGTGTTTCTTGTCTATGTTGCTTTACCGTTTTTGGTTGTCTCTCTTATATTATTTGAATTTGCATATATTTTCATCCTGGTTTCTTTAGTTAAATGCTAATAATATCAACAACTTTTTATATCACTTACCCTGCTTTCCGAACATTCTAGGCTGTACGGCATTGCTGGCCTTCTGTATTTCATCCCACGTGAGACCCTTTTCAAACCCATCGTTGGCGATCTCCTCAGCAGTAGGGCTTTCTGAAATTAATACAAATGACTATAAGGTACAAATCGGTAGGCAGCGGCTTTGCTGTGCCCTGGTATTGCAGAAGTCTATGGGCGGCGGTGACTGCTTACCATCAGGTGGCCCGTCTGCTCGTCTGCCTATCGAGGCACTAAAAAAAATGTTTTTGGGATCCACAAATATATTTCCGTTTTTACCCGACTACGGCGAAGCAACCTGGGAGGGTTATGTTTTTGGCCGATATGTGATCTGGTAATATGTGTAATTATCGGGTATATTTATTACTGACTATTGCTCGCGGCATCGCCCAAGTGGAAAAAACGTGATGTCAGATAATATATAATTTACCTTAACAAATACGCAATTAAATGCAATAATATTTTTTCTAGTCTGACATATACTTCACGAGATTAGCGCGTTCAGACAAACATACAATCTCTTCAACTTAATATTCATACATATCAGTACAGATTATCATTTTAGGAGAGAAAGAGTGATCGAGAGAGCTAAAGAACAGAAAGATTAAAAGTGAACAAGAAACTACTGGAGTTTAAGAGTTTAAAAATATGAACGAAAAAGAGGTAGGTCATAAAGAAGCAGTATACCAGATTCCACGACCATGTTGGCGACTTTATCTCCCTGGCGTCGGACCTCCGCCTCCAGCGCCGTGAGACGCTCTATGTACTTCACACCGCCATCGGGTAGCGTGTTAATGTCGATTTGTTCCAGAAGATTCTATGGAAAAAATAATAAATGTACTAACGAACAAAAAAATAATTATTATAATCTTACTTAGGGTTTATAAATAATAGGGTACTTTAATAAACAAAATTTCAAAATAAATCCAGAAGGCAGGTTTCTTTAAACACAAGAGAACACTAAGCCCCTTCCCAAATAAAATGAACTTTATATCCAGTGAAAAAAAGAGGCTTTTATAAATACAATTAAAAATACGTAAGCAATACTTAAGTTGATCACAGTATAGTTACTGTGTGTGCATTACGATTATACATATTTTTTTATCACACTGCACCTGATGGTAAGTGCAGTGCCGTCCAATTAGAGTATCGAGTAGCGAGACACAATCTATCCCCCGCTACTCAACACAATCATGCCGGCTTGCTTCTTCACACTGCGCCATGGGCAAGAAGGTGAAGAAGTTGTCGAGGGTCTAGTGTCAGAGTACCCATAAGGCCACAACACGGCCAAACGTCTTACCCCAACTCTAGACCACCGACAAATACCGAAAGTACACTGGCTGATCCCGGAACACGACACACTTGCATGTGCCACTATGGCGGGTTTTACACCCTGTGTACGGTGCGAGCTATCCCCGCGGATATGAATTTATGTTTCAATTGGAGTGTCTGAGGGTTTGCGTTATTCCTGCGTACTCACTCTAACATTATGCAGGTCTTCCTTCAAGCTGTTAAGTTTTCTGAGTTCATTCTCTCTAACTTGTTTCTTGACATACACCACACCGTGGTTGGGATAGCTAGGCGGCACCAAATACGACCTGATGGTGTTGTCTTTCTTCTTCGGCGAAGTGTTTTCAGGCTTCGGCTTGGGCGATTTCTTGACTTTCGGTGATTTTTGTACTATACTTACCTAGGGTAAAATGGAAAGTAATCATCAACTTCCACGAACATAATACTAAAAGAACCATACGTAGGAATACTAGCCAACTACTAAATGTCTTGTCCCCGTAGGATCTTCGGGATGAAAAGTATATAAAACACTTATAAATAAAAAAATCAAGTCATCTATCGACTTCTCGAGTTTTGCGGCCACAACATACCGATATTTTTATATATAAAATATAGTCTGTTGGGCACGGGGCTTCTCTACTAATGAGCAGGGTAAGGCTTTACTTCACTATGAAATGAAATGAAATTCGTTAATTGATCAGTACATAAAAAATAAATAAATTTTATTTTTTATCAGCTCATGTATTACATATAGCTTAATGTAGACTACACACATTAAAAATCCTTATAGAATGCACAGGCATGCAGATTTCCTCGAATGTTCAATGAATAAGTGGTGTATGCCATTTGTGCTGGTTTGAACCCGCGACTTTCGTTGGCCCAACTGCTGAGCCGAGAAAATGGGTGGGACCTAATTACTTATAATTAAGTAGCGGATATTAAAATACGTTCATGTAAGTTTTAATCTAGGTGTTTTAACTAGTCCGCCCCGTGACCATGAAGACTGTAAATCTTACGAAACGTCGGGACATAAAAGTCCAATAAACCGCGATAAAATTATTTGTATGTGTACCTACTATTCGCGTAAATATAAGAAATCACTATGTATAAAAGTAATGGTCATATTGAATTTATTGTATTTAAATTTGATGTTATGGCCCAACGTAATGAAATATCTAGGTCGAGTATTATGAATCCTGCGAAACATTCGAGTGTTGAAGGAATTTTGAGGTTTTTTTAGAGCCTCAATAGGCAGACGAGCAGACGGGCCACCTGATGGTAAGTAGTCATCGCCGCCCATAGACTTCTGCAATGCCAGGGCACAGCAAAACGCTGCCTACCGTTAGACATGATGAAGACGTTAATAACTGCTGGCATTGGAGTATGTTAGTTTATTTGAGAACCCCAGACGCTTAATGTTTTATACTTGTGGTGAACCATTATTAATTCGAGTCCAAGATACTTTATAGATAGAATAACACGTGATAAGTTTCAAGGCCTTTGCAATGATACTTACGCTAGTGTTTGGACTTCGAGGCATTTTGCTATGTATCCTTCACTTCATTATACACACCACTATAGTTTAAGCAATTTTATCAATTAATTATTCTCTTAAACACAATTTCGACCCAATCTCACAATTACGAACATTGAATATGTTATTTCCAAATATACCCTCATATTTGTTTTGAATAAAACGTTACATTTGACACAAGCTCTTTGTCGCGGCTTTACCCGTGCTTTTCTGAGATATTTGGATCGCAATTACGATGTAATAAAATACGCATTTTATTATATCGGACTGCATTAAGACCAAATTTCAAATGAATCAGACCAGAATATTACATCTAATTTTATAGTTTTTAATTGTTTCATGACGGAAAAATTTCAGGTTCTAAATTACCCAAGATTATCAAAATAGCTTCATCCGTATCGGAAATTAACCAAAAAATGTTACCTACATTTTTTGGTTAATTTCCGTTTAGGAGTTAATCACGTACAAATAGCCAATAAAATTGCAAAAAAAATAAATTGTAGAAGCTACACAGCAGGCCGGCGGATGATTTTGTTGAGTAGCGGGAGATACATTGTTTCTCGCTACTTGATACTCTAATTGGACGGGACTGCGCTTACCATCAGGTGCAGTGGGGTCATAGCCTTGTGAACTGGAAACTTTTATTTCGAAACAGACACTTCATTTTTATTTGTATGTATAGATTGTTTTAAATTTCTAAATTATTATTTACCTCCAATGAATATAAACTAAATTGGTATTTTTGTCTTTTCTTTGCAATCACACAAAAATAACCTATCGTGTTGCCATTTGTGCAATTTAAAACTACTTCGAGTGTTAATAAAAGGCTACGAATATGACCAGTATTATTGCTTTTTGTTTAATTACAATCACTGTGCTAAACAAACAAAAATAAAATCTCGGCATTACAGTTCAACAAGACTTGTAAGCTCATGGTGAATAATTTGTTATACCACCTGCAAATTCTGTAATACTGTACATTAAAATAATATTAAACTATATTTGTATAATTAATATCCCACTGCTGGACAAGGACACTCTACTAATGAAATGTGTGAACTTCAGTTCACCACGCTGGCCTAATGCGAGTTGATAGCATACACTTCCGAAAATATTTGTGCAGAAATGACTTCAAAGTATTTGATCACGATATTTTCCTACACCGTTGATATGAGGGATAAGTGACAATGCATACAGATATAAAACAGTCTTGGAGTTTTATTCGAACCTGCGATATTCGCTCGGCAACCTATGCCCCTTTCCTTCCTATTACATTTTAGATGACAGCCTTTTTGGCGCAGTCGACTGTGAAACGAGTGGCTGCGGGTTCGATTCCCGCGTTGAGACAAATATTTGTGTGATCCACAGATATTCGTTTTGGGTGTTACTGCTGTAGGACCGTAGTCCATCGTAGTTGATACCCAGGATACAGGTTTGACCTAGTGTGGGGTCAGGACTATGTGTGTGCCTGTTGGGTGTATTGGAACGGAGTTCCTTATCGCACGTTATGATTTGTAATTTGGGCAGAGGGGGCTAAACCGAAAAAGTGTAACAATGAAAAACCACATCTTTTTGTAGTGATTTTTGAGGCACTTCCTAATCACATAGGAAACAAACCTTTGAGAATTAGTAAATTTTGAGAATATGTAAAAATATTTATAATTTTTATTCTTTTTTTGTGTTAAGTAATTTAATCATTACTTAACACAAAAAAAGATATAGCGAAAGGAACTCCTTTCAACCGGGTGTCCATAAGACACTTCTTTCTTTTTTATTTATAAAAATCATAAAAAGCCTTACCTCATCATCGTCATCACTGCTCAACGCGATGATTTCAGGCTTCGAATCAATAATGGTGACGTCGTCGTCATGTTCCACTGTCTCTTTGCCCATCACATTATCACTCACTAACTTATTCAACAATTTGTTCTTTAAATTGTCAGTTGCATTTTTAATTGACACATTTTGCAATGCATCTTTGTTCTTCGGTGTGTTTTCATTGGAATCTATTATTTCGTTGGTAATATCGTGTAGGGGGCTAGAGAAAGGCGAGCATGTTAGTCTGGTGGAGTCGCCGTGGGGTTCTGTAGGTTTTGTTGGGGTTTTATGACCGACGTCAACTTCAGGTAACTCTGATAAGCTATTGGTGGAACCGCTGATTGTCGATTTGCGTCGACTCTAAAAGAATTAACCATAAAAAATTGGCTAATGAGATACACACATATTAATTAATTTGATATCAATAGTCGGATTCAGTAATAAGTGAGTTGTGAGTGAGTTCTAAGTGCTTAGTATGTGTTGGATATATTGGAATATGGCATTGGCCTACTGTTACAAAACTATTGTTAGTTAGATGTACACTGTAAGTAAATACAACAATTCTACTCACATCATCAGATTGTATGAAATCCGATTCGTCACTATCATTACCCTTAGGTATAACACCCATTATGCTCATACGCGTCGCTCTAGACATCACCATCTGGTCTTCATCCAGTCCATCGTCACTTTCATCACTATTGATCACCTGCCTAGCTTTCTTTTTTGCAGATTTTGGTATTACTTCATCGTCACTATAGACAATTGCTTGTTTGTTTATTGAAGTCTCTGATGATTCTTTATCATCATCGTCATTGCTATCTCCATCATCACTTTCATTAGAATTACTATCAGTAGAATATCTCATTTCAGTTTTAGAAGTAACTAATACTTTATTGCTGTTAGTGGTGTCAAGTTCTTTGGTTTTACGACTATTTGACTCTTTGTCTTTTATCAAATGTGATAATGGCTCATCATCACTACTTTCCTTTCTTTCATCATCACTGTTATTGTTATTTAAACTATCATCCACTGAATCATTACCATCTGTCATATTTTCATCATCAGAGCTCAGCCCTTCATCATTGTTATCAGCAGATGTTTTACCACTGTCAATTTTTAATGGTGTAGCTTTCAAACAAGTAAGTTTCTTGTTTTTATTATGTTCTGCGACTATGGAACTGTCCAAGTCGGAATCAAACAGCATCCGTTTTTTATTTTTATTGAGTATTGGTGTGTTAAATACACTTTTCTTTATGCTTGGTGGACGTCTTGGTACTAACTCTGGTGAGACTTGGGGTTCTGTGTAAAGCCATTAAGGAAAATTGGAACCAAATTGTAAACACAATATATCTTAATGACAATAAATGGAAATCATTCTGACTAATAAAATATTCGTAATTTGAGGCAAGATATAACTACTTAATAAATACATATAATTCTGATACATGTATACATTTATTTCTAACCAGACGCACATATACGAATTATCGTGATTCTTACTTTGAAAATGACAGACTCCATACAACCATTTTTCCCTTATTTAACCCCTTAGGGTGAAATTTCCAAATATCCTTTCTTAGTGGATGATTACAACATAACATGCATCAACTGTCAAAATTTCAAGTTTGTAGCCCTAGCAGTTTAGGCTCTGCGATGGTAAACAAATGGTTTGCCGGCACGATTGTGTTGAGTAGCGAGGGATAGATTGTATCTCGCTACTTGATGCTTTAACTGGACGGCACTGCACTTACCGTCATGTGCAGTGCAGTCACTTTGCCGTGCCAGATAAAAAAAAATTAATAGTCAGTCAGGGCAAGTAATTATATAATATATTATGTATAAGATATGTTTCCAATAAATGCCTATTATCTTCAGTTTTTCAGTAACTAAAAGAAAACTAGGCGATAATCAAATATACAGTAATACAGACTGCCTCGGTGGCGCAGTTGTAATTGCGCATGAGTTTACGACTGCTATGATGAGGTCTCGGGTTCGATCCCAGGGTCGGGTAAAGTGATGTTGGGTTTTTCTATCCAGAAATTCCCAGTATTAGCCCGGAGTCTGGAATCAGTGCCCGGTATGGCGATAGCCTCGCCCCCTATCACATCATGGGACCGAAATTTGGCGAAAAGTGGGTGTACTAGTTACACCTCTGCCCACCCCTTCGGGGATTATATATATATAATACAGTATTGGCAAAGCTTACCATCATCATCAGATGAGCTCAAAACTATCTCATTATGAGGTCTTGATTGTCTTCTACTTGCTTTACTCTCACCTAGACATGGAGGATTTCGATATTAATAACTTTCTTATTTTTTTTACAGCCTCTGTGGCGCAGCAGGCGAGTTGCCTGCCTGACTGTGAAACGAGGGGTTGTGAGTTTGATTCCCTCACAGAGACAAATGTTTGTATGACTGACTAATATTTGTTTCGGGTCTGGGTTTTGTGGGATTCAGTCCCTTGTAGTTCTTGATACCCACAATATAGGTTTTACCTAGTGTGGGGTCAGAATTATGTGCGAGACTGTTGGTTGTATTTATTTATTTATTTCCCAAATCACAAGTTTTTATACAACACATAGGTCAATATGTAGATAAATGTAATCAATTTCAAACACCATGTACACCACATATGACTAATTTAAGCTTCAAATTCAATCGAGTTAAAATGATGAAAAGTCTGTGTAGAGTATGAGAGAGATAAAGAAAACTAGTTTTAAAACAAAGTGTGCAACCAAACTGATGGTACAGTTCTCAGATTTCTCAATCACAAGTTGACTCTATCCACATTTTGCTGAGTATAGGCCTCCCTCATATTATGACATTTGCCACTGTCCTGAGCCAGTTGCTTCCAGGTTCCAGGTTTGACCAGAGATCTTAAGGTTAAGCTATTTTGCTGCCAGATGACTAACACTGTGCATGCAGTGATGTGGTTACCGCTCTCAGTTAAGTGGGCACTTAACTTGACTATTATAAAGTAATGAAATCAAAAAGTGTTAAATAATTACCACTGGCATTTCTAGATTTTTCAACATTTGAAACATTGCTTCGTCTGATAACTTTGGATGATTGTATTTTATCATCGTCATCACTCATCACATCATCTGCAAAAGAGCATTCTTATTATTTACTATAAGTTGCCTGCTGCTCCACCTGCATGGAAGATACCTTATACAATTTATAAAATCATTTCATCTCTCACAACTACTCTTTGCGTAATACAGATATTCCTTCAAACAGGTATAACTTTTGAATGAATGTATTAATTTAAATGAAATAAAGACTAAATGTTACCTCGAGATACACTATGATTTGACGATTTTTTTGTCGTAATAAAGTACTTTGGAAGTGATGCCTTTACAGACAGACAGACAGTTTTTTCGGTTCTATGTAATTAATACAACACATTACAATGCCAATTTTGCAATCTATTTAACGTACAGTACGTGCCCCTTCAGCTTTATTACAATAACCACATACTATCCTTGACCATTGGCATAATATTAAAATTAGATCGTACAGAATTGTTCAAATAAGTCTCGACTTGTAAAAATTTTAAACTTTGCTTTGTGGAAATAAGTTTTTAGTCAATGAAAATTAACTCATCTTATCTTACTATTAAGGTACATTTTCAGTCATATTATGACTGCCGAACCAGCACAAAATAAGTATACTTGAAAGTTTCACAGTACTACAACTTCGCAAATTGGACATTGAATGCAACAAGTATGTACTTCTGAATAATACATTTATGAAACCCTTACCATCTGTACCAGTTTCGTCCGATTCGGCCACAAAAACAGTGTGGTTTTTCTTCTTCAATGAAAAAGAATCGTCAGCCACTAAACTGTCATCTATTACTTCGGCATCGGACCCACTATCGAGACCAGTCTTATCGCGATACTCAAAAAATGAATTTTCCATTATCTAAATGGCAAAACGAAGTAGGTTTCGCGTAAAAATTAAACAAAAATTGTTCATTAGTCGACCAAAACAATTTATTTGAAATTCGGATGTCGTTTAATTGACGTTTTGTTTTTGCTCAACAATTATATATTAATCGAATGGCATAGTTGATAAATGATATTTATTATATTAATTGTTATAAATTATTCTAAATAATTAATATATTACTGGTGTAATTTTTTATAAATAAAATACATTTACAATAACATTTTTACTCGTTTGTAAACCAAAGTTTGTTCCGAGTAACAGGTAACCTCAAAGTTAAGCATACAACAATCTACCATCTCATTCTTGTTTTTTAGTAAAGAAAGAGTCAAGTGTCAACCATCTAGAACCTAAATATTACAAAAAAAAACTGAAATAACACATTTTGTTTTGATACCGTATGTTTGAGTGATTGTGTTTTTCCACCTTTTGTTTTTATTTATAAAACTAACGGTAAAAACACTGAATAAATATAGTTCAAAATATTTATTTAGTGTGATTACCGGATATAAATATGACCGAAGTTCAATTACAAGAATTTAAATTGGACCCTGATTCAGAATTGCGATTTGAGGTTGAATCGAAGAATGAGAAAGTTGTTCTAGAAGTAAGTTCTTTCAACAAGGAATACTTAGTGTAAATCGTGAAAAAGAAATTTTATATAAAACTGAGTTTTACTGGTCGTTTACTGTATTTCAGAGTGATAAATAAAAAGGTCATTTTTTTAGGTCAAAAGCGGTTATGCTGAGGTCTTTGGCACAGAGCTTGTCAAAGGCAAGCCCTATGAGTTCCACACGGGAGCTAAGGTAGCTGTGTTTACGTGGCATGGCTGCACCATTGAGCTGCGAGGGCGTACTGAAGTCAGCTATGTGGCTAAAGAAACACCTATGGTAACTTATTATTATCCTCATGGAAAATTGCATGACATAAATTTGCCTTAAACTGAGATGTACTAGAGACCTGTTGTCAATCTTGCTGGCTTGTATTCGTCAGTTTACTTTTTTTCTTTATATCCTTCCATTTTTGATCATTCTTAAGGTTCTTAAGGTTGTCGGGCAGAGATCACTTTTAGCGATAAGACCGCCTATTGTAACTTACTCTAGTTTTTTTTTGTAATATTATTATGATGGTGTGTAATAAAGAGTTATCTATCTATCTATTTTAATGTAGCTAGCAAAAACCATTTACAATTTTATTTTGATTATACCTTAAATTTTTTTACTCCCTCCAGGTGGTTTACCTGAATGTACATGCAGCACTAGAGCAACAGAGACTGGCTGCTGAGCAGGAGAATACTCGAGGACCTGTTACCATGGTGGTAGGACCTGGGGATGTAGGCAAATCCACCCTGACGAGGCTACTGCTTAACTATGCTGTTAGGATGGGCAGGAGGCCTATATTTGTTGATCTAGATGTTGGTCAGGGTCAAATCAGTGTGCCCGGAACTATTGGTGAGTTTTTATTTATCCTGGCACAGCAAAGTGAACACACTGCACCTGATGGTAAGTGCAGTGCGGTCCAATTAAGAGTATCGAGTAGGGGGGGTCAATTTATCCCTCGCTACTCAACACTATCATGCTGGCCTGCTTCTTGATACTACCCTATGATCTAGAAACACAAGAACTGAAGTATTTGAATTGGATCTGGGTTTTTGGACCAAAAATCTATTGTAGTTCCATATAATTGTGACATAAGATAATTGTATCTTTATATGGGGTTAGAGCTTGGAGTCTTGGGTATTATTTATTAGGCTGACTGCATACTTACATTGTATGCAGCAACAATTTTTTTTCATTTTGAAATTATCCTTCGTTTCCTGTCAAAAATTTTAACTGAGTATGTGAGTTTTTAACAAAAGTAATCTAGACAGATTACATATTTATTTTTATTTATTAGGCAGAAAAACAATGTACAAATGTACTTAATTATCTGATATACAATATAAATAATAATTTTTTATATTAATAAACTGATAAAATCTGCACACAACATTCAAATTATAATCTTCTTGATTTTATTCAATTAAAATTTTTATATAAGTTTACTTATATGTTTTAAGTGATTTGTAATAAATAAGAATCACTTCAAAAGTGACTTCTCATGACACTTAGGATCTTAATCCTTGACTTTTTCAAATAACAAAACATTAACCATACATTTTATTTATGAAAACAGGAGCAGTATTAGTTGAACGGCCAGCATCTATAGAGGAAGGGTTCAGTCAGCAGGCTCCGTTAGTGTACCACTTTGGCCACAACTCCCCGGGAGACAACCTGGAATTATACAACACAATAGTGTCACGTCTGGCAGAGGTGATTACGGAAAGATGTGAGAATAATAAAAAAGGTATAAATAAATACATTTTATGACCACATTTTTCTTTATTAACACAATATACAGTTTATTATTCTTCTTCTTCTTTTTTTAATTTGGACTCCTCCGTCTCATCGGTGATTTGCCAATGTCAAGTATCAGACTTCCTTACGTTGGTTTATTATTAATTTCTTTTTTTTTTGTTATGTACTTGGGGTACAATGCTTGGCCATTTTGCGGCCTCCTGAGTACTCAGACACTAGACCCTCGACCGCTTCTTTATTGTCTTGCCCATGGTGTAGTGTGAAGAAGCAGGCCGGCATAATTGTGTTGAGTAACGAGGGATAGACTGTCTCTCGCTACTCTATACTTTAATTGGACGGCACTGCACTTACCATCAGGTGCAGTGTGGTCACTTTGCCGTGCCAGGATAAAAACAAAAAAAAACTGGTATTGAAAATGTGACTCATTGGTATGCTGATTCACACAAGGCGTTAGTCACAAGATGAAAAAAAAAGAAAACGATTAAGCTACACATAAACACAAATAAATAATAGTTTTTTTAACTTAAAAAAGCAGCATTAGCCTAGTTGGTTGGTACGGACTGTCAAGACGAAAGTCGTATGTTCGAAACCCAAAATGACATACACCTCTAACTTTACTAAAGTTACATGTGTATTAAATGTTAATTATCGCTTGCCTTAACGGTGATGGAAAACATCGTGAGGAATCCTGCACACCTGAGAATTCTCATAAGAATTACGAAGGTATGTGAAGTCTGCCCAAATTAGGACAGCGTGGTGGACTAAGGCCTAACCCCACTCATTAGAAGAGGAAGCCCGTGCCCAGCAGTGGGACAATGTAATTAATACAGGGCTAGTATTATATTATTATTTTAACTACGATGACAAAAATAATTAAGTTTATGCACATTTTTTGTTTTGTTCGCAGCTTCCGCATCTGGTGTCATAATAAACACATGTGGCTGGATAAAGAATGCAGGGTACAAGGTTCTCACACATGCTGCTCAAGCTTTTGAGGTGATTTTTTTATTTATTAATAAACCAAACTAGATTTTAATTAGATGACGAATAAAACACCACAAACGTAGCGTAAAGATAAATAAAATATTTTTATACTAGATGTTGCTCGCGGCCCGCGTGTAGGTAATTTTTGGAAGAAAAGGTATACAATCCATGGAGGCATCTTAAGCTATTACACCTTTCTATCCTTATTTTTTTTTTTGCAATTAAAATAGCATCTATTAATCAGTGATAATGTAGCATTCAAATAGTGAAAGAATTTTTTTAATCGGCCCAGTACTTTTTGAGCTAATTCGTTACAAACATACATACATATCTTTCCTCTTTATAATATTAGTTTAGATAATAATAAAAATATATTTTCATAAATAATAATTATTATTAACCGACTTCAAAAAAAGAGGAGGTTAACAGTTCGTCGGAATCTTTTTTTAAGTATGTTCCCCGATTTCGAAGACGCCTGGACCGATTCGAGAAATTATTTTTTTGTTTAGAAGGGTATACTTCCCAGGTGGTCCCATTGGCACCAAGTCAGGATCTGATGATGGGCTTTTAGAAAAATCAAGGGCAACCCTCAAATTTTGTAGTGATGCATAATTTGTTTTCTATTGAAGTTGGTGTACTTATTATGAATTATTTTATTTTACCTATCGATAGAAAAGGACAAGGCTATCTATATTTCATATCGACATGGCCACGCCCTATTGTTGTTTACACAGTGGTCACTACATAGATTATATAACAATGTGAATACATTACACACAAGATAAATCTGTAATTTTGTGCATACATTTGAGAGTGTTGTGTGTAATGGTGTGGTGACGTAATTACATTTTGCATTTGTGTTGCATGTTTATTACTCGGTGCACGAAGCACCCCACTGCAATTAGCAGACTTTTTTGTTCAAAATTCGAGCTTGATGCAGTCTCCTTTTGGTTGCACGCGGGATACATTTTTTGAGTTATTTTTGATTTGTTACATGAAAGAAATATAACTTCTCCTGTGCGTTCATAATTTTTTTTTAAATTCCTGAATAGGCAGACGAGCAGGTGGCCCGCCACCTGATGGTAAGTAGTCACCGCCGCCCATAGACTTCTGCAATGCCAGGGCACAGCTGAGCCGCTGCTAACCGTTTAAGGAATACTATAATAATAAGCAAACACTTTATTGTTTAAACAAACTTTCTTTTTACCAGGTTGACGTAATATTAGTTTTGGACAACGAAAGGTTGTACAACGAGCTGAAGCGCGACATGCCCAAGTTCGTGAAAGTCGTATATTTGCCCAAAAGTGGTGGGGTGAGCTTTAATTTTTTATCCATTTTTTTTACCGGATTGGTTGTGAATTGAAAGTGGTATCGATTGCTGAGACGAAAGTCCGGGTACAGTACTGGCCAAAGGGCATACACCTCTGCATTTTCGAAGTTAGAATATTCATGGTTAATTATCGCTTGTTTATACATTAAAGGTGCATACAGCAAGACATGCAAGAATGAGTTGAGTTATCTGTCGATATTAGATATAAATGTATACTTATAGATGGTTCCACCCTGAAAGATAGTATAGTTTAGAAGCCGATAGGTGGCGCTGTTTTGGAGAACCAGTTTCTATTGATCTACGAAAATGTTCGTCTATATAGATATAGACAGACCAATATCTACCGGGGCCCAGTAGTATTACTATATAAGCTTTAATTTAATGTAATTTACAAAGTTTGACTGCCTCGATAGCGCGTTTGTAATTGCGCATGCGTTTACGACTGCTATGCTGTGGTCTCCGGTTCGATCCCCGGGTCGGGTAAAGTGATGTTGGGTTTTTCTATCTAGAAATTCCCAGTATTAACCCGGTGTCTGGAATTGTGCCCGGTATGGCGATAGGCTCGCCCCCTATCACATCGTGGGACCGAAATTCGAAGTGGGTTTACTGGTTACACCTCTGCCTACCCCTTAGGGGATTACAGGCGTGAGTGTATATGTGTGTGTAATTTACAAAGTTTTCAATAAAATTGTAGGAAATATCCACATAATTATGAACAACAATTAAGGATATTTATATTATTTTAGGTTGTGGAACGTTCATCAACACAGAGGGCAGAGGGAAGAGACGCCAGGATAAGGGAATATTTCTACGGGAAGAGGACGCCCTACTATCCACATTCGTTTGACGTCAAATTTTCAGACTTGAAAATCTATAAGGTGAGTTATCTATTGATAAATGGCGTTGAAGCTAATTTGAGCATCAGGCCAGTGTGAAAAAGATTTACGACTGGAAGCTACAGTTAATTAATAAGGTAAAAGAGTTTCTTTTGCGTATTATATTAGGTTGCATATAGAATAATGTACAAAATTAAACACAAGAAACTACCGTATTGACTGTAGTAACACACCTGGGGCATTATTCTCTATGCCTTACACACGCGTAACGATGCGCGTTATGTTAACTGCATGTTATTCGCATGTAATAGCATCACATAATACTATAACGTAACGCGTTTGTAAAGTCATAGAGAATATTGCCTCTACTAAGTTTTTAGGTGTGTATTGCATAAATGGCGGCACCACCAGCTGGCACACGTTTGGTGTGTTTTAACATTACACAAGTGTAAACTGTAATGTAAGGAACACACCTAACGCTTTGCGAACCGCATAGATGTATTATTTCGCGCCGTAGTTAACGTGGCTACAAACAGAGGTATTTTTGACAATTAGTTATGGGTTTAAAAATGTTTTATTGGTTTAGGAAACAATCAGAAACTAAATGAAGAAGAATAATTATAAATTAGTTTAAATAACATTCCGTATCTTATTGTATAACTAGCTGTTGCTCGCGGCTCCGCCCGCGTGGAGGTCATGTTTGGGAGAAAAAGTATACAATACAAAATACTCATGCGTTTAACTTCAAAAAATTACGGATTTTTATACAATCTTTCATCCCCTATTTTACCCCCTTAGAGGCGGAATTTCCAAAAATCCTGAAACATATATTTTTTATTTTTAACTTAAAGGCCAAATACAAATTTTCATGAATTTAACTTCAAAAATGACGGAGTTTCATACAAACTTTCTTCCCCTATTTTACCCCCTTAGGGGTGCAATTTCCAAAAATCCTGAAATATATATTTTTTACTTTTAACTAAAAGGCCAAATACCAATTTCCATGCGTTTAACTTCAGAAATGACGGATTTCCATACAAACTATCATCCCCTATTTTACCCCCTTAGGGGTGATATTTCCAAAAACCCCTCCTTAGTGGATGCCTACGTCATAAAAGGTACCTACTGTCAAAATTTCAAGTCTCTAACCCCAGCCGTTTAGGCTGTGCCTTGATCGATCAGTCAGTCAGCTTCTTCTTTTATATATACAGATGATTTATGTAATAAGTGAATGAGTTCAGTGATGGCACTGCGCTTACCATCAGGCGCAGTGTGGTCACTATACGGTGCCAGGATAAAAAAGGTCTTTTTTCAAGCTTCCATGAAGTAGTAACTTTTTTATTTATGCTTGCTAGTTAATAATTAACTTCATAGGCGTGCTTATGTCAAAGTAAAATAATCTGAGCGTGACGGTCACGCGAGTTTAGTGATTTTTCCCACCCCAAAAGTGTGCCTAAAGAAGTTTTCACTTCAAAAATTTTCACTTCAATAAGCTTCAATAATAAAAAGTTTTTAATTCATAAAGAGTACACCAACTTCAATAAAAAACTAATTATGCGTCCCTATAAAATTTGAGGGTTGCACTCGATTTTTCTGAGATCCCAGCATCAGATCATGACTTGGTGCCAAAGGGACCACCTGTGAAGTATACCCTTTTAAACAAAAAAAGAAATTCTCGAATCGGTCCAGGCGTCTTCGAGTAATCGGGGAACATACATAAAAAAAAACGACAAATTGAGAACCTTCTCCTTTTTTTGAAGTCGGTTAAAAAGAGTGCGATGATGATGAGTGTTGTATGTGTGAGTGTTGTATGTGTGAGTGTTGTATGGTGGTGTATGCAGGTGGGCGCGCCGTCGCTGCCGGACTCGTGTATGCCGCTGGGCATGCGCGCGGAGGACGCCCTCACCAAGCTGGTGGTGGTGTGGCCCTCGCCGGCGCTGCAGCACCGCCTGCTCGCCGTGTCCTTCGCCGCCGCGCCAGACGACCATGTGTTACACTCCAACCTCGCCGGCTTCGTCTGCGTGTGAGTTACACTCGATACTTCATTACAGTACACACTTAAGTATCACTCACATAGTCCTAACACTAGGTATGACCTACGGTATCCACGATACGGTTATGAACCCTATGAAGAATATCAACAACTCTGTGATCTACGGTTCTAAAACACCTAGACCCGAATCAAATATTTGTCAGTCACACAAACATGTTTCTTGTTGCGGGAATTAAACTCGCGGTCTTGTTCCACAGCCATATACACCCGCTGGGCCACACATACTAGCCATGTATTTACACAATCACACTGTTATGCACAGATCTCCACGGTTTTACGAATTTATTTATTTTTTATCCTGGCACGGCAAAGTGACCAGACTGCATCTGATGGTAAGCGCAGTTTTTTTTTTTTTTTTTTTATCGTGACTCGGCAAAGTGACCACACTGCACCTGATGGTAAGTGCAGTGCCGTCCAGTTATAGTATCAAGTAGCGAGGGATAGATTATCACTCGCTACTCAATACAATCATGCCGGCCTGCTGTGTAGCTTCTTCACACTACGCCTAAAGGACCCAGGATCATAGGAAGGAGGGAACACGGTAGCTGGTAAACTGTTCCACAGCTTGATGGTGCGGCAAAAGTACGAGTTTGCGAACCTCTTAGTTCGGGCCGGGGTAGTAGACACTACAAAGCTGTGGCTCCGCAATCCAGTACGCGTGGTTCTGGTATGGAAGGGAGAGGATGGGATAAGATCAAACAATTCTTCAGAGCATTCACCATGATACAGACGGTAGAACACGCTAAGCGAGGAAATATCCCTACGCAGCTGTAGCGGCTCCAGGCTGTTACTCACGTCTGCATCATTCACAATGCGGATGGCCCGCCGCTGCAACCCGTCCAAGGCATCGAGGAGGTATTTTGCGGAACCGTCCCAGAGGTGCGAGCAGTATTCCATTCCCGGTCGCACCTGTGCTTTATATAAGCGGTAGAGCTGACCGGGCGTGAAAAACCGCCGCACCCTGTTCAGGATTCCGAACCTGCGGGAAGTGGCGGATATTACGCCCTCGATGTGACTCCTTGGATTAAGATCGCAGCGGATATCCATACCTAGGACACTAAGGTCATTCCGCATTGCGAGTGGAACACCCTGAAGAACGGGGATTGGAGAAAACGGAGACTTCTTGCACGAGAACGCGCACACCTGGGTTTTCTTGGCATTAAACTCAACCCGATTCCTGGTACCCCATGATGATATGAGATCCAAGGCCTGGTTGAGCTCCATGACAAGATCCTCGCGTCTCCTCTCAGTATCCACCCGGCAACCAGGAGGCTTGCTGCAATAACGCCCATGAACCGTGCTGTCGTCTGCATAGCAATGAATGTTGCCAAGCGACAACATATCATTGATATGCAGAAGAAACAAGGTGGGCGAAATCACAGAACCTTGTGGTACTCCGGCATTTACTGACATGAACTGCGAAGCGTGTCCATCAACGAGGACACGCATTCTACGCTCATGCAGAAAGCCGGAAATCCACTTGCACAGGTTGTCGGGCAGACCGTATGCCGGGAGCTTGGAGAGAAGGCCACGGTGCCAGACCCTATCAAACGCCTTGGCTATGTCGAGACTCACAGCCAGAGCCTCGCCATGCCTGTCAATCGCCTCGCCCCAGTGATGCAATACAAACGCTAGAAGATCACCCGTTGATCGGTTATGGCGGAAACCATATTGTCTGTCACTGATCAACGAGTGATCCTCCAGGTAACGAACTAATTGGCTGTTAATTAGTCGCTCCATGACTTTACAGATCACTGAGGTGATGGCGATTGGGCGGTAATTGTTAGGGTCTGACCGATCACCCTTTTTGGGGATCGGCTGCACATTGGCCTCCCTCCACGATTCAGGCACAACACCTGAGAGGTAGGACGATCGGTATAGGCGCGTCAGTGCAGGAGACAACTCCGCTGCACACTTTTTGAGAACAAGCGCTGGGATACCATCCGGACCACTGGCCTTCCGGACGTCGAGAGACTGCAGCTCACGCCGCACATCACAATGCCTGATACGGATATCAGGCATTGTGTGACCGCAACCGGGCAGCGTAGGTGGTAAAGGAGCATTGCAGTCCTCGAGTCTCGAATTAGCCGCGAAGAGGTTTGCCAGTAAATCGACCTTCTCTTGCGAGCAATGGGCCAGTGTTCCATTACGATATCTCAACGGTGGCAGCGAAGGGCGACAGAAATTAGATTGGACCGCCTTAGCCAAGCTCCAATAAGCACGACTGCTTGTCGGGTGATCGGCCAAAGCACATCCAATCTTGGAGACGCGCTGGGCATCCGCTCTAACATACTCCCTCTTGCAAGCCTTGGCAGCACGGTTGTAGGCTGCTTTGAGGGACTTGAGATTGGGATCCTTCTTAGCGCGACCCCTGATCCAAGCGCGATACGCCGTCTGTTTTTTACCAACAGCATCGGCGCATGCACGATTGAACCAGGAGCGTCCTCGGCCGTTGCCCGCGATCTCAGAGGAAGGAATGTAATATTCCATTCCTAGCCTGATCTCGCAGGCAACGGCGTCGGCACTCGCAGAAGTATCCTTTCCCTCAAAGCAGCGCTGCTGCCAAGGGATGGATGCGAAATAATCCCGCATACCATCCCAATCTGCCGACGAGTAGTGCCAGACCCTGCGCTTGACCTTCACGGGACGTGGAGGCAAAGCGCGAGGTACTGACGTCCCAACCAGACAGTGATCGGAGGTCCCCAGAGGAGCACCAACCGACACCGTATACCCGGTCGGGTGACTCGTCAACAGAAGGTCCAGCAGAGAGGGCGCATGACTCGCCACATCTGGGATCCTGGTAGGCTGGTTCACCAGCTGTGTCAAGCCATGAGTCAAGGCGAATGCATGAGCAGTTCTGCCAGCATGGTCAGTTCTGGAGGAGCCCAACCACAACTCATGGTGTGCGTTGAAGTCCCCCAGAACTACCAATTCCGCTGTTGGGAACTGCTCCTGCGCGTCGTCTGTCGCCTGGCTAATGTAATCAAATAGCCGAGTTGTCTCAACGTCCCCGTCGTGTGACCTGTAAAGGCACACGTAAACCCGACTCTGAGAGCCGAGGTCGACGTGTACCCACAGGGTGGAGAAGGAGGGGTCCTCCATGCAGCGCAGACGGCGACAGCAGACGTCCGACCGAACATACAGGCATACCCCGGCCCTCGGCCTGAAGTTTTCTTCAAGTGAGTAGCCGGGGTAAAGCAAGTATGTGGTATCGGTCGGACTACAAATCTGCGTCTCCGTCAGGAAGAGATGAGCAGGCCGGGCCGTCTCAAGATGGTGGTGGACGGCATTAAGGTTCGAATGGAGTCCGCGGATGTTAGCGAACTCCATTGTGAAAGCGGTGGTGGGGTTACGCACCGCTGTAGGTCCTGTTCTCTTTATAGGCACTGTCATGGAGTTATGGGGGGAGGATGTGAAGAAGCGGTCGAGGGTCTAGTGTCAGAGTAATCAGAAGGCCGCAACAAGCGCCGGTCCACTAAAAGAGCCAAGAGGAGGTGAGCTGATCCGCCGGACGGAAGGGCCCCCGTACCCTCCCGGGATAGGCCGCCGGGACCCCACATCCGGTCACCAACCGGCACGACGGACCCACCCAAGATTATGCGCGGCATGGTGGGGCAGCCTCTCGTGGTGGTTAGCCACGATTGGGCCCCTGTACTGTACCGCGGGCGGCCAGCGGTACAACCGTTTCTACAGGTCTCCCTGGCCGACGGATCAACACGCCTCCAACCGACTGTGAACCGGCTAATACCGGCACGGCCAAACATCGTACCCCAACTCTAGCCCCCCGACGATAACCGGAAATACACTGGCTGATCCCGGAACGCGACACACTTGCGTGTGCCACTATGGCGGGTTTTTCGCCGTGTGTACGGTGTTCGCTATCCGGGCGGATACGAATATCCTACCACCAGCTGAAGTCCAGTTAGAGTATCGAGTAGCGAGCGACAACTTATCCCCCGCTACTAAACACAATCATGTCTGCCTGCTTCTTCACACTACGCCGTGGGCAAGAAAGTGAAGAAGCGGTCGAGGGTCAGAGTACTTAGAAGGCCGTATATCGTGCCCTAATAAATATTATATTCTATACCCCCGACAAAAACTGGATGTACACTAATAAAGGAGATTAGGCCCTAATCCACTACGCTAGCCTAAGACGAGTTGGCAGACTTCACGTTACTTTGATATTATAACTGTTCTCCAGAACGGCGGTGGACATGGACCGGCAGACGCTGACGATCCTGTCTCCGCAGCCGCGGCCGCTGCCCAACACCGTGCTGCTGCTGTCCGAGCTGCAGTACATGGACAACCACTAGCGCAGGACCACCTGGTGGGGCCTTCACCGGACCTCATCTGACTTGACACGCGTCAATAACACTGTACATATAGTATTTATGAGTAAATGATATTGTGAGGATGGCCGGCTTTTATTTTTCTTCTTAACAATGAATTATATCGATGGCTTAATGATCAAACTTGGTAACTCCTTTTCGGAAAAAGAGAATAAATTGTTTGTTTATTTTTAGGTATTATTAATAATATAGCAGCGATAGCCTAGTTGGTTGCGGTACGGACTGTCAAGACGAAAGTCGTAGGTTCGAAACCCAAGTGGCATACACCTCTGACCTTTCTAAAGTTATGTGTGTATTAAAATGTTAATTATCGCTTGCTTTAACGGTGAAGGAAAACATCGTGAGGAAACCTGCATATCTGAGAGTTTTTCGAAGGTATGAGAAGTCTGCCAACCCGCATTAGGCCAGCGTGGTGGACTAAGGCCTAACCCCTCTCATTAGTAGAGGAGGCCCGTGCCCAGCAGTGGGACAATGTTTAATACAGGGCTAGTATTATTATTAATAATAATATCATGGATTCACGTATTTTATTTTACAGAAATAGTCTACTTTTATATAATAACGTTAGCAACTGACGTCTGACACCCGGCGCTAGTGGTGATGCGAATACATAGCACGTCACATCCTCTTGTCTCCATCTTCTGATTGATTCATTTATTAATTACATAATAATTAATAGCAAGTATCTTAATAAAAATAATACAAGTAAATAACAATAAAATATTAAGTATATACTGTAATAATAACGGTCTTATTCATAATCAGTTATCGGAGCTTTATAAAAATAAAATAATAATTGAGAGGTTTTATCTCTATTGAGCCATTATGAATAACATTTTTTAAAAAGCTTCGATAACTCATTATAAATGAGACCGTTAATATTTTATTTTAACATGCTGACACCGCTCCTCGACGACACGCAACGTTTCGTCCCACGTCCTTGCTGACCAATTCTCTATACCGTGCAACATTCTCAATTTATATTACAACAATTTTAATTTGTAACATACCAAGGTAACGTTCGTCACCAAAAGGCATTACAATTCCAAATTTTTACTCGATTAACCTCGGTTAACCTTTCTCGAATCCCAAGAACACCGATGTTCGAAAAGGTAATAAGTAGAGTCTGTAAAATTAAGCCAAAATCAATTTTATTTCCATAACATTAAAATTAAAAAAATAGCATGTAAGAATGGCGAATGTTGCCAATATTTTTGGTTCGCCGGCATGCCATTTATACGTGACTGGGTAAAAAGTGTTATAGTAATGGTTACATCAGCATTTCGCGCTATTTTTCGCCATGTCGCCTTACGCAACACATAAATGTTACTTTGAGTGGTTCGTTATAATAATTTCTAAGAATTGATTTGGTTTAGCTATTTATTGGGTTCACAATAAAATTGACAAATATAATTAAATATTGACCAGCAACAAAATCAAGAAGTATTATATTGCGATACTTACTACCAAAAGCTGAATTCTCAGAAATTAAAGAACTGACTGCTGTTTCCCAGTAGCATTTCTTTAACATATATTTTGTTCTTTTTTTATTTTACTGATCCGTTAATTTTATATAAGATTCAGTGGCATTAATAAATAAATAAACATTCTCTATATTTCAAAGTTTTGTGAATTAGGCATAATGGCAGAGAACCTTTGCCTTCTCTTTTATATAAAAAAGATAATGAAAAAAAGAAACTTTGGTGTACTTCGTCAATATTGTTGGAATTTTATTTATTACAAAATGAGTGGAAATTATACAGCTGAAGTCGTCGAAGATAGTCGATATGATCCTCTTGTATGGCGAGTGTAGAGGCAATGGTAGTGCAGCCATTCGTCTATATGCTGAGAGATATCCAAAACGGAAACATTCAAAATCCCACCGCGTTATTTTATATGCCATTACGCGGTTGCGGGAAAACAATAGACCAGTGCCTATCACTGGAGGTAGTTTTCAACTATTTTTTTATCCTAGCACGTAAAAGTCCACCTGACGGTAAGGACAGTAGTGCACAAATCCTGTATAGAAAATATTGCATCCATACAGTAACTGGATTATCACCTGAAGTAACTGGATGTATTTCATCTCCGATCTTTGAGCCTAGGCAAAGTGGCTTCTTTGTACCATAAACTTGCTACAGTACGACACTCTCATTATCTATGTTAATAATTATAAAAAATGTTAGTAATCTTACAATATTCCAACTGAATAAATGTTCGTATGAAAGTAACACTGACATAACAGTGCAAAACCTGTGTCCTGTTCCAAATTAGCTGTTTAACTTCAATGGAAGCCTCATTATCGCTGTTGATAGTCTAAATATTATTTTTATACAGATAATCTTTGTGGAAAAGCTGGTGGTATTAAAAAATCTATTCTGGTTAACCAGTTACTTTTGGCTGGCATAATAGGCTATTTGACTAATTTTCGAAAATGATTTAAAACTATTATTTATTACATAATAAGCACACTATATTGATATTTCCGGGAAATCTACTGTATTTTTAATAAAAATCAATGTTAAAGTTTAAATCTCCAAAACCGCGGCAAAAACGCTATTTCTGTAATGGCGCTGATCATATGACACGTGTGACGTCACATGCAAGTAAACAAGCTAATAATGATAAGCAAAGTGATGTCACCAGAGTTGCAATCAATCACATAGTGTTCACATCTCATATAAAATTTAAAAAAAATGTTGTATTTTATTTCATTTAATTTGCAAAAAATATACATTATTTTGTTTAAAATTAAGTGAAATATGGTTTTTTAAGCTATTGTCTAACAGGATGAGCACAATTTGCAGTGTATTTTCAATGTTGTCAAATAGCCTATTATTACAAATGATGTAGGCAATGTCTGTTGATTGTCAATATTATGACTGCACTACACTGCATTTTACTTTAATAACTATACAATACACATCAGGTACCTTGTAGGAGACAAAAATTTGTTTTGTAAATATGTTGACCGTGGCAGAACACAGAATGTGTTTTTAAGTGCCCTTGAGTATATGAAAGACTAAGATCTCACAACACCTAGACATAATCAATGCCAATGTTGTGTACTCCTGTAATTGGTATACACATCAGAATATATTTTTTGTAATTTTATATTAGATTTAAGAAATAAATAATCAAATTTCTGTCTCTCACACAAACAGACACTCTTGTTTTGTTAAATGGAGCATCAACTGATATTTTTATTATTGTTTCATTGTATTGATGAAAAAGTTGTAAATGGGTATTTTTAGATCTAATGTGATGTTGCTAGAAAACAAAAAAAAATATATAGTTTTAGGGCAGTTCCCATTTATTGGTGATACCGAGGGTATATCGAAAGTGTTTTATAAATATCCATGGGTAGATTGACGATAAACATCATCTGAGTGGAGTGAGAGTTGCAATAAAAGACGGCTCTCGAGCGCTCTAGAGGACAGTCCGTTCTGGCACTGCCTACTGTACGGACGTATGGTGAGCATTAGCTCCCATCGCCCTATACCACTATTGGTCTGGCGGCAGTTCAGCATAGAGTGTTATGCTGTCCATGCGCACTTGTGGCTAATTGGTACTTGGTACATCCTGACATGGAATTGTTAACAATGGGCACTGAGGCGTAACTGTGATCATTAAATTGATCAATACAGTGGCAATCATCGTTTATGTGCTGTTTAAGGTATCCACCTTAAATAGCACTTTGGAGTGTCTCCAAAAATAGATTTATTTTTCTATATTTTAATGGGATTGTCTCCACAATCACATTACTACCACTAATCACCCTAGAATCAATATTTACAAACATTTTAGAACTTTAGGGGGAATTTTAATATTATATGTTTGATGCATATAATACTAAAATGACCGCAATAGTTAAAAAAAATTACATGTTGGCACATGAGTGTGTCCAAAAATTATACAAGTATGCAGACATATGCGGTGCATATTAAATCTATATTCAGATGCAGCCTCCATGCACCTATTGAGTTTTTACCAGCACTACACAGCAAGTGAGCTTTTATTAATATTACTTAGGATTTCAATAACTGTATTTTAATTTTTTTTTTTTTTTTTTATCCTAGCACGGCAAAGTGACCGCACTTCACCTGATGGTAAGCGCAGTACGGTCCAATTAGAGTATCGAGTAGCGAGAGACGATCTATCTCCCGCTACTCAACACAATCATGCCGGCCTGCTCCTTCACACTACGCCATGGGCAAGAAGGTGAAGAAGCGGTCGAGGGTCTATTGTCAGAGTACTTAGAAGGCCGCAAAATGGCCAACATTGTACCCCAACTCTAGACCCCCAAAAAACCGGATGTACACTGGCTGATCCCGGAACGCGATATACTTGCGTGTGCCACTATGGCGGGTTTTTCACCCTGTGTACGGTGGTCGCTATCCGGACGGATATGAATATCCTACCACCAGCAAGCAATACTGGATACAGGCATTATCAGTTGCATGACAACTGCCTGCCTGATTAATAAATAAGTAATTTAAACAATTATACTAGACACTTATTTATTTATATATATATATATATATATATATATATAATATATCCAGTGGGATATATTATATATATATATATATATGTATATATATTATATATATAATATATATATATTATATATATATTATTATACAGTGTAAACTCCATGTAACGTCACTCTATTTAACGACAAACTCTCTTAAGCGTCGAAATCAATTGGCTTTGGTTGGTTTAGCTTGTTTTTCATACAATGTTTCACTCTATATAGCATTACACCCACTCTCAATAACGACAACAATTAAGTTGCTAAAATTAGTAAAAACTGCGCAGCTGTGTACGATCTATTGTCGCTTTATTATCCTAGCCCGCAATAAACTCGACTGTCGGCATCATGCATACCGAACTTTCTAAGAAATTCATTCTTTTGTTTACAAATTGGGATTGCTTGCACGTGTAGACTGTTATTGACCATGATTCATAACTAGGAGTCATGGATTATCTATACCTTATCATATTCTTAGTTGCTCACAAACTTGCAAACTGTAAACATGGCTACTAAAAGAAAATCACTGTGTATTGACGAAAAAGTTTTACTGATACGCGCAATAGAAACGGGAGAGAAGATAAGTGATGTTGGCAAACGCTTTGGATTTAGTCGCTCTACCGTGTCCACAATATGGAAAAATAAAGAAAAAATCCTCCACGCTGCGGGCGAGGGAAAATCTTCCAAAAAATTAAAGAAACCTATATACGAAGATTTGGATAAAGCTGTACTATCATGGTTTCATCGACAGCGCCAGAATAATATGCCTATCTCGGGGCCGCTCGTGAAAGCTAAGGCGGAGAATTTTGCTGCTGAACTTGGTTTAACTTCTTTCAAAGCATCAGAAGGATGGCTCGGAAAATTCAAGCAGCGTCATCATATCAACTATGGTAAAATAAGTGGGGAAGCACGAAGTGTTGATACAAATGTGACTCATGATTGGATTAACAGAGTGTGGTCAAAATTCATAGAAAAATACGCCCCAAGTGACATTTTCAATGCTGATGAAGCAGGAATTTTCTATAAGTTGACTCCAGATAAAACTCTGAAATTTAAAGGGGAAAAGTGTGTGGGAGGAAAGCTTTCCAAGGAACGTATTACGGTGCTTGTGGCTGCTAATATGGATGGCACAGAGAAAAAAAAGCTACTAATAATAGGCAAATCGAAAAATCCGCGCTGTTTTAAGAACATCAAAAAATTGCCAGTGACGTATAAAGCTAATAAATCAGCTTGGATGACCAGTCAACTTTTTGAAGAAGAAGTGCGAAAGTGGGATGCAGAATTAAAGGGACGAAAAATTTTACTTCTTGTTGACAACTGCCCTGCCCACCCTTTTATATCAAACCTTCAAAACATAGAGTTGGCATTTCTTCCTCCAAATACGACTAGTGTCTTACAGCCAATGGACCAGAGTGTGATTAAAAGCCTCAAGGGTCACTACAGAAGGAAATTATTGATGGAGCTAGTCGAATCTGAGGGTAAAACTTCTGTTAATATGCTGCATGCAGTAAATTTTTTATCTAAAGCCTGGGAAGAAGTGACACCCACAACTATACAGCACTCTTTTCGACATGCTGGACTTTGTACCAATTCTACGAGTGATGAGGTGGAAACAGAATCTGAGTTTGAAAGCGACGACGACCTTCCATTAACTGAGTGGATTCAACAATTCAACATGGCAGGAAATACGGTAAATCTTCAAACCTACATTGAAGTGGACGACCGCCTGCTTACAACGGCTTCACTCACAGACGAAGAAATTTTGGATTCAGTGAGAAAAACTGAGGATCAAGAACAAGGTGATGAAGAAGATGAGACGGATGAGCCTGAGCTTCCGCCGAGCATTAAAGAAGCTCTGGAAGCAGCAAAATTATTGGAAAAATATTTCCTTTATAACCAAGATGCCTCAGTATTGCTAGATATTAATAAAATAACTAAAAAAATACAACAAAATTACTGGTGCAGCAAAAGACGTCAGACAAAAATAACAGACTATACTCAATAGCGTTCAAATAACATTCTTTTTTATGCACATAACTACTAACAATAGTCAGAAATAAACTTTTTATTTTTCTAATTCTGATGTTTCTTCTCTCCATTTAACGACAACTCTCTATAACGCCATAAAATGCACAGTCCCTTCAGTGTCGCTATATAGAGTTTACACTGTATTTATATCACTTTATTGATATTTCTAAACTTTCTAGTAATAATAGACTAACCTTATATATTGCCTACAGCTCGACAACAATAATGGTGAGTTGCTGCCAAACAAGATGGAAGATGAAGATAATAGTGAGAAAATAATATGTATTAATGTTTAAGTGTTTATATAAGGAATTTGGAATTTTATAGAGTAAGATGGCTAGACTGAGAAGCGGTTTGTAAAAAATGTGTATGCAAGAAACAGAAAATCGAGTGGATGTAATGGAGTGGTATGAATCAAGACTTATATCAAGATTGCCACATTGATAGATATACCGAACATTTCACTAAAGCAATTATCTAAATTTTATTGAAGTTTTTTAATATTTTAGTTTATATTAGTTTTAGGCAGCTTACATTATGTTTAAAACCTAACCAAGTTTGTTCCTATTAACCCATGTGTTAAAATGGCCTTTTTAGCCCTGTGAAGTATTGTTCTATGTTATTTTTTTGTTTCTGAAAAATACCAGATTTCGAAAATTATCATGATTGTTTAATTCGTGATAATTATCCGATTATTATGAAATCAATAATTGTGATAAATATATCAGTCTATCACACAAATATGTGTCTCTGTGCGGGAATCGATCTCATGGCCTCCCGTTTCACTACCAGCTACGCGGCTGCTGCGCCGCAGAGGCTGTCGATGTCCAATTAAACAGTATAAATTAGATTACATATTTGTAAAATTCAATACACTCTGTCTGAAGTTATATAATATGTCAAAGTAATACTTCAGACATTTCGAAATAAGCCCTAACTAAGGCTTTGGACTTTGGGTCTTTAAAACAGTTCAGTTTAATAATAAATGTTAGTGATATTTACTATAGTTTATAGGAGATATTGTAACAGGGTACTGTTAAAAGCAAATTGTAATTATGTGAAAATACTTTAATAAAAAAATATTCATTCATTTATTTTATTTTATTTATAAAAATTTACATCATATATTCACACTATAATTTTTATTAAAAACACAATTATATGTTACAAAAACATTAAAAATAAGTCCAATATTGAAATAATAGTCCATACTACTTTGGACACATAAAAATAAATGGACACAGACATAGATCTAAACAGACATACCTTCTCGCACTGAGTCACAGTATGGTGCACACTGATTTCATTTAGTGTGCACTTGAAGTTATTGCATTAACATCAATTGACATCATGAAACTTAACCCATCCCGTTATTTTATTGTAAAAGCTCTAAACTGCTGGTGGTAGGATATTCATATCCGCCCGGATAGCGACCACCGTACACAGGGTGTAAAACACGCCATAGTGGCACACGCAAGTGTGTCGCGTTCCGGGATCAGCCAGTGTACATCCGGTTTTTCTCGGGGGTCTACAGTTGGGGTACAATGTTTGGCCATTTTGCGGCCTTCTGAGTACTCTGACAATAGACCCTCGACCGCTTCTTCACCTTCTTGCCCATGGCGTAGCGTGAAGGAGCAGGCCGGCATAATTGTGTTGAGTAGCGGGGGATAGATCGTCTCTCGCTACTCGATACTCTAATTGGACCGCACTGCGCTTACCATCAGGTGCAGTGCGGTCACTTTGCCGTGCTAGGATAAAAAAAATAAAAAAAAACTTAGCACCATAACAGAGTTCATCCATACCACCTGGAAACTATTCCGTTTAGCACGGTTCGTTTCCAGCGTTCATTTTTACCACGTACGTGCAAGCTCTGGAATGAACTCCCTGCGGCGGTGTTCCCTGAGCGCTATGACATGTCCTTCTTTAAACGAGGCTTAGAAGAGTAGTCCTTAAACGGTAGGCAGCGGCTTTGCTGTGCCCTGGCATTGCAGAAGTCTATGGGCAGCAGTGACTACTTACCATCAGGTGGCCCGTGTGCTCGTCACTTGTAAATTACTCAAATTGCTTTTGTATCCTTTGTAGTAATAAAAATTATTACATGTTTTGTATACTTCAGATTTAAGTACCTGTCTATTTAGATTTTAGATCTATATTTGTGTCGTCACTATGCGATATAAAGATGGTCGTGGCATGTATACCATAATACAAGTATTGAGACAAGACAGAATTGTGCGCATGCAGATACTGAGAATTTCTGAAATTCTGTCAATTTTGTAATTGACTAACCTACTCTACTGACTTAATTGACTGGTGGATAAACGACACTGAAGTCAGCCGGTTCGCTCCGGGTCAGCCAGTGTATATCCAGTTACTTCAGGCTGGCATACTTCTGGTCATCTGGTTTCTTTGCGTCTTAATTTTGCTGGCGATTCTTCTTGGTTCTCTCTCCGTCACTTTTTTGGATATGCGATTGCCCGAACTTAATCGCTATATGCATCGCATCCTGAACTAGCTGCTCGCAGTTTATCAGACTAACCTGCAAAAATTGTAAATTTTTTGCTAGAGGTTGCAAATGTGAAAAATAAATTTCCCCGATTTTTCACCCGATTTTGTTATTATATGTATTGTTATATAAAAATCAACTTAAATTTAGACTTGAGTTACAAAAAAACAATAACCAAAATTATAGTCTTAAATCACTAATGCCAGGGCCGTAAAATTGGTTTCAAAATTAGAATTCGAGATAAAAGATCGTTTATTAATGCATAACAAGAGTAGAAAGTGGCTTGATTATGACTAACTGCATTTCATCTAAACAGGCAATGCTGCATTTTTGCATATCTGACGTTAAAATATCCACCCATCTATATAAATAAAAACGAATCGTCGAAATGTATATGTACGCGCATAACTTACAAACAACAGCATCAAATTAGATAATTCTTTTTTTTTTGTATTCGTTATTGTCAGGACAAGGTTTGTATAAAAGAAAATTTAAAATAAATCGACCATTTTTTTAAGACTATGTATATTGCCAAACATTGACAAATTGACATTCAGTTGTTAGCAAGGGATCGACATAATTGTTTGCATAGTGGTAGTTTAAGGGTCAACGAATGACATAGGCTATCTTTCCCGGAAAAATAAACGGGTCGGTTAAGATGACTCCATGGATTTTAACAAATAACTACCACGCGGGCAACAGCTAGTATTATCATAAACAAGAAAACACAAACAAAAAAGTTATTACTTCATGGACACTGTTTCAAAAAAGAACACAGTAATGACAAGTTCTGTCGGTAGTCTCCATGACAGACTATTTTTTTAGGAAAATTATAAAATATGACAAATTGATTCAGTAACTATTTTCAGGGTATGCGTTTATTGTGTTCCATGTTGTTATACCTTAGTGGCAGTCATTTCGGCGTAGGTGAGCGGCGAGTCACCTGCCTGGACGGGCATCACGTCGGCCTC